>CM050509.1:99492416-100749416 GCA_027563665.1 Antrozous pallidus | reverse complement strand
ACCAAAAGATCACCAGTTCCATTCCTGTAAGGGCACATGCCCAGGTAGCTGGCTCGATCCCCAGTGGGGGGCATGCAGGAGGCAGCCAATTGATGTTAGTGTTTCTCTCTCAGTGATGTTTCTCTCCCTCTCCCTACCTCAATTTTTCTGTCTCTCTAAAATCAATAAAATCATGTCTTAAAAAAGACTTCTTTCCAAAGCAACCCAAGAATAAAAAAGTGATTTAGGTCTAATCATTTCTTTAATGTGCTTGCTAAACATGTCTTACACACTCAGTTGCCTGTGGCTAACAAGACTGGAAAGCTGGTGATCGGGAGTAGGGTAGGAAAACCATGCTGAGCCAGATACTCTCATGAGGCCTCAACTATTCTTCTCCAGCCTTGAGGTCTCTGAACTCATCCTACTAGACACTTTATATACAATATATTGTCTCCCTAAACCCTCAACAACACTGTCTGGTAGATAGTAGCACACCCATTTTATAACTGACAAAATTGAGATCAGAGAGATAGAAAGATTTGCCTAAGATCACACAGCCAAAAAGGGTAGATCTATGATTAATACCTAGATCATTTGACCCCTAGAGCTTGTGCTCCTTTCTCTGCATACTAAGCTATGTGAGATGGTAGCTGTTTAGATTCAGTGGCAAAGGACCTGGTGGTTAGCTCATCAGCTTGGTCCAGTGGTATTTGTGGTAACAAACACAAACTCACTGGATTTCTCTCTCTCTCTCTCTCTCTCTCTCTCTCTCTCTCTCTCTCTCTCTCTCGTTTGTTGTAGCTATGTACAACTTTCACCAGAAAAAATAAATAATAAAGCCAGCTGAGAGGTTTTTTTTTAAAAAAACAACAACAACCAAAACAATTGATGTTTACAAGATTAATATATTCATGTATGTATTTACAACTGTTATTCCAAAAAAATACTTAAGGGGTTAGGTCTAGAATATGCTTTTAGAAGATAACAGAAATAGTACAACTACCCATACATACTATACTCATAAATGTATTTTGTAGAGATTATTGGGCCTCAAAGAGAGGCTCCTTATAATCAGAAGGATCCCTAATTAGAAGATAAAGTAAATTCCTGACTTAGAACTAGATTAAGGGTATTTTAGGATGCAAAGTTTGAAAGAAATTGTGGTTAGTTCAAAGAGCACTGATTTCAGAGTCAAGCCTCAGTTGCAGTTCTGGGTCTGCCACTAAACTGCCCTTTGACCCTGGAGAAGTAATGTCACCATTCTGATAACTAGCCTCACCATATATAATATAAAATTTAATTATCTTTCCAATGCTTTTGGACTTAGAGAAGTTCACCTTTACCTATCCCTCCAAACTTTTTCTAATTTCTGGTTTCCCCCTAGGACTTTGTCTTCTATGCTCCCCGGCTGCGGATTAATAAACGGATCTTGGCCCTGTGCATGGGAAACCATGAACTATACATGCGCCGTCGCAAGCCAGACACCATTGAGGTGCAGCAGATGAAGGCACAGGCACGGGAGGAGAAGCACCAGAAGCAGATGGAGCGGTAAGTGATGTGGATATGGATTGGGACCAGGACTAGCGCAGAGAAACCTATCTAAGTTGCCAAGTCTGCTAAAAGAAGGATAGACATGAAGCCATCCTAGAACTTGGGGAAGGCCGGGAGAGAGGGAGGGAGAGGAGAGAGAGAGAGAGAGAGAGAGAGAGAGAGAGAGAGAGAGAGAGAGAGAATGAAAGTGAGCTCTATTGTACAATGATGACACCCCCTTAAGAAGCAGGCATAAGAAGCTTAGGATTTCAGAGGCTTATAGAAAGGAGGGTCATTTCCTAGTCCACCATTATCTATGATCCTCATGCCATTGCTCTTCTAGGAAAACTCTGGGTTGTTCCAGGCTGTCTGACCAGTAAAGTGACAATAGCAGAAGGCTCTATACATATTTAAACCTAGATTATATAGGGGTTTTTTGTGGAATGTGGTAGAGCCACTATCAGCATCAACTTAGGAACTTGTTAGAAAGGCAGAATCTGAGACTTTATCCCATACCTTTTGACTCAGAATCTACATCTTGAGATGCTAGATAATCATTTCTCCAATGAAGATATGAAAATGGCCAATAAGCACGTAAAAACAACTTTAGCCATTAGGGAATTGTAAATCAAAACCTCAGTGAGTTACCACTTCATACTCACTAATATGGACATAATAGAAGATAACAGCTGCTGGCAAGGAAGTAGAGAAATTGGAACTCATATACATTGCTGGTGGGAATGTAAAATAGTTCAGCTTCTGTGAAAAAAGTGTTTGGTGACTTCTCATAGAATTTCCATATAATCCCACAATTCCACTCCTATTCAAAAGAATAAAGAACAGGTTTTCAAACAACTAAATGTACCCATGTTCATAGTAGTGTTTTTTACACTAGCCATATGGTGAAAACAGCCCAAATGTCTATCAGTGGATGAATGGATAAATTATATATCCACAAAATGGAATATAATTCAGCCATAAAAAGGTTTGAAGTACTGATTGAAACTATAAATATAGATGAACCTCTAAAACATTATTCTAGGTAAAAGAAACTGGACACAAAAAGTCACATTTTTCAAAGGAAAATTTTACCAAATATTCAAGGAAGAATAAAACCTATCCTCCTCAGACTATTTCAAAAAATTCAAGAGGAAGGAACACTTCCAGGTTCCTTCTATGAAACCAGCATCACCCTAATACCAAAACTAGATAAAGACAACACAATGAAAGAAAATTACAAGTCAATATCCCTCATGAACATAGATGCCAAAATCCTCAATAAAATTCTTGCAAATCAGATCCTACAGTACATCAGAAAGATCATACACCATGACCAAGTAAGATTTATCCCAGGAATGCAAGGATGGTACAATATCCGCAAATCAATAAACATGATACATCACATAAACAAATTGAGAGAAAAAAATCACGTAGTCATATCAATTGATGCAGAAAAAGCATTTGGCAAAATCCAACACCCTTTCTTGATAAAAACTCTCAACAAGGTGGGAATAGAAGGATTATACCTCAACATAATAAAAGCCGTATATCACAAACCCACAGCCAACATCACACTCAATGGGCAAAAACAAACCATTTACCCTAAGAACAGGAACACGTCAGGGATGCCCACTCTCACCACTACTGTTCAACATTGTACTGGAAGTACTAGCCATAGTGATCAGACAAGAAGAAGAAATAAAAGGCATCCAAATTGGAAAAGAAGAAGTAATGCTGTCCTTATTCGCAGATGACATGGTACCATACACAGAGAACCCTAAAGACTCCATAAAAAAAACTATTAGACTTAATAATTGAATTCAGCAATGTAGTAGGATACAGAATTAATGCCAAGAAACCTATGGCATTTCTGTACACCAATAATGAACTTACAGAAAGAGAGACTAAAAAAGCAATCCCATCTACCATCACATCAAAAAAGTTATGATGCCTAGGAATAAACCTAACTAAGGAGGTAAAACATCTATAAGTGGAAAACTACAGGACACTGAAAAAAGAGATAGAGAAAGACAAAACAGATGGAAGAACATACTGTGTTCATGGATCGGTAGAATCAACATCATAAAATGTCTATACTACCCAAAGCAATTTATAGATTCAATGCACTCCCCATTAAAATACCAACAGCATATTTCACAGACATAGGATGAACTTTCCAAAAATTAATCTTGAATAAAAAAGACCCCAAATAGCCACAGCAATCTGAGAAAGAACAACAAAGTGTGTATGATCTCAATACCAAATATCAAGCTGTATTACAAAGCCACTGTTCTCAAAACAGCCTGGTACTGGCACAAGAACAGACATATAGCTCAATGGAATAGAATAGAGAACCCACAAATCGACCCAAGCCACTGTGCTCAATTAATATCCGACAAAGGAAGCAAGAATATACAATGGAGTCAAGATAGTTTCTTCAATAAACGGTGTTGGTAAAATTAGACAGATATATACAAAAAAAATGAAACTAGATCACAGACTTACACCATACACAAAAATAGACTCAAATGGATAAAGGACTTAAAGATATGATGGGAAACCATAAAAAATACTAGAGAAATCCACAGGCAGCAAAACCTTAGACATATGCCGAAGCAATTTCTTCACCGATACAGCTCCTAGGGCAATGGAAACTAAAGAGAAAATAAATGTGACTATATCAAAATAAAACAATTTTGTACAGCAAAATAAACCATTTACAAATCAACAAGAAAGCCCACTGCTTGGGAGAACATATTAGCCCATGTTATCTCCAATAAGAGTTTAATTTCCAACATTTACAGGGAACTCATACAACTTAACAAAAGGAAGATAAACAACCCAAACAAAAAATCGGCAATGGATCTAACTAGATATTTCTCTAAAGAATACATAAGGAAGGCCAAGAGACATATGAAAACATGCTGAAAGTCACTAATCATCAGAGAGATGCAAATCAAAACGACAATGCGGTACCATCTCACACCTGTCAGAATGGTTATTGCCAACAAATGACAAGTGCTGGCAAAATGCAGAGATAAAGGAACTCTTGTGCACTGCTGATGGGAATGCAGACTGGTGCAGCCACTGTGGAGAACAGTTTGGAGTTTCCTAAAAAAACTAAAAATGGAACTCCCTTTGACTCAGTGATCTCATGTCTAGGAATATACCCCAAGAAACTAGAAACCAATTAGAAAAGATATATGCACCCCTATGTTCATAGCAGCACAATTCACCATAGCTAAGATTTGGAAACAGCCTAAGTGCCCATCAACAGAGAAGTGGGTTAAAAAACTGTGGTACATCTACACAATGGAATACTACACTTTGGTGAAAAAGTTCTTACCATTTGCAACAGCATCCATGGAACTGGAGAGCATTGTGCTAAGAGAAATAATCCAGTCAGAGAAAGATAAATATCACATGATCTCACTCATTTATAGAATGTAATGAACAACATAAACTGATGAACAAAAACAGATCCAGAGACAGGGAAACATCGATCAGACTGTCAAACCTCAGTGGCAAGGTAGGGGAGGGTGGGGGTAAGGGGTTGAGATCAACTAAAGGACTTTTATGCATGCATATAGGCCTAACCAATGGACACAGACAACAAGGGGGTGAGGGCATTAGTGGTGAGGATGGAGGGTAATGGGGGAATAAGAACACATATGTAATAACCTAGTCAATAAAGAAATGTAAAGAAGTCACATTTTGTATGATTCAATTAATATGAAATATCCAAAATAATTAAATCTACAGACACGGAATGTAGGTGGTTTTCAGGGTCTGGGGGAGGGGAAATGAGGAAAAACTACTTAATGGGTTTTTGTTTTTACTTTGGAATGATGAAAATATTTTGGATCTAGATAGAGGTAGTAATTATACACTGTTATAAAAGTACTAAATGACATGACACTGAATTGTTTGCTTTCAAATGGTTCATTTTATTTTATGTTACTATCACCTTATTAAGTTATTTAAAAATTAAGATCATAGGTAATTCCTATACATTTCATAAACAAATAGCTTGTAACTTCAGGAGACTTCTAATCCAGTGGGCTGGAAAATGACACCACATATGAGAAGTTAAACACCAAGGTTAACATTTATTCTTTAAAAAATTGCTGATGCCTTAGCTAGTTTGGCTCAGTGGATAGAGCCTTGGTCTGTAGATTGAAGGGTCCCAAGTTTGATTCTGCTCAAAGCCACATCCTCAGGTTGTCGGCTCAATCCCTAGTAGGGACATGCTGGAGGCAGCAGATCAATGATTCTCTCTCATCATTGATATTTCTATCTCTCATTCTTCTTTCCTCTCTGAAATATATATATATATATATATATATATATATATATATATATATATATATATAATCAGCACATACACACACATATATATATATAATTTCTGAGATTGGACACTGTTTACAGAGCCGGATCTGACAGAAATCTGTCCTCACGGACATCACAGTCTAGTAAGAGAAAGAGGAAAAATAGCATATATCTAACTGTTCAAAGTATAAATGCTGTGTCATTTGCCCACTTGATAAATATTTACTGAGCAGTGGGAAAAATAGACAAAAATCCATGCTTTCATGAATCTGTCATTCTAGTAGGACGAAACAGAATGTAAGTGGAATAGCACTATTGACTTTAAATAGACAGCTAGATATTTCTCCAGCAAAATGACTCTATTTGGGAAATACAAAGAATTGCAATTTTGGGCTGTAGTTTAATGGTGAAGTATATGCAAGTGCAGAAAAACCAAGAGGAGGAACACTCTTTTTTGGAAAGGCTGTTCTAAACAAAAAGTCCATTAGAGGAAACTGAAAGGTAGAAGAAGAATGACTTTTCATTGGCTCAGTTATGGCAGTCTCACATTGGCTGAGCAGTTACTGGGCCAGGAGGAATCTTATATTCTTCTCTTTGAGGTAGTAAAGTAGTATGACTTCCTGTATGAGATGCAAGGTATGTCTCTTCCTCTTGGGGTCAATAGTATACATTGAGTGATAGGTATTTGAGAGTTCTCTCTAGCCACCTTACTCCATTTTAAATGAGGTTTCCTTTTATTAATTTTCACCAGAGGCCCAATGCATGAAATCTGTGCATGGGGGAGGGGAGTAGGATGTATCCCTCAGCCCAGCCTGCACCCTCTCCAATCTGGGCCCCTTGAAGGATGTCCGACTGCCTATTTAGGCCTGATCCCAATAGGATCAGGCCTAAATAGGCAGTTGGATGTCCCTCTCACAATCCAGGACTGCTGGCTCCCAACTGTTCGCTTGCCTGCCTTTCTGATTTCCTCTAACTGCTTCTGCTTGCCTGCCTGCCTAATCATGCCCTAACCACTCCCCTGCCAGCCTGTTTGCCCCTAACTGCCCTCCCCTGCATGCCTAGTCCCCCAACTGCTCTCCCCTGCCGACCTGGGTTCCCCCAACTGCCTTTTCCTGCAGGTCTGGTTCCCTCCCAACTTCCCTCCCCTCCAGGCCTTGTCACCCCTAACTGTCATTCCCTGCAGGCCTAGTCACCCCCAACTGACCTCCCTTGCAGGCGTGGTCCCTTCCAGCTGTCCTCCCCTGCTTTTCATCTTGTGGTGGCCATCTTGTGTGTTGGAGTGATGGTCAATTTGCATGTTATTCTTTTATTATATAGGATAGTAAGAAGTGCTGTGGATAAAAATAATAGGGAGATGGGATGGGAAAAAGGATAATCTAAGTATTCTGAGGGCTCAAGCCAAGGGAGAAAGAATATGTCCTGGAACAGGGCTGGCACAAGAAAAGAAAATATTTATTCTAGATTTGCAACAAATTCTGGTGGAAAGGAATCTAGAGTTGGGCTTCAGAGAACTGGCAGGGTCAGACTTGAGGACTGATGCCCTAGCCACAGAGTTCAGCACACTTGAAGCACAGTATCCCAGAACAGAACAAAACCTTATCTCCTTACAATTCCAGGAGGTTGCCAAGGCAGAACTTAATAGGCCATTTTTAATATAGAAGTACTGAGAAAAGTGCAAAGAAGTGACATGGCTAAGGTTAACCACTGGTTACCAACTAGTTAGTGGCAGAGCTGAAAGAACAGGTTGGATCTCCTGAGGCTTGGACAAACTGATTTGGCCTTGAGTGCACTGGCCCATGTGGAGCTATGGTGTAAAGATAAGGATGTGGAGATAAGGAAGAGTCATCCAAACTCAGTGTGTTAAATGGGAGGGGATTGAGGGTCTAGGGCCTGGGAACCTTGGGGATCCTAATTCATCCATGTGGCCTAGATATCCTGTTTAATCCCTTATTCTTTCCTAGTGCTCTGTTGGAGAATGAGAAGAAGAAACGTGAGATGGCAGAAAAGGAGAAGGAGAAGATTGAACGAGAGAAGGAGGAACTGATGGAGAAGCTGAAGCAGATTGAGGAACAGACTAAGAAGGCTCAGCAAGGTCAGACTTGGTGTCACCTTGGAGCATGGATTTTTCCAGAGCCTAACTCTATGAGCTAAAGATCCTTCTGCCTGAGCTGTAGATTCAGGCCACATAATCCATATATGGCTATAGAATACATAAAGTATGGGATAGGAAAAGAGTGTCCAGAGCTTCTTTCCAGCTGTGCCCAAGTATGAAACATTTCTAAGAAAGAAGATAAGTGTCTCTTATGTGTGCACTCTTCACCTCCCTTCTCCCATTTTCTCTTCCAAGAACTGGAAGAACAGACCCGTAGGGCTCTGGAACTTGAACAGGAGCGGAAACGTGCCGAAAGTGAGGCTGAAAAACTGGCCAAAGAGCGTCAAGAAGCTGAAGAGGCCAAGCTGGCTCTGCTGCAGGCTTCTCGAGACCAGAAGAAAACTCAGGAACAGCTGGTAAAACTACAAAATGGGCTGGGATTGAAGGACCGGAGTTTTCTTTCCTCTGTGACTACCGGCTCTTTCCAGCAGGGCCTCAAGCAAATAGTTCATTCAGAAGCAAGCTGAGAAGTCACTGGTGTGAACCAGAAACCTTTGCAAGCAGTCTTCCCTAACTAACCCTTACTTTTATTCTATTTTCTTAGTCCTGAGAAAATAGAGCTTAGTCCTGAGCTGGTGAATTGACAAAGGAAAGAGGAAGAAGTGAAGGGATTCCCACTTGACTACCTAATATGTGTTACAACTTTCCTTTTTCCCTTATTTTCTTATTCCTTTTCCAAAAATTCATATGGCATTAACACATATTGGAATATGTGTCCAGATAGGAAAATCAGGGCTCAGAGAGGTTTAAGATATTTCCCAAAGGTCTCACAGTTGTGATTAATAATCAGAACCCTTTTTGGCCTCTCTGAAGGGTTTGCTCCCTAAAATCATATGTAATACTATGTGCCTATACATTTTTAAGGAGGGGAAGACGAGAATCAATACTTTACTAGTAATTTTCAGGGTTCTGTGACTCAGAAGTTAACAATCTGTGACCCAAATTCCTTGGTATATGTTGTTCACACTGCTATTTGCAGTGGGAATGCAGGAAACTTAAGACCTACTTCTCAGGAGAAAGCTTTCTCTAGATTTGCTCAAGGTGTGAGGATATGCATAAGCTTTTACCCCTTGTTTAGATCACCTTGTAATACTTGAGTGTCTTTTCTATACTTGACCTGGAAAGAGTCTTAGTGGAGTCCTAAGCATTCTAGGATAACAAGAAAGGGTCTGCCACTTCAGGCAGTGACACAATGATCTCTAATGCACTCTGGGCAATACTGAGATGGGGAGGGCTGAGGGCTGAGAAGGAATGGAGAGATGGAAAGGTGAAGAAGCGACAGATGATATGCAATTTGTTTTCAGGGGGTCTATACTCTATGTTGGCAACTCTGATTCATAATGAAATGGTTTGAAGTTATTAGGGTGCTATATAGTAGATTGAAAATAGGAGTGCTCTTCTGGAATTTCTGGAGGAGTGGTAAAAAGAGCCTCCAGGACAGCGTCCAAGTGGAGCAGCAGGTTCCCCATTGATTCTCTAGGAGAACTGGGATTGAAGGGACCTGGGTCCTGAGACACCAGAAAGCTGAGCTCTCACAAGCTTCCAATTTATCCATAGGCCTTGGAAATGGCAGAGTTGACAGCTCGGATCTCCCAGCTGGAGATGGCCAGACAGAAGAAAGAGAGTGAGGCTGTAGAATGGCAGCAGAAGGTAAGACAGAGTGCTAAGAGCAAAGCATTGTGGGAAGGGGTACCACATGCATAGATTCCAGTTCCATAGATTCCTTTGGTTTGGGTTCCTTCCCATTTCAAACCTTCCTTGACAGCAGGCATTATGGGAGAAGGAGCTCAAGGCTTTCTCAAATAACTTCCCAGAATTAAATTCTTCAATACTCTAGGCTAGATTAAATGTTACCATGTAGTTTGAAACTGTGAGGATTAGGAAATTGTGGCATATTGTGTGCAATGAGGTAAAGGGTAGAATATGACAGTGGTCGGCAAACTCATTAGTCAACAGAGTGGCTAGCGAGCCGCGGTTTGCTGACTACTGCTCTAGGGAAATTTGTACAATAGCTCCTGTTATATAGTTGAGTAAACTAAGGATCAAGCATACAAAATCACTTGGTCTACCTGATGCCTGCCTTCTGCTAGGCCATTCTATGCACACATAGGATGCTGTGAGTTAGCTTGTTCTGATTGCTTGTCCGTCTCTCCCTCCATTATTGTACAGGCTCAGATGGTACAAGAAGACTTGGAGAAGACCCGTGCCGAACTGAAGACTGCCATGAGTACTCCTCATGTGGCAGAGCCTGCTGAAAATGATCAGGATGAGCAGGATGAGAATGGGGCAGAGGCCAGTGCTGACCTGCGAGCTGATGCCATGGCCAAGGACCGCAGTGAGGAGGAACGTACCACTGAAGCAGAGAAGAATGAGCGTGTGCAGAAGCACCTGAAGGTATCTAGGCAGGGGCAAAGAGTCAAGGAGATTATGTGCAATGATTTAGTAGCCCATGGTCTTCTCTAGATCTTCATGGCAGGGAGGGGTGGGGTAGGTGGAGTAGCCTGTCTCAAGGCTGTATGGGAACCTGAGCCTTTCTCAAGTAAGAGCTTCAATGAGAGGTACCTCTTATTTATTTGTTTGTTCATTTATTTATAATCCTCACCTAAGGAGTGAGGATATTTTTTCCATTGATTTCTAGAGAGAATGGGAAGTAGGGGGTATCTTGGCCAGTTGCTTAGTGGTTAGAGCATGTTCAATTCCCAGTCAAGGGCATGTACCTGGGTTGCTGATTCAATCCCTGTCCCCAGACAAGTGTGGGAGGCAATCAATTGATGTGACTCTCTCACATTGATGTTTCCCTCTCTCTATCCCTTTCCACTCTCCCTAAAAAAAAAAAAATCAATGAAAAAAAAATGTCCTCTGGCGAGGATAAAAAAAAAAAAGTATGGGGGAAGGGAGAGAAACATCAATCTTCCACATTCACCCTGACTTGATTGGGGATTGAACCTGCAACCCAGGTACATACACTTGACGAGGAATCAAACCCATGACTTTCCAGTGCACAGGCCGAAGCTCTAACCAATGAGCAATGCCAACCAGGGCCATCTCTTTATTTATTAATCAGAACCTGAGCTGCCTCTTGTTTTTTCTAATCCTCCATCTATACTCTGTTTGCCTCTTATATTTAAGAAATATTAACTGATACAATTTCTACCTGAATCTTTGGTACATTGTTCTATTCTCAGGGAATATTTGTCATTAATTGCAATTGGTCCCCTAAGTTTGTGTGTGTTTTTTTCCTTTTTATTTTCGCACCACTGCAATCCTAACAGGGCTAGAAAAGACTCTCAGAAACCTGTGTGTGTGTGTGTGTGTGTGTGTGTGTGTGTGTGTGTGTGTGTGTAAAAAGCGGGGACAAGGAGGGAAGACAGGAGAGAGGGTGGGGGAAATAGAGGAAGAGAGGAGTGGGGAGAGAGAAGAGGGAAGAGGGAAAAACTGGTTAAATAAAGGGAGGTAAAATTAGAGAGAGCCATTAACCTCTCATTCCCATGCATCCTCATAGGCCCTCACTTCAGAGCTGGCCAATGCCCTCGATGAGTCCAAGAAGACAGCCAATGACATGATCCATGCTGAAAACATGCGACTGGGCCGAGACAAATACAAGACCCTGCGCCAGATCCGGCAGGGCAACACCAAGCAGCGCATAGATGAGTTTGAGTCCATGTAATAGGCACCTAGCCTCTAGGGACCCCTCCTCCCTTCTTCTTTGCCACCAGACTCCTATACTCTCACTTAACTCACACTGTGCTGGAGCCACTAACTAGAGCAGCCCTGGAGTCATGCTAAGTGTTCACTGTAGCCATGGAATGAAACCTAGCCCCCCAGCCCTCACTTATTTCCCTGGGCAGAGAAATAGCTCACCTTGGTGCCAATGGGATTCTCTTTTCCTTCTCTCTCACATTCAATCTATCGTGCTAAAACAGACCACTTCTGCAGCTCAGAGGCACTTCCCATTTGATTTGGGAAACTTCCCTACATTTACTTTTGTTCTCTAGGTGTCAATAGTTGAGTAAGTTGAAAACTACTAGTAGCTCCCACCACTCCCTTCCTCTTCAGGGTCCTGTGATTTGATGAATTGGAGCATCAGAGGGTTTTGGGAAGGAGACAGGGCCCTGGCTATATGCTCTAGGATGTCAACTGTTCATTCCTTCTAGAGTTATTTAGGCTTTATAATGATTGGAGGCTATAAAGAAGCTCAGTTATTCTCTCTACCTTCCAGATTGGGCCTGTTACAAACTCAGTCTCCATAAGCCTTGTCCTTGACTTCAGTTCCCCTAGGTTGATATGGGGAAGACAGTGTCTTAAAGGGAATTTACTAACATCTTAGAAGGCTATTTGCCATTCAGTCCAGGCAATGCTGGGTAAAATATCCTTTCCCCAATGTCATGTGGGAGCCTAGGCTTGTTTCAAGTTATCTCCATGGACCCAAGTATCCCTTATTATTCTGGGTTCCTTCTCCCTTCTTGGGATTTGCTCCTCCTCATTCAAATCCCCTCCTGCTAGAACAGTATGGCAGTTACCCAAAAACTCACCCAGTCCTATCTAGGACTTGCCGGAGGGAAGAAATATTCACACCTGGCTTCCATATTTTCCCTGCCATGGGTCCCAGGCCACTTTTCTTATCAGGGCTACTTGGGCCACAGCTTCTGCTTCAGGACCATCCAGGCCTTGGTATGGTGAGCCCTGGATGTTAATGCCAATTGGCTCAATTGGTGAGTGGATAAAAGAAGCTGAGTGTGGTAAGAGAAGTCCATGGCCTGGACCCCAGTTTACTTGACTCCATAATGTGCCTAATAGCCCCTTCTGTCACCTACCTCCAAGCTGGTGATTGGGACTTGCCTATGTTTAACAAACCTCTAACCAAGATTTAGAGCTGTAAACCAGAGAACTATTGGGGGCTCTGGCCTGGTCCCTTTCACAGTCCTACCCCTAACTCTCAACCAGGAGTAGCCTCTTCATTCTCTCTGTTGCATGAGTGTCCTTTTTTATTCTACCAGTATTATACATTCTAATGGCATCTAACTCAGTATTAATTTCTGCATATCTTGCTAATGAATCCTTTGAAGGTCAGAGCAAAGTCATTTTGGCCAAATTCCCTTCCCACTCCCATACCTGTTAAGTATATACTATATTATAAAAGAATATTTTTTCAGAAATATTAATGTAAGGAGCTTTCAGTATTAGTGATATCACCTGTTACTGTAGGTCATACAGTTCTTAAAGTACTTGGCATTTGGTTTTATTGCTCTTTTTTTCCTTCTCCCCAGAGTTTGGTCCACAAGGGGCATACTGTCCCTGCATGCAGTGTCCCTAGCCCAGAGTCCATGGCTTTGATCCCTCCCCCCTTTTGCTTATCTCCGCCTGACCTTAGGGAGTTTTATGTGCATTGCTGTGAATTATGTTGACACTTTCTTGGTAATATGCCATATATTGGCTAAATTTAAACCTGGAATTGTGGGGCAATCTTGCTGCCTTAAGATCAGTAACCCACTTTCAGAGAAGCTGGGGAGAAAAGTTGGATTTTGTATTCAGGTTTTTGGGTATGCATTTTTGAGGTTTTTACAAATTGTGTTTGTTTGGGGTTTTTTTGTTTGTTTGTTTTTTTGGAGGGGTTTATGCTCAACCCATGTTGTATTTCATTGCCAATAAAATTTAGGAAGACTTCACTGTGACTTGATGTTTCTTTCTAACATGAGTGGGTAACCATAAGACTCTTCACTGTAATTTTCACTCTGTAGACCACAATCCCTGGTCTCATTTCATTCTCACTTCAGTCCTATGGGGAATGTATATGACTATTCTCATTTTATAGAGTAACAAATGACCATGAAGAAGTAGAATTACTGCCCAGCAGCACAGGACTGTCTGGCTTAATAGCCTATGTCCTTTTCACAGCTTCAGGCCAATTTTTCCTGTATAGGTGGACCCTGCAAATGGTCAATGTAATGTTCATTGGGCTTGCTTAGTATTGAGGCTTTTGGGCTGTTTTGAGGGGTGTTGTTTGTTGTTGTTGTTGTTGTTGTTGTTGTTGTTTTGTAACATATCCTGTTTTATTCCCATTTTCCACACAAGGACATGGAAGCTCAGACAGATTAAGCAATTTGCATAAGATCACATGGCAAATATGTATTTGAACCCATGTGACCTAATTGTATAATTGGGGGCTTGCTTCCTAGGTAGCCTCTTTGTGTGTGTGTGTGTGTGTGTTTTATATATTTTTTTTATTGTTTAAAGTATTACAAATGTAGTATATATGTTTCCCCTTTTTTCCCCCACTGACCTTCCCCCGGCCTCCCCCAACCCCCAGCACTTGCCCTCGCCTGTCCCCTACCCCCCAGCGGCTTGTATGCATTGGTTATGCCCACATTCATGCACACAAGTCCTTTGGTTGATCTCCTACAGCCCCCGCCCCACACCCTCCCCTGCCTTCCCACTGTAGTTTGACAGTCTGTTCAATGCTTCTTTGCCTCTATATCTATATTTCCCCTGTTTCTTTTCTTTAAAAAATCTTGCATCTGCATACCAGAAATAAACATAAGAACGAAAAATGTTTGAGTCTCAGTTTCAAGGTCCAACAGTTCTGAGTCCCAGTTTCAATGTCAAATAGTTCCTTATGTGTACATGTCAGCAATGATATCTGAATGGTGGACAAATGGTGGTGATGCATATCCCACCTTCTCTGGTTTGGTCCTGGGCCGCCTGCAGTGACGCACAGCTGCTGCTAGCATGGCAAGGTGTCGTCAACGTCCTGCATCTCTGGACTGTCTTCGTGGTTGGAACAGACCTGTCAGTTCCTCTCTGTTGCAGAAATCCATATGGTGTTGGAATTGTTTTCTGAAAATATACAAACATATTCTCGACCAAAAGTTAATAAAGGAAACTTTTCTGTAAATTAGACTTGGGTTTCTTTTTTATTTTTGCTCACATGATTTTCATTTGGCTTATTTTGACACCATGTGTGTTTTTCATGGATGTCCTGCTGATAGCATTACAAATGGAAATTGATTTTCTGAAGTAAGAATTTTCTAGGTGTAATTTACTTACAGGATGTTTTTCCTTACATGATATTACCCCAATATCCACCCCCCTTTGAGGGGTGGTTTGTATCTCTGAACTACTATTCCTGTTGTCAAGCCCTGTCCTGCCTCCTTCTTAGCAAGGCCTCCAGGCTTGCCGATGAAGGTCAGATAAATTACCTTGAGCAAAAGGTGATGTAGAGTGGGGTATAAAGTGAGGGTGGGTTGTTATGTATGTACAAAAGCTGCTAGGCAGTATTTATGGTTTATAAAACATGTCAACTTTGTTGCTTATATATGGTTATCCTAATTTTGAAAATGAGGACATTGAGACTCAGCTAAGCCTTCTAGGACATTTTGAATCTGGCACACTCTCTCACCAGCTCTTTTTGATGGGCCAGTACTTGCAAGGAAAAGAGAATTACATATTCTTTAAGCCTAAATTCTTACAATAACTTTTGAGGCAGAGATTCCAAACTTGACTGCACATTAGAATCTTAAAGATTCTGAAGCCCAGATCATGTCCTCAGATCAAATTATAATCATGCTTCAGTATAGTATTTGATGGTTATAAGGTACAGAAAAACTTGGGACCCATTGCTCTGAACATAAGAGTATTTTATCCCATTTTACATATGGATAAATTGAGGCCCAATAAGATGAATTAACTTATCCAAGGTTACAGAGATTAGAAATAGTAGAGTAAGGAGATGAACACGGGCAGTCTAGTTCATGAACCTATGCTCTTAACCACTATGCTATATTTTATCCCTACCATTCCCAACAGAGGATGGGCATTCACTGGAATAGGATATACTTCAATTTTAAGGTAGCAAATACAATTCTAGGGCTCTAGAACATAAGTATAGGAGAGGGGATTAGGAATTTCTGCTATGATTATCCCAACTTTTGTTGTATTGTGGAATGAAGAAGCTTTAAGTCCACTCCAACTTCAACCAGAGGATGTCTTTTGTATGCTTTGTATGTGGGGCTATATAGCTGTGATTAATTATTTTTTAAAGGGGAAGACAGGGGGACTTTCTGCTTCCAGGAAGATGGATATGATAAGCAGTATAATGGCTCCACAAAGGTATCCATGTTCTAATTAATGAAACTTGTGAATACATTACTTTATGTGACAAAATGAACTTGGGGATATGATTACGGATTTTAAGATAGGGAGATGATGCTAGATTATCCAAATTGGGCCCATTGCAATTATAGGGGTCCTTAAATGGTGAGAGAGGGTCAGAATCAGGTTTGAAGATGCTATGCTGCTAGCTTTGAAGATGAAGTACAAGAACATAAGCCAAGAATGAAAGTAGCCTTTATAAAGTGGGAAAGCAAGAAAATAAATTCTCCCCTAGAATCTCCAGAAGGAACACAGTACTGCCAAAATCTTTGTTTAAGCTAAATTTAAGCCTAATTTGGACTATTATCTGACCTCTAGGTAATAAATAAATTTGTATTATTTTAAGCCATTATAACATTGTTATCCACTTCTGAAAATTCTCCATTTTTGAAATGGCAGTGTTATAAAGATGGAGAATCGGACAGGTTGCGAGCAGTTAAGGAAAGGGCATGGAGTATGAAAAGTAAGTGTGGCTATATGAATAATATGAGGGATCCTTGCAGTGATATTCTTATCTTGACTATATCAATGTCAATATCTTGGTTGTGATATTGGAGTATAGTTTTCAAGATGTTATCATTGGGGGAAACTGAGTAAAAGGTACATGAGATCTATTATTTATTATAAATTCATGTGAATCTATAATATAAAATTAAAATATATTTAATTAAAAAGGGGGAGGTGCTCCTGGATATATATCCACAAGCAATGAGTGCTTCTATGCACCAAAGGAAATAGCAGTACTATTTGCAGTAGTTACAATCTGGGAAGAAAAAATACCTATCAACTAGGGAATGGAAGAAACTATAGTATATTCATACAACGGTATATTGCTCAGCAATGGAAGTAAATGAACTACTGACGCATAAAACAATGATATGGGTAATTCTTAAACACATTAGATTGTACACAAAATGGCAGACACAAAAGAGAACATTGTATAATTATAGTTATATAGAATTCTAGAGCAGACATGGTTGTGTGGAGCTGGGATGGGAGGAATGGACTGGAAATGGGTATAGGACAACCTTCTGGGGTCTTGAAAATAGCCTTGGTTTGTGTGGGGATTGCAGTATGTAAACTTGTAAAAAACAACCCATTGTATGTAAATTACACTTGATAAGGAAAGAAAAAACAGGTGGCTCCTTCACTGCAAAAGTTTGAAAATATCTTAAACAATGGTTTTCAAATTTTTGTGTGTATCAGAATTACTGATTAAAATGTCCAGGGTTTTTTTTTTAGGCTTTAAAGTAACATTTATTTTTTTAAGTTAACTTGTGCATATATAGGAAACTGAAAAACAAAAGCAAAAACCAAGCCATCCAGAGGGGAAAAAATGGCAGCGGAATAGACGGACATGTCTTGAGCCTTGTCCAGGAGCAGACAGAAAGAGTAGCTGTCGGTCGCATGGGGAATGTTTGTTGGCAAGTTGAGGGACAGCTGTACTCCAGGAGAAGGTGGGGGACTGTTGTACTGGGCTCTCCTGACTGAGCAGACCCCACTGCTGCTGGGTTCCCTTCCTGGAGCTGCCAGCTCGGACGCGAAGACCACTCCATCTTGAAGGGGAAAGTGGATGCTGTCGAAAGCTTGAAAATCTAGCCAAACAGCTGCAAACCCCAGAACACCGGTCCCCAATTGGTCCAAATACACAAATTCAGAGGAGCTCTATACACCACCATGGAAAGGTCGGATTTTGCCTGGAATAAGGAGAGAGAGAACTACGTAAGCAGACATCCTGAGAAGAGAGACCATGGGGAGACAAAGAAACAGCCCACGTATGAAACAAAAGCAAGCATCACCAGAAAAGGAAGTGAATGAAATAGAGGCAAGCAACCTGCCAGAGAAAAAATTCAGAGAAATGGCCATAAGGTGGCTGAAAAGAATGGAAGACAAATTTGACAATATGAGTAAGAACCAAGAGGAAATGAAGAAGAACCAAGAAGAAATGAAAAATGACATCGCTGCTGTAAAGAACTCAATAGAAAGCATCAAGAGTAGAATAGAAGAAGCAGAGGACTGCACCAGTGATATAGAAGTCAAGGTAGGAAAAAATACCCTAGTAGAGCAGCTTCTAGAAAAAATAAATAAAAAGTAGGAGGAGAACTTAAGGGAACTTAAGGACAACACAGAAGAAAATGACATCTGCATAATAAGGTTACAGAAGAAGAAGAAACTGAGCAAGGAATAGAAAACCTGTTTGAAGAAATAATGACAGAAAACTTCCCTGAGATAGGAAATAAAAAACCCACACAAATCCAAGAAGCTCACAGAGTCTCAAGCAAAATGAGCCCCAAAAGACCGATGCTGAGGCACATTATAATTAAATTAGCAAACACCAATGAGAAAGTAAGAATCTTAAAAGCAGTGAGAGAGAGACAGAGTGTTATCTACAAAGGAACCCCCATCAGCTAGCAACTGATTTCTCAACAAAACTCATCAGGCCAGAAGGGAATGCAATTAAATATACAAAGTCATTCAAAGGAAGGGTCTGAACCCAGGAATACTATACCAGCATGGCTATCAATCAAAATTGAAGGGCAAATCAGGGGTTTCACAGACAAAAAAAGGACTAAGGGAATTTATTATCACCAAATCAGCAATGTAAGAAATGCTAAAGGGTCTGCTGAAAAAAAGAAGAAGGAGCACAGGGGTAAAGAAAAAAATGGCAACAAATAAGTACCTATCCTATCTAATAAAAGAATGATATGCAAATTGACCTTACCGCTGATCAAGCCATGCCCAGCAGCCAATCAGGAGCAAATTATGCAAATAAACCCCAACCAAGATGGCTGCCACCACTGAGAGCAGGAGAGAGGCTTGGGTTTCCCTGACAGTGGAGGGAGCCAAGCTTTCCACCTGCCATTGCCGGCCTAGGCCTCCACTCAATGCTACAAAGTTTTAATTATAGAAGATACATAATCCCAACAGAAATGAAGGCAGCCACAGAGCTAGAGAGAGAAGAGGCTAGGGTTGCCGGGGCAATGGAGGAAGCCAAACATCTGCAGCCCTAGCCTAGGACTCCATTGTAGGCTACAAAGTTTCAAACAGAAATGGTTGTCACCACAGAGCGAGCAGAAGGCTTGGCTCTGCTCCAGGCTACAAAGTTTCAATTGTAGAACATAAATTAATCCAAAATCCCAGGACCTACGCTTGGGTCACTGGGAGGCGTGGCTGGCCTGCAAACCACCATAGGGCCCTCACCCAGGCCACCTCACACCCCAAGGGAACACCCACCCTGATCCAGGACACCCTTCAGGGAAAACCAGCCAGTTCCCACCCATGCACCAGGCCTCTATCCTATCTAATAAAAGAGTTATACACAGATTGATCATCACTCTAACACACAAGAGGGCTGCCCTCATGTGGTCAAAATCCTGCCCCCATGTGGACACAAGATGGCCACCACAAGATGGCCAGCAGGGGAGGACAGTGGGAGGTTCCAGGCCTGCAAGGGAGGGCAGTGGAGGGTGATCAAGCCTTCAGGGGAGGCAGTTAGGTGTGACCAGGCTGGCAGAGGATGGAAGTTGGGAGCAACCAGGCTGGCAGGGGAGCAGTTAGACATCAATTAGGATGACAGGGGTGTGGTTAGGGGGTGATCAGGCTGACAGAAGCTGTTATGGGCAATCAGGGAGGCTGGCAGGCAAGCAGTTTGGAGCTAGCAGTCCTGGATTGTGAGAAGGATGTCTGACTGCCCATTTAGGCCCGATTCTACCGGGCAGTTGGATATCCCTCAAGGGGTCCCAGATTGGAGAGGGTGAAAGCTGGGCTGAGGGACACCCCCCCACCATGCACGAATTTTGTGCACTGAGCCTCTAGTCAATAACTTTAAATGTAAATGGTTTAAATGCCCCAATCAAAAGACATAGGGTAACGGATTAGAGAAGAAAAAATGACCCATATATCTGCTGTCTACAGAAAACCCACTGCAGAAAAAAAGACACACACACATTGACAGTGAAGGGATTGAAAAAGGTATTTTAGGCGAATGGAAATGAAAAAGAAAATCTAGGGTAACAATACTTATATCAGACAAATTAGACCTCTAAGTGAAGGACATACAAGAGATAACAAAGGCCACTTCATAATACTAAAGGGAGCAAGCCAACAAGAAGGTATAACTCTGGTAACACATATGCACCCAATATAGGAGCACCCAAATACATAAAAAAATCTCCTGGAGGAAATCAAGGGAGAGATTGTCAGCAATACAATCATAGTAGACTTTGGTACCCCAGTATCACTATTGGACAAATCCTCTAAACAAAAAATCAGCAAAGAAATATCAATCCTAAATGACTCACTAGACCAGATAGAATTAATTGACATCTTTAAAACATGTCACCCCAAACCCACAGAATATACATTCTTCTCAAGTGCACATGGGTCATTTTCAAATGTAGACCCTATGTTGCGTTATAGGCAAAGTCTTTTCACATTAAAAAAAGATAGGAATCATATCAAGCATCTTTTCAGATCACAGTGGCATAAAACTGGAAATAAACTACAATAAAACAATCTAAAATATCAAACATATGGAGACTAAACACCATGCTATTAAAGAATGACTGGGTTACCAGAGAGATCAAGGAAGAAATAAAAAACAGCATGTTAACAAATGACAATGAAAATACAACATTCCAAAAATCTATGGGACCCAGCAAAAACAGTCTTGAAAGAGAAGTTCATAGTTCTACAATCCTACTGCAAAAAAATCAAACCATGGTAATAAGTTATCTAACCCAACACTTCAAAGAGTGAGAAAGAGAGCAACAAGAAAAGCCCAGTGTAAGCAGAAGGAAGGAAATAGTAAAGATCAGAGCAGAGATAAACAACAAAGAGACCAAAGAAACAATACAAAAGATCAACAAAATCAAGACCTGGTTCTTTGAAAGGATAAGCAAGATTGATGAACCTCCAGCCAGACTCACCAAGAAGCAAAGGGTGAGGACCTAATAAATAAAATCAGAAATGAAAGACGTGAAATAACAACAGACCCCACAACAGAAGTACAAAGGATTGCTAAAAAATAGTATGAACAACTTTACTCCAACAAACTGGACAACCTGGAGGAAACTGATATATTCCTAGAAAAGTATAAACTTCCAAAACTCAATCAGGAAGAATCTAAACAGCTCAATAGACCAATAACTATGGAAGAAACAGAAGCAGTCATCAAAAAGATTACAACAGCAGAGACCGGTTTGGCTCAGTGGATAGAGCGCCAGACTGTGGACTGAAGGGTCCCAGGTTCGATTCCGGCAAGGGCATGTACCTTGGCTACGGGCACATCCTCAGTAGGGGGCATGCAAGAGGCAGCTGATCGATGTTTCTGACTTTCTATCCCTCCACTTTGTGAAAAATCAATAAAAAATATATATATATATTTTAAAAAAGCTTACAACAAACAAAACCCCGGGTCAGACAGCTTCACAGGGGAGTTTTACCAAACATCCAAGGAAGAACTAAAACCTATCATCCTCAGACTATTTCAGAAAATTCTAGAGGATGGAATACTTACAAACTCCTTCTATGAAGCTAGCATCACCCTAATACCCAAACCAGAAAAAGGTGATACAATGAAAGAGAATTACAGTCCAATATCCCTCATGAACATAGATGCCAAAATCCTCAATAAAATTCTAGCAAATCAGATCCAGCAGTACATCAGAAAGATCATACACCATGACCAAGTAAGATTTATCCCAGGAATGCAAGGATGGTACAATATCCACAAATCAATAAATGTGATACATCACATAAACAAATTGAGAGATAAAAATCACATATTCATATCAATTGATGCAGAAAAAGCATTTGACAAAATCCAACACACTTTCCTGATAAAAACTCTCAACAAGGTGAGAATAGAAGGATCATAGGTCGACATAATAAAAGCTATATATGATAAACCCACAGCAAACATCGTACTCAATGCGCAAAAACCAAAACCATTTTCCTTAAGAACAGTAACAAGACAGGTATGCCTACTCTCATCACTCCTGTTCCACATAGAACTGGAAGTATTAGCCTTTGCAATTAGACAAGAAGAAGAAATAAAAGGCATTCAAATTGGAAAAGAAGAAGTAACGCTGTCCTTATTTACAGATGACATGATATTGTACATAAAAAACGCAAAAGACTCCATAAAAAAACTCTATTATAGAGTTAATAAATGAATTCAGCAATGTAGCCGGATACAAAATTAAGGCCAAGAAATCTATGGAATTCCTATACACCAATAGTGAACTTACAGAAAGGGAGATTAAAAAGCAATTCCATTTACCATCCCACACAAAAAAATAAGATACCTAGGAATAAGCTTAACTAAAGAGGTAAAAGACCTACACGCAGAAAACTACAGGACACTGAATAAAGAGAGGAAGAGACAGATGGATGAATATACCATGTTCATGGATTGGGAGAACCAACATCATTAAAATGCCCATACTACCCAAAGCAATCTATAGATTCAATGCACTCCCCATTAAAATACCAAATGCACGTTTCACAGATCTAGAAAGAACTCTCCATAAATTCATCTGTAATAATAATAATAATAATAATAATAATAATAATAATAATAAAGTCCCCGAATAACCACAGCAATCCTGAGTATGAAGAATAAAGTGGGTGGGATCATAATACCAGAATTCATGCTGTATTACAAAGCCACTGTTCTCAAAACAGCCTGTTACTGGCTCAAGAGCAGACACATAGACCAATGGAGTAGAATAGAGAACCCATATATTGACTCATACCACTATGCTCCATTAATATTTCACAAAGGATGCAAGAATATACATCGGAGTCAAGACAGTCTCTTCAATAAATGGTGTTGGGAAAATTGGACAAATACATGCCAAAAAAATGAATCTGGACCACCAACTTACAACATACACAAAAACAGACTCAAAATGGATACAGGACTTTAACATAAGACAAGAAACCATAAAAATACTAGAGAAATTCATAGGCAGCAAAATCCCACACATATGCCGAAGGACCTTCTTCAGTGATACTGCTTTTAAGCTAATGGAAGCTAAAGAGAAAATTAACAAATGGGACTACATGAAAATAAAAAGCTTTTTCACAGCAAAAGAAACCATCAACAAAACAATAAGAAAGCCCACTGTGTGGGAGAACACATTTGCAAATGTTATCACTGATAAAGGTTTAATCAACATCTACAGGAAACTTATACAACTTAATAAAAGAAAAATAAATGATCCAATAAAAAAATGGGCAATGCACCTGAATAGAATCTTTTCAAAAGAAGACATAAGGAAGGTCAAGAGACACATGAAAACATACTCAAAGTCTGAGAGATGCGAATCAAAACGACAATGTTGTGCCATGTCACACCTGTCAAAATGGCTATCATCAACAAATCATCAAACGACAAGTGCTGGAGATGCAGAGAAAAAGGAACCCTCATGCACTGCTGGTGGGAATGCATACTGGTGCAGCCACTGTGGAGAACAGTATGGAGTTTCCTCAAAATCTAAAAATGGAACTCCCATTTGACCCAGTAGTCCCACTCCTAGGAATATATCCTAAGAATCTAGAAACACCAATCAGAAATGATATATGCACCCTTATGTTCATAGCAACACAATTTACAATAGGTAAGATTTGGAAACAGCCTAGGTGCCCATCAGTATATGACTGGATCAGAAAACTATGGTATGCCTACCCAATGGAATACTATGTTGCCATAAAAAAGAAGGAATTCCCACCATTTGCAGCAATCTGGATGGTACTGGAGAACACTATGCTAAGTGAAATAAGCCAGTCAGTGAAAGAGAAACACCTCATGATCTTACTCATTTATTGATAATAAATAACATTATAAACTGATGAATAAAAAGATAGATACAGAGGCAGTAAAGCATCAAACAGACTGTCAAATTACAGTGGGAAGGTTAGGGATTGGTGGTGTAGATAAGCGATCAACCGAAGTACTTGTATGCATGCATATAAGCATAACCAATGGACCAATGGGGTGTGAGGGCATGTATGGGAGTGAGGTGGGGAGAGGGTAATGGGAAGATATGTACACATGTAATACATTAAACAATGAAAAAAACGAAACAAAGCCATCCATAATCACAAGCTGTTTATAGTCTGATCATTCTTTCTAAGTCCTTTGTATCTACACAGCTAAGCTTCCATTTTTATGTAATTAAGATGGTACAGATATGTATCATGCTTTCTCACACACCATGAATATTTATCATTTCAAAGTCCCAAAGCTATAAGTTTTGTGGAGTGGAGGCGAGTGAAGGACCACTGGAGCCCAGACCAAATTAAAATTTAGGGAGCCTTTATTAGCCGGCCCAGGGACTGCTCTGCCATCTTCCATTCAGGGAGACCAGAGAGCAGCCCTGACCTTTTGTGCAGGACCACTTTTAAGCACATTAACCACATCCTGTTTTTCCAATACAAGCAACCCAAGATAAAACAGTTTTTTCCCCAAGCAATGTCAGAGTCATGCCATTGATGACCATGCCACCCACAGGGTCATCCTGTTCTTCAGAAAGCTGACTGTGTTCTATGAAAAAAGGTCTACGTGCTGGGAAGGGGCCGTGAGACCGTATCTCAAGGCCTGGTGTCAGCACTGACAACTCTATCTGGGGCATAGTCCACGGCCTCTATGGAGTGCTCAAAAATTCCCACTCTCTAACAATGAGTATTTTGATAACCAAGAGTACCCGACACCAACTCAATCTGGAAGAAAATGTAATTCTGCCTTACTTGGTGAAAAAAAATTTCATAGAGGACAAAAATAGCAACAGACCTCTAGATAAAAGATATTCACAAAATTACAATTAAAATATTGCATTCCCTTAACGTTTCATTAAAAATGAGACCCAAAGCAAGAGTACACAAAGTATAATGCTTCTATAAGAAAATTATGATTTATAATTTAAAATATTAGCAAGGAAGAAAGTTTTGACTGAAGTACTTAACATATTCCTATAGCACAGCCTAAAGAGATGCATGCACATCAGTGGTTATCACCACAATGTGCTTATAAACACATCTACACACACCCCTCACATGAACAAGTCCTGATGTCCATTTCTGAGATGGTTCAATAACTCCATGTCCAAGATGCCTCTTTTCTAACAATTATAACAAAAAGATATTTAAAAATTGGTTAATTTACAGGCTCTACTTCTTATCAGACATTGTCATCTCAGGACATCTAAAAAACTCCAAAGTTGCAAAAATAAAGAGAAGAACCTTGCCCACACTAAACACAGGTACTTTACAAAAATATATATAGACCTATAGTTATAACCTAAAACTTTCTTCTAGGTATGGAGTTATTAGCAAAGAGCCTTCCCATCACCCTTCTTCTCCCTCCTCCACCACTTCAGTGACTAAATATAGAACACCTGGCTCCAAGAAGTGGCTTAACCAAGACACTCCCAGAAGACAGTCCTTCCTAAAGACTAATCAAAGTGCTTTTATAAAGGGACTACTGACTCAATGCATGAAATTCATGCATGGAGGGGGTGGTCCCTCAGCTCAGCTTGCACCCTCTCCAATCGGGGACCCCTTGGGGGATGTCCGACTGCCCAATTAGGCCTGATCTGGCAGTCAGACATCCCTCTTGCAATCTGGGACCGCTGATTCCTAACCCTCACCTGCCTACCTGATTGCCCCTAACTGCCTGCTCCTGCTGCCTGATCACTCCTAACTTCCCTTCCCTACTGGCCTGATCTCACCCCCAATGGCCCTCCTTTACCAATCAATTTGGTTCTAATTGGTCGGTTTCTATGCCAGTCAGCATCAAAAGCTCCATCTCCTAGGCAGCTACTAGCTCCTCACAGTTGACCCAGATCTGGTCTTGATTGGTTGGTTTCTATGCCAGTCAGCACCTCTGGGCCTTTCAAAGGAGCCTGATCAGAAAAGCAGGGCTGATCAGCAGCCCTGGTGGAGGCCTGGAGAGAAATGGAGGTGAGGCTGCTGGTCCAGCCTGGAGAGAAAGAAAAAGGCCAGTGCTGATCAACAGCTACCACATAGGTTACAGATCAGACCCTGCTTCTCTCTTCAGACCTCTCTCTGGGCCTGATTGGCAGCCCCCTCAGCAGCCACTGCAACCCAACGCTGACTGCAGGATTGACTTCTGGTTGGTTGAGCCTCTGGTTGTGATGGACCCAAGATTTTTATATATTAGGATTATTTTACTGCCTCTACTTTTAATATACTTGGGCTTAAAAGACTTGTTTATCTTGAATACATAGCAATATTAACTAATATGCACATATGTAACAATGGTTAGATAATTTTAATTTCTCTAAAGACTCATGGGCACAGAACCCTTTTTTTCTGTACTTCCTTCCCTCTCCTTTCTTCCCTTGTGAACAGTCAGCATACTTGCCAAGACATCAAATTCAACAATTCCTTTCCTCAAATAGGATGTCACTTTAACTCTTTCAACATATGTTGTGTACTTTCAAACATCTAGAAAGACTATCTCAAATAAGGATTTAAGTTTGATTAAACTGCACATAGAGGCTATAATCTGAAAGTGTCTTCTGAATAGGAAAGAACTTTCTAGTCTAGAACCCTTCCCCTTCTAATCTCTATCAACACAGTGGATAGTACAATAACCATCTGTAATGCTTAAGATGGTATTTTAACAATTTTACTTCTCATGTTTTCAGAACAGCCCTTCTTAAGAATTTAACACACACTATACACCATGTATTTGTTCACTACTACCTCTGTCATACACTGGCAACCTCTGTAGCATCTAGAAAGACTAGATGTTGTAAAGTAGAACAGTTTGTCCTTTACACATAATATATACACAGTTAAGTAAAACACTGTGCACAGGCACAAGGGAAGATGGTTAATCTTGCCTAACTATAAACTTACTGGTATAAAGCCCTTTGCACTTTCTTCTCCTTCCTCCCCAAACGAGTACAAATATAATAATGTGTACTGCTCAGAGACGTGGTTTGATCACCCCATTTCCAAAACATAGTATTTGAAATTAATTTTAACAAAAGGATATATTAAAAAAGTGTTATTTTACTATCTTTACTTTTAACATACTTTGTGCACTTATAAACATCTGGAAAGACTAGATGTTTCAAATAAGGACTTAAGTTTGTCCACTATATACACAGTAATGTTGAATAAACTACACACATGTAACTGTATCTGGAAGTGTATTCCATATAGGAACAGTCTAGTTTGGAACCCTTCATTTTCCTCAACTCCTCCCGATCACCATCAACTCAATGGGTTGAATAGGCAGAAGTGTTACTTAGATTTCACTATTTAATTGCCAAAGTCCTTTTCAGAAGGTAGCCTTTCGATTAATTTTAACACAAAGTATACAAAATGTGTCAGTTTACAAACTCGACTTTTGTCATACACTGGTAATCTCTTTAATATCTAGAGACTAGATATTATAAAATTAGGACCGATTTGTCCAGTATATTCACAATATATTCAGTAAAGTTAACTGAAAGCATGTAACATATAGGGTGGCAAAGGATAAGCTAAAATTTTCTATTACACCCTAGCAAAACATCTTTTTGCAATGTCTCCCCTTCTGCATCCCTCAATCTAGTAGTGAACAACTGCATAAAGTACACTGTTCAGAGAGCTGGTTTAATAATTCCATTTCTAAAGACAATGTTTTCTATCAGGTTTTAAAAGCTATTTATAAGAAGCATTATTCTAGTACTTCTAATTTTAAGGACATCAAGCACTTCTAAATGTCTAGAAAGACTAGATATTTTATATAAAAACTTGTCATACCCTGTTTCCCCTAAAATAAGACAGTCTCTTATATTAATTTTTGCTCCCAAAGATGCGTTAGGTCTTATTTTCAGGGGTTATCTTATTTTCCCATGAAGAAAAATATGGTACATATTTATCATTGAACCAAAAAAAAAAAGGAAATTTATTACCTGTATACAGTATGGTAGTAGTTGTCATCACAAACCAGCAAGACCAGACAAACTGTGAATCCTACGGTATCAAGAATTTCTTGTTACTACCATTATTTCCATGTACAACAATCTATGGTACATTTACTGATACTGATATTTACTGGTATGAACACAAAGTAAGGTTTATTCAATGACAGTCATGTCATCATCTTCTGGAACATCATCATAACAATCTAAACCATGAGTTTCCTGGTAAATTTCTTGTGACTCCATTTCTTTCAGAATCAGTGGACCAAATCTCTCATGTTTAGCAATAGCACTGTCCTTAAATGAGTATTTCTTGTCAAGGTAGCCTGCTCGTAGTGCATTTGCAATGCAACTGTCAGTGATTTTCTCCCATGAATTCTTCACCCAAGTCACAACCTCTTGCAGTTTAGGTTTCACAAAGTTTCCACGCTGATTTCTCTCCATTCTATTTTCAATGTAGTCATTAATTTCCATGCGCAAATTGTCCTTAAATGGCTTGTTTATTGCAATATCAAGAGTCTGGAGATAGGCTATCATTTCTGCGGGAATCATTATTTGATCTATTTTTCTTTGGTGAAGAAATTTCTTCATGTTTTTAGTGCAGTGAGTGCTGGCTGCATCCCAGACTAGCAGACCTCTTTGGGTCCCTCGCATAACAAACAGCAGCATTAAATCGACCCACTTCCTTATAACTGCTTGTGTGGCCCAGGCTTTTTCAGTTTCAAGAATAAAAATATTATTGGGGAGGCCTTATTTTGGGGGGGATGCCTTATATTACAGCGAGAGGCAAAACTGGAAGTAGGTCTTATTTTCGGGGGATGTCTTACTTTTGGGAAAACAGGGTACTAAATTGAAAATAATTATACATACTTTTATATATCTTTTCAGATATTCTAAACACATGTAAATATACACTCCACAATTTAAAAGCATGTTAAAAAAAAGACTTACTTGCCACTATGTGCACAACACTTAAAATTGCACATATCAACAATGGTTATAACCGGAGGTATCTTCTAAATATGACCATGTTGGCTTGAACCATTCACTCTCACTCCCTTCTCTTCACCACCAATCCAGTGGACAAGTACAGGTGTGTGTAATGTTTAGAGGTGGTTGAACAAATTCATATCCAACTCATTTACACAAGATAAGCTTTCCTAAGAATTTCAACACAAAGTGTACAAAATATGATAATTTTACTACTTTGTCATATACTGGCAACCTCTTTAACATCTAAAGACCAGCTATTGCAATTTTAGGACTTATTTGTCCATTATATACACAGCAAAACAAAATGCACATAACATATAAAAATGGTTTTATCTGAAATTGTGAAAATATGAACACACTACTATATTACCTTTGGCAATTCTTTCTCTCCCACCTCCTCCAAACTACTGAACAAGTATAGGCTATAATATATTGCTCACAGAGGTGGTTTAACAATTCCATTCCCAAAAGATAGTATTTCCTATGAATTTTAGTAAAAAGATAGTGATATTTTACTACCTCTATATTTAACATACATTGGGCACTTCTAAACATTAGATGGACTAGATAAGTAGTTCTCAACCTTTTTAATGCCACGACGCTTTAATACAATTCCTCATGTTGTAGTGACCCCAAATAATAAAATTATTTTTGTTGCTACTTCATAACTGTAATTTTGCTACTGTTATGAATCATAATGTAAATATCTGTGTTTTCCAATAGTCTTAGGTGACCCTGCTAGGGGTTCTCAACCTGTGGGTCACAATTCACAGGTTGAGAACTATTGCTGTAGAGTCTAAGACCATTGGAAAACACAGATATTTACATTAAATTCATTAACAGTAGCAAAATTACAGTTATGAAGCAGCAACGAAAATAATTTTATGGTTGTGGGTCACCCAACATGAGGAGCTATAGTAAAGAGTCACAGCATTAAAAAGGTTGAGAACCATGGAATAGATCTTTCAAAAAAGGACTTAATTTGTCATATATATATATATATATATATATATATATATATATATATCAGTTTTGAATAAACTGCACACATTTAACAGTTATAATCTGAAAATGTCTTTGAAATGTGGACATTGTAGCCTAAGATCATCTTTTCCTTCTCCCTTCCTCCACCAACTATCCTATCTAATAAAGAGGCAATATTCAAATTGACTGTCTCTTCCTTGTACAAGATGGACACCCCCATGTGGTCACAAGATGGCCACTACAAGATGGCCGGCAGGGGAGGGCAGTTGTGGGCGATCAGGCCAACAGGGGAGGGCACTTAGGGGCAACCAGGCTAGTAGAGCAGGGCAGTTGGGGGTTCCCAGGCCAGCAGGGGAGAGCAGGTGGGGGTGATTGGGCCAGCAGGAGAACAATTAAGCATCGATCAGGCTGGCAGGAAAGTGGTTAGAGGGTGATCAGGCTGGCAGACAGAGTGGTTGGGGGCAATCAGGCAGGCAGATAGGTGAGTGGTTGGGAGCCAGCAGTCCCAGATTGTGAGAGGGATGTCCAACAGCTGGTTTAGGCCTGATCCCTGTCTGGCAGTTGGACATCCCCTGAGGGGTTCCAGATTGGAGAGAGTGCAGGCTGGGCTAAGGGACACCCCCCCGCAGTGCACAAATTTCATGCACCGGGCCTCTAGTGTAGGCTATAATGCTCAAATATTCAGAAGATCATCTTTCCTAGAAATTTTAACAAAAATGTACAAAATGCATTAGTTTACTAATTCTATTTTTTTGTCATAAACTGGCAACCTCTTTAACATTTAGAAAGACTAAATGTTGTAAATTAGAACTCATTTGTCTATTATATACACTATATACACAGCTAAGTAAAATACAATGCATGAACATAAAGGACAATGGTTAATATGCCTCATTTTGAAACACACTGGCATTCAGCTCTTTGCCTTTCCTTCTCCCTTGAACCAGTACACAAATGTGTACTGTCAAAGAGGTGGTTTGGCCATTCCCAAAATAATAGTATTTGAATTTTGACAAGATATTGACTAAGAAGTATTTTTTTTACTACCTCTACTTTTATGAGGCACTTCAGAACATATAGAAAGATAGATATTTTTTAAAAGTACTTAGCATTGTCAACTATTATACAATAGTGAGGATAACATGCACATATAAAACAATGGTTATAATATGAAAATGTCTTCTAAATATGACCTCTTTTCTTCCTCCTTAAGGTCTTCTCTTCCATGACCTCTAGCGCACATGGCAAATGTGGACGTGTGTCATTCCTGATGTCACATGCCCTTTCTAGAGATAGTCTGACAATTCTATCTCAAAGTCATTTCCAGAAGATATTTCTTTTGATTTATTTTGTTTTAAATGGGCGTTTGCAAGACATGTGATTTCCTAACTCTACTTTATCATATGTCTGCAACCTCTTTACATTTAGAAGGCCTAGATGTAGCAGAGTTCTCCTTTGGAAGGTTAGAGGGAAAGTTGAGAAACTTTTTCATATTATATACACAGGTGCCTATAAAGGGCCAGTGTACCTTCACAAAGGGTTGTGGACAGTTCCTATTAGCCAAATGTGGCATGTACTTCTGCCATTTCTTTTTGGAAACCAAATTTTACAGTAGAATGAAGACTACCTGCCGTGGATGGAGCTCCACTCACCTTCAGCCCATTAAGGCCTTTGTCCTTCATGGTCAGGACGAGGTGAAGTCTACTCCATTTGGAACAGAGTAGTCACCCAGGCACACATCCCCACTGCTTCAAGCCCTGAGGGTGGGAGCTGTGTCCACTCAGACCGAACTCTCAGACCTGACTCGGCCTGAGGCTCTCTGCACATCCCAGCCCCTACCATTCTTCTCGACCTGCCACACCCAACCATAGCTCAAGGCAGCTGGCCTTGTCCTGGGGCTTGTTGTGGTAGCTCTGTGGGGGATCCACATAGGCCCAAGAGGGTTAGGCCTGGAGACCCTGTGGTCCACAGGATGCACCTGGGGGAGGCCACAACCATCAGGTAGCATAGATGGAGGTGGGGGTGGGGAGAGAGGTTCACTGCTTCTTCCAAGACTGGGCCTGGCCAGTGGGCATCCATAGGGAGGGCTCTGGGTCTGCAGGATCCCCCAACTTACCCGCTGGCCAGGCAGGAGGGCTCTGGAGGGGCCTGGAGAAGACCAGAGGAGAAACCTGTGCTCCACTTCTCAATGCACTCTCTGCCAAAATTGTGATTAAAACTTCTTAAAACAGATTACTGGGCTCCACATCCAGAGCCTCTGATTCAGTTGGCTGAAGTAGAGCCTGAGAATTTGCCTTTCTCACAAGTTCCCAGGGGTTAATGAAGCTTCTGTTCTATTGACCACACTGGGAAAGCCACTGCTCTAGAGTATAGAGTAGACCAACACTTTCCTGGTACAGATGGAGTCTCAGACAAAGAAGGGACTTATCTAAGGTTACACAAGCAGTTGGGCAGATATGGTTCTAAAACTTGCTTCCTGATTTTTCTATGGGCCTCTCTGCTATCCAGGAATAGTGCTCCCTTATCCTTAATTATGAGGACTTAACAGGAAGAACTAGAAGAGATTCCTGTTTTAATCCTTCCTCTTCATTTAATAGAGTGAGACATTGAGGCCCAATAATCAAAGGCATTTGTCCACAGTCACAATGGCAGGACTTGACCATGAACTGTTTCCTACCTCTGCCTCAAACCAATACATGAGAGCCTTAACAAGAGACTGAAGACCCGAAGAAGTGACCAGAGCAGAAAGCTTTTTTATATTTTAGATAAAGAAACAATAAATTTGTGAAGAATTGACAAACAAAGGGATTCAGCTAGGAGTAGTGAATGGTGAGGAAATAACTAAAAAGATAAAGGATAGTTTTAAAAGGTTTGTTTATATATATCTCCAGGTCCCAACTTCTCTGTCTTTTGTGATAAAGACTGTCTTCTTCACTCTGATACCAGGAGGGTAACTTTTACTTGGGAGTTTTATGACTTACTTCAGGGAAGAAGGAGGAGATCAGAGTGAATTTTCTGCATCTGCCATTAAAAAAAACTCTTTCAGTTTAATATATCCAATATGCCATAGAGCCATATTTTGGGATAGCATGTCCTGAACCCCATCAATTCCAACAACTAATATTTTAGGACCAGCTTCAGTTTCACTTTTCCTCAGGAGTTTTCTGCCTGCCTTCCCCTCCTCCTTTCTCTACAATATTGTCTGCTCCTCTCCTGACTTCAGTTCATGACTGATGTTACATTTAGTGGCCCTTGTTTACTGTGTGAAGTAATTTTCTTTCAGCATGGAGAACTTTCTTTAGTATTTCTTGTAAGACAAACCCATTTAGTATACGTTTTCTAAGTTTTTATTTGTTAGGAGAATAACTTTATTTCACCTCTTTAAAAATATTTTATTTTTAGAGCAGTTGTAGTTTTATGATAAAATTTTCAGGAAGGTACAGATATTTCTAATATACCCTTGTCCTCACACATGCAAACCTTTCTCATTATCAATATCACTCACCAAAATATTCCATTATTTACCAAGAATAAACATATAGTGACACATCATTATCACCCAAAGTACTTTGTTTACCCTGGAATACACTCCTAATGTTTTACATTCTATGATTTTAGACCAAAGTATAGCAGCATGTATCCATTCTTTTCATATAGACCATTTTTCACTGCTCTACAAATCTTCTATGGTTTGCCTATTAATTATTACCTTGTTTTGATCTTGGAAACCATTGATCATTTTATTGTTGCCATAGTTTTGCCTCTTCCAAAATGTCATATAGTTGAAATTATACAGTATGTAGCCTTTTCAGATTGGCCTCTTTCACTTAATAATATGCATTTAAAGTTTATTTGTGTTTTTTCATTGCTTGGTAACTCATTTCTTTCTTTTTATTTTCAAATTCTCACCTGCCGATTTTTTTCCATTGATTTTTTTTTTTTTAGGAGAGAGTGAAGAGGATGGAGGAGAGGGGGAGAGAATGAGAAAGCAATGTGGGAGAAATACATCGACTGGTTGCCTCCTGCACGTGCCCCGACTGGGGCTGGGGATCGAGCCTGCAATATGCCCTTGACCAGGAATTGAACCCACAACCCTTCGGCCAAACCGGCCAGGGCAGTAGTTCATTTCTCTTTAGTGCCAAATATTATTCCATTGTCTGGTTGTACCACAGTTTATTTATCCATTCACTACTGAAGTACATCTTGGTTGCTTCTAAGACATGGCAATTATGAATGAAACTGCTATAAACATCTGTGTGCAAGTTTTTGTGTAGAGCTAGGTTTTCAACTCCTTCAGTAAATACCAAAGAGTGTTATTGCTAAATCATATGGTAATATTAGGTTTAATTTTATGAGACTGCCAAACTGCCTTTCAAAGTGGCTGGGCCACTTTGCATTTCTACCTGCAATGTATGAGAATTCCTGTTGCTTCTATTCCTTGCCAACCTTAATGTTTGACAGTTTTACAAGATATAATATTCTTGGTTAACAATTTTAAAAAAATTTAGCAGCAATTTGGATATTTCATCCTAGTACCTTCTAGCCTCTATTGTTTCTGATGAGAGGTCAGCTGTTAACTCTATTAAGTTTCCCTTGTATGTGACAAGTAGATTTCACATTGCTGCTTTCAAGATTTTATCTTTCAGCATTTTTACAATGGTGTGTGTGTGTGTGTGTGTGTGTGTGTGTGTATGTGTGTACATGAATTTATCCTTCCTAGAGTTTGTTGAGATTGTTAGATACATAGATTACTCCTTTATCATAAAAATTTGCAAATTTTTGTCATTATTTCTTTAAAGTCTTTTCTGGCTCTTCTCTCTTTTCTTTTTGGTACTTATTAAATGTAAGTGGTAGCTTAATTGTGTCTCACATTTTTCTGAGACTGATTATTTTTCTTTATTTCTCACAGTTCTTTGGATTAAATGATATATATAAGTGTATTTTTAAGTTTCTTACTCTTTTATTGACAGTTTACATTCAGTATTATGCACCTTTAATGAACTTTTATTTCAGTTATTCTTTAAAATTAAATTTATTTGGGTGACATTGGTTAATAAAATCATATAGGTTTCAAGTGCAAATATATTGCATTTTGTGATCATCACCCAAAGTCTAGTCTTCCTCTTTCACCATATATTTGTTGCCCTTTTCCCTACTTTCTCCACTTTTCCCCTTTGCCCTCTGGTAGCCCATCCTTCTGTTGTTTGTGTCTCTGTGTTTTTTTTTTTTCATTTGTTGTTTTCTGTTTTATATCCCACATATGAGTACATCATATCATTCTTGTCCTTTTCTATCTAACTTATTTTGCTTAGCATGGTACCCTCCATGTTGTTGCAAAAGGCTGCATTTCATCCTTTTGTATGCTTGAGGAGTATTCCATTGTATGTATGTATCACATCCTTAGTCAATCATTTATCAAAGTACACTTAGGTTATTTCCATGTCTTGGCCACTCTGAATAATGCATCAATGAATATAGGGGTGTGCATATCTTTGTGAATACATATTTTTATTTTTAGGGGAGGCCGGGGGGGGGGGAAGGAAACATATATACTACTATTTGTAATACTTTAAACAATAAAAAATATATTAAAAGTGTTTTCATTTTTTTGGTAAATACTCAAAAGAAGAATTTCTGGTAATATGATAGCACTATTTTTAATTTTTGAGGAACCTCCACATTGTTTTTCATAGTGGCCGTACCAATTCACATTTCCACCAACAGTGTATGATGGTTTCCTTTTCTCCACATTCTCTTCAACACATGTTATTCCTCCATCTATCCATAATAACCATTATAACAAGTGTTTGGTGAGATCTCATTGTGGCTTTGATTCTCATTTCTCTTATACTAGTTAAGTTAAGCATCTTTTCATAACCTGTTGGCTATTTGTATGTGTTCTTGAAAGAAGTGTCTATTCAAATCTTGTGTCCATTTTTAATAGGATTGGTTGTGCTTTTTAGTTGTATTAGTTCTTTATATATGTAATTTAGGTATTAACTCTTTTTTGGGAGTGTAATTTTCCAATATCTTCTCCCATTCGGTTGGTTGCCTTTTTGTTTTGTTGATGGTTTCTTTTTCTGTTTGATATAGTCCCATTCATTTATTTTAGGCTTTTACTCTCTTGCCTTTGTGGTCAAGTTCATCAAATCACTTGGAGATCAAAGTTCATAAGTTTAATATCCATATTTTATATGTATTATACTAGAGGTCCGGTACATGAAAATTCATGCACTGGAGAGAGGGTCCCTCAGCCTGGCCTGCCCCCTCTCACAGCCTGGGAGTCCTCAGGGGTGGAAGGTGATCTGGTGATCAGGGGAAGGCAATTCACCATCACACCTCTGATGCCTCTACTGCCAGCAGCGCAAGCCTCAGCCAACCCTGGTTACCTGAGCCTCAGACAGTGCTGGGTGGCTGGGCAGCCACCAGTTGAGGTTTGCCTGTGCCTTGGACCAGCCCTGTGCAGCTGGGGTGCTGAGGGGACTGGGGGACTCCAGAGGTAGGCACGTGGAGTGGCTGGGCCCACCTGGGGGCAGGCCCAGCCTTGCCGCATGCTTGCCACCCCAGTGGGGCTGACAGGACTGGGCGCCACCATCTTTGAGGGCAGGATAGTCTATTAGCATATTCCCTCCTTATTGGCTATGGATGCTGCCATCTTTGCAACAGCATAAGTGTCAATTACCAGATTTCCTCTTTATTAGACAGGATTATTTCAGATATTATATATAAATCTTTTATTCATTTTGAGCAAATTTTTGTGTATGGTGTCAAATAGAAATGTAGTTTTGTACTTTTGCATGTGACTTTCCAATTTTCCCAACATCATTTATTGAATAACTAGAAGGCCTGGTGCATGGATTTGTGCACCTGTGGGTGGGGTCCCTGGGCCTGTCCTGCACCCTCTCACAACCTGGGATCCCTCAGGGATGTCAAAGAGCTGGTTATGGCCCTATCCTCATAGACCTAATGGTCAGCAAACTCATTAGTCAACAGAGCGGCAAACTGCGGCTCACAAGCCCCATGTGGCTTGTGAGTTGCAGTTTGCCGACCACTGCCATAGACTAAACCAAGGGACCCCACTGGTGCATGAATTCATGCACCAGGCCTCTAGTATGTATATAAGATCTTTGGTTAATCTCTTTCCATCTTCCCCCCCTTTTCCCCCCCGCTCTGAGATTCATCAGTCTGTTCCATGTTTCCATGCCTGTGGTTTCCACTCCTGTGTTTCCACCCCCCCCCCCCCGTGGTCAGTATGCATCATAGCTACCGGCTGGTTGGCCAGTCACTTAGGCCAGTTATATATATATATATATATATATATATATATATATATATATATGCCTAAGTGATAAATATATATATATATCTTTCTTTTCTACATTGTGTGTTTTTGGCTCCTTTGTTGAAAATTGGTTATCCATATACATGTGGGTTTCTTTCTGGGCTCTCAATTCGGTCCCATTGGTTTATGTGTCTGTTTTTCTTTCAACACCACACTCTTTGATTATTGTAGCTTTATAGTATAATTTGAATTTAAGGAGTATAATAGCTCCAGCTTTGTTCTTTTTTCTCAAGATTGCTTTGGCTATATAAGATCTTTTGTGGTTCCATTGCAGTTTTCAGTGCACAGGTCCTTCACATTCCTTGCTAAGTTTATTTCTAGGTATTTCATTCTTTTCCTTGAAATTGCAAATGAGATTGTTTTCTTTATTTTTTTCTGATATTTATCTGTTAGTATATAAGGGCACAATTGATTTTTGTACATTGGTGTTGTATCCTGCAAATTTACTATGCCAATATTTATTTTTTTAGTATGCATATGTATTTTTATTGAATTTGCTAGAAGCCTGATGCACAAAATTTGTGCAGGGAGGGGGTGTTCCTCAGCCTGGCCTGTGCCCTCTTTCATTCCAGGATTCCTTGTTCTTAACTGCCCACCTGTTCGCTCCTTACCAGTTGGCTTGCTGATCATTAGCGCTGCACTGGAAGCGAGAGAGACTCCTGCCACACCGCTGCCCTCACCAGCTGTGAGCTTGGCTTCTGGCTGGGCCCCATTCCAACTGTGGGAGTGCACTGACCATCAGGGGGCAGGTCCTATGTTGAACGTCTGCACCCTGCTGGTTATTGCCCATCATAGCGACTGGTTGTGTGTGGTCATTCTGGTTGTTCTGCTGTTTGGTTGCTAGGCTTTTATTATATACGATTGGGGTGACATTGGTTTATAAAATCATATATGTTTCAGGTGTATATCATCTGTATAATGAATTGTGTATTCACTGCCCCAAATCATGTCTTCTTCCATCACCATTTATCCCATCTATTTCCTCTTCTGTGTACCCACCCCCTTTCCCTTTGATAATCATCATATTGTTGTGTGTATCCACGAGTATTTTTTAAAATCTATACACCTTTAGTTTCTAATAGTTTTCTTAGTGGGAGTCTTTGTTGTTTTCAACATACACAATCATGTCATCTAAAAAAAGTGACTTTACATTTTTATTCCTAAATAGAGGCCTGGTGCATGAAAATTGTGTACTCGGGATGGGGGGGGGGTGGTCCTCTCAGCCTGGCATGCACCCTCTTGCAGTCTAGGAGCCCTTGGGGGATGTCCGAATGAGTGAGCCTAAGTTGGCAGTCAGACATCCTTAGTGCTGCCATGGAAGTGGGAGAGGCTCCTGCCACTGCCGCTGCACTTGCCAGCCATGAGTCTGGCATCTGGCTGAGTGGTGCTCCCCCTGTGGGACTGCACTGACCACCAGGGGGCAGCTCCTGAGTTGAGCATCTGACCCTGGTGATCAGTGTGTGTCATAGCGACCAGTCTTTATGCTATTTGGTCGATTTACATATTAGCCTTTTATTAATAGGACTAGTGGCCTGGTGCACAAAACTCGTGCATTAGGGGGTATCCCTCAGCCCAGCCTGCACCCTCTACAATCAGGGACCCCTCAGGGGATGTCTGATTGCCTAAATCAGCAATTGGACATCCCTCTCACAATCTGGGACTGCTGGCTCCTACCCACTCACCTGCCTGCCTGCCTGATTGCCCCTAACCTCTCTGCCTGCTTGCCTGATAGCCCCCAACTGCCTGTGCCTGCCTGCCTGATCTTTTCCCAAATGGCCCTCCCCTGCTGGCATGATCTCATTTCTAACTGCTCTCCCCTCCAGCCTGATCTTGCCCCCAACTGCTCTCCCCTGCCGGCCTGGTTGCCTTCAACTGCCCTCTCCTGATGGCCTGATCTCACCTCTAACTGCTCTCCCCTGCCAGCCTGATCATCCCTAACTGCCTCTGCCTGCTCGATTGCCCCTAACTGCCCTCCCTTGCCAGCCTTATCTCACCCCAACTCCCCTCCCCTGCTAGCCTGATCTCACCCCCAACTGCCCTCCCCTGAAGACCTGATTTCTCCCCCAATGGCCCTCCCCTGCCGGCCTAATTTCGCCCCCAACTGCCCTCTCTGCCTCGGCCCCCACCACCATGGCTTTGTCTGGAAGGAAGTCGGATGTCCAGAAGATGGCCAGTTGACCCAGTCTAATTAGCATATTACCCTTTTATTAAAAGAGATAGATTATACAGGATAGGATTACTTAAATGGGGGGCGTAGCCTTTTTCAGCAGGATGAGATGTACTTGGTAGATGAAAGTACATAATCTCTATATCTGGACTGATAGCCAGCCATGTGCATTATACTGTCAAACCAGTCATTAAAAAATTGAACCAGCCGAAACCGGTTTGACTCAGTGGATAGAGCATTGGACTGTGGACTGAAGGGTCCCGGGTTCGATTCCGGTCAAGGGCATGTGCCTTTGCTGCGGGCACATTCCCAGTAGGGGGCGTGCAGGAGGCAGCTGATCGATGTTTCTCTCTCATCAGTATTTCTGACTTTCTATCCCCCTCCCTTCCTCTCTGTAAAAAAATCAATAAAATATATTAGTTAAAAAATTGAACCGGAGGAACTAAGATGGCGGCAGAGGCAAAACACCTATTTTGCCGTCATAATCAGCAATTTTAATACTACAACTTAACGAAAGAACAAACACCTTCCAGAATCACCAGAAAGCTCGCCGAGTGAAAATTCCACAAATAAAAGTGAAGATAAGACACTGTGACCCGGAGGAGCGGCAGCGAACGGCGTTGAAAGATTCGCCGGGAGAGAGGTTTGGAGCGCACGCCTCGGAGAGGGCGGGCGGCTGAAAACCGGCCAGTTTTCTCGAACAGGGAGACAAAGGCGTCCTACTGGGCTGATTCTCCAGCTCTGGGCGAAGTCCAGAGAACCCACTATCACACGGGGTGAAAACTGGACAGTGGGAGGGCACGCCGAAGCTCGGGGGCTGCCGGGTCTCCCAGCTTGTAGAAAGGCAGCTCAACAGCTCGGCTGCGTGACAGCGCAGAGAACACATCGAGACTTGTCTCTCATTCGGAAAACCGTCAGACTGCTTTGTTTTACGATCCTGGGTGAGACATTGCGCATGCAGACTCATTTTGGGAAAGTCTGAATTCCCCGGCAACCGGCAGCCTGTGGAGCTCCCCAGCGGCTCTCTCTCAGAGGTGCTGGCGGCCATTGCCCCCGGCACAGAGTCCCTGGGGCCGCATAGGGCGGAGCTAACGCTGTCTGCTTGGCCCGGAGACTCCGCCCACCCAACCTGAGCACAGCTGAGCTTCACAGACAATTGGCCTGGAGGTCAACCCTCCAAGTGCTAACAACGATTAACTGAACTTAACTTCAGCAAGACTGTGCAGTCCATATCCACCTCAGGTAACTGGGGAGGCTGAGCCACTGTCCCTTGTAGCACGTCTACCACACAAAGCTAATTGACCAACTCAGGGAAGCAGCCACCATGCAGCAACATGGAAAGAAATCAGATGTGAAAGAAATGGAGGGAAAAAAACGACTGGACATGGAATTCAGAACCACGGTTATAGGGTTTTTTAAGAGGTTCCAACAAAAGAACGAGGCCTATAAGGAAATAAGCAAGACCACAAAGGAAATGAGTGAGTCCTACAAGAAAATGAACAACACCCTCCAGGATATAAACGAGAGCTTCAAAGAAATTATTAAGACCAACGTGGAAATGAATGAAACCCTTAAGGATATAAAGCAGACTCTCAAGGATATGAAAAAGGACCAACCAGAAATTAAGGATACACTGACTGAAACAAAAAATATTATACAAAGACCTGAAAGTGCCCTGGAGCACCCCAAGAACCAAGTTAAAGATTTGAAATACAAAGAGGTAAAATCCACTCAGCTGAAAAAGCAAGAAATCAAAAGAATCCAAAAAATTGAAGACAGTGTAAGGGGCCTCTGGGACAACCTCAAGCATACCAACATCCGAATTATAGGGGTGCCAGAAAAAGCGAGAGGCCAAGACAATGAAAACCTATTTGAAGAAATAGTGACTGAAAACTTCCCACACCTGGTGAAAGAAATTGACTTAGGATTCCAAGAAGTGCACCGAACCCCAATATATAGGAACCCTAAGAGGACCACGCCGAGGCACATCATAATTAAAATGCCAAGAGCAAAAGACAAAGAGAGAATATTAAAAGCAGCAAGAGAGAAACAGTTGGTTACCTATAAGGGAGCACCCATACGACTGTCAGCGGATTTCTCAACAGAAACGATGCAGGCCAGACGGGAATGGCAAGAAATATTCAAAGTGATGAACAGCAAGAATCTACAACCAAGATTACTCTATCCAGCAAAGCTGTCATTCAGAATTGAAGGTCAGATGAAGTGCTTCGCAGATAAGAAAAAGCTAAAGGAGTTCATCACCACCAAACCAACATTATATGAAATGCTGAAAGATATTCTTTAAGAAGAGGAAGAAGAAAAAGGTAAAAGTGCAAACTAGCAACAACAAATACACATCTATCAACAAATGAACATAAAAATCAAGTGAATTGATAGGCTGTTGAACAGGATAGACTGGTGAATATAACAGAGACTTGGACATAGAGAGGGAATGGACTGACTATTCTTGGGGAGAAAAGGGTTGTGGGAAGTGCAGCAAGAGACTGGACAAAAATCTAGCAACAAGGGGAGAGGACAGTGGGGAGGGGGAGGTGAGGGTGGAGGGTGGGATAGGTACAGGGTGGAGGGAAGCTATAGGGGGATAAAAAGGGGAAACAATGTAATTAATAAACTGAACAATAAAGATTAAAAAAATAATAATAAAAAAATTGAACCACTTCAGATAATTGAAGATAGCGTAAGGGGCCTCTGGGACAACCTCAAGCATGCCAACATCCGAATTATTGGGGTCCCAGAAAAAGAGAGAGAGCAAGTTAATGAAAACCTACTTGAAGAAATAGTGACTGAAAACTTCCCCCACCTGGTGAAAGAAACTGACTTAAAAGCCCAAGAAGTACACAGAACCCCAAAATATAGGAATCTAAAGAGGACCACACCAAGACATATCATAATTAAAATGCCAAGAGCAAAAGATAAAGAGAGAATATTAAAAGCAGCAAGAGAAAAACAGTTGGTTACCTACAGGGGAGCACCCATACGATTGTCAGCGGATTTCTCAACAGAAACGATGCAGGCCAGACGGGAGTGGCAAGAAATATTCAAATTGATGAACAGCAAGAATCTACAACCAAGATTACTCTATCCAGCAAAGCTATCATTCAGAATTGAAGGTCAGATGAAGTGCTTCGCAGATAAGAAAAAGCTAAAGGAGTTCATCACCACCAAACCAACATTATATGAAATGCTGAAAGATATTCTTTAAGAAGAGGAAGAAGGAAAAGGTAAAAATATAAATTATGAACAACAAATACACATCTATCAACAAATGAACATAAAAATCAAGTGAATTGATAGGCTGTTGAACAGGATAGACTGGTGAATATAACAGAGACTTGGACATAGAGAGGGAATGGACTGACAATTCTTGGGGAGAAAAGGGTTGTGGGAAGTGCAGCAAGAGACTGGACAAAAATCTAGCAACAAGGGGAGAGGACAGTGGGGAGGGGGAGGTGAGGGTGGAGGGTGGGATAGGTACAGGGTGGAGGGAAGCTATAGGGGGATAAAAAGGGGAAACAATGTAATTAATAAACTGAACAATAAAGATTAAAAAATGATAATAAAAAAAAAATTGAACCACTTCAGATAATTGAAGATAGCGTAAGGGGCCTCTGGGACAACCTCAAGCATGCCAACATCCGAATTATTGGGGTCCCAGAAAAAGAGAGAGAGCAAGTTAATGAAAACCTACTTGAAGAAATAGTGACTGAAAACTTCCCCCACCTGGTGAAAGAAACTGACTTAAAAGCCCAAGAAGTACACAGAACCCCAAAATATAGGAATCTAAAGAGGACCACACCAAGACATATCATAATTAAAATGCCAAGAGCAAAAGATAAAGAGAGAATATTAAAAGCAGCAAGAGAAAAACAGTTGGTTACCTACAGGGGAGCACCCATACGATTGTCAGCGGATTTCTCCACAGAAACTATGCAGGCCAGACGGGAGTGGCAAGAAATATTCAAATTGATGAACAGCAAGAATCTACAACCAAGATTACTCTATCCAGCAAAGCTATCATTCAGAATTGAAGATCAGATAAAGTGCTTCGCAGATAAGAAAAAGCTAAAGGAGTTCATCACCACCAAACCAATATTATATGAAATGCTGAAAGATATTCTTTAAGAAGAGGAAGAAGGAAAAGGTAAAAATATAAATTATGAACAACAAATACACATCTATCAACAAATGAACATAAAAATCAAGTGAATTGATAGGCTGATGAGCAAGATAAACTGGTGAATATAACAGAAACATGGACATAGAGAGGGAATGGACTGACAATTCTTGGGGAGAAAAGGGTTGTGGGAAGTACAGCAAGAGATTGGAGAAAAATCTTGCAACAATGGGAGAGGACATTGGGGAGGGGGAGGTGAGGGTGGAGGGTGGGATAGGTACAGGGTGGAGGGGAGATATAGGGGGATTAAAAACGGGAAATAATGTAATTAACAAACTGAACAATAAAGAAAAAAATTGAACCACTTTCTTTTTTTTTTTTAAATATATTTTATTGATTTTTTACAGAGCGGTACGGAGAGGGATAGAAAGTTGGAAACATCGATGAGAGAGAGAGACATCAATCAGCTGCCTCTTGCACGCCCCCCTCCGGGGATGTGCCCGCAGCCAAAGTACATGCCCTTGACCGGAATCGAACCCGGGACCCTTCAGTCCGCAGTCCGACGCTCTATCCACTGAGCCAAACCGGTCTCGGCTGAACCACTTTCTTATACCTTACACCAAACAGCTGTTGTCCTTAAAACCCTTCCTAAGCTCCCACCTTAGGTTCTGCCTTTGCAGTCCACGCAGACTAAGTTCTGATTGGTCGGTTTTTATGCCAGTCATTGTCAAAAGCTCCACCTTCTAGGCAGCTTTGGATCCTCACACTTCACCCAGATTTGGTTCTGATTGGTCGGTTTCTATGCCAGTCAGCATCTCTGGGCCTGATCAGAGACGCTGGGCTGACTAGCAGCCCCCACAGATGCCCAGATAGAAATGGAGGTGCGGCTACTGACCAGGCCCAGAAAGAAATAGAGAGGCAAGGCCTGAACAACAGCTGCCTTGGAGGCTACGGATCCTTCTCTCTCCAGGCCTCTCTCTGGGCCTGATCACAGCCCCCTCAGCAGTCAATGCTGTGTCACCACACCATCTAGCTCACTCCAGTCCCCAGCCCCAGGCCTTCACCACACAATTGTCTCTGTCCATGGGTGATGCATACTAGTATATGCATACAAGTTCTTTGGTTTATCTCTTCCCATCCACCCACGCATACCCTCCCTTTAAGATTTGACATTCTGTTCCATGCTTCTATGTCTCTGGATATATTTTGTTTATCAGTTTATTTTGTTCATTAGATTCCATGTATGAGTGAAATCATGTGATACTTATCTTTCTCTGTCTGGCTTATTTAACTCAGCACAAGATTCTCCAGGTCTCTCTATGCTGTCTCAAAGAGTAAGAGATGCTTCTTTTTTACTACAGCATAGTATTACATAATATAAATGTACCACAGCTATTTTATCCACTCATATACTGATGGGCACTTGGACTGCTTCCAGATCTTAGCTATTGTAATTTGTGCTGTTATGAACATGGAGGTGTGTACATTATTTCTGATTTGTGTTTTGGGTTTCCTACAATATATTCCTAGCAGTGGAATCACTGGGTCAATGACAGTTCCGTATGTAATTTTTTAAAAAAAAGTTCTTTATTGTTTAAAGTATTACATATAGTATTATATATGTGTCTTTTTCCCCCATTGACCTCTCCCTGGCCACCCCACCCCCTCAGCACATTCCCTCACCTCCCTAGTGTCTGTATCCATTAGTTATGCTTATATGCATGCACACAAGTCCTTTGGTTGATCTCTTACCTTCCTTCCCCAACCCTCCCCTGCCTTCCCTCTGAAGTTTGACGATCTTTTTGATGCTAATCTTTCTCTGGATCTATTTCTGTTCATCAGTTTATGCTGCTCAATATATTCCACAAATGAGTGAGATCATGTGATATTTATCTTTCTCTGATGGGCTTTTTTTGTTTAGCATAATTCTCTCCATGTCCATCCATGCTGTTGTGAATGGTAAGAGTTCTTTCTTTTTTATAGCCTCATAGTATTCCACTGTGTAGATGTACCACAGTTTTTAATTCATTCAACTGCTGATGGGCACTTGGGCTGTTTCCAAATCTTAGCTATTGTAAATTGTGCTGCTATGAGCATAAGGGTGCATATGTCTTTTCTGATTGGTGTTTCTGGTTTCTTGGGATATATTCCTAGAAGTGGGATCACTGGGTCAAATGGGAGTTCCATTTTTAATATTTTGAGGAAACTCCATACTGTTCTCCACAGTGGCTGCACCAGTCTGCATTCCCACCAGCAGTGCACGAAGGTTCCTTTTTCTCAGCATCCTCACCAGCACTTGTCATTTGTTGATTTGTTGATGATAACCATTCTGACAGGTGTGAGGTGATATCTCATTGTCATTTTAATTTGCATTTCCCTGATGATAAGTCACTTGGGCATTTTTCTTTTTTTTTTCTTTTTTCTTTTCTTTTCTTTTCTTTTCTTTTAATTTTTAATTTACAATATAACTTATATTTAATAGTAGTACATATGTTTTCCTTTTCCCTCCCAATATCCTCCCCCCAGCCTCCCTTACCCCCCAGCACATGTCCCCACCTGCCCCCTTCCCTGCCCCAATGCCTTTCATTCATTGGTTATGCTCATATGTATGCATACAAGACCTTCGGTTGATCTCCCCCAGCATCCGCCTCCCATCCACTCCAGCCTTCCCCCTGTGGCTTGAAAGCCTGTTCGAGGCTACACTGCCTTTATATCAATCACTCCCCCCTGTTTCTTTTCTTCAAAAATATCTTGCCTCTGCATACTAGAAACAAACGTATAAGAGCAAATAAAATGTTTGAGTGTCAGTTTCAATGTCCAACTGTTCTGAGTCCCAGTTTTAATGTCAAATAGTTCTTCATGTGTACATGCCAGCAATGGTATCCAGATGGTGGACACATCGTGGCAATACAAGATCCATCCTCTCTGGTATGGTCCTGGGCCGCCTGCAGCCACGCACAGCTGCTGACTGCTAGCATGGCAAGGTGTCGTCAGCGTCTGCCATCTCTGGACCGACCTGGTGGCTGGAACAGACCCGTCTGTTCCTCACTGTCTCAGGAACCCACATGGTCTTGGAGTTGTTCTCTGCAAACACACAAACACATTCTCGACCAAAGGTTAACAAAGGAATCCTCTCTGCAAAATAGACTTGGGATTCTTTTTATTTTTGCCTAAATGATTTTCCTTTGGCTTATTTTGACACCATGTGTGTGTTTTCATGGGTGTCCTGCAGTTGGTTTTACAAATGGAATTTACTTTTCTGGAGTAAGAATTTTCTACATGTATTTTACTTATAGGATATTTTTCCTTACGTGATATTACCCCACTGTCCCCCCCGCTTTTTTGGTTAATGGGGGCTTTTGGAAATTTTTTCTTGCAGTCTTGGTAATTTTAAATTTAAATTTTTGCACACGAATATTACTGCCTTAGGTTCTTTGGATGTTAGGCAATTTTACAGTGAGATGAACTACTAATAGATATTTTAGTTAATGTTTTAGGAATAGCTTTTTGTCCAGTACACTTAGATTTTCTTGAGTATTCACTTATTTCACTTGGCCAATTTAAATTAATCTGAAAACTTGATTACTATTTTACTGTCAATTTTAATACTCAAGCAGAAATCTTAGTTTACCCAGTAAATACTTGTGGAAAGGAATATTTGCATTTTTGAGTAGGTCCACAGCATTCCTGGTAATAAACTAAATTTAGATATAGGGTAACTATTGCTGGCCAAGTCTCTGTCTGCCACCTGGGTCCTGGTGTGAGTTGTGCGTGGGAGGCAAAGCAGCCATGGGGGTAAGAGACCTTCCTCAGGAGGGGTGCACTTGGGCATTTTTCATATGTCTCTTGGCCATCTGTATGTCTACTTTGGATAAGTGTCTATATCTTTTTCCCATATTTTAATTGGATTGTTTATTTTCATTTTGTTAAGTTGTATGAGTTTGTTGTATATTTTGGATATTAACAATCAATCAAATGTAACATTGCCAAATATGTTTTCTCACGCAGTATGTTTCTTTTTCATTTTGTTGATGGTTTCTTTTGCTGTGCAGATGTTTTTTTATTTTGATGTAGTCCCATTTGTTTATTTTCTCCTAGGAGATGTATTCATAAATATATTGCTGCAAGATATTTTTGAGATTTTGCTAGCTATGTTTTCTTCTAGGATTTTTATGGTTTCATGACTTACATTTAAGAATTTTATCCATTCTGAGTTTACTCTTGTGTATGGTGTAAGTTGGTGGACTAATTTCATTTTTGTGCATGTATCTGTCCAATTTTCTCAACCATTTATTGAAGAGACTCTCTTTTCTCCTTTGTATATGCTTTCCTCCTTTGTCAAAAATTAATTGGTTGTAATGTGTTGGGTTAATTTCTGGGGTCTCTGTTCTGTTCCATTGATCTATATGTCTGTTTTGTGCCAGTATCAGGCTGTTTTAAGCATAGTGGCTTTGTAGTGTAACTTAATATCTGATATTGTGATCCCTCCAAGTTTGTTCTTCTTTCTCAAGATTGCTGCAGATATTTGCAGACTTATATGACTCCATGTAAATGTTTGGACTGTTTTTCGAGATCTATGAAAAATGCTGTTTGTATTTTAATAGGGATTGCATTGAATCTATAGATTGCTTTGGGTAGAATGGACATTGTAATGATGTCAATCCATGAACATGGTATATTCTTCCAGTTGTTTCTTTGAATGTTTGATAAAACTCCCCTGTGAAGCTGTCAGGACCAGGGCTTTTATTTTGCTGAGAGTTTTTGTTTGTTTGTTTATATTACTGCTTCAATGTCATCAGTTGTTATTGGCCTGTTCAGGTTTTCTGATTCTTCATGATTCAGTTTTATTTTTCCTTTTCTTTTTTTAAAATTTAAATTCTTTATTGTTGACTGTATCACATATGTCTCCCCCCCCCCCCCATTGACCTCTCCCCAGCTTGGAGTTGTTCTCTGCAAACACACAAACACATTCTCGACCAAAGGTTAACAAAGGAATCCTCTCTGCAAAATAGACTTGGGATTCTTTTTATTTTTGCCTAAATGATTTTCCTTTGGCTTATTTTCCTTTGGTTAATTTCTGGGGTCTCTGTTCTGTTCCATTGATCTATATGTCTGTTTTGTGCCAGTATCAGGCTGTTTTAAGCATAGTGGCTTAAAGTGCTCCTTCCCCCTGACTGATGTCCTCATCTCCCTACTGTCTGTGTTTATTGGTTTTGTTTATATGCATGCATACAAGTCCTTTGGGTGATCTCTCCCTCCCTCCCCGACCCCATCTTCCCCCGCCTTCCCTCTGAGGTCTGACGGTTTGTTTGATACTTTTATGTCTCTGGATCTATTTTTTTTCATTGGTTTATGTTGTTCTTGAATCAGTTTTGTGAGATTGTATTTTTCTAGCAATTTGTTCATTTCATCCACATTGTTCAGCTTTTTGCCATATAATTTTTCATAGTATTTTCCTACAATTTCTCTGGTGTCAGTTGTTACTTCACCACTTTCATTTCCTATTTTATTTATTTGGCTCCTCTCTCTTAGTTTCTTGATGAGTTTGGTTAAAGATTCATTGATCTTATTTATCTTTTCAAAAACTAGTTCTTGGATTTATTAATATTTTATATTTTTAAGTCTCTATGTCATTTATTTCTGCTCTGATCTTTATTATTTCCTTCCTTGTACTTACTGTGGGATTTTCTTGTTTTTTTTTTTCTTTTCTTTCTAGTTCTTTAAATTGTATGGTTAAATAGTTTATTATTAATTTTTATTTTTTTATGTAGACCTGTTTTGCTATGGACTTCCCTCTCAGAACTGCTTTTGCTGTGTTCTAGATATTTTGAGTTGTTGTGTGTTCATTTTAATTTTTTTCAGGAAGTTCTTTATTTCTTTTTTATCTCATTGGCAACCCATTCATTATTTAATAATATGCTATTTGCCTCCATGTGTTTCAATGTTTTTGAGTATTTTTACTGTAGTTGACTTTTAATTTCATTCCATCATGATCTGAGAAGATGTTGATTTAAATCTTCTTGAACTTGTAGAAACTTATTTTGTGTACTACTATGTAGTCTATCTTTGAGAATGACCCAGGTGCACTAGAGAAGAATATATATTTTACAGTTTTTGGTATGAATTATTATATAATTGTCAATTAAATTCATGTGATACAGTGTCATTTAAACTTAGTTTTCCTATTGATTTTTTTTGTCTGAAAGACCTATCCAGTGAAGTCAAGTCAGTTGTTAAAAATCCCTGCTATGACTATATTGCTGTTGTTCTCTCTTTTAAAGTTCTCCAGAAGTATATATATATATATATATATATATATATATATATAGATATATATAGATATATATATATTCTCCCAACATAGGATCACTAGAGAAAATTTTGGTGGATATTAAGGAAGAGCTTAACCGCAACATAGTCATACTTGGTGATTTTAACATACCTGTTGATATCAGCGAATAGATCTTCTAGACAAAAAAAAAATCAACAAGGCAACGATGACCTTAAAACACCAGACCAGATGAATTTAACTGATATTTTATTACATTTAATCCCAAATCAGCAGAATATATTATTTTCAAGTGTATATGGGACATTCTCTAAGACAAACCACATACTAAGACACAAGATAAGCTGTAATAAATTCAAGAAGTTTGAAAGCATATATCAAGTATCTTCTCTGACCACAATGCTATAAACTAAAAATCAATTATAAGAAAAATAAAGCAAGAACACTCAAACATATGGAGACTACATTACATGTGATTAAATAATGAATGAGTAAACAATGATATCAAGAAAGAAGTCAAAAGATGCCTTTTAACAAATGAAAATTACAGCAAAAGCAGACCTGAGAGGGAAATACATAGCATTACAGGCCTATCTTAAAAAAAAAAAAAAAAAAAAAACCAAGAAAACTCTCAAATAAATCTAACCTTACACCTTAAAAAAAAAGAAAAACGAAAAACAAACAAAGCCCAGAGTAAGTAGAAGGAAATAAATAATAAAGATAAGAATAGAGCCCTAGCTGGTTTGTCTCAGTGGATAGAATGTCGGCCTGTGGACTGAAGAGTCTCAGGTTCGATTCTGGTCAAGGGCATATGCCTGGGTTACGGGCCTGGTCCCCAGTGTGGGACATGCAGGAGGCAGCTGATTAATGATTTTCTCTCATCATTGATGTTTTTCTATCTCTCTCCCTCTCCCTTTCTCTCTGAAATGAATAAAAATACATTTTTATAAAGGATAACAGCATAAATAAGTGACATAGAGACTAAGAAAATGATACAAAAGATCAGGTTCTTAAAAAAGATAAATAAAATTGACCAACCTTTAACCAAACTCATTAAGAAAAAATGATAGACTCAAATAAATAAAATCAGAGAAGTAACAACTGACACCATGGAAATACAAAAGATTTTAAGAAAATGTAAACAACTATATATCAATAAATTAGAAAACTGGATAAAAAAGTGAAAATTTCTAGAAACATCCAATCTTCCAAGACTGAATCAAGAGAAATAAGAAAATCTGAATAGTCCAACTGCAACTAATTAAATAGAAACAATAATCAAAACTGTTCTGGACCTGATGGCTACACAGGCAAAATGTTATTAAACATTTAAAGAATAACTACCACCTATCCTTTTCAAACTATTCCTAAAAATTCAAGAGGAGGGAGGACTTTCAATCTCATTAGGTCAGGCAAGCATTATCCCAATTCCAAAATCAGATAAAGACACTACAAAGGAAGAATATTACAGGGCAATATTTCTGATGAACATACATGCCAAAATCTTCAACAAAACATTAGCAAACAGGATCCAGAAATACATTAAAAGATCACACACCATAATCAAGTAGAATTTATTCTGGGGATGCAAGGTCAGTACAATATTTATAAAAATAATAAATATGATACACCTCGTAAACAAAACGAAAGATAAAAATCAAATGATCACATCAATAGATAAAGAAAAGACTTTTGATCATATTCAGCACCCATTTATGATAAAAACTTTCAGTAAAGTGTGAATAGAAGGATCATACCTCAACATAATAAAGACCATTTATGACAAACCCATAGCCAACATCATAATCAATGGGCAAAAACTAAAAGCATTTTCCTTAAGAGCAGGAACAAGACAGGGATGTCTGCTTTCACCACCTTTACTTTTTTATTTTATTTTAAAATATGTATTTTTATTGAATTCAGAGAGGAAGGAAAAGGGAGAGAGAGCTAGAAACATCAATAATGAGAATCATTGATTGGTTCCTGTATGCCCCCATGAGGGATCAAGCCCCACAACCTGGGCATGTGCCCTTGTCTGTAATCAAACCCAGAACCCTTCAGTCCACAGGCCAATGCTCTATCCACTGAGCCAAACTAGCTAGAGCTGCTTTCTCCACTTTCATTTGACAGAGTACTGGAAATTCCAGTCACAGGAATCAGACAAGATGAAAAAAATGAAAGGCATCCAAATCAGAAAGGAGGAATTAAAATTAATTATTTATAGATTACATGATACTGTGTATTGAAAGCCCTAAAGACTCCACCACAAATTTTATTAGAACTGATAAAAGAATTCAATAAAATAGCAGGATATAAAATTAATATTCATAAATCAGTGGTATTTTTATACACTAATAATGAACTATCAGAAAAAGAAATTAAGAAAACAATCCCATTTAGTAGGACAATAATAAAATAAGGTACCTAGAAATAAATTTAGCCAAAATATCAAGTTCTTTGAAAAGATAAACAAAATTGACCAACCTTTAACCAGACTTATTAAGAAAAAAGATAGAATAAATAAAATCAGAGAAATAACAATTGACAGCGCATAAATACAAAATATTGTAAGAAAATATAAACAACTATATGTCAACAAAAAGATCACATAATATATGAGATAAAAGACCTACACTTGGAAAATTATAGGATACTAAAGAAAGAAATTGAGAAGGATAAAAATAAATGAAAGCATAAACTGTGTTCATAGACAGGAAGAACTGACACCATTTAAATGTCCATATTACTCAAAGCAATCTATAGATTCAATACAATTCCTATTAAAATACCAATGGCATACCTCAAAAAATTAGAACAAATGTTTCAAATAATTTTATGGTACCACAAAAGACCCTGAATAGCACCAGCAATGTTGAGATAGAAGAACAGAGTCAGAGGTATCACACTACCACATATTAAAGTCTACTACAAGGCCAAGGTAATAAAAACAGCATGGTACTGGCAAAGGAACACACAGACAGATGAATGGGACAGAATAGAGAGCCCAGAAATAAACCCAAACCTTTTTGGTCAATTAATGTTTGAGAAAGGAGGCAAGAGCGTATAATGGGGTAAAGACAGTCTCATCAATTAATGGTGTGGGAAAATTGGACAGATTCATGCAAAAAAAATGAATATAGACCACCAACTTACACAATACACAATTAGAAACTCAAATGTATTAAAGACTAAATGGAAGCCATGAAACCATAAAAATCCTAGAAGAAAACTTAGGCATTAAAGTCTCAGACATTTCTTGAGGTAGTTTTGTTGTTGTTGTTTTTTAATTGATCAAGGTATTATAGGATACTAAATTATAGGATACTAAATTTGTGTCCTTTTACCCCCCTCCCCTTGCTCATGCCCTTGATCAGATACTCAAACCTCAGAGGGAAGGTAGTGGAGGGTGGGAATAAGGTGGAGAGATCAATCAGAGAAGTTGTATGCCTGCATATAAGCATAACCAATGGACACAGACACGAAGGGGTAAGGCATGAAGTACTGTTTTTGGTGATATATCTCATTGGGCAAGAAAAACAAATGGAAACACACACACACACACACACACACACACACACACACACACACACACACACACACAAATGAGACTATATCAAACTAAAAAGACTTTGCACAGCAGTAGAAACTATCAGTGAAATGAAACATACTCAGTGGAAGAATATATTCACCAAAGATACATCTGATAAGGGTTTAATATCCAAAAATATATAAAGAACTTATGCAACTGAACATGAAGAAAATGAGCAATTCAAGTAAACAATGGGCAAAATACCTTATTCAAAGAGGACATAAGATAGCCAATAGACACATGAAGATGCTCAATGTCACTAATAATCAGAGGGATGCAAATTAAATCCACTGATATCACCTTCACACCTATCAGAATAGTTATCATCAATAAATCAACTAACGAGTAATAGCAAGGATGTGGAGAAAAAGGAACCCTCATGCACTGTGGTTGGGAATACAGACTAGTGCAGCCACTGTGGAAAACAGTATGGAATTCCTAAAAACAATAAAAATGGAACTGCCTGTTGACCCAGAGATTCCACTTCTGGGAATATATCTGAAGAATATCAAAATATGAATTTGAAAGAATATACACACCCTTATGTTTGTTGTAGCGTTATTTACAATTGCCAAGACCTGGAAAAAGATCAAGTGCCTGTCAGTAGATGAGTTAGTAAAAAAGCAGTGACAAATTTACACAATGGAATACTACTTAGCTGTAAAATAAAGAAGGAAATTATACCTCTTGTGATAGCATGGATAGACCTGGAAATGATTATGCTAAGTGAAACAAGCCAGTCAGAAAAAGACAAATACCATATGATCTCACTTACATGTGGAATCTAATGAACAAAATAACAAGCAAAATAGTAACTGAAAAACAATACATAGAACAGACGGACAGCTTCAGAGGGGAGAAGGTTTGGGGGCCCAATGAGAAAAAGATGAAGGACTTAAGCAAAAAAAAATTATAGATATATATCACATAGAAATAGACAATGGTATGATGATAGCTAGAGGGAAATGAAGGTGGGTAGATGTGGAAGAGGGGAAAGGGGGCATTAAATGGGGATGGAAAGGTACTTTGAGTGATGGCCACATGATACAGGTTCAGATGATATTTTGTTGATTTGCATGCTTGAAATTTGTATGGTTTGTTAATGTCATCCCAGTAAACTCAAGAAAAATGAAGAAGTTGTGCATATATACAATGGAATTTTACTCAGCCATAAAAGCAAATGAAATCTTACCATCTTCAACAACATGGATGGGCCTAGAGGGTATTATGCTAGTTGAAATAAGTCAGACAGAGAAAGACAAATGCCAGATAATTTCACTTATATGTGGAATGTGAAAAACAAAATAAGCAAGCAGAACAGAAAAAGACTCAGATACAGAAAACATTTTGATGGTTGCTTGATGAGGTAGGGGGTGGGGAGTGGATGAGAATGGTGAAGAGATTTAAAAGTACAAATTTATAGTTACAGAATAGTCACAGTGATGTTAAGTACAGCATAGGGAATATCATCAATAATATTGTAATAACTATGTATGGTATCAGAATGCTACTAGATTTATCAGGTGATCACTTAGTTATATATAAACTAGAGGCCTGGTGCATGAATTCATGCATGCATGGGGTCCAGCTGGCCACCATGATGGGGGTTGGGCTGGTGGGAGGACGGGGCCATGGGTGGTTGGCTGGCTGGCCCACGCTTGATTGGGTTGGGGGGGGCAATTAGGAGTGGGGCCAGCTGGGGGGAGGAGCCATGGGCAGTTGGCTGGCATCAGGGAGGGGCCAGGGTTGGTTGGCCAGCCAGCCCCTCCTCTGATCGGGGGGGGGGGGCAGTCAGGGACTGGGCTGGCCAGGGGAGGGTTCTTATGAGATTAGGGGGGTTGATTGGGGCCCCGAGCAGGTGGGTTGGCCACCCAAGTGTGCATCATAGTGACTGGTCGTTCTGGTCACTTGGCTTTTATATAGATATAGATATAGATGATATAGATATAGATATAGATATAGATATAGATATAGATATAGATATAGATATAGATATAGATATAGATATATAGATATATAGATATATAGATATATAGATATATAGATATATAGATATATAGATATATAGATATATAGATATATAGATATATAGAGATATAGAGATATAGAGATATAGATATATAGAGATATAGAGATATAGAGATATAGAGATATAGAGATATAGATATATATATATATATATAGATAGATATATAATCTTGGGGTTGTACACCTGCAACTAATATAATAGTATAAAATACTATAATTTAAAAAATTAAAATATATAATTGCATCTAATGACAGAGCAGCAATTTATGATGCCAGTTTCTATAGTGACCACTGGTGGGGCTTCATGGAGGACCTCGAGACATGCCCCCCACCCTGGTCTGGGCTGGAGGAACCTCAAGCCATGCCCCCTGTACTGGTGCCAAGCCAGGGGACTTGAGGCTATGTCCCCTGCCTGGCAGGGCTTGATAATGGTGGGACTGGCCAGGTCTGGATCTAGCCCAGTGGGGGAGGGGGCAGCCAGGTCTGGGTCTCATGCGATTTTGAGGTGCATGTGGGTGGTGGAGACTTGACTCTGGGTCATAGTGTGCCCCAGGCTCTGACAAGAGGAAGGTTTTCATATACATTTTATTAATTTTCTTTCATCTCTGACACTTCTATTATAGAGAAAGAGCAAAGAGCAATATTAAATTATTTCTCTAATTAATTCCCTTTTAATGTGCATGAATTTCGGGCATCAGGTCACTAGTTATATATGTATAGTATTATAGTATTCAAACTCAGGCTCTTTGACATTAGGACTCACACTCTTAACCACTGTGCTCAGCTGCCCAGGAAATAATTGTCATATTGGGATATATCTATCTATATCTATATCTGTATCTATATCTATATCTATATCTATATCTATATCTATATCTATATCTATGTCTATGTCTATGTCTATGTCTATGTCTATGTCTATGTCTATATCTATATGTATGTCTATGTCTATATCTATGTTTATATCTATATCTCTATCTCTATCTCTATCTCTATCTATATCTATATCTATATCATCTATATATATCTATCTATATATCTATATCTACCTATACCATGTATATCTATATCTAATCTATATAAAATATCCTAAAACTGTATATACATTTTAACAGCTGATAGCTCAATTTTGAAAATTAAACATATTTTAATAAACACTGCCTTTTTATATATTAAGAAAAATGGTCAGGTGCTAAAGGATGTACAAATTTGCAGGACAAATACCTAATGCCTTCATGAGACATATTTTATTTATAGATTTGGAGAGGATAAAATAAACAATTAAAAATATCAATGCTTTCATCTTAAAGCATGGCTTTATGAAAGAAAACAAAAATTGCATGAATATTTAATAAACAAGAAAATTTCAAATAAATTTTGGGTTGTTTTGGGTTGTACCCCCAGGAACCTCCAGAAGGACAGAATATTTTCCTTAGCCTCTTGGGGTATTAGAGAAACACTGGCTTAGAGAGCTATGGCAAGAATGACAGTGGGTGTCAATGGTGAAGGGCATGAGAGATGCAATGGTTTATTGGAACAGTGGCAATTAGGGTGACAACTCAGGGAACAATGACAGTCCTGACATCTGTGATAATGCCAGCGGTGAATGTGTTGGTGACAGGTGAGATGAGAATGATGAAGATGAATAGTGCTAATCACAATAGCTATGATGATTAATCATGGTTCAGCTTTTGCCAAACTCTGGTTCACCTTCAAATCAAACTGAATTGTGAATGATTATTTGCTCATTCAAATTGTGGGTTCCCATTTAGGCAGCCTTAGTCATTTTGCAAACTTCTGCCATTTCTCATGAATGGATAGTCAGGACCCATGAAGTTCTGTCTCTCTGGACTGCCTTCCAACTTTACATCAACTCCTTCAACCTCACTAATTTTTGAAGCTCCTTTATTTTTCAATACTAAGCTTCATTTTTATTTTAGTTTATTTTTTATTTATATATTAACTTTATTTTTTGCAATAAACAACACGTCAAGAAAACTAATTTTAAATATCATAATATTACAAGCAATAAACATTAACATTTCAAGGAAAATATTTTAAATATAATATTATCAAAACTGTACTAACATAGTATAATATCACAAAAGTTGTAGGAAATATTAAAAATCTACAAATAACAGGATTACTTCTATTATATTTTAAAATATATTGTTCCTCTCGTTCTATTTTTATTCATCAGTTTATTTTGTTAATTATATTCCAAAAATGAGTGAGATGTGATATTTATTTTTCTCTGACTGGCTTATTTCACATAGCATAATGCTCTCCAGGTCCATCCATGCTGTTGCAAATGGTATGAGTTCCTTCTTTTTTACAGCAGCATAGTATTCCATTGTGTAGACATGCCACAATTTTTAAATCCACTCATCTGCTTATGGGCATTTAAGCTGTTTCTAAATCTTAGCTGTTATATATTGTGCTGCTATGAACGAACATAGGGGTGCACATATTCTTTCTGATTGGTGTTTCTGGTTTCTTGGGTTATATTCCTAGAAGTGGGATTACTGGGTCAATGGGAGTTCCACTTTTAACTTTTTGAGGAAACTCCATTCTGTTTTCCACAGTGGTTGCACCAGTCTGCATTCCCACCAGCAGTGCACCAGGGTTCCTTTTTCTCTACAACCTTGCCAGCATTTGTCATTTGTTGATTTGTTGATGATAGCCATTCTGGCAAGTTTGAGATGGTACCTTATTGTCATTTTGATTTGCAACTCTCGAATGATTAGTGACATCCCTCTTGTAATCCTGGACCCCTTGCTCCTAACCTCCTGCGTGCTTGCTCCTTACCACTTGGCTCACTGCTCCTTAGTGCTGCCACAGAGGCGGGAGAGGTTCCCTCCAATGCTGCTGTGCTTGCTAGCCATGCACTTGGCTTCTGGCTGAGCAGCGTTCCCTCCATGGGAGCATACTGACCACCAGGGAGCAGCTCCTGCATTGAGCATCTGCCCCTTGTTAGTCAGTGCATGTCATAGCGACCAGTATTCTGGTCTTCCAGTCATTCTGCCATAACAGTTGCTAGGCTTTTATTATAAGGACTAGAGGCCCGGTGCAGGAAATTCATGCACGGGAGGTGGGGGATATCCCTCAGCCCAGCCTGCATCCTCTCCAATCTGGGACCCCTCAAAGGATGTCTCGTAGGATCAGGCCTAAACAGGCAGTCAGACATCATTCTCACAATCAAGGACTGCTGGCTCCAAACTGCTCACCTGCCTGCCTCCCTGATTGCCCTTAACTGCTTCTGCCTGCCAGTGTTATCATCCCCTAACCACTACCCTGCCAACCTGAATGATGTCTAACTGCTCCCCTGCCAGCCTGTTTGCCCCCAACTTCCCTCCTCTGCCAGCCTGGTCACCCCTAACTGCCCTCCCCTGCAGGCTTGATTGCCCCCAACTGCCCTCCCCTGCTGGCCTGGAACCTCTCAAATGCCCTCGCCTGCTGTCCATCTTGTGGTGGCCATCTTGTGTCTACATGGAGGCAGGATCTTTGACCACATGGGGGCAGCCCTCTTGTGTGTTGGAGTGATGGTCAATCTGCAAATTACTCTTTTATTACATAGGCTAGAGGCTTGGTGCATGGGTGGAGGCCAGCTGGTTTGCCCTGAAGAGTGTCCCAGATCAGGGTGGGGGTTCCCTTGGGGTGTGGGGCAGACTGGGTGAGGGACTTGTGGTGGTTTGCAGGCTGGCCATGTCTCCCAGGGACCCAAGCAGAGGCCCTGGGATCTAGGGTTAATTTATGTTCTACAATTGAAACTTTGTAGTCTGGAGCGGAGCCAAGCCTTCTGCTTGCTCTGTGGCAACAGCCATTTCTGTTTGGGTTTATTTAAATTCTATAATTGAAACTTTGTAGCCTAGAGTGGAAGCCTAGGCACTAGGGCTACAGAAGCACGGCTTCTTCCATCGCCCGGGCAACTCTAGCCTCTGCTCTCTCCAGCTCCGAGGCTGCCGCCATTTCTGTTGGGATATATCTTCTATAATTGAAACTTTGTAGCATTGAGTAGAGGCCTAGGCTGGTAAAGGCAGGCAGAAAGCTTGGCTTCATTGCCAGGGAAACCCAAGCTTCCCTCCTGCTTTCAGTGGCCACAGCCATCTTGGTTGGGGTTTATTTGCTCCTGATTGGCCTGTGGGTGTGGCTTGTGGGAGTGCCTTAATCAGAGGTGTGGTCAATTTGCATATTACTATTTTATTAGATAGGATGGGTGTTGGATTTTGTCGAATGCTTTCTCTGGATATATTGATATATTGATATGATCATGTAATTGTCTTTCAATTTGTTTATGTGATGTATCACGTTTATTGATTTGAGAATATTATACCAGCTTTGCAGGCCTGGAATAAGTCTCAGTTGATCATTGTGCATCTTTTTAATATAATGCTGGATACAATATGCTAATATTTTGTTGGGGATTTTAGCATCTGTGTTCATCAGGGATATTGGTCTTTAATTCTCTTTCTTTGTAGTGTCTTTATCTGTTTTGGAATTAAGATAAAGCTGGTCTCAAAGAAAGAGTTTAGAAGTATTCCTCCTTCTTGGATTTTCTGAAATAGCTTTGAGGAGTATAGGTGTTAGTACTTCTTTGCATGTTTGATAAAAGCTATCTGGACCTAGACTTTTGTTTGGTGGGAGTTTTTTTTATTATTTATTTATTTTTATTGCTGCTTCTAGTTCATCAGTTGTTATTGGCTTATTCAGGTATTTTGATTCTTCCTAATTCAGTTTTGGGAGACTGTATTTTTCTAGGAATTTGTCCATTTCATCCACATCGTCCAACTTGTTGGCATATAGTTATTCATAGTATTTTCTTACAATCCTTTCTATTTTGGTGGTGTCAGTGGTTACTTATCCACTTTTGATTCTGATTTTATTTATATGGGTCCTCTCTCTTTGTTTCTTGATGAGTCTGGTTTATGATTTATCAATTTTGTTTACCCTTTCAAAGAACCAGCTCTTGGTTTCATTGATTTTTTTGTATTGTTCTTTTAGTCTCTACGTTATTTATTTCTGCTGTAATCTTTATTATTTCCTTCCTTCTACTTACTCTGGGCTTTTAAAAATGTTTTGAGAGAATTTTTAAAATTATTTGTTAAACATATTTAAAGTTGCAAGAGAAAACACCTTAATATATCTGCCAAAACTACATTTCAACATTCCTGTGGATATTGTAAGTAATGCTGCAATGAACATAGGGGTATATATATTCTCTCAAATGAATGTTTCAGGTTTTTTGGATAATTCCCAGAAGAGGAATCACAGAGTCATAAGGCAATTTTTTTTAGGTAACTCTATACCTTTCCACAGTGGCTGTACCAATCTGTATTCCCACCAATACTGAAGGAGTTTTTCATTTTCTCCACATGCTTAAAAACACTATTGTTTGTTGATTTATTGATGACAGCCATTCTGACAGGTGTGAGGTGATAGCACATTGTCATTTTAATTTCAATTTTTCTGATGATTAGTGATGTTGAACTTGTGGTGTTGTTTTAATTTCCATTTCTCCGATGATTAGTGATGTCTGTTGGCCATCTGTACGTCCTTTTTGGAAAAGTGTCTATTCAGGTCTTTTGCCCATTTTTTAAATTAAATTGTTCGGTTTTTTTTGGTGCTGAGTTTATAAGTTATTTATAAATTTTAGATATTAACCCCTTATCAGATGTGTCATTGGCAAAAATGTTCTCCTGTTTAGTGGTTTCTCTTTTTATTTTGTTGATTGATAATTTCCTTTGATATACAAAAACTCTCCAGTATGGATTAGATGCATTTTTTAATTTTTTCTTTTGTTTCTCTTGCTCAAGAAGATATATCAGAAAGATATTGCTATGAGAAATGTTTGAAATTTTACTGCCTATGTTATTTTCTATGACTTTAATCCATTTTGAGTTTATTCTTCTATATGGTGTAAGAAGGTGGTCTAGTTTAATTTTTTTTGCACTTATCTGTCCAACTTTCCCAAGACCATTTATTGAATGGTCTAGCTTTAGTTCATCATATGTGTTTGCCTGATTTGTCAAATATTAATTGACTATAAATCATAAATTGATTTCTGGACTCTTTATTCTTTTCCATTGATCTATATGTCTGTTTTATGCTGGAACCAAGATATTTTGATTACTATGGCCTTGTAGTATAGATTGACATCAGAAGAACTTTGTTCTTTCTCAAGATTGCTGTTGCTATGCAGGGTCTTTTGTGGTTCCATAGAATTTTTTAAACATTTATTCTAGTTCTGTGAAATACTCCATTGGTATCTTGATAGGAATTGCGTGAATCTTTAGATTGCTTTGGGTAGTATGGATATTTTAATGATGTTAATTCTTGCTGTCCATGAATACAGTATATGCTTCTACTTATTTGTATATTGCTCAAGTTCTTTCTTCAGTGTCTTACAATTTTCTGAGTACAGGACTTTTACATCTTTGGTTAATATTTGATGTTTACATCCTAGGTATTTGATATTTTTTTGAAGAAATTATGAATGGGATTTTTTTAGTGTCCCTTTCTGGTATTTCATTATTTTTGAATAAAAATACAATTGATTTCTGAATATTTATTTGTTATTCTGCTAGTTTACGAGATTCATTTCTCAGTTCTAGTTGTTTTTGGGTGTGGAATATTTAAAGTTCTCTATACACAGTATCATGTACTCTGCAAATAATGACAGTTTTACTTCTTCCTTTCCAATTTGGATGCCTTTTATTTCTTTTTCTTGTCTGATTGCTTTGAGTAAGACTTCCATTACTATGTTGAAGAAGAGTGGGAGTTTACATCAGTAGATGAGAGGATAAAAAAAAACTGTGATACATTTACACAATGGAATACTATTCTGCTGGAGTCCAGTAGGAGGGGTGAGGACGAGAGAGAAGAGCTGACCCAATTCCCACAGGTAGAAGGCTGGCATGTTGAGAAAAGGAGTGCGGGGCTATGAGATGGTCTCTTCCCTCAGAAGATAGAGACCTGGAATCCAGGCTGGGAGAGCACAGCCCTGAGCACCAGAACCAAGACCCTTGACCCTTGAAATATCAAACTGTGAAAGTCTGTAGGGTTGCTGGTTGCAGCAGAGTCTGGAGCTGAGACCCATAGCCCACATAATATCCAGCCAATGCAGGTGGCAGGGCTGCTGGCTACAGGAAAGTTTGAAGCCCAAGGATTAGGGGAAGAAGGGAGATTATTTTTAAAATTTAATTTAATACATCTTTATTGTTCAGATTATTACAATTGTTCCTCTCCCCCACTCCACCCTCTGCCCTTACCCCCCCACCCCCCCCGCACTGTCCTCATCCATATGTGTACAATTTTTGTCCAGGCTCCTCCCGCACCTCCCACACCCCTTTCCCCCAAGAATTGTCAGTCCACTCCCTTTCTATGCCCCTGATTCTATTATATTCACCAGTTTATTCTGTTCATCGGATGTTTCATTCACTTGATTTTTAGATTCACTTGTTGATAGACGTGTATTTATTGTTCATAATTTTTATTTTTACCGTTTTCTTCTTCTTCCTCTTCTTAAAGAATACCTTTCAGTATTTCATATAATACTGGTTTGGCAGTGATGAACTCCTTCAGCTTTTTCTTATCTGTTCAGCCTTTATCTGACCTTCAATTCTGAATGATAGCTTTGCTGGGTAGAGTAATCTTGGTTGTAGGTTCTTGCTATTCATCACTTTGAGTATTTCTTGTCACTCCCGTCTGGCCTGCATAGTTTCTGTTGAGAAATCCATTGACAATCATATGGGTGCTCCCTTGTAGGTAACTAACTGTTTTTCTCTTGCTGCTTTTAATATTCTCTCTTTGTCTTTTGCTCTTGGCATTTTAATTATGATGTGTCTTGGTGTGGTCCTCTTTGGATTCCTTTTGTTTGGGATTCTGTGTGTTTCCTGGACTTGTAAGTCTATTTCTTTCACCAGGTAGGGGAAGTTTGCAGTCACTATTTCTTCAAATAAGTTTTCATTATCTTGTTCTCTCTCTTTTTCTGGCACCCCTATAATTCAGAAGTTGGTATGCTTGAGTTTGTCCCAGAGACTCCTCACACTATCTTCAATTTTTTGGATTCTTTTTCTTTTTGCTTTTCTTGTTGAGTGTTTTGGCTTCTTTGTATTTTAAATCTTTGACTTGATTCTTACAGTCCTCTAGTCTGCTGTTAGGTCTCTGTATAATATTTTTTTATTTCAGTTAGTGTATGCTTAATTTCTAATTGCTCCTTTTTCATATCCTCGAGGGTCTCGTTAAATTTATTGGCCTTTTCTAGGAAATTCTTGTAAAACCTTATAACTGTGGTTTTTAACTCTACATCCAGTTTTTTGTTTTCCTCCATTTCTTTTATTTGTGATCTGTTTCCTTGTCTCTGCATTTTTTCTGCTTCCCTGAGTTGGTAGATTAGCTTTGTGTGGTAGGTGTCGTCTAGCGGACAGTGGCTCAGCCTCCCCAGTTACCTGAGGTAGACAGTCTTGGTGTACACCTTTATGGTTTGCACAGTCCTGTTGTAGTTAAGCCTAGATTATTGTTTGTATCACTGGAAGAGGTAGACCTCCAGGCCAATTGGCTGTGAGGATCAGCTGAGTCTTCTCTTGGGGGCTTCTGTTCTCAGCTTGGATGGGACCGAGACTCAGGGTGGAGCATACAGCATTGGTTTCCAGTCAGCCCCATCCTAAGAGGTCCGTGGGTCTCAGTGTCTCACGGCAATGGCTGCATGCACCCCTGAGAGAAAGCTGCTCTCAGGTTTTGCCCACTGCCAGACATTCTAGTTTCTCCCTGAATGAGTGTGGGTACCCAAAATCTCACCCAGAACTGGAGTATGGTGCAGTCCAGAGGTTTTGTTTCCCTCTGGAACGAGAAAACCAGCTACACACTCAGCTGCCAGAGCCCTCTGGGCACACGCATCCTCACCTCTGTCTTCCAAAGTTCCCCTGGGTCTCAGGGCCCGGCAGGATTGGCTGCATACACCTCTGAGAGAAAGCTTCTCTCGGGTTTTTCCGGCTGCCAGATGGTACAGTTTCTCTCAGTATGAGTCTTGGGTCCCTGAGTCTCAGCCAAAGCTGAATTTCAGTGCAGTAGGGAGACTTTGTTTCCCTCTGGTTGGAGGAAGCCAGCCACGTATTCCGCTGCCCAGTCTTCCTCTCACATGCACACATCTCAGTGTCTTCACACCTCTGCCCTCCACTCCCTTGAGTCTCAGTGTCTTTTTTTCTTTCCTTCTAGTTGTAGGATTTCCACTCAGCCAGCTTTCTGGTGGTTCTGGATGATGTCCATTTTGTCTTTTAGTTGTAGTTTCTCAATTGTTGTTCAAGGCAGCAGTATAGGTGTTTACCTATGCCACCATCTTGGTTTTAACATATACCTTTATGTATGTCTTTATAACCTATATCAATGATTCATAATTGGGAACCATGCTTTTCCTCACCTATCAAATTGAGAATCAGTGACTCACTGAGCCACATTTATTGTGAACTGTATAAAACCTCTCATGATCTATGTCAGCAAAAAATTGAAAAGAATTGTCCATATTCTATTTTGTAATTAGCAGCCTGCTATTTCTACCATATTAGAATTTCATATAGAGATCATGGGTTTTATTTATTATTATTTTTTCTTAACTGATTAAGGTATTACATATGTGACCTTATTCCCCATTGCCCCCCACCCCCTCACTCATGCCCTCACCCCCTTGGTGTCTGTGTCCATTGGTTAGGCTTATATGCATGCATATAAGTCCTTTCGTTCATCTCTCCCCCTTACCTCCACCCTCCCCTAACTTCCCTCTGAGGCTTGATGGTCCGATCGATGTTTCTCTGTCTCTGGATCTGTTTTTGATCATCAGTTTATGTTGTTAATTATATTCCATAAATGAATGATACCATGTGATATATATCTTTCTCTCATTGTGCTCTTTGTTCTCTAGAAGGTTTCTTTAGACCCCTCATACATGGAATATATGATTTGACTTACATCTCAAGGAATGGACTACACAAGCAGCAGTGCTTTACAACTGATGGCAAACAACTTTTAAAATAGATGCATGGAGAGAAATGCAATTACTATTTGGGGAACCAAATTATCTCTCTTGGAATCTACTTGCTTCATAGGAAGGTGTAATTCATTATCTGGTCTCAATAATTTGTGTTCTACTCCTAATACAAACTGTATGCCTCAGAAAATATTCGTGGAATTAATGGCCAGCTACTGCAGAAACTAGAGACTCGTTAAGCAGAGAGATAAGTTGATGTTATCCATACCTCTAAATGTATTTAAGATCAGTTTGTGAAAAAAATACCACAGACCCCAAATACGTCATTTCATTATTGTTAGGTTCTGTTGCTTTATTAATTCAAAATTAATGTTATAACTGTGTAAAAATCTGAATTTATAGAAGTCTGTAGTAAGAATGTAACCTGCAGATCTTTGTACACTTCTGGGACTTATTCTTTTAGAAGGATATTACCGCCATGGCCAGTTTGGCTTACTTGGTTGAGTGTTGTCTGCTCTAACAAAAGGTCACTGGTGCAATTTCAGTCAGGGCACATACCTAGGTCCTTTGGGGTCAATCCACAGTTGGGCTGTGTACAGGAGGCAACCAATCAATGTTTCTCACATCAATGTTTCTCTCTCCCTCTCCTTTTATCTCTTTCTAAAAAACAATACAAAATAAAAAAGAAGTATATTACTTAATCAAAACTTGTTCAGAAAACAAAATTCATATTATGAAGGAGAAGGATACCATAAGAGTGAAGAAATGGAGAGTGGCTGTTTGGTGATAAGTGACAGCTCAGAGAAGTACAAATTGATATCCTTATCCTGGGCTCCTCCTTCTCTCTAATGCCCTACATCCAGTCACCAGTCATGTGGTTCTAACTTTAAAAATCTCTCAAAATAAAATAGAAAAATGGAAACTTATAGAATAGAATAACTCACAAAAATACAAGCCTGAATACCTTATTAAAAGACATTTAGGGAGGAACCAAGATGGCGCATAGGTAAATACCTATCCTGCTGCCCCACACAACAATTTCAAAACTACAACTAAACGACAGAATGGATATCATCCAGAATTACCAGAAAGCTGGCTGAGTGGAAATTCCACAAATAAAAGTAAAGATAGGACACTGTGACTCAGAGGAGCTGTGGAAGGCAGAGCTGCAGATAAGTACAGAGTCAAAGGTGTGGAGCCATGTGCGTGAGCAGATAGGGTGGGCAGCTGGATACCCAGCTGGTTTTCTCGAATGGGGAGGGAGACAAAGGCATCCCACTGCACTGGTTCCACAGTTCCAGGTGAGGTCTGGGGAACCCACACTCATACAGGGTGAAACTGGACAGTAAGGAGGAAGCACGTTGAAACTCAGGCACTGCAGAGGTCTACGAGATTGTGGAGAGGATGCGTAAACTTGGGAACGGCAGAAGTGCGCAAGTACACAGAGAGGATTCATGACTTCCTCTCTCATTTGGGGGAAAAAAACAAAGAAAGAAGGGAAACCACTGGACTGCATTGTTTTACAACCCAGGGTGAGACTTTGGGTGTGCAAACTCTGGCAGTGGGTAGAACTCAGTGGCAGCTTTCTCTCAGAGGTGCGTGCAGCCATTACCTCCAGGCACAGACACCCAGGTGCCGCATAGGGCAGAGCTGATGGGAAATCAAGGCTACCTGCTCAGCCCAGAGATTCTGCCCATCCAACCTGAGCACAATGGCTCTCATAGTATAAACACAACTGATCATCACAGCCAATTGGCCTGGAGGCCAAACTCTCCTAGTGGTACCAACAATAATCTAGGCTTAACTATAATAAGACTGTGAAACCCATAAAGGGCTGCACCAAGAGTATCTACCTCAGCTAACTGGGGAGGCTGATCCACTGTCCCCTAGAGGACATCTACCACAGAAAGCTAATCGACCAACTCAGGGAAGCAGCCAAAATGCATAGACATGGAAATAAATCACATTCGAAAGAAATGGAGGGGAAAAAAACGATTGGATAGAGTTCAAAACCACGGTTATAAGGTTTTCCAAGAGGCTCCTAGAAAAGGCCAATGAATTTAATGAGACCTTCGAGGATATGAAAAAGGACCAACTAGAAATTAAGCATACACTGACTGAAATAAAAAATATTATACAAAGACCTAAAAGCAGTCTAGAGGACCGCAAGAATAAAGTCAAAGATTTGAAATACAAAGAAGAAAAATGCATTCAGCCAGAAAAGCAACAAGCAAAAAGAATCCAAAAAATTGAAGATAGTGTGAGGAGTCTCTGGGACAACCTCAAGCGTACCAACATCCGAATTATAGGGGTGCCAGAAAAAGAGAGAGAGCAAGATAATGAAAACCTCTTTGAAGAAATAGTGACTGCAAACTTCCCCTACCTGGTGAAAGAAATAGACTTACAAGTCTGGGAAGCACACAGAATCCCAAACAAAAGGAATCCAAAGAGGACCACACCAAGACACATCATAATTAAAATGCCAAGAGCAAAAGACAAAGAGAGAATATTAAAAGCAGCAAGAGAAAAACAGTTAGTTACCTACAAGGGAGCACCCATACGATTGTCAGCGGATTTCTCAACAGAAACTATGCAGGCCAGACGGAAGTGACAAGAAATACTCCAAGTGATGAATAACACGAATCTACAACCAAGATTACTCTACCCAGCAAAGCTATCATTCAGAATTGAAGGTCAGATAAAGTGCTTCGCAGATAAGAAAAAGCTAAAAGAGTTCATCATCACCAAACCAGTATTATATGAAATACTGAAAGGTATTCTTTAAGAAGAGGAAGAAGAAAAAGGTAAAAATAAAAATTATGAACAAATATACATCTATCAACAAATGAATCTAAAAATCAAGTGAATTAATAATTTGATGAACAGGATAAACTGGTGAATATAACAGAATTATGGACATAGAGAGGGAATGGACTGACAATTCTTGGGGAGAAAAGGGGTGTGGGACATGCAGCAATAGACTGGACAAAAAACATACACCTATGGAAGAGGACAGTAGAGGAGAGGTAAGGGCAGACGGTGGGATGGCTACTAGGTAGAGGAGAGCATAGGGCGAAAAAGAGGGGGAACATTGTAATTAAAAAACTAAACAATAGAGATTAAATTTTAAAAAAGAAATATCCAAAAGGCTCTTGGGTCTAGTTCACTATGGCTAACTTGACTCAAAGCCGCCAAAGGTTGCCATGGTTTTGTCCATATTAGTTACAGAAGTCACACTTGCTGCCATTTCTGTTGGATTCTTTTGCTTGATGTTTGTCTTCCCAGTTGCACTGGGCCCACAATAAATAGCCGTCTTTGGTTAAGAAAAAAAAAGACATTTAATTCTCTGGTAAAGAGATAAAATATTGAACCACCACATTATACACATAAATGTGACAAAAATGAGTAAGCAAGAAAACATCAAATATTGATGAGTTTATATGTACATAAGAATACTAAGGCACTACTGGTGGGAGTGTAAACTGGAGAACAATTTGTCATTACTTCAAGAAATTATGTGCATGCTATTTCTTTATTCTACTTTCCTTGGGTTTATTCTACTTTTCCTTTTTTAATCTCTTCTTTTTTCATATTTTGACTTTGTTATTATAATATTATTACTATTATTTTTAAAATTTATTTTTATTGTTGAGAGTATTACAGATGTTCCCCTTTGCTCCCTTCCACCCAGCTCCTGTCCCACCTGAGGTCTTCAGCACATTATTGTCTGTGTCCATGGGCTATACATATATGCATACTATAAGTTCTTTGGTTAATCTCTTTCCACCTTTCCCTGTCAGTCTGTCCCATGCTTCCATGTCTATGGACCTATTTTGTTCATGAGTTTATTTTGTTCAATAGATTCCACATATAAGTAATATCATGTGATATTTGTCTTTCTCTGACTGGCTTATTCTGCTTAACATCATAATCTCCAGATCCTTCCATGCTGTCACAAAGGGTAAGAGATAATTTTATACAGCTGCATAGTATTCCAGTCTGTAAATGTACCACTGCTTTTTAAAGCATTCATATACTTATAGGCACTTAGGCTCTTTCCAAATCTTAACTATCTATACTGATAAAGGGTGATATGCTAATTAGACTGGGTCAACTGGACATCTTCCTTGCCAGTCCTCTTTATGGACTTTCCAAAGTAATATTTTCTGAAATTATTTACTCTTTTCGGCTTACTGGCCTGTATTATTTGATTTCTTTTTGACATATCTCTTCTCCTTCTTATCACATACACAATCACCTTTATAAACATTTTTAAATTAGCCTTCAAACCTTCTTTCTATGTCCTTTAAGAATGCATAACCATGCCTCAGACCTTCTACTCAGTATTCCTTATTCTTTAAAATCTCAATCTTTTAATGATTCCTAAACAGTAAACAGCCAGAATTTCTCAGATTGACATTTATGACTTAGACATTCTGTGATAAAACTAATTGTCAGCCTTAAAAATATTATATCTTAAAGTTCCTTTGCTGAATATTCCACTACTGCACAAGTACCCAGTTGTAAATGGGGCAGAGACAGATCTACTGTGTTTTGCCAGCATAGTTCAGATAAGCAAGAAACCAAGGACACCAGCAGAGCGGGTTGTAGCCATCAAAATCAACAAAAACCTCTCTCCTCTTGCTCTCCCCGCCAGCACCCACCCCCCTTTTCTGCATTAACCATTTACTCTGTCCTTAGCAGGGGAAATAAGGCAAGCGGTCTGAGATCCTGTATAACCAGGCTTTTTACACTTAAGGAAGAGCTTCTCTCCCTCCCAGATTTTCCTTCTTTCTTCTAAGGTCCTAGAGGATCTCAAATCCTCCTTCTCCTTTACCACTTCTGATATCTCTAACCATCCCCTTGTCCCCGAGTCTAGCGCTCCTCTATCTAAGCAGGCTGAGAGTGAATTCCACTGCTTCTACCCTTTCTCACACCTGCTCTGGAGCAGTTTTCGGCTCTCTTTCTCCCGCAGAGGACTCATTGTAAATCTATCAGGAAGGGCAGGTAGGTCACATTTCTCAGGACTATATGATTCTCTGTTTGCTAGGACGGCTGAAAAAGGAAGTGTACAAAACCAGTTATGACTAATCTTAACCCAATAAACTTTTATTTAAACTTCTCTGGATTGGCAGCCTTCACAAATTAATTCTAGAATTCCGATATTTCAAACTAACACAGAAAAATTATAAATCAAGGAAAAGCAGTTAAAAGTTCTCTACTGTTTTCCCTCTAAAGCAAGGTTTGCACTATCTTTAAACAAACTAAACAACAGAAAGAGATAACAAATACTCTTCTGTGTATAGCTGGACAGCACAAAGTAGCTTTACCTTCACACAGACTTTCACACTTACATTTATACACCAGTCTGCGTTTTTTACTTCTGGGGAGGTAATCAAGCTCCCCCTTCCATTCACTGGGATATGGGAAAGTTGGCCATTCCTGCTCACAAAATTTCTGTAAATCAAAACATTAATCGAGGCTCCATAATCATCTGCTTGCCGCTTGAATTCCTGAAAATTTTTCAAAAAACATTGCAGGGGAGTACAGACAACATTAAGCAGATTGACTCATTCTAATGATAGAAACAATTAGACCACAATAACACAGAATAACAAAAACAATAACAACCAACTGAGGATCAGGTGATTGTTGTGTACCAGGATCTGGTCTCGGAAGTAGCGCTGCATCCAGCCTTCCAGAGACCCCAGATGGGTACCCACAGAACCAGAAACAAGTTTCTTACCAGTAAGACCCAAATATAGGCGGCTTAGATCAGAGTTACTCAGGAAATTTAGCAGGCGGGGTCTCCAACCTCTACCAGTCCCAAGGCTGAGGAACGTCTCTCAGAGATCTCCCCCTGGGTCGAAGAGTCCAGGGACCCCGGTGGGCTCTGGTCACAGGACCAGTCAAAGGCTGGTGCATCTCCAAATGTTGTGGAGCAGATGTGAGTGAATGACCACTGGAGCCCAGACCAAATTAAAATTTAGGGAGCCTTCATTAGCCAACCTGGAGACTGCTCTGCCACCCTGATGCAGGGAGACCAGAGAGCAGTCCCGACCTTTTGTGTAAGACCACTTTTAAGCACATGAACCACATCCTGTTTTTGTACAACAAGTAACCTAAGATAAAACAGTTTTTTCCAAGCAACTTCAGAGTCATGGCATTGTCGATTGTGCCACCCACAGGGTCATACTGTTCTTCAGAAAGTGGACAGTGTTCTATCTTGCAAGGCCTATGTGCTGGGAAGGGGCCATGAGACCATATCTCAAGGCCTGACCTGATGTCAGCACTGACTACTCTATCTGGGGCATAGTCCTTGGCCTCAGTAGTGCTCAAAAATTCCCACTGTACAACAAATATGAATATGGGTCACTTTCTGGGCTCTCTATTTTGTCCCATTGATCTATATGACTGTCCTTATACCAGTACCAGGATGTTTTGATTACAATGGCCTTGTAATGTAGTTCAATATTTGGTATTGTGATACCTCCAACTTTGCTCTTCTTTCCCAAGATTGCTCTGGCTCTTTGGGTTCCTTTTTGGGTCCATATAGTTTTTGGAATATTTGTTCTAGATCTGTGAAATATGCTGGTGGTATCTTAATAAGAATTGTGTCAAATGTATAGATTGTTTTGAGTAGTATGGACATCTCAATGATGTTAATTCTTCTAATCCATGAACACAGTATATGCTTCCATTTGTTTGCATCTCCCTCCATTTTTTTTTCAATGACCTATAGTTTTCTGAGTACAGGTCTTTTACCTCATTAATTTATTCCTAGGTATCCTTGTTGTTGTTGTTGTAATGGTAAATGGGATAGCTTTTTTTTTCTTTCTGAGAGTTCATTATTGGTGTATAAAAATGCTATTGATTCCTGGATGTTAATTTTGTATTCTCCTACTTTGATGAATTTATCAAATCTAGTAGTTTTTTTTTCTTTTTTTGGAGTCTTTAGGGTTTTCTATGTACAATATCATACCATCTGTGAATAATGACAGTTTTATTTCCTCCTTTCCAATTTGGATGCCTTTTGTTTTCTTCTTGTCTGATTACCATGGCTAGGACTTCCAGTACTATGTTGAATAAGAGTGGAGAAAGCAGACAATGCTGTCTTGTTCCTCTCCTTAAGGAAAACACATTTAGTTTTGGCCCATTGGGATGTTGGCTGTAGGTTTGTCAGATGTGGCCTTTATTATGTTGGGATATGGTTCCTCTATTCCCACTTTGCTGAGAGGTTTTATCGAAAACTAAGGGCCCAGGGCAAGAATTCATACACCTTGAAAGGAACTATGGGCTGCGAGGCTGTGGTAGGTACAGGGTTGGGTCTTAGACCATCCTCCACATCTCTGCCCAACCCCTCCCACCATAGCCCCTGGTCCCCTATCTGCTGACAGCCCCATTCCTGCCACTGCTGCTCCCACATGCTGATGGCATCTAGAGCAATTGAAGCCGGTGCCAGCAGCAGATGCAAGTGGGGCCGTTGCCATTAGCAGTACGAGTGGCAGCTGCTGCCCCGATCACCCCTGTGGAGCAGGGGGAGGTGGAGAAACCCTCAGGGGCAATCGGGCCAGCAGTCGCCACTTGAACCCACTAATGGTGCCAAGCGATTGGGACTGGTGCTGGGCACCATCAGTGGGTACAAGCGGTGGCTGCTGGCCCTGATCTCCATTTAGGAGCAAGGGAAAGTGGAGAAACCCTGAGGGGTGATTGGGGCCAGCAGCCAGAACTCGCACCAGCTGATGACACCAAGTGATTGGGGCCAGCACCAGGCCCTGGCAGTGGGTGCGAGCGGCAGCTCCAATGCTGGCAGTGGGTGCAAGCAGGGCTGGCGCCAGCAGCAGGTATGAGAGCTGTGTGGGACCATGGCATGTGGGAGCAAAGAATTTTCAGTAACCACCAGAGGCTTGCCCCGATGACAGCATCTGGTACCCCACCTTGGTCTGGCACTCCCACTCACTTGCTCCACCATTCTGCAGCAGCTGACACCAGCCATGTTTTGTGCACACACCCTGGTGATTAGCACATGTCATAGCGATCAGTTGTTCAGTTGTTTGATTGTTCTGCTGTTTGGTCTATTTGCATATTAGCCTTTTATTATATAGTATAGGATGGGTGCTGGATTTTGTCAAATGCTTTTTCTGCATCTATTGATATGATCATGTGATTTTTATCCTTCATTTTGTTTATGTGGTGTATCATGTTTATTGACTTGTGAATATTATACCAATTTTGCATCTATGGGATACATCCCACTAGGTCATAGTGTATCATCTTGTTAATGTATTGCTGAATCAGATTTGCTAATATTTTGTTGAGGATTTTAGCATCTATTTTCATGAGGGATTTTGGCCTGTAACTTCCCTTTTTGTTTGTAGTGTCTATCTGATTTTGGAATTAGAATGATAATGGCCTCTTTAAAAGAGCTTAGAATTCTTCCCTCCTTTTGAATTTTTTGGAATAGTTTGAGGAAGATAGGTGTTAATTTATTTTTGAATGTTTGGTAAAACACACCTTTAAATCCATTTAGTCTATGACTTTTGTTTGTTGGTAGTGTTTTGGTTTGTTTGTTTTTATTAATTTTATTTTTTAATTTTTATTGTTAGATTTATTGTTACAGATATTCCTCTTTTCCCCCTATTGCCCCCTCCACTTGGTTCCTGCCCTGCCACAGGCCTTTGCCACCCTATTGTCTGTGTCCATAGGTAATGCATATCCTATCTAACAAAGAGGGAATATGCTAATTGACAGTCACTCCATCACAAAGATGGCTGGACCCATAGCTGAGGCCAGGTTCCCATAAGGAGCCTTAATGAGCAATCAGCAGGGATCTGAGGCTATGCCCTCCCCAGTTCCCCTGGGGCTTGGCAGGGGACCTCAGGCCATGTCCCCCACCCAGAAGGGTTTGACAGGGGATCTCAGGTCACAACCCCCACTAGATGGGGCTTGACAGGAGACTTTAGGCCACGCCCCTCACCAGAAAGGCTTGATGGGAGACCTCAGGTGCGCTTCCCATCTTGGTGCTGGGCTAGGGACCTCAGGCTGCTCTCTCCGCCCCAGCACCAGGCTGGGGAACCTCAGACCACGGCCCCCACCCAGCAGGGCTTAACAGGGGACCTCAGGCCACGGCCCTCACCCAGCAGAACTTGACAGGGGACCTCAGGCCACATGCCCTACCAAGTGAGGCTTGATGGAGGACCTCAAGGTGCACCCCCAGTGCTGGGTCAGGGAAACTCAGGCCCCACCCCTGCTCAGCGAGGCTTGATGGAGGACCTGAGGCTATGCCCCCCTGCTGGTAGGGCTTGATGGAAGACCTGAGGCTGTGCCTCCCTTGCATGACAGGGCATGAAGGGGGACCTCAGGCCATGCTCCCCATCCTGGCACTGGGCCAGGGGACTTGAGGCTACACCCCCTGTACAGCAGGGCTTGACAGGGATGGGACTGGATGGGTCTGGATCTAGACAATGTTTGTGTGGGGGGCAGCCGGGTCTGGATCTTACATGATTTTAAGGTGCATGTGGGTGGGTGGGGACTTGATTCTGGGTTCTGTGGTGATCCCAGACTCTGACAGGAAGAAGGTTATCATATACATTTTATTAAGTTTCTTTCATCTCTGACACTTCTATTATAGAGAAAGGGCAAATAACAATATTAAATTATTCATCTAATTAATCCCCTTTTAATATGCATTAATTTCATGCACCAGGTCACTAGTCCTATATAATAAAATCCTAATATGCAAATCGACCAAAGAGAAGAACAATTGGTCACAGTGACATACACTGACCACCAGGGGGCAGACGCTCAATGGAGGAGCTTCCCCCTGGTGGTCAGTGTGCTCCCACAGGGGGAGTGCCCCTCAACTAAAAGCCAGGCTCGTGGGTAGTGAGCACACCAGCAGTGGTGGGACCTCTCCTGCCTCCATGGTAGCACTAAGGACCTCTCAGGTGATGTCTGCTTGCTGGCTTAGGCCCGCTCCCCATGGACATCCCCCAAGGGGTCCCAGATTGTGAGAGGGCACAGGCCACACTAAGGTCCCCCCCCCCCCCAGTGCATGAATGTCATGTGCTGGGCCTCTAGTATGTGTATAAGATCTTTGTTTAATCTCTTCCTGCCAACACCCCATTTACTCTGAGAATCATCAGTCTGTTCTATTTTTATGCCTCTGATTCTATTTTATTCACCAGTTTATTCTGTTCATTAGATTTCTTATTCATTTATTTTGATTTTTAGATTCTGTTGTTGATAGGTATGTATTTGTTGCCATTTTGTCGTTCATGTTTTTTATCTTTTTCTTCTTCTTTCTCTTCTTAAATAATACCCTTCAACATTTCATATAATCATGGTTTGGTGTTGATGAATTTCTTTAACTTTTTCTTATCTGTAAAGCTCTTTCTATGACCATCAATTCTAAATGATAGATTTTCTGGGTAGAGTAATCTTGGTTGTAGGTTCTTGCTATTCAGCACTTTGAATATTTCTTGCTACTCTCTTATGGCCTGCATAATTTCTGTTGAGAAGTCAGCTGACAGTCACATGGGAAATCCATTGTAGGTAACTAACTGCTTTTCTCTTCTGCTTTTGAGATTTTTTCTTTGTCTTTATCTCTTTTAATTTTTATCATTTTAATTATGATGCGTCTTGGTGTGGAACTCTTTGGGTTCCCTTTGTTTGGGACTCTCTGTGTTTCCTGTACTTGTAAGTCTATTTCATTCACCAGGTAGAGGAAAGTTTTCTGTCATTATTTCTTCAAATGGGTTTTCAAGATCTTGCTCTCTCTTCTTCTTCTGGCACCCCCAATAATGTGATTGTTGGTATGCTTGAAGTTGTTCCAGAGGCTCATACACTATCTTCATATTTTTTGGATTCTTATTTCTTTTTGCTTTTCTGGTTGGGTGTTTTTTGCTTCCTCATATTTCAAATCATTTATTTGGTTCTCTAAATCATCTATTCTACTGTTGAATCCCTGTATATTGTTATTTATCCCTGTATCAGTCAGTGTATGCTTAATTTATGACTGGTCCTCCCCCCCCCCTTTTTTTGGGAATTCTCACTAAGATCCTTGAAGGTCTCACTAAGTCTCTTGGAGGTTTCTAGAAGATTCTTGAGTAATCTTATAAGCATGGTTTTGAGCTCCATATCCAGTAGTTTGCTTTCTTCTATTTCTTTAATCTGTGACATGTTTCTTTGTCTCCACATTTTGGCTGCTTCCCTGTGCTTGTTTCTATGTATCAGGTAGAGCTATTATGTCTCCTTGAGTTGGTAGAATGGTCTTGTGTAGCAGGTGTCCTATAGGGCCCAGTGGCTCAGTCTCTCCAGTCACCTGAGCTGGGAACTAAACCTGGAACCAACACCAGCCTGCCTTTCTTCATAACTGGGCCTTGTCTGGGCACTTCCAAATCCAATACAAAGAGGAGGAATCTGAAGATCTCTCTGTAGCTCCTGCTGTGTGGCCCTAGGCAGTGGCTTACTTTGCACCTCCCTGGAGACCCAAGAAAGTGTACCCAGTGGTCAGTGTCAGACCACACCAGATTTCAGCTCTACACATCCATAAGTGACCCACTCAAGGGGCAGACTTGGTGAGCACCAAAGCCCCACTGTAGTAAGTTATACTCCATAGAGTTGTCTCCTACATAGCAGCTCTCCCACTACAGTCACAGATGATCTTCAGAGCCATTTGGCTTGGAGATCAATTCCTCCCATTGACACCAACAGAAATCAAGTCTCAACTATAACAAGACTGCGCTCACAACGCACAAAGGAGTGCACCTAGATTTCCCATCCCAGGTGACTGGGGATGCTGAGCCACTGGGTACTATAGAACACCTACTACACAAGGCCATTCTACCAACTCAAGGAGACATAGCAGTTCTACCCAATACATATAAATAAACATAGGGAAACAGCCGAAATGTGGAGACAAAGAAACATGTCACAAATTAAAGAAACAGAATAGAGAAAACTGCTGTATATAGAATTTAAAATCATGGTTATAAGGTTACTCAAGAATTTCTAGAAACCTCCAAGGGACTTAGTGAGACTTTTAAGAATCTTAGTGAGAATTCAAAAACAAACAAACAAACAAAAAAACCCAACCAGTCAGAAATAAAGCAGATACTGACTGAAATAAAGAATAATACAGGGATTCAATAGTAGATTAGAGGATCCCAAGAATCAAATCAAATATTTGAAATACAAGGAAGCAAAACATACCCGACCACAAAAGAAAAAAAAAAGAATCCAAAAATATGAAGATAGTGTAAGGAGCCTCTGGGACAACTTCAAGTGAACCAGCATTCATATTATGATGGAGCCAGAAGGAGAAGAGAGAGAACAAGATATTGAAACTTCCCCTACCTGGTTAAAGTAGACTCACAAGTCCAATGAGAGCAAAGAGTCCAAAATAAGATGAATGCAAACAGGACCACACCAAGTCACATCATAATTAAAATGCCAGAAGCTAAAGACAAAGAGAGAATCCTAAAAGCAAGAGAAAAGCAGTTAGTTACATACAAGGGAGTGAACATATGAAAATGATATACAAGAAATGTGAATTTGGAAGGCATGGGGGGCCAGGTGGAAGCTCTTTCTTGAGGAGACACACCGAGATCTGGCCTAGTCCACTTTTTATTCAGTTTTATATATACATCTTGCCTTTAGTAAAGCACAGCAAACACATAGCAGACAGTCTCAAATGTCAGTAAATATCAGTAAGGTCCAGTAAACATTTAATTGGAGGCTATCAGGTCAGGAGATTGCTTTGAGACACTGCTATCTCAACACAAACAATTGGTGCCCTGCTAATGGTCAAGGTTCAGAGGCCTCTTGCATTCCTTGTTGCAAGCTCATGACAGTGTTGGCAAGTGGTGGCTTCCCACATCTTTGCAACTTAGATATGTCTCTTGAAGACAGCATATGACTGACTGGATTTTTATTTTATTTTATATATACAATATTTTACTCTGTGCCTCTTTATTGATGAATTCAGTCTATTTACATATAAGGTAATTATTGTTGTATGAGGATTTCTTATAGCCATTTTATCTTTTGTTTTCTGGTAGCTGTGTGCCTCCATTGTTTCTTTTCCTTTGTGTTTTTGTCTGTTGTTTTTGTTTAGTGTTATCCTGTACTTCTTTTCTCTCTTTCTCCTTTTTATAAGCTACGTGTCTTAATTTGGTATTTTTATGTGTGTTTAGCATTAATTTTATGAAAAAATAAAGCTGCAAGATACAGTAGTTTTTCTTTTGAGTGCATCTGATCTCCATCCATCTTTGCCAATTCAGACATTTATCACTGATACCCCCCCCGCCTTCTGTTTTTGTTGTCACTAATTATCTGTTTTTGCTTGAAGTTGTTTGATGATATTACTTGTAGTGTTTTGACCTGATTTTTTTTTTTTTTTGCTTCAGATAGTATAAATCCGTTAAATGTTTCTGGCTATGGAGGTTTTTTTTGTGATGAAATCCCTCAACTTCTGTATGTTTAGGAAAGTTTTTATTTCTCTTTCATATTTAAAGGACAACATTTCTGGATATATTATTTATGGCTGGTAATTTGTCTCTTTTATTCTTTTGAATATATTGTTCTACTCTCTTCTGGTTTGTAGATTTTCTGCAGAGTAGTCCTATGATAGTCTGATGGGTTTTCCTTTGTAGGCCACTTCCTTCTTTTCCCTAGATGCTTTGAGATTTTTTTGTCATTAATTTTTGACAGTTTTAATACAATATGCCTTGGAAAGGGCCTCTTTCTAGTGAGTTAACTAGGTGTTTTGTTTGCTTCTTGAATTCTAGGATCTAGTTCTTTCCATAGGTTTGGGAAGTTCTCATCCAGTCTTTGTTTGAATAGGCTCTGCAGTCCTTTCTCCTTCTCTTTCTTCTTGTATGCCTATTATTCTTTTTTCAGTTGTGAAAAGGAGGAGTACTTTAATAGGGTTTTCAGCTAATTGTGGATATTCTTATTTTATTTATTTTTTAATTTTTATAATTTTTATTGTTGAAAGCATTACATAGGTCTTCATTTCCCCCCATTAACCTTCTCCAGCCCACTCTCATTCTCCCCGCTTGCCTAGACCTCCAACATTGTGTGTGTCTACAGGTTATGAATATATGCAAACAAGTTCATTGGTTGATCTCTTTTCCCCACTCTCCCCTTGTTGCCCTCTAAGATTCAACAGTCTGTACATGCTTCTATATCTCTGTTGTTGTTTTTTTACCAGTTTATTTGTTTCATTAGATTCCACATATGTATTAGTTCATGTGATATTTATCTTTCTCCGATTGGCTTATTTTACATAGCATAACTCTCTCTGGTTCCATCCATGGTGTTGCAAATGATAAGAGTTCTTTCATTTTTATTGCCACATAGAATTCCATCATGTAAATATACCACAGTATTTTTATCCACTCATCTGGTGATGGGCACTTAAGCTGTTTCCAAATCTTAGCTATTTAAATTATGGTGCTATGAACATAGAGGTGCATAGATTTTTTTCTGATAAGTGTTTCGGGTTTCTTAGGATATATTCCTAGAAGTAGGATCACTGGGGCAGGTCTAAGATGGTGGTTGACAGGACAGCAGGCTAAAAGATAGTGTGTGAGTGAAAAAGTGAAAGGAGAATGTGTGAATATGTGGGGAGTGTCTGTATTTGTGAGGGACAGTTATATTCCACATGACTGTTGGGGACTGGTGGACCAGGCTCCCATGGCCGTGTAACCTCTACAACTGCTGAAATCTCCCCAAGAGTGGCCAGCTCTGCCACAAGAGACTGCGCCATCCTGAAGGCAAGATCATCTGTGATTGGAAGCCCAGCCTTACCTTCAACCAGGGAGACCTGGTATACCTCCCAGGATTCTACAGCTACAACACTCAGGGAACAGCTGCCTCAGCTGCATGCCCATGAACATTAAGACTCCAGCCTCCCTGGTCGTGGGTGCCTAAAAGGTTTGTCCAGGGGGAGAAAAGATGGCGGCTGAGTATGTGGACAGTTCCTGTGCCTTCTCACACAGCAGATAGAAGGAACAGCTGGAATTGGTGAATTAAACACAGCTGGTGAGGTAATTTGTGGACAAAAAGGTCAGAGATCACCTGGAGAGATGTGAGATCTGGGATATAGGCTGGAGGGAGAAATGCACACAGCAGGGTCTAGAGTCTCAGAGGGAGACTGTGCTACACCAAATCCATGGGCCTTGGGGTAAGAATAGCCCTTGAATATGGAAGCGGGTCCACAGGGCTGATGTCAGAGTGGAACTCTGGTTCTAAGTCTACAGCCATGGGAGACTGTGCACAGAAAGGCAGCCTGAAGTGCTATACCAGCCACACAGTCCCCAGGGCAAGAGGGGGAGCGGGGAGGAGAAAGATGGGAGTTGGTGTGGTTCCTTTGTCTTTTTTACTTCCTTGCTTTTGCTTGCTAAGCACAGTACATAGGATTTTCAATTAAAAACACTCACTGAGAGTGCAGGGGGAAGTTATTTTTGTGGTAACTGGGGATAAGAATAGGGAGAGATGAGCAGGAAACCAGCTCTGGGACAGTCCTTCCCTTTCAACTCAGTCTTAAGTGTGGCAAGGAAAGAACAGTCTAAACACTGGGTTGAGGGGCCATTTCATTTCAGAAACTATTACAGAAACACCGCCACCCAGGGGCTGTGTCAGAAATAGACACTTGTGTAAATACAACTGAAGGCAGGCGAGAAACAAAGCCAGCAGATAGACCCCACCTGCTTGAAAACAAGGTTGTGGCTTAGGAAACAGAGGAGCAGTGGATCATGGGGAACTTCAACACTATGTTGACTACCTTACAAGAAACAGATATTCCAGGCAGAACAATAGAGAAGAGTCTTAAACAAGCCCCCAATGGTCATTGAAGCTCTGCTGAAGTGAATGACTTTCACTACTTTGCTTTTTAATTTTTATATTTTACTCGGAGATTGGAAGTGTTCCTTCCTCTTAAATTTTTGGAATGGTCTGAAGAGGATAGGTTTTAGTTATTCCTTGAATGTTTGGTATAACTCCTGTGAAGCCATTTGACCCGGGGCTTTTGTTTGCTGGAAGCTTTTTGATAACTGCTTCATTTTTTTCCATAGTTATCAACCTATTAAGATTTTTAGAATCTTCTTCAGTGATTTTTGAATTTTTAAAAATATATTTTATTGATTTTTTACAGAGTGGAAGGGAGATGAATAGAAAGTCAGAAACATCGATGAGAGAGAGACATCCATCAGCTGCCTCTTGCACGCCCCCGCCCCCCGGGGATGTGCCCGCAGCCAAGGTACATGCCCTTGCCAGAATCAAACCCGGGACCCTTCAGTCTGCAGTCCGACACTCTATCCACTGAGCCAAACCAGTCTTGGCTTCTTCAGTGATTTTTGGAAGGTTTTATTTTTCTAGGAATGGGTCCATTTCCTCTAGGTTGTGTAGTTTGTTGGAATAGAGCTGTTCATAGTATTTTTAAACAATTCTTTGTATTTCTGTGAGGTCTGTTGTTATTTTACCTCTTTCTTTTCGGATATTGTTTATTTGGGTCCTCTCCCTTTGCTTTTTTGTGATCCTGCCTAGAGGTTCATCAAATTTCTTTTTAATCCTTTCAAAGAACCAGCTCTTAGTTTCATTGGTCTTTTTAGTGTGTGTGTGTGTGTGTGTGTGTGTGTGTGTGTGTCTATGTCATTCATTTCTGCTCTGATCTTTATTATTTCCTTCCTTATGCTCACTGTGGGGTTTTCTTGTGTCTCTTTTTGTAATGTTTTGAGTTGTTGAGTTATATGATTTATTACACTTTTTCTTGTTTTTTGAGCTAGGCCTGTAGAGAAATAAACTTCCTTCTCAGGACTGCTTTCGTTATGCCCCATAGTATTTGCATTGTTGTGTTTTAATGTTTTTAGTCTCCAGGATGATTTTAATTCCTTCTTTGATCTCATTGATAATCCAATCATTGTTTAATAGCATGCTATTCATCTTCCAAGTGTTTGAGTGTTTTTTATTGTTTTTATTGTATTTTCTAATATTATGTCATTGTGGTCTGAGAAAATGCTTGATATGATGTCAGTCTTTTTGAATTTTGGGAGACTTTGCTTGTGACCCAATATGTGGTATATTTTTTGAAAATGTCCCATGTGCACTTGAGAAGAATGTGTATTCCGTGGCTTTGGGGTGAAATGCTCTAAAGATATCAATTAGGTCTATCTGATCTAGTGAGTCATTTAGGATTGATGTTTCTTTGCTGATTTTCTGTCTAGAGAATTTATCCAGTGATGTCAGTGGTATACTAAAGTCCCCTACTATGATTCTATTGTTGTCGATCTCTCCCTTGATATACACCAGGAGTTTTTTTTTTATGTATTTGGGTGCTCCTGTATTGGGTGCATATATGTTTACCAGAGTTATTTCTTCTTGTTGAATTGCTCCCTTTAGTAGTATGTATTGGCCTTCCTTATCTCTTGTTATGGCCTTTACTTTGAGGTCTATTTTATCAGATATAAGTATCACAACCAAAGCTTTTTTCTCATTCCCATTTGCCTGAAAAATGTTTTTCCATCCCTTCACTCTCAGTCCATGTGGATCCTTCGCTCTGAGTGGGTCTCTTGTATACAGAAAATATATGGCTCATGTTTTCTTATTCATTCACCTACCCTATGTCTTTGATTGGTGCATTTAATCCATTTATGTTTAATGTTATTATTGACAAGTACATGTTTGTTGTCATATTTTTCTTTAGTGTTTGTGTTTCTCCTTGCCTTTCTCTTTCTTCTCCCTTTAGCATTTCTTGCATTTCTGGCTTGGTAGTGATAAGGGTGATAAGGCCTTTTTTGTCTGTGAAACTCTTGATTCTGGCTTCAATTCTTAATGATAGCCTTGCTGGGTATAATATTCTTGGATTCAGTCCCTTGTTTTGCATCTCTTTGTATATTTCTTTCCATTCCAGTCTTGTGTGTTTCTGTTGAGAAATCAGTTGATATTCTAATAGGAGATACCTTGTAGGTAACTTTCTGTCTCCCTCTGGCAGCCTTTAAAATTCTTACTTTGTCAGTTTATATAAAGTTAAAAAATTGGCAGCTAGTTTGAGATTGAATTAACATGGCCTAGAGCATGTCATCTCTTATGGACACCAGTTCTTAGGCTAGGCCCTCCTTAACCTCCCGTGACACCACAATACCCTTACATGATATTATTCTACAATGTCATTATAATATTTGATATTTGACAACAGCATATTATACAATTATCCCAAATAAACTTACAAACTAATTCTTTGAATGTTGGGCAGCAACTTAAAAAAGGATAGGAAAGAAATTAATCCCTTTCAGAAGGGATTAAGGCACTGAGAAGGCATCCGAGCATTCTATATTGGCCCCTCTGGCCTTTTTGCCAAGAGGGACCCTCTTCTTATCTAAATACACACAGCTGATGCTTGAACTTTCAGTTCCAGCAGTGACTGAAGCCTCTGGGCATCTGGCACCATGGATCTGTCTCTCGACCAATGGCGTGAGCTGGGCCCTCTCTGGAGAAGAAACCTGGGTCACCCGAGATATGTGATTAGTACCAGGGCCCTGCCAGCAGGCGAGGGGACCCCAAGGCAGGTGCTGGACGTGGAGGCCACGGGGGCATAGACTACAAAGGAGACAGGACTGAACCTCACTTCACCCTGTTTGGCCCCGGAGGATGGCTGGTTAGCCAGAGACAGGCAAGATTCCTCAGGGAAGGAACAACCTAAGACAGACACAGTTGCAGAGGGGCCAACAGGAGAGAACTGAAAGGTCAACAGAGGTGGGGCACAGACCCTCATCCACAAACTTTGCAGGGGCTTGAATTCTCACTGCTCCTGATAAAGGTCTCCTACCCCCATGGCTACTACGCCTCCCATGCACAACTCACACCGGGACCAAGGTGGCAGACAGAGACTCGGCCAGCAATAGCTACCCTATATCTAAATTTAGTTTATTACCAGGAATGCTGAGGACCTACTCAAAAATGCAAATATTCCTTTCCACAAGTATTTACTGGGTAAACTAAGATTTCTGCTTGAGTAATAAAATTGACAGTAAAATAGTAATCAAGTTTTCAGATTAATTTAAATTGGCCAAGTGAAATAAGTGAATACTCAAGAAAATCTAGTGTACTGGACAAAAAGCTTTTCCTAAAACATTAACTAAAATATCTATTAGTAGTTCATCTCACTGTAAAATTGCCTAACATCCAAAGAACCTAAAGTAGTAATATTTGTGTGCAAAAATTTAAAATTACCAAGACTGCAAGATAAAATTTCCAAAAGCCCCTATTAACCAAAAGGGGTGGGTGGGCAGTGGGGTAATATCATGTACGAAAAAATATCCTGTAAGTAAAATACATCTAGAAAATTCTTACTCCAGAAAAGAAAATTCCATTTGTAAAACCAACTGCAGGACACCCATGAAAAAACATACATGGTGTCAAAATAAGCCAAAGGAAAATCATTTAGGCAAAAATAAAAAGAATCCCAAGTCTATTTTGCAGAGAGGATCCCTTTGTTAACTTTTGGTCGAGAATGTGTTTGTGTGTTTGCAGAGAACAACTCCAAGACCATGTGGGTTCCTGTGACAGTGAGGAACTGACGGGTCTGTTCCAGCCACGAGGTCGGTCCAGAGATGGCGGACACTGATGACACCTTGCCATGCTAGCAGTCGGCAGCTGTGCGTGGCTGCAGGCGGCCCAGGAACATACCAGAGAGGATGGATCTTGTATTGCCATGATGTGTCCACCATCTGGATACCATTGCTGACATGTACACATGAAGAACTATTTGACATTGAAACTGGGACTCAGAACAGTTGGACATTGAAACTGACACTCAAACTTTTTTTGCTCTTTGCGTTTGTTTCTAGTATGCAGAGGCAAGATATTTTTGAAGAAAAGAAATAGGGGGAAGTGATTGATATAGAGGCAGGGTGGCCTCGAACAGACTGTCAAGCTACAGGGGGAAGGCTGGGGTGGATGGGAAGCAGATGCTGGGGGAGATCAACCGAAGGACTTGTATGCATGCATATGAGCATAACCGATGAATGAAAGACACTGGGGCGGTGAGGGGGGCAGGTGGGGACATGTGCTGAGGGGTAAGGGAGGCTGGGGGAGGGTATTCTGGGGGGAAAGGAAAACATATGTACTACTATTAAATATAAGTTATATTGTAGATAAATTTTTTTTTTAATTCTTACTTTGTCATTAGTATTCAGCAATTTAATTATGATATGTGTTGGTGTCAGTCTTTTGGGGTTCAACTTGTTTGATACTCTATGTACTTCTTGGACTTGCATAGTTTTTTTTTTTCTTGCCAGTATCAGGGAAGTTTTCTGTCATTATTTCTTCAAACAAGTTTTCTATTCCTTGCTTCTCTTATTCTCCTTCTGGTATCCCTATTGTGTGAATGTTGTTTTGTTTTGTGTTGTCCCAAAGCTCGCTTAGGCTCTCCTTTTACTTTTTAAGTCTTTTTTCCAGTTACTGCTTTGTTTGTGTGTTTTTTCATACCTTGTATTCTAATTCACTGATATGATCCTCAGCCTTTTCTAGTCTAGTGTTTAAGCCTTCCATTGTGTTCTTTATTGCAGCTATGTCGTTCTTCATCTCCTCTTGGTTCCTTTTCATGTTGGTGACATTCTCATTCTGCTCCTTTTTTTTTTCATCTTCACTTTTAATTTCTTTATTGATTAAGATATTACATATGTGTTCTCATCACCCATTACCCCTTCCAATCCCCCCACCCATCACCACTTATGCCCTCACCTCCTTGGTGTCTGTGTCCATTGATTAGGCTTATATACAAGTCCTTTAGTTGATCTCTTCCTTTTATCCCCATCCTTTCCTACCTTCCCTCTGAGGTTTAACAGTCAATGCTTCTCTGTCTCTGGATCTGTTTTTGTTCTTCAGTTTATGTTGTTCATTATATTCCATAAATTAGTGAGACATGTGATATTTATCCTTCTTTGACTGGCTTATTTCACTTAGTATAATGCTCTCCAGTTCCATCCATGCTGTAATTTGAAGCAGCTATCTTTTCCTCCATTTTCTTCTTTTCCACTTCTTAAAGAACACCTTTCAGCATTTCATATAATATTGGTTTGGTGTTGATGAACTCCTTTAGCTTCTTCTTTCTTATCTGTGAAGCTCTTTATCTGACCTTCAATTCTAAATGATAGCTTTACTGGGTAGAGTAATCTTGCTTGTAGGTTCTTGCTATTCATCACTTTGAAAATTTCTTGCCACTCCCATCTGGCCTGCATAGTTTCTGTTGAGAAACCAGCTGACAATCCTATGGGTGCTCCCTTGTAGGTAATTAACTGTTTTTCTCTTGTTGCTTTTAATATTCTCTTTGTCTTTTGCTCTTGGCATTTTAATTATGATGTGTCTTGATGTGGTCCTCTTTGGATTCCTTTTGTTTGGTGTTCTGTGTGCTTCCTAGACTTGTAAGTCTATTTCTTTCACCAGGTGGGGGAAGTTTTCAGTCACTATTTCTTCAAATATATTTTCAGTATCTTGCTCTCTCTCGTCTTCTGGCAACTCCGTGATTCTGATGTTGGTACACTTAAGGTTGTCCCAGAGGCTTCTTACATTATCCTCAAGTTTTTGGATTCTTTTTTCTTTTTTCTTTTTTCTTTTCTTTTGTTGAGTGTTTTTGGCCTCTTGGTATTTCAAATCTTTGACTTGATTCTTGCGTTCCTCTAGTCTGCTGTTGGGTTTCTTTTGGTCTCCCTTAGCCATATTGGCTTATTCCAAAGGAAAATCAGTGATATCAGGTGGGTCGAATGAGCCATAACTTGAGCTTGAGCGGGTTGTGCTGATTGTAATCGAGGCTCCATTGTGTAATGAGGTCCTCCTGGACTGCAGAGGGATCAGCTGGGGAGACGTGGGTGTGGTGGACCCAGGATGTGACACCATCTACCTTGAGAGCAGTGGGTATAGTCAGCACCACAACGTAGGGGCCCTTCCAACGTGGCTCAAGGATGTCCTGGTGGTGCCTCTTGACAAAAACCCGGTCTTCCGGTCTACACTGACGAGGCGTCGGGGTCGGGCCAGCCTCATCAGGGAGGCCTTGGCCAAATGTCCTTGTGTGCCCTTTGGAGTGCTCTTAAGAGACAAATTCAGTAAGAAGCTCTGCGTCGCCTTCTTTAAAGATCAGACACACGTCGCTCTTCAGAGATTTTCTGTCAATAATGTCAGCACCTTTCTGCCCGGGTGCCTCAGTTAGACGCAGCTGTGGTTCACCGGCGCTGCCAATGCTTGGTCTCTGCGCCTGTGGCTGGGCGCTTGATGCCTTCACCACTTCGTCTTTGCTCCTGGGGCCTGGCGCCCATGCCTCTTGACCCCACCCCTTGCTCCGATTGGCTGGTAGCATAGCCAATCATGAGCCAAGGTATGGTCACATTTGCATGTTACTCTTTTATTAGATAGGATTGGTCCCTAGTCTTCATTGTAGGAAGATCTTGAAGCATTCCAGAGCCAATTGGAATTACCTACAGCCAACTCTGATTGCCGTGGGTCTTGCTTGGGTCTTCCTGCATGGCTGGCTGACTCAATCCTAAGGTCGTAGTGGGTCCAGGGGAAATGGCTGTTCCTCCTCACCAAGGCCGCTGCAACTTGGCAGCGGTGTGCACCGCCTCAGGAGAGGGGTCCACTTACACTGTGGCGACAGATGAATCCCGGACGCAACCCCAAATTATTAGAAATAAGGCAAGTGAGGGATTCTGGTAGAATACAAAACACTCAGGAGCCAGGCAGCAAGACAAACATCTTTACTTCTATGTAGAAGGGTGCACACACATGGTCTGGAAGGTCGTGCACCTCATTCTGCTCCTTATAGTTCTCTTGAGTTGTGTGTATTTGTCATCCAGCTATTTAAACATCCTTATAGCCATTATTCTAAATTCTTCTTTTGATTAGCTTCTAGCCTCAATTCCATTTAACTCCCTTTCCAGAGATTCCTCTTTTTCTTTCCTTTGGGGATTGCTTTGTTGTCTTCCCATGTTTTCTTGTAATGTTTTGATTGTTGATCCAATTGCTTTGCTACCCAGGTCCTTTTGGGGATGGTGCTACTGGTGTAATCTCTCAGTTCTCCTGGACTTGTTAATCTAGTATAGCTCCCTCCTTGAGCTATTTGGGTTCTCTTGATGTAGGCCTACGAGCTTGAAAGGCACAACTAAGGTGTCTAGAAGTCAGCAATAATGGAGGGGATTGTCCCAATTTTTGCTGGCCTGCACCCTTAATTGAAATCACACATGCCCAGTGGGGACTCAGGGTGGCATCAAGGAACCATCTGTTGGGGTGATGTGGCTCAGGGTGCCTGCACTCTAGAAAGGCATGACTATGGTGCCAGAGTTCTGTTGTTGTGGGGTGGGCAGATTCAGCTTTTATTGCTGAACCTGTGGTAGATAGGTGCTTACTCCCAATGGTGGCTCACAGGAGCACCGCAGTAAGTATGCCAGCAAGGCACACTGAAACACTCTGAAAGGCCCTGGCAGTGTAGCCTCATAATTGAGGTATCTGTGGGCAGGTATCCAGAATGAGTAAATTCAAAATTTCTACTGCTGGGTGGGGGTGGGGAGTGCACCCTTGTTTGTTTAAGATCGTACCCAGGGAGAGCTCACAGTGGCTCCCACAAGCTCCCTGTGGATAAATGGGCTCACAGCGCCTGCCTGTTGCTACTTCACATCTATGGAGGTGCATTTTCTAGATGCAGAGCTCTGATGCACTCTGAGGGGTCCTAGCACTGAGGTTGAGCTGCTGGAGTAAATGTGGGCAGTTATTCAGGAAGAGGGAATTCAGAGTTTCTACTATGGGGAAGCACATCCTTGTTTGTGCAGAATCACACCCAGTAGAGGCTCACATCTTCTCCTAGAGCTTGCTGTGGATAGATGGGCTCAGTGGTCCTGTTTCTTTGTGGAGGTGCCTTTGCCGAACCAGAGCTCTGACACTCTCTGAGGGGTCCTGTCACTGAGGTTGAGCTGCTGGGGTGTTTGAGGGCAGTTATTCTGGAAGAGGGAGTTCAGAATTTCTACTGCAGGATCGTGCACCCTTGTCTTTACAAATCACACTCTTGGGGGTTCTCAGTGGTTCCCAGGTGCTGCCTATGAAGTGGAGTGCCCTGGCTGCCTATGTGTGCTGGAAACACAGGAATGTTTTTTCTAAAGTTCTGCCACTGGGGATGGGGAGGTTGCACTTACTGCTGCAGGGTGGTGCACCTTTGGAGGTGGAGGTCCCAGGGTCTGTGGGTCTTCATCTAAGGCAGCAGGATTTTGGCTGTAGTGGCTTCTGGGTTACGGGGAAGTTCCAAGGCAGGTCTGGATGTTGGTGCTGATGAGTTCCTAAAAAAGACCATTTTCCCCTTCAAGATGGCATGGGCTCTGTGCCTGAGTCCCACAGTCTGGGGAGTACCCATAGTGGTGGTACTCTCTCCTTGTCAAAGGGAGCCTGGTCTCTCAGCCCCTGCTGCTCTTGTGAGATATAACTGTCCCTTACTCACTCACACACACACACTACACTTATCCACACACTCTCTTTTCTTACCCTCACTCACCCACTTCTTCTTCCTCACCTCTCCCTTGCCAGCCACCATATTTACCCCCAGCTGCCATCTTTCCCCCCCTATACTTTCTTCTCAAGTGCACACAGGTCTTTTTCAAAGATAGACCACATATTGGGCACAGGCAAAGTCTGTTCAAATTAAAGAAGATAGAAATCATATCAACCGTCTTCTTAGGTCACAATGACATAAAATTAGAAATCACCTACAATAAAAACAATGAAAGAAAATCAAACACTTGGAGGCTTAATAACATTTCATTAAACAATGATTAGGTTACCAAAGAGATCAAAGAATAAATAAAAAGCATCCAGGCAACAAATGACAATGAAAACAAAACAAACCAAAATCTATGGGAAACAGTGAAAGAAGTCTTCAGAGGGAAATTCAGGGCTCTACAGGACTACCTCAAAAAATAAGAAAAAATGGTAATAAATTATCTAACCCTACAACTCAAAGAGTTAGAAAGAGAACAACAATACAAGTACAGCATAAACAGAAGGAATGAAATAATAAAGATCAGAGCAGAAATAAATGACATAGAGACCAATAAAGTAAACAAACAAATAATACAAAAGATCAACAAAACCAAGAGCTGGTTGTATAAAAGGATAAACAAGATTGATAACTCTCTAGCCAGGATCACCAAGAAGCAAAGAGAGAAGACCCAAATAAATAAAATCAGAAATGAAAGAAGTGAAGGAAAAACTGATCCCACAGAAATACAAAGGATTATGAAAAAATACTATGAACAACTCTATTCCATGAAATAGAAAACCCAGATGAAATGCACATATTCTAAGAAAAATACAACATTCCAAAACTCAAACAGGAAGAATGAAAAACCCATATAGGCTGGTAACTACCGAAGAAATTGAAGCAGCAATAAAAAATCTTCCAGCAAATAAAAGCCCTGTTCTGGACAGCTATACAAGGGAGTTCTATCAAACATTCAAAGAAGAAATAAATCCTATCCTCCTCAGACTATTTTTAAAAAATTCAACAGGGAGGAACACTTCCAAGCTCTTTCCATGAAGCCAGCATTACCCTAATTCCAAAGCCAGATAAAGACACCAAATAAAAAGAGAACTAGAGGCCAATCCTATATAATAAAAGAGTAATATGCAAATTGACCATACTTCTGATCAAGCCATGCCAAAGCCACACCCATCAGCCAATTAAGAGCAAATTATGCAAATAAATCCCAACCAAGAATGCTGCGGCCACTGAGAGCAAGAGGAAAGCTTTGGGTTTTCCCGGCAATGGAGGATGCCAAGATTTTTGCCTGCCTTTGCCAACCTAGGCCTCCACTCAATGCTACAAAGTTTCAATTATAGAAGATATATCCCAAAAGAAATGGCAGCAGCCACGGAGCTGGAGAGAGCAGAAACTAGGGTTGCCCGGGTGATGGAGGAAGCCAAGCTTCTGCAGCCCTAGTGCCTAGGCCTCCACTCTAGGCTACAAAGTTTCAATTATAGAATTTAAATAAACCCAAACAGAAATGGCTGCTGCCATGGAGTGAGCAGAAGGCTTGGCTCTGCTCCAGGCTACAAATTTCAATTGTCAAAGATAAATTAATCCAAGATCCCAGGGCCTGCACTTGGATCATTGGGGTGTTTGGCTGGTCTGCAAACCACAACAGTTCCTCTCTCAGGCCACCCTATGCTCCAAGGGAACCCCCATTCTGATCTGGGGCACTCTTCAGGGCAAACCAGATGGCCTGCACTCATGCACCAGGCCTCTATCCTATCTAATAAAAGAATAATATGTCGACTGACCATCAGTCCAACACACAAGAGGGCTGCCCCCATGTGGTCAAAGATCCTGTTCCCATGTGGACACAAGATGGCCACCACAAGATGAACAGCTAGGCGGGGAGGGGCTTTGGGAGGTTCTAGACCTGCAAGGGAGGGAAGTTGTGAAAGATCAGGCCAGCAGAAGATGGCAGTTAGGTGGGGGGACCAGGCCTGCAAGGGAGGGCAGTTGGGATTGATCAAGCCTGCAGGGGAGGGCAGTTAGGGGTGACCAGGCTGGCAGAGAAGGGAAGTCGAGGGCAAACAGCTGTCAAGGGAGAAGTTAGACATCAATTAGGCTGGCAGGGTAGTGGTTAGGGGGTGATCAGCCTGGCAGGCAGAAGCGTTTATGGGCAATCAGGGAGGCAGCCAGGTGAGCAGTTTGTTGGCAACAGTCCTGCATTGTGAGAAGGATGTCCAATTGCCCGTTTCAGCCCGATCTTACTGGGATACAGCCTAAACAGGCAGTCAGACATCCCTCGAGGGGTCCCAGATTGGAAAGGGTGCAGGCTGGGCTGAGGGACATCCTCCACCCCTCCAAGCACGAATTTCATGCACTGGACCTCTAGTATTCTTGATGAACATAGGTGCTAAAATTCTCAACAAAATTCTAGCAAATCCAATTCAGCATTAGATTAGAAAGATCATACAACATTATCAAATGAGATTGATTCCAGGGATGCAAGGATGGTACAATATCCGCAAATCAAGAAATGTGATATGCATAGATATATAAACAAACTGAGAGAGAAAAATCACATAATCATATCAATCGATGCAGAAAAAACCTCTGATAAAATTCAACACTCTTTCTTGATAAAAACTCTCAGAAAAGTGGGAAAAAAGGGATCATACTACAACATAATAAAAGCCATATATGACAAACCTACAGCCAATATCATACTCAATGGGCAAAAACTAAATTCGTTTCCCTTAAGAACGTGAACAAGACAGGGATGCCACTTTCATCACTCCTGTTTCATATAGTACTGGGAAGTGCTACCTATAAAGATCAGACAAGAAGAAGAAATAAAAGCCATCCAAATTGGAAAAAGAAGTAGTAAAACTGTCCTTATTCGCAGATGACATGGTACTGTACATAGAAAACCCCAAAAGACACCATAAAAAAAACTACTGGACCTAATGAATGAATTTAGGAAAGTAGCAGAATATAAAATTAACACCCAGAAATCTATGACATTTTTATATACTAATAATGAACTCACAGAAAGAGAAGAGAAAAAAACCAATCCCATTTACCATTGCACCTAAAAAATTAACAGACCCAGGAATAAACTTAACTAAGGATGTGAAGACCTGTACTAGGAAAACTACAGGACATTGAAAAACAAAAGATAGAGGAAGACACGAACAAATGGAAGAATATACCCATATTCATGAATTGGTAGAATCAACATAATTAAAATGTCCATACTTCTCAAAGCAACCTATAAATTCAACTCAACCCTCATTAAAATACTAATGGCAGTCCTTCTCCCGCCTCCGTCTCCGTCGCGGCTCGCGGTCGTCTCGTCATGGCTCTGTCGCGGGGGCTCTCCCGAGAGCTGGCCGAGGCCGTGGCCAGGGGCCGGGTGCTGGTGGTGGGCGCGGGCGGCATCGGCTGTGAGCTCCTCAAGAACCTCGTGTTCACCGGGTTCTCCAACATCGACCTGATTGATCTGGATACTATTGATGTCAGCAACCTCAACAGGCAGTTTTTGTTTCAAAAGAAACATGTTGGAAGATCAAAAGCCCAGGTTGCCAAAGAAAGTGTACTGCAGTTTTACCCGAAAGCTAATATCATAGCCTACCATGACAGCATCATGAACCCTGACTATAATGTGGAATTTTTTCGACAATTTATATTGGTTATGAATGCTTTAGATAACAGAGCTGCCCGAAACCATGTTAATAGAATGTGTCTGGCAGCTGACGTCCCTCTTATCGAGAGTGGAACTGCTGGTTATCTTGGGCAAGTAACCACTATCAAAAAGGGTGTGACTGAATGTTATGAATGTCATCCCAAACCAACTCAGAGAACTTTTCCTTGCTGTACAATTCGTAACACACCTTCAGAACCTATTCATTGCATTGTTTGGGCAAAGTATTTGTTCAATCAGTTGTTTGGGGAAGAAGATGCTGATCAAGAAGTATCTCCTGACAGAGCTGACCCTGAAGCTTCCTGGGAACCAATGGAAGCTGAAGCCAGAGTCAGAGCATCAAATGAAGATGGTGACATTAAGCGAATTTCCACAAAGGAATGGGCTAAATCAACAGGATATGATCCAGTTAAACTTTTCACCAAGAGTGGAAGGGAGAAGGATAGAAAGTCAAAAACATCAATGAGAGAGAAACACCGATCAGCTGCCTCTTGCACGCCCCCTACTGGGGATGTGCTCGCAGCCAAGCTTTTTAAAGATGATATCAGGTATCTGTTGACAATGGACAAACTATGGCGGAAAAGGAAACCTCCGGTTCCATTGGACTGGGCTGAAGTACAGGGTCAAGGAGAAGAAATCAATGCAGCAGATCAACAAAATGAACCCCAGTTAGGTCTAAAAGACCAACAAGTTCTAGATGTAAAGAGCTATGCACGTCTTTTTTCAAAGAGCATTGAGACTTTGAGAGTTCATTTAGCAGAAAAGGGGGATGGAGCTGAGCTCATTTGGGACAAGGATGATCCATCTGCAATGGATTTTGTAACCTCTGCTGCAAACCTCAGGATGCATATTTTTAGTATGAATATGAAGAGCAGATTTGATATAAAATCAATGGCAGGGAACATTATTTCTGCTATCGCTACTACTAATGCGGTGATTGCTGGGTTAATAGTATTGGAAGGATTGAAGATTTTATCAGGAAAAATAGACCAGTGTAGAACAATTTTTTTGAATAAACAACCAAACCCAAGGAAGAAACTCCTTGTACCTTGTGCACTGGATCCTCCCAACATTAATTGTTACGTATGTGCCAGCAAGCCAGAGGTGACTGTGCGACTGAATGTCCATAAAGTGACTGTTCTCACATTACAAGATAAGATTGTGAAAGAAAAATTTGCTATGGTAGCACCAGATGTCCAAATCGAGGATGGGAAAGGAACAATCCTAATATCTTCGGAAGAGGGAGAGACAGAAGCTAATAATCACAAGAAGTTGTCAGAATTTGGAATTAGAAATGGGAGCCGGCTTCAAGCAGACGACTTTCTTCAGGACTACACTTTATTGATCAACATCCTTCATAGTGAAGACCTAGGAAAGGATGTGGAATTTGAAGTTGTTGGTGATGCTCCAGAAAAAGTGGGACCCAAACAAGCTGAAGATGCTGCCAAAAACATAACCAATGGCAGTGATGATGGAGTTCAGCCTTCGACATCCACAGCACAAGAACAAGATGATGTGCTCATAGTTGATTCAGATGAAGAAGGTCCTTCAAATAATGCTGACATCAGTGCAGAAGAGAGAAGTCGCAAGAGGAAATTAGACGAGAAAGAGAGTATCAGTACAAAGAGGTCATGCACAGAACAGACAAAAGAGCTTGATGATATTATAGCATTAGATTGAACAGTAGTGCCTCCAACAGAATCCTCTTAACTGCTTGGATCGTCCTTTGTTCCAAAGGGGGAAAGTTGAGCCCAGTGACTCGAGGATGATTCTGCTCCCTTTGAAAGCACTCATTTTGCTAGAACTATCAGACACATTGTGAAATGCTGTATGGAAGTAGGAATATAGTTTTAAAACCCTCTGAACAAAGCATTTGCCTAAATAGTCATGAGAAGAAACAACACAATGCATGTTGCCTTTTTAATGTAAATATTCTTAGGTATCATTTAATAGTTTAAAATATTGTGGTTTAGTAAAGTTGATACCTGGTTATAAATATTATGCCTTTATTTTTGGTTATAAAAAGAATTATTTTTAGCCTAGATCTAACCATTTTCATACTCTTAACTGAAACAGATTTTTAAAAAAAGTATCAAGTGCTGCTGTATTGAAACTTGTTTTTCAATATGAACTGGCACTGTGTATATTGATGTAAAACAATGTTAATTTACTCAAGTTTTCAGCTTGTATTGCCTGGTATGTCTGTGTAAGAAGCCAATTTTTGTGTATTGTTACAGTTTCAGGTTATTAAATTATCTTTTATGTTTTGTAAAACTCAAATGCAACTATACTGTACTTAATGGACCAAATAAAATAGCCTCTACATACTTGTTGTACACTCCTGCACAGTAAAAAAAAAAATAAAAAAATAAAAAAAATAAAATACTAATGGCATACATCAAAGACATAGAACAATCTCTCCACAAATTGATCTGAAATAAAACACACCACAAATAGCTGTAGCAATCTTGAAAAAGAAGGACAGTGTAGGAGGAATCACAATACCAGATATCAAGCTATAGTACAAAGCTGTTAATTCTCAAAACTGCCTAGTACTGGCACAAGAACAGACATATAGACCAGTGGAACAGAAAAGAGAACCCAGAAATCAACACAAGCCAGTATGCTCAGTTAATATTTGACAAAGGAGGCAAGAGCATAAAATTGAACACAAGACAGTCTCTTCAATAAATGGTGTTGGAAAAACTGGATGGATACTTGCAAAAAAAAAATGAAACTAGACCGCCAACTTACACCATACACAAAAATAAACTCAAAATGGATGAAGGACTTAAATGTAAGATGGGAAACCATAAAAATCTTCGAAGAAGCCATAGGCAGCAAAATAGCGGACATTTGTCATAGCAATATATTTAAGGATTCAGCTCCTAGGGCAATGCAAACTAAAGAGAAAATAAACAAATTATATTACATCAAAATAAAAAGCTTCTACACAGCGAAAGAAACCTTCAACAAAACAAGAAAGCCCACTGCATGGGAGAACATACTTGCCAATGTTATCTCTGATAAGGGTTTAATCTCCAAAATTTACAGGGAACTCATACAACTTAACAAAAGGAAAATGAAACAATCCAATAAAAAAATAAGCCAAGGACCTAAATAGACACTTTTTGAAAGAGGACATCCATAAAGCCTAGAGACATAGGAAAACATGCTAAAAATCACTAATAATCTGAGAGATGAAAATCAAAACAATAATGAGGTACCATCTCACACCCATCAGAATGGCCATCATCAACAAATCAACAAGCAACAAGTGCTGGAGAGGATGCAGAGAAAAAGGAACCTTCCTTCTCTGCTGGTGGGAGTGTATACTGGTGCAGCCACTGTGGAAGACAATATGGAGTTTCCTGAAAAAATTAAAAATGGAACTCCCATTTGACCCAGTAATCTCACTTCTAGGAATATATCCCAAGAAACCAGAATTACCAATCAGGATATATGCACCCCTATGTTTATAGCAGCACAATTTACCAAAGGTAAGATTTGGAAACAGCCTAAATGTTCATCAGCAGATGAATAGATTAGACAACTGTGGTACATCTATACAATGGCATACTACACTATTGTAAAAAAGAAGGAATTCTTACCATTTGCAACAGCATGGAGGGTACTGAAGAGCATTATGCCAAGTGAAATAATCCAGTCAATGAAAGAAAAATACCACATGATCTCACTCATTTATGGATAATAAAGAACATTATAAACTGATGAATAAAAATAGGTATAGAGGCAGAGCAGCATCAAACAGATTGTCAAACTACAGCAGGAAGGCTGGGGAGGTTAGGGACGGGGAGGTAAGAGATCAACCAAAGGACTTATATGCATGCATATAAGTATAACCAAGGGATGCAAGATACTAGGGAGTAGGGGAGACCAAGAGAACATCAATGGGGAAAAAAGGAGGCATATGTACTTCTCTTTGTAATACTTTAAACAATAAAATAAATTAAAATAAAATAAAATAAAATATAAAATAAAACAAAACAAAACAAAAACAAAAACAAAAACAAAAACAAAAAACCCACACTGTGGTATATCTACACAATGGAATACTATGCCATTATAAAAAAGAAGGAACTTTTACCATTTGCAACACCATGAATGGAACTGGAGAGCATTATGCTAAATGAAATAAGACAGTCGGAGAAAGATAAATATGACATGGTCTCACTCATACGTGGGATATATTGATCAACATAATTTGATGAACAAGAATAGATCCAGAGACAAATGGCAGGGGAGGGGGGAGTAGAGAGCAACCAAAGGGCTTGTATGCATGCATATTAGCATAACTAATGGACAGAGACATTAGGGTGGTGGGGCTTGCCCTGGGTGGGAATGGCTAGAGGGGTGTCATTTTGGGGAAAAGGAGACATATGTAAAACTTTAGACAATAAAAAAATGAAGTAGGATCACTGGGTCAAATGGGAATTCCGTTTTTAATTTTTTGAGGAAACTCCATACTGTTTTTCACAGATGCTGCACCAGTCTGAATTTCCATCAGCAGTGTATGAAGGTTCCCTTTTCTCCACAACCTGGCCAACACTTGTCGTTTGTTTATTTGATCATGATAGCAGTTCTGATAGGTATGAGGTGATATCTCATTGATGTTTTGATTCGTATCTCTCAGATGATTAGTGACTGAGCATTTTTATGTATCTCTTGACTTTTTGTATGTCCACTTTGGAGCAGTGTCTATTTAGGCCCTTTGACAATTTTTGATTGGATTATTAGACTTTCTTTTGTTAAATTGTATAAGTTCCCTATGTATTTTGGTGATTAACCCTTTATCAGATGTATCAATGAAATATGTTCTCTCATGTAGTGGCCTCTCTTTTTATTTTATTGATGGTTTCTTTTGCTGTGCAGAAGCTTTTTATTTTTATGTAGTCCCTTTTGTTTATTTTCTCCTTAGTTTCCATTACCTAGGAGATATATTGGTAAACATATTGTTATGAAATATGTCTGAGATTTTGATGCCTATGGTTTCATCTAGGAGTTTTATGATTTCATGACTTACATTTAAGTGTTGAATCTATTTTGAGTTTATCTTTGTGAATGCTGTAAGTTATGACCTAGTTTCATTTTTTTGCATGTAACTGTCCAATTTTTCCAACACCATTTGTTGAAGACACTGTTCCTGCTCCATTGTATGTTCATTCCTCCTTTGTCAAATATATATTGAGCTGAATGTTTTGGGTTGATTTCTCTGTTCTCTTGTTCTATTCCATTGATCTATATGCCTGTTCTTGTGCCAGTACCAGGCTGTTTTGAGAACAGTGGCTTTGTAGTATAGCTTAATATCTGGTATTGTGATGCCTCCAACTTTGTTCTTCCTCAAGATTGCAACAGCCATTCAGGGTCTTTTTTTGGTCCATATCAATTTTTGGAGTGTTTGTTCTAGGTCTGTGAAATATCTCTTTGTAATACTTTAAACAATAAAATAAATTAAAATAAAATAAAATATAAAACAAAACAAAACTAAAACTAAAACTAAAACAAAAACAAAAAACCCACACTGTGGTATATCTACGCAATGGAATACTATGCCATTATAAAAAAGAAGGAACTTTTACCATTTGCAACACCATGAATGGAACTGGAGAGCATTATGCTAAATGAAATAAGACAGTCGGAGAAAGATAAATATGACATGGTCTCACTCATACATGGGATATATTGATCAACATAATTTGATGAACAAGAATAGATCCAGAGACAAATGGCAGGGGATTTATAAGGAATTACATCAAATCTTTAGTGTGCTTTGGGTAGTATGGGCATTTTAATGATGTTGATTCTATGAATCAGAAAATATGCTTCAACTTCTGTATACCTTCCTCTCTTTTTTCATCATCCTTTAGTTTTCCAAGTACAGGTCTTTTATATCCTTGGTTAAGTCTATTCTTAAATATCTTAAATTCTTGTTATTGCAATGGTAAATGGGATTGGTTTTTTACTTTCTGTTTCTGAGAGTTCCTTATTGGCGTATAAACATGCTATGAATTTTTGGGTGTTAATTTTGTATCCTGTTACATTGCCAAATTAACTTATTAAATCTAGTAGATTTATGATGGAGCCTTAGGGTTTTCTATGTAAGTATCATGTCATCTGTGAATAATGAGAGTTATTCTTATTTTTATTGTTCTGATAGAGTCATATAGCTCTCATAGAGCTCTTTCATTGTTTTTATTTGTTTGTTTGTTTGTTTTAGTTTTTATGCTCAGGTCTCTCTGTTCTTTCCTCTTCTTCATTTCTAGATTTTTACCTTCAATATCACTAATTCTTTCCTTCATCTTTTTTGCTCTGTTTCCTATACTCAGTAGTTCACTCCTACTCTCCTTAATTGCATGCTTAATTTCCAGGTTTTATACTTAGTTCTTTTTTTAAGAGTTTCAATCTCTTTGGTAAAGTACTCATTTTGTTCATTGATTTGTTTTCTGAGTGTGCTGAATTGCCTGTCTGCATTTTCTCACATCTCACCGAGTATTTTCAGGATTACCATCTTAAAACCTCTGTCATTCATATAGCATATTTTCATGTGTTCCTGTTTGCTTTCTGTAGATTTTTTATTTTCTTTATGAGCTTCTGTATTACTGTGGTCATTCGTGGTATTTGCTGGATTCCTCTTTTTAGGCAGCTATTCAGTTGTTTCATTTATTTATTGTTAATCCTCACCTAAGGATATCCTTTCATTGATCTTTTTAGAGAGAGTGGAAGAGAGAGGGAAAGACAGAGAAACATCAGTGTTACAGAAACATGATTGGTTGTCTCTTTAACATGCCTTGACCAGGGCCCAGGCCAGGGAAGAGCCTGAAACCAAGGTACACCTAAGAACCTTAAGTCTGTAGGCTGACACTTTATCCATTGAGCCAAATTATCTTGGTCTAGGCATCTATTTATTACTGTCTTTTCTCTATCAGTTTTGTCTGAAGAGGTCTTTCTACTATGTTCCAGATGAAACTGAATCACAATATTTTTACCTCTGTGACCTCCTAGAGCTGATCTCCATGGCTTTTCTTGGACAGTACAACTATGCTTCTTGGGGTTGGGTTATGTTTTTCCCTCTCCCTAATGGTGACACTGGACCTCTGTGGAGTCCCCCCATGCACTCCACCTGGGGATCAATCACAGAGAAAATCAGTGATTTTACTGCAATAGCTCTCATTTTATTTTATTATTTTATTTTTTGAATCTTTATTGTTCAGTTTATTAATTACATTGTTCCCCCTATTTTATCCCCCTATAAATCCCCTCCACCCTGTACCCATCCCACCCTCCACTCTCACCTCCCCATCCCCACTGTCCTCTCCCATTGTTGCAAGATTTTTGTCCAGTCTCTTGCTGCACTTCCCACACCCCTTTTCTCCACAAGAATTGTTAGTCCATTCCCTCTCTATGTCCACGATTCTGTTATATTCACCAGTTTATCCTGTTCATCAGATTATTAATTCACTTGATTTTTAGGTTCATTTGTTGATAGATGTGTATTTGTTGTTCATAATTTATATTTTTACCTTTTTCTTGTTCCTCTTCTTAAAGAATATCAGCATTTCATATAATATTGGTTTGGTGGTGATGAACTCCTTTAGCTTTTTCTTATCTGCAAAGTACTTTATCTGATCTTCAATTCTGAATGATAGCTTTGCTGGGTAGAGTAATCTTGGTTGTAGATTCTTGCTATTCATCACTTTGAATATTTCTTGCCACTCCCATCTGGCCTGCATCATTTCTGTTGAGAAATCCGCTGACAATCATATGGGTGCTCCCCTGTAGGTAACCAACTGTTTTTCTCTTGCTGCTTTTAATATTCTCTCTTTATCTTTTGCTCTTGGCATTTTAATTATGATGTGTCTTGGTGGTGGTCCTCTTTAGATTTCTATATTTTGGGGTTCTGTGTACTTCTTGGGCTTTTAAGTCAGTTTCTTTCACCAGGTGGGGGAAGTTTTCAGTCACTATTTCTTCAAGTAGGTTTTCATTGTCTTGGTCTCTCTCTTTTTCTGGCACCCCCATAATTCTGATGTTGGCATGCTTGAGGTTGTCCCAGAGCCCCCTTACACTATCTTCAATTATCTGGATTCTTTTGCTTCTTGCTTTTCCAGCTGAGTGGATTTTGCTTCTTTGTATTTCAAATCTTTGACTTGGTTCTTGCGGCCCTCTGTACTGCGTTTAGGACTTTGTGTAATATTTTTTATTTCAGTCGGTGAATGCTTGATTTCTAGTTGATCCTTTTTCATATCCTTGAGTGTCTCGTTCATATCCTCATAGGTCTTGTTCATTTCTTTGTAGGTCTCATTCATTTCCTTTTAGGTCTCATTCATTTCCTTGTAGGTATTGTTCATTTCCGCATTGGTCTTGTTCATTTCCTTGTAGGTCTTGTTTATTTCTTTGTAGTTCTCATTAAGTTCATCAGCCTTTTCTAGGAGCCTCTTGAAAAGCCTTATAACCGTGGTTTTGAACTCTATGTCTAGTCGTCTTTTTTCCTCCATTTCTTTCACACCTGATTTCTTTCCATGTCTCTGCATGGTGACTGCTACTCTGAGTTCGTCGATTAGCTTTATGTGGTAGATGTTCTCTAAGGGACAGTGGCTCAGCCTCCCCAGTTACCTGAGGTGGATACTCTTACTGCAATCCTTTATGGGTTGTACAGTATTTTTGAGTTTAAGCCCAGCTTTCTGTTGTTAGCCCTAGGAGGGTTTGACCTTCAGGCCAATTGGCTGTGCAGGGATACTTTGTTCAGGTTGGATGGGCGGAGTCTCTGAGCTGAGCAGGCAGTGTCCGTCAGCTATATCCTATGTGGTGTAAGGGTTTCTGTGTTGGGTGGTAATGGCTGCAGGCACCTCCAAGAGAAAGCCGCCGCTGGTCTCCACCCATTGCCAGACAACTCTGCCTCTCCCCAAATGAGTCTGCACACCCAATGTCTCACCTACGGTTGTAAAACAAAGCAGTCCTGTGGTCTCCCGAACCAGGGAGCAAGTCGCCAGGGAGCAAGTCGCACATCTGTGCTGTTGCACACTTTACAAGCAAAACTGCTGTAGTCCAAGCTATTTGCACTCTCCTCAGACTCAGCGATCTCTGTCACTCCTAGCTTTTAGTGTGCGCACTCTCCTCAAACTCGGAGACCTCTGCCACGCCTGGCTTTTAGGGTGCGTACCCCAGACCTCAGACCTCGCCTGGCACTGGGGAATCTGTGCAGTGGGACATCTCCACCCTCCCCATTGGAGAAATCCAGCCAGGGTTGCTGCTGCTGCCCCTACAGGCCATGTGCGCCCCACGGCTCTGAACCTCTGGCTCCATGCTTATCTTCAAGGCTGCACTACGCCGGTCTTCTGAGTCTCAGTGTCCCTCCTTTACTTTTATTTGTGGAATTTTCACTCAGTGATTCTGGATGATGTTTGTTTTGTTGTTATGTTGTAGTTTTGGAATTGTTGCGCAGGGCAGCACAATAGGTGTTTACCTATGCTGCCATCTTGGTTCTCTCTCTCTCATTTTAAAGATAATTTACTATTTGTCTCAACAACAAGGGCAATAAGAGATGAGTTTGGGGAGTTCAAGGGGTTTCATCTCTCTCTCTCTCTCTCTCTCTCTCTCTCTCTCTCTCTCTCTCTCTCTTTCTCTCTCTCTCTCTCTCTCTCTCTCTCTCTCTCTCTCTCTCTCTCTCTCTCTCTCTCTTTCTCTCTCTTTTAGCACAGGCTACCTGACATCGGATAGTTTCTGGAACCTAGGAACAGAAGTTAGCAAAATAAATGCAGGAGGTCCATCAAAGGTTGATGGAGAGCTTCAGCAGGGCTGAAGATTTGCATTATTATTGCCTGCTGCCAGACAGCTGAGGCCAGTTCCCCCAATCTGCAATCTGATGGTCCTTTATTGTTTACCAGGCCTTACTTTTGCTATGTACATCTGCTTTGCTTTAGTGCAATTTGTGTTAATAAAAAGCTAAGGGTCCAGAGATTCAGAGAACTTAGCTACTCAATTAAGTTTCTGCCTGGCCTTCCAATATGCCTTCCAAATTTATATTTCATATCTAGTCTCTTCAGTCATTTATGTGAAGCCCATTTTCCAGATTTCTTGAACCCTTCTAGATGCTGAGAAATACCCTGCCATTTATGGCTCCCAAGACAAGGACATCTGGAGAAAAATATTATTCACCTGAGAGAAGATAAGAAGTTTTCTAATGGTAAAGGGGGATGGGGAGGATCACAGGTAAAAGGTGAAGGGGTCCACTGACAAATTCAGTGGGGGAGATTCACTATGCGTAAATCCTTCACCAGCTTTGGAAGTTGTGACTCTAGACTGGGTGGGAACATCTTTTTAAAGTCAGACTATAATGGGGAAGAATTCAATTTAAGGCAAAAATATCATTGTAAATTTTTAGCTTCTGTGCTTAAAGAAATTAAAAATGTAAAAAAGCACTCTTTTAAATCAGGCTCAAGGAAAAAGAGTGAAAAAGAGTGCTGTTGTTATATTTAACTATGTGGGATCTTGTTCAGATTGAAAAGTGCCTAATTTGAAATAAAACAGTACCAAATATTTAAAAAGTGCCTAATTTGTATTGGGGATAAAAAGTCTGTAATAAGAAAGAAAAGCCTTGCCAGATCCACTTCTGGTGTCAAAAGTTTCAAAGGCAACTAGAGAGGGTAGAGCTATTAACACTCTCACCAGGAAACTCTCTAATGCTTTGTTTAAAAATTACTATAAGACATGTTGGGACAAACATATCTTAGCAAAAATAACTTTAAAAGCCAGTAATTACTATGAGAAGTGGAATAGGAAAAGATTCAGGATCTGTAATTTTACTTGATTGAATGTGTTTATTGTTATCTATTAAGCATGCCTTTAATTTAAAAAGAAATGTAGCCAGGTCAGTTGATAATTTTCCCAAAACAAACAGGATGTGGGGGTGGAGAGACATGTGATGATCCTGTAAGATGGACGCCCACACCAGAGAGTGCTATTAAAAAATTCTCATCTTTGCCATGATTTTTTCTTCCTGATTTGTCATTTAAAAGTTTTACAAAATTTAGAAATACATCTGGGATTTCTGTACTTGTAAAGAGAGAAGCTAGCTTAAAACAAATGCGTGCACTGTCCAATTTCGGAGTTTAGAGAGTTTTGAGCTAAATTTAATCTCTTTATGATGCCACAGAATAAAACCTAAGGCTGTTTTTTCTCAAAAGAAAGATGGTGGGGATGACCCAAAGATTTTCATAATAGATGGCAATCTTTAAATAAGAACGGACCACATTCCAAAGTTAATATTAATACCACCAAAAATAATCAGTAAATTATTTCTGTTACAGAATTTACCAAAGTAAATGCCTTGAATTATAACAATTAGCTTTAAAATCTCAAAATTGTTGAAGCATAGCTAAATAATATATTAATTATAAAGGTCCAGTAGCTCAGGTGAAGACTGGCTGCGTCCATTGTTAATGAAGAAGGCTAGTTTCCCTCAGCAACAACCCAGCAGAAAAAATGTGGCAATTTACATTTAAGTAGATGAGGTTAGGTCAAGCCTTTTTCACCAGCCAAAAACATGGTTTTCTGGAGCATCTCGCAACTTAAAACGTTAAAATTTTACTTAATTAAAATATAAAACTTCTTGAAGATATAGGTATTTTAAAATAACAAGATACTCAAATATTAATTTAAATTTGCCTTGTAAGAAAAATCTAGAGGACAGAATCAAATCTATTAATAAAATATGTCTTGTATTTTTTAAATTTATTCTTAAAAATGTGAAGTTATTATTAATCTGAGAAATGTTAAGTATTTAACTTACCAGCTAAATTTAAGGATTCTAAAAGTTTAAAGTTCAAATTAAGTTAGGAGAAATCATAGAGTTGTGGTAACAAAATATGTAAAGTATAGCTATTTATTTTTGAAAAAATAATTCTTGTATTTTCTCTGGAAATAATTAGTAGTTCAAAATATGTTGTTTATTGGTCTAAATAAAAAAGAGGATTAATTTTGTGGTCTCAAACAAATTTTTAATATAAAAACAGTTTAAATTTAATTGATATCTTTTATAATAATTATAAAAGTATATTATATAATATTTGGGTTAGAAATCTATCTATTTGATGATCTTTCCAAGTTAAATTTCAAAACTCTAATTGAGAGATAACTTTGAAAAACTCCAAGGGCCCAGATTTATTCAAATAAATTGTTCTCTTTTCTTAAAAGAAATATTTTTAAACTAAATTAGGTTGATATAATATACTTGAAATCACATGGAAAGCTTTAGCAAATAAAAATTAATAAGTACATATATTTATTTATATACATATATTTAAAATATTATGTTTAACCTCTAAAGAAGGACAGGCAAAGTTACTAAAGTATTTTGTAAGCAAAGCCAATTTTTTTAAATTAAATTTTTATTATTTTTTTTGCAGTATAACTTATATTTAATAGTAGTACATATGTTTTCCTTTTTCCACCCAAAATCCTCCCCAAGCCTCCCCTAACCCCCAGCACATGACCCCACATGCCCCCTCCTTGCCCCAGTTTCTTTCATTCATTGGTTATGCTCACATGCATGCATACAAGTCCTTCGGTTGATCTCCCCCAGCACCCAACCCCCATCCTCCCCAGCCTTCCCCCTGTAGCTTGACAGCATGTTCAATGACTCTCTGACTCTATATCAATCGCTCTACCCTGTTTCTTTTCTTCAGAAATATCTTGCATCTGCATACTAGAAATAAATGTATAAGAACAAAAAATGTTTGAGTCTCAGTTTCAATGTCCAACTGTTCCGAGTCCCAGTTTCAATGTCAAATAGTTCTTTATGTGTACAAGTCAGCAATGGTATCCAGATGGTGGACACATCATGGCAATGCAAGATCCAACCTCTCTGATTTGGTCCTGGGCCACCTGCAGCAATGCACAGCTGCAGACTGCTAGCATGGCAAGATGTCGTCATTGTCCCCCATCTCTGGACCATCCTCGAGACTGGAACAGACCCATCAGTTCCTCACTGTCCCAGGAACCCGCATGGTCTTGGAGTTGCTCTCTGAAAACACACAAACACATTCTCGACCAAAAGTTAACAAAGGGATCCTCTCTGCAAAATAGACTTGGGATTCTTTTTATTTTTGCCTAAATGATTTTCCTTTGGCTTATTTTGACACCATGTGTGTTTTTTCATGGGTGTCCTGCTGTTGGCTTTACAAATGGAAGTTACTTTTCTGGAGTAAGAATATTCTAGATGTATTTTACTTACAGGATATTTTTCCTTACATGATATTACCCCACTATCCTCCCTCCCCTTTCTTGATTAATGAGCGCTTTTGGAAATTTTATCTTGCAGTCTTGGTAATTTTAAATTTTAATTTTTGCACACAAATTTGACTGCAAAGCCAATTTTTTCAGCAATGGAATATTAAAGACAAAAAGCCCACTAGCAGCCTGCATTTTAAATGGGCTGGGGGTAGAACAGCATTTGTATAAATTTGCTTCTTTCGCCTTGTCTATAAAGATACTTACTTTAATTACTTAATAAATTAGCTTTTCAAAATATAATCAAGGTCTCATATAATTTCAGTTAAATGAGAATCCAATATTTTATCAGCAATTGGATTCTAGTAAAGTCCTCTGAAAAAGATACTAAGACCTCCCATAATCCCCCTGTATATGAAAATGAACAAAAAAGAATGCAGTTTAAAATAAATTTTAAGCTTAATAAAAAGGAGAAGTTAAAAAAATTGAAATCTCTTCCACTAATATTTACAGGATAAACTGAAGGTTATTAAAAATTATATCTGATCATCAATAGTAGTCACCATATAGTGAAAAGAGAGTGAACTTAAGTATAAGCATGGCCACATCACCCAGCATCTCAAAAACAGCCACGTAGATTGCTTGGTGTAAAAGAAAGAAAAAGATTTTTAAAAGAAACTCTAAAGGTGACCTAGAAATTACTCTAAAAAGAAATAAAGAGAGGTTTCCTTCAAATGTCTGGAAAACTGTAATTAAAAATCAATATATTAAGCCTCAAAAAGAAAAGTAAGTAATTTGTGCTTTTGCCTCCCTAAACAAAGCTTGTGTAAAAATACTTAAAGACTGATAGAAAAAATTAAATTAGGATCATTTACTATCCACAGCCAAGGATAAGTAAAGTTAAAAATAAGCCTTATTTTAGACTAATTTAAATTGGCAATTTAAAATAAGTGAATATTCATAGGAACTTGTTGTAAACTAATCTTGAATCCTTAACTATTTTTTTCTGATAATTCATAGCATAGTAAAATTACTTACCATACAATGAATCCAGAGCAGTCAGATTTCTGTGCAAAGAATTGAAATTATAACTATCAAGGCTGTGAGGAAGGGAAGACGGCTGCTGACCGGAAGGCAGACTACAAGATACTGTGTGAGGGAGAGTGTGTGGTCCCATGGGTTGTATTTGTTAGTGAGTTGAGGGACAGCTATACTCCAGGAGACTGTGGGGGACAGCCGGATGGAATTCCCCTGACTGAGCAGCCCCCACTACTGCTGAGTTACCTCCCAGAGCAACCAGCTCTGACACGGAGACTGTGCCATTTTGAAGGGGAAAGTGGGTGTTATCAGAAGCCTGAAAATCTATAACTATGGCACCCAGCGAATAGCTGCGAACCCGAGAACACTGGTTACCAAGGGGCGCAAGCAAGTTGATTCAGAGGAGCTCTGCACCCGCTCATGAAAGGTCAGATTTCACCTGGGATAAGGTGAGGTCTGTGGTCTGGGCAGGAGAGAGAAATGCACACTGTGGGAGCTGGAGGACCTAGGTGTGTCTGCGACCAGAAAAATACGTGGCCATTGGGGCTGGCGTGATCCACAAATGTAGAAGGGAGTCCGCAGCGCTGCTAACAGAAGGGAACTCTAAAAAGCAACCCATAGCTGAACTGGATGCAGAAGGACAGCCTAGACAATTTGGGGGAGTGCCAACTGCTTGGACTCAAGGGGAAAGGATACTGCGGAGACTTCTGCATTAGCACCAGGGTTCGCACGCTTGCTCTGGCTCTTTTATCTCTCCCTTTTTATTTTTTCTATTTGGATCATTGATTTTGATTACTGCATAAGAAAACACAATTGGGGACACTCTAGGAGACTGCAGGGGATATTGTTTTTGTGGAACCTAGGGATCAGAGAGGGGAGTGGCGATCAGAGAACCAGCTCTGGGGTGGCTTTTTCCACCAAACTGATATTAAGTGCCATGGGGAAAACAAAATCTAAATACTAGCTAAAGAGGACCTAGAGAGTCAGAGGGCAATCCAGAAACATTGCTATCCAGGAGTTGAATCACAAATTGACCCTTGTATAAAGACAAATAAAGGAGTATAAGAAATAAAGATGTAGAGTCATCTCCTACTCGGCACCATGGCTTCCCTCAGTCCCCTCATGAAACCCAAGGTTGTCAAAAAGAGGACCAAAAAGTTCATTCAACACCAGTCAGACCGATATGTCAAAATTAAACGTAACTGGCAGAAACCCAGAGGCATTAACAATAGGGTGCGTAGAAGATTCAAGGGCCAGATCTTGATGCCCAACATTGGTTATGGGAGCAACAAGAAAACAAAACACATGCTGCCCAGTGGCTTTCGGAAGTTTCTGGTCCATAACGTCAAGAAGCTTGAAGAGCTGCTGGTGTGCAATAAATCTTACTGTGCTGAGATTGCTCACAACGTCTCCTCAAAGAACCGCAAAGCCATTGTGGAAAGAGCAGCCCAGCTGGCTATCAGAGTCACCAATCCCAATGTCAGGCTGCGCAGCAAAGAAAATGAATAGACAAATTGTGTACACATTGTATTTGTGTTAATAAAATCATAAAATTCCGCCATCTGGCATTTCCGCCCTTAAAAAATAAAAGAAATAAAGATGTACTGCTTGCTTGAAAATCAGAACTGTGGCCTACAACACTGAGGAGCAGTGGAACACAGGGAACTTCAATACTGTCCTAACTAGGAAACAGGCATGCCAAACAGAACATGGAGAAAGTGAATGGCCTTCACTACTGAACATTTTTTTTAATCTTTTACTAAAGAAACTATTTTTTTTCTTTTTTCCTCACTTGATTATACCTTTATAATTATTAAATTTTTATTTTCAATCAGTATTATTACTACTATTATTTTACCTTTTTAAAAAAGGTGTCATTTTATTATCTATTTTACTTTGGGATTAGTATTCTACATTTTACTTTCATCTTTCCTTTAGCATCATTTTACTCTATCTCAACTTTACCTTTATGCCCAAACTCTCTTCCTAAACTTTCCTCTTTAGTTGTTCTTTCTCTTACCCTATTCCTGCTTTAGATATTACCTATTCCTTCTTTTTACCACCTGTTAAAATTTCACCCTACTTATATATCAAATTTCCAATCCCCTGCTCCAATTCCATGCACACCTCTATCTTTCTTCACCACCCAAATTTTTTTCTCTCTTTTCTTTTATTGTTGTTTGTTTGATTGCTGATTATATGGGGTTTTTATGCTTGTTTATAATATTTATTTGCTTTTGCTTTTTTGTTATGTTTTGTTGTTCTTTGTATTTTGCATCTATTTTCAGTTGCCTTGCTTGATATTAGTTGTTGTTTGCAGTTTGCATTCATCTCTAGGTATTTGTAGCTGGCATTTGTTGAGATTAGTGGCTGTTCTATTGGAGTTTTCTCCCCATCTAAATAGATTTTCGCCCTCTTCTTTCTTATTCCTTTTCTTTTTGCTCTTATTTTCTTCCTTTTCCCAATTTCATTCGTGCATTCCTTTTTACTTTTCTCTCTCCTTTCTTTCTTATCCTCTAATTCACTCTTCTCTGGTGGTCACCTTTAATGGGGTTATTAATATAATGAACAAATTTGTGTTCAGTGCCTTGTGCGTTGTGCTTTGTTGTGTTGTATTTTGTGCCTTTCAACCAATGCAGAAGAGAGAGAACTATATGAACAGACCTGCAGAGAAGAGAGAACATGAGGAAACAAAGAAACAGCCCACATATGAAAGAAAAGCAGGCATCATCAGAAAAGGAAGTAAACGAAATGGAGGCAAGCAACTTGTCAGAGAAAGAATTCAGAGAAATGGTCATAAGGTGAAGGAAAATAAGGGAAGACAAATTCAACAATATGTGTAAGAACCAAGAGTAAATGAAGAAGGACAAAGAAGAAATGAAAAATTACATCGCTGCTATAAAGAAATTAATAGAAAGCACTAACAGTAGACAGGAAGAAGCACAGGACCACATCAGTGAGTGAGAAGACAAGGTAGGAAAAAATACCAAGCAGAGCAGCTTCTAGAAAAAAAAGTTGGGTAGTAATACTTATATCTGACAAATTAGATCTCAAAATGAAACATAAGAAGAGATAAGGAAGCCCACTTCATCATACTAAAGGGAGCAATCCAACAAGAAGGTATAACTCTGGTGAACATAAACACACCCAACACAGGAGCACAAAAATACATTTAAAAAAACCTCCTGGAATATATCAAGGGACAGATTGACAACAATACAATCATAGTACGAGACTTTAATTCTCCACTATCACCATTGGAAAAATCCTCTAAACAAAAAATCAACAAAGAAACATCTATTCCAAATGACTCATTAGATGAGATGGAATTAATAGATATCTTCAGAACATTATACCCCAAAGCTACAGAATATACATGCTTCTCAAGTGCACATGGGTTATTTTTAAAGATAAACCAGACATTGTGTCCCAGGAAAACTCTCTTCAAATTCATGAAGATAGAAATCATATCAAGCATCTACTCAGATCAAAATGGCATAAAACTGGAAATCAACTACAATAAAAAACAACCCAAAAAACAAACAGATAGAGAGGCAAAGAAGCAATGAATAGACTGTCAAACTACAGGGGGAAGGCAGGCGAAGGTGGGGGGCAAGGGCTGTAAGAGATAAAGCGAAGGAATTGTATCCATGCATATAGGCATAACCAATGAACACAAGACACTGGGGGGAGCAGGAGAGGCCATCTGCTGGTGGTTAAGGGAGGCTGGGGGGAGGCCAATGGGGCAGGGAAAGGAAACATATGTACTACTATTCGTAATACTTTAAACAATAAAAAATTATATATATATAATATATATATATATATATATATATATATATATATATAACAAAACAAGCAAACACATGGACACTAAATAGCATGCTATTAAACAATTATTGGGTAACCAGATAGATCAAAGAAGAAATTAAAAAAAATTATGGCAACAAATGACAGTGGAAACACAACAATCCAAAGTTTATGGGACACAGCAAAAGCAGTCTTGAGAGGGAAATTCATAGCTCTACAAGGCTACTGAAAAACAACAACAACAACAACAAGAAACAATGCTAATAAATTACCTAACCCTATACTTCATAGAGTTAGAAAGAGAGCAACAATAAAAGCCCAGAGTGAGCAGAAGGAAGAAAATAATAAAGTTCGGAGCAGAGATAAATGACGTAGAGACCAAAAAACAATACAAAAGATCAACAAAACTAAGAGCTGGTTCTTTGAAAGGGTAAACAAGATTGATGAACGTCTAGCTAGGCTCACCAAGAAGCAAAGTGTGAGGATCAAAATACACAATATCAGAAATGAAAGAGAAAAAACAACGGACCCCACAGAAATACAAAGGATTGTTAAAAAATACTATGAACAACTCTATTCCAATAAACTGGACAAGCTGGAGGAAATGGACATATTCCTGGTAAAATACGACCTTCCCAAACTCAATCAGGAATAATCTAAACATCTCAATAGGCCAATAACTATGGAAGAAACTGAAGCAGTCATCAAAAAGCTTCCAGAAAAAAAAAAAAAGAAAAAAACCTAGGGCCAGACGGCTTCACAGGGGAGTTTTACCAAACAGTCAAGGAAGAACTAAAACCTATTCTCAGACTATTCCAAAAAAATTCAAGAGGAAGGAACACTTCTAAACTCCTTCTATGAATCCAGCATCACCCTAATACCAAAACCAGATAAAGACAACACAATGACAGAGAATTACAGGACAATATCCCTCATGAACATATATGCCAAAATCCTCAAAAAAAATTGTAGCAAATCAGATCCAGCAGTACATCAGAGAGATTATACACCAGGACCAAGTAGGATTTATCACAGAAACACAAGGATGGTACAATATCCACAATCAATAAACGTGATACATCAAATAAACAAATTGAGAGATAAAAGACATATAGTCATATCAATTGATCCAGAAAAAGAATTTGCCAAAATTGAACACCCCTTGTTGATAAAAACTCTAAGCAAGGTGAGAAAATAAGGATCATACCTCAACATAATAAAATCCATATATGATAAACCCACAGCAAACATCATACTCACTGGGCAAAAACTAAAACCATTACCCCTAAGAACAGGAACAAGACAGGGATGCCCACTAAGACCACTCATGTTTGACAGAGAAGTATTTTCCATTGTGATTAGAGAAGAAGAAGAAGAAATAAAAGGAATCCAAACTGGAAAAGAAGAAGTAAAACTGTCGTTTGCAAATGACATGATACTGTACATAAAACACCCTAAATATGCCATCAAAAACAATTAGACTTAATAAATGAATTTGGCAATGTAGTAGGTTACAAAATTAATGCCAAGAAATCTATGGCATTTTTATGCACCAATAGTGAACTTACAGAAAGACAGACTGAAAAAGCAATCCCATTTACCATCACACCAAAAAACTTAAGATACATAAGAATAAACTTAACTAAGGAGGTAAAATACCTATACACAGAAAACTACAAGACACTGAAAAAAAGAGACAGAGAAAGACATAAATACATGGAAAAACATACCATGTTCATGGATTGGTAGAATCAACATCATCAAAATGTCTATATTACCCAAAGAAATCTATAGATTCAATGAACTCCCCATTAAAATACCAACAGTATATTTCACAGACCTAGAAAGAACTCTCCAAAAATTCATCTGAAATAAAAAATACCCCAAATAGCTGCATAAAGAATATCTTCCTGATAAAGAAGAACAAACTAGGTGGGATCTCAATACCAGATATCAAGCTGTATTACAATGCCACTCTTCTCAAAACAGCCTGGTACTGGCATGAGAACAGACATATAGACCAATGCAATAGAATAGAGAACCCATGTATTGACCCAAAGCACTATGATGAATTAACATTTGACAAAAGAGGCATGAACATACAATGGAGTCAACACAATCTCTTCAATAAATGGTGTTAGAAAAATTGGACAGATACATGCAAAAAAATTAAACTAGGCCACCAACTAAAATCATACACAAATACAAACTCAATATGGATAAAAGACTTAAATATAAGATAGGGAACCATAAAATTACTAGTGGAATCCACAGACAGCAAAATCTCAGACATATGCTGAAGCAATTTCTTCAACAATATAGCTCTTAGGGCAATGGAAACTAGGGAGAAAATAAACAAATGGGACTACATCAAAATAAGCTTTTGAACAGTAATAGAAACCATCAACAAAACAAGAAGAGATCCCACTGTATGGGAGAACATTTTTGCAAATGTTATCACTGATAAATGTTTAATCTCCAACATTTAAAGGTAACTCATATAGCTTAATAAAAGGAAGATAAATTATCGAATCATAAAATGGGCAATGGACCTAAATAGAAACTTTTGAAAGAAGATAGAAGGAAGGCCAATAGACATATGAAAACATGCTCAAAGTCACTAATTATCTGAGAGATGCAAATCAAAACTACAATGCACACCATCTCACACCTGTCAGAATGGCTATCATCAACAAATAAACAAAGACAAGCGCTGGCAAGGATGCGAAGAAAAAGGAACCTTCGTGCCCTGCTGGTGGGAATGCAGACTGGTGCAGTCACTGTGGAAAACAGTATGGAGTTTCCTCAAAAAACTAAAACTGGAACTCCCATTTGACTCAGTGATCCCATTTCTAGGAATATATCCTAAGAAACTAGAAACACCAATCAGGAAAGGATATATGCACCCACATGTTCATAGCCACACAATTCACCATAGCTAAGGTTTAGAAACAGCCTGAATGCCCATCATTACACAAAACTATGGTGCATCTACACAATGGAATACTATGCTGCTATGAAAGAGAAGGAATTATTACCCTTTGCAGCATCATGGATCCATCTGGAGAGCATTATGTTAAGTCAAATAAGCCAGGCAATGAAAGAAAAATACCACATGATCTCACTCATTTATGGAAAATAAAGAACATTATAACCTGATGAATAAAAAGATAGATACAGAGGCAGTAAAACATCAAAAAGACTGGCAAATCACCGTGGAATTGGGGGAAAGAGATCAACCAAAGGATTTGTAGGCATGCATATAAGTATAATCAATGGACATAAGACACTGGGGGTGGGATGAAGACATGTGATAGGGATTAAGGGGAGGCTGGAGGAAGGTCAATGGGGGAAAAAAGAAGATATATGTACCACTATATGTAATACTTGAAGCTATAAAAAAGATTCACAATAAAAAAAAAAAAAAAAACAACCACACAAACTATTAAGGCTGCATTGCAAGATTTACAAAAGCCTCTTAATAATATTTAAAACATAAAAGGTTGATAGTGGAGAAATATCCTGTAAGTAAAGTACATCAAGCCTTAATTACCTAAATTTTTTACTTTAACATTATTTTTCACTTGTAATGTTGATGGAAAAACACACACAGTGTTAGAATAAGCCAAAGAAAAATGGTTTAGGCAAAATGAAAAGATCTCGAGTCTAGTTTATAGAAAAATTCCTTTATTAATATGTGGTCCAAATAAGCTTATATATTCCCAGAAAACTCCTCCAAGCTCAGGTGGATTCCTGCAACAATGGACCCAATAGAGGAACTAATCAGACTACTCCAGCCACAGATAGCAGTGGTCCCAAGCAACACACTGATGAGAAAGGAGAAACAGTCCAGTGATGGACATGATGAAGATGCCTTTCCATGCTAGCAGTCAGCAGTTGTACATCACTGTAGGTTGCCCAGGACCAGGCAAAAGAAGGTCAGACCTACATTGACATTGCTCACCATTTGTTCTCCGTCCAAAACTAGAGTATCATTGCTGTCATGTCACAGGGAACCCATGGAAAAACTATTGGATAGGGATTGTGAATAGAACCCATTGAAAACTGTTAGACATTGGAAAGGGGACTCAAAGAACTGTTGGTCCAGAAAGGAGTTTACTGCAGACTGATTCCTTTGATGCTTGGCAGCAATTTAAAAGGACATGGATGTGATTGATTTTTAAATTTATTAAATAAAAAGTAGGATATGCTGGAGGCTAGAAACAATAGTTAGCATAATAAATGCAAGGGGTCCTTCAAAAGGCTGATGGACAGCTTCAGCAGGGCTGAAGATTTGCATTATTATTGCCTGCTGCCAGACAGCTGAGGCCAATTCCCCCAATCTGCAATCTGATGGTCCTTTATTGTTTGCCAGGCCTTACCTTTGCTATGTATATCTGCTTTGCTTTAGTGCAATTTGTGTTAATAAAAAGCTAGGGGTCCAGAGATTCAGAGAATTTACCTACTAAATTAAGTTTCTGCCTGGCCTTCCAATATGCCTTCCAAATTTATATTTCATGTCTAGTCTCTTTACTCATTTATGTGAAGCCCCTTTTCCAAATTTCTTGAACCCTTCTAGATGCTGACAAACACCCTGGCAGATAGTCTTGGCAGAACTCCGGTACTATGTCCTTGCCCCAGTCTTTCAGCTGACTAAGCCACTGTTCATACTGCTCACCCTGCTGGAGTGTTCACCAAGACTCTTTGTTCTTCCTGGTCAAGGGAAGCACCTGCTACCACTGGCTTCCTCTCCTCTCTGGGCTCAGGTGGCCACCAGATACTGGCCACAGTGCTGTATCTGTGGTCAGCTGTCTAAACTTTCCTCCCTTCTTGCCTCCTGTTTGTCCACTTTTAGGTATTTCAATGTGTGGGTCTCTCAGTTGTGCCTCTGTATTGGGCAGGAGATCCTGTCTTGAGTTTTAGTTAATCAACTTGTTAAAGTTTTATGGGGAGAGATTAGGGGGATGTCTCAAGCTACCATTTCCCTGACATGGGTAAAGTATTCTTGATTGTATTTTGTTCCTTTCATCACTTTTAATATATTGTGCCATACCCTTTTGGCCTATAAACTTTCAGCTCAAAATTCAGCTGACAGTTCTATGGGGGAATTATTTGTACATAACTAGCTGCTTTTATCTTGATTCTTTAAAAATATTTATTGTTGAGAGTAGTAGAGATGTCCTACTCCCCCCACACCCAGTTCCCACCTCCACCAGATTCCCATCCTGCCACAGGCCTTAACCATCCTATTGTCTGTGTCTATAAGTGATACACATATGTATATAAGATCTTTGATTGATCTCTTCCCACCCCCCTCCCCTCTGAGATCATCATTCTGTTTCTTGTTTCTATGCTTCTAATTCTACTTTATTCATCAGTTTATTTTTCCATTAGATTTCTTGTTCATTTTGATTTTTAGATTCAATTGTTGATAGATATGTATTTTTTGCCATTTTATTGTTCATATATTTTATTTCTTCTCCTCTTCTTCTTTTCTTCTTCCTCCTCCTCCTCCTCCTCCCCTTCTTCTTCTTCTTCTTCTTCTTCTTCTTCTTCTTCTTCTTCTTCTTCTTCTTCCTTCTTCTTCTTCTTCTTCTTCTTCTTCTTCTTCTTCTTCTTCTTCTTCTTCTTCTTCTCAAACAATATCCTTCTACATTTCATGTAATATTGGTTTGGTGGTGATGAACTTCTTTAGTTTTTTCTTGTCTGTTGAGAAATCAACTGACAGTCCTATAGGCCCTCCATTGTAGGTAACTGACTGCTTTTCTGTTGCTGCTTTTAAGATTACCTCTTTGACTTTAATCCTTGGCATTTTAATTCTGATATACCTAGGTGTGGGCCTCTTTGTGTTCCTCTTGTTTGGGACTTTCTGTGCTTCCTGGACTTGTAAGTCTATTTCTTTTGCCAGATAGGGGAAATATTGTTATTATTTATTCAGATAAGTTTTCAATATATTTCTCTCTTTTCCTTATAGCACTCCTATAATTCAAATATTGGTACACTTGAAGTTGTCCCAGAGGCTCCTTACACTATCTTCATATTTTTGTATTTTTTTTGTTTTTGCTCTTCTGATTGGTGTTTTTTGCTTCTTCATATTTCAAATTGTTGATTTGATTCTTGGAATCCTCTACTCTACTGTTGAATCCCTGTAAATTATTCACTTCAGTTGGTGTATGCTTAATTTTTGACTGTTCCTTTTTCATGTCTTGGAAATTCTCACTATGATCCTTGGAAGTCTCATTAAGTCCCTTGAAGCCCTCATTAAGATCCTTGAGCAAACCTTATAGCCATTGTTTTGAATTCTGTACATAGTAATTTGCTTGCTTCCATTTCTTTCATTTGTGATATGCTTCTTTGTCTCCACATTTTGGCTGTTTCCAGTGTTAGTTTCTATGCATTTGGTAAAGCTGCTGTCTCCTAGAATTTGGTAGAGTGGCCTTGTGTAGTAGGTTTTCTGTAAGGCCCAGTGGCTTAGCCTTCTCAGGCACTTTAGCTTGGCATTCTTGGTGTGCCTCTGTGTGGACTGTGTGCACAGTCTTATTATAGTTGAGCCTTGATTGCTGTTGGTGTCATTGGGAGGAGGTGACCTCCAGGCTAATTAGTTGTGAGGATCAGCTATGACTACAGTGGAAGAGCCACTATTTAGGAGACACCTCTATTGAGTAAGACTTGCTTCATTGGGGCTTTGGTACTCAGTGAGTCTGCTGCTTGAATGTGTCACTTGTGGATGTGTAAAGTTGTAATCTGGTGTGGTCTGAATCTGTCCACTGGGTGCACTGACTCTGGGAACTGCCAGGAAGTGCAAAGTGAGCCACTGCTTGGGGACACCCTTCAGGAGCTTCAGAGAAATCTGGAGATGGCTGCTACTTGTATTGGGCTTGGAAGTGCCCAGGTCAGGCCAAACTGTGAAACAAGGAAGACTGGTGCTACTGTGGGGTCTTGGGCTCCTTATTGATAGGTATGGTGCATGATGATGTCAGCTGCTGCTTTTAAAAGAGATTTTAGAAAATTATGAAGCCTAAACCAAGACAAGCCACTACATACAACTTGGTTGGGGCTTCAAAATGGATGGGACAGGATCTCAAGGAATAACCAAGTGGAGCCAACAGTATGAGCCAAGCTGATAGAAACTCAGATACGGCTTACAGTCAGTCCTGTGATGGCAGAGGTCCCAGCACAAGAACAATGACCCCTGTGAGCACCCACATCTGGGAAAAAGCTGCCTCCAAGTTCCTGTCCCTATGCCAGATAATTCAGGTCCTTCCTGAATATCCCAGATTCCTTTCAAGCCACTGAAACAGTATTGGAGCCCAGAGGGATTGAGTCCAAGTAAGTCAGTATACCAGCCCTTTATGAGTAATTCCCTGGGACTCCAGCAGCCTCCTTGTCACTCAGCCACAATCATCGCTGTTTTATACAGCCCAAAGTTAAGGGGACTTCCCTTACCAGATCTGGAACCCTGGGGTCAGAGTCTGGTGTGGGACTCAAGGGAAACCTCCTCAGCTATGATATATCTCCCAATATAAAAAATATCACACGTGAGTGTCAGACTGGCCTGTTCCATGCCTCTGACTCTTCTATCAGTCTCAGTGTGCTTTCTTTTTTACTTTTCTAGTTATAAGACTTCCATTCAACCAGATTTCAGGCAGTTATGAAAAATAGTTGTTTTGTATTTTAATTATAATTTTGACTTGGTTGTAGGATGCAGTGAATACCAGCATTTACCTACACCATCATCTTGGTTCACCTCACTCTTTTTTTAAAAAAAAAAATACATTTTATTGATTTTTTACAGAGAGGAAGGGAAAGGGAAAGTCAGAAATATCGATGAGAGAGAAACATCGATCAGCTGTCTCTTGTACACCCTTTACTGGGGATGTGCCCACAGCCAAGGTAAATGCCCTTGACTGGAATTGAACCTGGGACCCTTCAGTCCACAGGCTGACGTTCTATCCACTGAGCCAAACCGGTTTTGGCTCACCTCACTCTTTTGCAGCTTTTAAGATTATCTGTGTACCTTTAACTTTTGGCAGTTTAATTATGATGTGTCTTGGTGTGGGCCACTTTGTGTTCATTTTCTTTGAGACGCTCTTTGAGATGTGTATGACCTGCAAAGTCTTGGATGTTTGTTCACTTCTCCTGGGTAGGGACATTTTCAGCAGTCATTTCTTCAAACAGGTTTTCTGTCTCTTTATCCCTTTTTTCTACTTTAGAGATCCTATGATTCAAGTATAGATATGATAGATGTTGTCACCGAGGTTCCTTATATTTTCCTCATTTTTTAATTCTTTTTTTTTTCTTTTCAGTGTTCCAATTGGGCAATTTCACCTACCTTTCAGCTAGGTGACTTTTTCTTTTGAATCATCTAATTTTCTCTTGATTCACTGTAGCATATATTTTTATTTCAGTTACTGTATTCATCAGGTATTATTTGTTCTTTGCTAAATGGCTCATTGAGTTAATCTATTTTTCTCTGGAATTTATTGAGTAATTTTATAACCATTTTAAAAACTATCTAGTAGATTGCTGGTTTCCATTTAATTTAGTTCTTTTTATGGTGTTTTGTTCTGTTCCTTCATTGGAAACATATTTCTGTCTCCTTGTTTTGGCCCTCTATCTGTCTTTGTTTATATGTAATAGGGCAAACAGCAATCTCCCATTGCTTTGCAGAAGATGGCTGTGTAGGCACTTTATCTTTGTAGACTGTGTGCAAGTATGTTAGGCAGAAGGGCTGAAGCTGATGTTATAGTGGGATTGGGCTGAAGAGGGACTGAAGGACTGGAGGGCAAGCCACACGAGGGACACCTTGGCATGCTGGTTTGAGCTAAAGTTTCAACAGGTACAGGCCATGGGGACAAGATTTACTGGGGCCTCTTTGGTGGGTAGTCTGGAGCTATAGTTGGAGCTGGCTCAGAAACTGGAGTATTCTAGTCAAGTCCTACTGAAGTCACCTTTTCAAGCTTTAATTAGAACAGGCGCAGACCATGGGTAGTCCCTGGCTATAAGCTGTTTTGAGTCCCAGAGCTGTAGCTGGCATGATCAAGGGCCACCATAAGTGCTGGAAGCAAGGTATGCTGGGCCAATTTTTCTAGGATGGCAGAACATGTAGCTCTAGCAGGCACAGACAGAAGGAAAATTCAAGGAAAAACCACACCAAGGCTGATTTGGCAGTCAAGTTGTAACTATAGTTGGAGTTCACTGAGGGCATGGGAAGTCCCAGGATCAACCCCATGCTAGGGCTTGAAGCTTTATCTGAAGCAGGTATGAGCAGCAGTGAGTCCAAGGGGCAAGCCATGTCAAGACCACCTTGGCAGAATAATTGGAGCTGTATTCAGAGCAGGCTCAGGCTGTGGTTAATCCCAGGGGAAATTTAGAGCTGTACCTAGAGTAGGTGTGAGTCATAAGGAGCCCTGGAGGCAAGCCTCACTGAGACCACCCTGGAAAGATTATTGGAGTTAGAATAGGCTCAGGCCTTGGGTAATCCCAAGGGCAAGCAATGTTAGAGCCTGGAGCTTGAGCTAGAGAAGGTTTGATCTGAAATAAGTCCCAGAGATAAGTTTCATTATGATGTGAGCTTTAATTAGAGCGGGCATGAGCCACGTGGTGTTCTCGGGGGCAAACCAAGCTGGGCTTGCCTTGACAGGCTGACTAGGAGCTGTAGATTGAGCAGACCATGATAAGACTGTGAGTAAGCTATGGCAGTGCCTGGAGCTGTAATTGGAGTGGCTGTCTGCTGAGAGACATCAAAGGGAAAAGTCTTTCTAGGGCTAGAAAAAGGTGTAGAGAAGTTGTAGGCTGGGGTGGGGAGGTCCCAGAGTAAGCCATGTATCTGTTGTGGGCCTGTTTCTTGGGGCATACTAGGACAGCCTTTACCTGGTGGGATAGAATGCCTGGATTATGCTCCTTCCTATGTGATCAATATAAAGGAAGAGCACAATAAATGGCACTCTCTGGTGTTTTTGACTCTGGAGAGGATTATCATAGCTACCCTCTCATTTGGCAGATGCTCTAGGGTTAATTAATAGATTTCCTTTCTATATATTGCAGGTGCCCTTTAAACCATAGTTTGCTTGTTTGTTTTTGCTGTGCACCAAGGCAGCCTAGTCTGAGCACAGGCTTTTCAGTAATCCCTCCCTACTGCAGGTCTGTAGGATTGTGCATTGGGGGTGAGGTTTCCACAATGATCTCTCTCTCTCTCTCTCTCTCTCTCTCTCTCTCTCTCTCTCTCCCTCTCCCTGTCCCTCTCCCTATCTCTGTCCCTGTCCCTCTCCCTCTCCTGTCCCTCTTCCTGTCCATCTCCCTCTCCCTCTCCCTCTCCCTCCCTCCCTCTCTGCCTCTCTCAGCTCTGTTTGTTGTGCAGAAGTTGTCCACTCAGCCCTCAGGTCTTTGTTGTTGAATTCTATGTGCTCATGGGAAAAAAGTGAGATCAGGGTCTTCCAATGAGGCTATCTTGAACCAGAAGCTGTACTCTAAATTATTTCACGAATAATTCCAACATGTGATTCTTTGCATACACAGCTTCTGTAACATGATCTTCTTTTATTTTCTTTTTCAAACTTTTTTTGTTTTCTCCAATTTTTAATTTTTTAACTGATTAAGGTATTACATATGTGTCTTATACCCTCATTACCCCACTCATGCTCCCACCCCACTGTTGTCTGTATCCATTGGTTAGGCTTATATGCATGCATACAAGTCCTTTGGTTGATCTCTCCCCTTATAGCCATCCTCCCCTACTTTCCCTCTCAGGTTTGATGGTCTCACCTATATTTCTCTGTCTCTGGATCTATTTTTGTTTATCAGTTTATGTTGTTCATTATATTCTATAAATGAGTGAGATCGTGTGATATTTATCTTTCCCTGACTGAATAATTTTACTTAGAATAATGCTCACCAGTTCCATCCATGCTGTTGCAAATGGTAAGAATGCCTTCTTTTTTACTGCAGTGTAGTATTCCATTGTGTAGATGTACCACAGTTTTTTAACCCATTCATCTGTTGATGAGCAATTAGGCTATTTCCAAATATTAGCTATTGAAAATTGTGCTGCTATGAACATAGGGGTGTGTATATCCTTTCTAATTGGTGTTTCTAGTTTCTTAAGACAATATTGCTAGAAGTGGGATCACTGGATCAAATAGGAGCTCCATTTTTAGTTTTTTAAGCAAACTACACAGTGGCTACACTAGCCTGCGTTCCCACCAGCAGTGCACCAGGGTTCCTTTTTCTCTGCATCATCCCCAGCACTTGTAGTTTGTTGATTTGTTGATGATAGCCATTCTGACAGGTGTGAGATGGTACCTCATTATCATTTTGATTTGCATCTCTCAGGTGATTAGTGACTTTGAGCATGCTTTCATATGCCTCCTGGTCTTCCTTCTGTCTTGTTTCAAAAAGTATCTATTTAGGTCCACTGCCCATTTTTGATTGGGTTGTTCATCTTCCTTTTGTTAAGTTGCATGAGTTCCCTGTAAATATTGGATATTAAACCCTTATTGGTGATAATATTGGCAAATATGTTCTCCCATGCAGAGCACTTTATTGATGTTTTGTTGATGGTTTCTTTTGCTGTGCAAAAGCTTTTTATTTGGTTGTAGTCCCATTTGTTTATTTTCTCTTTAGTTTCTATTGCCCTGGTGCATATCGGTGAAGAAATTGCTTCAGCATATGTCTGAGATTTCTCTGCCTGTGGGTTCTTCTAGTATTTTATGGTTTCCCATCTAATGTTTAAGTCCTGTATCTATTTTGAGTTTATTTTTGTGTATGGTGTATGTTGGTAGTCCAGTTTCATATTTTTGCATGTATCTGTCCTATTTTCCCAACATCATTTATTTTTTTATCTTTATTGTTCAGTTTATTAATTACATTGTTTCCCCTTTTTATCCCCCTATAGCTCCCCTCCACCCTGTACCTATCCCACCCTCCACCCTCACCTCCCCCTCCCCACTGTCCTCTCCCATTGCTGCTAGATTTTTGTCCAGTCTCTTGCTGCACTTCTCACAACCCTTTTCTCCCCAAGAATTGTCAGTCCATTCCCTCTGTATGTCCATGTCTCTGTTATATTAACCAGTCTATCCTGTTCAACAGCCTATCAATTCACTTGATTTTTATGTTCATTTGTTGATAGATGTGTATTTGTTGTTCATAATTTTCATCTTTACCTTTTTCTTCTTCCTCTTCTTAAAGAATATCTTTCAGCATTTCATATAATGTTGGCTTGGTGGTGATGAACTCCTTTAGCTTTTTCTTATCTGCGAAGCACTTCATCTGACCTTCAATTCTGAATGATAGCTTTGCTAGATAGAGTAATCTTGGTTGTAGATTCTTGCTGTTCATCACTTTGAATATTTCTTGCCACTCCCGTCTGGCCTGCATCGTTTCTGTTGAGAAATCCACTGACAATCGTATGGGTGCTCCCTTATAGGTAACCAACTGTTTCTCTCTTGCTGCTTTTAATATTCTCTCTTTGTCTTTTGTTCTTGGCATTTTAATTATGATGTGCCTCAGTGTGGTCCTCTTAGGGTTCCTATATATGCACTTCTTGGACTCCTAAGTCAATTTCTTTCACCAGGTGGGGGAAGTTTTCAGTCACTATTTCTACAAATAGGCTCTCATTGTCTTGGCCTCTCGCTTTTTCTGGCACCCCTATAATTCGGATGTTGGTATTCTTGAGGTTGTCCCAGAGGCCCCTTACACTATCTTCAATTTTTTGGATTCTTTTGGTTTCTTGCTTTTTCAGCTGAGTGGATTTTACCTCTTTGTATTTCAAATCTTTAACTTGGTTCTTGGGGTTCTCCAGGGCACTTTTATGTATTTGTATAATATTTTTTGTTTCAGTCAGTGTATGCTTAATTTCTGGTTGGTCCTTTTTCATATCCTTGAGAGTCTCCTTTATATCCTTGAGGGTCTCTTTCATTTCCTTGTAGGACTCATTCATTTCCACGTTGGTCTTGATCATTTCTTTGCAGCTCTCGTTTATATCCTTGAGGGTCTTGTTCATTTTCTTGTAGGACTCATTCATTTCCTTTGTGGTCTTGCTTATTTCCTTATAGGCCTCAATCTTTTGTTGGAGCCTCTTGAAAAACCCTATAACCGTGGTTTTGAATTCCATGTCCAGTCGTTTTTTTCCCTCCATTTCTTTCACATCTGATTTCTTTCCATGTTGGTGCATGGTGGCTGCTTCCCTGAGTTGGTCAATTAGCTTTGTGTGATAGACTTCCTACTAGGGACAGTGGCTCAGCCTCCCCGGTTACCTGAGGTGGATATGGGCTGCACAGTCCTGCTGAATTTAAGCTCAGTTAATCGTTGTTAGCACTTGGAGGGTTGACCTCCAGGCCAATTGTCTGTGAAGCTCAGCTGTGCTCAGGTTGGGTGGGCGGAGTCTCTGGGCCAAGCAGACAGTGTTAGCTCCGCCCTATGCAGCCCCGGGGACTCTGTGCCGAGGGCAATGGCTGCCAGTACCTCTGAGAGAGAGCCGCTGCCGAGCTCCACCAGCTGCTGGGGAATTCAGACTTTCCCAAAATGAATCTGCATGCGCAATGTCTCACCCGGGGTCATAAAACAAAGCAGACTGATGGTTTTCTGAATGAGAGATAAGTTGCAGAGTGCTCTCTGCGCCGTCACGCAGCCAAGCTGTTCGCGCGGCAAGCTGCCCTCTCCACAAGCCGGGAGACCCGGCAGCACCCGAGCTTCAGCGTGCCCTCCCACTGTCCAGTTTTCACCCTGTGTGATAGTGGGTTCTCTGGACTTCGCCCAGAGCTGGAGAATCAGTCCAGTGGGACGCCTTTGTCTCCCCGTTCGAGAAAACTGGCCGTTTTTCAGCCGCCCACCCTCTCTGCTGGCGCGTGCTCCAAACCTCTCTCCACGCGAATCTTTCAACGCTGTCCACCGCCACTCCTCCCAGTCACAGTGTCTTATCTTCACTTTTATTTCTGGTGATTCTGGAAGGTGTTTGTTCTTTCGTTAAGTTGTAGTATTAAAATTGCTGATTATGATGGCAAGATAGGTGTTTTACCTTTGCCGCCATCTTAGTTCTCCTCCTACTTCCAACACCGTTTATTGAAGAGACTATCTTGACTCCATTGCATTTTCATGCCTCCTTTGTCAAATATTAATTCAGCATAGTGGCTTGAGTGAATTTCTGGGTTTTCTATTCTATTCCATTGATCTATATGCCTGTTCTAGTGCAAGTACCAGGTTGTTTTGAGAACAGTGGCTTTGTAATAGAGCTGGAAATCAGGTATTGAGATCCCACCTACTTTGCTTTCCCCCCTCCATGATTGCTGCAGCTATTTGGGGTCTTTTTTTTATTCCAGATGAATTTTTGGAAAATTTGTTCTAGGTCTGCGAAATATGGAGTTGGTATTTTAATGGGAAGTGCATTGAATGTATAGATTGCTTTGGGTAGTATGGACATGTTAATGATGTTGATTCTAACAATCCATGAACATGGTATGTTCTTCCATCTATTTATGTCTTCCTCTATCTCTTTTTTTCAGTGTCTTGTAGTTTTCTGCATATAGGTGTGTTTTTTTTATCTCCTTAGTTAAGTTTATTCCTAGGTATCTTAATTTTTTTGGTGAGATGGTAAATCAAATTGGTTTTTAAGTCTCTCTTTCTGTAAGTTCATCATTGGTGTATAGAAATGCCATTGACTTTTGGCGTTAATTTTGTATCCTTCTACAGTAGGATTCATTTATTAAGTCTAATAATTTTTTATAAAATCTGTAGCATTTTCTATGTACAGTATCATGTCATCTGCAAATAAGAACAGTGTTACTTCTATCAAAATTTGGATGCCTTTTATTTATTCTTCATGTCTGATCTAAAAGGCTAGTACTACCAATACTATGTTGAGCAGGAGTGGAGAGAGTAGGTACCCCTGTCTTGCTCCTGTTCTTAGGGGAAATGGTTATTATAGTTTTGCCCATTGAATATGATTTTGGCTGTGGGTTTGTCATAAATGGTTTTTATGATTTTGAGGTATAATCCTTCTATTCCCACCTTGGTGAGAGTTTTTATCAAGAAAGGGTGTTGGATTTTGTCAACTGCTTTTTCTGCATTCATTGATATGACTATGTGATTTTTATCTTTCAATTTGTTTATGTGATGTGTCATGTTTATTGATTTGCAGATATTGTACCATCCTTGCATCTCCAGGAGAAATCCTACTTGGTCATGGTGTATGATCTTTCTGATATACTGCTGGATCCGATTTGCTAGAATTTTGTTGAGGATTTTGGCATCTATATTCATGAGGGGTATTGGTTTGTACTTCTCTTTCATTTTGTTGTCTTATCTGGTTTTGGTATTATGGTGCTGCTGGCTTCATGGAATGACCTTGGAAGTGTTCCTTCCTCTTGAGTTTTTTTGTAATAGTCTTAGGAGGATAGGTTTTAGTTCTTCCTTGTAGGTTTGGGAAAACTCCTCTGTGAAGCCATCTGGCCCCAGATTTTGGTTTGCTGGAAGACTTTTGATGACTGCTTCAATTTCTTCCATAGTTATTGGCATATTGAGATTTTTAGAATCTTCCCGAGTGAGTTTTGGAAGATTGTATTTTTTTCTAGGAATATGTCCATTTCCTCCAGGTTGTGTAGTTTGTCAAAATAGAGTTGTTCATAGTATTTTTTAACTATCCTTTGTATGTCTGTGGGGTCTGTTGTTATTTTGCCTCTAATATCTGATTTTTTTTTATTTGGGTCCTCTCTCTTTGCTTCTTGGTGAGCCTGGCTAAAGGTTCATCAATCTTCTTTTTCCTTTCAAAGAACCAGCTCTCGATTTCTTTGATCTTTTGTTTTGTTTTTTCATTCTCTGTGTTATTTATTTTAGCTCTGATCTTTATTATTTCCTTCCTTCTGATCACTCTGGGCTTTTATTGTTGCTCTCTTTCTAATTCATTGAGTTTTTGAGTTAGATGATTTATTACCATTTTTTTCTTTTTCTTTTCTTTTCTTTCTTTCTTTCTTTCTTTCTTTCTTTCTTTCTTTCTTTCTTTCTTTCTTTCTGATTTTTTTTTATTTGGGTCCTCTCTCTTTGCTTCTTGGTGAGCCTGGCTAAAGGTTCATCAATCTTCTTTTTCCTTTCAAAGAACCAGCTCTCGATTTCTTTGATCTTTTGTTTTGTTTTTTCATTCTCTGTGTTATTTATTTTAGCTCTGATCTTTATTATTTCCTTCCTTCTGATCACTCTGGGCTTTTATTGTTGCTCTCTTTCTAATTCATTGAGTTTTTGAGTTAGATGATTTATTACCATTTTTTCTTTTTCTTTTCTTTTCTTTTCTTTCTTTCTTTCTTTCTTTCTTTCTTTCTTTCTTTCTTTCTTTCTTTCTTTCTTTCTTTTTTTTGAGGTAGGCCTGTAGTGCTATAAACTTACCTCTCAATACTGCTTTCATTGTGTCCCATAGATTTTGGTTTGTTGTGTTTTTATTTTTATTAGTTTCCAGGGTGTTTTTAATTTCTTCTTTGATCCCTTTGGTGTCCCTATCACTGTTTAATAGCATGCTATTCAGTTCCCAAATATTTGAATCTTTAAGGTTGAATTTAATGTAGTTTATTTCTAATATTATGCCATTGTGGTCTGAGAAAATGCTTGATATGATTCCAATCTTCTTGAATTTGGGGAAACTTTGCTTGTGACCGAATATGTGGTCTATTTTTGAAAATGTCCCATGTGAACTTAAGAATAATATATTATCCATGGTTTTGGGGTGAAATGTTCTGAAGATCAATTAAGTCCATCTGATCTAGTGAGTCACTTAGGATTGCTGTTTCTTTGCTGATTTTTTTGTCTAGAGGATTTATCCAGTGATGTGAGTGGTATATTAAAGTCCCCTCTATGATTGTATTGTTATCTATCTCTTCCTTGTATTTGGGTGCTCCTGCATTAGGTGTATATATGTTTAATAGGGTTATATCCTCTTGTTCTATCAATTCCCTTAGTTTATGAAATGGACTTCTATATGTCTTTTTATGGCCTTTACTTAGAGGTCTTTTTTGCCAGATATAAATATTGCTATCCCAACTTTTTTTTTTTTCATTTCCTTTTTCCTGAAAGGTATTTTTACATCCCTTTACTTTTAGTCTGTGTGATTCCCTTGTTCTGAGGTGGGTCTCTTGTAAACAACATATATATTCATCATTTTTTTTATCCATTCACTTACTTAATGTCTTTTGATTGGAGCATTTAGTCTGTTTACATTTACAGTTATTATTGAAAGGTAATTATTTGTAGCCATTTTTATTTTTTGTGCCTTTCTTCCTTCTTGCCCTTTTATTTCTTCATTTTATACCAGTCCCTTTAGCATTTCTTTCAGTGCTGTCTTGGTAGTAATAAATTCCCTTATCCTTTTTTTGTCATTGAAGCTCTTTATTTCCCCTTCAATTTTGAATGATAGCCTTTCTGGGTAGAGTATTCTTGCATTCTGCCCCTTGTTTTGTATCATTTTATAAATTTCCTTCCATTATCTTCTGGACTTATGTGTTTCTGTTGAGAAATAATTTGATAATCTAATGGGAGATCCTTTGTATGAAACTTTCTGTCTCTCCCTTGCAGCCTTTAAGATTCTCTCTTTGCCCCGAACATTTGCAATCATGATTATGATGTGTCTTAGTGTGAGTCTTTTCAGGTTCATCTTGTTTGAGACTCTCTGTGCTTGTGTCACTTTTTTTCTTCCCCACATCAGGCAAGTTCTGACATTATTTTTTCAAATAGCTTTTCTAAACTTTGTTCCTCTTCTTATTGTTCTAGCACCCCTATTATTTGTATGTTGCTTCGTTTCATGTTGTCCCATAGCTTCATTAAGCTCTCCTCCTTTCTTTTCATTTATTTTCCAATTGCAATCCAGTTTGAGTGTGTTTTGCTTCCCTGTCTTCTAATTCACTAATTCTGTTCTCCGCTTCTCCTAGTCTACTATTGAAACTTTCCATGGTGTTTTTCATTGCAGCTACAACACTCTTCATTTCCTCTTGATTCTTACATAAGGTATTGATTTTTTTCATCCATTTATTCTTGTTTCTTACATAAGTTGTTGATTTTTCCCTTCATCTGGTTTATGAACTGTATGATCCTTATTCTGAATTCTTTTTCTGGCATATTGCTTGCCTCTGTTTCACTTAGCTGCCTTTCTGGCAATTCCTGTTTTTCTTTCCTTTGGGTGTTTCTTTTCCTACCCATTTTTTGTCTCGCTGAATGATCTAGATGTTGAGTCGTGCAGGGGCTGCTCCTTGGGGGGTGGGGTAGTGGCTTCTTGGGCTGTGGTTGCTCCACAGGCAGTTGCTGATGTGGCTGTTTCTCAGTTGGCAGTGGCTCCTCTGGTGGGTACTGTTCACAGCAGTGGTGTCTCCTCTGGCTGGTGGGGAAAGCTGCTCTCACAGTTGCTGCTCCTTGGACAGGAGCAGGCTGCTCACATGGCTGCTCCTCCTTGAATTGGGGCTGGTTGCATGCTGCTACTGTTCCTCAGATGGGGCAGGCTGGTTATGAGGCTGCTGCTTTTTGGATAGGGGCAGGTTGCTTGCCAGTCTGGTGCTTCTCGTACAGGTGTGGGCTCATTACACAGCTGCTGATCCTTGGATGGGGATGGGGTTGCTTGCGTGGCTGCTGATCTTCATCTGGGAGTGAGGTGCATGTGCAGCTACTGCTCTTCGGATGGGGGCATGCTGCTCACCTAACTGCTGCTCATTGGACAGGTGCAGGCTATGTGTGGCTGTTGCTCCTTGGAACAGTGCAGGCTGTGCAGGACTGCTATTTTTTGGACATGGGTAGTCTGCTTGTGTGGTTGCTGTTTTTCAGATGGGGGATGGGCTGTTTGCACAGCTGCTGCTTCTCAGGCAGGAGTGAGCTGCATGTGCAGCTGCCGCTCCTCAGATGGTGGTGGGCCACTCAACAAGCTGCTGCTCCTTGGTTAGGTGCAGGCTGTGTGTGGCTACTGCTCTTCAGACCAGTATGAGTTGCGCAGAATTTCTGCTCCTCGGACGTGGGCGGTCTGCTCATGTAGTTGCTGCTCCTTGGTCCAGGGCCGGCTGCTTGGGCAGCTGCTGCTCCTCGAATGGGGGTGGGCTGCTCACTGTGTTGCTGTTTCTTGTATAGGAGAGGGCTGCTCAGACAGTTGCTGCTCCTAGGATGGGTGCAGGTTGCTCGTGCAGCTGCTGTTCCTCAGACAGGGGTAGGTTGCTTGCACAGCTGCTGCTCCTTGGAAAGGTGCAGGATGCAGGCAGCATGCAGTTGTTGCTCTTCAGATGGGGGCAGGCTGCTTGGGTCTGCTGCTCCTCAATGATGGGTGGGTCTGTCTTTCAGCTGCTGCTCCTCGGATTGGGTGGGCTGTCCATGTCATTACTGCTCCTTGGAAGGGGGAGTAGGCCACTTATAGAGCTGCTGCTCTTTGGACAGGGGCAAGTCACATGAGGCTGCTACTCTTAGTCCTGGGACAGGTTAGTAATGGGGCTGCTACTCCTTGGATGGGAGAGCAGGCCATTCTGACAGCTGCTGCTCCTTGGACAGGAGAAGGTCATGTGATGCTGCTGCTCCTAGGCCTGTGGCAAACTGCTCGTGGGGCTGCTGCTCCTTGGCCAGGAGTGGGCTGCTCACCTTTTTGCTGATTGTGTGGTTGCAGTGCCCTGGGCTAAAGCAGGCCAGTCAGAGGGGAGAGTGATTCAGAACTCACAGGACCTTTTGCCTAGGGTGGCTGGACACTCATTGACCATGGGACCACAGACATTGGAGCAGGTCCCTGGCAGGGGTGGCTGTAGAGTCACAGGTATTCTTTGAGGGCAAGCAGGGTGGAGGTGAGGCTGGGCTCCCAGTTACAGCAGCTCTCCCCTTCAAAAAGGCTAGGTCTCTGAGGACAAGCCAGCCTCCTGGTACTGTTTGCAATAGTAGCAGAGGCTGCCTAGTTAGGCAAGCCCGGTTAGCCTGCCCCTGAAGGTCCTGTAGGATCTCATTGTGCCTTATGCACATACACACACCCTCCCACATAACCGCACACTCCTCTTTTGCTCCCTCCATCACTTGCGATTTCTCCATCACTGCCACATTCTTCCTGCCTCTGTAGTTGTATCTGGGGTGTTATTGACCAATTAATTCATGGTTGGAGTTTCCTCTTCAGGTGTCTGGTTAATGTGGAATGCTCTCTAACTCCTTGCTAGATAGGATAAAATTAACCTCAACAAGACACAACACAAAGGGAACAAAGCACAAATATACTCATGACATCTATGACCCCACTATGAGTAACTATCTGAGAAAAGAGAATTAGGGGAGAGAAAAGAACGTAATTGATATCACAGAGAGAAAAATATAAGAGATAAAAGAAAAAGAAAAAAAAAGAATATAGATATTAGAGACCCATTGCAGGAAGATTACTGCAAGAATAGAGCTTCCTCGGCCTGAGCAAAGCTCCCTCCCTTCTCTGTTACCTCACTCCCTTCTCCACTACCTTGCTCTCTCCGGTCTCTGCTTTCTTGCTTGCTCCCATCTCTGCTGCCTCGCTCCTCTGCCTCGCTTTCTTCTCTGTTGCCTCCCTTCCTCTCGTCTTCTCTGCCTTGCTCGCTCTGTCTCCACTGCATCACTCCCATTTGCTCTGCCTAGCTCCCATCTCTGCTGCATCACTCCCAGTTCCTCTGCCTCGCTCCCGTCTTCTCTGCCTTCTTCCCTCCCTTCTTCCCTCCCTTCTTCCCCACTCGCTTGCTTACTTCTCCGCAGCTTTGCTCCCTTCTGCAGTGCTTGGCTTCCTTCTATGCTGTCTTCTGCATGCAGATATGCAAATTAGCCACCATTTTGGTTGGGTTAATTTGTATACCCACTCTGATCGGCTTGTGGGTGTGTCTTGTGGGCGTGTCTTGATCAGAGGTACAGTCAATTTGCATATTACTCTTTTATTATATAGGAGATACATATATATATATATATATATATATATATATATATATATATATACTCACAGAACCAATAGATAAATAAAAAAAATACAAACACCAAACACCCAGCAAAGAAGGTGGGGGCAGAATCTGTAGAGGCTGAGCTTATATACAGAAAATAAAATTAAGAATTGAATGAGAGAGAAGGAACCAAGATGGCAGCATGGGTAAACACCCATACTGCTGCCCTGTACAACAAATTCAAAACTACAACTAAGGACAAAATGGACATCATTCAGAACCACCAGAGGCTGGCTGAGTGGACATTCCACAAACAGAAGGAAAAATGGAAGGACACTGAGACTCAGGAGAGCTGAGGAGGACAGAGTTGCCGATACACATGAAGTCAGAGGTTCGAAGCTGCGTGAGAACGGAAAGGGCCAGCGGCTGCAGACCCGGCTGGTTTCCTTGAACTGGGAGGGAGACAGAGGCATCCCACTGCACTGAGCCCTAGATCTGGGTGAGTCTTGGGGAACCCATACTAAGACGGGGTGAAACTGGACTGTAAGGAGGAAACACGCTGAAACTTGGGCGCTGCAAGGGCGTGCGAGCTATCGGAGAGGGCTCGTGGCTGATTCTAACGTTTGGGAGGGAAAAAAAAACAACAACGCTGGACTGCTTTGTTTTCCCGTTCTGGTGAGTCTTTGAGTGTGCAGACTCATTTGGGCAGAAACTAGACTGTCTGGCAGCGGGCAGACCTCTGGGCATCTTTCTCTCAGAAGTGCATGCAGCTGTTGCCGTGGGGCACGGAGACCCGGCAGCTGTTTAGGGCAGAGCTGACCAGAAACCAGGGCTGCCCCACCAGCCTGGAGACTCCACCCCATCCAGGCTGAACACAGCTCATCTTCACAGCCAATTGGCCTGGAGGTCAACCCCTCCCAGTGATACCAGCAACAATCTACTATTAACTAAAACAAGACTGTGCAACCCATAAAGAGGTGCACCAAGAGTATCCATGTCAGGTAACTGGGAAGGCTTAGCCACTGTCCCCTAGAGGACACCTACCACACAAACCTTCTCGACCAACTCAGGAATCAGCCAAAATGAAAAGACAAGGTAACAAATTACATGTGAAAGAAATGGAGGCAAAAAACAGACTGGACATAGAGTTCAAAACCACAGTTATAAGATTTTTCAAGAGGCTCCTAGAAAAGGCTGATAAATTTAACGAGACCCTTAAGGATATGAGCGAGTCCCTCAAGGATATGAAAGAGACTATGGAGGATATGAGAAAGGATCAACTAGAAATTAAGCATACACTGACTGAAATAACAAAATATTATACATAGAACCAAAAGCAGACTAGAGGACCACAAGAATCAAGTCAAAGATTTGAAAAACAAAAAAGCAAAAATCACTAAGCCTGAAAAGCAAGAAGCAGAAAGAGTCCAAAAAAACGGAAGATAGTGTAAAGAGCCTCTGGGACAACCTCAAGCATACCAACATTCGAATTATGGGGGTGCCAGAAAAAGAGAGAGCAAGATACTGAAAACCCCCACATGGTGAAAGAAATAGACTTGCAAGTCCAGGAAGCACACCGAACCCCAAACAAAAGGAATCCAAAGAGGACCACACCAAGACACATCATAATTAAAATGCCAAGAGCAAAAGATAAAGAGAGAATATTAAAAGCAGCAACAGAAAAAACAGCTAGTTAACTACAAGGGAGCACCCATACGATAGTCAATCGATTTCTCAACAGAAACTATGCAGGCCAGATGGGAGTGGCAAGAAATATTCAAAGTGATGAATAACAAGAACCTACAACTAAGATTACTCTATCTAGCAAAGCTATCATTCAGATTTAAAGGTCAGATAAAGTGCTTCGCAGATAAGAAAAAGCTAAAGGAGTTCATCAACACCAAACCGGTATTATATGAAATGCTGAAAGGTGTTCTTTAAGAAGAGGAGAAAGAAGAAAAAGGTAAAGTTAAAATTATGAACATCAAATACACATCTATCAACAAGTGAATCTAAAAATCAAGTTAATTAAAAATCTGATGAACAGAATAAACTGGTGAATATAATAGAATCAGGGGCATAGAAAGAGACTGGACTGATGATTCTCGGGGGAATTGGGTATGGGGGTGTGTGGGAAGAGACTGGACAAACAGCGTACATCTATGGATGATGACAGTGCAGGGGGAGGTGCGGGCAGAGGATGGGATGGATATTGGAGGGAGAGGAGCTATGGGAGGGAAAAAAGAGCAACACTGTAATAATCTGAACAATAAAGATTTATATTTAAATAAAGAATTGAATGAATATGGGGAGACAATTCAGTGTAGAGGAAGTAGAAAGGTGGTGGGTGGATAAGAAGAAAGAGAACAAGAAGAAAATAATTTTATCTACTAAAAGAGAAACATGGAAATTGACTGTACCTTCTCTATGCTCACAAGCCATGCCCACCAGCCAATCAGGAGCCAGTAGAGAAATTAACCCAACCAAGATGGTAATGGCCATGGCACTGGAGCAAGCAGGAGGCTTGGGATGTCCTCAATGATGGAGGAAGCCAAGAATCCCACCTGCCCTGGCCTGTTCTGGGCTCTGCTCAAGGCTACAAAATTTCAATTATAGAAGATAAATAAATATCAACAAAGATGGCCACAGCCATGGAGCTGGAGCCAGCCAGGTAGTGGAGAAGGGAGCGAGGCAGCAGAGAAGGGAGGGAGCTTTGTTCAAGGCTACAAAGTGTCAATTATTGAAGATAAATAAATCCCAGATACCTGCTTCTAGCCTATGCTTGAGTCACCAGGGGACATGGCTGACCTGCAAATCACCACAGGCCCCTCACCCAGGCCACTCCATGCCCCAAGAGAACACCCATCCTGATCTGGGACACCCTTCTGGACAAACCAGCCAGCCCCCAACCATGCACCAGGCCTTTATCCATTCTAATAAAAGTAATATGTAAATTGACTGTCACTCCAACACACAAGATGGCTGCCCCCATGTGGACACAAAATGGCTCCCCAAGTTCAGAGCTCAGGTATGACTTAGTGTCAGACTCACTGCCACGTCTCCTGGACCCATATTCTCCCAGACTCTGTACTTTCTCCCTCACCTCAGCCATGAGCAAGTGTCTGTATCTGAAAGACCCTATTAACTAGGTTCAGTGAAGAAAAGCTAGGGCCACAGAGAGGGGAAAGACTGCGCCTCTGCACTCTCCTCTCCTGCCAGTGCTGCCAGGTCTGTCCAGCCCTTCAGGCTGCACCCTCTGGGCTTAGTCTTTTGTTACTGTGGACCCAGTTCTAGAATCCCTTGTGGTCCAGAAGTACTGTGGCCCTTCTTTACACAGTAAGACGCTGTGCCTGTCCCCAGGGATGTGACTTGGTGCTGTGCAGGTTCTCTCTGACCCTCTAGGCTCAGAGGTCTGGCACACTGTCCTGCCCAGATCCTTGATTTTACCTTTTCTTTAGGTTTCCTATGCCCTTCCAGACTGCAAACTTTATCACCTGCTGAGGCTCCTTTGCCAGTTTGGGTTGGCTGTTATTTGTTTCAGTTCAGCTGTTCATTCTTTCTACTCTGGGACAAGACTCAGGACACATCAGTATATTCTGATGCCATTTTGTCTCTCCTGTTCTTTTTTTCTTATGCATGGCTCATACTTGCTTTTTTTCATATGCCTTGTGAATGAAAGAGGGGCTATATAGTAATTCTAACAAAATCATGGGCTAAAACTAACCTCAAAGGATGATTTGATCACAAATTTCTAAGTGTGCAGGTTATAATAGATAGCTAAATCCCAGGCCTATAACTTACTTAGTAAAAGGTTTATCTTGGCCCTGATCACTGTTCTTGTGCATCCAAGTTAACAAACTTTTAAAGTGTCAGATTAATCTTTTTATCCCAGATCCCTCAGAGGCATAACCACTCACAGGGAACACATGATCTTGTTGCCTGTGTACCATCCCTATTTACTATAAATATTAAATATTATCTGTTTTGTACCCACCAATGTAAAAGAAGTACGTATCTTTCCATTGTACTTTTAAAAATATTTTATTGTTTAAAGTATTACATATATATTCTTTTCCCCCATTGACCTTTACCCAGCCTCCCATAACCCCTGTCACATGCTCTCATCCCACTCCCCACTGTCTTCTGTCCATTGGTTGTGCTTATATGCATGCATACAAGTCCTTCGGTTGATTTCATTCCCCACCTCCCCAACACTCCCTAACTCTCCCAAAACTTCCCGCTGTAATTTGATAGTCTATTCAAATGCTTTACTGCCTCTGTATCTATCATTTTTATCATTAGGTTATAATGTTCTTTATTTTCCATAAATGAGCAAAATCATGTGGTATTTTTCTTTCATTGCCTGCCTTACTTCACTTAGCATAATGCTCTTCAGTTCAATCCATGCTACTGCAAATGGTAAGAATTCCTTCTTTTATAGCGGCATAGTATTCCATTGTGTAGATGTACCATGGTTTTCTAATCCACTCATCTGCTAATGGGTATTTAGGCTGTTTCCAAATCTTAGCTATGGTGAATTGTACTACTATGAACATAGGGTGCATATATCCTTTCTGATTTGTGTTTCTAGTTTCTTGGGTTATATTCCTAGAAGTGGGTTCACTGTGTCAAATGGAAGTTCCATTTTAATTTTTTGAGGAAACTCCAAACTGTTTTCCACAGTGGCTGCACCAGTCTGCATTCCTACCAGCAGTGCACGAGGGTTCCTTTTTCTCTGCATCCTCACCAGCACTTGTTCTTTGTTGATTTGTTGATTGCCATTCTGACAGGTGTGAGATGGTACTGTGTCATCATTTTGATTTGCATCTCTTGGATAATTACTGAGTTTGAGCACATTTTCATGTGTCTCTTGGCTTTCTGAATGTCCTCTTTCAAAAAGTGTCTATTTAGGTCCTTTCCCTGTTTTTTGATTAAGTTGTTTATCTTCCTTTTGTTAGTTGTATGAGTTCCCTGTAAATGTTGGAGATTAAATCTTTATCAGAGATAGACATTGCCAAATATGTTTTCCCATGCAGTGGGCTTTCTTGTTGTTTTGTTGATGGTTTCTTTTGCAGTGCAACAGCTTTTTATTTTGTTGTAGTCCCATTTGTTCATTTTCTCTTTAGTTTACATTGCACTAGGAGCAGTATTGGTGAAGAAATTGCTTTGACATATGTCTAAGCTTTCGCTGCCTGTGGATTCCTCTACTATTTTTTATGGTTTCCTGTCTTATGTTTAAGTCCTTTATCCATTTTGAGTTTATTTTTGTGTATGGTGTAAGTTGGTGGTCTAGTTTCATTTTTTTGGCATGTATCTGTCCAGTTTTCCCAACACCATTTATTGAAGAGTCTGTCTTGTCTCCATTGTATGTTCATGCCTCTTTTGTCAAAGCACCCATAGTGCTTTCGGTCGATATATCGGTTTTCTATTCTGTTCCATTGGTCTATATGTTTGTTCTTGTGCCAGTACCAGATTGTTCTGAGAACAGTTGCTTTGTAATACAGCTTGAAATCTGGTATTGAGATCCCACTTAATTTTTTCTTCTTTCTCAGGATTGTTGTGGCTATTTGGTTTTTTTTTCTTTGTCCCAGATCAGTGTTTGGAGACTTCTTTCTAGGTCTGTGAAATATGCTGTTGGTATTTTAATGGGGTAGTGCATTGAATCTATAGATTGCTTTGGGTATTATGGACATTTTACTGATGTTTATTCTACCAATCCATGAACATGGTATGTTTTTCCATCTGTTTATGTCTTCCCTTTTCTCTTTTTTCAGTGTCCTGTAGTTTTTTGCTTATAGGTCTTTTACCTCCTTAGTTAAGTTTATTCCTAGGCATCTTAATTTTTTTGGTGTGATGGTAAATGGCATTGCTTTTTCAGTCTGTCTTTCTGTAAGTTCACTATTGGTGTATAGAAATGCCATGGATTTCTTGGAGTTAATTTTGTATCCTGCTACATTATGTAATTCATTTATTAAGCCTATTAGTTTTTTATGGAGTTTTTAAGGTGTTTTATGTACAATATCATGTCATCTGTGAAAAAGGAAAGTTTTACATCTTCTTTTCCAATTTGGATGCCTTTTATTTCTTATTCTTGTCTGATTGCCAGATCTATCACTTCCAGTGCTATGTTTAACAGGAGTGGTGAAAGGAGAATCCATGTCTTTTTCCTGTTCTTAGGGGAAATGGTTTTAGTTTTTGCCCATTGAGTATGATGTTGGCTGTGGATTTGTCATAAAATAGCTTTTATTTTTAATTTATTTTTGGAAAAACAAAAGCTGATTTTTATTTTATCATCAACAGCCATTCTTTAAACATGAACATGCATATGTAATACTCTATGCACACATTATCATGTTAATTTTAGTTAATAAAGGTTAAACACACAACATACATATTTTCAAAAAGGTCAAAATGCAAACTTAAAACTTTGAACAAGTCTTACTAATTTTTTTAAAAAATTTGTGTTGGGTACCTTCTGTACAGCACAATTCATTTAAACATTTTCATTTGGCTCCAAAAGGAAAAAAGGGAGAGTAGAGAATAAAGTCATTGAAGGTTTTAAATAGCGGAATAGGCAGTTTTGTCATGCAATAGAAGTAATATTAATGATTTGTTTTTTAAAAATACACATTTAAAATATTTAGTTCAATTCACAGAATTTCTCTCAGTTGAGACCCCAATGTAATTAATGATTAGCTACCTCAGGTGTCCTGTCTGAAAGGCAACCCCGCTAGGGTATAACTTGACTGTTTTTGGCACAGAAAAGAAGTTTTCAGAACAATAACATGAGTAAAAAAGAGGGGAGAGGAACAGAGGGAAGAAATAAAATGAGAGTAAATGAGAGAGTAATTGCAATCATTAAAAACTGTTCATCCATGGTCACTACAGGCGCTCTCTCTGAGGTGTCATTACAACATGGATTTAATTTGCTTGGAGGTAGTCTCATCACTCAAATCTTTTGTTGTGTACCTGAGAGCACTGAGAAGACCTTCTACACTAGTAGGAGGCTTGTCCATAAGAACTTTGATACAACCTTTCATATCAATTTTTGAGATTTTAGCAAATGATCCTACTGAATGTACATGGTCATAGAGCATGATGATGCCCACCATTATCCTCAAGCACAATGACACTATCTCTTCGTTTGCAAACCTAATTCCGTATTCTGATGTTTCCAGAATGACTCTGCACACACTGGCCATGGGGCTCAGGCAGTCCATGGTATTTTCTTTTCTTTTTTAAATATTTTTATTTTATTTTTGGAGTATAACTTAGATTTAATACTAGTACATATGTTTTCCTTCCCCCCATTATCCTCCTCAAAGTCTTCCCTACACCCCAGCACATGTCCCCACCTGCCCCCCTCCCCAACCCAGTGTCTTTCATTCATTGGTTATGCTCATATGCATGCATACAAGTCCTTCAGTTGATCTCCTGCAGCATCAGCCCCCCACCCTCCACAGCATTCCCTCTGTAGCTTGACAGCCTGTTCAATGCCTCCCTGCTTCTGTATCAATCACTTTCCCTTGTTTCTTTTATTAAAAAATACCTTGCCTCTGCATATTAAAAATAAATGTATAAGAACAAAAAATGTTTGAGTCTCAGTTTCAATGTCCAACTGTTCTGAATCCCAGTTTCAATGTAAAATGGCATTTTATGTGTACATGTCAGCAATGGAATCCACATGGTGGACACATCGTGGCAATGCAAGTTCCATCCTCTCTGATTTGGTCCTGGGTCGCCTGCAGCCATGCACAGCTGCCGACTGCTAGCATGGCAAGGTGTCGTCAATGTCCCCCATCTCTGGACGGTCCTCGTGACTGGAACAGACCCGTCAGGTCCTCACTGTTGCAGGAACCCACATGGTCTTAGAGTTGTTCTCTGAAAACCCACAAACCCATTCTCAACCAAAAGCTAACAAAAGGATCCTCTATGCAAATTAGACTTGGGATTCTTTATATTTTTGCCTAAATGATTTTCCTTTGGCTTATTTTGTACCATGCGTGTTTTTTCATGGATGTCCTGCTGTTGGCATTACAAATGGAAGTTACTTTACTGTAGTAAGAATTTTGTAGATGTATTTTACTTACAGGATATTTTTCCTTACATGATATTACCCCACTATCCCCAACTTTTTTTGATTAATGAGCGCTTTTGGAAATTTTATCTTGCAGTCATGGTAACTTTAAATTTTAATGTTTGCACACAAATATGACTGCTTTAGGTTCTTTGGATGTTAAGCAATTTTACAGTGAGATGAACTAATAATAGATATTTTAGTTAATTTTTAGGAACAGCTTTTTGTCCAGTACGGTTAAATTTTCTTGAGTATTCACTTATTTCACTTGGCCAATTTAAATTAATCTAAAAACTTGATTACTATTTTACTGTCAATTTTAATACTCAAGCAGAAATCTTAGTTTACCCTGTAAATATTAGTGAAAAGGATTATTTGAATTCTTGAGTAGGTTCTGAGCATTCCTGGTACTAGACTAAATTTAGATATAGAGCAGCTATTGCTAGCTGAGTCTCTGACTGCAACCTGGGTCCGGATCTGAGCTGTGCATGGGAAGCGAAACAGCTGTGGGAGCAGGAGACCTCCCTCAGAATGGGTGAAAGTTCAGGCCCCTCCAAGGTTTGTGGGTGAGGGTCTGTGCCCCATCTCTGTTGATCTTTTAGTTCTCTCCTGTTGGCCCCTCTGAGACTGTGCTTCTCTAAGTTTGTTTCTTCCCTGAGGAATTTTACCCGTCTCTGGCTAACCAGCCATCCTCTGGGGCCAAACAGGATGATGTGAGGTTAGGTTCTGTCTCCTTTGTAGTCTATGCCCCCATGGCCTCCACATCCAGCACCTGCCTTGGGTTCCCCTCGCCTGATGGCGGGGTCCCGGTACTTATCACATATCTTGGGGGACCCAGGTTTCTTCTGCAGAGAGGGCTCAGCTCATACCATTGGGTGAGAGACAGATCCATGGTGCTAGCGACCCAGAGGTTTCAGCCACAGCTTGAACTGAAAGCTCAGGCAACAGCTGTGTGTAATTGGATTGTAAGAAGAGGGTCCCTCTTGGCAAAAGGGGCAAGAAGGGCCAATATAGAATGCTCGAGTTCCTTCCCAGTGTCTTAATTCCTTCTGAAAGAGATTAATTCCTTTCCTATCCTTTTATAAATTGCTCCCTAATATTCAAAAATTAGTTTGTAAGTTTATTTGGGATAATTGTATAACATGCTGTTGTCAAATATCAAAAATTATAATGATATTGAAGAATAATATCATGTAAGGGTATTATGTTGTCACAGGAGGTTAAGGAGAACCTAGCCTAAGGACTGGTGTCCATAGTAGATGACAAACTCTAGGCCATGCCAATTCAATCTCAAACTAGCTGCCAATTTTTTATAACTTTATATAAACTTTGTCAGGGATGTAAAAGCACAAATTACTTACCTTAGTTCAAGAGGTCAAATATATTGATTTTCCCTCTTACTCCCACCACCTGCCACTTACCCTGAGGTTTAACCTTCTGATGGACTATTCTCAGCCTCTGGATTTGTTCTTGTTCATCAGTCTATGTCCCTCATTATATTCCACAAATGTGTGAGATCATTTGACATTTATCTTTGACTACCTGGCTAGTTTCACTTAGCATAATGCCCTCTAGCTCCATTCATGTTGTTGCAAAAGGTAGGGCCTCCTTCTTTTTAACCGCAGTGTAGTATTGCATTGTATAAATGTACCATAGTTTTATAATCCACTCATCTGCTGATAGGCACTTAGGCTGTTTCCAAATCTTAGCTATGGTAAATTGTGCTGCTATGAACATAGGGGTGCATATATCCTTTCTAATTCGTGTTTGTAGTTTCTTGGGATATATTCCTAGAAGTGGGATCACTGGGTCAAATGGGAGCTCCTTTTTTAGTTTTTTGAGAAAATTCAACACTGTTCTCCACAGTGAATGCATCAGTGTACAATCCCACTAGCAGTGAAGTAGAGTTCCTTTCTCTCCACATCCTCGCCAGCATTTGTCATTTGTTGATTTGTTTATGTAAGCCATCCTGACCTGTGTGAGATGGTTTTCATTTGCATGCCTCGGATAATTAGTGACTTTGAGCAAGTTTTCATATGTCTCTGGGCCTTCCATTTGTCTTCTTTCAAAAAGATTCTATTTAGGTCTGTTGCCCATTTTTTATTGGATTATTTGTGCGCCTTTTATTAAGTTGTATGAGTTGCCTGCATATGCTTGAGATTAAAACTTTATCACTGATAACATTTGCAAATATGTTCTCCCATACAGTGGGTTTTCTTGTTGTTTTGTTGATAGTTTCTTTAGCTGTGCAAAAGCTTTGTATTTTGATGTAGTCCCATTGTTTATTTTCTATTTAGCTTCCATTGGCCTAGGAGTGGTTTCACTGAAGAAGTTCTTTCGGCATATGTCTGAGATTTTTCTTCCTGTGGATTCTTGAAATATTTTTATGGCTTCCCGTTTTATTTTTAAGTCCTGTATCAATTTTGAGTTTATTTTTGTGTATGGTGTAAGATGGTGGTCTAGTTTCATTTTTTGCATATATCTGTCCAATTTTCCCAGCACCATTTATTGAAGAGACTACCTTGACTCCATTTTATGTTCATGCCTCCTTTGTCAAATATGAATTGAACATAGTGGTTTGGGTTGATAGCTGGATTCTCTATTCTATTCCATTGGTCTATATGTCTGTTCTTGTGCCAGTACCAGGCTGTTTTGAGAACAGTGGCTTTGTAATACAGCTTGAAATCTGGTATTGAAATCCCACTGACTTTGTACTTCTTTCTCAGGGTTGCTGTGGCTATTCGGGGTCTTTTTTATTCCAGATGAATTTCTGGAGAGTTCTTTCTAGATATGTGAAATATGCCATTGGTATTTTAATGGGGAGTGCAGGAAATTTACAGATTGCTTTGGGTAGTATGGACATTTTTTTAAAAATTTTATTTACAATATAACTTATATTTAATAGAAGTACATATGTTTTCCTCCCCCCCCCAATATCCTCCCCCCAGCCTCCCCTGCCCCCCAGTACATGTCCCCACCTGCCTCCCTCCCCAACCCAGAGTCTTTCATTCATTGCTTATGCTCATATGTATGCATACAAGTCCTTCGGTTGATCTCCCCCAGCATCCGCCTCCCCTCCACTCCAGCCTTCCCCCTGTAGCTTGACAGCCTGTTTGAGGCCACCCTGCCTCTATATCAATTAATCTCCCCTGTTTCTTGTCTTCAAAAATATCTTGTCTTTACATACTGAAAACAAACGTATAAGAGCAAAAAAAGTTTGAGTGTCAGTTTCAAAGTCCAACTGTTCTGAGTCCCAGTTTCAATGTCAAATAGTTCTTCATGTGTACATGTCAGCAATGGTATCCAGATGGTGGACACATCGTGGCAATGCAAGATCCATCCTCTCTGGTATGTTCCTGGGCCGCCTGCTGCCACACACAGCTGCCGACTGCTAGCATGGCAAAGTTTCGACAGTGTCCGCCATCTCTGGACCGTCCTCGGGGATGGAACAGGCCCGTCAGTTCCTCAATGTCGCAGGAACCCACATGGTCTTGGAGTTGTTCTCTGCAAACACACAAACACATTCTCGACCAAAGGTTAACAAAGGGATCCTCTCTGCAAAATAGACTTGGGATTCTTTTTATTTTTGCCTAAATGATTTTCCTTTGGCTTATTTTGACACCATGTGTGTTTTTTTATGGGTGTTCTGCAGCTGGTTTTACAAATGAAATTTTCTTTTCTGGAGTAAGAATTTTCTACATGTATTTTACTTATAGGATATTTTTCCTTACATGATATTACCTCACTGTCCCCCACCCCCCTTTTTTTGGTTAATAGGGGCTTTTGGAAATTTTATCTTGCAGTCTTGCTAATTTTAAATTTTAATTTTTGCATACAAATATTACTACTTTAGGTTCTTTGGATGTTAGGCAATTTTGCAGTGAGATGAACTACTAATAGATAATTTAGTTAATGTTTTAGGAAAAGCTTTTTGTCCAGTACAGTTAGATTTTCTTGAGTATTCACTTATTTCACTTGGCCAATTTAAATTAATCTGAAAACTTGATTGCTATTTTACTGTCAATTTTAATACTCAAGCAGAAATCTTAGTTTACCTAGTAAATACTTGTGGAAAGGAATATTTGCATTTTTGAGTAGGTCCTCAGAATTCCTTGTAATAAATTAAATTTAGATATAGGGCAGCTATTGCTGGCCGAGTCTCTGTCTACCACCTGGGTCCCGGTGTGAGTTGTGCATGGGAGGCGTAGCAGCCGTGGGGGTAGGAGACCTTCCTCAGGAGGCGTGAGAATTCAAGCCCCTGCAAGGTTTGTGGATGAGGGTCTGTGCCCCACCACTGTTAATCTATTAGTTCTCTCCTGTTGGCCCCTCTGCGACTGTGCCTGTCTTAGGTTGTTCCTTCCCTGAGGAATCTTACCCGGCTCTGGCTAACCAGCCATCCTCTGGGGCCAAACAGGGGGATGTGAGGTTCAGTCCTGTCTCCTTTGTAGTCTATGCCCCCCTGTGGCCTCCACGTCCAGCACCTGCCTTGGGGTCCCCTCGCCTGCTGGCGGGGTCCCGGTACTGATCATATATCTCGGGTGACCCAGGTTTCTTCTCCAGAGAGGGCCCAGCTCACGCCACTGGTCGAGAGAGAGATCCATGGTGCTAACTGCCCAGAGTCTTCAGCCACAGCTTGAACTGAAAGTTCACGCATCTGCTGTGTGTATTTGGATAATAAGAAGAGGGTCCCTCTTGGCAAAAGGGCCAGAGGGGCCAATATAGAATGCTCGGATACCTTCCCAGAGCCTTAATCCCTTCTGAAAGGGATTTCCTATCCTTTTTTTAAGTTGCTGCCCAACATTCAAAGAATTAGTTTGTAAGTTTATTTGGGATAATTGTATAATATGCTGTTGTCAAATATCAAATATTATAATGACATTGTAGAATAATATCATGTAAGGGTATTGTGGTGTCACAGGAGGTTAAGGAGGGCCTAGCCTAAGAACTGGTGTCCATAAGAGATGACATGCTCTAGGCCATGTTAATTCAATCTCAAACTAGCTGCCAATTTTTTTATAACTTTATATAAACTTTGTCAGGGATGTAAAAACACAAATCACTTACCTTAGTTCAAGCATTCAAATATTTTGACTTTTCCCCCTTACTCACACCACCTGCTACCCCAGCTTTTTTTCCATTTCCACTCGCATGTAGAACCTTTTTCCATCCTTTCACCCTCAATCTGTGTGCTTCTTTTTTTTTTTTTTGGAGGTGGGTTTCTTGTAGACAGCAGATATATGGGTCGTGTTTTCTTATCCAGTCTATTACCCTATGTCTTTTGATTGGAGCATTTAAACCATTTACATTTAAAGTTATTATTGATAGATAGTTATTTGTAGCCATTTTTGTTCGTTGCCCCTATGTTCTTTCATGGCTTCCTATTGCTTTTCACAGCAGACCCTTTAGAATTTCTTGCATTGCTGGTTTGGTGGTAATGTATTCCCTTAGACCTTTTTTGTCTGTGAAGCTCCTGGTTTGACCTTCAGTTTTTATTGATAGCCTTGCTGGTACAGTATTCTAGGATTCAGACCCTTTCTTTGCATAACTTTGTATATTTCATCCCAATCCCTTCTGGCCTGATAAGTTTCTGTTGAGAAATCACTTGCTAATCTGATTGGGGTTCCTTTGTAGGTGATTTTGTGTCTGTCTCTGGCAGCTTTTAGGATTCTCACTTTGTCGTTGATGTTTGCCAATTTAATTATAACATGCCTTGCTATAGGTCTTTTGGGGTTTAATTTGCTTGGAACTCTGTGAGCTTCTTGGATTTGTGTGGGTTTTTTCTTTCCTATATCAGGGAAGTTTTCTGTCATTATTTCTTCCAACAGGTTTTCTATTCCTTGCTCAGTTTCCTGTCCCTCTGGAAGCCCTATTATACGTATGTTGTTTTGTTTCATGTTGTCCCAAAGTTCCCTTAGGCTCTCCTCCTGCTTTTTAATTTTTTTTCTAGAAGCTGCTCTACTTGGGTGTTTTTTCCTACCTTGTCTTTCAGCTCACTGATGCGGTCCTCTGCTTCATCTAGTCTACTCCTGATACTTTCTATGGAGTTCTTTACCTCATCAATGTCACTTTTCATTTCTTCTTGGGTCTTCTTCATTTCTTCATAATTCTTCATTTCTTCATAATTCGTCTTCATTTCTTCCTGGCTCTTATTCATTTCCTCTTGAGTCCTCTTCAATTCCTCATGGTTCTTGCTTGTATTGGCTTCTGTTCTCTTCATCCACCCTATGACCATTTCTCTGAACTCTCTCTCTGACAGGTTGTTTGCTTCCATTTCGGTTACCTCTTTTCCTGGTGAGGCTTGCTTTTCTTTCATTGGTGGGCTATTTCTTTGTCTCCCCATAGTCTTTCTTCTCTGTGTGTCTTGTTATGTAGTTCTCACTCTCCTGTGTTGATTTAAAGACTCAGACTACAACACCACCAGGTGCAGCACACCAGGCACAGAAGAAGAATGTATTCACAGTACTGGTAACTCCAAATTAAAAGTGATTGCCAGAGAAAGGTAAATTAGGTGATAGATGGGGTAAGAGAGAGTAAGAGAAAACACACTCGCACACACAAAATAAAGAAAGAAAAAAAGAAAGAAAGGAAGGAAGAAAGAAAGGAAGAAAGAAAGAAAACGAAAGAAAGAAAGAAAGAAAGAAAGAAAGAAAGAAAGAAAGAAAGAAAGAAAGAAAGAGAGAGAGAGAGAAAGAAAAAAAAAGGAATGCCAAAATAAAGTTGGGAAAAGGGGAAGGAGTAAAAAGAAAGGAAAAGGGAGTAAACTATAAATATGGGTTGGAACCTCCCAGAGGACCACCACTAATCCCAGCAAAAGCCAGCAACAAGTACCTGGAGACTGATAGAAACTACATACAACAGGCGTCGCCACCGTCGCTGCCGCCGCCCCCTGTCCCGGGCCCCCCTCCCTGGGTTCCCTCAGCCCAGTCCGGTCCACCCCGGTTCCCGGGAGGATGAAGTTCGTATATAAAGAGGAGCATCTGTTCGAGAAGCGCCGCTCTGAGGGCGAGAAGATCAGAAAGAAATACCCGGACCGGGTCCCGGTGATAGTAGAAAAGGCTCCCAAAGCTCGGATAGGAGACCTGGACAAAAAGAAATACCTGGTGCCTTCTGATCTCACAGTTGGGCAGTTCTATTTCTTGATCCGGAAGCGAATTCACCTCCGAGCTGAGGATGCCTTGTTTTTCTTTGTCAACAATGTCATTCCACCCACCAGTGCCACGATGGGTCAGCTATACCAGGAACACCATGAGGAAGACTTCTTTCTATACATTGCCTACAGTGACGAAAGTGTCTATGGCCTGTGAAGCTGCTGCGCCTGCGGTGGGGGGTCCCATTCTACATAGAGAGAGATGGCTCCTGCTCCCTTGATTTCTTCCTTCAGGACCTGTACTTCCTAATGTTTGAGGCTCTTCTCCAGAACTTCTTAGAAGGGGGCTAATGGAGGGGATGGCCTCTGGTACCTCTCCTCTCACCTGCCTTCTCCTTTCTCTCACCTTTCCCACTCTGCTTTAGACTTCTTATCAGTCTCTGTCAAAGCCAGTGATTGTTTTGGTTTCTGTTCATTTTCTAACTGCCCAAGGAGCTCAGAACCCCAATACTGGTTCCCTTTCACTATCTTTTTGTGGGGTAGATGGAAGGGGATGAAATTGTGGGGGGAAGGTAAGAGGCACATCAATAAAGAGGAAACCACCAAGCTGAACTGGAAAAAAAAAGAAACTACATACAACAACTAATATCAAGGGAGGTTAGGGAACACAGAAGCTTAAACCTATCAAAAAACAATGTAAACATCACCAATACCCAAAACAATGCCAACTCCCGCCCCACAAAACAAATTAAAAGGAAAGAATAACCAAACCAATCTCACAAATATGCATAACATATAAACACCATCAGCAGGACCGAGAGAAAAACATTTTAGGATAGTGAAGTCGGAGAAGCATTAGATGTGTATGGACTTGGAGCAGGTGGTTGGATATTGGATATAAAAGTGGGGTGAAATTTTAACAGGGGCTAAAAAGAGAGAATAAGGAAAATCTAATCCAGAAAAAGTTTAAGGGGAATAAAACACTAACTAACGAAAGGTTAGCAAGAGAGTGCTGGCATAAGGGGGAAGTTGAAGTAGATTAAAGAGATACTAAAGGATAGTTGAAAAAAAGACTATATATCACTAATCTCTGATTAGAATAAAGATGGAATAAAATGGCACTTAAAATTTTTTTAAATAGTAGTAGAAATAAAATTGATTCCTTAATTTGTGTTACACAATTCATGATTCAGCCACTAGGTGGTAGTGTTTCTGAATTGACCTCCGGGTCTATTGGTCCTCTCTAGCCTGATCTAAAATCCCGCTATGTCTATGTTATTTACTACTGATTTGCGGAGATAGGCTACTCCAGAGCTGCCTCTCTAATTGTGGGGACCTGTTCTGATCCCCAGCCTCAGAAAAACAGCTCTCCACTGTGGTCTCCCAGGTTCTCTTCCACCAGGGGATCCCCACTTCCTCGTTCAGTGCTGAGAAATTCGGATTTAGAGAGGACAAACGCAGGCACGGGAACTCACCTCCTGCTCGTATGTTTGCGAGAAACCCTTTCTCCCCTTGGGTTTGGCAGCCCGCTCCCAGGCTGGCCCTCTCCTTCAGGTCCAAATGTGCTGCCCTCTATGTATCCCCCCCTCCTGTCACCAGTTCCGAGGACCCTCTTCCACGTTTGCTGGCTCCAACAGCCGAGGGTTTTTCCTCTTTTTTCGCCAGGCGCAAATCTCCCTGTGTTACCAGCTCCCTTAACCCCCGGAGAAACCTGACCTTTCCGTGGCTGAGCACAGGTTTCCTCAGAGTCCGCTTCTTCACCAACTAGGAATCGATGTTGGGGAGGAGGTGGGAGTCTCAGAAGCCCAGGGGGTACAGCAACTGTAAAATTTTTAGGCTCTTCCCCTTTAAGATGGCGCAGCGGCCTCTGAGCCAGGCTCCGGGAGAGAACCAAGCCGCACCAGAGCAGCTCTGTTAAGGGCGGCTAATCTAGCAGTCCCCCTCCTTCTCCCAAAGCCCTGCTATCCCCCCACTCGCCAACAAACACTCCCCCCGCGACCCTCAGCTGCTCACCCCGTCTACCCTGGGACACAAATGATTACGCATCCTTCTGACCCACCGCCATCTTTTCCTCCACCAGTATGGACATTTTAATGATGTTGATTTTCCCAATCCATGAACATGGTATGTTCTTCCACCTGTTTACATCTTCTTCTATCTCTTTTTTGGTGTCCTGTAGTTTTCCCTGAATAGGTTTTTTACCTCCTTAGTTAAGTTTATTCCTAGGTACCTTAATTTTTTTGTTGTGATGGTAAATGGGATTACTTTTTTAGTCTCTCTTTCTGTAAGTTCACTATTAGTTTATAGACATGCCATAGATTTCTTGGCGTTAATTTTGTAGCCTGCTACATTGCTGAACTTATTTATTAAGTCTATTAGTTTTTTTTATGGAGTCTTTCGGGTTTTTTATGTACAATATCATGTCATCTGCAAATAAGGATAGCTTTACTTCTTCTTTTCCAATTTGGATGCCTTTTATTTCTTCTTCTTGTCTAATTGCAATGGTTAATACTTCCAGTACTATGTTGAACAGCAATTGTGATAGTGGGCATCCCTGCCTTGTTCCTGTTCTTAGGGGAAATTGTTGCAGTTTTTGATCATTGAGTATGATGTTTGCTGTTGGCTTATCATATATAACTTTTATTATGTTGAGGTATGATCCTTCCATTCCTAACTTGTTGATAGTTTTTAACAAGAAAGAATGTTGGATTTTGTCAAATGCTTTTTCTGCATCAATTAACATGACTGTTTGATTTTTATCTCCCAATTTGTTTATGTGATGTATCAAATTTATTGATTTGCGGATATTGTACCATCCTTGCAATCCTGGGATAAATCCTATATGTTCATGGTGTATGATCTTTCTGACGTACTGCTGGATCCGATTTGCTGGAATTTTATTGAGGATTTAGGCATCTATATTCACAAGGGATATTAGACTGTAATTCTCTTACACTGTGTTGTCTTTGTCTGGTTTTGGTATTTGGGTGATGCTAGCTTCATAGAAGGAGTTTGGAAGTGTTCCATCCCCTTGAATTTTCTGGAATAGTCTGAGGAGGATAGGTTTTAGTGCTTCCTTGAATGTTTGGTAAAACTCCCCTGTGAAGCTGTCTGGCCCTGGGCTGTTATTTGCTGGAAACTTTTTGATGACTGCTTTAATTTCTACCATATTTATTGGTCTATTGAGCTGTTTAGATTCTTCCTGATTGAATTTTGGGAGGTTATATTTTTCTAGGAATATATCCATTTCCTCCAGGTTGTCCAGTTTGTTGGAGTAGAGCTGTTCACAGTATTTTTTAACAGTCCTTTGTATTTCATTGGGATCTGTTATTATTTCACCTCTTTCATTTTTAATTTTATTTATTAGGGTCCTCTCTGTTTGCTTCTTGGTGAGCCTGGCTAGAGGTTCATCAATATTGTTTATCCTTTCAAAGAATCAGCTCTTGGTTTTGTTGATTTTCTGAATTGTTTCTTCAATCTCTATGTTGTTCATCTCTTCTCTGATATTTACTATTTTCTTCCTTCTGCTTCCACTAGGATTTTCTTGCTGCTCTCTTTCTAACTCTTTGAGTTGTTGTGTTAGATAATTTATTGCCATGTTTCTTGATTTTTGCAGTAGGATTGTAGAGCTATGAACTTCCCTCTCAAAACTGTTTTCACTGTGTCCCACAGATTTTGGATTTTTGTGCTGTCATTGTCATTTGTTTCCATGATGTTTTCTATTTCTTCCTTAATTTCTCTAGTAACCCAGTCATTGTTTAATAGCATGCTGCTTAGTCTCCATGTGTTTGATTTCTTTTGGTTGTTTTTATTGTAGTTGATTTCCAGCTTTATGCCACTGTGATCTGAGAATATGCTTGATATGATTTCTATCTTCTTGAATTTGGAGAGACTTTGCCTATCACTCAACATATGTTCTATCTTTGAGAATGACCTATGGGCAGTTGAAAAGAATGTCTATTCTGTGCCTATGGGGTGAAATGATCTGAAGATGTCAATTAATTCCATCTGGTCTAGTGAGTCATTGAGGATTGATGTTTCTTTACTGATTTTTTGTTTAGAGGATTTGTCCAGTGGTGATATTGGGGTACTAAAGTCTCCTACTATGCTTGTATTGCTGTCTATTTCTTCCTTGATATCATCCAGGAGGTTTTTATGTATTTGGGTGCTCCTGTATTGGGTGTGTATATGTTTACCAGAGTTATTTCTTCTTGTTGGATTGCTCTCTTTAGTGTTATGAAGTGGTCTTTTTTATCTCTTGTTATGTCCTTCACTTTGAGATATAATTTGCCGGATATAAGTATTGCTACCCCAGCTGTTTTTTTTTTTCATTTCCCTTTGCCTGAAGAACCTTTTTCCATCCTTTTCCCCCTCAGTCTGTGTGTGTCTTTTTTTCGGAGGTGGGTTTCTTGCAGAAAGCAGGTATGTGGGTCATGTTTTCTTATGCAGTCCGTTCCCCTATTTCTTTTGATTGGATCATTTAAACCATTTACATTTACAGTTATTACTATTATTTTATTTATTTTATCGTTATTGTTCAGTTTATTAATTACATTTTTCCCTTTTTTTTACCCTATAGTTCCCCTCCACCTGGTACCCATCCCACCCTCCGCCCTCACCCCGCTCCACTGTGCTCTCCCATAGTTGCATGATTTTTGTCAAGTCTCTTGCTTCACTTCCCACACCCCCTTTCTCCCCAAGAGTTGTCAGTCCATTCCCTCTCTATGTCCGTGATACTATTACATTCACCAGTTTATCCTGTTCATCAGCTTATTAATTCACTTGATTTTTAGATTCATTTGTTGATAGATGTGTATTTGTTGTTCCTAATTTACACTTTTATCTTTTTCTTCTTCCTCTTCTTAAAGAATATCTTTCAGCATTTCATATAATATTGGTTTGGTGGGGATGAAGTCCTTTAGCTTTTTCTTATCTGCGAAGCACTTTATCTGACCTTCAATTCTGCATGATAGCTTTGCTGAATAGAGTAATCTTGGTTGTAGATTCTTGCTGTTCATCACTTTGAATATTTCTTGCCACTCCTGTCTGGCCTGCATTGTTTCTGTTGAGAAATCCGCTGACAATCGTATGGGTGCTCCCTTATAGGTAACCATCTGTTTTTCTCTTGCTGCTTTTAATATTCTCTCTGTCTTTTGCTCTTGGCATTTTAATTATGATGTGTCTTGGTGTGGTCCTCTTAGGGTTCCTATATATTGGGGTTCGGTGCGCTTCTTGGACTGCTAAGTCAATTTTTTTCACCAGGTGTGGGAAATTTTCGGTCACTATTTCTTCAAATAGGTTTTCATTGTCTTGCTCTCTCTCTTTTTCTGGCACCCCTATAATTCCGATGTTGGTATGTTTGAGGTTGTCCCAGAGGCCCCTTACACTACCTTCAATTTTTTGGATTCTTTTGGATTCTTGCTTTTTCAGCTGAGTGGATTTTACCTCTTTGTATTTCAAATCTTTAACTTGGTTCTTGGGGTGCTCTAGAGTACTTTTAGGTCTTTGTATAATATTTTTCATTTCAGTCAGTGTATGCTTAATTTCTGGTTGGTCCTTTTTCATATCCTTGAGAGTCTCCTTTATATCCTTGAGGGTCTCCTTCACTTCCTTGTAGGACTCATTCATTTCCACGTTGCTCTTGATAATTTCCTTGCAGGTCTCGTTCATATCCTTGAGTGTCTCGTTGTTTTCCTTTGCAGTCTTGCTTATTTCCTTATAGGCCCCGACCTTTTGTTGGAGCTTCTTGAAAAACCCTATAACCGTGGTTTTGAATTCCATGTCCAGTCATTTTTTCCCCTCCACTTCTTTCATATCTGGTTTCCTTCCATGTCTCTGCATGGTGGCTGCTTCCCTGAGTTGGTCAATTAGCTTTGTGTGGTAGACTTCCTAATAGGGACAGTGGCTCAGCCTCCCCAGTAACCTGAGGTGGATATGGGTTGCACAGTCTTGCTGAAGTTAAGCTCAGGTTAATCGTTGTTAGCACTTGGAGGGGTTGACCTCCAGGCCAATTGTCTGTGAAGCTCAGCTGTGCTCTGGTTGGATGGGCGGAGTCTCTGGGCCAAGCAGACAATGTTAGCTCCGCCCTGTGCGGCCCCAGGGACCCTGCACCGGGGGCAATGGCCGCCAGCACCTCTGAGAGAGAGCCGCTTCCAAGCTCCACCAGCTGCTGGGGAATTCAGACTCTCCCAAAATGACTCTGCACACCCAATGTCTCACCCAGGGTCGTAAAACAAAGCAGACTGATGGTTTTCCAAATGAGAGACAAGTCGCAGAGCGCTCTCTGCATGGTCACGCAGCCAAGCTGTTCGCGTGCAAGCTGCCTTTTCCACAAGCCGGGAAAGCCCTGCAGCACCCGAGCTTTGGCGTACCCTCCCACTGTCCAGTTTTCACCCCGTATGATAGTGGGTTCCCTGGACTTCACCCAGAGCTTGAGAATCAGTGCAGTGGGATGTCTTTGTCTCCCGGTTCCAGAAAAGTGGCCGGTTTTCAGCTGCCCGCCCTCTCCGCAGCGCGTGCTCCAAACCTCTCTCCGCACGAATCCTTCAATGCTGTCTGCCGCCGCTCCTCCGAGTCACGGTGTCTTATCTTCACTTTTATTTGTGGAATTTTCACTCGGCCAGCTTTCTGGTGATTCTGGAAGGTGTTTGTTCTTTCTTTAAGTTATAGTATTAAAATTGCTGAGTATGACGGCAACATAGGTGTTTTACCTATGCCGCCATCTTGGTTCTCTCCAAAGTTATTATTGATAGGTACTTATTTGTGACCATTTTTTTCTTTACCCCTGTGTTCTGTCTCCACTTCCTATTGCTTTTTACAGCAGACCCTTTAGCATTTCTTACATTGTTAGTTTGGTGGTAATGTATTCCCTTAGACATTTTTTGTCTGTGAAGCTCCTGATTTGACCTTCAATTTTGATTGATAACCTTGCTGGATACAGTACTCTAGGATTCACACCCTTTCTTTGCATGACTTTGTATGTTTCATTCCAATCCCTTCTGGCCTGATAAATTTCTGTTGAGAAATCACTTGTTAGTCTGATGGGGGTACCTTTGTAGGTGACTTTCTGTCTCTCTCTGGTGGCTTTTAAGATTCTCACTTTGTCGTTGATGTTTGCCAATAATTACAATGTGCCTTGGCGTAGGTCTTTGGGGGTTTATTTTGCTTGGGACTCTGTGAACTTCTTGGATTTGTGTGGATTTTTTCTTTCCTATATCAGAGAAGTTTTCTGTCATTATTTCTTCTAACGGGTTTTCTATCCCTTGCTTAGTTTCCTGTCCCTCTGGAAACCCTATTATGCAGATGTTGTCTTGTTTCCTCTTTTCCCAAAGTTCCCTTAGGCTCTCCTCCTGATTTTTAATTTTTTTTTCTAGAAGCTGTTCTAATTGTCTTTTCCTACCTTGTCTTCCAGCTCACTGATGTGGTCCTCTGCTTCTTCTTGTCTACTCCTGATACTTTCTATGGAGTTCTTTACCTTAGTAATGTCACTTTTCATTTCTTCTTGGCTCTTCATTTCTTCTTGGGTCTTCTTCATTTCCTCTTGGTCCTCCTTCAATTTCTCTGGGTTCTTACTCATAATGACTTATATTCTCTTTAGCCACCCTATGACCATTTCTCTGAACTATCTCTCTGACAGGTTGCTTGCTTCCATTTTTTACCTCTTTTTCTAGTGAGGCTTTTTTTTTCTTTCATTGGTAGGCTGTTTCTTTGTGTCCCCATGTTCTCTCTTCTTTATGTGTCTGGTTATGTAGTTCTCACTCTTCTGTGTTGATTTAAAGGCTCAAACTACAACATAACCAGGTACAATGCACCAGGCACTGAAGAGGAATTTATTCACGGTATTGGTAACTCCAAATTAAAAGTGATTGCCAGAGGAAGTCACATTAGGTGATAGGTGAGAAAGAAGAGAGTAAGACAAAACACATTCACACACGAAAGAAAGAAAGAAAGAAAGAAAGAAAGAGAAAGAAAGAGAGAGAGAGAGAGAAAGAAAGAAAGAAAAAAAGAAAGAAAGAAAGAAAGAAAGAAAGAAAGAAAGAAAGAAAGAAAGAAAAGGGGAATGCCAAAATGAAATTGGGAAAAGGGGAAGGAGTAAAAATAAAGGAAAGGGGAATAAACTATAAATATGTGTTGAAAGCTCCTGAAGGACTGCCACTCATCCCAGCAAAAGCCAGCAACAAGTACCTGGATATTCATACAAACTACATACAACAAGTAATATCAAGGGAGGTTAGGGAACACAGAAGCATAAAGCTATAAAAAAAAAACCAATTCAAACAACAACAAAACAAAAACAATTCCAACCCTCCCCCGCCCCCCACAAAATGAATTAAAAGAATAAGCAAACCAATCTCACAAACATGCATAAAATATCATTATAATCAACAGTCAGGTAAACAACATCAGCAGGACAGAGAGAAAAACAATTTAGGATAGTGAAGTCAGAGAAGCGAGAGATGTGTATTTACTTGGAGCAGGTGGTTGGAGATTGGATATATAAGTGGGGTGAAATTTTAACAGGGGGTAAAAAGAGAGAATAAGGAAAATCTAAAGCAGAAAAAGTGTAAGGGGAACAAGACACTAACTAGATAAAGGTTAGCAAGAGAGTGATGGCATAAGGGTGAAGTTGTGGTAGAATAAAAAGATACTAAAGGATAGATGAAAATAGACTGTATAACACTAATCCCAAAGTAGAATAAAGATGAAATAAAATGGCACTTAAAAAAGTTTAAATAGTAGTAGAAATAAAATTGATTCCTTAATTTGTGTTACACAAGAGTCAATTTGTGATTCAGCCGCTGGGTGGCAGTGTTTCTGGATTGACCTCTGGGTCTATTGGTCCTCTCTAGCCTGAACTAAAATCCCGCTATACCTATAGTATTCAATACTGATTTGTGGGAATGGGCTGCCCCAGAGCTGCCTCTCTAATGGTGAGCACCTGTTCTGATCCCCAGCCTCAGAAAAACAGCTCACCCCTGCGGTATCCCAGGTTATTCCCCACCAGGGGATCCCATGTTCCTGGTTCAGCACTGAGAAACTTGGATTGGGAGAGGGAAAATGCAAGCGTGCGAACTCAAATCCCACTTGTATGTCTGCACGAAACCTTTTCCCCCTTGGGTTTGGCAGCCAGCACCCTCCCAAAATTGTTAGGCTGGCCTTCTTTGTCTGGTCCAATGGGTTGCTTTCTAGATATCCCTTCTGCCACCAGCTCTGAGGGCCCTCTTCCAGGTTTACCAGCTCCAACAGCCACGGACTTTTCCTCCTTCCCCCCCCCCCTCCAGGCGCGAATCTCTCTGCTTTGCTAGCTCCCCCAACCCCAGGTGAAATCTTACCTTTCAGTGGTGGAGCGCAGGGCTCAGCCACCCAGTGGGTACTGCAGCTGTAAAATTTTTAAGCTCTTCTTCTTCAAGATGGCGCAGTCCTCCTCCGAGCCAGTGGCTCCTCGAGATAACCCTGCCGCATCCGGGCCGCTCAGTTAGGGGAGGCAAATCTAGCAGTCCCCTTCCTTCTCCCAAAGCCCAGCTGTTCCCCAACTCGCCAACAAACACTCTCCATGAGACCCTCAGCTGCTCCCTCTGTCTGCCCTGAGACACAAATGATTACGCGTCCTTCTGTTCCGCCGCCATCTTTTCTCCCCCTCTTCCCATCTTTCTACTACCCTCCCTCTCCTTTTCCTTCCTTCCCACCTTAACTTTTTTCATCACTTCCTCCCTCAGACCTGCTTTGCTCCATTCCCCATTTCTTCCTTCTTCCCATTCTGCTTTTAAGCTCTACTGCTCTCCTTTAAGACTTTCTCCCCTCCTTCTTTCTCTCTCATCCACATTCTTCTCTACTTACTTCCACTATTTTAATATCTACCTGCCTAATTATTCATTATCATTTTTTTCTTTTCTGACTCCTACTTTTAAAATCAGTTCCCAGTACACAACTATACTTGAATTTTATTATAGTTCCTACAGTTCACTCACACATCCTCTTTCCCTTTTTTTAACTCTGATCTCTACTGACTCCTTTATAAAGTTCTTCTGCCCACCTTCCCTTCTTAAAGCTTCCATTAAGGAGAGCATTAACCCTTAGACCAGAGCTCATCCCAGCCAGGTGTTCACCACTCCCCTTTACCTGGCCTCCCCACAACTGTCCTGCTCCCATTCCCTGCCTGGTACACCCAACTCAGTGAGAGTGGCTGGGTACTGCTGCCCAGAAGAACTCAGAGTGTCCTGCACTCTATCCCAGGCCTGTGGGCACATTGGTGAAGACCAATGGCCGCCACCACCTTCCTCCCAAGTCTGGGTGCACCTGCTTCACCTCCCCCCCTCTGCCCCCGGGTCGCCACCCCCTCCCGTGTGCAGTTTCCTTCCCCTTTCCATTCCTGTGTCTTTTTCTCATTCCCTTTCTGTATTTCTGTTTCTCCTGTCTGCACGAAGGCCTGCCTTTCTCTCCCTCTCCCTTTTTATCCCCTCCTATCATATTATATCCTACCCCTGACCTTGCAGCTGCCTGAGCAGAGGGTGGGAACACAACCTGTTGATCCGGTCACGATGTGATGCTGTAATGGACAAATGTGCATATTCCTCTATTATTAGATTAGATTATGCAAATACTGAGAAATAGTAAAAGTAAAAATTACCTCTAAGCTCACTTTATTAGTCATCTCAGACTGCCATCACAAAACACCAGAGATGGGGTGGCTTTAACAGCACATTTATTTCTCACACTTGTGAAGACTAGGAAGTTTAAGATTAAGATTCTGGCAGATTCAGTTTCTGGTGAGAACCCTCTTCTTGGCTTGCAGTTGGCTACCTTCCTGCTGTATTTTCATATTATGGAGAGAGTGCTTTGGTCTCTCTTTGTATAAAGACATTGATTCCCTCATGGGATTCCTATGGTTTTTATCTCATCTAAATTTAATTACATCAGAAAATTCCCATTTCAAATACCATCATATGGTGAGTTAGGACTTCAACATATAAATTTTGGGTGAACACAAACATTCAGCCAATAACATCCATCATTCAGAGATAATTGTTATTAATTTGGGGGAGACATATAGTTTAATAAAAATTTCTATGCAAGTACATATATTTTTATATATGTATATATTTTTATAAAATAAAGTTTAATTTGTACATATTACCTTTAAGCATACTTTTAATATTTAACAATATGAGTTTTTTAAATATATATTATTGATTTTTTTACAGAGAGGAAGGGAGAAGGATAGATAGCTAGAAACATCGATGAGAGAGAGACATCGATCAGCTGCCTCCTACACACCTCCCACTGGGGATGTGCCCACAACCAAGGTATATGCCCTTGACCGGAATCGAACCTGGGAACCCTTAGTCTGCAGGCTGACATTCCATCCACTGAGCCAAACTGGTGAGGGCAACAATATGACTTTTTAAATGTACTTATTGGTTTTATAAATGACTAGAGGCCCAGTGCATGAATTTGTGCATCAATGGGGTCTCTAGCCTTTGTCTGTGGGATCAGGCCAAAACCAGCTCTCCAACATCCCTTGAGGGTCCTGGATTGTGAGAGGGCTCAGGCAAGGCTGTGGTACCTCACCAGTGCACGATCGCGTTCAGAGAGAGAGATGCAGGAGGTTGGCCAGCTGGGGAGGGACCACAGGAGGGCTCCAGGGTGTTTCTGACCCACTCACTCAATCTAGATCAGCCAGATCCCAGCAGAAAGCTAATCTACTGGTCAGAGTCTGCCCCCTGGTGGTCACTGCATGTCACAGCAAGCAGTTGAGCAGCCTTAGTATGTCATTAGCATATTACACTTTGATTGATTGAATGGCCAACCAGTTGACCAGATACTTAGTATATTAAGCTTTTATTATATAGGATTTAAATGACCATGTTTGAATTTAATTAATTAAATCATTCTCTTCTTATAAGACTTGCCAAATTTCACACTATTAAGTCATCACTGAGCTAAGAATAGAATAGGAGCATTGATATAATTGCTAATCAATTACAAAAAGTTACATATGTTGTGGACTTACCTTGTCCATTTACTTATTTTTATTTAACAAATGTTCTCTTGTTGAATATTTAAATTTTTCTCATTTGTTCAATGTTATAAAAAGCATCTTTGTACATACTTCTTATATGATTCAGATTACTTCCTAAGGATATATTCTTAGAAATAGAATTATTGGGTAATATGGTTGCACTTACAAAAGTATTCTTTTTGTGTTATTTCTTGCCAAATTGCACTTTGGAAGGTTTGCACTAAATTTCACTTCCACAGAATACTGTTTTCTTGTACCCACCAAAATACTGGGTTTTAACATTTTAAAAATTCTTTTCCAATTTAATATTTACCAAATGGTATAATTTACTTTAATTTGAATTTTTTGGATTTTACTATCATTTCATGAGTTGTTTAACAAGGTGAAGTTCAGTGTAGATAAATGACAAGATCTGCACTCAGATAACATAACTCAACTAAAGGATAAGTATCAATATTACTTTAAAGCATATTATGTGGAAACTTTCTAGAGATTTTATTTGATAATAAACTCAATATAAATCAATTGCATGATGTAGTTGGCAATAAAGCTACTTTAAAATAGTGGGAATTAGTAAAAGTCTTGTGTATCGGTGAAGGGAGGTGAAAATCCAACTTTACTTCTTTTTATTCTATACCTGAGACAACAGCCACACCAGATCCAAGCCCCATACCACTAATAGTGGCCCAGACAGATTAATGTATGTTCAGAAGAAAGTGAGAAGTCTGGAGAAAGAAGCATAAAATATGCCCTATGAAAAGTGGCTGAATGAGCTTAGAAGAAAAGAAGACTCAGGGAGACATGACTTCTGTCTTTAGAGTTTGAAGAAGTCATGGAACAAAGAATGTAGGCACATTCTGCTTGGTCCCAGAGGACTGATACAATAGTAAATGCCACATTGAGAATAATTTTAGCTCAACACAAGGAATATCTGTCTAAAACACATATTGGAAAGGTATGGACTAGATACCTTCTAGCTTTAGTCTTGAGTTTCTCAGTCTATGTGGATGCTACTGCTTCTAATCATCTTAACCAGAGATAATCGGCTTTGTGTTTTGGGAAGAAGCCATGAAAAGCAGTGCTTTTCAAATTTAAAATGTATATGGCATACTTGAAAGCTTTTTTTAAATGTGGATTAAGATTCACTAGTTCTGGGACTGGTTTGATATTCTGCATTTCTATCAAATTCCAAGTGAAGCCAATGCCATTGATTTAGGAGCACAGTTTGAATAGCAATCTATTAGGATGCATTCCCAACTCGGACAACATAGTCCCAAAACAGGTGAAAATTGGCTTTTGAGGGTTTTGAAGGAGATATTTAGTTATTACACTGGTTTGTGGCCCTATAACAGGTAACAATATATGAACAGTTAAACAGTAAAATTGTGCTATTAAAATTTCATGGGTAAAGTGATTTGGAAAACAAATGTGTAAAAATGTCAGTTTAAGGAGATCTGATAAAATACTACACTTGCTTTATTGTTTTTCCATATTTCCCCATTGTTCAAGCCAAACTGTTGGAAGCTGCCCATTGCCTTCACTAGCAGAAAGGGGTGGACAAGGAGTCCAGAAGGCTCGTCAACCTTGAGGCTCTGGTAAGGGTCAGAGCCACACAACTGCTGTCTAGTTGAGACAAAGGTAGCTGAAGCAACTTCCACCTTTTACTTTTATGTAAATCCTTGCTGATAGGCAATCACTGAGATTTTACTGGAATTACCTACCTAAGGGCTATGGGTATATCCCAAACATGAATAAAAAGGATGGCAAAGCCAGAGAAAAGTGGAGTACTTCCAAATGATCATTTCTTGTCTTGTCTCTTTAATTTTCACATGACCTCCTCCAAAGCCTGAACCTGAACCCTGAACTTGAACCCTGAACCACATGGGACTTGGAACACTCACAACTGGCATCTTCTATGTGAGACTTCTGGAAGAGACAGTTTTGCCTAGAGCTAAGAAAGGAAGGTTTAACCGAATAGGTGGGGAAGAATTCACTGTATAGGTGAAGAAAATTCAGAGCATGCAAAGCCCAAGATAAGCTGCAGAAGTCTCCATCTGTAAGTAGGGTGGGAAATGTCTTTTTCATCCTGGCCAAATGGGGCAGAATTCAATTATAAATAAAATTTTATTATAGACTTTTGGTTTGCATGCTTAAGGAATTAGTTTCAGAAGGTATTCTCTTACAGTTTTGTTTGATGCTATAGAACATAACCCTTAGTTTCCTGAAAAGGGTACATTTGATTTTGAATGCTGGCAGAGAGCAGGTCAAAATTTGGAAAAAGCCCAGCAGCAGGGAAAAAATATCTTGCCTCCAAATTTTTTTTCCTTGTGGAACACATTACTGCATTTGCTAGAGCCTTTTACTGAGTCTAAGGAGGAACCTCCACTATGGCCCCTCTGCTCCTAAAGAGGAGCAAAAAGAGAACTTGGAGGAATGGCCTTCATGGCCCCCTCCACCTCCATGTCCTAATCCTGAAACATTTAATTGGCCATTAGTAGAATCACCTAAATAGAGAGCTACCAGAGAAAGAATGAAGAACATATCAGTGGAAGAAAGACTTGCTTTTCCTCTTATACAGGCAGCTGACCTACAGCTCCCAAATCAGATAATAAGACACCATGAAAAAAATTGATTTTAAAATGATAAAAGCCTTGCAAGAGAGTTCTGTTCAAAATAGTCTGACAGCTCCTTTTACAGGAGAAATTATAAATAATATGTATGAAGCATTCTTAGCTCCTTATGGTTGGTATCCTCTGGCTCGTGCATCTCTGGAGGGAGGAGATCATTTACTATGGAAGGGATAATTTTTGGAGAAACGATTCAAATATGTCAGACTGTGGCGTCAGGCACTTTTCAAGCAAATTTACTCGCTGCCACTGTAATAGTGGGGAATAAAAGGTGTTATAATTGTGGTGATAGGCACTCTCTCTCCTCAACTGTTGGGTGGAGTTATGATGTAACCAGCACCTGCCAAACACCCTAAGCCCCCCCATTCCTGGGTCCAGGAGTGTCCAATCATGTGCCTTATATGAAGTTGGCAATCAGTGGGTGCTGGGTACCCTAAGCCCCACCCCCTTCCCCTTAAAAGGCACCTTCACCCTGCACCACGTGCTCTCTCTCTCTCTCTCTCTCTCTCTCTCTCTCTCTCTCTCTCTCCCTTGGGAAGTGAACTGGCAGGGTCCTCTCTTCTCCTAATAAAGCCTGCATCCTGGTACACTAGTCTCCAGCCCATCTGTTTAATCTTTCATGTAGGAAAACAGAACATTAAAAAAATTATTAGGTCTTTAGGCAATCCTGTAAAATAGGTGTCCTCTCTCAAGAGTGTTATTAAGTCTCATTTTTGCCATGTTTTTATTTCACAAGCCATCATTTAAAATTTAGACAAATGAAACATTTTTCAGAATTTAGGGATCCATCTGAGATGTACCCATGCATAGAAAAGCAAGCTTAAGAAAATGCGCTCGGTCTGCCCAAATTTTGGTGACTTCTTGAGTCCCAATCTTTTCATGTACTATGTTTTCTTTAAAAACAGATGGCAAAAATGACACAAGGAAAATATACAGGCTGTATTTAGGCAATAGGATTAATGCTTCCATAATAATGATAGTTCTTGAATGATAATATATCACATTACAAGGTTGACTCCAAAATCTTGGTGGCACTCCTGTTTTTATAAAATAAAATAATACTTCAGCATTGAAGCCACTAAAAGTCAATAAGTTATCTCTGTTACAAAAATTTGCCAAAGAAAATGCCTTAAGATAATTATAATTGGATTTAAATCTCAAAAAATTGTTGAAACATAGATAAATAATATATTAATTATAAAGGTCACATAGCCTAGGGGGAAGGCAGGTTGTGCCTCTCTAATGAAGGAAGAGGCTAGTCACCCTTCCCCCAGTAGAAAAAAGGGCATTTTAAAATCCAGCGGCTAGGCCAGTGATGGGCAACCTTTTGAGCTTGGTGTGTCAAAATTCGCCAAAAAAAACGAGCATAACTGAGGTGGTGAGTCACTTCGAGAAAAAAACACACACATAATTTTGTGATATTTGTAGTTTAAATAACAAAAATGTATAATTGTAATATATAACTGTATTTAATAAACTAGAAACTATTTAACTTACCTGCTTAGTGACTTCTTTGTTCATCTGTCAGTCGGTTTCTTTTGTTGGTCTTGATATTATTTAACTTGTGTGGGGACCCAAGAACTAAGATAAGTGAGGGGGAGGGGAATTATTTAACTAACCTGCCTATTAGTGACTATTTTTGTTGCTGAATTTCATTGGCTAAACCTTCAGTTAAAGGTTGGTATTTTGTACACTTCAAGCCCAAGCAAACACTACTAACTTCATCTGTCAATCTGTTTCTTTTGTTGGTTTTGATATTATTTAATGCTGAGAATAAAGTCTCACAAAAGTATGTAGAGGGAAAAATTGTGAGTAAAGCTATTGCTATATTTTTCAGGGTGCTGAAAGTGTCTGATAATTGGTTCCAGGCACTCCAAATTTCCTGTTCATAGTGTCACTCCTCTTGATTCTCCAAGTGGCACCTTTCCAGATTCTCAGGCTTTGACCTCAAGTCATCAAACACCTGAGCCCAGATGCTATCTTGAAACTCTGCAAGTTGCATCTACAAATCATCAATTTGCATCCATTGGAAACCATTTAATTCCAAACTACTGTAGATTACTACATTAGGATACTTAATTATTTTTATAGTCTGTTCTAGGCTTCTAAATTGATTAAATCTATCACTAAACTGGTCAATTAATGAGTCTAAAACATGCTGGTACTTTATATTCAAGGGTTCCATTTCATTTTGCACAGTTGCACTGGCCTTCTCAAAATACTTTGTTACTCAAGGAAAATACTTATAAGTTTTAGTTTCTACATCTGTCTCTCGCCCAACGGGGTGAGCTGGGCCCTCTCTGGAGAAGAAACTTGAGTCTCCCGAGATATGTGATCAGTACTGGGACCCCACCAGCAGGCGAGGGGATACCAAGGCAGCTGTTAGGCAAGGAGGCCACGGGGCATAGACTACCAAAGAGACAGAACTGAATCTCACATCACCCTGCTTGGCCCTGGAGGATGGTTGGTCAGTAAGAGATGGGTAAGATTCCTCAGGAAGGAACAACCTAAGACAGGCACAGTCACAGAGGGGCCATCAGCAGAGAACTTGAAGGTCAACAGAAGTGAGGCACAGACCCTCACCCCCCCTAACCTTGCAGGGGCCTGAACTCTCACCCCTTCTGAGGGAGTCTCCTGCCCCCATGGCTGCTTCACCTTCCATGCCCAGCTCAGATCGGGACCCAGGTTACAGACAGAGACTTGGCTGGCAGCAGCTGCCCTATATCTAAATCTACTCTAGCACCAGTAATGCTCAGGGCCTACTCAAAAATGCAAATAATCCTTTCCACTAATATTTACAGGGTAAACTAAGATTATTGTTTGAGTATTAAATTTGACAGTAAAATAGTAATCAAGTTTTCAGATTTAAATTGGCCAATTGAAATATGTGAATACTGGAGAAAATTTCAGTGTACTGGACAAAAAGCTGTTCCTAAAATATTAACTAAAATTTCCATTAATAGTTCATGTCATTGTAAAATTGCTTAACATGCAAAGAACCTAAAGTAGCCATATTTGTGTGCAAAAATTAAAATTTAAAGTTACCAATACTGCACTACAAAAATATACAAAAGCCTCCATTAATCAGAGGGAAAAATACACACAAAAAATGGAGGATAGTGGGGTAATATCATGTAAGGAAAAATATCCTGTAAGTAAATTACATCTAGAAAATTCTTACATCAGAAAATTAGTTTCCATTTGTAATGGAAACACCCATGAACACCCAGTGGAACACCCATGAAAAACACACATGGTGTTAAAATAAGCCAAAGGAAAATCATTTGGGCAAAAATAAAAAGAATCCCAAGTTAAATTTACAGAAAAGATTCCTTTGTTAACTTTTGGTAGAGAATATGTTTGTATATTTTCAGAAAACAATTCCAAGACCATATGGATTCATGCAACAAAGAGGAACTGACAGGTCTGTTCCAACCATGAGGACAGTCCAGAGATGGAAGATGCTGATGACACCTTGCCATGCTAGCAGTCAGAAGCTGTGCGTTGCTGCAGGTTGCCCAGGACTAAACCAGAGAATATGCAGATGCAAGATTTTTTAAAGGAAATAAATGGGGGGAAATAGATACAGAGGCAAAAAACATTGGACAGACTGTCAAACTACAGTGGGAAGGCAGGGGAGGTTGGGGGGCAGGGGCTGTAAGAGATCAACCGAAGACTTGTAAGTATGCATATAAGCATAACCAATGGATACAAGACATTGGGGAGGTGGGGCAGGTGAGGGCATGTGTTAGGAAGTAGAGGAGGCCAGAGGGAGGTCAATGAGAAAAAAAGGAAACATATGTACTACTATTTGTAATCTTTAAACAATAAAAAATATAAAATAAATAAAATAAAATAAATGAAAAATGGACCTAAATATATACTTTTTGAAAGAGGACATAAGGCATGTCAAGAGACATATGAAAACATGATCAAAGTCGCTAATCATCCAAGAGATGCAAATCAAAATGACAATGTGCTATCATATCACACCTGTCAAAATGGATATCTCAACAAATCAATAAATGAAAAGTGCTGGCGAGGATGCAGTGAAAAAGAAACCCACATGCACTGCTGGTGGCAATGCAGACTGGTACAGCCACCATGGACAACAGTATGGATTTTCCTCAAAAAAACTAAAAAATGGAACTCCTATTTGACTCAGTGATCCCACATCTAGGAATATATCCCAAGAAATTAGACAGAATAGATGCATCCCTATGTTCATAGCAGCACAATTCACCATAGCTAAAATTTGGGAAGAGCCTAAGTGCCCATCAGCAGATGAGTGGGTTAAAAAACTGTGGTACATCTACACAATGGAATACTATGCTGCTATAAAAAGGAAGGAATTCTTACCATTTGCAACAATATAGATGGAACTGGAGAGCATTGTGCTCAGCGAAATAAGCTAGTGAGACAAATTTAAATATCACATGATCTCACTCATTTGTGGAATATAATGAACAACATAAACTGATTAACAAATATAGGTCCAGAGACAGAGAAGCATTGATCAGACCATCAAACCTCAGACAGAAGGTAGGGGAGGGTGGGGGTAAGGGGAATAGATCAACCAAATGACTTGTATGCTTGCATACAAGCCTAACCAATGGACACAGATACCAAGGGAGTGATAGCATGAGTGGGGGAATGGAGGGGGCAATGGGTGTTAAGGACACATGTAATACCTTAATCAATAAAGAAAAAAATTTCTTTACAACCTAAGAAAAAAATTGTTTTATATATTTAGGTGCTCCTTTTTATGTTCATAAATGTTCACTAGGTTTATATTCTCTGGTTGGATCACTCCCTTTATTGTTATGTCATGTCCTTCTTCATCTCTTTCTGTAGCCTTTATTTAAAAAGTCTATTGGTCAAATGTAACTATTGCTATCCCAGCTTCTTTTTTTCATTGTTATTTGCATAAAATATCTTTTTTTTCTTTTACTAGTAGTCTGTCTGTGTCTTTCATTCTGAGGTGGGTCTCTTCTAGACAGCATGTACTAGTATATGGCTCTTGTTTTCTTATCCATTCAGCTACACTATGTCTTTTGCTTTGAGCATTTAAGCAATTTTTGTTTAAAGTGATCATTGACAGGTACATATTTATTACCATTTCATTCTTTTAACTACATTACTGTCTTCTTCTTCTTCCTTTCTCCTTCTTCCTCCTTTTTCTCCTCCTCCTCCTCCTCCTCCTCCTCCTCCTCCTCCTCCTTCTCCTTCTCCTCCTCCTTTTTCTCTTCCTCCTCCTTCTCCTCTTCCTCCTTCTTCTCCTTCTTCCTCCTTCTCCTTCTTCATACTTCTCCTCCTCCTCCTCCCCCTCTTCCTCTTCCTCTTCCTCCTCCTCCTCCTCCTTCTTCTTCTCCTCCTTCTCCTTCTCCTTCTCCTTCTCCTTCTCCTTCTCCTTCTCCTTCTCCTTCTCCTTCTCCTTCTCCTTCTCCTTCTCCTTCTCCTTCTCCTTCTCCTTCTCCTTCTCCTTCTCCTTCTCCTTCTCCTTCTCCTTCTCCTTCTCCTTCTTCTTCTTCTTCTTCTTCTTCTTCTTCTTCTTCTTCTTCCAGAACACCCTTTAATATTTCCTGTAGTACTCTCAGGGTGGTAATTAACCCTTCCACTTTCTCTTGTCTGGGAAACGCTTTGTCTTTCAATTTTAAATGATATTTTTTCCTAGGTAAAGTACTCTAAGTCTCCATTTTAATCATTTTGCATATATTATGCCAATCCCTCCTGGCTTGAAATGTTTCTGTTGATAAATCAGCTGTTACTCTTGGTGTGGGCCTCTTTGGTTTCATCTTTTCTGGAACTCTCTCCAATTCCTATACTCATGTGTCTTTCTTTCAGCAGGTTAAGGGAAATGTTCAGTCATTATTTCTTTGATCCCTTGCTCTCTCTTCTTTTTTTCTGGTGCCCCTATGATACAAATGTTATTATTCTCCATGTTGTACCAAAAGTCACTTAAAGTATTATAATTTTGTTTTAGTTCCTTTTGCTGCTCTGATTGGGTGTTTTCTGCTGCCTTGTCTTCCAAATTGCTGATTTGATCATCTGCTTCCAGCACCTACTATTTATTCATTCTAGAGTATTCTTCACTTTAAATCTTGTATTCTTCTTTTCTGACTGTTTATTGTTATGGCTTTTTTGTTCTTTATCATGCTGTTGTAGTTATTAAGTTTCTGGAGCATTTTAAAACATTTTTTGAATTCTATATCTGATACATTGCTTGCCTCCATTTCATTTAATTATATTTCTTGAGATTTCTTCTTTTCTTTCATTTGGAGCATTTTTTTGTCTTCCCATTTTTGCTGCCTCTATTTTTATGTATTAGGTTTAACTGCTATGACTCTCAGTCAAGGTAAGGTGGCCTTATGTATTAGGGTCCTATGGAACCAACTGGTGCAGTCTCCTTGATCTCTTGAGCTGGGTGCTCTAGGAATGTCCTTTGTTTGGGTTATGTGTCCCTCCTGTTTTAATTGAGCCTTGATTTCTATTGGCCCTTTTATGTGTGGGATCAACAATCAGGCTGGCTGGATGACTGTAAAGATGAACCCCAACCACAATGTATGAGCTTCTCTGTCAGTGTGAACACACAAAATGAAATTCACTTCAGCAGGGTCTGGTGCATGCTGAGTTTTTCCTTTGGATTTACCACTTGTGAAGCTAATGGATTCCCAGTGTGATGTTATCTGAAGCTGGCCACTGGGTGTGTTTGTTCTGGGGCATTTTGGAAAGTATTATGGTGTAGGCCAATGTCAGACACTGCCTGTAACTGGCTCTAGACAAACTTTTTGTAGCTATGAAATGCTCTACAGTTTGTGTCTGCCTCTTCTGGACTAGGGTGTGTGTGGAAAGAACCAAGCTTGCCTTTTGCTATCACCAGGCATGGGGTAAGGTTAAAAAAAGTCTCAAGGCACTCCAAGATCCGCCTCTGCCTCTGCCAGAGGTTTAATAGGCTAAGTTCCTAAAATAACTTTCGGCTGTATTCAAATTGCATGGTATATATTCTCAGTGAGTCACCAGGTATGAGCAGGTGGTGTTCATCAGATTGACATAGGTTCAAACTCAGTGCAAGTGTTGTAGCTGAGGCCACTCAGCAAACCCCCAGGGTATTCCAACTTTGTGTTACTACTGTAAACGTTTGTGGTGTGGCAGGGACTCAGGAAGTCAGGGTGAGGCCAGCAGTGTTTATCAAGCCCAATAATACCATTGTTTTTCCATGTGAAGGCAGGGATCTGCATTTATCAAGTGTGTGGATTAAAAATAGTCCCTATCCTAGAGCCACACTACTCTGTTTGTCCAAAATTCTTCTAGGAATCTAATATCAGCAGGGAGGACAGGTCCACCAAGAATAGGGAGGATGGGGCTAGTTAATCTTCCATGAGGGAAAGGTGCTGGTCAGGTTTGGGATATGGTGGGAGAGTGATCCCTGTCCTTGAGCCACACAACTCAGCCTGTGCTGCATTTTGGAAAGTGGTGCCCCCAGAAGCCTATAGATTGGGGATAGCAGATCTCCCTCTGAGGGGAGGCACCAGTCAGGTTCATCACCATACAACTCAATCATTGACAACCTCTTAGCCTGCTCAGAATTCTACACTCTGGTCCAGGCAGGTGTCTCCTTAGGAGGGCTTAAGCTGTGCAGGACTATGTGACACGGAGTCCTGAGGGTGGGTCTATTTCATTCCCCCAGGCTGATATCTTAGGGAGGGAAGTGTTCCACCTAAGAAATATGGCATCTGCAGTGTGGGAGAGGAACTCAGCACAAGGACTCTGGATACTGTCCCATTATCTCTCTTCCCAGAGCCATAAACCCATTTCTCTTCATGTGATTCTAGTTTTCTCTGCCCTTCCTCTGCTGAAGCCCAGGGTGAGTGGCTGTGAATGAGATTTTGTTTTGGGCCCTTTAAGAGGGAACCTGTGTCCTAGATGGGTGGCTCAGTTGGAGCATCATCTCATTCACCAACAGATTGAGGGTTTTATTCCCAGTCAGGGCATATACCGAGGTTGGTTCAATCTCCATTTGACTCATGTATAGGAGGCAACTGATCTATGTTGATATTTCTCTATTATCTCTCTCTCTCTCTCTCTCTCTCTCTCTCTCTCTCTCTCTCTCCCCCCCCCCCCTTTTCTCTATCTAGAAATCATTGAAAACATATTCTCTGGTGAGGATTAAAGAAAAAAAAGAGGGTTCTTGTGTCTCTAGCAGACTTCTATTTCTCCCTGTTGTTATAGAATCCTCACTGATTTTCACAGCCAGATGTTATGTGGATGTCTCTTTCTGGTTCTTGTCCTGTGGTCTGAGGAGCCTGTCTTGAGGTTGAGACATGTTTCTCAAAGGAAACATTTGCAGCTGGGATATTGCTCTGGAATCCCAGATGCTGCCCCTGGGAGTGGGGCCAACCCTTTTTGCATCTCCACCTTTCTTACCAGTCTCAATGTGTCTTCTTATGTAAACCCTTGGTTTTAAAACTTCTCTTCAGACAGTCTTCAATTGTTTATTCCAGTAGATTACCAGAATTCATCCATTTGTACTAAATGGTCAAATTTATGGTGTAAGACATCCTATCACTGTGGTATTCCTCTAGGCCTAGAGTTTCAAACCACTTAGCTTTTACTAACCACATTTCAGAATTATCCTTTGCTGCCTTTAGGTGTTTTTTAGAGTTTATAGTTGTCCTTGGCAGGGAGAAACACAGAAAATGTCATCTTGCCTGGTTTATGCCATTTTGTTGGGAGCAGAAGTCTTAAGAGGGTATTTTATACTATGTCAAGTAAAGGCATTCTTCCATATAGAGCTTCCTAGGGATCCATCCCAAAACAGTCATATTATACCATAGCAAGGACTGAGACAGAAGAAAGTGGGGCTATAACAGATATTCAAAAAAGGTGGACTCTGGTGGCTGAATTTCTAGACATTTTAATGTGTAATGGACATGTTTGTAAGGCTCTGAAGCTGGGTCTATGTTCCCATAGTTTGAGTTAGCATTCATAACTGTGAATCTGTCCTCTTTTGGAAGAGGCAAAAAGGTTCTCAGCTTAATTTTGTGTCTGCAAGTTTGGGCTCTGGTTTTCCAAACATTATATGGTCTTTAAACTACCGGGCTTGGATTCTAGGTCAACGAATAAAGTGTGGGAAACAGTTACAGACCAACATTTTTCACATGTTGGGGCTAAGAGACTTTACTTGGGGCTAAGGATATGATATTTGGCCCAGACATTCCTACCATAAAGCCAGATTTTCATTCTCCATTTGAGTTTACTATTTTATCTTAAACAGAGCCATGGGATTTTCTGACCAAGAAAGTATTCACAAATCAAAGAGGCTGTCTTTCTCAGCCCCTGGGGAAGCTGAGGCATAGAGAAGAGAAGAGGCCTACATGACATAACCCAGTGAAGCAGTGATATAATGGGAACAAAGATATAAGGTTTCTGACTTTCAAGGTTCTTGCAACAGAGCTAAACATTGGTAACCACAGATTTTTGGTGTTGGATTCAGTTTGAGAAGATTTTATAGTGAATAGACAAACTGGAGTATATCCAAAAGGTAATGAACAGTCTGTGAAAAGGGCTTCTAATAAGGACCATGAGGAACCTTGGAAAGAATTAAACCTATTCAGTCTAGAGAACAGTTTAGGGGGATATTTTCTCTGCCTTTAGATATTTAGAGGACTATCATGGGAGAAGAGACCCAGTTAATAAAGCTGGGGCCTGTTGGTGGAAGCCATAGGAAGATACATTTCAGTTTAACAGAATAAATAAATATGTAATGGGAAGGGTTATTCAGAGATGAGATGGGCTATCTTATAAATGAGCAAGCTTCTTATCACTGGAATATGACTGGAACTGGAAAACCATTGGTTAGCATTGCAGTAGAAGTAATTCAAGACTTAAATGGGTGGGGATTGAACCAACACATCTTTAAGGAGATCTCCAATTATAAGTGTCTGTGTATCTGTTATCCTGACTAAATTGTCTATTTATGTAATCTGAAGCAAATCATTTGACTATTTGTGATTCTATCCCACCATCCTAGTCCCAAAGACAAAGAAGACAACTGCATAAGGAGGAAATAATTAACCATCCCCAAAAGAGAAACGTTTCTTTTCACCATACTTAAAAAAAGACATATGTTTATTTTGAAAAATTTGAGTTGTCAAAAACTTGATTGAATTTGAGGTCACAACATGAGCCCTGGATTTACTGAAATTTTGGCAGTAGTAGATAGACCACAAGCAGATGTTACTTTGTGCATGCTTAAATCCATACTTCTGGGAATTCAAAGGCACTTCTACAGAACGCAAAAGCATTCCGCAGGTTTGAAGGGGCAGAGGTAGAATGATTCATCCCACTATTGAGACTGGAACATTGATACTCAAAGGACTGGTCAATTCAGCATTAACATTACATATAATTTCTTTTCTAGAATCTGCTCCTAGTTTATTTTTGCAATTTATTTCCCACTACCTCTTAATCCCGTGCATTTAAAATATTGAAGTGCTCCTTTCTTGACTTCTCCCTCAGCTGGTCTGTACTAAGAGCTGCAAGAGAGCAGAAACCTAAACTTTTTCATATTTATATTTCTCCCACAATCTAGCACACAGTGAATACAGCTTTGATTGAATGTCTTGTCTTGCTTCAGGGGTTACATTTAGACATACATGCCAGAAGCTAATTGCAGCATGTCATAAATGTAAGAAGTTTCATCAAAAGGTTAATGGAACCTTGAGGATTGCCTGCTGGAAATGGCTAAGGGCATTTCACCACACCTAAAGATTTGCATAGATGACTGCTTGCTGGCAGACAGCTGAGGTCATTTTAATATACGTTATTGGCCAAACACCTGAACAGCCATAGGCAGTTCTTCCAATCTGACAATGAACTCTGTATACTAAAAGTTGCCTTTGATCTGTATAACTACTTTGCCTTAGGACAATTTGTGTCAATAAAAAGCAAGGGGTCTTAAGACAAGAACAACTTGGTTCCTACAGCCAAGCTCCTCTGGCTCCACAAAATGCTATTGAAATACATGTTTCATCTCTGGACTCTTTAATAATTTACATGCAGCCCTTCTCCAGATTCCTGAACCCTTCTAGATGCTGGATAAGACTTCTGGCACATACCCCTGCACACACAGCTTGTTATCATAGCATATTCCTAATCCCCACTGAATTTTGTTATTCTCAGTTCTCCATCCTGATTTCTCCATGCTGTTGAGTGAGAAAAGTTAACACTGAGCTTTACTGAATACTTCCTATGTGCTTGACACCATTCTGAGTACTTATCATGCAGTAACTCATGATAATCTTCCTCAAATTATCTCCATTAGACATATGAGAAAAATGAGGCACAGAGAGGTGCAATGATTTGTCCAAGGTCATGCACCTAAGAAGCTAAGTGTTTATCTTTGAACTGAGGCAACTGGCTCCATAAGTCACAAAGGAACAAGGGCCTTGGTTTGGGAGATATGGGGTGAAATAAAGAATAAGTTAGTGGAAGCTTTAGAATCCATGCTATAGAGAAAATATGGTGTGAGTCTCCCACATCCCACATGGTTCAGGTTTCAGGTTCAGGTTTCAGGTTCAGGGTTCGGGTACAGGCTTTGGAGGAGGCCATGTGCAAATTAAAGAGACAAGACAAGAAATGATCATTTAGAAGTACTCTACTTTGCTCTGGCCTTGCCATCCTTTTTATTCAGGTTTGGGATATACCCATAGCCCTTAGGTAGGCAATTCCAGTAAAAGCTCAGTGATTGCCTATCAGCAAGGATTTACATACAAGTAAAAGTTGGAAGTTGCTTCAGCTATCTTTGTCTCAACTAGACATTGGGTGTATGGCTCTGACCCTTGCCATAGCTTCAAGGCTGACCAGCCTTCTGGATTTCTTGTCTACCCCTTTCTGCTAGTGAAGGCAATGGGCATCCAACATCTCCTCCTTTTCTTTTCCTTAAAAAATATTGCATCTGAAGAATATAAATAAACATTTGAGAACAAAAATGAGATAAGCATTAGTGGTTATGCTGAGAGGAAAATAAATCAGTATGTAGTAAGTTTCTTTCTGGTCCAACAGTTCTTTGAGTCCTAATTTCAATGTCCAACCGTTCTTTTTTTTAAAATCTTTATTGTTCAGTTTATTAATTACATAGTTCCCTTTTTTTTCACCCTATAGTTCCCCTCCACCTGGTACCCATCCCACTCTCCGCCCTCACCCTCCTCCACTGTCCTCTCCCATAGTTGCATGATTTTTGTCCAGTCTCTTGCTGCACTTCCCACACCCCCTTTCTCCCCAAGAGTTGTCAGTCCATTCCCTCTCTATGTCCGTGATACTATTACATTCACCAGTTTATCCTGTTCATCAGCTTATTAATTCACTTGATTTTTAGATTCATTTGTTGATAGATGTGTATTTGTTGTTCCTAATTTACAATTTTGTCTTTTTCTTCTTCCTCTTCTTAAAGAATATCTTTCAGCATTTCATACAATATTGGTTTGATGGTGATGAATTCCTTTAGCTTTTTCTTATCTGCGAAGCACTTCATCTGACCTTCAATTCTGCATGATAGCTTTGCTGGATAGAGTAATCTTGGTTGTAGATTCTTGCTATTCATCACTTTGAATATTTCTTGCCACTCCTGTCTGGCCTGCATCGTTTCTGTTGAGAAATCTGCTGACAATCGTATGCGTGCTCCCTCATAGGTAACCATCTGTTTTTCTCTTGCTGCTTTTAATATTCTCTCTGTCTTTTGCTCTTGGCATTTTAATTATGATGTGTCTTGGTGTGGTCCTCTTAGGGTTCCTATATATTGGGGTTCGGTGCACTTCTTGGACTCCTAAGTCAATTTCTTTCACCAGGTGTGAGAAGTTTTCGGTCACTATTTCTTCAAATAGGTTTTCATTGTCTTGCTCTCTCTCTTTTTCTGGCACCCCTATAATTTGGATGTTGATATGCTTGAGGTTGTCCCAGAGGCCCCTTACACTATCTTCAATTTTTTGGATTCTTTTGGATTCTTGCTTTTTCAGCTGAGTGGATTTTACCTCTTTGTATTTCAAATCTTTAACTTGGTTCTTGGGGTGCTCCAGAGCACTTTTAGATCTTTGTATAATATTTTTTATTTCAGTCAGTGTATGCTTAATTTCTAGTTAGTCCTTTTTCATATCCTTGAGAGTCTCCTTTATATCCTTGAGGGTCTCCTTCATTTCCTTGTAGGACTCATTCATTTCCACATTGGTCTTGATCATTTCCTTGCAGGTCTTGTTCATATCCTTGAGGGTCTCGTTCATTTCCTTTGCGGTCTTGCTTATTTCTTTATAGGCCTTGACCTTTTGTTGGAGCCTCTTGAGAAGCCCTATAACCGTGGTTTTGAATTCCATGTCCAGTCATTTTTTTCCTCCATTTCTTTCACATCTGATTTCTTTCCATGTCTCTGCATGGTGGCTGCTTCCCTGAGTTGGTCAATGAGCTTTGTGTGGTAGACTTCCTACTAGGGACAGTGGCTCAGTCTCCCCAGTAACCTGAGATGGATATGGGTTGCACAGTCTTGCTGAAGTTAAGCTCAGGTTAATCGTTGTTAGCACTTGGAGGGGTTGACCTCCAGGCCAATTGTCTGTGAAGCTCAGAGGTGCTCAGGTTGGATGGGCGGAGTCTCCGGGCCAAGCAGACAGCGTCAGCTCCACCCTATGCAGCACCAGGGACTCTGTTCTGGGGGCAATGGCCGCCAGCACCTCTGAGAGAGAGCCGCTTCCAAGCTCCACCAGCTGCCGGGGAATTCAGACTCTCCCCAAATGAGTCTTCACACCCAACGTCTCACCCAGGGTTGTAAAACAAAGCAGTCTGGCGGTTTCTCGAATGAGAGGGCAAGTCGCAGAGCTCTCTCTACATGGTCACGCAGCTGAGCTGTTCGCGCAAGCTGCCTTGTCCACAAGCCGGCAGACCCGGCAGCACCCGAGCTTTGGCGTGCCCTCCCACTGTCCAGTTTTCATCCGGTATGATAGTGGGTTGGTTCCCTGGACTTTGCCCAGAGATGGAGAATCAGTCCAGTGGGATGTCTTTGTCTCCCCGTTCCAGAAAACTGGCCAGTTTTCAGCCGCCCGCTCTCTCCGCTGGCATGCGCTCCAAACCTCTCTCCGCGGGAATCTTTCAACGCTGTCCGCCGCCGCTCCTCCGAGTCACACTGTCTTATTTTCACTTTTATTTGTGGAATTTTCACTTGGCCAGCTTTCTGGTGATTCTGGAGGGTGTTTGTTCTTTCGTTAAGTTGTAGTATTAAAATTGCTGAGTATGACGGCAAGATAGGTGTTTTACCTATGCCGCCATCTTGGTTCTCTCCCCCAACCGTTCTTTATGTGTGCATGCCAGAAATGATATGCTAGTTCTGGATGGTGGGAAAATGGTGGCAATGCAGGTCTGACCTTCTCTGGCTTGGTCCTGGGCAACCTGCAATGATGTATAGCTGCTGACTGCTAGCATGGCAAGGTGTCTTCCCCATCTTCCATCTCTAGACCATTTCTCCTCTTGTCTTTGTGGCTGGAACAAACCGGTCATTTCCTCTCTGGAATCAATTGTTGCAGGAATCCACACATATTTGGAGGAGTTTTCTGGAAATATACAAACATATTCTCAACCAAAGGTTAATAAAGGGATCCTTTCTGTTCATTGTGCCCAAACAATTTTCCATTGGCTTATTTTGACACCATGTGTGTTTTCACGGGTGTCCTGCCTTCAGCATTACAAATGAAAAATAACTTTTAAAGTAAAAATTTTTTTGATGTAATTTGCTCAGGGGATTATGCCACTATCCCCCTTCTTTTTTATTTAAATATTATTAAGAGGCTTTTGGAAATTTTGCAATGCAGTCATGATAACTTTAATTTTCAATTTTATGCACAGAAATATGAGTGCTTTGGATTCATTGCATGTTAAGCAGTTTTTTAACTATGAGAAAAACCATTAGTAAAAAAATTAGTTAATGCTTCAGAAACAGTTTTCTGTCCAGTACAAAAATGTTTTTATGAATATTCATTTATTTTATTTTTTATTTATATTATTTTTTAATATTTTAATCTTTATTGTTCAGTTTATTAATTACATTGTTTCCTCTTTTTTTATCCCCTATAGTTCCCCACCACCTGGTACCCATCCCACCCTCCGCCGTCACCTGCCCCCCACTGTCCTCTCCCATAGGTGCAGGATTTTATTTCAGTCTCTTGCTGCACCTCCCACAGCCCTTTTCTCCCCAAGAATTGTCAGTCCATTCCCTCTCTATGCCCATGATTGTTATATTCACCAATTTATCCTGTTCATAAAATTTTTAATTCACTTAATTTTTATATTCATTTGTTGATAGATGTGTATTTGTTGTTCATAATTTTTATTTTTACCTTTTTCTTCTTCCTCTTCTTAAAGAATATCTTTCAGCATTTCATATAATGTTGGTTTGGTGGGGATGAATTCCTTTAGCTTTTTCTTATCTGCGAAGCACTTTATCTGACCTTCAATTCTGCATGATAACTTTGCTGGGTAGAGTGATCTTGGTTGTAGATTCTTGCTATTCATCACTTTGAATATTTCTTGCCACTCCCATCTGGCCTGCATAGTTTCAGTTGAGAAATCTGCTGACAATCATATGGGTGCTCCTTTGTAGGTAACTAACTTTTTTTTCTTACTGCTTTTAATATTTTCTATTTGTCTTTTGCTTTTGGCATTTTAATTATGATGTGTCTTGGTGTGGTCCACTTCAGAGTCCTATATTTTGGGGTTCTGTGCACTTCTTGGGCTTTTAAGTCAATTTCTTTCACCAGGTGTGGGAAGTTTTCAATCTCTCTTCAAATAGGTTTTCATTGTCTTGCTCTCTCTCTTTTTCTGGCACCTCTATAATTCGGATGTTGGTATGCTTGAGGTTGTCCCAGAGGCCCCTTACACTAACTTCAATATTTTGGATACTTTTGGTTTCTTGCTTTTCTGGCTGGGTGGATTTTACCTCTTTGTATTTCAAATCTTTAACTTGGTTCTTGCAGTCCTCTAGAGTACTCTTAGGTCTTTGCATAATATTTTTTATTTCAGTCAGTGTGTGCTTAATTTCTAGTTGGTCTTTTTTCATTTCCTCGTAGGTCTTGTTCATTTCCTTGTAGGTCTTGGCCTTTTCTAAGAGCCTCTTGAAAAGCCTTATAACCATGGTTTTTAACTCTATGTCCAGTCATTTTTTTCCCTCCATTTCTTTCACATCTGATTTCTTTCCATGTCTCTGTATGGTTGCTGCTTTCCTGAGTTGGTTGATTAGCTTTGTGTGGTAGTGGCTCAGCCTCCCCAGTTACCTGAGGTGGATATGGGTTGCACAGTCTTGTTGAAGTTAAACCTAGCTTATTGTTTCCAGCACTAGCAGGGTTTGACCTCCAGGCCGATTGGCGGTGAGGTTCAGCCGTGCTCAGGTTGGATGGGCAGTGTCTCCGGGCAGAGCAGGCAGCGTCAGCTCCACCCTATGTGGCACCTGCGACTCTGTGCCAGGTGGCAATGGCTGCCAGGACCTCTGAGAGAGACCTGCTGTTAGACTATTCAGCCTCTCCCTAAAGGAGTCTGCACACCCAACGTCTCACCCAGGGTCATAAAACAGTGCAGTCTGGTGGTTTCCTGAACGAGAGAGTAAGTCACAAGTCCTCTCTGGGTGGTCACGCAGCTCTGCTGTTCCCAAGTTTATGCACACTCTGCAGAAGCTCGCCCTCTCCACAAGCTTGCAGACCCTTGCAGCGCCTGAGTTTCAGTGTGCCTCCCCACTGTCCAGTTTTACCCCATATGATTGTGGGTTTCCCAGACTTTGCCTGGAACTGGGGAATCAGTGCAGTGGGATGTCTTTGTCTTCCCCATTTGAGAAAACCGGTGGGGTTTGCATCAGCCCGCTCCATTCACTCACATGCTCATGGCTCCAAACCTCCAACACTGTGTGTATCTTCAATGCTGTCCTCCATCACTCCTCTGAGTCACAGTGTCCTATCTTCACTTTTATTTGTGGAATTTTCACTCAGCCAGCTTTCCGGTGATTCTGGATGATGTTTGTTCTTTCGTTAAGTTGTAGTTTTGAAATTGCTGTGTATGGCAGCAAGATAGGTGTTTACCTATGCCACCATCTTGGTTCCTCCCTATTCATTTATTTTAGTTAGCCAATTTAAATTAATCTGAAATAAGGTTTATTTATTTATTTATTTTTAACTTTGCTTGTCCTAGATTATGGACAATAAGTGGCATTAATTAAATTTCTGCTATTAGTCTTTCAGTAACTTTATATAAACTTTATCTAGGAAGGCAAAAATACAAATTATTTATTTTTCAAACCTAATACATTGACTTTTTAATTACTGTTTTCCAGACATTTGAAGGAAATCTCTATTTCTTTCCAGAATAATTTCCAGGCCAGCTTTTAGAGAGTTTCTCTTAAAAGATTTTGTTGTTGTTTTTTTCTTTTACACCAAGCAACCTACAGAGCTACTGTTTGGATACTGTAACCAAATAGCTATATGACAATGACTTTTTAAATTATGCTGACAATTTATGATCAGATTTAAGGTTTGAATAATAATTTTCAGTTTATCCTGTAAATACTAGTGGAAGAGATTTCAAAATTTTAAATTTTCTTCTTTTTTTTCGCTTAGAATTTTATTTTTAAAGAGTATCTCCTTTGGCTTATTTCCATATACAGAGGAATTATGGGAAGTTTCAGTAATTTTCTTAGACTTTAAATGGATTCAGCTATAATTTCAGCATATAAAGAATAAATAATATATAAGATTTTTAAATGAGACACATGGCTTGTTGCAAGCAGTGTATTGAGCATTGAAAATAATTCATAAACTCCCAATCTGTGAAACGCAAATGCCCAGTGTATCACTGGCAGACACTCCCACAGGGAATTATGACTCTTGGCTTGCCCTGTGTCCCTGACTGGACACATGCTACCTCGCTGAAAGTTTCATGTTTGAACTTGGCTCTGAATCTTTGCAAGTTCCTTTCTGAAGCAGAGTGCCTTAACGTAGTGTGTGCACTGTCCCTTGCTCTTGATTGGAGCTCAGGTGTATGGTCTTTCATGATTGGCTAATTCAAAGACAGGGGTTGACCTTTACTGTTTTAATATGGCGACCCACAGGGGAGTAGCAAGCCATGTAGCAACATGGCAGCTGCCAAGTCAGACAGTCCAAAATGATGGCTGTCTAAACTGTTCTTTGACAGAAAAGATGATTTGTTTATTCTCACAATAAACAAAGGAAGAGCAAACCAAAATCCCTAAAAGATAGACAGTCAAAATTATATTTCAGACAAACAGAAATCTCACTAGCTATTTCTAGTGGCTGTATTAGAATTTAATTGTTTGTAAAAATATTGGCTTTTCATTTAGCTGAATTTATATAAAACCTTGATTATTGATAAGTCCTCCCTCCCCCCAACTGGTGGGCAGAGTTATGATGTAACTGCCATCTGCCACAGAGACATTGAACCACCAATCAGCACATGCCAAGTGCCCTGTGTCCCACCCCTTCTCGTTCTGCCCTGGGCCCAACCCCTTCCTGTTCCTCACCTTAAAAGGTGTCTGCAGTGCTCCACGTAGCACTGCTGCTCTCCCAGAATGCTCTCCCGGTCTGGGGGCCAGTCCGGCTGGCTCCTTCCCTTCATCTCCTCCCCCTCATATAATCCTGGTTTCTCTACCTCCTCCACTAAGCCCCATCCCCTCCCCTCAAAGATGCCTTCACCCCACACATGCGCTCTTTCTCCCTTGTGAAGTGAGCCAGCAGGGTCGTCTCTTCTAATAAAGCCTGTGTTCTGGTACCCTGGTCTCCGGCCCTCCGTTTCATCTTTCATGTTGGTGCATAACCTGGGTGAGCATGGAAAGACCCTCAGAACCTAGCCCCGAGCTGGTTCTGAGTTGATTGGCCCACTCAGAACACTTCTCAAACCCTGCTGTACAGGACACGTGGGAATCTCGTCGCTTCCTTCTAACCAGTGGGCCTCAGGCACCTTTCCTCCATACCTCCTCCCCCTGGTTCCCTTGACCTGGAAGTGCCTCAGAGTTTTACCATCTACTCCGCTACACATTCTACTTTCTACATTGTACATTCTACGAAAGCCCAGGTACCAGGCCGGGAAAACTCTGCTCTACTCTATGGGAAATCCCCAGGGTGATGACCTTGGAACCTTCTCTTGTCTCTCTTTTTACAAGTTGACCAAGGGAAAAGAAGGATGCTTCTTATTCCTTCCCCAAATTTTCAGTGGCCCTTTTCCTCCAGGCATGGGAACCTCTCCAAACCCCCTACGCACCTTTAGGGTGCCTTCTCGCCAATCTCTCACCACAATATAAACTTGATAATGGCTCTTTGTGGCCTGAAAATGGCACTTTTGATCACAATATCCTCCAAGATCTAGATGATTTCTGCTACCTGACAGGAAAAGTTTCCGAGATTCGCTATGTACAGGCGGTCTCTTTCCTCCGTTCCCACATTGTCATTTTGATTTGCATCTCCCGGATAATTAGTGACTTTGAGCAGGGTTTTTTAATATCTGTGGGCCTTCCTTTTGTCTTTTTTCAAAAAGATTCTATTTAGATCCTTTGCCCATTTTTTTTTATTGGATCATTTGTCTTCCTTTTGTTAAGTTGTTTAAGTTGCCTGTAGATGCTTGAAATTACACCTTTATCACTGATAACATTTGCTCTCCCATACAGTCTGTTTTCTTGTTGCTTTATTGATGGTTTCTATTGTTGTGCAAAAGTTTTTTTTTTTTTAACATTGTCCCACTTGTTTATTTTCTCTTTACCTTCCATTGCCCTAGGAGCAGTATCAGTGAGGAAGTTCTTTCAGCATTTGTCTGAGATTTAGCTGCCTGTGAATTCCTCTGATATATTTATGGTTTCCCATCTTATGTTTAAGTCCCGTATCCAATTTGAGTTTATTTTTGGGTATGGTGTAAGTTGGCGGTCTAGTTTCATTTTTTTGCATGTATCTGTCCAACTTTCACAACACCATTTATTGAAGAGACTATCTTGACTCCATTTTATATTCATGCCTCCTTTGTCAAATGTTAATTGAGCATAGTGGTTTGGGTCAATATCTGGATTCTCTATTCCATTCCCTTGGACTATATGTCTATTCTTGTACCAGTACCAGGCTGTTTTGAGAACATGGCTTTGTAATACAGCTTGAAGTCTGGTATTGATATCCCACCTACTTTGTGCTTCTTTCTCAGGATTGCTGTGGCTATTCAGTCTTTTTTTTTATTATTCCAGATGAATTTGTGGAGAATTCTTTCTAGGTCTGTGAAATATGCTGTTGGTATTTTAATGGGGGAGTGAATTAAATGTATAGATTTTTTTGGGTAGTATGGATATTTTAGTGATTTTGATTCTCCCAATCCATTAACATGGTATGTTCTTTGACCTGTTTATGTCTCCCTCTATCACTTTTTTTCAGTGTTCTGTAGTTTTCCGTGAAAAAGTCTTTTACCTCCTTAGTTAAGTTCATTTCTAGGTATCTTTAATTTTTTGGTGCAATGGTAAATGAGATTTTTTTTTAGTCTCTCTTTCTGTAAGTTCACTATTGTATATAATGCCAAATATTTCTTGGCCTTAATTTTGTATCCTGCTATGTTGCTGAACTCATTCATTAAGTCTATTAGTTTTTTTATGGAGTCTTTTGGGATGTTTAGGTGCAATATCATGTCATCGTCAAGTAACGATAGCTTTACTTCTTCTTTTCCAATTTGGATGCCTTTTATTTTTCCTTCTTGTCTAATTGCAATGGCTAATACTTCCAGTACTATGTTGAACAGGATTAGTGAGAGTGGGCATCCCTGTATTGTTTATGTTCTTGTGGTTCTTGCCCATGGAGTATGATGTTAGCTATGGGTTTATCATATATAGCTTTTATTATGTTGAGGTATGATCTTTCTATTCCCACCTTGTTGAGAGCTTTTATCAAGAAAGCTTGTTGGATTTTGTCAAATGCTTCTTTCTGCAACAATTGATATGACTATGTGATTTTTATCTCTCAATTTATTTATGTGATTTATCACATTTATTGATTTGCAGATATTGTACTATCCTTGCATTCCTGGGAAAAACCCTACTTGGTCATGGTGTATGTTCTTTCTGAAGTACTGCTGGATCCGATTTGTTAGAATTTTATTGAGGATTTTGGCATCTATATTCATGAGGATTATTGGCTTGTAATTCTCTTTCATTGTGTTGTCTTTATCTCGTTTTGGTATTAGGGTAATGCTGGCTTCATAGAAGGAGCTTGGAAGTGTTCCATCCTCTTGAATTTTCTGGAATAGTCTGAGGAGGATAGGTTTTAGTTCTTCCTTGAATGTTTGGTAAAACTCCCCTGTGAAGCCGTCTGGCCCTGGGCTTTTGTTTGTTGTAAGCTGTTTGATGACTGCTTTAATTTTTTCCCATAGTTATTGGCCTATTGAGCTGTTTAGGTTCTTCCTGATTGAGTTTTAGAAGGTTATATTTTCCTAGGAATATATCCATTTACTCCAGGCTTTCCTTGGAGTAGAATTGTTCACAGTATTTTTTAAAATACTTTGTACTTCTGTGGGTTCTGTTGTTATTTCACTTCTTTCATTTCTGATTTTATTTATTAGGGTCCTCTCTCTCTGCTTCTTGATGAGTATGGCAAGAGGTTTATCAATATTGCTTCTGCTTTCAAAGAACCAGGTCTTGGTTTTGTTTATTTTTTTATTGTTTCTTTGGTCTCTGCCATTTATATCTGCTCTGGTCTTTACTATTTCCTTCCTTCTGCTTACACTGGACTTTTCCTGTTGCTCTCTTTCTAACTCTGAGTTATTGGGTTAGAGAATTTATTACCATTGTTTCTTGTTTTTGGAATTGGGATTGTAGAGCTATGAACTTCCCTTTCAAAACTGCTTTCACTGTGTTCCATAGATTTCGGATTGTTGTGTTATCATTGTCATTTGTTGCCATGATGTTTTCTATTTCTTTCTTAAACACCCTGGTAGCCCAGTCATTGTTCAATAGCATGCTGTTTAGTTTCCATCTGTTTGATTTCTTTAGATTATTTTTATTGTAGTTGATTTCCAGCTTTATGCCACTGTGATCTGAGAATATGCTTGATCTGATTTCTATCTCCTTGAATTTGGAGAGACATTTCCTATGACCCAATATATGGCCTATCTTTGAAAATGGCCCATGTGCACTTGAAAGGAATTTATATTCTGGGGCTTTGGTTTAGTGAGTTATTTAGGAGTTATGTTTTTTTTTTTGCTGTTTTTTTGTTTAGAGGGTTTGCCCAATGGTGTTCTTGGGGTATTAAAGCCTCCTACTATGATAGTATTGCTGTAAATCTCTCCCTTGATAGCCTTCAGGAGTGTTTTTTATGTATTTGGGTACTCATGTATTGGGTGCGTATATGTTTACCAGAGTTATTTCTTCTTGTTGGATCGCTCCCTTTAGTATTATGAAGTGGCCTTCTTTATCTCTTGTTATGTCCTTCACTTTGAGATATAATTTGTAAGATATAAGTATTGCTATTCCACTTTTTTTCCCCCATTTCCATTTGTGTGAAGAACTTTTTTCCATCCTTTCACCCTCAGTCTGTGTGCGTCTTTTTTTCGGAGGTTGGTTTCTTGTAGACAGCAGATATATGGGTCGTGTTTTCTTATCTAAACTGTTACCTTATGTCTTTTGATTGGATCATTTAATCCATTTACATTTAAAGTTATAATTGATAGGTACTTATCTGTCGCCATTTCTGTTCTTTACCCCTGTGTTCATTCTTCGCTTCCTATATCTTTTTACAGCAGACCCTTTAGCATTTCTTGCATTACTGGTAATAAATTCCTTAGTAATTTTTTGTCTGTGAAGCTCCTGATTTGTCCTTCAGTTTTGACTGATAACCTTGATGGTTTACACTATTCTAGGAGTCAGACCCTTCCTTTGCATCACTTTGTGTATTTCATACAATTCCCTTCTAGCCTAATGAGTTTCTGTTGAGAAATCAATTGCTAGTCTGATAGGGGTTCCTTTGTAGGTGACGTTTTGTCTCTCTCTAGCAGCTATTGAATTTCTTACTTTGTTGTTGGTGTTTGCCATTTTAATTATAATGTTTCTTGGTGTCGTTCTTTTGGGGTTCATTTTGCTTGGGACTCTGTGAGCTTCTTGGGTTTGTGGGGGTTTTTTTCTTTCCTATATCTGGGAAGTTTTCTGTCATTATTTCTTCAAACAGGTTTTTTATTCCTTGCTCAGTTTCCTGTTCTTCTGTAAACCCTATTATGTGGATGTTGTTTTGTTTCATGTTGTCCCAAAGTTCCCTTAGGCTCTCCTCCTGCTTTTTAATTTTTTTTCTAGAAGCTGCTCTACTTGGGTTTTTTTTTCTTACCTTATCTTATAGCTCACTGATATGGTCCTCTGCTTCTTCTAGTCTACTCTTGATACTTTCTGTTGAGTTCTTTACCACAGCGATATCACTTTTCTTTTTTTCTTGGCTCATCTTCATTTCCTGTTGGTTCTTACTCATATTGTCAAATTTGTCTTCCATTCTTTTCAGCCACCTTATAACCATTTTTCTGAATTCTTTCTTTGACATGTTGCTTGCCTCCATTTCATTTACCTCCTTTCCTGGTAAGGCTTGTTTTTCTTTCATATGCAGGTGTTTCTTTGTCTCCGCATAGTCTCTCTTCCCTGCATGCTTGGTTATGTAGTTCTCTCTCCCCTTCATTGATTTAAAGACATAAAATAAAACACAACCAGCTGCAATGCACCAGGCACTGAACAGGAACGCATTCATGGTATTGGTAAGTCGAAATAAAGGTGGTTGCCTGAGAAAGGCAAATTAGGAGATAGGTGAGAAAAAAGAGAGAAAAAGAAAACACACACACACACACACACACACTCATACACCCCTACACACAAAAAAGAAATGAAGAATGAAAGAAAGAAAGAAAGAAAGAAGGAAAGAAAGAATGAAAAAATTGCTAAAATAAAACTGGAAAAGGGGAAAATGAGAAAAAAAGAATATAAGAGAGAAAAGAAAGGTAAGAAGAAAGTAACGGGGAACAAACTATAAATATGGGGAGAAAACTCCTATAGGACAGCCACTAATCCCAACAATGCCAGTAACAAGTACCTGGAGATGAATACCAACCACAAACAACAACTGAATTCAAGGGAGGTGAGGGAAAAAAGAAGCAAAAATCTAACAAAAAACATAGCAAAAATAAATAAATAAACAAACACAAAATAAACTAACAGAAAAGAATAAACAAACCAATCTCACAAACAAGTATAAAATTGACATAATCATTAGTCAAGTAAACAACAACAATAGAACAGAGAGAAAAACAATTTAGGATAGTGAAGACAGAGAAGAAAGAGGTGTGTATCAACTTGGAGCAGGGGGTTGGAAATTAGATATATAAGTAGGGTGAAATTTTAACAGGGTGTAAAAATAAAAAATAAGGAAAATCGAAAGCAGGAAAAGGGTAAGAGAAACAAGACACCAAATGGAGAAAGTTTAGCAAGAGAGCTGTGGCATAAAGGTGGAGCTGACATAGAGTAAAAAGTTGCTAAAGGAAGGATGAAAGTAGAGTGTAGAACACTAATCCCAAAGTAGAATAAGGAGAATATAAAATGACATTTAACAAAAAGGTGAAATAGTAGTATTAAATTTATTCCTTAATATGTGTTATAGAAGAGTCAATTTGTGATTAGCCCCTGGGTAGCAGTGTTTCTGGATTGACCTCTGGGTCTATTGGTCCTCTCTAGCCTGAAGTAATATCCTGTTTCCCCTGTGGTATTCAATACTGATTTGTGGGATTGGGTTGCCCCAGAGCTGGCTCTCTAATGGTGACTTCCTGCTCTGATCCCCAAATTCCATAAAAACAGATCTCCACTGTAGTCTCCCAGGGTGTCCCCCACTAGGTGATCCTATGCTCTGGGCTTAGTTATCAGAAGCATGGATTTGGAGAGGTAAAAACGCAAGTGTGCAAAATCTGGTTCTACACTTATGTCTGCACTGACCCCTTTTACCCCTTGGTCTTAGTTGCCAACACACTCCTAAAATTTTTGGGCTGTCCTTTTTCATCAGATCTAAATGGGTTGCATTCTAGGGATCCCTTCTGTTTTCAGCTCTTAAGACCTTCTTCCACAATCATGGATCTCGCCAGCCCCAATAGCCAGGGATTTTTTTCAGGTGCATACTTCCCTCTTTCCTCCAGCTCCCACAGTGCAAGCATTTCTCTCCCCTGCAGGGAGTAGGGACCTGTGGGGGGGGCACCTGAGGCAAGATTCCTTGAGCATTCCTTAACTGTTTGTGGGCTAAATCAGAGGCATCTGGCTATACTTTTTGTTCAGGTTTGTGATACACCCATTCCCCTTAGGCAGGCAATTCCAGTAACAGGCAGATTATCTTATCAGTAAGGATTTACATTATTGTTTGATGGGGAAGCTGCTTTAATTAACAATGTTTTATCTCTGACCTTTTAGAGCCAATTAAGATTGTTTACCAGCCTCAGGGCTTCCTATCCACATCTTTCTATTGGTGAGGTGGGGATTGGATTCCAGCACCTTTGTATTTTTGGATTATAAATAAACTGCTGCTGTTTGGGTGTCAGATGCTGTCTCCCTCAGAGAGAACAGACATCCCACCCAGCCCCAGTTATTTTTTTTTTTACTGCATCTTCATCTTCTATACTTTTATTTCTTAATCCCCAGATCCTCTACTCAGAAACTTGACCTAATCTCTCTCTCTGCATGCTGGATGTGGAAAAGAAAGAAAAACACCCAGAGGGACCAACTCAATCCCAGGCAAAATCTGGCCTTTCAATTGCGGAGTGCAGAGCTCCTCTGAATCCGCGTGTTCCAACTAATTGGGAACTAGTGTTTGGGGCTCTCAGCCATCCCCATTGTCCATTTTTTGATTGGGTTGTTTATCTTCCTTTTTAAAGTTGTATGAGTTCCTTATAAATGTTGGATATTAAACTCTTATCTGTGATAACATTGGCCAATATCTTCTCCCATGCAGTGAGCTTTCTTGTTGTTTTGTTGATGGTTTCTTCTGCTGTGAAGAAGCTTTCTTTTGATGTAGTCCCATTTCTTTTTTTAAACATTTAATTTTTATTGATTTTTTTGCAGTATAACTTATATTTAATAGTAGTACATGTTTTCCTTTTCCCCCTCTCCATTATCCTCCCACCAGCCTCCCCTACCCCCCAGCACGTGTCCTTACCCAACCCCTCCAGTGTCTTTCATTCATTGGTTATGCTCATATGCATGCATACAAGTACTTCGGTTGATCTCCCCCAGCATTCACCTCCCATCCACCCAAGTCTCCCCCTGTAGCTTGACAGCCGGTTCAATGCCTCCCTGCCTCTATATCAATCACTCTCCCCTGTTTCTTTTCTTCAAAAATAGCTTGCCTCTGCATACTAGAAAAAAATGTATAAGAACAAAAAATGTTTCAGTCTCAGTTTCAATGTCCAAATCTTCTGAGTCACAGTTTCAGTGTCAAATAGTTCTTTATGTGTACATGTCAGCAATGGTATCCAGATGGTGGACACATCGTGGCAATGCAAGATACATCCTCTCTAGTTTGGTCCTGGGCTGCCTGCAGCCATGCACAGATGCCAACTGCTAGAATGGCAAGGTGTCGTCAGTGTCCTCCATCTCTGGACCATCCTCATGACTGGAAAAGATTTGTCAGTTCCTCACAGTCGGAGGAACCCACATGGTCTTGGAATTGCTCTCTGAAAACACACAAACACGTTCTCGACCAAAAGTTAACAAAGGGATCCTCTCTGCAAAAGAGACTTGGGATTCTTTATTTTTGCCTAAATGATTTTCCTTTGGCTTATTTTTACACCATGTGTGCTTTTTCATAGGTGTCCTGGAGTTGGTTTTACAAATGGAATTTACTTTTCTGGAGTAAGAATTTTCTAGATGTATTTTACTTACAGGATATTTTTTCGTACATGATATTACCCCACTACCGCCCCCCCCCCTGACTTTTTTATTAATGGGGGCTTTTGGAAATTTTATCTTGCAGTCTTGGTAATTTTAAATTTTAATTTTTGCACATGAATATGACTGCTTTAGGTTCTTTGGATGTTAGGAAATTTTACAGTGAGATGAACTACTAATAGATTTTTCAGTTAATGTTTTAGGGAAAGCTTTTTGTCCAGTACACTAAAATTTTCTTGAGTATTCACTTATTTCACTTGGCCAATTTAAATTAATCTGAAAACTTGATTACTATTTTCCTGTCAATTTTAATACTCAAGAAGAAATCTTAGTTTACTCTGTAAATATTAATGGAAAGGAATATTTGCATTTGTGAGTAGGTCCTGAGCATTCCTGATAATAGACTGAATTTAGATATAGACCAACTACTGCTGGCCGAGTATCTGCCACCTGGGTCCAGGTCTGAGATGTGCGTGGGAGGTGAAGCAGCTGTGGGGGCAGAAGACCTCCCTCAGGAGGGGTGAGAATTCAAGCCCCTGCAAGGTTTGTGGGTGAGGGTCTGTGCTCCACCACTGTTGACCTTTTAGTTCTCTCCTGTTGGCCCCTCTGCGACTGTGCCTGTCTTAGGTTGTTCCTTCCCTGAGGTATCTTACGCGTCTGGCTAGCCAGCCATCTTCCAGGGCCAAACAGGGTGATCTGAGGTTTAGTTCTGTCTCCTTTGTAGTCTATGCCCCCATGGCCTCCACATCCAGCAACTGCCTTGGGTTCCCCTCGCCTGCTGGCGGGGTCCCAGTACTGATCACATTCTTGGGGGACCCAGGTTTCTTCTCCAGAGAGGGCCCAGCTCACACCATTGGTCGAGAGTCAGATCCATGGTGCCAGCTGCCCAGAGGCTTCAGCCACAACTTGAACTGAAAGCTCAGGCAACAGCTGTGTGTATTTGGATAGTAAGAAGAGGGTCCCTCTTTGCAAAAAGGGCAAGAAAGGCTAATATAGAATGCTCGAGTGCCTTCCCAGTGCATTAATTCCTTCTGAAAGGGATTAATTCCTTTCCTATCTTTTTTATATTGCTGCCATACATTCAAATAATTAGTTTTTAAGTTTATTTGGGATAATTGTACAATATGCTGTTGTCAAATATAAAAAATTATAATGACATTGTAGAATAATATCATGTAAGGATATTTTGGTGTCACGGGAGGTTAAGGAGGGCCTAGCCTAAGGACTGGTGTCCATAGGAGATGACAAGCTCTAGACCATGTTAATTCAATCTCAAACTAGGTGCAAATTTTTTAATATAACTTTATATAAACTTTGTCAGGGATGTAAAAAAACAAATTACTTACCTTAGTTCAAGAGTTCAAATATATTGACTTTCCCCCTTACTCCCACCACCTGCCACTTACCCTAAGGTTTGACATTCTGATGGACTTTTCTCAGTCTCTGGATCCATTCTTGTTCATCAGTCTATGTCATTCATTATATTCCTCAAATGAGTGAGATCATGTGATATTTGTCTTTCTCTGCCTGGCTAATTTCACTTAGCATAATGCTCTCCAAATCCATCCATGATGTTGCAAATGATAGGATCTCCTTCTTTTTTACCGCAGCATAGTATTCCAGTGTGTAAATGTACCATAGTTTTTTAATCCACTCATCTGCTGATGGGCACTTAGGCTGTTTCCAAATCTTAGCTATGGTAAATTGTGCTGCTATGAACATAAGGGTACATATATTCTTTCTAATTCACATTTTCTACTTTCTTGGTTTCTATTCCTAGAAGTGGGATCACTGGGTCGAGTGGGAGCTCCATTTTTAGTTTTTTGAGGAAACTCCATACTGTTCTCCACAGTGGCTGCACTACTATACAATCCCACCAGCAGTGCAGGAGAGTTCCTTTTTCTCCGCATCCTTGCCATCACTTGTCATTTGTTGATTTATTGATGTAATCCATTCTGACAGGTGTGAGATGGTCCCACATAGTCGTTTTGATTTGCATCTCTCAGATAATTAGTGACTTTGAGCAATTTTCATATGTCTCTGGGCCTTCCTTTTGTTTTCTTTAGAAAAGATTCTATTTAGGTCTGTTGCCCATTTTTTTTTTTATTGGATCATTTGTCCTCCTTTTATTGAGTTGCCTGTATATGCTTGAGATTAAACCTTTATCACTGATAACATTTGCAAATATGTTCTCCCATACAGTGGGTTTTCTTGTTGTTCTGTTGATGGTTTCTTTAGCTGTGCAAAAGCTTTTTATTTTGATGTAGTCCCATTTGTTTATTTTGTCTTTAGCTTCCATTGCCTTAGGAGCAGTATCATCAACGAAGTTCTTTTGGCATATGTCTGAGTTTTTTTTTCCCTGTAGATTCCTCTAATGTTTTTATGGTTTTCCATCTTACATTTAAGTTCTGTATCCATTTTGAGTTTATTTTTGTGTATGGTGTAAGATGTTGATCTAGTTTCATTTTTTTGCATGTTTCTGTCCAATTTTCCCAACACCATTTATTGAAGAGACTATCTTGACTCCATTTTATGTTCATGCCTCCTTTTTCAAATGTTAATTGAGCATAGTGGTTTGGGTTAATATCTGGATTCTCTATTGTATTCCATTGTCTATATGTTTGTTCTTGTGCCTGTACCAGGCTGTTTTGAGAACAGTAGCTTTGTAATACAGCTTGAAGTCTGGTATTGAAATCCCACTGACTTTGTGCTTCTTTCTCAGGATTGCTGTGGCTATTCGGGGCTTTTTTTTATTTCAGATGAATTTTTGGAGAGTTCTTTCTAGGTCTGTAAAATATGCTGTTGGTATTTTAATGGGGAGTGCATTAAATTTATAGATTGCTTTGGGTAGTATGGACATTTTAATTATGTTGATTCTCCCAATCCATGAACATGGTATGTTCTTCCACCTGTTTACATCTTCCTCTATCTCTTTTTTTAGTGTCTCTAGTTTTCTGTGAATAGGTCTTTTACCTTCTTAGTTAATTCCTAGGTATCTTAATTTTTTTTGGTGCGATGGTAAACGGGATTGCTTTTTTAGTCTCTCTTTCTGTAAGTTCACTATTAGTGTATAGAAATGCCATAGATTTCTTGGTATTTTGTAGCCTGCTACATTGCTGAACTCATTTATTAAGTCTATTAACTTTTTTATGGATTCTTTCATGTTTTTTATGTACAATGTCATCTGCAAATAAGGATAGCTTTACTTCTTCTTTTCCAATTTGGATGCCTTTTATTTATTCTTCTTGTGTCATTGCAATGGCTAATACATCCAGTACTATGTTGAACAGGAGTGGTGAGAGTGGGAAACCCTGTTTTGTTCCTGTACTTAGGGGAAATGGTTGTAGTTTTTGCCCATTGAGTATGATGTTTGCTGTGGGTTTATCATATATGGCTTTTATTGAGGTATGATCCTTCTATTCCCACCTTGCTAAGAGTTTTTCAAGAAAGAATGTTGGATTTTGTCAAATGCTTTTTCTGCATCAAGTGATATGACTCTGTGATTTTTATCTCTCAATTTGTTTATGTGGTGTATCACATTTATTGATTTGTGGATATTGTACCATCCTTGCATTTCTGGGATAAATACTACTTGGTCATGGTGTATGATCTTTCTGATGTACTGCTGGATCCGATTTGCTAGAATTTTATTGAGGATTTTGGCATCGATGTTCCTGAGTGATATTTGCCTGTAATTCTCTTTCATTGTGTCATCTTTATCTGTTTTTTTTTTTTGTATTAGGGTAATGTTAGCTTCATAGAAGGAGTTTGGAAGTGTTCCATCCTCTTGAGTTTTCTGGAGGAGTCTGAGGAGAATAGGTTTTAGTTCTTGTTTGAATGTTTGGTGAAACTCCTCTGTGAAGCTGTCTGGCCCTGGGCTTTTTTTTGCTGGAAGCTTTATGATGACTGCTTCAATTTCTTCCAGAGTTATTGGTCTATTGAGTTGTTTAGATTCTTCCTGATTGAGTTTTCGGAGGTTACAGTTTTCTAGAAATATATCCATTTCCTCCAGGTTGTCCAGTTTGCTGGAATAGAGTTGTTCATAGTATTTTTTAACAATCCTTTGTATTTTGGTGGCGTCAGTCAGTATTTCACCTCTTTCATTTCTGATTTTATTTGTTAGGGTCCTCTCTCTCTGCTACTTGGTGAGTCTGGCTAGAGGTTCATCAATCTTGTTTATCCTTTCAAAGAACCAGCTCTTGGTTTTGTTGATCTTCCTTATTCTTTCTTTGGTCTCTATGTCATTTATTTCTGCTCTGATCTTTACTATTTCCTTCCTTCGCTTACACTGGGGTTTTCTTGTTGCTTTCTTTCTAACTCTTTGAGTTGTTGGGTTAGATAATTTATTGCCGCTGTTTCTAGTTTTTTGTGGTAGGATTGTAGAGCTATGAACTTCCCTCTCAGAACTGCTTTCACTGTGTCCCATAGATTTGGGATTGTTGTGCTGTCGTTATCATTTGTTTCCATGATGTTTTCTATGTCTTCCTTGATCTCTATAGTTACCCAGTCATTGTTTAATAGCATGCTGTTTAGTCTCCATGTGTTTGATTTCTTTGGATTGTGTTTATTGTAGTTGATTTCCAGCTTTATGCCACTGTGATCTCAGAATATGCTTGATATGATTTCTATCTTCTTGAATTTGGAGAAACTTTTCTTATGACCCAACACATGGTCTATCTTTGAGAATGACTCATGGCCACATGAAAAGAACGTATGTTCTCTGGCTTTGGGGTGAAATGATCTGAAGATGTCAATTATTTCCATCTGGTCTAGTGAGTCATTGGGGATTGATGTTTCTTTACTGATTTTTTGTTTTGAGGATTTGTCCAATGGTGATGGTGGGGTATTAAAGTATCCTACTATGATTGTATTGCTGTCTATCTCTCCCTTGATATCCTCTCGTAGTTTTTGTATGTATTTGGGTGCTCCTGTATTGGGTGTTTATATGTTTACCAGAATTATTTCTTCTTGTTGGATTGCTTCCTTTAGTATTATGTAGTGGCCTTCTTTATCTCTTGTTACATCCTTCACTTTGAGATCTAATTTGTCGGATATAAGCATTGCTACCCCAGCTTTTTTTCCATTTCCATTAGCCTGAAGAACCTTTTTCCATCCTTTCACCCTCAGTCTGTGTGCATCCTTTTTTTTGAAGGTGAGTTTCTTGTAGACAGCAGATATAAGGGTCATGTTTTCTTATCCAGTCTATTACCCTATGTCTTTTGATTGGAGCATTTCAACCATTTACATTTGAGGTTATTATTGATAGGTAGTTATTTGTAGCCATTTTTGTTCTTTGCCCTGTGTTCTTTCTTGGCTTCCTATTGCTTTTTACCTCAGACCCTTTAGCATTTCTTGCATTGCTGGTTTGGTGGTAATGTATTCCCTTATACCTTTTTTGTTTGTGAAGGTCCTGATTTCACCTGCAATTTTGATTGATAGCCTTGCTCGGTACAATATTCTAGGATTCAGACCCTTTCTTTGCATGACTTTGTATATTTCATTCCAATCCCTTCTGGCCTGATCAGTTTCTGTTGAGAATTCACTTGCTAATCTGATGGGGGCTCTTTTGTGGGTGACTTTCCGTCTCTATCTGGCAGCTTTTAAGATTCTTTCTTTGTCGTTGATGTTTGCCAATTTAAATATAATGTGCCTTGGTGTAGTTCTTTTGGGGTTTAATTTGCTTGGAACTCTGTGAGCTTCTTGGACTTGTGTGGGTTTTTTCTTTCCTATTTTAGGGAAGTTTTCTGTCATTATTTCTTCCAACAGGATTTCTATTCCTTGCTCAGTTTCCTGTCCCTCTGGAAGCCCTATTATGTGGATGTTGTTTCATGTTGTCCCAAAGTTCCCTTAGGCTCTCCTCTTGCTTTTTATTTTTTTTCTAGAAGCTGCTCTACTTGGGTATTTTTTTCCTACCTTGTCTTCCAGCTCACAGATGCGGTCCTCTGCTTCATCTAGTCTACTCCTGATACTTTCTATGGAGTTCTTTACCTCAGCAATGTCACTTTTCATTTCTTCTTGGGCCTTCTTCATTTCTTCTTGGGTCTTCCTCATTTCTTCATAGTTCTTCTTCATTTCTTCATGGCTCTTCTTCATTTACTCTTGATTCCTCTTCAATTCCTCATGATTCTTACTCATATTGGCTTCTGTTCTCTTCAGCCACCGTATGACCATTTCCCTGAATCTCTCTCTGACAGGTTGCTTACTTACATTTCATTTAACTCTTTTTCTGGTGAGGCTTATTTTTCTTTCATTGGTGGACTATTTCTTTGTCTCCCCATGGTCTCTCTTCTCTGTGTGTCTTGTTATGTAGTTCTCACTTTCCTGTGTTGATTTAAAGGCTCAAACTACAACACAACCAGGTGCAGCACACCAGGCACTGAAGAAGAATGTATTCACAGTATTGGTAACTCCAAATTAAAGGTGATTGCCAGAGAAAGGTAAATTAGTTGATAGGTGGAAAAAAAGAGAGTAAGAGAAAACACACACATGAAGGAAAGAAAGAAAGAAAGAAAGAAAGAAAGAAAGAAAGAAAGAAAGAAAGAAAGAAAGAAAGAAAGAGAGAAATCCCAAAATGAAATTGGGAAAAGGGGAAGGAATAAAAAGACAGGAAAAGGGAGTAAACTATAAATATGTGTTGTAAACTCCCAAAGGACCACCACTAATCCCAGCAAAAGCCAGCAACGAGTACCTGGAGATTGATACAAACTACATACAACAACTAATATTAAGGGAGGTTAGGGAACACAGAAGCTTAAATCTATAAAAAAACAACAAAAATGTAAACATCAGCAAAACACAAAACAATTCCAAACCCACCCCACAAAACAAATGAAAAGAAAAACCAAACCAATCTCACAAACATGCATAAAATATCGATATAGTCAACATTCAGGTAAACAACATCACCAGGACCGAGAGAAAACAGTTTAGGATAGTGATATCAGAGAAGCAATAGATGTGTATGGACTTGGAGCAGGTGGTTGGAGATTGGATATAAAAGTGGGTTGAAATTTTTACAGGGGGTAAAAGAGAACTAGGGAAAGTCTAAACCAGAAAAGGTGTAAGGGGAACAAGACACTAACTAGGGAAAGGTTAGCAAGAGAGTGCTGGCATAAGGGTTCAGCGCTGAGAAATTTGGATTTGTTAGGGTCCTCTCTCTCTGCTTCTTGGTGAGTCTGGCTAGAGGTTCATCAATCTTGTTGGGTTTGGCAGCCTGCTCCTTCCCAAAATTGTTAGGCTGGCCTTCTCCATCAGGTCCCAATGGGTTGCTTTCTATGTATCTCCTCTTCCACCAACTCCGAGGGCCCTGTTCCACATTTGCCGGCTCCAACAGCCATGGACTTTTCCTCTCCACCCCCCCGCCCAGGTTCGAATCTCCCTGTGTTACCAGCTCCCCTAACCCCAGGAGAAATCTGCCCTTTTCGTGTCAGAGCACAGGTTTCCTCGGAATCTGCTTCTGTGCCAACTAGGAATCGATGTTGGGGGGTGGTCTTAGCCGCCCAGTGGGTATCGCATCTGTAAAATTTTCAGGCTCTTCCTTTTCAATATGGCGCAGTCCGCCTCTGAGCCAGTGGCTCTGCCAGGGAACCCAGCCCCACCGGAGCCACTCCGTTAAGGGAGGCTAATCTAAGGAGTCCCCCTCCTTCTCCCAAAGCCCAGGTGTTCCACAACTCGCCAACAAACACTCCCCACTCGACCCTCAGCTGTTCCCTCCGTCTACCCTGGTACACAAATGACTACGTGTCCTTCTGTTCCACCCCCATCTTTTCTCTCACCCTGTAGTCCCATTTCTTTATTTTCTCTTTAGTTTACATTGCCATAGAAGCTATCTCAGTGAAGATATTGCTTTGATATATGTCTGAGATTTCGCTGCCTGTAGATTCCTCTAATATTTTCATGGTTTCCCATCTTATATTTAAGTCCTTTATCCATTTTGAGTTCATTTTTGTGTATGCAGTGGTTCTCAACCTTTCTAATGCTGTGACCCTTTAATACAGTTCCACATGTTGTGCTGATCCCCAACCATAAATTTTTTTCATTGCTACTTTATAACTGTAATTTTGCTACTGTTATGAATCTTAATGTAAATATCTGTGTTTTCTGATGGTCTTAAGCTTTACAGCAGTGGTTCTCAACTTGTGTGTCATGACCCACAGTTTGAGAACCACTGATGGTAAGTGTTCTTTCTTTTAACAGCAGCATAGTATTCCATCATGTACATATACCACAGTGTTTTTATCCACTCATCTGCTGATGGGCACTTGAACTGTTTCCAAATCTTAGCTATTAAATCCTTTTTGATTGGTGTTTCTGAATAATTAGTACATATTCCTAGATGTGTTATAGCTGGGTCAAATGGGAGTTCCATTTTTAATTTTTTAAAAATATATTTCTTAATTGATTTCAGAGAGGAAGGGAGAAGGATAGAGAGATAGAAACATCCTATCTAATAAAAGAGTAATATGGAAATTGACCGTACCTTCACTACACCCACTAGCCATGCCCACCAGCCAATCAGGAGGGGGGGGGGCATGGTGGCCATGGCTGGGGTGTGAGGCTGAGGCGGCCCGAGCTGTGAGGGGGTGGGGCTGAGGTGGCCAGGGCCGGGGGGTGGGGCCAAGGCGGCAAGGGCTGTGGGGGGCAGGGTTGAGGCGGCCAGCTCGCACTGGCCAGGGAGAAGGCCTGGGCTGGGGTGGGGGGCTGAGGCCTGTGCTATCCAGGCTCAAGGTGGCTGGGGCAAAGGCCCAGACTGGGGAGGGGGCTATGAAGCTGAGACGGAGCCAGCCATCGGCCCTATTGCAGGCTGGTCTCCACCTATTGCAGGGCCGATGGCTGGGTGCCCAAGGCCTAAAGCCTCCAGAGGCAGGCTGGGTGAGTGGTTAGTAGGACATACCCTGAGGGCTCCCAGTATGTGTGAGGGGGCAGGTTGGGTTGAGGCATCACCCACCCCCAGTGCATGAATTTCATGTACCAGGCCCCTAGTCTATGATGAGAGAGAATCATTCATTGGCTGCCTCCTGCACGTCTTCTACTGGGGTTTGATCCCACAATCCTAGCATGTGCCCTTGGCCAGAATCAAACCTAAGAGATGTATTGGTAAACATGTTGCTACAGGAGATGCCTGAGATTTTCCTGACTATGGTTTCTTCTAACATTATTATGTTTCACAACTTACATTTTGGTCTTTTATCCATTTTGAGTTTATTCTTGTGTATGGTGTAAGATGGTGGTTTAGTTACATTTTTTTTTGCATGTACCTGTCCAATTTTCTCAAAACTATTTGTTGAAGAGACTATCAATATTCAGTTGTGTAGGAGGAACCAAGACAGTGGCACAGGTAAACACCTATTATGCTGCCCCGGGCAACAATTCCAAAACTACAACATAACAACAAAACAAACATCATCCAGAATCACTGGAATGCTGGCTGAGTGAAAATTCCACAAATAAAAGTAAAGGTGGGACACTGAGACGCAGAAGAGCGGCGGAGTGCAGCCTTGAAGATAGGCGCAGAATCAGAGGTTAGGAGACTTGAACGTGTGTGGGCTGTAGGGCTGGAAGCAGTAATCCTGGCTGGATTTCTCCAACAGGGAGGGTGAAGACGTCCAAATGCACAGATTCCCCAGTGCCAGGCGAGGTCGAAGGTCCGGGGTATGCACACTAAAAGCCGGGCGTGGCAGAGGACTCCAAGATTGAGGAGAGTACGTGAAGCTTACAACAGCAGTTTTCACACATAAAGTGTGGGACAGCACAGACGCGTGATGTGCTTACTCGTTACCGAGACCACCAGACACCTTTGTTTTACAACCCTGGGTGAGACTTTGGGTGTGCAGACTCATTTGGGGAGCAACAGCATTGTCTGGAAATGGGTGGAGACCAGCCAGCGACGGCTTTCTCTTGGAGGTGCCTGCAGCCATTACCACCTAACACAGATAGGACTTAGCTGATGGTGAATCTGCCTGCTCAGCTCAGAGACTCTGCCAATCCAACCTGAACATAGCTCACCTCCACACCCAATTGGCCTGGAAGTCAAAACCTCCTAGTGCTAACAACAATTAGCTGGGGTTAACTCCAACAATACTGTACAACCCATAAAGGATTTCAGTAAGAGTATCCACCTCAGGTAACTGGGGAGGCTGAGCCACTGTCCCTTAGAGGACATCTACCACACAAAGCTAATGGACCAACTCATGAAAGCAGCCAACATGCAGAGACATGGAAAGAAATCAGATGTGAAAGAAATAGAGGGGGAAAAACAATTGGACATAGAAATCAAAACCACGGTTATAAGGCTTTTCAAGAGGCTCCTAGAAAAGGCCGGGACCTACAAGGAAATGAACAAGACCTACAAGGAAATGAACAAGTCCTACGAGGTTATGAAAAAGGACCAACAAGAAATCAAGCATACACTGACTGAAATAAAAAATATTACACAAAGTTCTAAAAGCAGTCCAGAGGGCTGCAAGAACCAAGTAAAAGATTTGAAATACAAAGAAGCAAAATCCACTTGGCTGGAAAAGCAAGAAGCCAAAAGAATCCAAAAAATTGAAGATAGTGTAAGGGGCCTCTGAGACAACCTCAAGCATGCCAACATCCGAATTGTGGGGGGTGCCAGTAAAAGAGAGAGAGCAAGGTAATGAAAACCTACTTGAAGAAATAGTGACTGAACACTTCCCCCACCTGGTGAAAGAAACTGACTTAAAAGCCCAAGAAGTACACAGAACCCCAAAATATAGGAATCTAAAGAGGACCACACTAAGACACATCATAATTAAAATGCCAAGAGCAAAAGATAAAGAGAGAATATTAAAAGCAGCAAGAGAAAAACAGTTGGTTACCTACAGGGGAGCACCCATACGATTGTCAGCGGATTTCTCAACAGAAATGATGCAGGCCAGACGGAACTGGCAAGAAATATTCAAAGTGATGAGTAGCAAGAATCTACAACCAAGATTACTCTATCCAGCAAAGCTATCATGCAGAATTGAAGGTCAGATAAAGTGCTATACAGATAAGAAAAAGCTAAAGGAATTCATCACCACCAAACCAATATTATATGAAATGCTGAAAGATATTTTTCAAGAAGAGGAAGAAGAAAAAAGTAAAAATATAAATTATGAACAACAAATACACATCTATCAACAAATGAACATAAAAATCAAGTGAATTAATAATCTGATGAACAGGATAAACTGGTGAATATAACAGAATCATGGACATAGAGAGGGAATGGACTGACAATTCTTGGGGAGAAAAGGGGTGTGGGAAGTGCAGCAGAGACTGGACAAAAATCTTGCAACAATGGGAGAGGACAGTGGCGGGGGGAGGTGAGGGTGGAGAGAGGAATGGGTACAGGGTGGAGGGGAACTATAGGGGGATTAAAAAGGGGGAACAATGTAATTAATGAACTGAACAATAAAAAATGTTAATCAAATAAAAAATATTCCACTGTGTACTCTTGCCTTCTCTGTCAAATATTAATTGAACATAATGACTTAAGTCAATTTCTGTGACTCTGTTTTGTTCCATCCTATCTAATAAAAGAGTAACATGCAAATGTGACCGTATATTGGTTCCTGACTGGCTATGCTACCAGCCAGTTGGAGCAAGGGGTGGGGTAGAGAGGCGTGAGCGCCAGACCCCAAGAGCAGAGAGAAAGTGGTGAAGGCATCAAGCACCCAGCTGGGGCGTGGAGACCAAATGGTGGCAGCAATGGTGCCCAGAGCTCACCACAACTGAGTCTGATTCCCTGGGGCATGGAGATCGAGGCAGCGGGAGTGGCGGTGGCAGCTGCGAGGACTCACCGAAGCTGCATCTAATGAGGCCCCTGCATTGCTAATATTACGTGTAGCTTCAGCTGTATGCCTAGAAAAAACGGAAGGCAACAGCCAGAGGGAAGGCCCCCAAGTCCCAGCTTCAGCATCCCTGCTGAAACTGAAAACAGGCTGGGGGAAGTCCCACCCCCACATAATCTGTCCAAATCAGCCTTTGGTCACACTGCTGAAAGGCCTGTCATTCTCCTCTATCTCAAAACGTGGCAATAGAGAAGTGGGACTATGTCCAAAGAAAAACTGTTGATACAACGGAGCTGTATAGCAGAAAGGTGTTGACGTTATCGACAGAAAATGTCTGAAGAGCGATGTGCGTCTGATCTTGAAAGAAGGTGACGCCTGCGACAGAATGTATTTGAAGAGCAGCTATTGGAAAAACGTCACTCTGAAGCCAAAAAACACCGGCAAATTCGACACGAAATGTGTAAAGTTTTTTTTTCATTTCCATTTGCCTGAATAACTTTTTTCCAACCTTTCATCCTCAGACTGTGTGAGTCTTTTTTTGGAGATGGGTTTCTTGTAGACAGCAGATACATGGGTTGTGTTTTCTTATCCAGTCTATTACCCTATGTCTTTTGATTGGAGCATTTAAACCGTTTACATTTAAAGTTATTATTGATAGGTACTTATATGTTGCCATTTTTGTTCTTTACTCCTGTGTTCCTTCTTCGCTTCCTGGTTTGGTCGTGATGAATTCCCTTAGTCCTTTTTTATCTGTGAAGCTCCTGATCTGACTTTCAATTTTGATTGAGAGCCTTGCTGGGTATAGTATTCTAGGATTCAGACCCTTCCTTTGCATGACTTTGTAAATTTCATTCCACTGCCTTCTGGCCTGATCTTTCTGTTGAGAGATCACTTGTTAGTCTGATGGGGGTTCCTTTGTAGGTGACTTTCTGTCTCTCTCTGGCAGCTTTTAAGATTCTTACTTTGTCATTGGTATTTGCCAATTTAATTATAATGTGCCTTGGCGTAGGTCTTTTGGGGTTCATTTGGCTTGAGACTCTGTGAGCTTCTTGGATTTGTGTGGGTTTTGTCTCCCCTATATCAGGGAAGTTTTCTGACATTATTTCTTCCAACAGGTTTTCTATTCCTTGCTCAGTTTCCTGTCCTTCTGGAAGCCCAATTATATGGATGTTGTTTTGTTTCATGTTGTCCCAAAGTTCCCTTACGCTCTCCTTCTGCTTTGTAATTTTTTTTCTAGAAGCTGCTCTACTTGGTTATTTTTTCCTACCTGGTCTTCTAGCTCACTGATGTGATCCTCTGCTTCTTCTAGTCTACTCTTAATACTTTCTATTGAGTTCTTTACCTCAGCAATGTCACTTTTCATTTCTACTTGGCTCTTCATCATTTCTTCTTGGGTCTTCTTCATTTCCTCTTGGTTCTTACTCGTATTATCAAATTTGTCTTCCATTCTTTTCAGCCACCTTATGACCATTTCTCTTAATTCTTTCTCTGACAGGTTGTTAACTTCCATTTCGTTTACCTCCTTTTCTGGTGAGGATTGTTTTTCTTTCATATGTGGGCTATTTCTTTGCCTCCCCATGGGCTCTCTTCTCTGTGTATCTGGTTATGTAGTTCTCACTCTCCTGCGTTGATTTAAAGGCACAAAATACAACACAACCAGGTGCAACGCACCAGGCACTGAACTGGAATGTAGTCACAGTACTGGTAATTCCAAATAAAGGTTATCCCCAGAGAAAGGCAAATTCGGTGATAGGTGAGAAAAAAGAAAGAGAACCCCCCCAGACACACACAGACACTCACACACTCACACTCACACAAAAAGAAAGAGACCCCCCCCCACACACACACTCACAAAAAAGAAAGACAAGAATGCCAAAATGATAATGGGAAAAGGGGAAGAAGAAAAAAAGGAGTAAATTATAAATGTGGGGTGAAAACTCCTATAGGACAGCCCCTAATCTGAACCAAAACCCGCAGCAAGTACCTGGAGATTGATACAAATTACTTACAACTACTAATATCAAGGGAGGTGAGGGAACACAGAAGCAAAAATCTATCTAAAAAACAATGCAAATGAGGACAACAAAACAAGAAACACCAAAAATAAAAATAACCCTCCCCCCACAAGACAAACCAAAATAAAAGAATAAGCAAATCAATCTCATAAACCTGCATAAAAAATCGATATAATCAACAGTCAAGTAAACAACAACAACAGGACAGGGATAAAAACATTTTAAGATAGTGAAGTCAGAGAAGCTAGAGGTATATATGGACTTGGAGTAGGTGGTTGGAGATTAGATATATAAGTGGGGTGAAATTTTAACAGGGGGTAAAAAGAAAGAATTAAGGTAAATCTAAAGCGGGAAAAGTGTGAGGGAAACAAGGCACTAAATAGGGAAAAATTAGCAAGAGAGTGGTGGTATAAAGGTGAAGTTGAGGTAGAGTAAAAGATACTAAAGAGTAGATGAAAATAGACTGTATTCCCAAGGTCGAAGAGAAAATATAATCAATTCCTTGTGTCACACAAGAGTCAATTTGTGATTTGGCCTCTGGGTGGCAGTTTTTCTTCTGGGTCTATTGGTCCTCTCTATCCTGAACTAAAATTTTGCTGTCCCTGTGGTATTCAATACTGCCTCTCTAATGGTGACTGCTGTTTTAGCAGCCAGGACCCTCACAAAATCTTCCGGGTCTCTCTCCTCTGTCAGATCCAATTTGGCTGAGCTCCAGGGATTAACTCTGCCACCAGCTCCAAGGGCCCTCTCCCAGGTTTACCAGCTCCAACAGCCACAGATTTTATTTCAGGTGCAGATCTCCGGGCTTTGAGTTCCAAGGTGCAGATATCCCAGTTTGCCAGCCCCCTCATTTTGGCGCCCAAAGTACCCCCAGGGAAATCTGACCTTTCCGTGCTGGAGCGCAGAGCTCCCTGGACTCTGCACACGTCCACGCCAACTGGGCGCCGGTGTTCCGCGATTCTCAGCCGTCCAGCCGGTACTGCAGCTGTATATTTTCAGATCCTTCCCCTTCAAGATGTCGTGGTCTGCCTCCGCGCGTAGTTGGCTCAGGGAGAGAACCCAGCAGTACTGGGGCTGCTCAGGCTGGGGAGGCCAGCCCAGCAGTCCCCTATCTTCTCCCGGAGCACAGCTGTCCCCCTCCTCTCCAATAAACACTCTCTCCTCGACCTTCAGCTGCTCCCTCTTCTCCTCCTTTTCTTTTATTTTAAGTAGTCTTTGTCTTCAATTTTACTGTCCCTTTTTTTTCTATGTACTAGTTAAAACTGATATGCCTCCCAGATTTTGGTCTTATGCAGCAGTAGGTGTTTTGTGGGAACCAGTGGTCTTGTTTCTTAAATGTCCTGAGATGGGTGCTCTAGGAAAGCTTCCTACTTGAGTTATTTGTTCTTATGTTGTAGTTGGGTCTTGAATGTTATTGTCCCATTCATGATTGGAGTCTTGTGTCAGGCTGGGTGTCTATGTGGCTCACCTCCTACCACATCCTGTGAGCTGTTGTGAAGGTATTGACGAAACAGAACAAAATACAACATAACAAGCTATGAAACAGAAGAAACCAAACAAAAAATGTATACAAGACTCCTATAGCACACACAAAAATAACCACCAATGAAGAGATAATTAGTAAAGAGAAAAGAGAGCAAGAATCATAAGAAAAAAGGAAAGAAGAAAAATACAAGGATAAAACAAAACAAACAAATAAAAGTATAAAAAAATAAAAAAGGAGGATAGAATATGAAGATACACAGCTAAAATAAATAAAATAAGAATAAAGAATTAGGGGAATAGGGGTAGGAAAGTGATTTAAAATAAAGGAGGAAAAAAAGAAATAAAATGAAAAGATGAAAAAAATATTTGAAAAGGAAACTAGAGGAGAAAGCTAACAGGCCTAAACTAAGAAAAAGAAAAAAAGATGAGAAAGCAAGGGAAATAGAAGAGAGAGAGAAAAATAAAAAAATTGAATAATGAAAAAAAAGAAAAAAATTAGTAGGATCAGGGAAGAGTTAAATTAGATATCTGAACAAAACAACAGAGACTAATATAATAACAAATCAATAAAGCAGGTAGATACAGAAGGTAAATTTAAAGAGAGAAAAGGAAGAGAAAAAGTAAAAGTGAAGAAAAAGGAGGAAACAAAAAAAAAAGGGAGAAAAAAAAAAGAAGTAAACTGGTATTCTTTAGCTGAGTTTAGCTCCCTTTCAATTCCACTCTTCTTTCTGCCAATTCTGGGCTTCCTGTGAAGAATTTAGATGCTAACCACTGTCCTCGTTTGGCTTTCAGCAAACTGCTTGAAGCTTCAGGCGATTCACTGGTCCATCATTTGTGTCTGTCTCCACAGGACTTAGCTATAAGCATTAGGGGCCAATCTGCCCTCTAAAGTAGGATTGTTAACAGCATGTGGTCCAGGGCTGGGTCAGGAAACTTCCCCTGTTCCTGGGCTCCACCTCTGCCCTCCTTTACCTGCTAGCCAACTATTAATCTTAATCACTCAAAAGTATCTTTATGAAAGAGTTTTAAGCAGGAGTGGCAGAGGTGCTGTTTAGCTTTCAGGGAATGTGGTTGGTGTCTTTACTTATCCGGAGCTACTATTCCACTAGTGGCCCAAAATATTACTCTGCTCTCAGCTGGACAGAGATCCTTGGATGGAGACTTGTAGGGTCAGCTGGAATCCTGGAGTTTTTATCAGCTTTCTCATGCAGGGAAAGTACCAGTCTGGTTCCCAGGAGAGCGGGTTGGAAGGCCTCCTCTTCCTCAATCCAGGCTCCTGAGTCCATTCAAACCCATAGGCTTGACCTCTGTTTTTGTTTCCTCTGCAAAGCTCAAAATGCAGGGTGTAGTATGCATGCAGGACTACTGAAGGTGGGACAGGCTATATCACCTAGGGCCGTGATGGCGAACCTATGACACACGTGTCAGCACTGACACGCATAGCCATTTTTGATGACACGCGGCCGCATGCAGTTGCATACAGATAAGTATGGGGCCGCGTGCCTAGAAGGACATTTTATCCTCGGCTACTGCAAGGCCAGGTGCAGTAGCCGAGAATGAAACATTGTAGGTAAGTTAAATAATTAGTTTTTGGTTTATGACATAGTTATGTATTACAATTATACATTTTTGTTATTTAAACTATAAATATCGTGAAATTATGTTTTTTTTTCTCTAAGTGACACACTACCGGAGTTATGCTCGGTTTTTTGGCGAATTTTGACACACCAAGCTCAAAATATTGCCCATCACTGACCTATGGTATAGTTATTTTCTTTTCCTGCCCTGCAGCTATTGGGAGTGTTTATCTCCTCTCAGAAAAAAAAATGGCCTTTGTGGTTTGAGGGCCTATGATCTAATGCTTCTGGCTGCTGCTTTTCCACATCTCCCCACAATGCTTCCTACCCCAGCCTCTTCTTAGGCATCTGGAGTCTGCGCCTCCCTCCTTGCATCAAAGCCTTGGACAAGTAGCTGCAAATGAAAACTCCTGTACTCTGTGTTAAAAAAAAAAACACAAATGAAATAAAACTGCAGCTTTCTCTCCAACTGGCTCTGGTATACCATTTCCAGACTCTGCTGTGTCCTGCAGCCCAGTTTGGATGTGTGGTTATCTTTCCCATTTTCAAATCCCTTGCTTGTTTTCTATATGCTCTGCCAGAATCCTTGTGAACATTTTACCCTTCTTACTTCTTAGCATTGCTAACTTGTGCCTGGATTATTGCAATAGTTTACACGTGACAGACCTCCTTGTCTTTCTTTCTTCACCCAATCAATCCATCCTACACATAGCCTTAGTATGATCTTTTTGGAGTGGAGATCTGATCAAATCAGACGTTTGGTTTGTTGTTGAAGCATAGTAACCTCCATCTTGGGTAAAAACTGCTGTTTGAAATTTTAACCCTGCTTTCTTGGCTTCTGTAAATGCTTGCTTGCTTAAATAATAGGGGAAAACAAGACTACTGCCCTTCCAGAGAGTCCATAAACTATGCCCCAGACAGAGTTGTCAGTTCTGATGTTAGGCCAGTCCTTGAGATATGGTCTCACAGCCCTGTCTCATCACACAGAAAATTTTCTCAGAAGGTCTGGAAGTCTCACTACAAATTTGGAAGACAAATAACTGAAAAAAAAAGTATATGTAGGAAAGACTTCTTCTATTTGGGGCCCCAGAATTTGAGAAGCAGTATTTCCTCTGGGCCTGCTAACACTAGCAAAATGAAAAAGACTCCAAATAAATTTGGCTTATTGATTAAGGCATCTTCTGATTTACAATATAACATTATCTTCCATGTTTCCCTTTTTGTAAGTCAAAACTATTTGTTTAGCATGAATTCAAAACCTTCCAAGAACTCCTTCTCCATTTCAACACCTCACTCCCATTTCTTAGCCCTTGTCTTTCAAATTATTCTATACTAGAGCCCCAGTGCATGAAATTCATGCACTAGGAGGGTGTCCCTCAGCCCAGCCTGTGCCATCTCTAATCTGAGACTCCTTGGGATCAGGCCTAAACTGGCAGTCAGACATCCCTCTCACAATCTGGGACTGCTGGCTCCCAACCACTCGACTGCTTGCCTGTCTGATTGCCCCTAACCACTTCTGCCTGCCAGCCTGATCACTCCCTAACCACTCCCCTTGCCAGCCTGATCAACACCTAACTGCACCCCTGCTAACCTGGTTCCTCCAAGTACCCTCCCCTTCAGACCCAGTCACCCCAAACTGCCCTCCCTGCTGGCCTGGTCACCCCCAATTGCCCTCCCTTGGTTGCCCCCAACTGCCCTCCCCTGAGAGCTCAGTCACTCCTAACTGCCTTCCCCTGCAAGTCTGGTTGCCCCCAATTGCCCTACCCTGACAGCCCAGTCACCCCTAACTGCCCTCCCCTGCTACCATGGTTGCCCCTAACTGCCCTCCCCTGCTAACCTGGTTCCCCCAACTACCTTCCCCTGCTGGTCTGGTCACCCCCAACTGCCCTCCCTGCTGGCCTGGGTGCCCCAGTTGCCATCCCCTGGTTGCCCCCAACTGCCCTTCCCTGACAGCTCAGTCACCCATAACTGCCCTCCCCTGCTAACCTGGTTGCCCATAACTTCCCTCCCGTGCTGGCCTGGTCCCCCCAACTACCCTCCCCTGCCACCCATCTTGTGGCAGTCATCTTTGACCACAAGGGGGCAGCAATTTTGTACAAGGGGATGAGGGTCAATTTGCATATTACCTCTTTATTATATAGGATGGTTGGTATGTATTTTCTCCTCCATTTCCAACTAAGACTATTATGCCTATCATCCTAGGCCTGTGTTAAACACAATGGTCTCTGTCCATTAATCAAAAGTAATATTTTCCTTATCATTCTCTGTCATGCAGTGTGGGTATTTAAGTATCTGCTTGCTTTCTCCATTGGATCATAAACTATTTATGAAAGAATATATATTGTTCATCAATGTTCTTGCTCATCGACATATCAACCCAATATTGCATATGGTTCAATAAGTGTATGTTCAAATGAAATAAATTGACAAATCTAGAAAGACCCTGAAAGATACAATAAAAAGAAGTAACTAATTCATGTAAGCCTCCTTTTATAGCCTCGATAGGAATGGTCTTAAAATAGTCAGTAGAGTATTCTGTTAACTCAACATTTCCTCCAAGATTTCCCTTGAGGTTTAATAATCAGGTATGTTAGACATGATGGTACCTCACCAGATCCAACTGTCTTCTCACTTTTAGAAAACAATTGCCAAGACAGGCCTCATGACTCATTCTACATATAACCAAGAAAACGCATATACATAACCCCAACCTGGAGCAGCAACCATCCCAGTTTCTTTTTCAACCAATCAAAGAAAATCCATTTCTGGGAAGAGACTATAGTAGTGGTAGAAAACTTTCTGACTCGGCAAACTAAAAGTCTGAATTCCAACTGCCTCTATCCCCCAGTGTAGTTCTGTGACCTTGACCAAGTGTGTTTATCTCTCTGAACTTCAAATATTTCCATCTGAGAGGATTTGGACAAATGGTCTCTTAAGACTCTCAGGGACAGCCAAGAAGATGGCAGCTGGCAGGATGGAGGTGAGGGAGAGGAAATGAGCAAGTGGGGGTATGAAAGGAGAGTGAGTGGTTGTGTCTAGTGTGTGTATGAGTGAGTGAGGGAAAGTTGATCCTCACAGGAGCAACAGGGAGTGGCAGAGAGGGTCTCCTTGACAAGGAGAGTCTATCACGGCAGCAGGCACTCCCCGGTTGGCAGAATCACAGCACAGAGCCCACACCATCTTGAAGGGGAGAAAGGCCCTTATTTTGGAGAACTCATCAACACCACCAACCAGATGGGCCCTGGAACTGCCCCATGACCCAGTGACCACTGCAACCAAAGTCCCGCTACTCCAGCCGCAGATCCACAGACCCTGGTACCTCCAACTCCAGGGGACTCCTCAGAGTGCATCAGAACTCCATGCTACAAGTGCGTCTCCACAGATACGAGGTGCCAACAGGCAGGCACCCTGAGCTAATCTACCCACAGGGTGCTAGAGGAAGCCACTGAGAACTCTCCTGGAGTGCAATCTTGAACAAGTGGGAGCACACGCCTGTCCAGCAGTAGAAGCTTTGAATTCTCTCATCTGAGATACTGGTCCACAGGTGCCTCATCTATGAAGTTACACTGCCAGGGCCCTTCAGAGTCCTTCAGTGTGCTGACAAACTTACCTTAGGTGCTCCTGTGAACCGCCACTGGGAGAAAACGCTTATCCACCACAGGTGTAACAGCAAAAGCTGGTCTGCCCATCCCACAACTGTACAACGCTGGGCACCATAGTCTTGCCATTTCAGAGAACAGGTCCCCTGAGCCCCATCACCCCAAACAGAGGCTTCCATGGTGCCACTGGGAGTCTCTGCTGAGCATGCATGACTTCAATTAAGGGCACCAGACAGCAAAAATTGGGTAACTCTCCCCCACGATGGTGGAATTCTAGACACCGCAGTTGTGCCTCTCAAGCTTGCAGGCTCACATCAAGAGAACCCAAATAACTCAAGTAGGGAGCTACACTGGATTAACAAGCCCAGGAGAACTGAGAGATTACACAAGTAGCACCATCCCCAAAAGAACCTGGGTAGCAAAGCAATTGGATCTACAATTAAAACACTACAGGAAAACATGGGAAGGCAAAAAAGCAACCTCCTAAGGAAAGAAAAAGGGGAACCACCAGAAAGGGAGTTAGATGAGTTTGAGGCTGGCAGCTTGTCAGAGATAGAATTCAGAGTAATGGTTATAAGGATGTTTAAACGGATGGATGACAAATATACACAACTCAACGACAAATACACACAACTCAATGAGAAATATAAGGAGCTGAATAGAATGTCTCCAACATGAAAACAAACCCAGAGGAGATGAAAAATGACATAGCTGCAATAAAGAACACAATGGAAGGCCTAAACAGTAGACTAGAAGAGGCTGAGGTCCGCATTAGCAAATTAGAAGACAAGATAGGAAAAAGCACACAAACACAGCAGCAACTGGAAAGAAGGCTTAAAAACAAGGACATCACAAAACGAAACAACATTTGCTTAATTGGGATACCAGAAGGAGTGGAAGAGAAGCATGGAATAGAAAACCTGTTCAAAGAACTAATGACAGAAAACTTCCCTGACATTGGCAAGAAAAAAAAACTATGCAAGTTTAAGAAGTACAAAGAATCCCAAACAAGTTGAACCCCAGAAGACTGACACCAAGACACATCATAATTAAATAAGCAAACACCAATGACAAAATAAGAATTTTAAAGGCTGCCAGAGAGAGACCGAAAGTTACTTACAAGGGATCTCCTATTAGAATATCAACTGATTTCTCAACAGAAACACACCAGGCTAGAAGGGAATGGAATGAAATATACAAAATGACACAAAGCAAGGGAACGAATCCAAAAATACTATACCCAGCAGGGCTATCATTCAAAATTGAAGGTGGAATCAGGAGCTTCACTGACAAAAAAGGACTAAGGGAGTTTGTCACTACCAAGCCTGCAATGCAAGAATTGCTAAAGGGACTGCTGTAAAAACAGTAAAGAGAAAGGCAAGAAGAAACAAAAACACTACGGGAAAAATATGACAACAAACATGTACATGTCAATAATAACATTAAATGTAAATGGATTAAATGCATCAATAAAAAGACATAGGGTAGCTGAATGGATCAAAAAAAAAACAGGACCCATATATTTGCTGTCTACGAGAGACCCACCTCAGAGCAAAGGATTCACACAGACTGAAAGTGAAGGGATGGAAAATAAACAAATGGGACTACTTAAAAAAAAGCTTTTGCATAGCAAAAGAAACCATCAACAAAACAACAAGAAAGCTCACTTCAGGGGAGAACATATTTGCCAATATTACCATGGATAAAGGCTTAATCTCCAACATTTATAGGGAACTCAGACAACTTAACAAAATGAAGATGAAAACCTAATAAAAAAAATGGGCAACACACCTAAATAGATACTTTTTGAAAGAAGAGAGAAGGAAGGCCAAGAGGCATATGAAAACATGCTTAAAACTCACTAATCACCTGAGAGATGAAAATCAAAATGACAATGAGATACCATCTCACACCTGTCAGAATGACTATCATCAACAAATCAATAAACCATAAGTGTTGGTGAGTAAGCAGAGAAAAATGAACCCTTGTGCACTGCTGGTGGGAATGCAGATTGGTACAGCCACTCTGGAGAACAGTATGGAGTTTTATCAAAAAACAAAAATGGAACTCCCATTTGACCCAGTGATCCAACTTCTAGGAATATGTCCCAAGAAACTAGAAACATAAATCAGAAAGGATATATGCACCCTTATGTTCAAAGCAGCTCAATTTACCATAGCTAAGATTTTGTAACAGCCTAAGTGCCCATCAGCAGATGAGTGGATTAAAAAAACCATGGTACATCTACCCAATGGAATGCTATGCTGATCTAAAAAAGAAATAATTCCTACCATTTGCAACAAATGGATGGAACTGGAGAGCTTTATTCTAAGTGAAATATGTCAATCAGAGAAAGGTAAATACCACAGGATTTCACTCATTTATGGGAAATTATGAACAACATAAACTGATGAAGAAAAACAGATCCAGAAACAGAGAAGCATTGATCAGACTGTCAAATTTCACAGGGAAAGTAGGAGAGGGACAAGGTAAGGGGGAGTGATCAACCAAAGGATTGTATGCATGATGTAAACCTAACCAGTGAACACAGATAACAGGGGGTGAGGGCATAAGTGGGGGCTTTGGGAAGGTAATGGAGGGATGAGGACAAATATGTAATACCTTAATCAATAAAGAAATTACAGTGCAAAAATATTTTTCTATTTTTTCACTTTCAATCGTTGTGAGTCCCTTGTTCTGAGGTAAGTCTCTTGTATATAGCATGTATATGGGTCATGTTTTGTTATCCATTCATCCACTCCATGTGTTTTGATTGGAGTATTTAATCAATTTACATTTAAGGTTATTATTAATACGTACTTGTTTGTGGCCATTTTTATTCTTTATGCTTGTGTTACCTCTTTTTCTATTTTTTTCTTTTTACAACAGTCCCTTTAGCATTTCTTGCATTGCTGTATTGGTAGTGATAAACCCCCTTAGCCTATTTTTGTGTGTAAAGATCCTGATTTCCCCTTCAATTTTGAATAATAGACTTGCTGGATAGAGTATTCTGGAATTTACTCCCTTGTTTTGCATCACTTTGTATACTTTATTGCATTCCTTCTGGACTGATGTGTTTCTGTTGACAAATAATTTGATAATCTAATGGGCTGTCTCTTTTATGTAACCCTTTTGCAGCTTAAAGATTCTCTCTTTGTCATTGACCTTTGCCACTGTAATTATGATGTGACTTGGTGTGGTTCTTTCGGGGTTCTTCTTATTTGAGACTCTCTGTGCTTGTGTGACATTTTTTCTTCCCCAAATCAGAGAAGCTTTGTTATTATTTCTTCAAATAGGTTTTCTAATCCTTGCTCCTCTTCTTGTCTTTCTGGCTTCCCTATTATATGGATCTTACTTTATTTCATATTGTCCAAAAGCTCTCTTGGGCTCTCCTCCTGCTTTCATTTTTCCCCTCCAATTGCTATTCAGATTGGGTGTATTTTGCTGCCTTGTCTTCTAACTCACAAATTCAGTACTCAGTTTCTTCTAGACTACTGTTGAAACCTTCTATTGTGTTTTAATTTAGTTGCATCATTCTTCATTTCCTCTTGATTCTTATTTAAGTTGTTGATTTTATCATCCAACTGGTTTTTTAACTGTATGACTCTTACTCTGAATCCTTTTTCTGACATAATGCATGCCTTTATTTCATTTAGTTCCTTTTCTAGCGATTCCTCATTTTCTTCCCTTGTGGGTTGTTACTTTGTCTTCCAATTTTGCTCTCACTGAATAGTTCAGGTGCTGAGTCACTTGGGAGTCTCTGGCTGAAATAGCAGACTTGTTGAGAGGGGATGATAGTGACCCAGTGTCTGTAGATGAGGTAGCAAGTCTTTGGCCAGAATGGCTGTAGCATCCAGGATGGTGTCTGAGGCCAGACTGGCTGGTGGTGAGGCTAGACTCCTAGTCACAGCAGCTCTCCCCTTCAATATGGTATGGTTTCTTTGGCACATACAGCTGCTCTGGGAGTGCTTGCAGCAGTAGAAGGAGCTCCCCATCTAGTAGAGTCCAGTCTGCCAGCCCCCGAGATTCCTGCCAGATATAACTGTCACACACACACACACACACACACACACACACACACACACACACACCTCACCTCTACACCCCCTTTCACTCCCTCCCTCACTCTCACTCACTGCTGTCCTTCCTCATTACATTCTATACTGCCATCTTGACTCCTTCCATTGATTCTTTAAAAAAATGTAAAGCCTTTTATTGATTTTTAGAGCGAGAGGAGAGGGAGAGAGAGAGCAAAGCATTGATGTGAGAGAGAAACAATCGGTTGCCTCTCACCCCGACCAGTGACTGAATACACAACCAAGGTATATGACCTGACTGGGAATCAAACTCATAACCTCTTGGTGTATGGGAAGAAGCTCCAACCAACTGATCCACCCATCTAGGACCACATTATAACAATTTTTTTATTTGATATAATTTATCAGAGTTGCTTTTTCAGCTATGACTTAGTGATCAGTATATGAACTTTCAACATAAAAGTATCCACAGTTTATTCATATTTTTGCTTCTTAACTTTCATTCAACTTTTATCTCATCAAGCCCTGAATTCTGCCCTACCATTCTCCTGAAACTGCTCCCTCGAAGACTAAGAGTAACCTGGATTATTTTTAGTTCTTATTGTGTGAGCAGAATACATTTTTCTTTACCTTCCTAGGTTCTTTTGGCTGGTATAATAATTATTAAATCAACTTGAGACAGATTAACAGTAGAAAAATTACCAAATTTAATTACATATATACACAAGAGGGTTATATATCCCACATATATAAGAGATTCAAAGATAAAAGTAAAATTAGGTATATATAACATTCTGAGTTACAAATGAGATTAAGTGCCTTCAAGTTTCAGAGGGGAGGTAGGTCGTTCTCAGGATAAAAAGAGCAGATGTTGAACAATTAGAAGTTGCCCTAGGTTCTAAAAAGTTATTTTTGGTGATAACTCAGACCTTTATCGTGGGCAAGGCCTTAATTTTTTAATTAATTAATTAATTAATCTTTATTGTTCAGATTACTAAAATTGTTCCTCTTTCCCACCCCCATAGCTCCCCTCCACCAAGTACCCACCCTACCCTCTCCCCTTACCTCCCCTCCACTGTCCTCATCCCTAGGTGTAGGATTTTGTCCAGTCTCTACCTGCACCTCCTACACCCCTTTACCCCCAATATTTGTCAGTCCACTCCCTTTCTATGTTCCTGATTCTATTATATTTACCAGTTTATTCTGTTCATCACATTTTTTTTTCTGTTCAAGTATGCTTTATTTTTTAATTTTTTTTTATTTTTTAATAGCTTTATTGTTCAGTTTATTACTTACATTTTTCCCCAATAGCTCCCCTCCGCCCAGTACCCATCCCACTCTACGCCCTCACCTACCCCCACCCTCTGTCCTCTCCCATAGTTGCATGACCCCTGTCCAGTCTCTTGCTGTACTTCCCGCACCCTTCCCCTCACCAAGCATTATCAGTCCATTCCCTCTCCATGTCCATGATTCAGTTCTATTCCTCATTTTATCCTGATCCTCTGGTTGCCAATTCACTTGATTTTTAGATTCATTTGATAGATGTGTACCCGTTGTTCGAAATGTACATTTTTACCTGTTTCTTCTTCCTCTTCTCAAATAATACCTTTCAGCATTTCATATAGTGTTGGTTTGGCGGTGATGAACTCCTTCAGCTCTTTCTTATCTGTGAAGCACTTTATCTGACCTTCAATTCTGAATGACAGCTTTGCTGGATAGAGCAATCTTGGTTGTAGATTCTTGCTGTTCATCACTTTGAATATTTCTTGCCACTCCCGTCTGGCCTGCATCGTTTCTGTTGAGAAATCTGCTGACAATCATATGGGTGCTCCTTCATAGGTAACCAACTGTTTCTCTCTTGCTGCTTTTAATATTCTCTCTTTATCTTTTGCTCTTGGCATCTTAATTATGATGTGCCTTGGTGTGGTCCTCTTTAGATTCCTATATTTTGGGGTTCTGTGCACTTCTTGGGTTTTCAAGTCAATTTCTTTCACCAGGTGGGGGAAGTTTTCAGTCACTATTTCTTCTAGTAGGTTTTCATTATCTTGCTCTCTCTCTTTTTCTGGCACCCCTATAATTCTGATGTTGGTATGCTTGCGGTTGTCCCAGAGGCCCCTTATACTATCTTCAATTTTTTGGACTCTTTTGGCTTTCTGCTTTTCCAGCTGAGTGGATTTTGCCTTTTTGTATTTCAAATCTTTGACTTGGTTTTTGCAGTCGCCTGGACTGCTTTTAGGTCTTTGTATAATATTTTTTGTTTCAGTCAGTATATGCTTAATTTCTAGTTGGTCTTTTATCATATCCTTGTAAGCGTTGTTCATTTCTTTGTAAGTGTTATTTATTTTGGCATAGTTCTCATTAATTTTATCCGCCTTATCTAGTAGTCTCTTCATAAACCTAATTACTGTGGTTTTAAACTCTATGTCTAATCGTCTTTTTTCCTCCATTTCTTTCACAGCTGAGTTCTTTCCTTTTCTCTGCATTGTTGCTGTTTTCCTGAGTTGGTTCCTTAGCGGTGTGTGATAGGTATCCTGTATCCTCTAAGGAACCAGTGGCTCAGCTTCCTTTGCAGCTCGCAGCGTCAGCCCTAGGTCCACCCTGCTTGGCGAGCAGTTTGCGTCTATTGGGGGCGCAGCGTCGGGCTTGGGCCCGCCCTGCTTGGCGTGGAATTTGCGTCTAATGGGCGGGCTCCGTCGGGCTTACGTTCGCCCTTCCTGGCTCCCTCCCCGTTTCAGGTCTATGGGGCTCGCGTCGTCAGCTTATCTGTGCTTATCTGTGCGGCTCATGGGTCTCGGTGTTGGGTGGCTATGTAAATCCACCACTAGTCTCCCCGTTGCCAGACAACTCTGCCTCTCCCTAACTGAGTCTGCACAGTCAAAGACTCACTCAGGGGTGTAAAACAAAGCAGTATGGTGGTCTCCAAGCAAGTAGTTGCGCGTTCTCTGCCTGCGTTCTCTGCCCGGATGCGCACTCCAATTTACTCGTGCACTCTCCCCAAACACACAGACCTCAGCCGCGCCGGGGATCCTCCTTTCCCCGACCTGGGAGCTCGCCTGGAACTGGGGGGTCGGTGCTGTGGGAGACCTCCGCCCTCCTCGCAGGAGAAAACCAGCCGGGCCGGCTGTCTGCCGCCCGTCCCTCACCGCTCTCTCGCGCTCCAAACCTCAAAGCTGCACACCGCTGCTCCCGAGTCACCGCCTTTACTCTCATGCGCAGAATTTCCCCACAGCCAGCTCTCCGGCGATTTCTGGGTGTTGTCTGTTTCGTTGCTAAGTTGTAGTTTCAGAATTGTTGCGTGGACAGCTAGATAGGTGCTCACCTATGCCGCCATCTGTTCATCACATTTTTAACTCAGTTGATTTTTAGATTCACTTGTTGATAGTCATGTATTCGTTGTTCATAATTTTTATCATTACCTTTTTCTTCTCTTCTTAAAGAATACCTCTCAGTATTTCATATAATGCTGGTTTGGCGGTAATGAACTCTTTTAGCTATTTCTTATATGTGAAGCTCTTTATCCAAGCTTCAATTCTGAATGATAGCTTTGCTGGGTAGAGTAATCTTGGTTGTAGGTTCTTGTTATTCATCACTTTGAATATTTCTTGCCACTCCCATCTGGCCTGCATAGTTTCTGTTGAGAAATCAGCTGACAATTGTATGGGTACTCCCTTGTAGGTAACTAACTGATTTTCTTATGCTACTTTTAATATTCTCTCTTTGTCTTTTGCTCTTGGCATTTTAATTATGATGTGTCTTGGTGTGGTTTCTTATTGTTTGGGGTTCTGTGTGCTTCCTGGACCTTTAAGTCTATTTCTTTCACCAGGTGGGGGAAGTTTTCAGTCACTATTTCTTCAAATAGGTTTTCAGTATCATGCTGTCTCTCTTTTTCTGGCACCCCCATAATTTGGATGTTGGTATGCTTGAGGTTGTCCCAGAGGCTCCTTACACTATCTTCAATTTTTTGGATTCTTTTTGCTTCTTGCTTTTCCGACTGAGGGGTTTTTGCTTCTTTGTATTTCAAATCTTTGACTTGATTCTTGCAGTCCTCTAGTCTGCTGTTACGTCTCTGTATATAATTTTTTATTTCAGTCACTGTATGCTTAATTTCTAGGTGGTCCCTTTTCATGTCCTCAAAGGTCTCATTAAATTCATCGTCCTTTTCTAGGAGCCTCTTGAAAACCCTTATAACCGTGGTTTTTTTTTTTAAATTATTTTTTATTGATTTTTTGCAGTATAATAGTAGTACATGTTTTCCTTTCCCCCTCCCCGTTATCCTCCCCCCAGCCTCCCCCACCCCCCAGCACATATCCCCAGCTTCCCCCCTCCCCGCCCCAGTGTCTTCCATTCATTGGTTATGTTCATATGCATGCATACAAGTCCTTCAGTTGATCTCCCCCCGCATCTGCCTCCCATCCACCCAAGCCTCCCCCTGTAGCTTGACAGCCTGTTCAAGGCCATCCTGCCTCTATATCAATCACTCTCCCCTGTTTCTTTTCTTCAAAAATATCTTGCCTCTGCATACTAGAAATAAATGTATAAGAACAAAAAGTGTTTCATTCTCGGTTTCAATGTCCAACTTTTCTGAGTCCCAGTTTCAGTGTCAAATAATTCATTATGTGTATAAGTCAGCAATGGTATCCAGATGGTGGACATATCGTGTCAATGCATGATCCATCCTCTCTGGTTTGGTCCTGGGCTGCCTGCAGACATGCACAGCTGCTGACTGCTAGTATGGCAAGGTGTCGTCAGTGTCCCCCATCTCTGGACCGTCCTCATGGCTGGAACAGATCCATCAGTTCCTCACCGTCGCAGGAACCCACATGGTCTTGGAGTTGTTCTCTGAAAACACACAAACACATTCTCGACCAAAAGTTAACAAAGGTATCCTCTATGCAAAATAGACTTGGGATTCTTTTTAATTTTTGCCTAAATGATTTTCCTTTGGCTTATTTTGACACCATGTGTGTTTTTTCATGGGTGTCCTGCTATTGTTTTTACAAATGGAATTTACTTTACTGGAGTAAGAATTTTCTAGATGTATTTTACTTACTCAATATTTTTTTTTGTCCCTTTCATGATATTACCCCGCTGTCCCCTCCCCTTTTTTGATTAATGGGGACTTTTGGAAATTTTCTATTGCAGTCTTGATAATTTTAAATTTTAATTTTTGTACACAAAGTGACTGCTTTAGGTTCTTTGGATGTTAGGCAATTTTACAGAGAGATGAACTACTGATAGATTTTTCAGTTAATGTTTTAGGAAAAGCTTTTTGTCCAGTACACTATAATTTTCTTGAGTATTCTCGTATTTCACTTGGCCAATTTAAATTAATCTGAAAACTTGATTACTATTTTCCTGTCAATTTTAATACTCAAGCAGAAATCTTAGTTTACCCTGTGAATACTAGTGGAAAGGAATATTTGCAATTTTGAGTAGGTCCCGAGCATTCCTGGTAATAGACTGAATTTAGATATAGAGCAGCTATTGCTGGCCGAGTCTCTGTCTGCCACCTGGGTCCCCGTATGAGTTGTGTGTGGGAGGCGAAGCAGCCGTGGGGGTAGGAGACCTCCCTTAGGAGGGTTGAGAATTCAAACCCCTGCAAGGTTTGTGGATGAGGGTCTGTGCCCCACCTCTGTTGACCTTTTAGTTCTCTCCTGTTGGCCCCTCTGCGACTGTGCCTGTCTTAGGTTGTTCCTTCCCTGAGGAATCTTACCCGTCTCTGGCTAACCAGCCATCCTCCGGGGCCAAACAGGGTGATGTGAGGTTCAGTTCTGTCTCCTTTGTAGTCTATGCCCCCCTGTGGCCTCCACGTCCAGTACCTGCCTTGGGGTCCCCTAGCCTGCTGGCGGGGTCCCGGTACTGATCACATATCTCGGGGGACCCAGGTTTCTTCTCCAGAGAGGGCCCAGCTCACACCATTGGTCGAGATACAGATCCATGGTGCCAGCTGCCCAAGGGCTTCAGCCACAGCTGGAACTGAAAACTCTGGCATCAGCTGTGTGTATTTGGATAGTAACAAGAAGGTCCCTCTTGGCAGAAAGGGCAAGAAGGGCCAATATAGAATGCTCGGATGCCTTCCCAGTGCGTTAATTCCTTCTGAAAGGGATTAATTTCTTTCCTATTCTTTTTTAAGTTGCTGCCCAACATTCAAAGAATTAGTTTGTAAGTTTATTTGGGATAATTGTATAATATGCTGTTGTCAAATATCAAATATTATAATGACATTGTAGAATAATATCATGTAAGGGTATTATGGTGTCATGGGAGGTTAAGCAGGGCCTAGCCTTAGGACTGGTCTCCATAGGATATGACACGCTCTAGGCTATGTCAATTCAATGTCAGACTAGCTGCCATTTTTTTATAATTTTATATAAACTTTGTCAGGGATGTAAAAACACAAATCACTTACCTCAGTTCAAGAGTTCAAGTATATTGACTTTTCCACTTACTCTCACCACCTGCCACTTACCCTGAGGTTTGACATTCTGATGGACTTTTCTCAGTCTCTGGATCTATTCTTGTTCATCAGTCTATGTCATTGATTGTATTCCTCAAATGAGTGAGATCATGTGATATTTGTCTTTCTCTGCCTGGCTAATTTCACTTAGCATAATGCTCTCCAAATCCATCCATGTTGTTACAAATGGTAGGAGCTCCTTCTTTTTTTCCGCGGCGTAGTATTCCATTGTGTAAATGTACCATAGTTTTTTGATCCACTCATCTGCTGATGGGCACTTCGGCTGTTTCCAAATCTTAGCTATGGTAAATTGTGCTGCTATGAACATAGGGGTACATATATCCTTTCTAATTTCTTGGGGTATATTCCTAGAAGTGGGATCACTGGGTCGAATGGGAGCTCCATTTTTAGTTTTTTGAGGAATCTCCATACTGTTCTCCACAGTGGCTGTACTAGTCTACAATCCCACCAGCAGTGCACAAGAGTTCCTTTTTCTCCGCATCCTCACCAGCACTTGTCGTTTGTTGATTTGTTGATGTAAGCCATTCTGATAGGTGTGAGATGGTACCGCATAGTCGTTTTGATTTGCATCTCTCGGATAATTAGTGACTTTGAGCAAGTTTTCATGTGTCTCTGGGCCTTCCTTTCGTCTTCTTTCGTGAAGATTCTATTTAGGTCTGTTGCCCATTTTTTTATTGGATCATTTGTCCTCCTTTTATTGAGTTGGGTGAGTTGCCTGTAGATGCTTGAGATTAAACCTTTATCACTAATAACATTTGCAAATATGTTTTCCCATACAGTGGGTTTTCTTGTTGTTTTGTTGATGGTTTCTTTAGCTGTGCAAAAGCTTTTGATTTTGATGTAGTCCCATTTGTTTATTTTCTCTTTAGCTTCCATTGCCCTCGGAGCGGTATCATCAAAGAAGTTCTTTTGGCATATGTCTGAGATTTTTCTTCCTGTAGATTCCTCTAATATTTTTATGGTTTCCTGCCTTACGTTTAAGTCCTGTATCCATTTTGAGTTTATTTTTGTGTATGGTGTAAGTTGGTGCTCTAGTTTCATTTTTTTGCATGTATCTGTCCAATTTTCCCAACACCATTTATTGAAGAGACTGTCTTGACTCCATTTTATGTTCCTGCCTCCTTTGTCAAATATTAATTGAGCATAGTGGATTGGGTTGATATCCGGATTCTCTATTCTATTCCATTGATCTATATGTCTGTTCTTGTGCCAGTACCAGGCTGTTTTAAGAACAGTAGCCTTGTAATACAGCTTGAAATCTGGTATGGAAATCCCACCGACTTTGTGCTTCTTTCTCAGGATTGCTGTGGCTATTCGGGGCCTTTTTTTGTTCCAGATGAATTTTTGGAGAGTTCCTTCTAGGTCTGTGAAATATGCCATTGGTATTTTAATGGGGAGTGCATTAAATTTATAGATTGCTTTGGGTAGTATGGACATTTTAATTATGTTGTTGATTCTCCCAATCCATGAACATGGAATGTTCTTCCACCTGTTCACATCTTCCTCTATCTCTTTTTTCAGTGTCCTGTAGTTTTCCACAAATAGATCTTTTACCTCCTTAGTTAAGTTTATTCCTAGGTATCTTAATTTTTTTGGTGTGATGGTAAATGGGATTGCTTTTTTAGTCTCTCTTTCTGTAAGTTCACTATTAGTGTATAGAAATGCCATAGATTTCTTGGCATTAATTTTGTAGCCTGCTACATTGCTGAACTCATTTATTAAGTCTACTAACGTTTTTATGGAGTCTTTCGGGTTTTTTATGTACAATATCATGTCATCTGCAAATAAGGATAGCTTAACTTCTTCTTTTCCAATTTGGATGCCTTTTATTTCTTCTTCTTGTCTAATTGCAATGGCTAATACTTCCAGTACTATGTTGAACAGGAGTGGTGAAAGTGGGCAACCCTGTCTTGTTCCTGTTCTTAGGGGAAATGGTTGTAGTTTTTGCCCATTGAGTATGATGTATGCTGTGGGTTTATCGTATATGGCTTTTATTATGTTGAGGTATGATCCTTCTATTCCTACCTTATTGAGAGTTTTTATTAAGAAAGGATGTTGGATTTTGTCAAATGCTTTTTCTGCATCAATTGATATGACTATGTGATTTTTATCTCTCAATTTGTTTATGTGATGTATCACATTTATTGATTTGCGGATATTGTACCATCCTTGCATTCCTGGGATAAATCCTACTTGGTCGTGGTGTATGATCTTTCTGATGTACTGCTGGATCCGATTTGCTAGAATTTTATTGAGGATTTTGGCATCTATATTCATGAGGGATATTGGCCTGTAATTCTCTTTCATTGTGTCGTCTTTATCTGGTTTTGGTATTAGGGTGATGCTAGCTTCATAGAAGGAGTTTGGAAGTTTTCCATCCTCTTGAATTTTCTGGAATAGTCTGAGGAGTATAGGTTTTAGTTCTTCCTTGAATGTTCGGTAAAACTCCCCTGTGAAGCCGTCTGGCCCTGGGCTTTTGTTTGCTGGAAGCTTTATGATGACTGCTTCAATTTCCTCCACAGCTATTGGTCTATTGAGTTGTTTAGATTCTTCTTGATTGAGTTTTGGGAGGTTATATTTTTCTAGAAACATATCCATTTCCTCCAGGTTGTCCAGTTTGTTGGAGTAGAGTTGTTCATAGTATTTTTTAACAATCCTTTGTATTTCATTGGGGTCTGTTGTTATTTCACCTCTTTCATTTCTGATTTTATTTATTAGGGTCCTCTCTCTTTGCTTCTTGGTGAGTCTGGCTAGAGGTTCATCAATCTTGTTTATCCTTTCAAAGAACCAGCTCTTGGTTTCGTTGATTTTCTGTATTGTTTCTTTGGTCTCTATGTCATTTATTTCTGCTCTGATCTTTACTATTTCCTTCCTTCTGCTTACACTGGGCTTTTCTTGTTGCTTTCTTTCTAACTCTTTGAGTTGTTGGGTTAGATAATTTATTGCCGCTGTTCCTAGTTTTTTGCAGTAGGATTGTAGAGCTATGAACTTCCCTCTCAGAACTGCTTTCACTGTGTCCCATAGATTTTGGATTGTTGTGCTATCATTGTCATTTGTTTCCATGATGTTTTCTATCTTTTCCTTAATCTCTCTAGTAACCCAGTCATAGTTTAATAGCCTGCTGTTTAGTCTCCATGTGTTCGATTTCTTTGGATTGTTTCTATTGTAGTTGATTTCCAGCTTTATGTCACTGTGATCTGAGAATATACTTGATATGATTTCTATCTTCTTGAATTTGGAGAGACGTTGCCTATGACCTAATACATGGTCTATCTTTGAGAATGACCCATGGGCACTTGAAAAGAATGTATATTCTGTGGCTTTGGGGTGAAATGATCTGAAGATGTCAATTAATTCCATCTGGTCCAGTGAGTCATTGAGAATTGATGTTTCTTTACTGATTTTTTGTTTAGAGGATCTGTCCAATGGTGATAATGGGGTATTAAAGTCTCCTACTATGATTGTATTTCTGTCTATCTCTCCCTTGATGTCCTCTAGGAGTTTTTGTATATATTTGGGTGCTCCTGTATTGGGTGCGTATATGTTTACAAGAGTTATTTCTTCTTGTTGAATTGCTCCCTTTAGTATTATGAAGTGGCCTTCTTTATCTCTTGTTATGTCCTTCACTTTGAGATCTAATTTGTCAGATATAAGTATGGCTACCCCAGCTTTTTTTTCATTTCCATTCGCCTGAATAACTTTTTTCCAACCTTTCATCCTCAGTCTGTGTGCGTCTTTTTTTCGGAGGTGGGTTTCTTGTAGACAGCAGATACATGGGTTGTGTTTTCTTATCCAGTCTATTACCCTATGTCTTTTGATTGGAGCATTTAACCCGTTTACATTTAAAGTTATTATTGATAGGTGCTTATATGTTGCCATTTTTGTTCTTTGCCCCTGTGATCCTTCTTCGCTTCCTATTTCTTTTTACAGCAGATCCTTTAGCATTTCTTGCATTGCTGGTTTGGTGGTGACGAATTCCCTTAGTCCTTTTTTATCTGTGAAGCTCCTGATTTGACCTTCAATTTTTATTGAGAGCCTTGCTGGGTACAGTATTCTAGGATTCAGACCCTTCCTTTGCATGACTTTGTAGATTTCATTCCACTGCCTTCTGGCCTGATAGGTTTCTGTAGAGAGATCACTTGTTAGTCTGATGGGTGTTCCTTTGTAGGTGACTTTTTGTCTCTCTCTGGCAGCTTTTAAGATTCTTACTTTGTCATTGGTGTTTGCCAATTTAATTATAATGTGCCTTGGCGTAGGTCTTTTGGGGTTTATTTTGCTTGGGACTCTGTGAGCTTCTTGGATTTGTGTGGGTTTTTCCTTTCCTATACCAGGAAAGTTTTCTGTCATTATTTCTTCCAACAGGTTTTCTATTCCTTGCTCAGTTTCCTGTCCTTCTGGAAGCCCAATTATACGTATGTTGTTTTGTTTCATGTTGTCCCAAAGTTCTCTTAGGCTCTCCTCCTGCTTTTTAATTTTTTTTCTAGTATCTGCTCTACTTGGTTATTTTTTCCTACCTGGTCTTCTAGCTCACTGATGCGATCCTCTGCTTCTTCTAGTCTACTCTTAATACTTTCTATTGAGTTCTTTACTTCAGCAATGTCACTTTTCATTTCTTCATGGCTCTTCATCATTTCTTCCTGGGTCTTCCTCATTTCCTCTTGGGTCTTACTCATATTATCAAATTTGTCTTCCATTCTTTTCAGCCACCTTATGACCATTTCTCTGAATTCTTTCTCTGACAGGTTGTTAACTTCCATTTCGTTTACCTCCTTTTCTGGCGAGCCTTGCTTTTCTTTCATATGTGGGCTATTTCTTTGTCTTCCCATGGTCTCTCTTCTCTGTGTATGTGGTTATGTAGTTCTCACTCTCCTGTGTTGATTTAAAGGCACAAAATACAACACAACCAGGTGCAACGCACCAGGCACTGAACCGGAATGTAGTCAAAGTAATTGTAATTCCAAATAAAGGTGACCGCCAGAGAAAGGCAAATTTGGTGATAGGTGGGAAAAAAGAAAGAGAACCTCCCCCAGACCCACACAGACACTCACACACCCACACTCACACAAAAAAGAAAGAGACCCCCCCAAACACATACACTCACAAAAAAGAAAGACAGGAATGCCAAAATGATAATGGGAAAAGGGGGAGAAGAAAAAAAGAAATAAAAGGAGTAAATTATAAATGTGGGGTGAAAACTCCTATAGGATAGCCCCTAATCCGAACCAAAACCTGCAACAAGTACTTGGAGATTGATACAAATTACATACAACTACTAATATCAAGAGAGGTGAGGGAACACAGAAGCAAAAATCTATCTCAAAAACAATGCAGATGAGGACAACAAAACAAGAAACAACACCAAAAATAAAAATAACCCCCCCTACAAGACAAACCAAAATAACAGAATAAGCAAATCAATCTCATAAACCTGCTTAAAAGATCAATATAATCAACAGTCAAGTAAACAACAACAACAGGACAGGGCTAAAAACACTTTAAGATAGTGAAGTCAGAGAAGCTAGAGGTATATATGCACTTGGATTAGGTGGTTAGAGATTAGATATATCAGTGGGGTGAAATTTTAACAGGGGGTAAGGGGAAAGAATTAGGTAAATCTAAAGCGGGAAAAGTGTAAGGGAAACAAGGCACTAAATAGGGAAAGGTTAGCCAGAGAGTGGTGGTATAAAGGTGAAGTTGAGGTAGAGTAAAAGATACTAAAGTGTAGATGAAAATAGACTGTATTCCCAAGGTTGAAGAGAAGATATAATCAATTCCCTGTCACATAAGAGTCAATTTGTGATTTGGCCCCTGGGTGGCAGTGTTTCTAGATTGACTTCTGGGTCTATTGGTCCTCTTTATCCTGAACTAAACAATACTGCCTCTAATGGTGACTGCTGTTTTAGCAGCCAGAACCCTCCCAAAATCTTCCAGGCTTCCCCCCTCTGTCAGGTCCAAACTGATTGCGCTCCAGGGATCAACTCTGCCACCAGCTCCAAGGGCCCTCTCCCACGTTCACCAGCTTCAACAGCCACAGATTCTATTTCAGGTGCAGATCTCCAGGTTTTGAGTTCCAAGGTGCAGATCTCCCAGACTGCCAGCCCCCTCAGTTTCGCGCCCAAAGTACCCCCAGGGAAATCTGACCTTTCCTTGCTGGAGTTTAGAGCTCCCTGGGCTCTGCGCGCCACCTGGTCGCCAGTGCTCCGGGAGCCCCAGAGGTCCCGCCGGTCCCGCGAACAGCAGCTGTATGTTTTCCGGCTCCTCTCGTTCAAGATGTCGTGGTCCGCCTCCGCGCGCCTCCTCGCGCAGTTGGCTCAGGGAGAGAACCCAGCAGTACTGGGGCTGCTCAGGCTAGGGAGGCCAGCCCAGCAGTCCTCTATCTTCTCCTGGAGCACAGCTGTCCCCCTAGTCGCCGACAAATGCTCCCTGCGCGACTCTCAGCTGCTCCCTCCCTCTACCCTGTGAGCAGATTCAGATCGAATCCCTCCGTTCCGCCGCCATTTTTTTCCCAAAAACCATAACCGTGGTTTTGAACTCTATGTCCAGTCATTTCTTTTCTTCCATTTCTTTTAATTGTGATCTGTTTCCTTGTCTCCACATTTTTGCTGCTCCCCTAAGTTGGTAGCTTTGCGTGGTAGGAGTCCTCTAGGGGACAGTGGCTCAGCCTCCCCAGTTACCTGAGGTGAACACTCTTTGTGCAAACCTTTATGGGCTGTGTGCTCAGCCTTTTTGTAGTTAAGTCTTGATTGTTGTTGGTATCACTGGGAGGGTTTGACCTCCATGCTAATTGGCTGTGAGGATCAGCTGTGTCTACACTGGGAGAGCCTCTGAGCTCAGCTTGGATGGGACAGCATCTCAGGGCTGAGCAGTCAGCCTTGGCTTCCCGTCATCCCTGCCCTAAGTGGTGCCTGGGTCTCTGTGCCCTGCAGCAATGGCTGCACGCATCTCTGAGAGAAAGCTTCTCTGGAGTTTTGCCCGCTGCCAGACAGTCCAGTTTCTACCCAAATGAATCTGGATACCCAAAATCTCACCCAGAACTGGGGTACAGTGCTGTCCAGAGTTTTTTTACCTCCCAAATGAGAGAGTCAGCCTCGCGCCCTCTCCTCAAGCTCTTGCACATCTGCAGCTCCCGAGTCTCAGTGTACTTCCTCTTGACAGTCCAATTTCACCCTGTATGAGTCTAGGTTCCCTGAGACTCATGCAGAATTGGGGTTCAGCGCTGTGGGGAGCCTTTGTCTCTTTCCCCATTCAAGAAAACCAGCCAGGTATTCAGCCGCTCACCCTTTCCACTCACGTGCATCTCCGCATCTCTGCATCTCTGTCTCCGAGTCTCAGTACCTCTGTCCTCCTCACCTCCTCTGAATCTCAGTGTCTTTTTATCAGTCAGCTTTCTGGTGGTCCTGGATGATGTCCATTTTGATTTTTTGTTGTATTTTTGAAATTGTTGTGCCAGGCAGCAGTTTAGGTGTTTACCTATGCCACCATCTTGGTTCCTCTCCTTCCAATGATTTTTAGGGAGAGGGAAGAGAGAGGGAAAGACAGAGAGAAACATCAATGTGAGAGAAATACATCAATTGGTTAGCACATTAACATATTCTGAACAGAACCTGTGCCGGGGAGGAGCCTGCAACCAAGGTATATGCCATTGACCCACATAAAACCCAATATCCTTTGGTCTGTGGGCTGATGCTCTATCTACTGAGAAAACAAGGTAGGTTACTGTTTTTATTATTTATGCCCGTGTTCCTCCCTTTCTATTTCTTCTTTTTACAACAGTTCCATTAGCATTCCTTGCATTGTTGGTTTGGTGGTAATAAACTCTTTTTGCCTTTTTTGTGTTTGTGATGCTCTTTGTTTTTCCTTTGATTTTTAGTAATTGCCTTACTGGATGAATTAGTCTTGGTGGTGCAGTCCTTTTGTTTTCATTGCTTTTTATACCACTTTTTTCTATCCTAAAGTGTTTCTATTGAGAAATCAGCTGTCTAATGGAACTTCCCCTAGAGATAACTTTCTGTCTTTTTATTGAAACCTTTTCCATTCTTTCTTTCTCTTTAATGTTTTCCATTTTAGTTAATATGTACCTAACTGTGGGTCTTTTGGTGTTTAACTCGATTGGGATTTTCTGTTTTATGAACTTGAGTGACTTTTTCCTTCACTAGATAGGGACATTTTCTGCCATTATTTGTTCATCTGTCATTTCTATGAATTATTTATCTAAGGAATTACTTGTCTTCATTTCATTTAGTTTCTTATTTAGAGATTCCTCTTTTTCTTTTGTTTTTGTTTTTTTGTTTTGTTTTGTTTTCTTTATCCTCCTGTTTTTGCTGTCCCTTTGTATTTATCTCTACATAGCAGATCAAACTGCTATGCCTCCCATACTTTTTGGGTTGGTCTTATGTAGTAGTGTCTTGTGGGATCCACTGTTGTGTCTTTTAGATTTCCTGAGATAGTTAATCTAAGAAATACCCTTGATTAAGTTATTTGGGTTATCCTGTTATAATTATGTCTTGAATTTTGTTGACCCAGCTGTGGATGCAATCTTCTTTCATTCTGGCTGAGTATGTGACTCATCCCCAACCACTTTTTGTGAGCTTTTGTGTGGAGGTGCTGACCAAATAGAACAAAATACAACACAATAAAAAAGAATCAAAGAAACAAGACAAAAACATACTCAAGATCCCTACATGTTGGAATCCTTTTCACGTCCTGCGTGGTTCAGGGTTCCAGTTCAGGGTTCGAGTTCTGGAGAAGGCCACATGCAAATGAACAAAGACTAAGAAAAGCATTAATTTGGAAAAATGGGGGGCCAGGCGGCAGCCCATCTCTAGTGGAAGGACTACTACCTGCTTTGGCCTTGCTATTCCTTTTATTTAGGTTATGGGAATACACCCATTGCTATTAGGCAGGAAATAAGCAGATTATCCTATCAGGAAGGATTTACACGATTATCTGGTGGGGAAGTTGCCCTTGCAACCCTTATCTTAATTATATAGGGAGTGGTTGGCTCTGACCTTTCAGAGCTTCAAGGTTGACTAAGCCTTTTGGATTCCTTATCCACACCTTTCTATTGGTGAGGTAATGGCTGGTTTCCTGTACCTACAGAAACAACAAAAGCAGCTACCAGAGAAGAGAACATTATGAAAGAGAAAAGAATGCAATAAAAAAGAGGAAAGAAATAAATAAAAAATACAAGGAGTAAAGAAAAAAACAAGAAAGAAGGAAACAAACAAAAAATTCAAATAAAAAAGGTTGAGGATTTAAAAGATATGAAGGTGCACGGAGAAAAATGGCAGTTGAAGAGACAGAGGCGTCCTGAGGCTTGCCCCAGAACAGACAGAGGGAGCGGCTGAGGGTCACACGGGGAGTGTTTGTTGGCAAGTTGGGAGACAGCTGTGCTCTGGGAAAAGGTTAGGGACTGCTGGATGGGCCTCCCCTGACCAAGCAGCCCCCGGTACTGCTGAGTTCTCTCACGGAGCCACAGGCTCAGAGGTGGACCATGCCATCTTGAAAAGAAAGGGCCTGAAAATCTATGGCTGCTGTGCCCACCAAGCAGCTGAGAGCTGCAGAACACTGGTTCCCAATTCGTGCAAACACATGGATTCAGAGGATTCTGCACACAGTCACAGAAAGTCAGACTTTACCTGGGATTGGGTTGGGTTCCTACTTCTTGCAGGGGAGAGAAACGTGCCCACTAAGGGAGCTAGAGGTACGGGGAAAATATGGGCCTGAATAAAATTCATGGCTGTTCAGGTTGGAGAGATCCATTAATGTGGGAGGGGATCCTAAGAGCTGATAACAGAAGGGATCCCTAGAAAGCAGCCCATTTAGATCTGACAAAAAAGGACAGCCCCAAAACTTTGGGAGTGTGTTGGCTGCTGAACCTAGGGGGGAGGGGATGCCTGTGCAGAGGTGGGTGCAGAGCCAGAGTTCGCACACTTGCATTTTTCCTCTCCAAATCTGTGCTTCTGATCGCTAAACTCAGAGCATAGGATCACCTAGCGGGGGAAACCATAGGAGACTTCAGGTGAGAGCTGTTTTTCTTGGAGCCTGGGGATCAGAGCAGGGAGACACCATTAGAGAGCAAGCTCTGGGGCAGCCCAATCCCACAAATCAGTATTGAGTACCACAGGGGTAGCAGGATTTTAGTTCAGGCTAGAGAGGACCAATAGACCCAGAGGTCAATCCAGAAACATTCACACCCAGGGCCTGAATCACAAATTGACTCTTGTGTAACACAAATTAAAGCATCAGTATTATTACTACTACTATTTCACTTTTTTTTAGTGTCATTTTATTTTGTCTTTTTTTCTACTTTGGGATTAGTGTTCTAGAGATTATTTTCATCTTTCCTTTAGCATCTTTTTACTCTATCTCAACTCCACCTTGATGATACCACTCTCTTGCTAACCTTTCCCCATTTGGTGTCTTGTTTCTCTTACCTTTTTACTGCTTTAGATTTTCCTTATTCTTTCTTTTTACCCCCTGTTAAAATTTCACCCTACTTATATATCTAATTTCCAATCCCCTGCTCAAAGTCCATACACACCTCTCTCTCCTGTGCCTTCACTATCCTAAATTATCTTTACCGCTGTCCTGTTGTTGTTTACTTGACTTTCAATTATATTGATTTTTTATGCTTGTTTGTGAGATTGCTTTGGTTATTCTCTTCTTTTGTGTTTTTTCTTAGATTTTGGCTTCTGTTTTCCCTAATCTCACTTGATATTAGTTGTTGTTTATAGTTTTTATTAATCTCCAGGTACTTGTTGCTGGCATTTGTTGGGATTAGTGGCTGTCCTATGAGAGTTTTCTCCCCATATTTATAGTTTGTTCCCCTTTTCTTTTTTATTCTCTTTATTTTCTCTCCTACCTTCTTTTTTTTTCTTTTCTTTTCTTTTCTTCCCGCTTTCCCAATTTCATTTTGGCATTTCATTCTTTCTTTTTCTGTGTATGTGTGTGTGTGTGTGTGTGTGTGTGTGTGTGTGTGTGTATTTGTCAGTGTGTGTGTGGAGGTTGGGGGGTGTTTTATTTTTCTCTCTCTTCATTCTCGCCTATTCCCTAAATTGCCATTCTTTGGCAATTACCTTTATTTTGAGTTACCAATACTGAGAATAGATTGCTGTTCAGTGACTGGTGCATTGCACCTGGTTGCATTGTATTTTGTGCCTTTATATTAATGCAGGAGAAAGAGAACCATACAACCAGACACATGGAGAAGAGAGAACATGGGAAGACAAAGAAACAGCATGCATATGAAAGAAAAATAAGCCTTACCAGAAAAGGAAGTAAACGACATGGAGACAAGCAACCTGTCAGAGAAAGAATACAGAGAAATGGTCATAAGGTGGCTGAAAAGAATAGGAGAAAAAAATTGAGAATATGAGTAAGAACCAAGAGGAAATGAAGAAGAGCTGAAGAAGAGCCAAGAAAAAGTGAAAAGTGACATCACTGAGGTAAAGAACTTAATAGGAAACATCAAGAGTAGACTAGATGAAGCAGAGGACTGCATCAGTGAACTAGAAATCAAGGTAGGTAAAAATACCCAGTAGAGCAGCTTCTAGAAAAAAAATTAAAAAGTTGGAGGATAGCCTAGGGGAACTTTGGGACAATATGAAACAAAACAACATCCACATGATAGGGCATCCAGAAATATAGAAAACTGAGCAAGGAATAGAAAACCTGTTGGAAGAAATAATGACAGAAAACTTCCCTGATATAGGAAAGAAAAAACCCACATAAATCCAAGAAGCTCACAGAGTCCCAAGTAAAATGAACCCCAAAAAACTGACACCAAGGCACATTATAATTAAATTGGCAAACACCAACGACAACGTAAGAATCTTAAAAGCTGCTAGAGAGAGACAGAAAGTCACCTACAAAGGAACCCCCATCAGACTAGCAACTGGTTGCTAAATGGAAACTCATTAGGCCAGAAGGGAATTGTATGAAATATACAAAGTCATGCAAAGGAACAGTCTGAATCCCAGACTACTGTACCCAGCAAGGCTATCATTCAAAATTGAAGGTAAAAACAGGAACTTTACAGATAATAAAAGACTAAGGGAATTCATTAGCAACAGACCAGCAATGAAAGAAATGCTAAAGGGTCTGCTGTAAAAAGAAATAGGAAGCGAAGAAGGGACATATGGGTAAAGAACAAAAATGGTGACAAATAAGTACCTATCAATAATAACTTTAAATGTAAATGGATTGAATGCTCCAATCAAAAGACATAGGGTAATGGACTGGATAAGAAAACATGACCAATACTTCTGCTGTCTAGAAGAAACCCACCTCCAAAAAAAAAAAAAAAAAAAAAAAAAAAAGAGACACACAGAGACTGAGGATGAAAGGATAGAAAAAAGTTCTTCAGGCGAATTGGAATGGAAAAAAAGCTGGGTTAGCAATTCTTTTATCTGACAAATTAGATATCACAGTGAAGGACATAACAAGAGATAACAAAGATAACAAAGGCACTTCATAACACTAAAGGGAGCAATCAAACAAGAAGAAATAACTCTGGTAAACATATACACACCTAATACAGGAGCACCCAAATGCATAAAATTATCCTGGAAGATATCAAGGGAGAGATTGACAACAATAAAATCATAGTAGGGGACTTGAATACACCACTGACATCACTAAATAAATCCACTAGACAAAAAATCAGCAAAGAAACATCAATCCTAAATGACTCACTAGATCAGATGGACCTAATTGACATCTTCAGAGCACCTCACCCCAAAGCCATGGAGTATACGTTCTTCTCAAGTGCACATGGGACATTTGCAAAAATAGACCACATATTGGGTCACAAACAAAGTCTCCCCAAATTCAAAAAGATTGAAATCATATCAAACATTTTCTCAGACCACAAAGGCATAATACTAAAAATAAACTACAATAAAAACACTCCAAAAATTCAAACATTTGGAAGCTGAATAGCATGCTACTAAACAATGATTGGGTCATCAATGAGATCAAAGAGGAAATTAAAAACATACTGGAGACCAATGATAATAAAAACACAACATTGCAAATCCTATGGGACACAATGAAAGTGGTACTGAGAGGGAATTTTACAGCTCTACAGGCCTACCTCAAAAAACAAGAAAAAATGGCAAAAAATCATCTAACCCAACAACTGGGAGAATTAGAAAGAGAGCAACAGGAAAAGCACACAGTGAGCAGAAGGAAGGAAATAATAAAGATAAGGCAGAAATGAATGACATATGCCCTCACCCCAAAACCTTGCAGGGGCTTGAACTCTAACCCCTCCTGAGGGAGGTATCCTACCCCCACGGCTACCTCATCTCCCATGCACAACTGAGACCGGGACTCAGGTAGCAGACAGAAACACGGCCAGTAATAGGTGCTCCATATCTAAATTCACTCTATTACCAGGAATGCTCAGGACCTACTCAAGAATGCAAATATTCCTTTCCACCAATATTTACTGAGTAAACTAAGATTTCTGCTTGAGTATTAAAATTGACAGTAAAATAGTAATCAAGTTTTCAGATTAATTTAAATTGGCCAAGTGAAATAAGTGAATACTCAAGAAAATTTAAGTGTACTGGACAAAAAGCTTTTCCTAAAACATTAACTAAAATATCTATTAGTAGTTCATCTCACTGTAAAATTGCCTAACATCCAAAGAACCTAAAGCAGTCATATTTATGTGCAAAAATTAAAATTAAAATTTACCAAGATTGCTATCTAAAATTTCCAAAAGCCTCCATTAATCAAAAATGGGGGGGGTAGTGGGGTGATATCATGTAAGGAAAAATATCCTGTAAATAAAATACATCTAGAAAATTCTTAATCCAGAAAAGTAACTTCCACTTGTAATGCCAACAGCAAGACATCCATGAAAAACAAACATGGTGTCAAAATAAGCCAAAGGAAAATCATTTAGTCAAAAATAAAAAGAATCCCAGGTCTAATTTGCAGAGAGGATCCCTTTGTTAACTTTCGGTTTGTATGTTTTCAGAGAACAACTCCAAGACCATACGGGTTCCTGCAACAGTGAGGAACTGACGGGTGTGTTCCAGTCACGAGGATGGTACAGAGATGGGGGACCCTGACGACACCTTGCCATGCTTGCAGTTGGCAGCTATGCGTGGCTGCAGAAGGCTCAGGACCAAACCGGAGAGGATGGAACTTGCATTGCCACAATGTGTCCACCATCTGGATATCATTGCTGACATGTACACATAAAGAATTATTTGACATTGAAACTGGGACTCAGAACAGTTGGACATTGAATCTGAGACACAAACATTTTTTGTTCTTACACATTTATTTCTAGTATGCAGAGGCAAGATATTTTGGAAGAAATGAAACAGGGGAGAATGATTGATATAGAGGCAGGGGGATATTGAACAGGCTGTCAAGCTACAGGGGGAAGGCTGGGGTGGATGCAGGTGGGTGCTGGGGGAGATCAACCGAAGGACTTGTATGCATGCATATGAGCATAACCAATCAATGAGAGACACTGAGCGGGGAGGAGGGCAGGTGGAGACATGTGCTGGGGGGTAGGGGAGGCTGGGGGGAGGACAATGGAGGGGGGAGGAAAACATATGTACTACTATTAAATATAAGTTATACTGCAAAAAATAATAAAAATTAATTTAAAAAGAAAAGAAAAATGAAAAAAAGAGACATGAATGACATAGAGAACAAAAACAAACAAACAAACAAACAAACAAACAAATACAATACAAAAGGTCAATAAAACCAAGAGCTGGTTCTTCAAAAGGATACACAAGATTGATAAACCTCTAGCCAGGCTCATCTAGAGGCAAAGAGAAAGGATACAAATAAAGAAAATCAGAAATGAAAACAGTGAAATAACAACAGACTCCACAGAAATACAATGGATTGTTCAAAAATATTATGAACAACGCTACTCCAGAAAACTGGACAACCTGGAGGAAATGGATACATTCCTAAAAAAATATAACCTCCCAAAACTCAATCAGGAAGAATCTAAACAACTCAATAGACCAATAACTATTGAATAAATTGAAGCAGTCATCAAAAAGCTTCCAGCAAACAAAAGCCCAGGGCCAGATGGCTTCACAGGGGAGTTTTATGAAACATTCAAGGAAGAACTAAAACCTATCCTCCTCAGACTATTCCAGAAAATTCAAGAGGATGGGACACTTCCAAATTCCTTCTTTGAAGCCAGCATCACCGTAACACCATATAAAGATTACACAATTAAAGAGAATTACAGGCTAATATCCCTCATGAACATAGATCCCAAAAGCCTCAACAAAATTCTAGCAAATCACATCCAGCATTACATAGGAAAGATCATACACCATGACCAATTAGGATTTATCCCAGGGATGCAAGGATGATACAATATCTGCAAATCAATAAATGTGATACACCACATATACAAATTGAGAGATAAAAATCACATAGTCATATCAATTGATTCAGAAAGAGCATTTGACAAAATCCAACATTCTTTCTTGATAAACTCTCAGCAAGGTGGGAATAGAAGGATCATACCTCAACATAATAAAAGCTATATATGATAAACCCACAGCAAACATCATACTCAATGGGCAAAAACCTTTTCCCCGAAGAACAGGAACAAGACAGGGACGCCCACTCTCACTACTCCTGTTCAACATAGTACTGGAAGTATTAGCCATTGCAATTAGACAACAAGAAGAAATAAATTGCATCCAAATAGGAAAAGAAGTAAAGCTATCCTTATTTGCAGATGACATGATATTGTACATAAAAAACCCGAAAGACTCCATAAAAAAGCTTATAGACTTAATAAGTGAGTTCAGCTATGTACCAGGATACAAACTTAACGCAAAGAAATCTATGGCATTTCTATACACCAATATTGAACTTATATAAAGAGAGACTAAAAAATCAATCCCATTTACCATCACACCAAAAAAATTAAGGTATCTAGGCATAAACTTAACTAAGGAGGTAAAAGACCTATTAGTGGAAAACTACAGGACATTGAAAAAAGAGATAAAGGAAGACCTAAATAGGTGGAAGAACATACTATGTTCATGGATCAGCAGAATCAATATCGTTAAAATGTCCATACTACCAAAGCAATCTATAAATTTAATGCACTTCCCATTAAAATATCAAACGCATATTTCACAGTCTAGAAAGAACTGTTCAAAAATTCATTTTGAATTAAAAAAAGACCTTTAATAGCCACATAAATCATGAGAAAGAAGCACAAAGTCGGTGGGATTTCAATACCAGATTTCAAGCTGTATTACAAAGCCACTGTTCTCAAAACAGCCTGGTACTGGCACACGAACAGACATATAGACCAAGGGAATGGAATAGAGAATCCAGATATCGATCCAAACCGCTATGTTCAATTAATATTTGACAAAGGAGCCCTGAATATACAACGGAGTCAAGACAGTCTCTTCAATAAATGGTGTTGTGAAAATTGGACTGATACAAGCAAAAAAATGAAACTAGACCGCCAACTTACACCATACCCCAAAATAAACTCAATTTGGATACTGGACCTAAACATAAGACAGGAAACCATAAAAATACTAGAGGAATCCACCGGCAGCTAAATCTCAGACAAATGCCAAAAGAACTTCTTCACTGATACTGCTCCCAGGGCAATGGAAGCTAAAGAGAAAATAAACAAATGGGACTACATTTAAAAAAAAAAGCTTTTGCACAGCAATAGAAACCATCAACAAAACAACAAGAAAATGCACTGTCTGGGAGAACATCTTTTCAAATGTTATCAGTGACAGAGGTTTAAGCCCAAGCATCTACAGGTAACTTATACAATTTAATAAAAGGAAGACGAATGATCCAATAATAAAATGGGCAACGGATCTAAATAGAATCTTTTTGAAAAAAGACAAAAGGAAGGCCAACAGATATTAAAAAACCCTGCTCAAAGTCACTAATTATCTGAGAGATGCAAATCAAAATGACAATGTGGTACATTCTCACACCTGTCAGAATGGCTTTCATCAACAAATCAACCAACCAACAAATGACAAGTGCTGGCAAGGATGCAGATTGCTGGTGGGAATGCAGATTATTGCAGCCACTATGGAGAACAGTATGGAGTTTCCTAAAAAAAAACAAAAAAAACAAAACAAAACAAAACAAAACAAAAAACAAACAAAAAAAAAACCACTAAAAATGGAACTCCCATTTGACCCAGTGATTTCACTTCTAGGAATATATTTCAAGAAACTAGAATCATAGCAGCACAATTTACCATAGCTAGAATTTGGAAGGAGCCTAAGCGCCCATCAGCAGATGAGTGGATTAAAAAACTGTGGTACATTTACACAATGGAATACTAGGCTGCGGTAAAAAAGAAGGAGCTCCTTCCATCTGCCACAACATAGATGGAGCTGGAAACCATTATGCTAAGGAAATTAGCCAGGCAGAGAAAGATAAATAGCACATGATCTCACTCATTTGTGGAATATAATGATCGACATAGACTGATGAACAAGAACGAATCCAGAGACTGAGAAACATCCATCAGAATGTCAAATCTCAGGGTAAGTGGGGGTTGATGGCAATAAGGGGGAAAGTCAAAATATTTGACCTCTTGAAATAAAGTAAGTAATTTGTGGTTTTACCTCTTTGACAAAGTTTATATAAAGTTATAAAAAATTGGCAACTAGTTTGAAATTGAATTGATATGGCCTAGAGCATATCATCTCCTATGGACACCACTCCTTAGGCTAGACTTCCCCCTAACCCCGGTGACACCATAATATCCTTACATGATATTATTCTACAATGTCATTATTATTTTTGATATTTTACAACAGCATATTGTACAATTATCCCAAAGAAACTTACAAACTAATTCTTTGAATATTTGGCAGCAATTTATAAAAGGGCAGGAAAGGAATTAATGCATTTCAGAAGGAATTAAGGCACTGGGCATTCTATATTGGTCCCTCTTGCCCTTTTTGAGCATTCTATATTGGCCCCTCTTGCCCTTTTTGCCAAAAGGACCCTCTTCTCACAATCCAAATGCAAAAAGCTGTTGCCTGAGCTTTCAGTTCAATCTGAGGTTGAAGCCTCTGGGTGGCTGGCACCATGGATCTGCCTTTGCCAATGGTGTGAGCTGGACCCTCCCTGGAGAAGAAACCTGAGTCTCCCGAGATATGTGATCAGTACTGAGACCCGGCCAGCAGGCGAGGGGATCCCAAGGCAGGTACAGGGCATGGAGGCTACGGGGGCATAGACTACCAAGGAGACAGAACTGAACCTCACATCACCCTGCTTGGCTCTGGAGGGTGGCTGGTCAGAGCCGGGTAAGATTCTTCAGGAAGGAACAACCTAAGGCAGGCACAGTCGCAGAGCGGTCATCAAGAGAAAACTTGAAGGTCAACAGAGGTGGGGCACAGACCCCCCTTAACTTTGCAGGGTCCTGAACTCTCACCCCTTCTGAGGGAGGTCTCCTGCCCCTATGGTTGCTTTGCCTCCCGTGCCCAACACAGATCAGGACCCAGGTTATAGACAGAGACTTGACCAGTAACAGCTGCCATATATGTAAATCCTGTCTACCACAAGGAATGCTCAGAGCCTACTCAAGAATGCAAATAATCCTTTCCACAAATGTTTACAAGGTAAACTTAGGTTATTGTTTCAGTATTAAACTTGATAGTAAAATAGAAATAAAGTTTTCAGATTAATTTAAATTGGCCAATTGAAGTAAGTGAATACTGAAGAAAATTTAAGTGTACTGGACAAAAAGCTGTTCCTAAAATATTAACTAAAATTCCTCTTAGTAGTTCATCTCATCGAAAAATTGCATAAAATGAAAAGAACATAAAGCAGTCATCTTTTTATGTAAAAATTAAAATTTAAGGTTACCAAGACTGCAACCTATAGAAAAAAAATGGCGGCAGAACAGAGGGATGCAATCTGAATGTTGTCCCAGGGCAGACTGAGGGAGCAGCTGAGGGTCACAAGGGGAGTGTTTGTTGGCAAGTTGGGGGACAGCTGTGATCTGGGAGAAGATAAGGGTCTACTGGACTGGCCTCCCCTGACTGAGTGGCCCTGGTGCTTCTGAGTTCTCTCGCAGAACCACCTGCTCAGAGGCAAACTATGCCATCTTGAAGGGGAAAGGACTGAAAATATACAGCTGCAGTACCCACTGGATGGTTGAGACCCCCAGAATACCAGTGCCCAGTTGGTGCATACACGCAGATTTGAAGGAGCTCTGAGCTCTGGCACGGAAAGGTCAGATTTCCCCTGGGGTTACTGTGGGCATGCGACAGAGGGAGCTGGCAGAGCTGGGATATCTGCACCTGAAATAAAGTTTGTGGCTGTTGGAGCTGGTAAACGTGGAAGAGGGCCCTCGGAGCTGGTGGCAGAGGGAATTCCTAGAAAGCAACAAATTTGGACCTGACAGAGGAGGGAAGCCCAAAAATTTTGGGAGTGTCCTGGCTGCTAAACCCAAGGGGGAAAAGGGATTTGTGCAGGCATATGTGAAGAACCTGAATTTACACACTTGCATTTTTTCCTCTCCTAATGAGAGCTTCTGAGTGCTAACCCAGGTACGTGGGATCACCTGGTGGGGGATAACCTGGAAGACTGCAGGGGAGAACTATTTTTGGAGCTTGAAGAGAAAAGTTAGCAGTCTCCATTAGAGAGGCAGCTCTGGGAAGCCCATCCCCACAAATCAGTATTGAATATCACAGGGATAGTGGGATTTTAGTTCAGGCTAGAGAGTACCAATAGACCCAGATATAAATCCAGAAATGCTGCCACCCAGTGACTGAGTCACAAATTGACTCTTGCACAACACAAATTAAGGAATTAATTTTATTTTCTCTTTATTCTACATTGGGATTAGTGTTCTACAGTCTATTTTCATCTACCCTTTAGTATCTTTTTACTCTACCTCAACTTCACCTTTATGCCACCACTCTCTTGCTAACCTTTCCCTATTTAGTGCCTTGTTTCCCTTACACTTTTCCCGCTTTAGATTTACCTTATTATTTCTTTGCATCCCTGTTAAAATTTCACCCCACTTATATATCTAATCTCCAACCACCTACTCCAAGTCCATACATACCTCTCACTTCTCTGACTTCACTATCCTAAATTGTTTTTCACTCTGTCCTGTTGTTGTTTACTTGACTGTTGATTATATCGATTTTTTATGCAGGTTTGTGAGATTGGTTTGCTTATTCTTTTCTTTTGGTTTGTTTTGTGGGGGGTTTTTTGGTGTTGTTTTCTGTTTTGTTGTTCTATTTGCATTGTTTTTTGTTAGATTTTTGCTTCTGAGTTCCCTCACCTCCCTTGATATTAGTAGTTGTATGTAGTTTATATCAATCTCCAGGTACTTGTTACTGGCTTTTGTTCTAATTAGTGGCTGTCCAATAGGAGTTTTCACCCCACATTTATAGTTTATTCTTCTTTTCTTCTTTCTTTCTTTTTTTTTTTGGTTTTACTTCTTCCCCTTTTCCCAATATCATTTTGGCATTCCTGCCTTTCTTTTGTGTGTGTGTGTGTGTGTGTGTGTGTGTGTGTGTGTCTGTTTTCTCTTTCTTCTTTCTCACCTATCTCCGAATTTGCTTTCTCTGGTGATCACCTTTATTTGGAGTTACCAATACTGTGACTAAAATCCTGTTAAGTGCCTGGTGCATTGCACCTGGTTGTGTTGTATTTTGTGCCTTTAAATCAACGCAGGAGAACTACATAACCAGACATGCAGAAAAGAGATACCATGGGGAGACAAAGAAAGAGCCCACATAGGAAAGAAAAACAAGACTCACCAGAAAAGGAGGTAAAGGAAATGGAAGTTAGCAACCTGTCAGAGAAAGAATTCAGAGAAATGGTCATAAGGTGGCTGAAAGAATAGAGGAAAACTTGAGAATATGAGTAAGAACCAAGAGGAAATGAAGAAGAGACAAGAAGAAATGAAAAGTGGGGTCGCTGAATTTAAAACTCAATGGAAAGTATTAAGAGTAGACTAGAAGAAGTAGAGGACCACATCAGGCTAGAAGACAAGGTAAGAAAAAATACTCAAGTAGAGTTGCTTCTAGAAAAAAAATTAAAAAGCAGGAGGAGAGCCTAAAGGAACTTTGGGACAACATGAAACAAACCAACATCCGTATAATAGGGCTTCCAGAAGGGCAGGAAACGGAACAAGGAATAGAAAACCTGTTGGAAGAAATAATGACAGAAAACTTCCCTGATATAGGAAAGAAAAAACACACAAATCCAAGAAGCTCACAGAGTCCCAAGTAAAATGAACCCAAAAATACCTATGCCAAGGCACATTATAATTAAATTGGCAAACATCAATGACAAAGTGAGAATCTTAAAAGCTGCCAGAGAGGGACGGAAAGTCACTTACAAAGGAACCCCCATCAGATTAGCAAGTGATTTCTCAACAGAAACTTATCAGGCCAGAAGGGATTGGAATGAAATATACAAAGTCATGCAAAGAAAGGGTCTGAATCCTAGAATACTGTACCCAGCACGCTATCAATCAAAATTGAAGGTCAAATCAGGAGCTTAACAGACAAAAAAGGTCTAAGGGAATTCATTAACACCAAAACATCAATGTAAGAAATGCTAGATGGTCTGCTATAAAAGGAAATAGGAAGCGAAGAAGGAACACAGGGTTAAAGAACAAAAATGACAACAAATAAGTACCTATTTATAATAATATTAAATGTAAATGGATTAAATGCTCCAATAAAAAGACACAGGGTAATGGACTGGATAAGAAAACAAAACCTATGTATCTGCTGTCTACAAGAAACCCACCTTCGAAAAAATGACGCACACAGACTGAGGGCGAAAGGATGGAAAAAGCTACTTCAGGAGAATGAAAATGGAAAAAAAGCTGGGGTAGCAATAATTATATCTGACAAATTAGATCTCAAAGTGAAGGACATAACAAGAGATAAAGAAGGCCACTATATAATACTAAAGGGAGCAATCCAACAAGAAGAAATAACTCTGGTAAACATATACGCACCCGGTACAGGAGCACCCAAATACATAAAAACCTCCTGGATGATATCAAGGGAGAGACAGACAGCAATACAAGCATAGTAGGAGACTTTAGTACCCCAATATCACCACTGGACAAATCCTCTAAACAAAAAATCAGTAAAGAAACATCAATCCTCAATGACTCACTAGACCAGATGGAATTAATTGACATCTTCAGATCATTTCACGCCAAAGCCACAGAATATACATTCTTCTCAAGTTCCCATGGGTAATTCTCAAGGATAGACCATGTGTTGGGTCATAAGAAAAGTTTCTCCAAATTCAAGAAGATAGAAATTGTATCAAGCATATTCTCAGATCACAGTGGCATAAAGCTGGAAATCAACTATAATAAAAACAATCCAAAGAAATCAAACACATGGAGACTAACTAGCATGCTATTAAACAATGACTGGGTTACCAGAGGGATGAAGGAAGAAATAGAAAATATCATGGAAAGAAATGACAGTGATAGCACAAAAATCCAAAATCAATGGGACACTACTAAAGCAATTTTGAGAGGGAAGTTCATAGCTCTAAAATCCTACTACAAAAAAACAAACAAACAAACAAAAAAAAACAAGAAACAGCTGCAATAAATTATCTAACCCAACAACTCAAAGAGTTAGAAAGAGAGCAACAAGAAAAGCCCAGTGTAAGCAGAAGGAAGGAAATAGTAAAGATCAGAGCAGAGATAAACAACATAGAGACCAAAGAAACAGTACAGAAGATCAGCAAAACCAAGAACTGGTTCTTTGAAAGGATAAACAAGATTGCTGAACTACTAGCCAGACTCATCAAGAAGCAACGTGAGAGTACCTCAATAAATAAAGTCAGAAATGAAAGAGGTGACATAACAACAGACCCAACTGAAATACAAAGGATTATTAAAAATTACTATGAACAGCTCTACTACAACAAACTGGACAGCCTGGAGGAAATGGACACGTTCCTAGAAAAATATAACCTCCCGAAACTCAATCAGGAGGAATCTAAACAGCTCAATAGATCAATAAATATGGACGAAATTGAAGCAGTCATCAAAAAGCTTCAAGGTCACAAAAGCCCCGGGACAGACAGCTACACAGTGGAGTTTTACCGAACATTCAAGGAAGAACTAGTACCTATCCTCCTCAGACTATTACAGAAAATTCAAGAGGATGGAACACTTCCAAAGTCCTTCTATGAAGCTAACATCACCCTAATACCAAAACCAGATAAAGATGACACAATGACAGAGAATTACAGGCCAATATCCCTCATGAATATAGATGCCAATATCTTCAATAATATTCTAGCAAATCAGATCCAGCAGTACATCATAACGATCATACACCATGACCAAGTAAGATTTACTCCAGGAATGCAAGGATAGTACAATATCCACAAATAAATAAATATGATACATTACATAAACATATTGAGAGATAAAAATTACTTAGTCATATCAATGATTCAGAAAAAGCATTTGACACAATCCAACATTCTTTCTTGTTAAAAACTATCAACAAGTTAGGAATGGAAGGATCATACCTCAACATAATAAATGTTATATATGATAAGTCCACAGCAAACATCATAGTCAGTGGGCAAAACCTACAACCATTTCCCCTAAGAACGGGAACAAGACAGGGATGCCCACTCTCACCACTCCTGTTCAACATAGTATCGGATATATTAGCCATTGCAATTAGACAAGAAGAAGAAATAAAAGGCATCCAAATTGGAAAAGAAGTAAAGCTATCCTTATTTGTAGATGACATGATATTATACATAAAAAACCCAAAAGACTCCATAAAAATCTAATAGACTTAATAAAAGCGTTCAGCAATGTAGTAGGCTACAAAATTAACTCCAAGAGATCTATGGCATTTCTATACACTAATAGTGAACTTACAGAAAGAGAGACTAAAAAAGCAATACCATTTACCATCACACCAAAAAATTAAGATACCTAGGAATAAACTTAACTAAGGAGGTAAAAGCCCTATTCGGGGAAAACTAGAGGACACTAACAAAAGAGATAGACGAAGACCTAAACAGGTGGAAGAACATACCATGTTCATAGATTGGGGGAATCAACATCATTAAAATGTCCATACTACCCAAAGCAATCTATAAATTTAATGCACTCCCCATTAAAATACCAATGGCATATTTCACAGACCTCGAAAAAAGTCTCCAAAAATTCATCTGGAATAAAAAAAGACCTTGAATAGCCACAGAAATCCTGAGAAAGAAGCACGAAGTCGGTGGGCTTTCAATACCAGATGTCAAGCTGTATTACAAGGCTACTGTTCTCAAAACAGCCTGGTACTGGCACAAGAACTAACATATAGACCAATGTAATGGAATAGAGAATCCAGATATCAACCCAAACCACTATGCCCAATTCATATTTGACAAAGGAGGTATGAACATAAAATGGAATCAAGATAGTCTCTTCAATAAATGGTGCTGGGAAAATTGAACAGATATATGCAAAAAAATGAAACCAGACCACTAACTTATACCATACACAAAAATAAACTCAAAATGGATACAGGACTTAAACATAAGATGGGAAACCATAAAAATATTAGAGTTATCCACAGGAAGAAAAATCTCAGACATATGCCAAAAGATCTTCAGTGATTCTACTCCTAGAGCAATGGAAGCTAAAGAGAAAATAAACAAATGGGACTACATCAAAATAAAAAGCTTTTGCACAGCTAAATAAACCATCAACAAAACAACAAGAAAACCCACTGTATGAGAGAATGTATTTTCTTTTTTTTTTAAATATATTTTATTCATTTTTTACAGAGAGGAAGGGCGAGGGATAGAAAGTCAGAAACATCGATGAGAGAGAGACATCGATTAGCTGCCTCTTACACACCCCCTACTGGGGATGTGACCGCAGCCAAAGTACATGCCCTTGCCGGAATCGAACCCGGGACCCTTCAGTCCGCAGTCCGACGCTCTATCCACTGAGCCAAACCGGTCTCGGCGAGAGAATGTATTTTCAAATGTTATCAGTGATAAAGGTTTAATCTCAAGCATCTACAGGCAACTTACACAACTCAATAAAAGGAGGACAAATGATCTAATAGAAAAATGGGCAACAGACCTAAATAGAATCTTTTCATAAGAAGAGAAAAGGAAGGCCAAAGACATATGAAAACCTGCTGAAATTCACTAATTATCCGAGAGATGCAAATCAAAATGACAATGTGGTACCATCTCACAGCTGTCAGAATGGCTTACATCAACAAATCAACAAACGACAAGTGCTGGCAAGGATGTGGAGAAAAGCACTCTTGTGCACTGCTGGTGCGATTGTAGACTGTCGCAGCCAGTGTAGAAAACAGTATGGAGTTTCCTCAAAAAAACTAAAAATGGAACTTCCAGTTAACCCAGTGATCCCACTTCTAGGTATATATACCAAGAAAGTAGAAAATGTGAATTAGAAAGAATATGTGCACCCCTATGTTCATAGCAGAACAATTTACCATAGCTATGGGTTGGAAAGACCCTAAGTCCCATCAGCAGATGAGTGGATTAAAAAACTATGGTACATCTACACAATTGAATACTACGTTGCGGTAAAAAAAGAAGGAACTTCTACCATTTGCAACAACATGGATGGAGTTGGAGAGCATTATGCTAAGTGAAATTACCAGGCAGAGAAATATAAATATCACATGATCTCACTCATCTGTGGAATATAATGAATAACATAGACTGATGAAGAAGAACGGATCTAGAGAATGAGAAAAGTTCATCAGAATGTCAAACCTCAGGGTAAGTGGGAGGTGGTGGGAGTAAGGGGGAAAGTCAGTATATTTGAACTCTTGAACTATGGTAAGTTATTTGTGTCCTTACCTCCCTGACAAAGTTTATATAAGGTTATAAACAAAATTGTAGCTAGTTTGAGATTGAATTGAAATGGCCTAGAGCTTGTCATCTACTATGGACACCAGTCTAGGCTAGGCCGTTTTAACCTCCCGTGACACCAAAATACCCTTACATGATATTATTCTACAATGTCATTATAATTTTTTTATATTTGACAACAGCATATTGTACAATTATCCCAAATAAACTTACAAACTAATTATTTGAATGTATGGCAGCAATTTTAAAAATGATAGTAAAGGAATTAATCCCTTTCAGAAGGAATTAAGGCACTGGGAAGGCACTCGAGCATTCTATATTGGCCCCTCTTGCCCTTTTTGCGAAGAGGGACCCTCTTCTTACTATCCAAATACACACAGCTGTTGCCTGAGCTTTCAGTTCAAGTTGTGGCTGAAGCCTCTGGGCAGCTGGCACCATGGATCTGACTCTCGACCAATGGTGTGAGCTGGGCCCTCTCTGGAGAAGAAACCTGGGTCCCCCAATATATGTGATCAGTACCGGGACCCCGCCAGCAGGCAAGGGGAACCCAAGGTGCTGGATGTGGAGGCCATGGGGGCATAGACTACAAAGGAGACAGTACTGAACCTCACATCACCCTGTTTGGCCCTGGAGGATGGCTGGTTAGCCAGAGATGGGTAAGATTCCACAGGGAAGGAACAACCTAAGACAGGCACAGTCGCAGAGGGGCCAACAGGAGAGAACTAAAAGGTCAACAGAGGTGGGGCACAGACCCTCACCCACAAACCTTGCAGGGGCCTGAACTCTCACCCCTTCTGAGGCAGGTCTTCTGCCCCCACGACTGCTTCACCTCCCACGCACAGCTCAGATCGGGACCCAGGTTGCAGATACTCGTCCAGCAACAGCTGCTCTATATGTAAATGCCGTCTAGTACCAGGAATGCTCAGGGCTCACTCAAGAATTCAAATAATCCTTTCCACTAATATTTACAGGGTAAACTAAGATTTTTGCTTGAGTATTAAAATTGACAGTAAAATAGTAATCAAGTTTTCCAATTAATTTAAATTGGCTAAGTGAAAACTCAAGAAAACTTAAGTGTATTGGACAAAAGCTGTTCCTAAAACATTAACTAAAATATCTATTAGTAGTTGATCTCACTGTAAAATTGCCTATCATCCAAGATGAACCTAAAGCAGTCATATTTGCTTGCAAACATTAAAATTTAAAATTACCAAGACTGCTATCTAAAATTTCCAAAAGCCTCCTTAATCAAAAAAGAGGGGGGGGGGATAGTGGGGTAATACCATGTAAGGAAAACATCCTGTAAGTAAAATACATCTAGAAAATTCTTACTCCAGAAAAGTAACTTCCATTTGTAATGCTAACACCAGGACACCCATAAGAAACACACATGGTGTCAAAATAAGCCAAAGGAAACTCATTTGGGCAAAAATAAAAAGAATTCCAAGTCTATTTTGCAGAGAGGATCCCTTTGTTAACTTTCGGTTGAGAATGTGTTTGTGTGTTTTCAGAGAACAACTCGAAGACCATGTGGGTCCCTGTGACAGTGAGGATCTGACTGGTCTGTTCCAGCCACGAGGATGGTCCAAAGATGGGGGACACTGATGACACCTTGCCATGCTAGCAGTCTGCAGCTGTGCATTGCTGCAGGTGGCCCAGGACCAAATCAGAGAGGATGGGATTTGCATTGCCACCATGTGTCCACCATCTGGATACCATTGCTGACTTGTACACCTAAAGAACTATTTGACATTGAAACTGGGAGTCGGAACAGTTGGACATTGAAACTGAGACTCAAACATTTTTTGTTATTATATATTTATTTCTAGTATGCAGATGCAAGATATTTTTGAGGAAAAGAAACAGGGTAGAGCGATTGATTATAGGGTCAGGGAGTCATTGAACAGGCTATCAAGCTACAGGGGGAAGGCTGGGTAGGGTGGGGGTGGGTGCTTGGGGAGATCAATCGAAGGACTTGTGTGCATGCATGTGAGCATAACCAGTGGGTTCAAGACACTGGGGCGGGGGTGGGGGGTCGGGGCTGGTGGGGACGTGTGCTGGGGGGTAGAGGAGGCTGGGGGGAGGACAATGGGGGGGGGGGAAAGGAAAACATATGTACTACTATTAAATCTAAGGTATACTGCAAATAAAATTTATTTTAAAAAAAGAAAACTGTGGTACATATACACAATGGAATACTATGCTGCTATAACAAAGAAGGAATTCTTACCATTTGCAGCAGCATGGATGGAACAGGGGAACATTATGTTAAGTGAAATAAGCCAGGCAATGAAAGAAAAATACCTCATGATCCCACTCATTTATGGAAAATAAAGAATATTATAACCTGATGAATAAAAAGATAGATACAGAAGTAATAAAGCACTGAACAGACTGACAAATTACAGCAGGAAGGCTGGGGAGTGTTGGGGCTAGAGGGAAATAGATCAACCAAAGGACTTGTATGCATACATATAAGCACACCAATGTACACAAGACACTGCTTCGGGGGGGGATGAGGGCATGCAACAAGGGGTAGGAGAGATTGGGGGAAGGTTAATCGGGGAAAAAAGGAGATATATGTACTAATATATGTAATATTTTAAACAAAAAAAAAGAGTAGAGCTATTGTTTGTCTTTTTGGACTCAGGTGGCATCAGTAACTGAGTTGTGCATCTTAGGAACAGAGGCAATTCCCCCAACTTTCCTGTGAAACTGACTAGTGCTTTTCTTTCAGGGAAGATTCACTAGGCCCATTCTTTGGGCTTCAGTTGCTCCACCAACATGTCTCTCAGTAGCTCTGCCCCACCCAGGTAAAATCTAGAACAGATTGAGTTATGTGCCACCATCAACCCTCCTTCACTGCTGGTGGGAATGCAGACTGGTGCAGCCACTGTGGAAAATAGTATGGAATTTTCTCAAAAAACTGTGATCCCACATCTAGGAATATATCCCAAGAAAGTAGGAACATGAATCAGAAAGGATATATGCACCCCTATGTTCATAGCAGCACAATTTACAATAGCTCAGATTTGGAATCAGCTTACGTATCCATCAACTGATGAGTGGATTAGAAAACTATGGTACATATACACAATGGAATACTATGTTACTTTAAAAAAAGAAGGAATTCTTACCATTTGCAGCAGCATGGATGGAATTGGAGAGCATTATGCTCAATGAAATAAGCCAGTTTGTGAAAGAAAAGAATATCACATGATCTCACTCACTTATGGATAATAAAGAACATTATCACCTGATGAACAAAGATAGATATAGAGGCAGAGAAACTTCAAACAGAATGTTAAATTACAGCTGGAAAGTTTGGGAGGGGGGCAGGTAAGAGATCAACCAAAGGACTTGTATGCATGCATATAAACATAACCAATAGACACAAGACACTGGGGGTGAGGGCATATATGGAAGTGAGGTGGGAGACAGTGGGGGTATATGGACACATATGTAATACCTTAATAAAAAGGGTCAAAAAAAGAAACAATACGAAAAAATTCCTTATCCACATAAGAAAAAAGACACACAAATCAATGAAGTACAGAGAATCCCCCCAAAAGTGAACCCATAAAGGCCCAAATCAAACCACATCATAATTAAAATGGTAAAAATTAAAGACAAAGAGAGAATCTTAAAAGCATGAAGATAAGTATTTTCAATGGCAGCTGAATAGGCAAATCTTTCTTGCACTTTCTTCCAGGGCCAGACTGCAAATAAAACTAAAGTGGGGAATACACAGACAGAATTACCAAATGTGGTCCAGCTGAGAAGAAAATATAACAAGGAAGAACAGAAAACACCTAGAGACCTGCAAGAAGGCAAGGTCATGAAAGCGGATTACCTAGCTTCCAGGGTTGGCAGGCTGAGAGTGAGGAGGGTTTGTTCCCTCAGAAGATTGATGCCAATAACCCAGGCTGGGCTTCACCTGAGCCCAGAGCAGCAGCCCACATAATAACCATCTGTGAAAGATGGCAAGGCTGCTGAGTGCTGGGGAATGTATAACCAATAGGAGAGAATGCCTCAGTTTCTTTTTTTTTTTTTTTGGTGTGTGTGTGTGTGTGTGTGTGTGTGTGTGTGTGTGTGTGTGTGTGTGTGTGTGTGTTTAAACCAAGAGCATAAGAGTTTTATTTGCAGCGACTTACCTGAAGCTTTGGTGCAGGAAGTGCAGTGCAGATTCAAGGTGCCTAAAGAGGCTGGTTGGGAAGCATTGAGGGGAGATGTGGAAAAGCACCAGTTAGGAGCCCTGCATTCTGTCATATACGCTGAAACAGAAACTCCCAGTTTTCCTAAGAGGAGCTAGCCAATCCTAGAAGCCACAGCTCAGGAAGAAGGTAAAAATAAATAAATAAATAGATAGATGATAAATAGATAGATAGATAGATAGATAGATAGATAGATAGATAACACTAGGTGATACAACATGACACAACCTCAGGAGCCTTATTTGCCACACTGCATTTTGAACTCTTCAGAGAAGACAACATCCATGGCCACGCCTATGTGTTTGAATAGTCTCAGGAAGCTTCACTTACTGAATTGGGAGAGAGACTATCCACCCCATTATCTGGGGGGACCTATCTGGTGTTTTCCCTGCATGGGAGAGCTAATAGAAACTCCAGGTTTCTCGCTGGTTCCACTGGAATGCATATGAGGATTTGTGCCCAAGAGAGGGCAGAATAATATTCTGGGTCACTCCCAAAGGAGTAGTTCTGGGACAGAGAAATACAATTATACTTTTTCTGAATTATGAAGGGTACCTCTCCCTCACAGGAGAACCAGAGATCTAGATTCCTGATTCCACCTAAATCTCTTTCAAAAATATACTTTTGAGTGATTAGGATTGATAGCTGGCTGGCAGGTAAAGGCAGACATGGTCTGGGGAATCTGGAAAAGTTTGCTGACCCAACCCTGGGTCCCATTCTGCTTTAAAGAGCAGATTGGCCCTTCCTGCTTGGAGCCAAGTCCTGTAGAGACAGACAGAAATTGTGGGTCACTTGGAACTTCAAGCAGGTTGCAGAAAGCCAAAAGAAGACAGTTTATGACAGTGATGAACATCTAAGTACATCCTGCAAAGTCCAGAATTGCCGGACAGAAAAGTCAGCTTTAGTCGTTTGAAGAGGACACAAAGGAGATTCCATGCTTAAACAACATGCGTAAACAAATACCACTTCACTTTTTATTCTTTATTTATTTTTTGCTTTTTCTTTATACTTTATTTTTCATTTTTATTTATCTTCTTTAATAATCTGTCTTATTGATTTATTATTATTATAGTCTGTTATTTCATACACATATCTAATTTCCCTCTTCCCTTTTCCAACTTTATTTTTTTCTTTTTCTTCTGCTTACTCATTTTTTTTCTTTTTTACTTTGGGTCTATCTGCTGTCTCAATTTACATTTTTAATGTTTTTACTTCCTCTTTTTTATCTTTATTGTTCAGTTTATTAATTACATTGTTTCCGCTTTTTTATCCCCCTATATCTCCCCTCTACCCTGTATCTATCCCACCCTCCACCCTCACCTCCCCCTCCCCACTGTCCTCTCCCATTGTTGCAAGATTTTTGTCCAATCTCTTGCTGTACTTCCCACAACCCTTTTCTCCCCAAGAATTGTCAGTCTATTCCCTCTCTATGTCCATGTTTCTGTTATATTCACCAGTTTATCCTGTTCATCAGCCTATCAATTCACTTGATTTTTATGTTCATTTGTTGATAGATGTGTATTTGTTGTTCATAATTTATATTTTTACTTTTTTCTTCTTCCTCTTCTTAAAGAATATCTTTCAGCATTTCATATAATATTGGTTTGGTGGTGATGAACTCCTTTAGCTTTTTCTTATCTGTGAAGCACTTTATCTGATCTTCAATACTGAATGATAGCTTTGCTGGATAGAGTAATCTTGGTTGTAGATTCTTGCTATTCATTATTTTGAGTATTTCTTGCCACTCGCGTCTGGCCTGCATCGTTTCTGTTGAGAAATCCGCTGACAATCGTATGGGTGCTCCCTTATAGGTAACCAACTGTCTCTCTCTTGCTGCTTTTAATATTCTCTCTTTGTCTTTTGCTCTTGGCATTTTAATTATGATCTGCCTCGGTGTGGTCCTCTTAGGGTTCCTATATATGGGGGTTCGGTGCAACTCTTGGACTCCTAAGTCAATTTCGTTCACCAGGTGTGGGAAGTTTTCAGTCACTATTTCTTCAAATAGGTTTTCATTACCTTGCTCTCTCTCTTTTTCTGGCACCCCTATAATTCGGATGTTGGTATGCTTGAGGTTGTCCTAGAGGCCACTTACACTATCTTCAATTTTTTGGATTCTTTTGGTTTCTTGCTTTTTCAGCTGAGTGGATTTTACCTCTTTGTTTTTATTTATTTATTTATTTATTTATTTATTTATTTATTTATTTATTTATTTTTTATTGTTCAGTTTATTAATTACATTGTTTCCCATTTTTTATCCCCCTATATCTTCCCTCCACCCTGTACCTATCCCACCCTCCGCCCTCCCCTCCCCCTCCCAAATGTCCTCTCCCATTGTTGCAAGATTTTTGTCCAATCTCTTGCTGTACTTCCAACAACACTTTTCTCCCCAAGAATTGTCAGTCCATTCCCTCTCTATGTCCATGTTTCTGTTATAGTCACCAGTTTATCTTGTTCATCAGCCTATCAGTTCACTTGATTTTTATGTTCATTTGTTGATAGATGTGTATTTGTTGTTCATAATTTATATTTTTATCTTTTTCTTCTTCCTCTTCTTAAAGTATATTTTTCAGCATTTCATATAATACTGGTTTGGTGGTGATGAACTCCTTTAGCTTTTTCTTATCTGCGAAGCACTTTATCTGATCCTCAATTCTGAATGATAGCTTTGCTGGATAGAGTAATCTGGGTTGTAGATACTTGCTCTTCATTATTTTGAATATTTCTTGCCACTCGCGTCTGGCCTGCATCGTTTCTGTTGAGAAATCCGCTGACAATCGTATGGGTGCTCCCCTGTAGGTAACCAACTGTTTTTCTCTTGCTGCTTTTAATATTCTCTCTTTATCTTTTACTCTTGGCATTTTAATTATGATATGTCTTGGTGTGGTCCTCTTTAGATTCCTATATTTTGGGGTTCTGTGTATTTCTTGGGCTTTTAAGTCAGTTTCTTTCACCAGGTGGGGAAAGTTTTCAGTCACTATTTCTTCAAGTAGGTTTTCATTAACTTGCTCTCTCCCTTTTTCTGGCACCCCAATAATTCGGATGTTGGCTTGCTTGAGGTTGTCCCAGAGGCCCCTTACGCTATCTTCAATTATCTGAATTCTTTTTGTTTCTTGCTTTTCCAGCTGAGTGGATTTTGGTTCTTTGTATTTCAAATCTTTGATTTGGTTCTTGTGGCCCTCTGGACTGCTTTTAGGACTTTGTGTAATATTTTTTATTTCAGTCTGTATATGCTTGATTTCTAGTTGGTCCTTTTTTTTATCTGTGAGGGTCTGGTTTGTATCCTCAGAGGTCTTGTTCATTTCCCTGAGGGTCTCATTCATTTCCTTGTAAGTATCATTCATCTCCTTGTAATTCTCATTCTTTTGCTGGTTGGTCTTGTTTATTTCCTGGTAATTCTCGTTAAGTTGATCGGCCTTTTGTAGGAGCCTCTTGAAAAGCCTTATAACCGTGGTTTTGAACTCTATGTCTTGTCATCTTTTCTCCTCCATTTCTTTCACACCTGATTTCTTTCCATGTCTCTGCATGGTGGCTGCTTTATGTGGTAGATATCTTCAAAGGGACAGTGGCTCAGTCTCCCCAGTTACCTGAGGTGGGTACTCTTACTGCAATCCTTTATGGGTTGTATTCAGTATTTTTTAATTTAAACCCAGCCTGTTGTTGTTAGCCCTAGGAGGGTTTGACCTTCAGGCCAATTGGCTGTGAAGGGAGACTGTGTTCAGGATGGATGGGCGGACTCTCTGGGCTGCTCGGCAGCGGCAGCGGCGGCAGTGGCTGGGTCCTATGCGGCGCGCACGCGCGGGTTCTCTGTTGGATGGGGATGGCTGCATACCCCTTCAAGAGAAAGCCGCTAGTCTCTTCCCCTTGCCAGACCACTCCACCTTTCCCCAAATGTGTCTGCACACCAAAAGTCCAGCCCAGGGCTGTAAAATAGATGGTTTCCGGAACCAGGAGACAAGTTTCCAGGGGGCAAGTCACGGGTTTGCGCGACCCTTGGGACTAGGAGCCTCTGCCGTGCTCCGCTTAAATCCGGCCGGTCCCTGCTCCAGCCCCAGCCCATGCGCGCGACCAGGGCAGCTCCTAACCTGTTTCCTTCTGAAAGGCTCCGGTCCCGCCTGTCCTGAATCTGTGTCCCACCTTTGCTCCTATTAGTGGAGTTTACATTCAGCCAGCTTTCTGGCTATTCTGGGTGCTTGTCTGTTCTGCTGTTATGTTGTAGTTCTTAAATCTTTGCTCGGGGCAGAACAATAGGTGTTTGCTTATGCCACCATCTTGGTGTTCCTCCGGATTTTACCTCTTTGTATTTCAAATCTTGAACTTGGTTCTTGGGGTGCTCCAGAGCACTTTTAGGTCTTTGTATAATATTTTTTGTTTCAGCCAGTGTATGCTTAATTTCTGGTTGGTCCTTTTTCATGTCCTTGAGAGTCTCCTTTATATCCTTGAGGGTCTCTTTCATTTCCTTGTAGGACTCATTCATTTCCACGTTGGTCTTGATCATTTCTTTGCAGCTCTCGTTTATATCCTTGAGGGTCTTGTTCATTTTCTTGTAGGACTCATTCATTTCCTTTGTGGTCTTGCTTATTTCCTTATAGGCCTTGATCTTTTGTTGGAGCCTCTTGAAAAACCCTATAACCGTGGTTTTGAATTCCATGTCCAGTCGTTTTTTTTCCCTCCATTTCTTTCACATCTGATTTCTTTCCATGTTGCTGCATGATGGCTGCTTCCCTGAGTTGGTCAATTAGCTTTGTGTGGTAGACTTCCTACTAGGGATAGTGGCTCAGCCTCCCCAGTTACCTGAGGTGGATATGGGCTGCACAGTCTTGCTGAAGTTAAGCTCAGTTAATCGTTGTTAGCAATAGACCTCCAGGCCAATTGTCTGTGAAGCTCAGCTGTGCTCAGGTTGGGTGGGCGGAGTCTCCAGGCCAAGCAGACAGTGTTAGCTCTGCCCTATGCGGCCCGGGGACTCTGTGCAGGGGGCAATGGCCTCCAGCTCCTCTGAGAGAGAGCCTCTGCGGAGCTCCACAGGCTGCCTGGGAATTCGGTCTTTCCCAAAATGAGTCTGCATGCGTAATGTCTCACCCAGTGTCATAAAACAAAGCAGTCTGATGGTTTTCCGAATGAGAGACAAGTCGCGGTGTGCTCTCTGCGCCGTCCTGCAGCCGAGCTGTTCGCGCGCAGGCTGCCTTCTCCACAAGACGGGAGACCCGGCAGCACCCGTGCCCTCCCACTGTCCAGTTTTCACCCCGTGTGATAGTGGGTTCCCTGGACTTCACCCAGAGCTGGAGAATCAGTCAGTGGGATGCCTTTGTCTCCCCGTTCGAGAAAACTGGCCGGTTTTCAGCTGTCCGCCCTCTCCGCGGAGTGCTCCAAACCTCTCTCTGCGCGAATCTTTCAACTCTGTTCGTCGCCGCTCCTCCGAGTCACAGTGTCTTATCTTCACTTTTATTTGTGGAATTTTCCCTCGGCGAGCTTTCTGGTGATTCTGGAAGGTGTTTGTTCTTTCGTTAAGTTGTAGTATTAAAATTGCTGATTATGATTGCAAGATAGGTGTTTTACCTTTGCCGCCATCTTAGTTCTCCTCTCTTCTATTTTAAAAAAACATTTTTCTTCCAGTATTCCTCAAAAACTTTATTCTTATTTTCTTTCTTTCATCTCTGCCTCTTTATATTCCTTTTTATTCCATTTTTTGTTTAAAGTATTACAAATGGTAGTACATATGTTTCTTTCCCAACCCATTGACCTCCCCCCGGTCTCCCCCAGCACATGCCCTCACCTGCGCCCCGCCCCAGTGTCTTGTTTTCATTGGTTATACTTATATGCATGCATACAAGTCCTTCGGTTGATCTCCCACAGCCTCCGCCCCTCACTATCTCCTGCCTTTCCACAGTAGTTTGACAGTCTGTTCAATGCTTCTTTGCCTCTCTATCTATTTCCCCCCCGTTTCTGTTCTTTAAAAATTATTGCATCTGCATACTACAAATAAACATATACGGACAAAAAATGCTTGAGTCTCAGTTTCAATGTCCAACAGTTCTGAGTTCCAGTTTCAATGTCAAATAGTTAATTATGTGTACATACCAGCAAAATATCTGGATGGTGGACAAATGGTTGCAATGAGGTTTCACCCTCTCTGGTTTGGTCCTTGACAACCTGCAGGGAAGCACAGCTGCTGACTGCTAGCATGGCAAGATGTCGTCAGCGTCCTTTATCTCTGGACTGTCTTCATGGTTAGAACAGACCTATCAGTTCCTATTTGTTGCAGGAATACATATGGTTTTGGAGTTCTTTTCTGAAAATACACAAACGTATTCTGGACCAAAAGATAATAAAGAAATATTTTCTGTAAATTAGATTTGGGATTCTTTTTATTTTTGCCCAAATGATTTTCCTTTGACTTATGTTGACACCATCTGTGTTTTTCATGGGTGTCTGATGTTAGCATTACAAATGGAAATTAATTTTCTGAAGGAAGAATTTTCTAGATGAAATTTACTTACAGGATATTTTTCCTTACATAGTATTACCCCACTATTCCCTCTTTTTTATGATTAGTGGAGGCTTTTGAAATTTTTATTTTGCAGTCTTTTTATTTAATAAATTTTTAATTTTTTGCAGTATAACTGAGATTTAATAGTAGTACATATGTTTTCCTTTTCCCCCCCCCATTGTCCTTCCCCCAGCCTCCCCTAACCCCCAGTATATGTTCCCACCTGCTCCCAGCAACCCAGTGTCTTGCATCTATTGGTTATAATCATATGCATGCATACAAATCCTTTGGTTGATCTCCCACAGCACCCGCCCCCCACCTTCCCCAGCCTTCCCCCTGTAGCTTGGCAGCCTGTTCAATGCCTCCCTGCCTCTGCATCAATCACTCTCCCCTGTTTCTTTTCTTCAAAAATATCTTGCATCTGCATACTAGAAATAAATGTATAAGAACAAAAAATGTTTGAGTCTCAGTTTCAGCTGCAATATATAGCCAGCCAACTATTCAAATATTTACCAAATTGTATAGTACCACTCATCTGTGGTATGCAAGATAATTTTAGCTGGTACATGAATGACTATTTTTAATTTATATGTTTATTTATATGTATATCTACATCTACATCTATATATCTTGTGTGTGTGTGATATGTATGTGTGTGTGTAAAAGGAAAAATTTCTATCAGATCAAAACAGTAACTTCATGAATTGTTATTGCTTAGGATCTGGCAGAAATCATGAAAGCTGTGAGATCCTGCTGTGGTGTGAAGTGTCTTGGAACCAGCAAGACTTTGGTTGGAATATTAACTTGGATGATGCATACTATTTTGGGGCCTTGGTCAAGTGATACTCCATCCCTAAGCTTCTGATCCCTCATGTATAAAATAAAGATAGTACTAGCTACCTCCCTATTGAGGATTGAGAATAATATTTAAGTATCTACTAAAGATAGAAGTATTTGTGCTGTATAAACCAGAATTCTTACTTCTAGAGATATACCAACAGAAGTGAATGCTTAGAGCTTCATTAGTAATATGCCCCTAATAGCCAGCAATAAGCTAAGGCCCTTAGTCTAGCAACCTTCAAGTAACCTAATGCTGCCAATAACCATGGGAGCTTGAAAGTAAATATTTTTTTCCAGTCAAGCTACAATTGAGGCTTCCAGCCCTGGTCAACATATTGATTTCAGCTTTATGAGACCTTGATGCATAGGACCCAAAAATTCATACATAGACTACTGACTCACATAAATCATGAGATAATAAGTGTGTTTTATTTTAATCTGCTAATTTTATGGTAATATTATTACAGAACTTAGATGGATAATATAATGAAACGGTATGAAATGAATTTAAAAACCTGCTTAGTGAAAGAAACCAGACAAAAAAGTGTATATGTTGTATGATTACATTTATATAAAGTTCAGATATTATAAATATATTCATATTTTATATGAACAATATGAAAAACTGATCTCTGGTAACTTAGAATAAGGGTTACCTCTATGCATTAAGGGAGCCTCTGGGGATGTTGAAAATGTTTTATATCTTGATCTTGGTGTTGATTACTTAGGTGTATATTTTTGGTCAAAACTCATCAAATGTACTCTTTATTGGCACACTTGACTATATATGTATTTTACTTAAGTACAAAATAAAACAAAATGCCCTCTTTTGGGGGTTATAATTCAAATAAAAGTATAAGAATGTACTTTAAAGTGGTTAGCAAAATGTGCACTTTTGATATGTGCCCTGATTCCTCCCTATGAAAATCTTATTCTACTACTTCAGGGGGTTTCCTGCCTTGAGGGGAAATAAGACGGATGCAATAACCTATGGAACAGTGGGCCGGAGAGGTCCCATTATTTGTGGCTGGAATTCCAGATCTCTAGAGGCATTCCAACTACCCAGCCTTTCCTTTCCAGTTCTGAGGACTCTCTTTATTCTTACTCTGGATTGTGAATGACTAAAGGATTTTCTGAACCTGGCAAGATGAAGGATCTAAATATGGAAAGTCTTGGATCACTGAAGTCAACTGCATCAACCTTCCAAACCATCCACTACAACTGGCCCCACACTTAGTCACATATAGGGGCAGAAGCCTATCACCATAATGCCACACTTAATTAGTCAAAATATACACACGTGTTCATTTTTGCTGTATAAACCAGCTAATTAGTAAATCTACCTTTGGGATAACCTGAAGCTCAGATCTGTGTAAAGATAATTGAGGTACTTTGAGCCACAGTTTCGTCACACTGACATTTAAGCATGATTGGGAAGATGCAGTACAACATTAGGTAAGAAATGGAAACTGAAGTCCAGATAGTCTAAATGATTTGCCTAACACCACAGAATAAATAATAGGAATTTAATACCCTGAACTTTACCTAACTACCTGAACTTTTGACCTTCTGATGGGTAAAGAATAATCTGTCTGGCTATAAGAGCTTGGTAAGAGCCCCCAAAACTTCATCGACTTGCTGTCACATTCAGTTCATTTCCTCTGCCTCTCTTGTACCACAAACTAAGAGGCCTGTGACTCAAGAAGACTTATCTAATGGAACATCATAGATTTAATGCCTAAATCTTACCTGGAGACTATAGGATATAATTTTATTTTACTAAATGAACCTGGAAATCATCTTTCATATCACCACTTATATATTTGTGTGCATGTATATGCCTGTGCATATGAGAGAAGTCCAAAAAGTCACCAAGATAATCATCTGCATCAGACAAATATGGAAAGCTGAAAGAAGAAGGAGGAAAACATCAAAGACATGTTAGAGTGAGGTGCTTCCAGACCCACAAGTGTCTTTCTACCAAGAAGGTTTAGGGTAAAGGCAAGAATGTTGAAGAACATTTGTTGTTATGGAAGGACACTCCACTTGAAATCAGAACCCGATTTTTAGTATCTTCTCTGCGACACAATAGTAAGAGCTTGGATACATCTTGTCACCACTCTGATACTCAGCTTTATGCCTATAAAATGGGATTTCCAAGGTCATTTATACATCACACTTTGTGTGATTTTATGACTACCACATCTACAGTACAAGGAGGACCTTGCTTATAAATATTCCTTACATTTTAATCACTTTTAGAGACCATAGAGATACTTCATTACCTTGGCTGGAATAACTCAGCCTCTGGTGCTTATGTCAAGCTATAATGAGGATTTGGTTTAGATTTTATTAAAAACAAAAACTGTATTTTTATTTCCAGGGCCTTGTACAGCACCTGGTGCCCCAAATCCTGTTCTTCTAAACAGTTCCATTTATACTCCAACCCAATACCTGAAAACCCAGGCCTGGTAGGTTCTGGTTCCCAACTGCTCTCCCTCTGCCCAACTCAGCCTCAATGCTATCTGCTCCCATAACCTGTAAAAATCAGCCTTTTAACTTCCACAGTGAAAACCACTGTCTAAAAATTATTATATATCTTTCATTTTCTTTTTCACTTTGGTGATAGCAGGGAAGAAGGAAAAGAGCCAAGCAGAAGGATCAAGGAAAATTTTCTCTTCCAACATTGAAACTCTGCAAATGCATGAATTTCTAATAGTAAACACCCTATTGCAAGTTCTATGAGGTATAATTAAACATGGCATTATAGTTCCTTCCAAACAATTTTACATCTAGTAGAGAAAATTAATGTTTACTCTCATTGTCCTTCTCACCTCATTGGGAATCCTTGGCCTAAGTCACAAATCCTCAGCCTTCTCTTCAATTTAAAAATTCTTTCAAATGACCCATTTTATATTGTATTTAGTGATTCACCAAATACATGTTGACATGTTACGTATTTGAAGAACACTAATCCAAAGAGACATTTTCTGTCTTCATATCCTAACTCTTATCTGGCATTCCTGACTGACTCTAACCTCATTCTCTCAGTCCTTTTGTGTACCCCTGTACCTCTATTATAACACAACATGTGCACAACTAATAGGGTATGATATGCTTGCCCTTCTCTATGTGTACACTTAGCTCCTGGAGGGCATGGCAAAGCCTTTGCCATTTCTGAACTCTTTACATGGTACTGGGCACGTAATAAATATTCAATCAACACATGATAAACAAAAGAATAAATGAATGAAACAAATATAAGTGTTAAGTTTATATAAATCAGAGAGACGTCTCTGGCTTCTGGTAACTAGTGGCTAGTAGAATTAGGGAAGCTTGTATGGGGAAAAAGTGTTATGTAACTGTGTCATTAAAGATTATTGAGTTTCCAAAATGGATAAAGGACTTAAATATACAATGGGAAACCATAAAAATACTAGAGGAATCCACAGGCAGCAAAATCTCAGACATATGCTGAAGCAGTTTCTTCACTGATACTGTTCCTAGGGCAATGGAAACTAAAGAGAAAATAAACAAATGGGTCTACATCTAAATAAAAAGCTTTTGCGCAGCAAAAGAAACCATCAACAAAACAAGAAGAAAGCCCACTATATGGGAGAACATATTTGCCAATGTTATCACTAATGGTTTAATATCCAACATTTACAGGGAAATCAGACAACTTAACAAAAGGAAGATAAACAGCCCAATAAAAAATAGGCAACAGACCTAAACAGATACTATTCCAAAGAAGACAGAAGGAAGACCAAGAGGCATATGAAAATATGCTCAAAGTCACTAATCACCTGAGAGATGCAAATCAAAACGACAATGAGATAACACCTCACACCTGTCAGAATGGCTATCATCAACAAATCAACAAATAACAAGTGCTGGTGAGGATGCTGAGAAAAAGGAACCCTCGTGCACTGCTGGTGGGAATGCAGACTGGTGCAGCCACTGTGGAGAACAGTATGCAGTTTCCTCAAAAAACTAAAGATGAAACTCTCATTTGAACTAATGATCCCACTTCTAGGAATATATCCCAAGAAACCAGAAACACCAATCAGAAAAGACATATGCACCCTTATGCTTATAGCAGCACAATTTACAATAGCTAAGATTTGGAAACAGCCAAAGTCCCCATCAGCAGATGAGTGGGTTAAAAAACTGTGGTACATCTACACAATGGAATACTATGCTGCAGTAAAAAAAGGAGTTGTTACCATTTACAACAGCATGACTGGAACTGGGGAGCATTATGCTAAGTGAAATAAGCCAGTCAGAGAAAGATAAATATCACATGATCGCACTCATTTATGGAATAGTAGAGGCCTGGTGCACAAAATTCATGCACGGAGGGCGGGGGATGTCCCTTAGCCCAGTTGGCACCCTCTCCAATCTGGGACCCCTCAAGGGATGTCCGACTGCCCGTTTAGGCCTGATCCTACCTGGATCAGGCCTAAACGGGCAGTCGGACATCCTTCTCACAATCCATGACTGTTGGTTTCAAACTGCTCACCTGCCTGCCTCCCTGATTGCCCCTAACCACTTCTGCCTGCCAGCCTGATCACCCACTAACCACTACATTGCCAGCCTAATTGATGTTTATCTGCTCCCCTGCCAGCCTTTTTGCCTCCAACTTCCCTCCTCTACCAGCCTGGTCACCCCTAATTGCCTTCCCCTGCAGGCTTGATTGCCCCCAACTGCCCTCCCTTGCAAGCCTGGTCCCTCCCAACTGCCCTCCCCTGCTGGCCTGATTGCTCACAACTGCCCTCCCTTGCAGGGCCTGGAACCTTCCAATGGCCCTCCCCTGCTGGCCATCTTGGGGTGGCCATCTTGAGTCCACATGTGGGCAGGATCTTTGACCATATGTGGGCAGACCTATTGTGTGTTGTAGTGATGGTCAATCTGCAAATTACTCTTTTATTAGATAGGATAGAGGCCTGGTGCATGAGTGGGGGCCAGTTGGTTTGCCCTGAAGAGTGTCCCAGATCAAGGTGGGGGTTCCCTTGAGGCAAGGGGCAGCTTGGGCAAGGGACCTGTGGTGGTTTGCAGGCCAGCCACGCCCCCTAGTGACCCAAGCGGAGGTCCTGGGATCTGGGATTAATTTATTTTATACAATTGAAACTTTGTAGCCTGGAGTGGAGCCAAGCCTTCTGCTCGCTCCATGGGGGCAGCCATTTCTGTTTGAAACTTGGTAGCCTAGAGTGGAGGCCTAGGCCTGGCAATGGCGTGTGGAAAGCTTGGCTTCCTCCATTGCCAGGGAAACCCAAGCCTCTGTTCTCTCCAGCTCAGTGGCTGCTGCCATTTCTGTATCTTTTATAATTGAAACTTTTTAGCATTGAGTGGAGGCCTAGGCCGGTGGCAGGCGGAAAGCTTGGCTTCCTCCACTGCTGGGAAACCCAAGCCTTCCTTTTGCTCTCAGTGGCAGCAGCCATTTTGGTTGGAGTTTATTTGCATAATCTGATCCTGATTGGCTGGTGGGTGTGGCAGTGGGTGTGTGCAGGAAACCAGACATTACCTCACCAATAGATATTTAAATAGAACAAACAAGAAACCTGGTCAAACCTTAATGGATCTGTTTACTCACTGCTTAGGTGAGACATTGGTAGCTAAAGCAGCTGCCCAGCTTTAGTCTTATGTTAATTATGAACTATTTATTCACCACTTAGGTGAGACTTTAGTTGCCCCTCTTTTAGTCTTATGTTAATTCTTGCTGGTTGATTTCATTGTTGGAATTTCCTGATCTAAAGGACATGGATGTATCACTTAGCTCTAATGAAAGGGGATAGGAAAACCAGAGCTGGTGGTGTCCTCCCCCTAGAGGTGGACTCCTGATTGGCCCCCATGATTCCCAAAAATGGATGCTTTTCAAGTCTCTCTTCATTTGTGTGCGGCCTTCTCCAGACGCTGAACCCTGACATGGGAACCCTGGACACGCAGGACGTGAAAAGGATTACCATGGGTGTGGCTTAAGGTATGGTCAAATTTGCATATTATTCTTTTATTAGATAGGATAATGAACAACATAAACTAATGAACAGGGACTGATCCAGAGACAGGAAACATTGATCAGACCATTAAACCTCAGAGGGAAGGTAGGAAAGGGTGGGGGAAGTGGGAGAGATCAACCAAAGGACTTGTATGCATGCATATAAGCCTAACAAATGGACACAGACAACAGGGGTTGAGGGCATGAGTGGGGAATGGGGGTAATGGGGGGATAAGGACACATATGTAACACCCTAATCAGTAAAGAATTTTTTAAAAAGTCTATTGAGTTTCATCTTGTGGAAGATTCCAATGGAGGGAGCCAAGTCAAGCCAATAGAACTATACAGGGAAGGGGTATATATGTTCAGAGATTGGGGAAAAGTTCAGCTTGGCCATTCCATGGAGGTTGATGCAAAGATGAGGAGGAAGACAGGCAAAGGTTCTTTGGGAGCAGATTATAGTAAACCTTGAGTACCAGGCTAAGATTTTTTAACTTTCTTCTGTAGACAATGAAGAGTTACTGGTATTTTCTGAGTAGTTACAGACATCAACAGTCTCATTTGTTATTCTAACTAATAAATAATCAAACATTCTTTCCAGCTGTGAACACTAGGCAATTCTGACCCATATATGTAGTGTCAATCACCTGGGATACGATGTACCAAACTTAACAGGGAACTGTAAGTACTGACTGAGCCTCTAGCAATACAGGTTCTTTTGTGACTTGGCCCATCCAGTTGTGGGCTGTTTCTTATGCTACTGAGAACATTTTCCCTTATGTAATACTGCTCTCTAGTGGTCATTAGTCTTCCTATAACAAGGGGTACATAGCCACAACCTTAAACTGATCCCCTTCTTCATAAATGGCAGTCATATTTTTATGTCTCTCTTTTTTTCTTTCACCTATACCTCCTCTTTTCTCCCCCTTCCTTATTTCATGGTGGAGTGAGTGAAGCATACAGAACTAGAAGTAATTATCTCCATATTACAGATAAGGAAACTGAGGCTTAGAAAGCAAAGAAATTTGTTTTACAACATTCAGTTATAATGTAACTGTATTAGAATTCAAACCTTATCACTTGACTTAGAATTCTGGGTTCTTTCCAGGCATCTTTCCTTCACTCTCTCTCTTTCCCCTTGTTTCTTTTCATAAATGCCACGTGACTACTCTGTGCCAAAAAGATGGTGTTAAGATCTAGAGATAATTAGATCTGGTTTTAGGGGGTGCTTCCAATCTCTCTCAGTACAGACAAACATAATTATAACCCAATGTTATTAAAGAACTGATAGAGTCATATAGAAATTTCTGGGTCACCAAGGATATTAGATAATTTACCTGTCAGAGAAGGGGAAAAGAGGAGATGGTTTCAAGCCAAGGTACCCACAAGTATTAAGACAGATTTGAGAAAAATGATATGGCATTTTTAGAGAGAGGTTAAGGGGTGGAGGAGGGGCTAAGGTCCAGATGTAGATTGTGATATTGTGCTAGCAAAGAATAATTTAGACTTTAGCATCTCTATTTTTACAACTCCTAATATGTATAAGCAAATACGTTATCTAGGCTATCACTACCTCTCTCTCATCCCCCCACCCTCTATTTAACTAAGCTATTTAGTTTATTTGGCAGGCAGGCCAAAAATAACAAAACAAATTATTTTTTAAACTTGCCCAGATGCATAATATGAACCCAGTCTGAATGGGGACTAAACTCTGGTTTCCTGCCTTCTAGATCTCCTGATGTTGATTAAAATTGAGGGGAGAGGTTTGATGTGGAAAAAGTAACTAAAAAATGAGACAAATCCAGATGTTTGGACCAGCCTCAGATAAATCAATATGCAGACTATATCCTGTTTGCTTTGGCTTTTACCTTTAGGCCTAGAGATTGGGTGGGAAGAAAATGTTTATTCAACCAAGCATATTTATCCACTGACCTCCAGAATATTTTCAGAGATTGTAGTTCCATTGAGAACAGGCATGCCACAATACATTAGCCTCAAACTACACAAGAATTCTGATATTTATTCCAAATAATACTCATTTGATTTTCATCTTTTATCTGGATGAATGTAATAATAATTATTAGCCTCCGAACTCCACATGTGTGTGGCTTCCCATAAACAAAATCCTGTCACAACCATTGCGATCTTCAACAACCCTAGGGGGGAAGTTAAAAGGTGAACTCAGTTCCTTGCCTTCCAAAAGAGAAAACAACATTTCAGAGATGGACCCCCCCCCCCCCCAACTCTGTTAAGGGAAGAATGCAGAGCAGGGCACCAAGTTCAGTAATGTTGCCATCCATTCAGTTCCTGTGAGGAGATGTAATAAAAGGAACACTAAAGATTCAAGCTTTTTGAAGACTCATTAACAACACTTTCATTAAAAATCCCTTACAGTTAATTTTCATTTCTGGTACATTTTCTCCCAACTCAGGGTCCTAAAACTTGGAGGAGTCACACTGACCCATTGCTCAGACAAGTGTGACACATTTACATTCTGAGCCAAAATGTCAACAAAGTCATTTCTACTCAGCAAAATAGGGCTCTTCAGGGGATGAGATGTCTCTCTGAAGTACTAGGCCAGCCTAGCAGCATTTATGCCTAGGGCTCCAGGGAACTGGAAAAGTTACCAAAAAATTTATCTATTTCCCCCCACCAGATAAAACAGCCCTTGCCAACCTGAATTGTACAATGACATTCATATGCCTTTAGCTGCTTCTCTTTGATAACTGCTTTTCTTTATATCTCCTAACCTCAGAAAATGAGGTTCAAGGATCTGCAACTGTTCTCTAAATGCTCTTTCTCTGTGTGTCTTGTGTTTCTGTCATCTCTGTGTATATTACTGTCTCTAAGAGATCTTATCTCCTCTATGCTGAAACTACCTCACAATCTTATGTGGTGACAAGCATATCCTATATAATAAAAGAGTAATATGCAAATTAACCGTACTTCCGCTATGCTCACAGGCCACATCCACAAGCCAATCATGAGCAAATAATCCCCAACCAAGATGGCTGTGGCCACTGAGAGAAAGGGCAGGCCAGGGCAGCATCCGCACCGCCCCAGCTAGTCCACCCTTTGCCGGGTGGACACTGTGGTTGAGCTGTCCTGGCAGGCCCACCCCCAGCTGCGCAAAAGCTGTGCTCAAGCTGCCCAAAAGGGCCCACCCTGGGCTGCATGGAAGCTGCGCTCAAGCTGCCCAAGATGACCTGCCCCTGGCCATGCAAAAGCTGCGTTCAAGCCTCTCAGGAGGGCCCGCCCCCAGCCACAAGGAAGCTGCACTCAAGCTGCCCATGAGGGCCCGTCCCCGGCCGCGTGGATGCGGTGCTTGCTCACTCGCTCGCTTGCCCCGGCTGACAGGGCTGAGGGACACCATCCTGCCCTCCCCGTGCATGAATTTTGTGCACCTGGCCTCTAGTATGTATGTATGTGTATGTATGTATGTATGTGTATGTGTGTGTGTGCATGTGTGTGTGTATATGTATGTGTGTGTGTATATATATGTATATATATATATTAAGGCTATCCCAAAAACCTATATACACTTTGAATAATGACTAATTCCAATGGTTTAAATCTGAAAGGAGAGAAAAATCAGTTGAGCTATCAGCTGTTAAAGTGTGTACACATTTTTTAGACACCCTGTAAGATCTATCTATCTATCTATCTATCTATTTATTATCTATTTATCTAATCTATCTATAATTCCTTTAGATCTTTACAAAACACCATTAACATTATTATTCTTTTTTAAATCTTCACCTGAGGATAGATTTTTATTGATTTTAGAGAGAGAGGAATGGAGGGAGAAACATCAATTCTGTGTGCACCCTGACAGGGGATGGAACCCACAACCTAGGTATGTGTACCAAGCAGGAATTGAACCTGAGATCTTTTGGTTTACTAGATGATGCTTCAACCAACTGATCCACCTGGCCAGGGCTACCCTCCCCCACCCCCCTTTTTTTTAACAGATAAGGAAACTGATGCCCAGAGAGGTTAAATTATTTGTCCAAAGTCAAACTGTAGTAGGCAGTTAGGCATGAGCAAAGCAAAGATAATAGGCCAGGTATGGAAGGTCACCAAGGTGCCTAGCAATGGAAAATTGTACAGTGGGACTTTGATCTCAGGGTGACCTTACCTTTCCTGGTATATCACTGGTCATGTGGTTTAGACTCTTTAGCATGTAACAGGTCATAAAGTTTAGAACCCCTGACTTTTCATATTGCTGGCCATGTGGCTCGGACCCTGCCCTGACTTGTCCTCACCTGCCATGATGCTAACCATGTGGTAGAGACTCTTAGTGGAGGAATGAGGAGGCCAGAGAAAAGCCTAATGAGGTTCTCATACAAACCTTTGCACAACCACTTCCTTAAGCATTAAACCCTTAAGACAATGAGGTTATGACCGGCATTAAATAATCGTAGGAACAGAGCCTCAGGTCTATTGACCACAGAGACAGAATTTTGGTCAAACTAGAGATACCATCTAAGGCCTCAGTTGTGTTTCAGCTCAAGTCCCAGAAAAACAGCAAGGCCAGGTGTGGTGAAGCCATGGTTGACATCAGGACCTATTGTGGTGACTAATGACCCTCTGCCCTAGCACCATCACCCTGAAAGAACATATCTGGAAAGCTGATGAATATTCTATTGAGATCCTCCCTTGGGATCACCCTTAAAATCCCCATCTTTAGAGAAGAATAAAAACCCTCAGGACAGAGGGCCTAACACTTCTCTCTCTCTCTCTCTCTCTCTCTCTCTCTCTCTCTCTCTCTCTCTCTCTCCCTCTCCCTCTCTCCCTCTCCCTCTCCTTTTCCCTCTCCCTCCTTCTCTCTCTCCCTCTCCCTCTCCCTCTCCCTCTCCCTCTCCCTCTCCCTCTCCCTCTCCCTCTCCCTCTCCCTCTCCCTCTCCCTCTCCCTCTCCCTCTTCATCTCTCTATCTCTCAGCATGCCTTTACTCTTCTCCTTCACCTAGGCCCATGGTCAGCAAACTGTGGCTTGCGAGCCACATGCAGCTCTTCGGCCTCTTGAGTGTGGTTCTTCCACAAAATACCGTGGCCTGGGCAGTCTACTTTGAAGAAGTGGCATTAGAAGAAGTTTAAATTTAAAAAAAATTGGCTCTCAAAAGAAATTTCAATCGTTGTACTGTTGATATTTGGCTATGTTGACTAATAAGTTTGCCAACCACTGACCTAGGCACATATATCCGTGCTTTCATTCTTCTAACTTTTTGTTTGCCTCTGTACTCTGCAACTTGTTTCCTGAGACCATGAAGCCAAGCTGGCTTACTTCCTCCACTGTTCCCTACTTCTACCCTGGGACTTTCTAAATAAATTTTTGTATCTGAGTTTTGGTTTTGAATTTTATCTTATCCAGAACTCAACTACCGAGGTTGCTGGACAGAGGTCTAATCACCAGTAATAATTTGGTGCCATTTTGCCACTGACAAAACTGAAGAGTGCAAGATTTTAACCCAAGTAGTCTGATTCTGGAGCCTGTACAGTAAAGCACCATCAATTTTGTCTTGCTTTTAATTTCAGCATCAGGGTCCCTAACACTTTATTTCACCCCTTTTCCTATCTCAATTATCCTAATGCATAAGTTTTATTCCAATCTTTATGTCTTGGTTTATGCTGCTTCTCCCTGCCCCACTATCCTTTTTCTATTTCTCTGAATCTAACCATATATTTGGAGGTTTAATTCAAAGTCCTATGTTTTCCACAAAACATTCATTAACCACTCCAGGATATCTAATAATTTGAATATAGTTAGCATGAATTATTAGAATGCATTTTCATTAGTCTCTTTTAAAAAACATATGTTTTTATTGATTTTAGAGAGAAAGAAAGGGAAAAGATGGAGAGAAAGAGAAAAATGAATGTGAGAAACATTGATCTGTTGCCTACTATACCAACTCCAACCAGGTACTGAGCCCACAATTCCTGATCAGGAATTGAACTAGCAACCCTTAGGTGAATGGGAAGATCCACTCCCAATTGAGCCACACTGGCCAGGGCTCAGTAGATTTATTTAAATGAAAGCTGTTTATATAGGAAAATTCAGTTATATTTATACTTTATTTTTTATTTATTTGTGATTTTATAAATACTAGAGTCCTGATTCATGAAATTCATGCATGGGTAGGATCCCTAGACCTGGCTGGTGATGAGGGCCAATCTGTGGGGCAATGAGTGGGGCGATTGGACAGCCTCTGCTGGCACCCACCTAGGCTGGCCTGGCACCAGCTGCTCAATGGCCCCTCCTCCTGCTGCCATGGTGGGGCAATCTGCTCCACCCCCCCACTGGCACCCGCCTTGGCTGGCCTGGGGCCTATAGGCTGGGGGCAGCTCCTGCGTTGAATGTCTGCCCTCTAGTGGTCAGTGTGAGTGATAAAAATCTATCATTCCACCAGTTCTTTCACTGTTCAGTCGATTTGCATATTAGGCTTTGATTATATAAGATTACATATTTATTACAGAAAATGCAAAAATACAGATAAGCAACAACAAAAAAATTCCTAAAATTTTACCACCACTACCTTAAGATAACAATGTAAACATATATTTATTCTTATAATGTGATTATGTTGCTCTGTAACCTATTTCTTTTCACTAAGCTATAAATATATATTAGAGGCCCAGTGCACAAAATTTATGCACTGGGGAGGTGTTCTTCAGCCCAGCCTGCACCCTCTCCATTCTGGGTCCCCATGAGAGATGTCCGACTGGGCGGCCTCTCACAATCCAGGACTGCTAGCTCCAAACTGCGCACCTGCCTGCCTGCCTGATTACACTCTAACCCAGTGGTTCTCAATCATTCTAATGCCTCAATCCTTGAATACAGTTCCTCATGTTGTGGTGACCCCCAACCATAAAATTTTCATTGCTACTTCATAACTGTAATTGTGCTACTCTTAATGAATTGTAATGTAAATATCTCTGTTTTCTGATGGTCTTAGGCTCTACAGCAGTGGTTCTCAACCTGTGGATCACAACCCACAGGTTGAGAACTGCTAGAAGAGTCACCTAAGACCATCAGAAAACACGGATATTTACATTACCATTCATTAACAGCAGCAAAATTACAGTTATGAAGTAGCAACAAAAATAATTTTATGGTTGGGGGTCACCACAACATGAGGAACTGTATTCAAGGGTCACGGCATTAGAAAGTTTGAGAACCACTGCTCAACCACTCCCCTGCCAGCCTGATAGATGGCTAACTACTCTTCTGCCAGCCTGATTGCCCCCAACTGCCCTGCCCTGCAGGCCTGGTCACCCCCCAACTTCCCTCCCCCGCTTCTGAGAAACAACATTCGAAGGATGTAAAGTTCCAGTATGGTGATAAACTTGTCCATGTATTCTGAAACAATATGGCCTATATCCTGATGGAAGCAAAAGCAAAAGAACTATTTATAGAACAAATATTTTCCATGAAATTTTTACTGTCTGAATCTTTGTCATTAATCTTTTAAAATATGCTGGGTATTTTGGAAAATGTGTATCATTTGGACAGACTTTACCTTTGCTATAACATTGAGCATTGAGTAAATTTCCCATCGGATGGTTTTTCATCAGAGAAATTTAGTGTTAGGCAAAATTGACTTTTAACAGCCATTCCACCACAAGTATGTTCAATAATTGCATCCTCATGTACTCCATTTTCTCTGAGAAGACAGTTCTTACCAGTATTGGTAGTACTTGTTGATGACTGTTCTTTAGACATATGCTGTCATCACCACCGCCTTCTTCCAACTTCAGAGGTACATTGGTCTTTGGATATTTTCTATCAATGATGCCAGCATTTTCTTTTTTTGCTTCAAAGCTATGTTTTGCTAATAGTAGCTTTTCATATACATTCTGTCGCAGCTGCCACCTTCTTTCAAGATCAGAGACATGTTGGTCTGCAGACATTTTCTGTTGATAAAACCAGTTTCTTTCAGCTGCAGAGCTACGTTGTATCAATAGTTGCTCATTAGACATAGTCCCACATCCTTGCTGTCACAGTCTGAGATGCAGGTGAATGAGAGTCCTGGCTGTCAGACTGTTGAGAGCTGTCTGAGCAATGGCTGATTTTGGTTGATTCTGTGAGAGTGGGACTTTCTCCCCCCTACTGTCAGAGTCTCCAGGCCAGTGATGACGAAGCAAGCATTCCACCAGGCCACTCACACTGCCCACTCTCAGCGGTCACCCCCCAGGACTGGAGGACTCTGGCAGGGTTGAGAGGACTGGGAACCACCATCTTTGTGATGGAGTGATGATAATTTGTATATATATAAAAGCCTAAGTGACTGAATGACCAGTAGACCAGTTGCTATGATGTGCATTGACCACCAGGGGTCAGGTGCTCAATGCAAGAGCATCCCCCTAGTGGTCAGTGTGCTCCCACAGCAGGAGTGCTGCTCAGTTCACTCACGGGCACCAGATGAGGAGTTCATGGCTGGAGAGTGCCTCTGTGGTGCTGTGAGCCTCTCCCAATTGGGATTGACTGGGTGTGAGCCCGTGGAAGGTGCAGCAGGGCTAGGAAAAGCTGGAGTGGCAGGCTGGAATGGCAGGTGGCATTGGACCACTGCTTTGGGCCTGATCCCTGCAGGCCACACTGAGGGACCCCACCAGTGCACAAATCAGTGTACTGGGCCTCTAGTTTACTATAAAATTTTTTCCAAGTTATGAAATATTCTTTAAAAAAATATTTCTTGTTGAGAGTATTACAGATGCCACCCTCCACCTTGTTCCTGCCCTGTCTTAAGCCTTCACCACTCTATTGTCTGTGTCCATGGGTAATACATATATGCATATGAGATCTCTGGTTAATCTTTTCTCCCCCACTCCCCCTTTCCTCTGAGATTCATCAGTCTATTTTATGTTTCCATGCCTCTGGTTCTATTTTGTTCATCAGTTTGTTTTGTTCATTAGATTCATTGTTCATTTACTTTGATTTTTATTGCCATTTTATTATTTATATTCTTCTTCTTCTTCTTCTTCTTCTTCTTCTTCTTCTTCTTCTTCTTCTTCTTCTTCTTCTTCTTCCTCCCCCTCCTCCTCCTCCTCCTCCTCCTCCTTCTTCGTTTTAAAGAAAACTTCAACATTTCACATAATACTAGTTTGGTGGCGATGAACTCCTTTAGCTTTTCCTTGTCTGTGAAGCTCTTTATCTGACCTTCAAATCTAATTAATAACTTTGTTGGGTAGAGTAATCTTTGCTGAAGGTCTTTGCTATTTATCACTTTGAATATTTCTTGCCACTTCCTTTTAGCCTGCAAAGTTTGTGTTGAGAAATGAACTGACAGTCATATGGGCACTTCCTTGCAGGTAACTAACTGGTTTTCTCTTGCGATTTTTAAAATTATCTCTTTGTCTTTAGCTCTTGGCATTTTAACTCTGATGTGTCTTGGTGTGGGCCACTTTGGGTTTCTCTTGGTTGGGAGTCTCTGTGCTTCCTGTACTTGTAAGTCTCTTTCACCAGGTAGGGGAAATTTTCTGTCACTATTTTTTCAACTAGGTTTTCAAGATCTTGCTCTCTTCTCCTATGGAAGCTCCATAATGTGAACATTTGTACACTTGAAGTTGTCGCAGAGACTCCTTACACTACTTTCATATTTTATTTTATTTTCTTCTTTTTGCTCTTCTGATTGGGAGTTTTAGGGCACACTGTCACCAGCTGTTGCTTTTTTGAGAGATTTTAGGAAAGTCTGAAGACTAAGCAAGGACAGACAATTCATATATAAAAGTTGCTGCAAACAGTTTGGGTGGGGCTGCAAAGTAGATGGGTCAGTGTCTCAGGAAATCACTAAGACAGAGAAAACAGTGTGAGCCAGGCTGATCAAAACTCAGTTATTGCTGCCAGTCAGCTCTGCAATGGAGGAGGTCCCAGCACATGAACATTGACCCCTGCAAGCACCCTAGTTGGGGAGAAAGCTGCCCCTGAGTCCCTGCCCTGATGCCAGACAATCATTTTTTTCTCAAATGTAGCAGGTTTTTTTTTTTTTGAAGTTTTTGCCCCAGCACTGGAATTCAGGGGGATTGAATGTAAGTAAGTTCATGCACTGGCTGTTTAAGAGGAACTGCCTGGGTTTCCCAGTAACCTCTGTGTCACTCAGCTACAATCCCTGCTGGTTTTTACAGCCTAAAGTTACAAGAACTTCTCTTCCCTGCTCTGAAACTCTGGCCTGGGGTTGAAACCCTTGTGTCCCACTGGAGGCTTCTGCAATATATATATATATATATATATATATATATATATATATATATATATATATATCCTAATTAATAAAAACATTATGTGTGGGTATTGGACCAGCTTGTTCTAAGCCTCCACTCATCTTGCTGGTCGTGATGTACTTTCTTCTTTATTTTCTAGTTGTAGGAACGCCATTTGGCCAGATTTTAGGTGGTTCTAAATATTGGTTGTTCTGTATTTTAGTTGTAATTTTGATGTGGTTGTGAGAGCTGGCAAGTACTGGTGTTTACTATGCTGCCATTTTGGGATAGGTATTAAAATATTTTAATATATTCCCCTTGTAAAAATTGAAATATATAAAATCCTACCAAATAAAGACATAATATGCAAATTGACTGTAAGTCCACGACAAACATGGAAGCACCCACAGCCAATAAGGAGGAAATATGCAAACTGATGCAATAAGACAAGAGGTGGAAGGTGGCTCAGGCAGAAAGGCGGCTTGGGTCAGAGCAAAAGCAGTGCTGGCAGCCAGGGGAAGGAAGGCCTATTCTTGCACTAATCTTCATGCAAGTCAGGACTTTAGTGTATATATAAAATTAATGTCTTCTTTAACCTCTATTCCCACCTTTACCATAGTCTCAGTCCTCTTCCCTATTCTTCAGAAAATTATCACTATTATTGTTTGGTATGCATTACAGGTGGAGGTGGCTCTTTGAAGAGTTTCTCATCCTATCTAATAAAAGATAAAATTGACTGTACCACTGATCAAGCCATGCCCACAACCATGCCCATCAGCCACTCAGGAGCAAATTATGCAAATAAACCCCAACCAAGATGGCTGCGGCCACGGAGAGCAGGAGGGGGGCTTGGGTTTCCTAGGCAAAGGAGGAAGCCAAGCTTTCTGCCTGCTGTTGCTGCTCAGGCCTCCACTCAATGCCACAAAGTTTCAATTATAGAAGATATATCACAACAGAAAAGGTGACAACCATGGAGCTGGAGAGAGCAGAGGCTGGGGTTGCTCAGGCAATGGAGGAAGCCAAGCTTCTGCAGCCCTAGCACCTAGGCCTCCACTCTAAGCTACAAAGTTTCAATTATAGAATTTAAATAAACCCACACAGAAATGGCTGTTGCCACAGAGCAAGCAGATGGCTTGGCTCCACTCCAGGCTACAAAGTTTCAATTGTAGAATATAAATTAATCCCAGATCCCAGGGCCTCCACTTGGGTCACTGGGGGGGGGGCATGGCTGGCCTAAAAAACACCATAGGCCCCTCACCCAGGCTGCCCCACGCACCAAGGGAACCCCCACCCTGATCCGGGACACCCTTCAGGGCCAATCAGCTGGCCCCCACCCATGCACCAGGCCAATAGTAATTTGCAGATTGACCATCACTACAACACACAAGAGGGCTGCCCCCATGTGGTCAAAAATCCTGCCCCCATGTGGACACAAAATGGCCACCACAAGATGGCCAGCAGGGGAGGGCTGTTGGGAGGTTCCAGGCCCTGCAAAGAAGAGCAGTTGTGAGCAATCAGGCCAGCAGGGGAGGGCAGTTAGGAGGGATGATGCCTGCAAGGGACAGCAGTTGCAGGTGATCAAGCCTGTAGGGGAGGGCAGTTAGGGTTGAGCAGGCCGGCAGAGGAGGGAAGTTGGAGGCAAACAGGCTTGCAGCGGAGCAGATAGACATCAACAAGGCTGGCAAGGTAGTGGCTAGGAGGTGATCAGGCTGGCAGGCAGAAGCGGTTAGGGGAAATCAGGGAGGCAGTCAGGTGAGCAGTGTGGAGCCAGCAGTCCTTGATTGTGAGAAGGATGTCCTACTGCCCGTTTAGGCCCAATCCTACCACAATTGGGCCTAAACAGGCAGTTGGACATCCCTTGAGGGGTCCCATATTGGAGAGGGTGCAGGCTGGGCTGAGGGACATGCCCCAACCCCCGTGCACAAATTTCGTGCACCAGGCTTCTAGTATACACCCCCCCTCCCGACACACACAGATATACACACATATATACATATATATATATACACACACATATATACATATATATATATATACCAGAGGCCCAGTGCACAAAATTTGTGCATAGGGGCCAGGGGGTGTCTCTCAGCCCAGCCTGCACCCTCTACAATCTGGAACCCCTCAAGGGATGTCTTACTGGGATCAGGCCTAAACGGGCAGTTGGAGATCCTTCTCACAATACAGGACTGTTGGCTCCAAACTACTCCTCTTCTGCCTCCCTGATTGCCCCTATCCTCTTCTGCCTGCCAGCCTGATCACCTCCTAACCACTGCCTTGCCAGCCTAATTGATGGCTAACTGCTCTCCTGCCAGCCTATTTGCCCTCAACTTCCCTCCTCTGCCAGCCTGGTCACCACTAACTGCCATCCCCTGCAGGCTTGATTGCCCCCAACAGCCCTCCCTTGTAGGCTTGGTCCCTCCCAACTGCCCTCCCCTGCTGGCCATCTTGTGGTGGCCATCTTGTGTCCACATGGGGGCAGGATCTTTGACCACATGGGGGCAGCCCTCTTGTGTGTTGGACTGATGGTCAATCTGAAAATTACTCTTTTATTAGATAGAGTAGAGGCCTGGTTCATGTGTGGGTGCCAGCTGGTTTGCCCTGAAGAGTGTCCTAAATCAGGGTGGGGGTTCTCTTGGGGCATGCGGTGGCCTGGGCAAGAGGCCTGTTGTGGTTTGCAGGCCAGCCACATCCCCCAACAACCCAAGTGGATACCCTGGGATCTGGGATTAATTTATGTTCTATAATTGAAACTTTGTAGCCTGGAGTGGAGCCAAGTCTTCTGCTCACTCCGAGATGACAGCCATTTCTGTTGGGACATTTACCTTCTATAATTGAAACATTATAGCCTGGAGTGGAGGCCTAGGCCAGCCAGAGCTGCAGAAGCTTGGCTTCCTCCATCACCCAGGCAACCCTAGCCTCTGTTCTCTGTAGCTCCGGGGCTGCTTCCATTTCTATTGGGATATATCTTCTATAATTGAAACTTTTTAGCATTGAGTGGAGGCCTAGGCTAGCAACGGCAGGCAGAGCTGGGGAAACCCAAGCCTCCCTCCTGCTCTCCATGGCCGCAGCCACCTTAGTTGGGGTTTATTTGCATAATTTGCTCCTGATTGGTTGATTGGCATGGCTGTGGGTGTGGCTTGATAGGAGGTATGGTCAATTTGCATATTACTCTTTTATTAGATAGGATGTTTTGGATGTTATACATAAAGTGTATTTTCTTTTTTTTCTTTTTTTAAAAATATATTTTATTGATTTTTTACAGAGCAGAAGGGAGAGGGATAGAAAGTCAGAAACATCGATGAGAGAGAAACATCGATCAGCCGCCTCCTGCACGCCCCCTACTGGGGATGTGCCTGCAGCCAAGGTACATGCCCTCGACCGGAATCGAACCCGGGACCCTTCAGTCCGCAGTCCGACGCTCTACCACTGAGCCAAACCGGTCTTGGCATAAAGTGTATTTTCTATACAAGTGGTATCATACTGTACACATTAATCTGCAATTTGATTTTCGCATTCAAAAACGTGAGTTAGATATCTCATTCTACTTAAGTGAATGGGACATATCTTATTCTATTTTTTTAAAATATAGTTTATTGGTTTTTTACAGAGAGGAAAGGAGAGGGATAGAGAGTTAGAAACATTGATGAGAGAGAAACATTGATCAGCTACCTCCTGCACACCTCCTACTGGGGATGTGCCTGCAAGCAAGGTACATGCCCTTGCCCAGAATTGAACCTGGGTCCATTCAGTCTGCAGGGTGACACTCTCTCCACTGAGTCAAACCAGTTAGGAATATCTCATTCTATTTAAGTGATGAATGGTATTGTGCAGTACTGATGCACCATTTTTTTATTCAAGTATATCACTATTGGTGTAGATTTAAGTTGTTTTCAATGTTCACTCTTACAAACAGCACTAAAAGATATGCTTGGAAGGTCTCTTTGTGCACTTGTGTAGGAATGTTCCTGTAGGATAGGTATCAGTAGGGATATTAGTCAGTTGTAGGATGCATAACACTTAGCTTCAATAATTATCAAAACATGACCAACTTAGTTTCATGTATACTCCACCCCTTCCAATATATATTGGATTACTTTAAAGCAAATCATATCATTTGGATGCATATTTTAAAATTTTAATATATGATGAAAGATTGCATCCAAAATGACTAGACTAATTTATATTTTCATCAGCAGTGTTTGAGATTGCTTATTTTTAGACCCTTTGTCAAACTTAAAATTATTTAACTTTAAAATGTTGCTAATCTGAAATAGTATTTTTATTGCTTTAATTCTCATTTCCCTGATTAATAGTGAAATCAAGCATCTTTTGTATGTTTAACAACCATTGGTTTTACCCATTCTGTTAAATGCCTCTTCAAATCCTTTGCCAATTTTTCTATTTTGGAGTGTCTATTTTAATCACATTAGATGTTTATAAATGAAATGCCATTCAATAAACATGCACAGAATTAGCTTATATTAGTGCTTTGAATGTCAAGAGGTAAGTGGACTTCTTTAGCATAATTTGATTCTTTTATTCACCTATTTGTTGAATGCATGCCATCTTACAGACTTCAGAATATATTGTGTTGAACTAAAGAGAGATAGTCCCTGCCCTCATGAAAATTACTTTCATCTGAGTTTGTGAGACAATTAAATGATCACACATTTAAATATATAGTTACAAATAATTATGTGTTATTAAATAAAAGTACCTTAACCAAAAAGCTTGAGGTAGTCCATTGAGTAGGCTGAAATAGAAAAAGGGTGAGTAGCAGTTGCTTCCTTTCAAAGAGCCAGAACCAATAAGAGGATCTCTCATATCCTGAAGATATTTACCTTACTTTAAGGTCACAATCTGCTTGAAAGCTATTGTTTTATGAAATAAAGTTGGCTGTAAAAGCACTGATTGAATGGGTAATGTGGCATTTCAATTTTAATCTTTAACTAACAATGAGCCAGAAACTATCCTTTATATCCCCTGGACAAACATATCGCCAGGATCCTAGGAAAGCCAACAAAACACATGACACATAGACCAAATATCTTTTGAAGAAACTAGAAAAACTGTAAATTGGGGAATTCCAGTAGTATTCTGCTCTTCATTAAAGCACTGTCAATACCAGTGAGACCAACAATATTAACAAGCCAAAACTCAGAGCAATAACAAGAATATAAAGACCTATAATGACAGAGCAACAACATCAATAAGAGCAAAAGCAACATCAACCACATCAACAGGCAATATAAGGACAATGACAGGAGCACCTCAAATGATTTTATACTTATTCTTTTAAAGTTTTTTTCTATTTTTTATTGATTTCAGAGAAAAAAGGTAGAGCGAAAGAGAGGGGAGAGAGAGAGAGAGAGAGAGAGAGAGAGAGAGAGAGAGAGAGAGAGAGAGATCAATGATGAGAGAGAATCATTGATCAGGTGTCTTCTGCATGCCCCACACTGGGGATCAAGCCTGCAACCCGGGCATGTGCTCTGACCAGAAATTGAACCGTGACCTCCTGGTTCATGGGCTGATGCTCAACCACTGAGCAACACTGTTCTGGCATACCTACCTTTTAAAGACAATAACATCATGTTCTGGATGCTTTCAATCTCTGTTATGCTCTATAGTGAGAAGCCACCCTCAACCTCAGACATGAAAAGGAGAGTAAACTGTGGCCCAGATAATGATCCATCAAACTCCAATGATCCACTGGAAAGATACCAACAACCATGAGGGAAATCATAATGCTAAGCAAGAACTGCCCTAAACAATTATATGAGGATGATTCCAAAGAATTTTGGGAAGTGATCCATTTGAACCTCTATAACCCCTGTTATGCACATTTCCATCCTTTCCATGCTTGAATGTGAGAGACCTAGCTATGTTTGGATATAAAAAAAAAAGTCTTCCAAAGACAGAAGACAGTTTAGTCTATGATGTCAGTGGCTTTAATGCTTACAATTTATGATGTTTTATAAGAAAATAGAATGACTTTCACTTGAATTGATTAATTCCCTAAATTATTTTTAAGACCCCAAAGCTTGAGAGGCAGAATATGAAACCCCAAATTCTCCAAGACTCACGGATCTCTGGATGATGAGAGCAAGAGCATCCCAATATGACTTGAGACTAGGCTGTGGGAAGGGCTGGGTTATGGTGAGCTTGGAGGCTAGGGCTGCTCCAGGTGGAAGCTTGACCCCACAGCCATCTCTAGAGAAATGTGGGGTTTGACGCTGTCCTGGTTTTTCAATGTTCTTCTCAGAGTGTTATGCTTATAAAGGAAATATACCTTGGTTTGAACAGTGTTAAGTAGAACAAGATTGTCACCTCCCTAGACCAAGCCATGTCAAACTCATGGCCTGTGGGCCGCATGGACCCACAATGAATATTTTTGCTGCCCAGCCAATATAATGGTATGTAAGAAACATTTTAATAAAAAATGTGTAACTTAATTTTTATAATATCCTGTTGTATATAACTATTAGTAACTAAATACAATGTTTGATAATGACTGATTACTATAATTGTGTTACATTTGTTTTCTTTATGTGCTTTATGTGCAGGTGCACCATTTCTCTCCACTAATACTAGCAGGGAATATTTTAGCAGCCAATTGCCACATCATTAGTCTTGGACTGACTTGTTTGGTGTGCACAACAGGAAATATTTCGCTTTTGAAGAACAAGAAAAATAAGTTTATTTTTGTTATGCTTATTAATTTGTGCAGTTATTCAGTGTCTGGTAAGTTAATGTTCAATAAAAATTTAATTTTATTAAAATGTTCTAATATTTTATGTTAATGATGATTCATTTATTTCAGCCCTTTGTATTTAGCATGTCTCTATCAAAATAAACCTACATTTCTATAAAAATTAAAGCTTTTGTAGGTTTTTATATTTTCCTGCCCACATAAACTTAAACTTTGTTTATTTGGTTTATGTTAGCCTTCGAGTTTGACATGCTAGTTGTAGACACTGCATATTTTTCAATGCAGTAAAAAATGGCATTGGTTTTTGGCTGTCATATCTCAAACTCATGCATTGAATTCACTCTCCACCCAAATTTTTAAAAAAAATTTAATGAATCTTTATTATTCAGATTATTAATTACAATGTTCCTCTTCCCTCCTCTATAACTCCCCTCCACCTGGTACTCATCCCACCCTCTGCCCTTACCTCCCCCACACTGTCTTCATCTATACGTGTATGATTTTTGTCCAGTCTCCTCCTGTACCTCTCACACCCCTTTCCCCCCATAATTGTCAGTCCATTCCTTCTCTATGCCCCTGATTCTATTATATTCACCAGTTTATCCTGTTCGTCAGATTTTTAATTCACTTGGTTTTTAGATTCACCTGTTGATAGATGTGTATTTGTTGTTCATAATTTTTCCTTTTACCTTTTTCTTCTTCCTTCTCTTCTTAAAAAATACCGTTCAGCATTTCATATAATACTGGGTTGGCAGTGATTAACTCCTTTAGCTTTTTCTTATCTGTGAAGCACTTTATCTGACATTCAATTCTGAATGATAGCTTTTCTCGGTAGAGTAATCTTGGTTGTAGGTTCTTGTTATTCATCACTTTGAATATTTCTTGCCATTTCCATCTGGCCTGCATAGTTACTGTTGAGAAATCAGCTGAAAATCACATGGGTGCTCCCTTGTAGGTAACTGTTTTTCTCCTGCTGTTTTTAATATTCTCTCATTGTCTTTTGCTCTTGGCATTTTAGTTATGATGTGTCTTGGTGTGGTCCTCTTTGGATTTCTATTCTTTGGGGTTCTGTGTGCTTCCTGGACTTTTAAGTCTATTTCTTTCACGAGGTGGGGGAAATTTTCAGTCACTATTTCTTCAAATAGGTTTTCAGTATCTTGCTGTCTCTCTTTTTCTGGCACCCCCATAATTCAGATGTTGGTATGCTTGAGGTTGTCCCAGAGGCTCCTAACACTAGCTTCAATTTTTTTGGATTCTTTTTGATTCTTGCTTTTCTGGCTGAGTGGATTTTGCTTCTTTGTATTTCAAATCTTTGACTTGATTCTTGTGGTCCTCTAGGCTGCTTTTAGGTTTCTGCATAATATTTTTTATTTCTGTCAGTATATGCTTAATTTCTAGTTGGTCCTTTTTCATATCCTCAAGGGTCTTGCTCATATCCTTGAGGGTATCATTAAGTTTATTGGCCTTTCCTAGGAGCCTCTTGAAAAACCTTATAACCGTGGTTTTGAACTCTATGTCCAGTCATTTTTCCCCTCCATTTCTTTCAAATGTGATTTATTTCCTTGTCTCTGCATTTTGGCTGCTTCCCTGAGTTGGTCGCATAGCTTTGTGTGGTAGATGTCCTCTAGGGGACAGTGGCTCAGCCTCCCCAGTTACCTGATGTGGATACTCTTGTTGCAGCCCTTTATGGGTTTCACAGTCTTGTTTTAGTTAAGCCTAGATTGTTGTTGGTATCACTGGAAGGGTTTGACCTCCAGGCCAATTGGCTGTGAGGATCAGCTGTGTTTATGCTGTGAGAGCCGCTGTGCTCAGCTTGGATGGGGCAGAATCTCCGGGCTGAGCAGACAGCCTTGGTTTCCCATCAGCCCTGCCCTAAGTGGCACCAAGGTCTCTGTGCCCCATGGCAATGGTTGCACACACCTCTGAGAGAAAGCTGCCCCCAAGCTCTTCCCACTGCCAGATAGTTCAGCCTCTCCCCAAATGTGTCTGCACACCCAAAGTTTCACCCAGAACTGGAAAACAATGCAGTCTGGTGGTTTCCCTTCTTTTTTTCCCCTCCTGAACAAGAGAGCAAGCCATGTGTCCTCCCTGAACACTCACACACCTCTGCAGTTCCTGAGTTTATCCACCCTTTCTGTGAGCTTGCGCACCTATGCAGCTCCTAAATCTCAGTGTGTTTCCTCCTTAAGGTCCAGTTTCACCCTATATGAGTCTGGGTTCCCTGAGACTTGCCAAGAACTGGGGAATCTGTGCAGTGGAATGCCTTTGTCTCCCTCCCTGTTCAAGAAAACCAGCCAGGTATTCAGCCACCTGCCCTTTTCACTTGCACTCAGTTCTGCAGCTCCTTCATGTGTATCTGCAACTCTGCCCTCCACAGCTCCTCTGTGTCACAGTGTCCTTCTATTTGTGGAATTTCCACTCAGCCAGTCTTCCAGTGATTCTGGATGATTTCCGTTCTGTCTTTTAGTTGTAGTTTTGAAATTGTTGTGTGGGGCAGCAGTATAGGTGTTTACCTATGCTGCCATCTTGTTTCCTCTCCCACCCACATTCTTAAGCTATACAACACATGCTGCTTCAAAACCCACATACCCTTCATCCTGGACGTGTGTGTGTGCATGCAGTAATTTTGGGAGGAAGAGAGGACAGAATTAAGAAGTGGATATGAACTGATCCCCAAAGAAGGCTCCCCCAATCAAGTGCTACTACCAATAGAGACTCCTGGCAGACAGTGGGCCTCAGAGAGGGTCAACATGGATTCAGTGTTTGAATTTAGCTTGTCAAGATTAGAAACTTCATCCAGAGTTGATCAAGCAGAGGGGAATTAATTTCCATTATTAATAAACAAAGCTGAATTGCCCTAACCTGATATTATCTGAATTTCTCTGATCTATGGTGAATCTAATCAGGACAACAGACTAGAGTGCAAAAGAGGGTTTTGAAGAACAGAGGATTAAGACAAATGGGCTTGGACACCCTTCTGGGACACACACTTAGAGCCAGGGTAGCTGGATAAATTGATATCTCCAGATTTGTTAAGATTTCTGTCTCTGTGGCACAGTTTGAACCATAGACTCAGTGGCCCCTCTCCTTGGACAGTGTCAGTGCCATAGTGACACATTCTTTTGTTTTTGTCTCCTTTTTCTTTATCCTCCATGGAAGTCATCACTTCCCACCTCAAACCTTCTCCGTTATGACAACATAACAGTAACATCAGCCAAGTTACAACATAATTGAGTGGGCTACTGTTTTCTGTATACCAAATTCCATTCCTGCTATGTATTTTTAAGGATTGGAGTTGGAACATGACGTTGTTCCTTGATGGATACTTGGGACACATCTGAATCCTGTTCCCTCAGTAATATGTGTCCAAATTAGTTTTTCAGGCTCAACTTTTTTTGCAAAGAGCTAAGCTCATATGTTTCTTATTGATTCTGTTTGGGTCAATTTCCAAAAAGAATCAAGTTTGTTCTAACTTGGCCTCTTCAGAGCAGGTAGAGGAGCTAGGATTGAATAAAGGGTATTCCTCTTGTGTGATTTGGAACACCTTCATAATAACTATCCCAGGTTCAACTTCTCCAGAATTTATAATAGTCAGCTTTTGCACATCATTTCATTTAGTCAAAATAGACCAGTGAGGTACAATTGTCACCCTTTTATGTATGGGAAAGCTGATGTTTAGGGTGACTAAACAATTTTTGAAGAATTACACAACTATTTACTAACAGAACAGAACACAGAAAGTCTCTTGACTCAAAATCTGGGAATTTTCTGCCTTCCCATTGGCTTTACCTAAAAGTTACTGGGAACTCCTACCTATTGTACTCCTGCCAGGAGCTACTCTGTCTTTAACCATTTCTGGGGACCTCAGAAAAGGAACAAAATATGCCAGTGAAAAATCACTTGGAACCTGGTCCATACATAAAGTAGAAGGCACAGAAATCTGGCCTATTTCTTAGACTCGACTGCCCACGAGGTGACCTTGTCATAGTGGTTAAAGAGGAAGAGAAAGACATTTCCAGACTACTAAGAAGGCCTCCTTTTGCCAGGGACTCTTGGTATCTTGAGGGATCAGTGAACAGTGGACTGAAAAATGGTCTCTGCCTGTATTAGTTATTTTGGGATATCATAAGAAAATATCACAAATTAAGTGGTTCTAAAAATACATTTATTTCCTTACAGTTCTGGTTACTAGAACTTCAAGATTAAGGTATCTGAAGGTTTGGTCTCCTAAGGTCTCTCTACGGGCTTGTAGATGGCCACTGTGTCCTCACATGGCATTTCCTCTGGGTGCGTACATCCCTGTTATCTGTTTCTGTGTACAAATTTCCTCTTTTTATAAGGACACCAGGCCAATTCTGTTTGTCACATTTTAACACAATCATATCTTTAAAGGCTGTCTCCAAATACAATCAATTGTAAGGGTCTTCAATATATGACTAGTGGGGGCACAATTCAGCTCAGAACATTGCCCTCTCTTCTTCAGGGCTTAAGCTGAAACAAATACACTTTTTAGGTTTAAATAACTAAAGAAAAGCTGCATAAAGAGACATATAAAGGAAATATTTTTGAGGTGAAGAATGTAGGGTGGTCAGCATGAAAATTTTAATTCCCATCTAGTATCTGCACTTCTCCCCATGCTCCAGTTCCTTTACACCAAGCAAACTTAGAATTTCAGAGTTGCTTGGCAACCTTCCTGGCTTAATCTTGTTTTGTTGTTGTTGTTGTTGTTGTTGTTGTTGTTTCTGAACTCTCTTCTTTCTCCTTTTTCTTTGATATTCAATTCTTTGAAAAAAGTTTGGGCTCTTGACTTTTTAGAAACACATATGCAAAATAAAACTGCTCTATATTTATATATTTTGATCCAGAAATATGCAATTATATTCTTAGGCATTGGTAATCATAAGTATGGTTGACATAGATTTTATATTTCCTAGCAGAGCTTCAGTTCCAAAAATTTGGTCCTGTTGCTCTCATAACTACATGCACATTTGTCAGACTGGTTGTTTAAATCTGAGTTTACTTTGAAAATATACTTTGTATACAAAATGAATCTAAAGAAATACTTTGGGGAGATGTTAAATGGAGTTCAGTATTCCTTTCAATAACTTTTCATTGTTTTGGGCACAAATTCTAAATTCAGCCTGACATTCAAGGTCCTTGGTGATGTGGACCTGTACATCTATCTATTCACTTTCACCTTCTCTATTCCTCGACATAAATCTTGCGCTCAAACCACACTTAATTTTAGTCACCTAGACTTACCTGTATGCTTAATATATCCACATATTTGCACATATTATTTTAGGATACTCTTATAGAATGTCTATGATGGTCTTCTTCCTGCCTATATCTATAAACTGAGCACTGTCATCTGATTTATCCTTAAAGTCTCAGTTCAGATCTGTGTGAATTTTTGTTTCCTGCCTGCTCCAGAAAGTTGAGCACTTCTGTTTTGCCATTGTAGCTTCTACATTTTATATTATATATTATATTTGGACATATCATAGTGATGAGGACATTGGGCTAATTGGAACACTCTTTATTTGCCAATATTTCTCATTGCATAGGTATTTGACTTAAGGTAGATACTCATGTGTTTTTCAAATAAATGAAATAATCGGAAAAGGGCATTACCAAGGATGAGCATCTTCCCATTTTCCACATTTTAACATGATCAACATGATTTTTGTGATTAAGTTGATGATATGAGAATGAGTCTAGGTTTCTAGCATGTTTACCAGTTACTGGATATGACCTGATCTAAACTGACTTTCCAATGCTGGGCCCTAAGCAAACCAACCCAAGTTGTCAAATTAACCTACTCCCCCACCAAAGTTATAAATAGAAAGGAGGGCAGGATAGCCTGATATACATGCTCTTAGAAAGACCAGGTGCCTACTGGAAATAAATGTATAAGAATAAAAAATATTTGAGTCTCAGTTTCAATGTCTAACTGTTCTGAGTCCCAGTCTCAATGTCAAATAGTTCCTTATGTGTACATGTCAGCAATGGTATCTGGATGGTGGAGATATGGTGGCAATGCAGGTTCCACCCTCTCTGGTTTGGTCCTGAGCCACCTGCAGCGATGCACAGATGCTGAATGCTAGCATGGCAAGGTGTCATCGGTGTCTTCCATCCCTGGACTGTCTTTGCAGTTGGAACAGACCTGTCAGTTCCTCTTTGTTGCAGGAATCCATATGGTCTTGGAGTTGTTTTCTGAAAATATACAAACATATTCTCGATCAAAAGTTAATAAATATTTCCAGTATGCAGATGCAAGATCTTTTTAAAGAATAGAAACAGGGGGAAAAGATTGATACAGAGGCAAAGAAGCACTGAGCAGACTCAAACTACAGGGGGAAGGCTGGGGAGGGTGGGGGGCGGGGGCTGTAACAGATCAACCGAAGGACTTGTATGCATGCATATAAGCATAACCAATGGATACAAGACACTGGGGCAAGGGGGCAGGTGAGGACATGTGCTGGGGAGTAGGGGAGGCTGCGGGGAGGACAATGGGGGAAAAATGGAAAACATATGAAGTACTATTTGTAATACTTTAAAGAATAAAAAAAAGAAAAAAAAAGAAAAAAGAAAGAAAGAAAGACCAGGTGTCATGTTAAGGGGTCCAGAAAACCTGGTTTCTTCCTATACCATCACTGCCCTGGGATCCCTGAGATTGGGAGACCAAAACATTATCATAGTGATGGTGAAATGCTAACCTGAAAATTGCCTCACATAGGCTTTAGGGAGATAGTATGGGAGGTGGGGGACAGGATGAGAAGACAGACTGATGTAAAAGCTAACTGTCATTCTTAGGCAACTGAGGATGTAAGGGCTAGAAGTCCAGACTGTTGCTGCAGGGACTTCTCTTTCACAATGACTCTGCAGTCTAGAGGCTGGGGAGGCAGTTACAGAGGCCATCTCAGGACAAGCTTGGGCTAGAATGGGTGACAGATAAGCCATTCACTCTTGAGTTCTATTCCCATCAAACTTTTCTCCTTCACATCTATTATTACAATACACCTCACAGCAGTCCTGTAAGGTATGTATGGCAATAGTTATGACCTGTTTTACACATAAAAGTGTCAAGACCCAGAGAAGTGGGCCATAAGGCAACTTTTCCCATACTCAACTGTTCAACCCCCCTCACCTAATGATCTTTCCATGGCCAGAGCCTGAGCTCTGCTCTTACTGGAGTCTCATGTCCATCCAAATTAATAGTTCTTTAATCTTTCCATGCCTTACACTTCTCCATTTCAACCTAATAATAACATTGACCCCAGTAATATAAACTTCTTTCATCCTGATTTATGTTGTATCAGGGGCATTAGGTGAGGAGAGTTGAACAGTTGAGTACTGGGGTACAATATCCACTAAATGTTATGTAATATATCCTACCATGTGCCAGATATTAGGCTAAGCACTAGCTCTACATCAATGAATAGAACACAGTTTCCATTTATTTCACAGTTTCCAATCACAAAATGAAGTGTTCAAAACCAGTAAGATGGCTAGAAATAAACATGTACATTGACCAAACAATAAATTATCCCAAGTGATAGGAAGTACTATGAAGGAAATCAGTAGGGTGCTGAGTATGGGAGGAAAAAGGGATGAGGAGAACTACTTGAGCTAAAATTCCAAACATAGAGAGGTCATTCTATTAAGAGGATATTTTAAGCCAAGAACTAAAGGATGAGAAGGAGTCAACCAAGGTAAGTCCAAAGGCCAGAGATAAGAGTCAAATGTGTGTATAGTAGATCGTTGGGTTACATTGGAGATCTGTTCCTGTGGCATGATGTAACGTGATTTTCGCCATAAGTCAGAACCCACCTACATAAACACCTATGTCACTCACATACAGCAGTAATGAAATGAAACAGTAAAAAAAAAAAATTAAAAGAAAGATAACAATTCCTGACCTTTACGTTTGGTAAATACAGTAAATAAAAAAAACATAAAGCATATATATATGACAATTTTTTTCATAAGTAAATGGGAGATGGTGACATAACCAGGAAATGACTTACGTTGAATCTGACATAATCCGAGGACTGCCTGTATAGACTAGCTGATGAGGGTTAATAGCTACAAGAATAGCACTGGTTGAAACCTTAGGAATCCTCTTGCTGTTAGATCTATTCCTGTTAAGAGACCTTTAAATGAAGCAGAAAGGAACTAACATCTACTAAGTGTATACTATGTTACAGTAGCAAGCTTGTCCCTTGCCCACACATTTAAAAAATTTTTTTCTTCAGTCTCAGTATTTTTATTTGTAAAACAAAGAGTTGAGACTATTTGGTCCATGAAGGATCTTATAGCTTGGAAAGATAAATTAGTTCAATCTATGACCCCATTTTTTTTCAGCTAAAAAGCTGAAGTTCTGGAAGATGAAGTGATTTTGCCTCAGGCTGTCCTATAGTTAAGTACATCTCTCATCAACTTGAGGCCTAATCTACTTGGGTAGGACTGAAACAGTATCATCTGAACTAAAAAATAAATGGATGCACCAGACTCTTGGAACTGCCTAGGAAGAAGTTGTGGATGGAGTACTACATCTTGGATAGGGAAGGGAAAATACCCTTGTGAGCCTTTGACAGTATGGTTGTGCCATTGGATGCTAGCAAAGCAGAAACTGCAGTACAGTATCTTTGGTGGATAAGACTAACCCTGGTTGGGGCACAGTACTTGAAGTGGGGTTAACTATAAGGCCCCAAGTTTATGTGCTTTCCTTGGAGGGAACCTGGGGCTTCATATGCATTTCCATTTGCTTCCAATAACATTTTTTTCTCCTCTTCCTCCTTTTTCTCTGCAACTCAAAGAGCTTATAGTGGCTACACCCAGTTATAACCCCAAGTGCAGGCTTATTCCAACATTTGTTCTAATATCTATCCCAGCTTGAACTAGAGAATAAGAGAAGGTAAAGGAGGGGAGGAGAAAGAAAAGATAAAGAAAGAAGAACAGGTAAGAGATAGATGAGTAGAAGAAGGGAAGGTAAAGAGAGAAGAGTAGGGGCAGAAAGGAAAAGACAACATTCTTTTCCTGCCTCACCATGGAAGCAACTTCAGTCTTTTCCCATGAAATAGTATTTGACCTTGATAAAAATCAAGCACTGTAGGTAACAAGTTACTCAAATCAATAATGTCAACTGAAATAAAGTGTATCTGCAAATCCACTGAATATTTCAGAGTTCCTCAAGCCCATTCATTATTTCTATCAGAGCAGAGGGCAGAGCTCTTCGTACATAGTAGTAGGAGTAAAGTGAGACCTCCCTGCTCCTTTCTCTCCACGTAAAGTAATAGGTTCCTCTGAATTTTCACCCCTCCCTTGACAAAACAGCATATAACAGATTAACCACCTGGAAAAGTCCTTAAAGCAGTGGCTCTCAACCTTTCTAATGCTGGGACCCTTTAATACAGTTTCTCATGTTGTGGTGACCCCCAACCATAAAATTATTTTCATTTCTACTTAATAATCATAAGTTTGCTACTGTTAATGAATTGCAGATGAGTGGATTAAAAAACTGTGGTACATCTACACAATAGAATGCTACGCTGCGGTAAAAAAGAAGGAGTTCCTACCATTTGCAACAACATAGATGGAGATGGAGAGCGTTATGCTAAGTAAAATAAGCCAGGCAGAGAAAGAGAAATATCACATGATCTCACTCATTTGTGGAATATAATGAACCACATAAACTGATGAACAAAAATAAATCCAGAGACAGAGAACCATCAATCAGAATGTCAAACCTCAGGAAAGATAGAGGACAGTAGGGGGAAGGTTACATTGGAGATCCGTAATATAGATTCATGGATATAAGACCTTTGGTTCTCCAAAGGTCTTATATCCATGGTTATAAGCCTCATCAATGGACACAGACAACAGGAGCGTGGGGGCATGAATGGGAGGTGGGGGGTAATGGAGGAATAAGGACACATATGTAGTATTTTAATAAAGAAAAAAGGAAAAAATAAAATAAGAAGAAAAAAAGAAAAAATGAATTTTAATATAAATATTTGTGCTCTCCGATGGTTTTAGGTGACCCTGCTAGCCATTCTCAACCTGTGGTCATGACCCACAGGTTGAGAACTGCTGCTATAGAGCCTAAGACCATCGGAAAACACAGATATTTAAATTATGATTCATTAACAGTAGCAAAATTACAGTTTTGAAGTAGCAATGAAAATAATTTTATGGTTGGGGGTCACCACAGCATGAAGAACTGTATTAAATGGCCGTGACATTAGAAAGGTTGAGAACCACTGCCTTAAAGGAACAATAACTCACACTAATCAGAGTTGGAAAGAACAAGTCCTCACAGAAATCATAAATCTAATTAAAGTGGCCTCTCGCAGGGTGGCCTCGAACAGGCTGTCAAGCTACAGGGGGAAGGCTGGTGTGGAGGGGAGGCAGATGCTGGGGGAGATCAACGGAAGGACTTGTATGCATACATATGAGCATAACCAATGAATGAAAGACTCTGGGGTGGGGAGGGAGGCAGGTGGGGACATGTGCTGGGGGGTAGGGGAGGCTGGGGGGAGGATATTGCGGGGGGAGGAAACCATATGTACTACTATTAAATATAAGTTATATTGTAAATAAAATTAAAAAAAATAAAGTGGCCTCTCAAGTGGTTTGACTGAATGTTAAAGAAGTAACAGAAGCCTCATAGACTATTAATTTATCTGCAAAAATGATGCAGAAGGGTGGGTGGGTATTCTGCATGAACAATGAAAAAAAAAAAGAGCACCAAAAGCTGAATGTGGTCATTGTATCCATGGTAATGTCTAGGAGACACAGTCAAAAAATAGGTGGCCCTGAACGTGCTTTTAATTTCATGTTGGTTGAGGAAGTATGGGGAAGGGAAGAACTAATTAAGCTCATCTAATCTCTTTTGTTTTGTCTGTGCTCATCAAGCAACTTTCTGATTAATTTGGCTCTCAGAATAGATTTTTCTGAGTAAGACAGAATTTGTTGTTCAGCCAACATAAACATTTCCAGCTGTTTGGGGGTTATATTTTCTCTGGAATTAAACAAAAACAAGTGAAATAAAACAAACCCTCTAATTATATCTGTTCCATGGAATATGATCAGGTAGACTTCAAGTGTCTTGTAAAAAATGGAATATGTCCCAGAGTGAGAGATATCTGCTTAAAAAGTAAGCCCATATCCTTAAAAGGTATTTCTTTCTCACTTTGTAAAGTTATAGTGCCAATCTCATTATTTTACAGAAGAGAACACTGAAGCCCAAAGAGGATCAGTGACAAAGCCAGGATTTAGGACTATGTCATAGCCTTGTCTGACCTTACATTTTATCCTACAACATTCTGTGTCTTCATTCTGCAATCTGTCTATTACCTCCTAATTCATGAAGAGGAGTTCTGTAAACTCTCAGAAACATAGTTATTAGGTCAACTGAACCTAGTTACTTGTCCACTAACTGCCCAAGTGACAGAGGTTTATTCACAGCTTTGCTTTTTAACTTAAGATGACATATATCTTCCTTCCAGCAACTTCACCCTTTTTTCCTTCTCTCTACTTTTCATTGCCTTCTATTTCTTACCTAAAGTGACAGGGAGGTAAACCTGATTGAAACTGTGTTTGCTTCTTTTCTATTTTTGCCTGTGTATGTCCATGGGAAGGAAGTAGAAGTTTTGAAAATAACCCAGTTGCTGTGCCATTTTATCTTCACTTCTACCCAGATTCTGCTTCTAGCTTTTTCATTAAGAGCCTACTGCATGCTAGGTATGAAGCCTAAGAAAACAGAGACTCTGCCATGTGTAAAGATTTGGACTGGGGTAAGATTGGAGTTAATGACTGAACATCTATGAAAATAATCTTTCAGTAGGTATTTTAATTTGATTTAGCAAGAATTTGCAGAAAGACTGCTTCATGTTAGAACTTTTCTTAGGCTCTAGGAATCCAAAAGCAAGTAAATCAAGGTCTCTGCCTGATATAACTCACTTTCTATCCATATAAACAGATATCACCTAAATGCAATGTGATCAAGCCATAATTTAGATACACACAAAGAATAGGACACTTTGGTCAGAAAAGGTTTCCTCTAGGAGGTGATAACTGATCTGGGACTGAGGACCAAACACAGGATCTTCTGGCAAGATAGATGTGATGGGACCAGTAAAATTTTCAGGTCCACGACACAGAACTAAGATGGCGGCAAAGGTAAAACACCTATCTTGCCGTCATAATCAGCAATTTTAATACTACAACTTAACGAAAGAACAAACACCTTCCAGAATCACCAGAAAGCCCGCCGAGTGAAAATTCCACAAATAAAAGTGAAAATAAGACACTGTGACTCGGAGGAGGGGCGGCGAACAGCGTTGAAAGATTCGCACGGAGAGAGGTTTGGAGTGCGTGCCGCGGAGAGGGCGGGCGGCTGAAAACGTTTTCTCGAACAGGGAGACAAAGGTGTCCCACTGGACTGATTCTCCAGCTCTGGGCGAAGTCCAGAGAACCCACTATCACACGGGGTGAAAACTGGACAGTGGGAGGGCACGCCGAAGCTCGGGTGCTGCCGGGTCTCCCGGCTTGTGGAGAAGGCAGCCTGCGCACGAACAGCTCAGCTGCGTGAGGGCGCAGAGAGCGCACCGCGACTTGTCTCTCATTCAGAAAACCGTCAGACTGCTTTGTTTTATGACCCTGGGTGAGACATTGCGCGTGCAGACTCATTTTGGGAAAGTCTGAATTCCCCGGCAGCCGGTGGAGCTCGGCAGCGGCTCTCTCAGAAGTGCTGGCAGCCATTGCCCCCGGCACAGAGTCCCCAGGGCCCCATAGGGTGGAGCTAACGCTGTCTGCTTGGCCCGGAGACTCCACCCACCCAACCTGAGCACAGCTGAGCTTCACAGACAATTGGCCTGGAAGTCAACCCTCCAAGTGCTAACAACGATTAACTGAGCTTAACTTCAGCAAGACTGTGCAGCCCATATCCACCTCAGGTAACCGGGGAGGCTGAGCCACTATCCCTAGTAGGAAGTCTACCACACAAAGCTAATTGACCAACTCAGGGAAGCAGCCACCATGCAGCAACATGGAAAGAAATCAGATGTGAAAGAAATGGAGGGAAAAAAAAACGACTGGACATGGAATTCAAAACCACGGTTATAGGGTTTTTCAAGAGGCTCCAACAAAAGATCGAGGCCTATAAGGAAATAAGCAAGACCACAAAGGAAATGAATGAGTCCTACAAGAAAATGAACAAGACCCTCAAGAATATAAACGAGAGCTGCAAAGAAATGATCAAGACCAACGTGGAAATGAATGAGTCCTACAAGGAAATGAAAGAGACCCTCAAGGATATAAAGGAGACTCTCAAGGATATGAAAAAGGACCAACCAGAAATTAAGCATACACTGACTGAAATAAAAAATATTATACAAAGACCTAAAAGTGCTCTGGAGCACCCCAAGAACCAAGTTAAAGATATGAAATACAAAGAGGTAAAATCCACTCAGCTGAAAAAGCAAGAAACCAAAAGAATCCAAAAAATTGAAGATAGTGTAAGGGGCCTCTGGGACAACCTCAAGCATACCAACATCCGAATTATAGGGGTGCCAGAAAAAGAGAGAGAGCAAGGTAATGAAAACCTATTTGAAGAAATAGTGACTGAAAACTTCCCACACCTGGTGAAAGAAATTGACTTAGGAGTCCAAGAAGCGCACCGAACCCCAATATATAGGAACCCTAAGAGGACCACACCAAGGCACATCATAATTAAAATGCCAAGAGCAAAAGACAAAGACAGAATATTAAAAGCAGCAAGAGAGAAAGAGTTGGTTACCTATAAGAGAGCACCCATATGATTGTCAGCGGATTTCTCAACAGAAACGATGCAGGCCAGACGGGAGTGGCAAGAAATATTCAAAGTGATGAACAGCAAGAATCTACAACCAAGATTACTCTATCCAGCAAAGCTATCATTCAGAATTGAAGGTCAGATGAAGTGCTTCGCAGATAAGAAAAAGCTAAAGGAGTTCATCACCACCAAACCAACATTATATGAAATGCTGAAAGATATTCTTTAAGAAGAGGAAGAAGAAAAAGGTAAAGATGAAAATTATGAGCAACAAATACACATCTATCAACAAATGAACATAAAAATCAAGTGAATTGATAGGCTGTTGAACAGGATAGACTGGTGAATATAACAGAGACATGGACATAGAGAGGGAATGGACTGACAATTCTTGGGGAGAAAAGGGTTGTGGGAAGTGCAGCAAGAGACTGGACAAAAATCTTGCAACAATGGGAGAGGACAGTGGGGAGGGGGAGGTGAGGGTGGAGGGTGGGATAGGTACAGGGTGGAGGGGAGCTATAGGGAGATAAAAAGGGGAAACAATTTAATTAATAAACTGAACAATAAAGATTAAAAAAATACAAAAAAAAATTTTTTTCAGGTCCACATAGAGGCATGTGGAAACATCAGAAGTGTACTAGAGTATAGCATATGTTATAGTTGTAATATAATATGGGTGAAGGATGAAGATGTAGGTTGTGGACAGGTTGTAAAGGGTACTGACCATTTTGCTGTGAAACTTTGACTTTTAGCTTTGTGAAATGGAGAACCAATGATCCTTTTTTTTTAGCAGTGGAGTAATACCATCAGAGATGTGTTGTGAAAAGATCTTCCTGACAATAAATACCAAAGTTTAAAGAGAAAGATATTATTGACTGAAAATTAAACATCATGTTCATTCAAAAATTATTTTAATCATTAGTAATAGGATTATTGACTCCCTTAATAAAGGCATTCTGGAAGCTGACCTTATTACTCTTCACTCATTTAGCTAACATTTTCTAAACAATAACTTACTCTGTGTCAAAAACTGGAGATACAGAAATTAATTTAGATAGGAACCCTTGCTCTTTTTAAAAATTTAATAAATATTTGTTGTTCAGATTATTACAATTGTTCCTCTTTTTTCCCTCCCATAGCTCCCCTCCACCTGAGTCCCACCCCACCCTCTACCCTTACCTCCCCCCACTGTCCTCATCCATAGGTGTATGATTTTTGTCCAGTCTTTTCCTGCACCTCCTACAGCCCTTTACCCCTGAGAATTGTCAGTACATTCCCTTTCTATGCCCCAGATTCTATTATATTCACAAGTTTACTTTGTTCACCAGACTTTTAATTCACTTGATTTTTAGATTCACTTGTTGATAGACATGTATTTGTTGTTCATAATTTTTATCTTTACCCTTTTCCCTGGTTCTTGGGGCTTTTCCAGGCTATAATAAAGCAAAGGCAGGGACATAAAATATCATGATATAAGGTATTAAGTGTTTGAATCAATGTTATTATTAGTAGCATTAATTGCTATAGTAATAATCATATTAATAAACATATAATGTGGTCAAAGGTGACTAATCTTATTCCCTCCATGGAAATATGGATTATCTCTAGGGTGATGAGCAGATTTATTTGAGGTGTAGGGTCAAGGATGTGAAGACTTAGACATTCAGGGGTACATGTTCAGTTTTAATTGAATCTACTGATCTGGTGGTAGGAGATAGAGAGACTGAACAAGCATGCGGATATATGCACAGACCCACAAAGAAAAACAGAGAGCTCTGGAAAACAATAACATGTAATAAGAAGCAGAAAAAGAAAGAGAAACTCATAGAGAACCCCAAGGAGAGTGATCAGGAAGATAGGTGAATTAGAGGACTGTAGGTGAACAAATTCAACGATTTTCACTGATCACTACTTTGGATCAGGTGCTGTTTTAGACAGTAAGGAAACAAATGACAAAGATTGTCCTTGCTATGAGTTAGGATGGTCTGGCAGAGAGTTGGTCTTTATATCTCATGTGAACCATGCTTGTTTGGCTTCTAATGATAGAATTCAGCCTGAAGAGTGAAGGGTATTCTCTAAACCAGGGCTTTAAGAAAATAAAGAATTGCTGACAGTCATCTTTGGCAGACTTTGAGGGAGATGAGAGTTAGTAGAGAGGTTTTGACTTTGGTGATTAAGAGTTCATGGTAATTTGGTGGCACCAGATAGCAGAGCAAATGAAGTAATTGAGGTAGAGAACAAACAAAAAGCTAAATTATAGTGGCTTAGGAGATGAAACAGTGAGGTAACCTTTAGAAACTACTTTTTCAATAGGTTGTATTGAGTGAGCATTGGAAAGATATTTGGTTGTGATTTGACTATGCCTGCAAACTGAGATGTTAACAGATGAAGGATTAAATAGGATGACATCTGAGAAGAAGCCTTTGGTTTAATGAACTTTGTGAGAACAGAGCCAGTGGATTAATAGAAGCAGGTGAGATGGGAATGGCCTTATCCTCAGTTCTGAAACCCCTTTGCTTGGTTTAGGGGTCAAAGTCAAAGTGGGAGGTTCAAAATATGTATTAGATGTTGGAGGCTACAGATTACAACTCAAGGAAGAATGCTTGGAGGATAAGTAGGATAAGGGGAGAGGAAGTTGACTTAAACCACAACAGGCATGGGTCAGATTAGATGAAAGGATCAACTTCCTGCCAGAGGAGTACAACTTATGGTAAGAGAAGTGATATAATCTCTATATTTGCAATTCCCTCAAAATTATTAACTAGTATAGTTCTACTTTGGAATAAAAATCAGTATGGTCCAGCCTGTATGCAGTGGAAGGTACTAAAATGACTCTTCCTAGTGGCATGTGGTATAGAAAAAAGTAGGAAAGTTGGTTTGTACCTCAGCACAGCTACTTACTGAGTGACTTGAAGTAAGTCATTTGAGCCTTCTGAACTTCATTGTTTTCATCTTATGAAAGAAGATAACAACTTCTATCTCCTAGAGTGGTTGTGAAGATTACAAGAGAAGATGTGCCTAAAGCATCCAGCACAGTGCCTGTGACATAGTAGCCATTAGTCAACTCTTGGCTCTTTTTTACCACTTCAATTTTTTTAGTCCTGTCAATACAGTGTGCAGAGGTCTCAGATTCACCTCTTTCTTTCCCCTGCTGATTCTTAATAGATAATAAGATGGGAAAACCTGTAAAGTCTGGGAATTCATGCCACATTATCCAAGAGCTGACCATCTTCTGAAGAAAGTCAAGCTGACCAGAGAGCTAGGGAGCTTCCCAGATGCCTGATAACATCAGTGGGTCAGATAAGTGGGCCTAATATGTAATTAGAGATACTTTCAGGTTCTGAAACATATCTTTGCTCTCATACCTTATTAGAGGAACAACTAATAAATGTCTGAATCTCAGCTCTGCTCCTTACTAAATATATGAATTTAAAGGGAATTGTTTAATATCTTTGATCTTCAGTGTCCTCATTTGTGAAATAAGACTAATTCTTATTCTATAGGGTGTTGAGAGGAATAAGTAATATAATAGACTTGAGAGTGTCTGGTACATAACAAGCACTCAACAAAGCTTTTTTATTCCTTCTATTTCCCACTTCTCATTCTGCCAGAACTGAGTAGAGGAGCAGAAATCCCACTTGTGCCAGTATGTAGCTTTTTAAAAACTTTTTACTTGTATTAAGTAAAATACAGGAACTCTCAAGTATACTACTTTTTTGAAATCTCATAAGATACTTATTTATTACCTTAATTCTGAGATGGGAAAATGGATAATGAGAAGTATTAATAATTTACTCAAGGCCCCATGGCTAGAAAGTGGCAAACTGAAATTCAAATACAGGTTTTTAAATTTCATGCTAGTGCTCTTGTCACTATAGCACAAGCCTCACGTGACAACCACCAATACCTGTCATCAGTTAAGAACCCACTATAAGCATCTTTGATATTTCTATTTTCTACTTATTCTAGTTATAACACTCTTGAACAGTAAGAAACATTTGGTCATCTATATTATAGCATCTGTTTGGGAGTTAGAAAAGTTGAGGTTAGAAATACTGAACTACCTATTGCCACACAAATTATGATGGTTGACAATTTTTAGATGAGCCTGTGGAAAGTGAAACATGCAAATATAGGACAGAAATATTAAGGAGGTGTCCTGGTGACTAACCTTAGAGAGAAGTTTGTAGGAATCAATTGCCTCCTAGGTCAATGCTAAACAGAGTTCTAGCATCTTAGTTCTAGATGTTTAGTTGTGGTGCGAGTTCAAGGCTTTAGCCTAACTTATAGTTTGTCCCCACAATATGCACCATCTTTTTCCCTGCTTTAGTCAGAGAAAATACTAGGAAGATGAAAATGGTCTGCTATGCCAAATCAGTGATTTCAGGGACACCATCTCCCTCTAGAATAAGACAATATATATTTTAAAGAAATGCAAGTTTTGTTTCTTCCAAATGTAAACAATGAATTATCTTAAGTTGGTTCCTCCTTTCTGCCTTCCCTTTACATTCAAAACTGTTGCCTAGGGGATTAGGTGGACCATTGTAGGAAATAGATAAGAATGATTGGTTAGGGTGACTCCAGTTATTTTTGTCCTAGATGAAAGCTTCGGAAAGACTCTGACTGGGAATAATGTATAGTGAGTGAAGAGTGGGAACCACTTTGTTTTCCTTAGTCTATAATAACTCTCTGGAACGCCTACCTTTTTTGCATTGTTTACTAGAAGAAGCTAAGCAAAAGTTCACTTCAGCTTAGCCTCTCTAATGGCAATAAACTGGAAATTAATTGAGGTTTTTCTGGATATAATTGCCCTTGTAGACTGAGATGATAACTGACTTGAATTTAGTATTTTTTAGCTAGAGCCATATTACATATTTTTGTAGATTGCTTCATAAGCCCTACCTTTCATAAATTGTTCCATGACATTTGAATCCTGCCTCTGCCATTTACTAGCTGTTTAACTTCAGGCAAATAGCACGACTTCTTTAAACATCAGCTCCCCATTTGTCAAATGGGATAATTATAACATCTCCCTCATAAGGTTGTCATGAAGATATTATATAAACTGATACATGTAAAGGGCTTGAGACAATGCCTGGCACTTAGTAAGTTCACAGTATGTGTTTATTATTATCATTATAGTACAAAATGAATCTGGTAGGTCCAAGGTCTTTGTCTGGTTTCTCTAATAACACATTTGGTATGCTTGAATATCTATAGATATCAAAGATATTCTTAGGCTTATATTTATCCTGTTGCATCAGTGGTCTCTCCATTCACATGAATTCATATGTTCTTTCCCACCTCTGTATTTTATTAATATTCATCTCTCTGCCTGGAATGCCATTCTCTGATCTTATTCTCCTTCAAGTGTCTTTTAAAATGTTCCCACTTCTGTGACGTTTCTAGTCCAAACAGTTGGAATTAAGTTTTCTTTCCATGACATAGACTCCAAAATTCTTTGTCTTAGAGATGGAAGGGCACTGCATAATTATACCTTCTCTGGATTCTCATGTCTCATTAGATAAGTATCAAACCTCAATATAGCATACAAGGCCTCCCTCAGGTAAGCCCCAATGTTTACCTCTCTTACTTTGCTCTGAGCTATTCTTTCCTTAGCTCAGTCTATTATAGGCCACACTAACCCCCTTATCTTCTTGAATGAGGCCTCATTCCTTCTCATCTTGGAGCCTGACACCTGCTGTTTCTTCTGACTGAAATGCCTTTTCACTAATTATTTACTTAGTTCACCCCTTCTCATGCTTTAATCTTACTTCAAATGTTAACGTCCTCTGATAGGTTTTCTTGACCATAGTCAGGCCTGGTAGATCAGGTTTCCCTGTTATGTGTTCTCCCAGATATATATGCTTCCCATTTTTTGTCATATTTACCTGGAATTAATATTTCTCACCATACTGTAAGTGTCAAGAAGGCAGGCATCTTATGTGTCTTGTTCATATCAGTATTCTGAGTGCTTCCTACCATGCTTAATACTTAGAAAACATTTAACATGTATTTGTTGAGCAAATAAATCTAGTCCAACCTCACCGTAGAGATGGAAATATGGAATCCCTGATTGAATTATTTAATTTAGCAAGTATCACATGATCTCAATCACATGGTACCTAGTGAACAAAATAAATTGATGAACAAAATAGAAGCAGAGACATGGAAGCATGGAACAGACTGACAGACCTCAGAGGGAAGGTAGGGGGCATGAAGAGATCAACCAAAGAACTTATTTGTATATATATGCATAACGCATGGACATAGACAGTGGTGCGGTGAAGGCCTGGGGATGGGGGCAGGTGCAGGGTGGAGGGAGTCAATGGGGGGAAATAAAGGGAGACATCTGTAATACTTTCAAAAGTAAAGATAAATTAAAAAAAAAGAAATATGGAGTCCCATAGAGATAAAGGGATTTACTCAAGGTCACACAGAGAATCAGTGGCAGAGAAAAGATTATAACCCAGGTCTCTTAATTGTGATACAGTGCTCTTTTCCATACATATAGTTCCACTATAGTACTTACTTCTTGTACATGCATATGTATTAGTCTGGCTTATGGACTAGGCTGTAAATTCCTTGAGGGTAGAGATAACATTCATTTTTTTATCCTCACCTGGGGATATGTTTTTACTGCTTTGAGAGAGAGGGAGAGAGGGAGAGAGGGAGGGAGAGAGAGAGAGAGAGAGAGAGAGAGAGAGAGAGAGAGAGAGAGAGAGAGAAACATTGATCAGTTGCTTCCCATTAATACCCTGACTTGGGATTGAACCTGCAACCTAGGTATGTACTCTGACCAGGAATTGAACCTGAAATCTTTTGATGTATGGAATGATGCTTCAACCAACTGAGTCACCTGTCCAGGGTAGGGATCACATCTTATACCTGTGTTGTCCAATATCATAGCTATTAGCTATATGTGGCAATTAAACACTGGAAGCATGGCTAGTCCAAATTTTGATTTACTGTAGGTATAAAATACACACAATACACACCACACTTCAAAGCATGTAAAATATCTCATTAAAAATCTATACATTGCTAAGAGGTTAAGATAACATTTTAGATGCATTGTGTTAAATAAAATATGTTCTCAAAAATACTTTCATCTATTTGTTTTTCAAAAATTTAATGTTGCTCATATTACATTTCTATTAGATGTATATTACTGTTCTGTTGTATACTTATTTTTCCCATTGGTGCCAAGCATAAAGTTTTGTAGACAGTAGGTAGTCAACACACTCCTGTTAAATCTCTTGTTGAATAAAGTTGAGCTATATCTGGTAGGTTAATTGCTGCTAACTACTTTGGCGATATCACTAGGTTTGTGGGGAACCTCACCGTGAACCCTTTGTCCCCAGGCCCAGATGTACATGAAGTTCTTGAACCCAGGCCTGGGAGTGCCCTATACATTGCATCAGTCTTTGGGTTTCCTTTCAGAGGAAGCCCCAGTGCAATCATATGAATAGCAATAACCAGAGCTGAGGTGGACTATGTGGACACCAGCCTCTTGCACAGGAAGTGGTCTCAAGTTTGCAATTGTCCCTGGGGCCTTTTCTTTACTGACTTCTGATAAGAGGTGGGGATATGTGAGCAGGAAGATGAACTATGAGTTGAAGGGAGGTCTTCTAAGTTCTTTCACAGAAGTGAGATAAGCTAAGGAATATGGAGACCTTGAGCTAAGGAGTTTTTCTTCATTTGCTTATGCACTGATACATTCATTTATTCAACTCAGAGTCTGGGATAACTGTTTTTTCCTGGCCCTAAGAAAAATGAAAGGAATCAGACACAGTCCCTACTTTGAGAAGTTTTTGGTCTCCTGTGAGAAACAGACACATAAGTTTGCAAAGTTGAAATATTTTTAGTACTCAAGGTGGGCAAAGCCGGGAGTAACTAATTTTGCTGAGAAAAGGATGGTCAGAGAAGGCTTTCCAGAGATAGTACACATTGTTATGTTCTCTCTCCATTTTTAAAGATCTAGCCAAAATCCAGTTCTCTAAGAACTTTTCTAAATACCACTACCTTTCTGCCCTCTACTCTGGAAGAGTCACACTTTCCTTACCCACATTTTTATAGCTCTTCATACCTGTGTCAAATAACTTGCCTCATTCTGTAGACAGTCATAGTTCCTTGGGTGCATACTTATGTCTCTCCTCCCCTCCAGCCAAAGGGTCCTTCAATATGATGTGATGAATAAGGTTCAGACAGGCTGTGCATGATTTTTTAAGAGAATTTAGTGAGTTACAGAACTGGGTCTAAAAACCACAGACTATAACCTAGGTCCTAAGATATAGGGTCTCTGAGTCAAAATTTAGCATTCTTTTCATTCTAGCAATGAGTTAATAAATGAATCTATCTACAGTATGGGATCTCAGCACTGCTTTCCTGAGCCCCATCCATTTTTTTTTCTCACTCATCCCCTATTATAAGCACAGCCAATTCAGAGAACATCCAAAAATGGGACAACTTTTTGTATTTTGGATGGACAACAGACCTAAAAGAAAATCCTTTTTGCTATTGCTGCACACTTGGCCCTTCCTAGCATGCTTTGTGTTATAAGGTAAAGAACAACTCCAAGGAACTCAATGCCCTGTGCACTAATTCAAATCTTTTGCATAGGTGGCATGATTTGTAGGTCCTCCTTGCTCCTAATGCTCTTTTTTATTGTCCTACTGTGGGATCCAAAGTAGCCACTGTTAATTACTACTTTAGGTGAAGACAATGTCTCCAGAGGCTCCTATTAAAAAAACACACAGTAAAGTACCTTAATTAATAGATGAGAAAATAATAAAGAGTGTGTAGATAAACTTAATCTACTATGTTATGTGTAAGGAGTAGGGGTCCCTCTGTAAGAAAGTGCCCACAGGGCAATGCTGCTTCCAACTCAAGCTTTAGTCAGAAACCAAAAAGGAAAAGGAACTAAATCTTTCTAGATGCAAGATCTGTGGAAACAGGTCATGAGGACTAAGCCACTACATTATTCTGAAAGAAGGAAGTTACTACCAAATAGTGTGAGTGCAAGTAAATGCATATCTCAGGCAGTCCTTAGAGTCCCTAGGCCCTCACAGGAAAGTTAATGTGAGGGGAGGGGGCAAGGATAGAGCACTTTATAAAGAAACCAGGGAATGTTTGAGTTGAAGAGGTCACCAAGATCATCTAGTCCAAATTCTGATGGTTAAATGGAAAACCATGGCTAAGAGAGGGAATACAGTTAGCAGATCTGGAGCTGGGGCACAGAACTCCTGGTTCATGGAATATGGTCCTTTCTCTTGAACATGGATTTATAAGACTATATGTAGCTTGGATAGATTCTTCATTGGAGCTTGAGTACTTCTCTGGATTCTACTTTGGCTATATAGACTAATGACTAGGACTTGGGAACTGCAATCATTGAAGGTGATCCCAAGTGTATCCTGAAAGCACTGCAGTAATTGTCTTTCCCATCTGCCATGCATCAGGATTCATGACATAGAGCACTGCATAATGGGAATCAAACACCTTCTTTATGGTGAATGGGTACTGCCAAAATATTGCAAAATAAAATGCTAGAAGCAATTTGCTTCCTTATCATATCTTTCATGTCTCCTATAAAGTCTGCAATTAAGGGTTTGGCACCATCTCTTCCTTCTTAAGTTCAACTATTTCTCTCCCCTCTCCTTGTAGCCAATGTGGGAGCGTAGAAAAAGCCAAACATTTGGAGCCAGAAAGACCTGTATGTGGATCTTTTATTTTCCTACACTATTTCCTAGTTTTTTTATTCATAGGGAAGTCTCTTTACTTCTGTGTACCTCAGCTTTCTCATCTATAAATAAGGATAATGAAAATATTATACTACAGAATTGTTGATTAATTGGGATAACACATGTAAAGCACATACAAAGTTCCTAAATACATATAAATGTCCTTCTTTATTTACTTTTGTAAGGCTCTTGGATGCCAGAACGTGGTCAGAGCTGTGCTGGTAGGGCCAGTTTCATAAGCATGGGAGCTATAATGTTTCATGGAGACCCATGGTTAGAAAGACCCCATATTTGGATTAATGTTCTGTTGCCATTTTGAAATTCCTTTTTTAAAAAATAAGGAGCCCTAATTTTCATTTTATACTGAAATTTGTCAATTATGCAGCTGTTCCAGGGAAGTGGTTATGCCAGGGGAAGTAAAAAGGGTATTTTGGGTTTAGGAGGCATTCTGAGAGTGAGAGAACACACAATTTGGAGTTGATAGAAGTGAATTCAAATTCAAGTTATGCAACTAATTTTCTTTTTGTTATCAGGTATTTTCTCTCATCCTTCAGAGGCTCAATTTCTCAATTTCAGGATTCCCTCAGTAGCTCTGGGAAACATGTTTGACCCATAGACAGAGGTAGGGCAATCAGGGGCTTTTTTCCTCTGACTCTCTGCAGCTCAGAGAGACAGTATCTTCTAGAGGCTGTCTGGGAGTGGGTGGGGGCACTGTGGTGGGGATTGTTGCAGCACTATCAGACCCTTTCACAACAGCACTGTTTTGTCATTTTGCAGCCAGATTTCCGTTGGCTAACCTCAGCCTTATCTTCCTCATTTCTGTTTCCTCTTGAAGACACCAAGGGACCTTCAAAACACATGATGTTCCTGCTCACAGCATAAAGCCCAGTTCTCTTTGGTTGCTGCAGGTTGGTTCATCACCATGGAACCTGTGCCTCCTTCTGAGACTAAAGCACCACTCCAGTAACAGGTATAGTATTCATTTTTCCTCTTTGTTTGGATTCCCAAGCTAGAAAGAACAGTGTCCATGGCTACCAAAGATTGCTTAGACCTGCCTATCACATTTTCCTTAAACCGTCCTCAGGGATCTTGGGTTAAGGGTGAAGGAGAAAAAGGTTACCATTGGCCTTCTATACTGGAGCTTTCAATTCGAGAAGGGAGAATAATATGCCCTCCCCATATATGCTATTTAGAAGATAAACACATGGAAGTGGAATGTTCTCTGGAATCAGGAGTTAATATATTTGAGAAACAGTCTTGGTTGTGCCATTTACCCATTGTGTAGTTTTAAGCAAGTCCTTTCTCCATTATAAGATTCACTTTTTTTGCTTCTTATGCAAAGAAGTGGAGAGGGAAGGATGAGATGGATTTTGTCTTGAGACACTTTTAGTTTTTATATCTCTTATTTTGATGGTTGTAAACCTTCTGTTGAGAAAGGTCATGAAAGTGATGCTGAGTAAATATCTCTGAGTGAGGCTGAATTGTGTCTAAAAGAAATCCAGACTGCTCCTAGTATGAGAAGGCCCAGATCAGTCAGTTTCATGGAAGGTCCTGCTGCTTGGTGTGTGAGCCCTTCCAGAGTAAAGCAGTGGACAAATGATGACATTTTATGTAATATGACGGATCAAGAGAAGACCTTTGAAATTCCTCAATATTGCTTCATGTAAATCTCCACCTCTTCTCCCTGCTTTTCTTATACACACTCTATTGGAAAGGCATGCACTAGAATATCAAGAGTGGAAATAATACTAATTTCAGCTCAGCCACCAACACCTTCCATTAATATGGGGGCAATATTGTTTTTAAGGCTCTTCAACTTCTAGTGTACTAAGAAAGAATCTTTACCACACTTATATCTCTTTTCCTTTTTGATGAAGTCAGGAGACTGTGGACACCTCAGTTTACCCACTGGGGCTGTAGCCAATGAGGGTGATGGTAGATGTAATCACCAGCTGTGTCTCCTTTGCCACCCTGAATGCAAATTTTATTAATCAGCTTCCTTGGCTGGCCTCCACTCACAGGTCCAAGGACTGAGCCAAGTGGGCTTATTTTTGTGAGACTCTGGAAAGCTCATTGAACACTTCCCTAACAACTCTACCAGGTAAGTCTTCTTATCCCCATTTCCTGAGAAGAAATCTGAGGCCCAAAGAAAGACTTTTTTCAATACCAAAACTGGCTAGTTAGTGCCCAAAGCAGCATTAGAATCCAAGATTTTCTGACTCTTTTCACTCTGCCATATCTGTTGACAATGATTTTTGCTTTGGCTAAAAGCCACATTTCTGGATGGCTTAGGATGGATTGGGTTGGTAGAAAGAAAAATGAGGGAATGAAAAATATATTTTAAATTTTGAGGTTTGAAATCACTCAAAGATCTTAAGTTAGAGGAGCATGTCACCCCCTTACCAACATACATTCAATTAAGAGTTATGATAATAAAAACACTGATTCCTTCCTCCCCCCCACAAAAGACAAGTCTTCTGCCTCCGTTTCATGGGGAAGTTTTCTACTATGCCATTTTCCATGTCAATATTCAATATAGGTCAACTACTTTCTAACAGATAAACTGCCACTGCTGAGAAGGGGATAAATTTTACACAAACATCTTGGAATATTTAACAGCAGGATTAAGTGTTGCCGAGGGAATTCTCTCAGAAACTCCAGGCCTGTCAATGTTCCTGGAAGCTTCCTTGTTCCCCTGATGGCTCTGGGTTGAAAGATTCCAATGCCTTACTGCCAAGACCACTGCCTGTCATTTGCCTTTCTTGATGATGTGTCTCCCTTTTCCCAGAGAGATAAGTATAGCAAAGAGGTAAGAGGATTGATGAGGAATGTTGGAAGGCATGATGGGCTAATATATGACACAACTCCAAACTGTGAGCAACTTGTATGACCTTTAGCAACTTTCTTCCCAACATGAGCCTTCATTTCCTCATTTATAACACGAGTAGCTGAGACTAGATGCTAGTTCTTTTATAGCTGCCATTCTTGAGTCCTGATGGTACAAGGGCACATTGTTAGGTAAGCCTGAGGTTATCAGAAATCTCTGTTTCATTTGTCTTTACCCTATCCAAATCAATTGTCACTAGCCCTTGATTTTCTTCTGGCAGCACAACCACCATTGTCTTTGAGCATTTATTGTGTATCAAATAATGAACTAAGAACTTTATGTACATTATCTCATTTCATGCTCACTATAATTTATTAGGTACATACTATATTTATATATTTTGGGGATTTGAAAAAAATGGAGCAAAAAGATATGAAATGATTTATCCAAAGTTTTCCAGCTAATTAATGGCAGAGTCAGGATTTGAGTCCATGTTCAGCCTCAATGCTTAAGTTTATATCCACAATACTGTAAAATATTATCTGGGAGGTTTGGGAAGGAAAGGGTCCTGGTCCCTTCTTGAGGTCAGGAAGGCAGCATGATAATGAAATTGTTCTTTCTATGCTACATAGAGGATCCCACTAAAGCTTGGGACACTTAAAATGGCATAGTTATAAGACTCAGGCCTGAGGAATCCCAAGCTAAGCACTGGGGCCTCACCTGCAGTCTCAACTGGGAGTTGCCTCCCTACCCTCAGAAACCCTTTTTTTGATTAGGAGCCTTATGACTATTTTGCTCACTTCCCTTATTCTGGTGCTTTGGCTAGTCCATAGAGCCTGTGCAGTTTCCCTGGAGACCAGGATGTGACTCTTTTCTCTCTCTTTCCCTTTAGGGTTACGTCTCCAAAGAAGATCTCGCCTCCCCACTGAAGTCCCTGGCCGGGCTTCCTGCAGTGCCACGCTCCGTGTATTTGACAAGCTGAGTTAGACACTCAATGTGGTAGAGTGTCAGTTTGTCAAATACCCCAAGTGCGGCATGTGCCTAGCAGCTCCAACCCAGGGAAGTTGAGGAACAACAAATAGATGGTCAATGGGATAAAGAACACACAACAAATACCAACTAAGCTCTCACAAGTTATTTTAGGTAACTTTGAGAGAATGTAAGCATTGTATCTGAGATTACCAGTGGAAAAGTCAGTCAGCTGTGACAACCACAGCCCTGGGTGGTGTCTACATACATTGTGGGAGCCTGAGAGGGGCAGGGTAGCCTTGAAAATGTATCCAAGGCCCAGGGATGAAAGTGCTACTTGATTCGTTATTTTTTTCCTTCACATCCCAGCAGGGACACCAGAAGTCTCACACAACCACAATGGCAGGACTTAGAAGCCCATTTTTCTGACACTCAGTCTTAGCTCTAAATGCACTTTGACCTTACCTATCTTTTCCTCATGCCTTTTCTCCTTCTGAGAACACGATCCCCATTTCTTTCTGCCTATTCAATTTCTTCCCATATTTCCTTGCCCAGGCAAAATCTAGTTTTTGCAGGAGCTTTTGAAAAATAAACCGATACTTTTTTCCTTCATTCTCAGATCACTTCTTGCCTGAGTCCTATGTACCCCTTTATCTCCTACTGCCTAATAATACTGCTTAAATTGTTATTGATCTTTTTAAGAATATATTTTTGAATCCCCCACTTGGTTTATGACAAGACTGTGTTTCTTTGATTGCTGTATTTCATTCCATTTCTACCTCACAGGACTATGGTTACAGAAAAATACTCAATAAAGTTTTACTGATTGATTGACTTTCCACTAGTTCATTAGCTTTTGGCCTTTGGAACACATGCCATCTAGTCATTTTGTGAAGAGAAAAATTCAAGTGTGATCACCACAGTGCTATAGGGCATGCAGGTATAGCTAACATGAATGGGTTTTCTTCCTGATATATTGGATCAAGGGCTATAGGAGGATATTTTTTAAAAGTAGAGGGCAAATATATTTTGGAATTACTTGGTAACACAAAGTTATACAGGTGACTTGTTTCAGGATATTATAAAACCTTTAATATTCTAATATTGCACTGGAAATTTCCAAGAGGGAGCTATAGAATGAAGCATTTCCCATACCTATCTGATTGTGATTTTTTTTTTTGCCTGTGGACCATCTCCTGAATCTACTATTCCATGGAACAAAACTTGGGAAGCTGCCATAGAGGAACTTTGTACTTTCCCTCTCTTCAGGAGATCTCCTCTTTTTACTCCTCTGCTTTTCCCTGACCAGCCATCTACCTAAGATAGATCCTATATTATCATCCTATTGTTGTTTAGCCTTGTCTTGCAGCTTTGGGGTAGCCCTATACCAAGGACTCTTTTATTGACTTATCATGCGTGGGGAAGAATGTTCAGTTTGGGAATTCAGATGGTCTCCAAAAGTTTTTCTACTGCAATGAGTATATTTTCCTAGCAGTTCACAGACCGAATCTGGTCCACTGATGACATGTTTGACTTTAGACAAGTCACTCTTTCTTTTTGGACTTCATTTTTTAAAATCTGTATTATGAGAAACTTAGAATCAGTAATCTCTAAGCTCTCCAAGACAAGAGACTATGAGATATCCTTAGGGGTCCATGGAGGGAGTAGTGCCTGTATCTGGGGCTCTTTTCACCAAGGCACAGGCAACAAGGATTCTCTTCTCAACCTCAGTAATTCCTTTCTCTGAATATAGTAGGAATAAATAATGGCTGTTTTCAAAGACTGTGGGGGTTTGGACACAGAGATGTTTAATGAAGGAAGCTTATGTTTCCACTGGGGGCAGGGGTTGTTTCAGAGGATTATAAAATGATGGGGAAGAAAACGTTGCTCCTTTCATGAGCATCTGGAGATGAGGAAAATGCTGACATTTTTTACCATGGACTTGGCAGGTTAGTGGTGGTGAAGTGAAGGACTTCTCCTTGTTCACTTTTGTGTACTATTTTGACTTCTATACTCATCCCAAAGGAGAACTCCTGTTGAAACCTGAGCTGACCTTGACCTTGCTTTGGAAACAAGTGACAACATGTTAGGTGCCATGAAGAATAAATAAGTTGATTTAACATTGATTACATGAGGGAAGGAAAGCAGTATGGACTTGTCAGAGAGCAGGTATTCACAGAGGAGACAGATTTTTTTAAAAATTATCTTTATTGTTGAAAGTTTTACAGATGTCCCCTCTTTTCCCCATTTTGGCCCCTTCTACCCCACTCCAGCCCCTCCCAGGCTTTAACTCCACTATTGTATGTATCCATTCGTTATGCATATAAGTTCTTTCATTGATCTCCCTCCCCTCCCCGGCCTTTCCCTCTGAGGAGTCTCAGACTATTGCATGCTTCCATGTCTCAGAATCTATTTTGTTCATCAGTTTATTTTGTTTATTAGATTTCACATATAAGTGAGATCATGTGATACTTGTCTTCTCTGATTGGCTTATTTTGCTTAGCATAATACTTTCCAGATCACCCCATGCTGTCCAGAGGAGACTGATTTAAAGGTATGCATGTGTGTGCACGCGCGCGCGCGCACACACACACACACACACACACACACACACACACACACACACACATTCTTATTCCCCACTCCTATTTGAGAAGAAATACTTTTTTTTTGCTCTGAGCCCCACTCCACATTGTAATAATGGACCAGGAGTTAGGATTGAAGAACACAACTATTCCAAAATTTTTAGGGAAGTGCATCCATACTTTGAAAAGAAGGATAACACTTTATGTTCACAGAATAAAGTTTCTTTTGGAACATGTTACTTGTTAGATCAAGGAGTAAGGGAAGGGTGAGTTAAGAAGTGCTTTGAGGACACCATCTGTGAGGAGGCAGCACAAAACCCAAAACTGTGGGCTAGGCTCTTCTCTGAATGAAAACTGAAGAGATGGAGAGAGGCCAGCCTGAGGAGAAGATGGACAAGACTATGCAACATGGCGAGAAGCTTGGAGACTATGGAGAATGGTGGCCAATGTAATTTTTCCAAAAACCAACCTGGCTGAGTGATTTAAAAGCAGGAGTATTTAATCTTCTCTTTTAACTAACTGGGTTACTCAAATAGGACCAAAATATCCCTCCCCCAACCTATCTACACTTTCCATGTAGCATTAAAGAAAAGTCTGCTGTATGAAAAAAAAAAAGGAGGGACTCCTTTTTTACAGATTTTTAATTGACATAGGAAGAGTCATCCAGATGAAACTGGCAGGATGATTGGGAAGGAGACAATAGAAGACAGATGAGTACTATTTTACCAAAGAATCACTCTAGCTGGGCCCACCTCTGAAGAGAGGTAAGGGTGGCATGTGTGGGAAGGAGGAAAACAAAAACCAAAGGTGCTATTTATGCTCCCAGAGCCCCAACCATCTCAACTGGTCTCATTTTAATCACTCTCAGTAGGTCCTTGAGAGAAGAACAATACAACGAAGGTTGCTATTATGATTAGATATTTATTAAGCACCAAAAGAATATCAGAATATTAGACTCACAGCATAAGAGCAGAACTGAACCCTGGCCTGTTATATGACAATTTCAGATAAAAACAATCTGGCCTTGGAAAAAAATAAGTGATTATGAACATAACTGAGCTCCCAATCTGGCAGAGCTGAGCCTCCCTCTGGCCTTACATAGGACAAGAGGCCAAAGTTAATTGGTGTCTTAGTGCTATGGGAACTTCCCTCTGTGCTTGGAAAGAAGCAACAAAAGCCCCAGGCAGAGATACTGAAAAGGCTCAGAGCCCATCCCAGAAATAGGATTGCATGTGTGTACATGACAACTTCTTAGGATTTAGGCAAAGCCAGTCATACTTAGGAATCTGAATGTTGGCAGATAAGACATGTTGGGCTAGACAGGAAGATAAGGGGACCATGCACAAGGCAGGGGCTAAAAGATAATCATATCAGCAAACTAGTAGGGCAATTTTAGCAGACACTCTTGCCCTCGATCGTCAGGAGCTCATAATCCCGGGGAACTGTGTGCAGCAGCTGAGTGTAGTCATCATTTATCTGGGCGATGATCTGGTACTCCTGGTCCAGACAGGGTTCATCAGAGTAGTCATTGCCTAGAGTCTGGGTAGCTGATACTTCATTGGAGAAGTCACTTTCGCAGATGGCCAATGTCATGGTTTCACCAGAGTTGCTGCTCTCCGTGGCATGCACCCTGTGGTCCAAGAGCCCAGTACCCATCATAAAAAAGGACTTGAGGCTGGGACCCTGATTTCCAACCCTTCTGCCCTAATCCTTGTCATCAAGAGATTCTGGGAACAGAGTGCTGGTGGACCTGAATTATCCTGTGTGTGTGGTGGGTCACAACGAAGCATCAAAAGGTGCTTCAGAAAGAGAAAACTTTGTGCCCTGACTCTGAAAACTTTTGGGCTTAGGATTGTGTCTTTGACAAAACCCCTTTCTGCTATACCAGTGACCTACATAATTGAGGGCAAGGAAAGAGAAGATAGAAGATGAGAGACTATCTTACCTGGCCACTTCATAGACGTGTTCTAGAAAAGAAGGATAAATCAGGTCAGAATTCTCCAGGGGATATAAATAAGGACCAAGTATGGACCGTGAGTACCAGTTAAAAGGTGAAGGAAGAGGATTCATAGAGGAGGGTCTCATAAGTTTAGCTTTCCAATGACTGGGAGATATGGAGAAGGTGATCAGTAACACAGGGATGTATGTCTTGGCTACTATGATAATACTGCAGTGAACATGGGGTTGCATATATCTATATGAATACATGATTTTGAGTTTTTAGGGTATATACCCAGGAGAGGGATTGCTGGATCATATGGTAGCTCTATTCTCAATTTTTTGAGGCATCACCAGACTGCTTTCCATAGTGGTTTTACCAGTTTAATTCCCACCAGCAATGGATGAGGGTTTCTTTTTATCTACAACCTCTCCAATACTTGTTATTGCTTGTCTGGTTGAAAATGGCCACTCTAGCAGGTGTTAAGTGGTATCTCATTATAGTTTTGATTTCCATTTTCCTAATTGCCAGTGAGGTTGAACATATTTTCATATATCTATTGACTGATCATATGGAAACAACCAGTGTCCTACAATAAAGTGGATAAAGAAGATGTGGTACATACACACAATGGAATACTACTCAGCCATAAGAAAGGATGAAATAGCACCATTTGCAGCAACATGGATGGACCTTGAGAAGATTATGCTAAGTGAAATAAGTCAGTCAGAAAAAGCTAAGAACCATATTATTTCACTCATATGTGGTATATAAAACTTAAACTTGTGAATACAAACAACAGTGTGGTGGTTGCCAGAGAGAAGGGGTTCCTAATATATGGTGACAGGAGAAGATGTGACTTTGGATGGTGGACACATGGTGTGATATAGAGATCTTATAACAAAAAAACCCATATCTGAAACCTATGTGTTCATATTGACCAATGTCATCTTAATAAATTTAATTAAAAAAGAAACACAAGAATGTAGAATTCTTAGGGAAAGGAAGAGGAAACGTAGTTGTTAACTGTCTTCTTTGGCATACTCTGACACAGGACTTTGGGATGGAGCAGTTATTTAGTGTGACAGGGAGAGGGACACTGGAACTGAATTCACTTCACACTCAGGAATCTTTCTGAAGATCCCTAGGGTGTCCTTGTGGGAAACTTGTCAGCCTGACCAGAGCCTAGACAAAAGGGGCTGAATTATTCTGTTGTCAAGAACCATGGCTTAAGCCATTCCCAAAGGCACTTACCCTTACCCTGCACCCAGGAAGGGCCCTGAGATAGGTCACTATTGCCCCCTAGGAGGAACATCTATATTCCATGCCTGTTAAAAGGCTCTATAGCCTGGTACAAAGACTAATGTCTCTTGGTACTGTCCTCTAGGAGTTTATAATCTTTTAGGGATGCAACCTGGAAATCATGTGTTACATCACAACAAATTTAAAGTGGCATGCTGAAGCTGACCTTTTGTCATGTGATAGAGCCTTATATTTCCATGCCTTACCTCCTTCTCCATTACCCATATATCTTCCCTTATTTCAGGAATTGTGTCTATTGCATTTTTATATGCTTAGCACCTGGCACATAGTAGGTACTCAGAAACTACATGTTGAATTTAATGGATGCCCCAAGATCTCCCTTATAAAGAGATAAAAATCAGGAATTTGGGGAAGGCAAGGGGGAAATGCATAAAGGTGTGAAGTATATAGCCTATTTGCTGTTTGAATTCAGTGACTGGAAATTAACCTTGGTGTAAGGGAGTGGTGGGAATAGAGAAGGTGAGCTAGAGTTACATTATGGAGGCCTTTTAATGAAGTGCTACATTTTGACTTCTATTCCATAGGCCACAAGGAGACCTAAAAGGTTTTTGTAAGGGAAACTATCTGCTATGGTTACAGTTTTTAACCAGTCTCATTGAGACTATGAATAAATATTTTACTTTTAGTACTCCTGGGATTTGTGGCCACTTGAAATATCTCCACTTCCAAATTTAGTCTCATGGTTCATAGCTGTGCTAACTGGCCAAGACTAAAGCTGATACTTAAGATTCAGAAAATGGAGATATTCAAAGCTCCCCTCCCTTTTTTGATTGGAGAGACCCAGATGGAAACCAGGCTATTTGGGATTTAGAACTGCTACAGTGGAATAGACACATTAATGGTAGGTAAAAATCACTAGTGCAATAGGTATTGAAATGTAGCTAGATTGTACTTATAAATTAACATCTAAATAATCTTTTTCCTTCTCTGTTGGCTCACAATTGTAAAATTCCCTTGACAACTGCACCTTAATCATGTCATCTGCGATTTGTTGACAGTTATGGCTAATTAGCAGGGACTTTCAGAAGAAGGTGGCACTACAACCAGGCCTTGCAGAACATAAACAATTTGGAAAGGGGTGGTATTTCAGGAAGAAGGAACTATATAAGTAAAGATATAAAGGCTTAAAAAATAACTTAGTGATGTTATCAATAAAGAAATGTACGTAGCTAAGCAATGGGGAAATGCGGGGAAAAGAGAAAGTTAATGATGGGTTAAGGAATTTGGACTTTCTTCTCTAGGCCTTGCAAATAAACTGAAAGACACCAAATATTTGATAGCAAATTTGTGCACTTTGTGTTGACTTGGATGTTTTAAAAACATGCTGCCTTGATGCTATTAAAGTGATAATATAAAATAGTTTATGCAATCTTCCAGACCAAATTAATATAGTCAATCCAGAGAAATATTTTGCCAACTGATTAGACTTCATCTCTTCACATTTCAATTGGTTGTTATGGTACTGTGTAAAACTCAACCTAACTGTAATATTGATGATGTCTCAAGGTAATTGTAACCTTGAATTTATGTTCTAAAACAAAGAACTTTAATGAAGTAAAGACAAAAGGGATAAAAAAATTCCTTGTCACTTGTAAGTAAACTCTTTTATTGTACTGAACTTCAGGCTTTGACTCCATGGCTATTGCTATGTGTCACTATTGATAAACTCCATGCTTCTATATTAAATCCCCTAAATAAATTTTAAGCAATCTGAGGCCAAATATTGTGACTTCTCCTTCTCTTGTATCATCATTAGACAATCCATTTCAGAGATGGCTGTACTAGCAGGGATACCAAAGATTTGTAAATTAATTTTTGTATTATTATGGTTAGTTTGCATATCTGACTTTATTTACCTCTACACTCACTTTTAAACTGGGCTGGGAACTCTTTGAGGTGCCTAACATAGTGCCAGAATTTAAACTCAACTATACTGCCAAAATGAATGAATGACTAAGAGTCACCCAGTCATACTCATCACTCACCTTGCTGGGATGTCTTCTGGGAGAGCATGATATAAGTCATGATGAAGACAACCATACAGCACAGGACAATGATAAGAATTATGGAAAAGATAGGCAGGCCCTCTCCTAGAAGGCAAAATAAGATCAAGTGGTATCTGGTTAAAAATTTACACAAAAACAGAAACCAAAATAATCAGCCCAGACTAGCCCACACCTATTTATTTTCCATTTTCCATCTTCTAAATTTCTTAGCTAGTCATAAAAACAAACAAAATCCCAGGCCCATGACAAAGACTTGAGAGAAGCTAGATAACACAGGTATAAACAAGTTCTTCAAAACCCATTGGTTGATGGCTTGATAGGCCTGAGCATTTAGTTCGTCTTCCATGTGTTCCATGGGGTCAAGATACAATGTTTTCACCTTCTTTTAAAGAGGAGAAAGTACCAGCTTCACAAAAATGCTACCTTATTGAGATTCTTGCCAATTGCTTCTGACCACAAAGATATTTTCTTCACACTCTCTGGTCAAGAATTCAGGTTTCTTTTTCCTCATCTATATTTCCACTGAGTCCCCTGGGTTACCTATTCCAATCATGTCTACTAGCTGAAGGAAACAAATACATTGGGCTTCAGTTTCTGGATCTGTTATTTATTTGCAGTATTGATGTGGTAGCAAGAATATTGATCCTCCAAAGATGTTCACATCCAAATCCCCAGAATCAATATGTTAGTTTACATTATAAGGTTGCAGATTGATTTAAGGTTGCTAATTAGTTGTTATTAAGATGAAAATATAATATTGAATTATCTGTGTGGGCTAAACATAATCACAAGGGTTTTGTAAAAGTGAAAGTAAAATAGGAGTCAGAGAGATATAAGGATGCAACATTGCTGGTTTTGAAAATAGTGTGACGGAACCAAAAGCCAAGGAATATGGGTAGCCTTTAGAAGGTGGATAAGGCAAAGAAACTTATTCTCCCTCAAAGTCTCCAGAAAGAACATAGCCCTGCTGACATCTTCAGTTTAGCTAATTATATCAAACTTCTGCTCTCCATAATTGTAGGATAATATATTTGTATTATGTTATTTATTATTATTTTATTGTTTAAAGTATTATAAATAGTAGTACATATGTTTCCTTTTTTCCTCCATTGACCTCCTCCTGGCCTCCCCTACCCCCAGCACATGCCCTCACCTACCCGCCCTCCTCCCCCCGAGCCCAGTGTCTTATATCCATTGGTTATGCTTATGTGCATGCATATAAGTCCTTCGGTTGATCTCCTACAGCCCCTGCCCCCCACCCTCCCCGGCCTTCCCACTGTAGTTTGACAGTCTGTTCAATGCTTCTTTGCCTATGTATCTATTTTTCCCCATTTCTTTTCTTTAAAAAAATCTTGCATCTGCGTACTAGAAATAAACATATAAGAACAAAAAAATGTTTGAGTCTCAGTTTCAATGTCCAACAGTTCTGAGTCCCAGTTTCAATGTCAAATAGCTCCTTATGTGTACAAGTCACCAGTGGTATCTGGATGGTGGACAATTGGTGGCAATGCAGGTGCCACCCTCTCTGGTTTGGTCCTGGGCAACCTGCAGCGACACACAGCTGCTGACTGATAGCTGAAAGCACCACTTTTGGGGTAATTTTTATAGCAGTCATAGAAAAGTGAATATAGTGAGTTTAGTAAAATTATTGACTAGATCTTAATCTCCCTGTAATTTTAATGAAAAGATTTGATGATGTCTAATATACTGCAGTTACAATAATCTGAATTTAGGGGCATGATCAAAGGGTTAAGAAAAATAGGTAAAGGAATCTCAGTGTCCTTAGAATTTGATGCTGAAACTGATTTTGTATTTTTTAAAAAAAACAAAATATTCTCAGAAACTCTATTTGTTGGCCTCACAACTCTTGTTGGAGTTGAGAGATCTTAAGATATAAACTGGTACATATAAAAGGAGGATTCCCCCTTGGAAGGATTTAAGCAATGAAAAGTTTGAAAATGTGTCTTATTCCCAGGGTTATTGTCTCATTTTCCCAAACTAACTCTCAAAGGGGTGTCTTCTAACCTCCTTTTTCCAATTGGATGATGCCCTGAGAGAGGCATGAATTTATGAAAGCCTTCAAGTCAGTGGTGACAATGCAAAGTTGGCAAACCAAACAGGTTTGGGCTTTGTCCAGAGACATTCAAGAAGCTCTGAAACAAGGAGTGAAGAAGTACAGGTGTATTAAAAAGGCCACCATCAATTATAGGCAGCCAGAGGATGATATCAAGAGTAGTAATAATCAAACTATTTAGCACCAATCAATAAAAAGAGATGCCTATTATAGAACAGGAATCTTAGAAGTCCCCTGCAATACTAGGCATCGACATTTTTGTTGAAGGACTCTGAGGGGGTCTGGAGAGTTCTGAGAAACAGAGTAGGGCAGCCCAGGTGATAATGGGGAGCTCAGCATTAAGGAAAGTAACAAATTATCAACTAGTATAAAATTATTTTATTATTTTAACAATCAATTAAGTCATACTAGTGCACAAAAACTTACTATAAGTTCCAGGTGAAACACAAAAGAGCTTCTCAATGGGATTTGGATCTCTGAAATCATGATTCAGAGATTCTTGAAACTTTGGAGGAATCACAAGTCAGTTACAAGATGCTTAGTGAACCCTGGTGAAGAACTCCCATTACCTTTACCCTGCTCAATGCACATCTCTAGGAGAGCTGGCTAAGGTCATGGACCCATTTCTATTCTTGCTTAAAATGTTTGTAAAGTATAGTAACAACGTATCAGCTAATAACTCATCTACCAATTTCCTTAAACCCATCTGACTGTTCATCCCTGGATATAACTCTCACCCTCTTCATCCAGCCTACCTTCCTCACCTCTAGGGTCTTTGATCATTATCTGGACCAAAGCATTGGTAGCAGAGTTGAATGCCATAGAATAATGTATATTGTGAAAAATATTAATTGCAAAATTTAAAGCCAAAAAGGATAGAAGTTGTGACATTGCTCTTACCTGGTCCAGCATCGCTCTCCCCAAGATGGCGATGCACTTCAGTGGTCCAGCTCCAGGATGAATTCACTGTGGGCATTACTATGACAACAGGGCATTAGGATAAGAGGACCTTCTTCTGGAAAGGAGCTTGGATATAGAGACCAACTGCCAAGTTTGGGATCCTTCTCTGGACATCAGTGCTGAACTTCCCAGAATTTCTGGCCATATCATTGACCACTAATACTATGAGGTGAATTACCTTAGTTTAATACTGTTGGTAGTGGGAAGAAGGACCAAACAGGGAAGGCAACTTATTCAAAGTCCCACAGCAAGTGAGATTAAGAGCAGAATAGAAGTAATCACTTTTTCTTTTCCCATGAGATTATTCTAACTCTCTTCTTTTTGCTTCAAAAGTTTTCACAAAGAGTCAAAACCGGTTTGGCTCAGTGGATAGAGCGTCGGCCTGCAGACTGAAGGGTCCCAGGTTAGATTCCGGTCAAGAGCATGTACCTTGGTTGCGGCACATCCCCAGTAGGGCGTGTGCAGGAGGCAGCTGATCAATGTTTCTATCTCTCTATCCCTCTCCCTTCCTCTCTGTAAAAAAAATCAATACAATATATTTTTTTTAAAGTTTTCAGAAAGAGAAATATATATATATATATATATATATATATATATATATATATATATGCCACACACACACACACAAACACATACACATACACACATATCCTATCTAATAAAAGAGTAATATACAAATTAACTGTATCTCCGTGACACCCACAAGCCACGCCCACCAACCAATCAGGAGCAAGTGTGAAAATTAACCCAACCAAGATGGCTGTGGCCACAGAGAGCAGGAGGCTTAGTGAATTTAGGGGCATGATCAGGAGGCTTAGTTGCCCCTGGCAATGGAGGATGCCAAGCTTTCCCCCTGCCCTGGCAAGCCCTTTGCTCAAGGCTACAAACTTCCAATTATAGAAGATAAATAAATCCCAACAAAAATGGCTGCAGCCACAGAGCAAGCAGGAGGCTTGGTTCTGCTCAAGGCTACAAAGTTTCAATTATAGAAGATAAAAAAAATCCCAGCTACAAGGGCCTCTGCTTGGGTCACCTGGGGTCATCACCAACTGGCAATCCACCATGGGCCTCCTGCCCAGGCCATGCCATGCCCCAAGGGAACCCACACCCTGATCTGGGACACCTATCAGGGCAAACCAACAAGCCCCCACCCATGCACCTGGCCTCTATCCTATCAAATCCTATCTACTAAAAGTATAATATGCAAATTGACCATCACTCCAACACTTAAGATGGCTGGCCCCATGTGGTCAAAGATGACTGCCCCTATGTAGACACAAGATGACCACCACGAGATGGTCAGCAGGGGAGGGCAGTTGGGAGGGACCAGGCCTGCAAAGGAGGGCAGTTGTGGGTGGTCAGGCCAGCAGGGGATGGCTGTTAGAAGGGACCAGGCCTGGAAGGGAGGGCAGTTGGCGGCAATCAAGCCAGCAGGGGAGGGCAGTTAGGGGTGACCAGGCCAGCAGAGAAGGGAAGTTGGTGACGGGGCCTGCAGAGAAGAGCAGTTGCGGGGGGGACCAGGTCTGCAGGGGAGGACAGTTGGGGGTAACCAGGCCTGCAGGGGAGGGCAGTTAGGGGCAAACAGGCTGGCAGGGGAGCAGTTAGGCACTAATCAGGCTGTAAGGGGAGTGGTTAGGGGGTGATCAGGCTGGCAGGCAGAAGCAGTTAGGGGCAATCAGGAAGGCAGGCAGGTGAGCAATTGGGAGCCAGCAGTCCTGGATTGTGAGAGGGATATCCCACTGCCCATTTAGGCCTGATCTTACCGGGATCAGGCCTAAACGGGCAGTTGGACAACCCTTGAGAGGTCCCAGATTGGAGACGGTGCAGGCTAGACTGAGGGTCTCCCCCACATGCATGAATTTTATACATTGTGCCTCTAGTGTGTGTGTGTGTGTGTGTGTGTGTGTGTGTGTGTGTGTGTGTGTGTGTGCATGTGTGTGTGTGTATGTATATACATAGCTATATATATGTATATATATAGCAGCCCAGACTAGCCCACACCTATTTCCATTTTCCATCTTCTAAATTTCTTAGCTAGTCATAAAAACAAACAAAATCTCAGGCCCATGACAAAGACTTGAGAGGGCAGTTATATATATATATATATATATATATATATATATATATATATGGTTCCATTTCTTTATAATCTTTAAATTCTTCCTATCTTTCGTTTATTTCAATTACATTATTATCTTGTTCTCTCTGAGGAACCCAGTGACCTCTTTATTATTAGCCCATTTAATGCCACAGGGCCTTCTCCCTTGGCTATCATGACACCATTTCTGATCTCAGTGCAAAATAATCATATTAAAACTTACTTTCTAAAGGGAATTGCATGGTTGTAGGTACCTCAGTCTTGGTTTTGTGTTGCTTTGAGGAATCTGAAAAAAGAAAAGGAGATCAGCCAACATTCCTGATACCCTTCAGTTAACAGTTTAATGACCTAGGAAAATTGGAATTAAGTGAAGGTCAATGATGTATATACTTGGACCTGTCTCAATATTCTCTCATGATGATGAAAAGTTGTATTTTACCTGTTTACACTTAAAATCATTCTAAGGCAGAATTATTAATCCCAAGTTCATAGATACACAGGAAATGTATAGGTAGAGTCCATAGTGTCTTTCAACTGGTATAGTAAAAACAATTTTTACTAACTTTGAACAAACATTTTGCTGTTCATTCTCTTGAGAGAAATTTCAGAAGTATCACAAAGAAGGTAGCTCTGGGTGATATCAGTGGAAATAGTAGAGTGATGACCTTTGATCATTAACCTATTCAAAATAACAATAAAATGACACACATTTTCATAATCATCTTATTTTTCAGAATTTGAGAAATTAACCAATGGTTTGCACCAATGTAGGGAGTATTTATGGAAGAAAAATACACCAGTCTTTATAAAATCTTGCACAGTTCATGGTATTCCAACTTACTCCAGCCACATTACCTCACATTAGTCCAGTGCTAGCCTTGGCACTAAACCAAATTTCAGGATCTGAAGTAAGCATAACATTTAATTCCAAATAAAGTTGTCATTATTTGACTTGTGTTTCACTTTCCTGAAAGACCTGATTCAAAAGGCTTACTTTGATCATACCTCAACATAATAAAAGACATATATGACAAACCCACAGCCAGCATCATACTCAATGGGCAAAACTACAACCATATCCCCTAAGAACAGGAACAAAATAGGCATGCCCACTCTAACCACTGCTGTTTGACATAGTACTGAAAGTACTAGACATTGCACTGAGACAAAAAGAAGAAAAAAATGGCATTAAAATTGGAAAAGAAGAAGTAAAGCTGTCCTTATTTGCAGATGACATGATACTGTACATAGAAAACCTTAATGATTCCATCAAAAAATTATTAGACTTAAAAAATGAATTTGGCAATGTAGCAGGATACAAAATTAACACCAAGAAATCTATGGCATTTCTATACACCAATAATTAACTTACAGAAAGAGAGACTAAAAAATCAATCTTATTTACCATCACACCAAAAAAATTTAGGATACCTAAGAATAAACTTAACTAAGGAGGTAAAAGACATATACATGGAAAACTACAGGACACTGAAAAAAGAGACTGAGGAAGACATAAACAGATAGAAGAACATACCATGTTCGTGGATTGGTAGAGTCAACATCATCAAAATGTCCATATTACTCAAATCAATCTATAGATTCAATGCACTCCCCATTAAAATACCAATGGCATATTTCACAGACCTAGAATGAACTTTCCAAAAATTCATCTCGAAAAAATAAAGACACTGAATAGCTGCAGCAATTCTGAGAAAGAACAAAGTAAGTGGGGTCTCAATACCAGATATCAAGCTCTATTACAAAGCTACTGCTCTCAAAACAGCCTGGTACTGGCGCAAGAACAGACACATAGATCAATGGAATAGAATAGAGAACCCAGAAATTGACCCAAACCACTATGTTCAATAATTAACAAAGGAGATATGAACATACAATGGAGTCAAGACAGTCCCTTCAATAAATGGTGTTGGGAAAATTAGGCAGATACATGCAAAAAAAATGAAACTAGACCGCCAACTTACAACATACACAAAAATAAACTCAAAATGGATACAGTACTTAAACATAAGAAGGGAAACCATAAAAATACTAGAGGAATCCATAGGCAGCAAAATCTCAGACATGTGCCAAAGTAATTTCTTCACTGATACTGCTTCTAGGGCAAAGGAAACTAAATAAAAAAATAAACAAATGTGACTACATCAAAATAAAAAGCTTTTGCACAGCAAAAGAAACTATCAACAACACAACAAGAAAGCCCACTGCAATGGAGAATGTATTTGCCAATGTCATCACTGATAAGGGTTTAATATCCACCATTCACAGGGAACTCAGATAACTTAACGAAAGAAAGATATACAACCTAATCAACAAATGGGCAATGGACCTAAATAGAATCTTTTAGAAAGAAGACAAAATGAAGGACAAGAGACTTATGAAAACATGCTCAAAGTCACTAATCATCTGAGAGATGCAAATCAGAACAACAATGAGGTACCATCTCACCCCTGTGAGAATGGCTATCATCAACAAACCAACAAATGACAAGTGTTGGGGAGGATGCAGAGAAAGAGGAATCTGCGTGCACTGCTGGTGAGAATGTAGACTGTTGCAGCCACTGTGAAGAACAATATGGAGTTTCCTCAAAAAACTAAAAATGGAACTCCCATTTGACCCAGTGATCCCACATCTAGGACTATATCCCAAGAAACTAGAAACACCAATTAGAAAGGATATATGCACCTTTATGTTCATAACAGTACAATTCACCATAGCTAAGCTTTCGAAACAGTCTAAGTGCCCATCAGCAGATGAGTGAGTTAAAAAACTGTGATCCATCTACCTAACGGAATACTATGCTGCGATAAAAAAAGAAGAGAGTCTTACCATTTGTAACAGCATGGATTGAACTGGAGAGAGCATAATGCTAAGTGAAATAAGTCAGTCAGAAAAAGATAAATATCATACGATCTCACTCATTTATGGAATATAATGAACAACTTAAACTGACCTAGAGACAGGGAAACATCAATCAAGCCATCAAACCTCAGAGTGAAGGTAGAGGAGTGTGGAGAATGGGGGAGAGATCAACCAAAGGACTTGTAAGCATGCATATAAGCCTAACCAATGGACACAGACAACAGGGGCGTGAGGGCATGATTGGGTGTTGGCGGGTAATAGGGGGAAAAGGACACATATGTAATACCTTAATCAATAAAGAAATTTTAAAAAGGCTTACCTTTATTGGTTATTCATTGTGGAAGTGCTCCCCAGGGAGGAGAATTTGTCACACAGTTGCTTAAGGAAATGAATAACAGTTCACAGAAATAAGAGCCTAACCAAAACAAAAACAAACAAACAAACAAAATACTAAAAGGAATGAGATATCCATAGGGACTTGAAAAGCTCCAACTCTTTCCTAGGAATGTAGAAGGCTATACACATGAATAGAGCTGTGTACATATTCAAGAAATATGTGAGAGGGCCATAGTTTTCTCTTTCTGTCTAGCCTTGAGGATCTGAAAAGCAGAAAATTAAGGCTATGGGATGTTATAAACTTCCTAGGAGAATGTTTAAGACATTTTAGCAGGCAATAGAGCCCTTTAATGAAGACTTGGATATTTATTGATTTTAGGCATTTAAGTAAATCTCTATTCAATAATCAGCTGACTGTAGGATAACCTAGTAAATACTTTGGTAGACATCATGATAAAGAATATAAAAAGACTATACATAATAACTTCATGAAACAAACAACAACTAGTACAACAAGCAGTGCCAACATTGAGCCTTGGTAAGAGAGAGAGAGGGAAAAAAATTAGATTTCCAGGGTATCCACTTTAGAAAGTCTAGTTTTCAAACAAAACATGAGATATGTAAAGAAACTGGAGAGTATAGCTCATAAATAGGTTTATAAAAGAAGAATATAAACTGTCCCTGAGGAAAACCAGATACTGGATGTACTAGGAAAATATTTTTAAATTTTTCTAAATATGTTTTAAAAACTAAACAAAACTATGTCTAAAGAACTTAGATAATTTGAACAATTCAAACCAAATAGAGAATATTAAAAAAGAGACAGAAATTATAAAATAGGAACCATCTAGAAATACTGGAATTGAAATGCACAATATTGGAAAGGATAAAAAAATTACCAGTGGGAAGAAAAATGTACTAGAGCAAATCTTAACAATCAGAAAAAAGAATCAGTAAACTTAAAGATATGACAATTGAAATGAGCCACTTCAAGGAATAGAAAAAAATGAATGAAGAGAAATTAACAAAAGAAACTGGTGAACAAAATAGGTCCAGAGCCATGAATACATGGAACAGACTGACAGACCTCAGAGGGGAGGGGTGTGAGGGGAAGAGTAGAGTTAACCAAAGAACTTATATACATCTATGCATAGCTCATGAACACAGACAGTAGTGTGACAAAGGCCTGAGTTGGGGTGGGGACTGGTTGGAGGGGGACATAAGGGGAGGAATGGGGGACATCTGTAATATTGTCAACAATTAAAAATATTTTTTAAAACATAAAAGAAAAATGAGCAACACCTCAGAGATATGTGGAAAATCATCAAGTATACCAAAATACAACAATGGGAGTTCTAGCAATGAGAGATAAAAGGGTAGACATAATATTTTTTAAAATGTTAATAATAAAAATGTAAAAACACATTTAATTTGCAAATTAAAAAACTCAATAAACAATAGGCAGAAAAAAATGCACACCTAGACACATAATAAAAAGATAAACCAAAGAAAAATATTGAAAGCAGCAAAAAAGAAGCAAGTAATTTTATAAAGGGATTCTCAATAATATTAATTGCTCATGAGATGACATATTCAAAGTATTGAAATAAAAAAAAACTAGCAATTAAAAATTTTATATTTAGCATGGCTGGTGCTGCTCAGTGGTTGAGCATTGACCTGTGAACCAGATGGTCATAGTTCAATTCCTAGCTAGGGCATATGCCTGGGTTGCATGCTCAATCCCAGTAGGAGGCATGCAAAAAGCAGCTGATCAATGGTTTTCTGTCATCATTGATGTTTCTATCTCTCTCTCCCTTTCCCTTATTTTCTGAAATCAATAAAAATATATTTTAAAAATAATTTTATATTTAGCAAAACTACATTCAAAAAGGAAAAAGAAAATAAAGCATATTAGGATAAACAATAACTGGGAGAGTTTATTGCCACCAGATCTGCTTTATGAAAAATTTTAAAGGAAATTATTCAGACTGAAATGAAAGATACTAGATAGTTACTTGGATCAAAGTGAAGAAATAAAGCAGTAGTAAAAGTAAATTTTCAGTACAAAGAAATTATAAATGTATTTTTGTTTGTAACATTTTTTCTACCTGCTTTAAAACACAACTGTAGAAAGCAATAATTATAAATCTATGCTGATATAATTATAATGTATAAAATTTAATTTGTTACAATAACAGCATAAGAAGAGGAAGACTATAGCAATATAGAAACACAAAATTTATAAACTATTGAAATTAAATTGGTATAATCCATACTAGATTATAGTAAATTAATAATTAATAGTAGTCCTTAGGGCAGCCACCAAAAAATAACTAAAAATATATGGTATGAGAAACAAAAAATAAATTACAAGGTATGTTAGAAAATATCTATTTAACACCAAAGACAGCAATAAAAAAATAGAGGATTAATAAAGACAAGATATAAAAATTAACTAATTTCAAACAAATCTTACCTTATTGGCAATTACATTAAATGTAAACAAATTAAATTATTAAATTTAAAAGCAGAGATTGGGAAAATAAATAAAAGAACATAAATTACATGCCATGTATATTTAGGATTGAAAAACACAAATAGATTGAAAATAAAGGATGGCAACAACAAGTGTTGTAGAGGTTGTGAGTAAAAGGGAACCCTCATTAACTACTGTTGGGAATATAGACTGGTACAATCACTATGGAAAGCAGTCTGTCAATTCCTAAAAAAATTAATAATAGAGCTACCATATGACCCAGCAATCCAACTACTGGGTATATAACAAAAAAAAACTAGAAATAATGCATTTGCAAATGAAAGGGCAGAGCGGGACTGACTCCATTTTGTACCGTATTCTCCATCTTGTGTAACTGTGTCCCCTCTTCTGAGAAAAACCACAGGATGTGTCAGTTACTCAGCCCGCCCTTAATTCAGCCAAAGGGAATACAATGGGAACTAACCTAAGGCACTGGCAGTTTTAGTGACGAGTGAGCTGGGGCCTGGGATTGAGGTCCTTTCTCTGATGCACTAGAGCAATGGTGTCCTCTTCACCCCTTTGAGTAGAAGCTACAGGATGAGATGTCACATCATCCCATGTATTATCCAAGGGTTAATTGAAACCGCATTGACCAAACAGCAAATTAATCTCCTCCTAGACACTGCAGAGCATGAAAGTCAATGAATGTCAGCCGAGTTTGAAGAAAAGAATTTATATAAAGAAAAGGGGGGAATTGTGAGAATAAACAAGCCATCTTTTCTGTCAAAGAACAATTTAGACAGCTGCCATTTTGGACTGTGTGACTTGGGAGCCACCATGTTGGCTGCATGATGTTTAAACTTACCTGGGGGGTGCCATCTTGAAATCACAAAGACCAACCCCTCCCTTCGAATTAGCCAATCGCGAAAGACTGTGCACCTGAGCTCCAATCAAGAGCAAAGGACAGGTCACGTGCATCAGGGATTATTTGCGTTACTAACCGCAGCCCTCACCCAACCAATCGGAATCAGCCAACTCAGGTGTCTGAGTATGCCCCCGCCTCCCGACCCCTAGCCCTGTAAAATCATTGTGCTTTTGAAACTCGCTGTCTTTTGGCATCCTGCCGCTGTGTCAGTGGAAGCAGAGAGCCAAGCTCCAGCTTGAATAAAGGCTCTTTGCTTTTGCATTGGACTCAGCTCCCTGGTGGTCTTTGGGGATCTTGAAATCTGGCCATAACACAAAGACATATGCACTTCAATGTTCATTGCAGAATTATTTACAGTGGCCAAGACTGGAAATAACCAGTGCCCCGTTGTTGTAGAGAGTACCTGGGAAGGCACATAAGAATTTCATTAATTATTTTCAGCTGAACTCAGTGGTGCTGGAAGAGCCACATCCTAGAAACACACCTTGCCAGAGGCAGGTGTGTTATCAGCCTGACCTTCAGCTCAGGCACCAGGGGTTGGGTTTCATTATCTAAATTCAGTGAGGCACTAGAAACAAACATGATTATCTGGGCCCACCCAGAGTGACCATTACAAAGAAACCACAAGAATACACATAATCTCCTTTATCTTGGGTTTTATTAAAACTTCCTGGCATTTTCCTGTATAAAATAAATGCACTGTATTGGCTCTGGGTCACTGTCTCTCCATCAGAGGACAACTGTCCTACCCAGCCCCAGCTTTTTCCTTCTATCTCTGTGTCTATTTCTTTCATTTTCTCAGTCCTCAGCAGCCCCTACTCAGGAACCAGACCACTCTATAGCCATACTGGATGCTGAAAAGAGAAAAATATTTACATTTGGTGGCCAGATTTAGGGACTTGAGTACAGGGGAACTTTCAAAAGTCAGACTAAAGGATCGCTCCAAGAAGTATGCAGCACAACAAATTAAAGAAGTAAGGTAAGGAGTGGATTGTTGCAAGTTGTATTAGCTGGGTATAAAACATGGGTAATTCAGGGTCTCTGGAAAAAGACCTCTACTCTCAAATGTTTAAACCTGTGCTCAAAGCTCAAAGATGCTCTGGTAAGCATAGTCAGATTCTTGATTTCTTAAGTTTTGTTAATGAAACTTGCCATTGGTATCCTTGGGAACTGTCAACTTTCTAATGTGGGAAAAGGTCAGAAAGCAGTTGTGTAACTGATACACAGCAGAAGGTCCAGAAAAGATTCCTATTCCTACATTATGGTCTTTATTTCATGATTGTCTTGATCCAGCACAGGAGACTTTATGAATATCTACACAGGGTATAGCCATGGCTTTACAGCCTAGAGTGGAGGGATGTGAATCTCTAAAAAATACCACTTCCCCCCCTTTGTGCTTCTTCCGCCTCTGTCTCTCACTCCTGCAACCACAATCAAGAGCCTACCTGATAAAGATTTACCTCATAATTATGAGCAGGAGCTAGAGTTTGAGGCAGAGCGGGACAAGCGTCACTGTGAGCGGGATGACTCAGATGATAAGAAAGTTTAGCTCGCAGCTGCCCAACCTTTCTGGCTGGATGCAGGTGCTCAGCCAAAAGTGAAAGTGACTTCATATTTTATTTTGCTGGAGGCTCAAACTACTTATACCGGGCTGAACCAAGTAGAAAGGATTGATGGAATTTCTCAGCAACTGCCAATAATTCTTTATCTTAAAAAATCTTTATCTTTCCATCCCAGGCCACCAGAAACTCTTAGCTAGTTAAATTTCTTACTCTATGGCTGTATTGTAACTCTAATTTGCTTTTCTCTGATTTATGGTTTTATTGTGCTGTGTTAAAATATTAAGATTCTAAGATTAATTTGAAGTGTAAAATCTGTAAAAATTGCAACCCAGGGAAGTTTAAACAAAGGCCAGTTAATTCCACTCATGCCTGTGCAGGCCAGCGCTGGGGACATGAAGCATGTAAATAGATGAGCAGTAAATATAGCCAATAATAATACAGGTGCTAAGAAAATTCCCTAGACAGAAGGAAGTAACTAAAGAAGGCCCAGCCCATTGATTAGTTTTTTGGTGATCCTGTAAAATGGATGCCCACTCCCAGAAGTGTTACTAAAACTATCATTTTGCCATGATTTTATTTCCCAGTCCATCATTTGAAATTTGGATAAATGAGACATTTTTCACAATTTAGGGGTACATCTGGGATTTCTGTACCTGTGAAGGGATAAAGGCTAGATTAAGAGAAATGGTGCGCCCCACCCAATTTTGGGTGGCTCTTGAACTGAGCCCCATATCTCTGCATGGATGCTATAGAATAAACCCAAGACAGTTTTTCTTTAAAGGATGGCAAAAATGACACAAGGAAAATATACTGGCTGTACTTAGAGTAATGGATTGCATTTCAAGGTTGCCTCACAGGTCCCAGGGCACTCCTGTTTTTATAAAGGAAAATAAAATAAAATGATACTTTAACATTAAAGCCACTGAAAGCCAATAAGTTATCTCTGTTGCAGAATTTTCCAAAGTAAATGCCTTGGATAATAATAATTGACTTTAAAATCTCAAAGTTGTTAATGCAAAATATACATAACTGAAATGAAAGGTATATGGTCATTTTTTCCCAGTGGTTATTATATATGACAAAACATAGTTTTCCAAAGTCCTTGGTAACTTAAGGACTTTGGAACATTGCTAAATATCTAGGTATTTTAAAATGACAAGGTACTGAAAAGTCAGTCTGAGTTTGCCTCATATAAAAAATCTAGAGGATAAAATTGAATTTATTAATTGAGTGTGCCTTGTGTTTTGTTTGAAATATATCCTTAGATATGTGGATATGTTGCTAGTCTGATAAATGTTAGGTGTTTGGCTTGCTGGCTAGAATTTGAGGCTTCTGGGAGTTTGGATTTCAGGTTAGGTTGGGAGAAATTGTATGGTTGTGATGGCAGAGTGCATGGAATGTGGAGTTTCATCTTTGAGGGGAATGGTTATGTTTTCTCTGGAGAAATTGGTGGTTAGGAGTGTATTGTCGTCCTTATGTGTATTGTGTGTGGTGAAATTTCAACCTAGGATATATTATTTTGTTGGCCTAATTAGAGGATAGGGATTAATTCTATGGTGTGAACCAAATTTTTAATATTAACATGTTAAGCCCCAGCCTATTTTGTCTTCCGGATGGAAAGTATAGTGTCACTCACTGACATGGTGCTTAACATGTTAAACCAGTTTTACTTTAATTGATGTCTTTAAAAAATAATTACAAAAGGTGTATAATGTAATCTTTAGGTTATGTATATTTGATAGTCTTTCCATGTTAAATTTCAAGACTTTAATCAAGAGATATCTTTGGGACATTTCAAGAGCCCTAGAATGATTCAGAGATTATTCTCTCCTCTTGAAAGAAATATTTAAAAACTAAATTAGGCCTACCTAATATACTCAAAATCACATGGGGAGCTTTGTCAAATAAAAATTAATAACTCTGTTCTATTTAAATACATACAGGTAATTGGTTCTAACAAACTCCACAGTAAAATTTGCAAAAGGAATACTGTTTAAAAGTAAATTTAAAAAGGGGAATTTTTAAAATCTCTTCCACTACTATTTACGAAGTAAACTAAAAGTTATTATTTGGGCATTAAAACTCATAATTAATGAGACACCATAAAGAAAAAGAAATTACATTTACTTGAGATATATACATTGCAGTATTGGCCAGCAGGTTTCTCTCCTAGTTTTCCTGAAAAGCAACCAAGTTGGTTGTTCTGTTTAAAAGAAAGTAAATGCTTTTAAAAGAATATCCCTAAATGTGGCTTAGAGATTGCTCTAGGAAAAAATACAGTGAGAAATGTCCTTCAAATACCTAGGAACTATACTTAAAAATTAGTATGTATTAGGCCTCAAAAGGTAGAAATATGAAAGGATTGCCTCAAGACATTAAATGACTTTTAAAGGTTAGTAGAGGACATTAATTAGATAAGACTTTATCTAAAAATCTCTATGGGAGAAATGACAAATTTATTCAAGATGAAAGGGCAGACCGAGATTAACTACCATGTCAGCCAGTGGGAGTGCAGGGGTGTGCTGGTCACATCCTGTCTTTGTGTGGCCAAACCCTGGCTGCACCCTGCCTTTGTGTCGCTAGCTCCAGCCCTCACCCAACCAATCAGAATCGGCCAACTCAGCGTTTTGAGCCTGGCCCCACCTCCCTATAAAATCATTATGCTTTAAATATTTCCCTCTCTTGTGCTTCCTGCCACTGCGTTGGTGGAGGCAGAGAGCCAAGCCCAGGCTTGAATAAAGGCTCTTTTGCTTTTGCATCAGACTCAGCTCCCTGGTGGTCTTTGGGGATCATGAAATCTGGGCATAACATTTGGGGGCTCTTCCAGGATCCCCAAGACCCTGAGGGACCCCAACCTGGAAATCCTGACTGACTATGGTAGGTGTTTGTCTGTTTGTGTTCTGTCCTGTGTGGAGGACTTAGAAGACGTTCCAATCCTCCTGTCTGGAGGGACGTGGAATCCCCTCACAAATCTGAGAGGTGTCTGTGTGTTTGTGTGTTCTGTCCTGTACAAGCTCATCTCTGGTCTGGTTGTGCCCGAAGCGGTCTAGGTGGACACACTGGAGGACCACGGGCTAGAGGACTTGGAAGATGTTCTGATCCTCTGTCTAGAGGGACGTGAATTCGTCTTACAAATATGAGGTGAGGCGGGTCACTGCCACCAGTTGGTGTGAGGCTTTCACCTGGAGGGACGTGTATTCCCCTCACAAATCTTAGCTAGCATTCGGTTTTGCTTCCATGGAGTTGGAAGACAGTTTTGCTTTGTTTGGTGGGTCCTTGTTTGTCTGTTTGTGTATCTCTGTTTTATTCTGTGGACTTACTGAATGGATATTATGGGACAGACTCGACTACTCCTTTAAGTATTGTGATTGATCATTTCAAAGAGATTAGGGAAAGACCCAATGACCTCAGTGTGGAGGTCTGGAAGGGCCAGTAGACCTATTCTTGCTTTGCAGGGGAAGAGGAAGATCACCCAGGCACACCCCATCCAGGAAAGCAGGCACTGCTCCGAGAGCAGAGGGTAGAGGAGTTCTCATGGGAAGCCCGTCCTGCTCGGAGAGAGCAGTCTAACTCCATTGTCGACTCTTTGAAAAGCCAGTGGGACTCATTGATTTACTAGATTCTATTTCAGCAGCTTTTGCAGGTTCTATTCACCACCAAGGAGAGGGAGAGGATCCTTCTCGGAAGCTAGTTCTGGGCACGGACGGGAATCATACACCTCTTTTCCTCCAACTAGGCCTGAATGGGATTTCAACATGGCAGAAGGTAAGGAGAGGCTCTGGGTCTACCGCCAGACTCTAATGGGGGGCGGGGGGTCTTCAGATGGCTGCTAGGAAGCCGACTAATTTGGCTAAAGGAGATCTAGGAAATTTAATTGTACTGGATAGAGGCCAGACCATCTCTGAATTCTCCTCCAAAGCAAGAAGGATGTGGGGGAATGGAGTCACATGGCGATCCAATATGGATGCCACTCTCCAGAGGGTGTCCAAGTCTCATCTTCGCCATGTTTTTTTTTAAACGGGTAGATGGCTTCTGCCATTTAGACATTTTAAAGAAAGAATGTGATAATTTGGATTTGAATATCTCCAGGCTGGCCACTCAATTCCCCCAGGCAAAGGAAAATTTTATGGCCTTTTCAAAAGTCAAGCGGCAGCCTGGGCTTGTTGACCAAAATAATCTGAGTTTGCTTCCCCATGAGAAAACCTGCACGGGGACAGAATTGAAGCTATTAATTGATTATGTCTTGTATTTATTCTTAGAAATGTTTTTAAAAGTCTGCTCTCTCTTAAAAGAAATATTTTCAAATTAAATTAAAATTAAGGTTTTCAGCTAAATGAAAATGCCAATGCCAATTGTAGGAAATGCCTGATGCCTCTGAGAAAAGATAGTTCCATTATAGAGATGATTCAAGCTTGTCAGAATGTGGGACCAGGGACTTTTCAAGCAAATTTAGATGCTGCTGCAGTAACAGTAGGGAATAAGAGATGTTATAAGTATGGAAAAACAGGACATTTCCAAAAGTAATGTGGACAACTGAGAAGGACACAAGGTAGCACTCTAGGGAGAGGCATAAATGCTCAATCTCCAGATTCAATCCCTTGGTGTCCTAGATGTCAGAAAGGGAACCATTGGGCCAGTGTGTGTAGATCAAAATTTCATAGAAATGGGCAACAGTTAGATCATGGTAGAGGGCACGGTCAATGGCTGGGAAATGGAAGGAGGGACTTCCCCCAGCCCTTTCTTCAATAGGGGAAATCTGCCTTGCAAGGCCCACAGTGGATTCCCTCACCTGAGCAACTCCAGGAAGCGCAGGCCTGGAACTTAATAGCGGTCACTTAGACTTCCGGTATTGCTCAGCAAGCTACTCCTACAGCAATTGGGACCTGTGCCATTGGGAAATTTAGAATTAATCTTGGGGAGTAGTGGAGACACCCTTAAGAGGACTAACTGTTCTGCCTGGAGTTATTGATTAATCATGTTATGCAAATTACTTCAGGACAAAGGTTTGCTCAGATACTACTTCTACCTTATGTTGAGCAAGGTAAGGCTATAAATAGGAAAAAAAAGGACATGAAAGGATTTAATCTCTTCCACTGTGTGGAAGGCCTTTTGGGTAGGCACTTGAGCATTCTATGTTGGCCCTTTTGCCAAGAAGGGACCCTCTTCTCACAATCTAATTGCCCACAGCTGTTGCCTGAGTTTTCTGTACATGCTGAGGTTGAAGCCTCGTGGTGGCTGGTACCATGGATCTGTCTCTTGCCCAACGGTGTGAACTGGGCCCTCCCTGGAGAAAAAACCTGGGTTCCCCAAGATATGTGATCAAGTGCTGGGGCCCGCCAGCAGGCAAGGGGATACCAAGGCAGGCACTGGGTGTGGAGGCCATGGGAGCATAGGCTACCAAGGAGTCAGAAATAAACCTCACATCACTCTGCTTGGCCCTGGAGGATGGCTGGTTAGCCAGAGATGGGTAAGATTCCTCAGAGGAGGAACAACCTAAGACAAGCACGGTTGCCGAGGGGCCATGAGGAGAGAACATGGGGGCCAACAGAGGTGGGGCATAGAACCTCATCCCTCAGCATTGCAGGGTCTTGAACACTCGCCCCTTGGCTGTTTTACTTTCCACACCCTGCCCATATCGGGACCCAGGTAACAGATAAGGACTTGGACAAGCCCAGATCAGGACCAAGGCAACAAACAGAAACTTGGCTAATAGCAGCTACCCTATACCTAGCACCAGGGATGCTCAGGGCCTACTCAAGAATACAAACAATCCTTTCCATTAATATTTACATGGTAAACTAAGATTGTTGTTAGAGTATTAAATTTGACAGTAAAATAGCAGTCAAGTTTTCAGATTAATTTAATTTGGCTAAAGCAGGAAATGTACAGCAGGAGAAGGACACCTTTTCTGGATGGGTAGAGGCATACCCAACCAAACAGCTCAAACGGTGGCCAAGAAACTGCTAGAAGATATCCTATCCAGCTTTTATTTCACAGGTAACAGAGGCAGTAACCAAAGCTATAGGAGCAGATTGGAAATTATATTGTGCTTATAGGCCCCAAAGTTCAGGGCAGGTAGAAAGAATGAATAGAACTCTAAAAGAGACCCTTACCAAATTAACCATGGAGACTGGCGGGGACTGGGTGGCTCTCCTTCCGTATGCCCTTTACCGAGTGAGGAACTCTCCCTACAACCTGGGTTTTAGATCATGTTTGGCAGGCCACCCCCTATAATTCCCAACCTCAAGGCCGAGCTTTTTACTGAATTTGTCTCTTAAGAGGGCTCTAGAGGGCACACGAGGACATTTGGCCATGCCTCCGTGATGAGGCTGGCCTGACCCTGATGCCTCCTCAGTGCAGACCAGGACACTGGGTTTTTGTCAAGAGGCATCACCAGGAGACCCTTGAGCCGCGTTGGAAGGGCCCCTATGTTGTAGTGCTGACTACACCCACCGCTCTCAAGGTAGACGGCTACACAACCTGGGTCCACCAACGTCTGCCCAGCTGATCCCTCTGCAGTCCAGAAGGACCTCATCACACAATGGAGCAAGCTCAAGTTACAGCGCATTTGACCCGCCTGATGTTGGTGACTGTTGACTCTGTTCGCTGTCACCCACACTGCCGGGAGTCCACCCTTTTCCCTGGCAATAGTCATGACTTGCCTCTGTATTCATGCAGCAAGAAGGCCAATGTGTAGCCCTAGGGGAAGAATGTTGTTTTTATGTGACCATTCAGGAGTAATAATAGAAGGCGAGGTAGAAATGCAGTCCGTCTCATGATTGAGCCGTAAGTTCCAAGACAAGGGGGGGATGAAAGGGCAGAGTGGGATTGACTACTGTGTCAGCCAGTGGAAGTACAGGGGTGTGCTGGTCGCATCCTGTCTTTGTGTGGCCAAACCCTGGCTGCACCCTGCCTTTGCATTGCTGGCCCCAGCCCTCACCCAGCCAATCGGAATTGGCCAACTCAGCGGTTTGAGCCTGGCCCCACCTCCCTATAAAATCATTATGCTTTGGATATTTCTTTCTCTTTTGCATTCTGCCACTGTTTCAGTAGAGGCAGAGAGCCAAGCCTGGGCTTGAATAAAGGCTCTTTTGCTTTTGCATTGGACTTGGCTCCCTGGTGGACTTTAGGGATCATAACAAATACACTTAGGAATCTTAAGAAAGTTTTCGTTAAGTGTATGCAAAGACCTACAGAGTCAATTTTCTGATTTTATGACTCACATGTAACAGCAGTTTGGAACCATCTAAAAAATATAAATTCAAAGTGGTTTGGGGCCATCTGGTAAATCCTATCTTCCCTAAACCAAGGACACTTAAAAGTAAATAATTCCTATTTTGCAACCCTCACCAAAGCTTATGTCTATATACTCAAAAAGACTGATAGCAGAAATCTAATTAGTGTTATTTACTGTCCACACCCTAGGTCAAATAAAGTTCAGGGAACTAATAGTGGAAGGTTACCAGAGGCTTATATTGTCACAGAGGCTTATCTCTCACCTGAAGATTACTTATTATGGAAGCATTTTATCCATGTTTATGCTGATATTGGACCAGTGTTCAGGGAATGGTATTAGTTGCTGCATTAAAGTAGATGTTATACCTCAGGCATTAACCATTTTTACAGATGGATCCAGTTCTGGAAAGGATGGATCTACTGCAGCAGGGTAGCAAAGGTCCTTTAAGCCCCTTAAATTTCAGCACAATGGATAGAAATACAAGCTCTTATTTATGTCTTGACAGATTTTGCTACAGAGACCAACAACCTATATAGTAATAATGCTTATGTGTTAAGTATGCCAAAATTATTGAAACAGCTACTAATAGGGCACACTAATTCAGAGGAACTCTTTCATTTATTTTTCAGCCTTCAAAAGGTTATTTGAGAACGACAATTTCCATGTTCTATTGGCCATATTAGATCTTATTCTGGCCTTTCTGTTCCTTTGGCTGCAGGTAATGAGGAAGTAGATCCCCTCATTGCCTCAGTAGAGGAGGTCACACCATTTTCCATGGCACAGGCCTCGCAGGCCCTACATAATCAAAATGCCTTTGACTTGCACAAGGAACTCCATATTTCCTGACAGTAGGCTTTCCAAGTTGTCAAGCAATGCCTTCAGTGTGTTATCCACCTCCCTGTGCCAGCATTAGGGGTAAATCCCCAAGGACTTAAACCTAACCAAATCTGGCAAATGGATATCACAAAAAAGTGCAAAACATGTAACTAACCACTGCTTAGTGGCTTTTCCAGTCATGGGATGGCCCCTAGAGATTAAAAAAGATAATAGACCTGTCTATACTAGCTCCTCCTTTCAGCAGTTTTGCAAGCAATACCAAACATATATAAAATAGGAATTCCATATAATCCCCTAGGGACAGACAATTGTAGAAAGAGCTAATCAAATCTTAAAGATTCAGTTACAAAAATAGAAAGGTATTATCCTATTCCATAGAATCAGTTAAATCATGCCCTTTACACTTTACATTTTTTAAATTGTGACAATAAGGGTTGCACAGCAGCTGAGAGGCATCAAGCTCCTGGTGCCATAGCATCTGCCGGTATGACACAATGGAAGAATTTACAAACAGGGCAGAGGAGAGGGCCAGATCCAGGAATGTTGTGGGGAAGAGGGCACATTTATATCTTTCCAGAAGGCATTTATAACCCCATCTGGGTGCCAGAACGAGCAATGCATCACGACCATGGACCTGGTAGAACAGCTCACACCTCCTGTGATGATGCCAGCTCATCCACAAATCCCAAAGAAGGAGAAAAGCAGAAGACAGGTGACCAAGGCCACCTGAGAAGCTAGTGTCCCTACATGGGGTCAACTGGAAAAGCTGACCATCGATAATCGGCAAGGGGTGAAAGAACAGGGGGTTCAGGTAACCCCTTCCACACTTTTTGTTGCTATGCTGGCACTTGTCAGCTTCTAGGTAAGTATGGCTGCAGCAGAAACTTACTGGACATATATTTCAGACACCGCTTCCCCTTCTCTCCCCTCTCCCTGCCCCCCCCCCCATAGTCAAGCCAGCCACCTGGACCAGGGAATCAGTGCCAGTGTTTACTAACAACACCAAAAATGGTCGGGGGTAACTCTGATAGGCATATAACTTCTTCGCATGGTGATTATACTTATAATGGTTTCAGTGGGAAGCTCCCTATTTGTGTATTTAAAAAGGAGATTTCAGGATGTTTACAACTTGGCCAAGAAAATAAGATGTCTTATGGGATGCAGACATTGCTAATGTTGCAGGCCCTTGGGATATGGGAAAATATAGCCAGACAGTTACTAAACTAGGATTTTCTAAGGCCACCCAATGGCTGGCTGATAAGCATCCCCCATTTCCCTACTGCTCTAATAGCACCACTGAGTTGGGAGCATTTCCTCAATGGCAAGATTGTCCCAACTCTGTACCAGTGAGACATAATATTTCTGGCTCTGATATGTATTAAATTGGTCTCACAGGCTTGATGCTAAATATCCCCGTCATAAGCCTATGTCACCAGGATGGTTTGTAAATAATGCCCTGACCACGAAAACATGAAATTTACAGAAAAATCTTTGGCATTTAGCTGCTGCCCTTGACTTTCTTAATTTTACTGGCTTTTTCTTAGCTAATATTAAAGAAGCATGTTAATTGGGCCCTTGCTGTGGCTTATGAGTCTGTGTCCAGCCCCCATATGTATTGGTGATTGGAAATGTGAACATCACCAGATTGGACACCCATTATGTTGTCCAATGCCATCACTGTAACCTTACCAGCTATGTTTCAAAGCATAACCTGAATTAAGATATATGAGTTTTAAAGCAGCCTTCTTTTATTATGCTTCCTACTAACAAAACAGGAAAATGGTATCAAGATGCGGGCCTCCAGGCACTGCAGGAACTGCACAATCAGCTGTCCCAGGAAAAGTGTTCTTGGGAAATTATTATTTTTGGTACTGTTACCCTAGTTACTGTTATCACATTTGCTGTAACTGCTTCTCCTGCATTGACCCAAAGCATCCAGAATACAAAGTTTGTCAATGAATTGGCTCAGGACACCTCAACTACATTTTATAATCAAGAAGACACAGACAAAAGGCTAGAAACAAAGCTAAATGCTTTGGAAGCTGTAGTGATAGGACTATGTAATCGATTAGAAAGTATCAATATTAGATAGCAGCTATAATGCCATGCTGTTTTTATGTATATTTATGTGACTTCAGCCTGCGATGACAGTTCTTTATGAGATTGGAATAAAATCAAGATGCACATACAGGGAATATGGCATCATAATAATATCAATATAGACCTAGTGAGGCTACAAAAACATGTGTAAGGCATTAAGAATAGTCATGATGAAATTATATCTCCTGGGAAACTGGCAAAAGAATTGCTGGATGATTTAAAAGAAGTTAATTCATGGAATATGTTGAAACACACCATTTGGTACCTAATAGGATTTTTTTGTGCACTGCTAATTTTATTCTGCTTTCTTTCAGTCAACAGCAAGCTCCTGTGATCTCAAGTCTGAAGGCCCCAATTAGATATCCATAAGGTACATTTAAAAAATAAAGAAGAGGGAGATGTAGAGAGCACCTGGGAAGGCACATGAGAATTTATTTAATTATTGTCTGCTGAACCCAGTGGCATTGGCAGAGCCACATCCTAGAAACACACCTTGCCAGAGGCAGGTGTGTTGTCAGCCTGGCCTTCAGCTCAGATGCCGGGGTGGGTGGGGGGTTCATTATGTAAATCCAGCCAAGGACTAGGAACAAACACGATTATTTGGACCTACCCAGAAGTGACTATTACAAAGAATCCACAAGAATGCACACAATCTTCTTCATCTTGGGCTTTAGTAAAACTTCCTGGCATGTTGCTGTATAAAATAAATGCACTGTATTGGTTCTAGGTCACTGTCTCTCCATCAGAAGACAGCTGTCCAACCCAGCCCCAGCTTTTTTCTTCTATCTCTGTGTCTTTCTCTTTTTTTCATTTCCTCAATCCTCAGTAGCCCCTACTCAGTAACTGGACCACTCTCTAGCTGAGCTGGATGTGGAAAAGAGAGACATATTTACATCCCATAATAGAGAACTGGATAAAGAAGATGTATTACATATTCACAATGAATTACTACTCATCCATAAGAAAGAATGAAATAGTGCCATGTGCAACAACATGGATGGACCTTGAGATTATTATGCTAAGTGAAATTAGTCAGTCAGAAAAAGCTCATATGTGGGATATAAAACTGAAATTCATGAACACAAACAGCAGTGGTGGTTGCCAGAGAGAAGTAAGTAGGGGAAGAAGAGGGTCCTAATATAAGGTGACAGGAGAAGATTTGACTTTGGGTGGTGGCCACATGGTGCAAACCATAACTGAGAAAACCAAAGGAGCAGAGAGAGCAATCAGGTGGTCATATATTGAGGCTTGGTACAGAGTAAGGAGCATGAGGCAATGCAAAAGGTTCCAGAATTTCATAGCTCATAAGTAGCAGACAAAATATTTTGCAGATACAGATACCTGACCATCATTCCTCTGTGGCCCACACAACAGTAAAATACTCATGAAAATACTAGGAAAAACAAAACAAAACAAACTTTTCAGCCTAAGTGTTCTGTACTTATTGCAATTAAACCCACTGGGGAGAAAAAAGACACAGGATGCAAAATGCTCCCTCGCTTTTCTTCCCATCCCCCACCATTTCAGAGCAACCAAGTAGAAGCAGATGTGTGAATTCTAACAGAGCAGGTCACTACCAACTTCTGGCTACAAAAAGGTTACGCCAGGAACATACAGAAGGCAAACTAAACCACTAGTTGAGACCTAGGTAACTGGGTTATAAAACGGATCCCTACCTCCTCTGGTAATGTTTGGTTTCCAGGGCAGAGGAGACACCATCCCACAGAGATCCCAGAAGCCTTAACAGTACAAATAAGAGAAAATAAACACTTGTCCTTTAGCACCACCTATTGGTAATCAAAAGAGAGTCCTATACATTTTAACCTATTGTCAAAAAAAATTTTTTTAAGAAAGCTTTTATTCCCATAAATGTCCAAAAAGAGAAATAATCCATCAAGCACAGTGAATAAATAAGATAACAAGAGAAATCAGGAAAAGAAAACATCCAGAAAATAAACTTATATGGAAGACTGAAGAGAGACAAAATGGTGGTTGAATAGGCAGATGTGTTCTGAGCCTTATCTGGCAACTAAATCAAATAACATCCACATGGATTGGCAAAATAGACACAGCTGGTGAGACAATTCACAGCCAGGAAGGACGGAGGATGCCTGGAGAACACTAAAATCAGGGATCTGGGCTGGTGAGAGTGCAAGACCTCTGAACACAGAGGGTCAGAAGGAAGCCGCACAGCACCAAGGGGACAGGCATAACATCTGACTGTGGAAAGGAAGTCCATAGATCTACTGGTGGCAGGGGATTCTAGACCTAATCCCACAGCCATGAGAGGCTGAACCCGGAAGGGGCACCCTGAACAACTGCCCAAGCCGTGTGGTGCTGAGGGAGAAAAACTTGCAGTGGCGCAGCTCTTCCCCCCCCCCCCCGCTTTTTTTTTTTTTTTGATCTTTGCTTTTATTCACTAAAGCCAATTCATAGGATTTTACAAATACAAATACTTGCAGCTGAGGTGCAGGTGGAGATGTGGACTTGTGGAGTCTGGGGAGAGGCTAAGAAGAAGAGCAGGTCGGGGACAAGTGACCAGGAGTCTGGCACTGGGACATACTTAACACTTCGGACCAAAGCAGCCATTTTCTCCCAAAGAGATAGCCTCACCCTGTAGTTTCTAGACAACCAATAGAGCTACACCCAGACTACACCCTGAGAGGTACAAAGAATACAAAAAAAAATCAGTAGTCCCTGAGAGCTCTCAGGGAGTGGGTTGAAGAGAGGCCATTCAGTCCCAGAAAGTGATTTAGCAACTTCCCCAACTATAGCCCTGTCAGAAACAGCCACTTGAGAAATTAAGATTGAAAGTAGGCAGACAGGCTATGTGGGAAGATTTGGTTCCTCCTGCTGGCTGTCAAGGTGGTGTAGATAGACACAAACAGGAGTGCTGGATAGCTTGGAACTCCAACTTGGTTCTGACTACATAAAAGGAAACTGAGAAAGTTGCAGAAAGTACTGAAGAGTGGGATCTTAAACCAGCCCCTATGGGGCATTAAAACTTGGTGGATATGAACGACACTTTATTTTTATTATTTTGCTACCTCTTTTTTTCTTTACTTTCTTTCTTTTCAGTTGTTTCTTTATTTTTTATTTCTTTTCACATTATTTCATTCAATTTTTATTTTTATTATTTCATCTTATTTTTTTTCTTTTTTAATTTTCTTAATTTTTTTCTTTTTCTTCTTATCCACTAGTCTTCTTTCTACCTCCTCTATACTGAACTGAGATCCTCCCCATATTCATCCAAATCCTTAACTTCTGTATATAAGCTAGGCCTCTACAGATTCTTCCTCCACCCTCTTTTCTGTGTGTTTGTTGTTTGCATTTTTTGGTTTATCTGTCCTGTGGTATTTTTTTCCATATAATACACACACACACACTCACACTAGGAGCCTGGTGCATGAAATTTGTGCACTGGGGATGAGTGATCACTCAACCCAACCTGCCCCCTCACACATACTGTGAGCCCTCTGGCCGAAGCTTTAGGCCTTGGGTACCTAGCCATCACCCTGCAATGGGGCAGATGGCTGGCTCCATCCCAGCCCTGCCCCCCCCCCCCACTCCTCCAGCCAGGGCCTTAGCCCCAGCCAGCTCAAGCCCCGCTAGAACAGGCCTCGGCCACGCCCCCCCCCAGGCCCTCCCAGGCCCGGTGTGCCTTGGCCACGCCCTTCAGCCTGGGCCGTCTCAGACATGGCCCCAGGCCCAGGCCATCTCAGACATGCCACCCCCATGTCTGAGATGGCCTGGGCCTGGGGCCATGTCTGAGACGGCCCAGGCTGAAGGGCGTGGCCAAGGCACACAAATCCAAGAAGCTCATAGAGGCCCAAGCAAAATGAACCCCAAAATACCTACGCCAAGGCACATTATAATTAAATTGGCACACACCAACGACAAAGTAAGAATCTTAAAAGCTGCCAGATATAGCCAGAAAGTCACCTACAAAGGAAACCCCATCAGACTAGCAAGTGATTTCTTAACAGAAAATCATCAGGCCAGAATGGAATGGAATGAAATATACAAAGTCATGCATAGGAAAGGTCTTAATACTAGAATACTGTACCCAGAAAGGCTATCAATCAAAATTGCAGGTCAAATAAGGAGCTTCACAGACAAAAAAGGACTAAGGGAATTTATTACCACCAAACCAGAAATGTAGGAAATGCTCAAGGGTCTGCTGTAAAAAGAAATAGGAAGCGAAGAAGAAATATAAGGGTAAAGAACAAAAATGGCAACAAATAAGTACCTATCAATAATAACTTTAAATGTAAACGGATTAAATGCTCCAATTAAAAGACATAGGATAACAGACTGGATAAGAAAACACGACCCATATATCTGCTGTCTACAAGAAACCCACCTCCGAAAAAAAGACGCACACAGACTGAGGGTAAAAGGATGGAAAAAGGTTTTTCAGGCGAATGGAAATGGAAAAAAAGCTGGGGTACCAATACTTATATCCAACAAATTAAATGTCAAAGGAAGGACATAACAAGGCATAAAGAAAGCCACTTCATAATACTAAAGGGAGCAATCCAACAAGAAGAAATAATTGTGGTAAACATATACGCACCCAATACAGGAGCACACAAATACATAAAAAACAAACAAACAAACAAAAGCTGGAGGATATCAAGGGAGAGATTGACAGCAATACTATCATAGTAGGAGACTTTATTTTTTAAATATATTTTATTGATTTTTCACAGAGAGGAAGGGAGTGGGATAGAAAGTCAGAAACATCAATGAGAGAGAAACATCGATCAGCTGCCTCATGAACACCCCCTACCGGAGATGTGCCCGCAGCCAAGGTACATGCCCTTGACCAGAATCGAACCCGGGACCTTTCAGTCCACAGGCTGATGCTCTATCCACTGAACTAAACCGGTTTTGGCAGGAGGAGACTTTAATACCACACTATCACAATTGGACAAATCCTCTAAACAAAAAATCAGTAAAGAAACACCAATCCTCAATGACTCACTAGACCGGATGGAATTAATTGACATCTTCAGATCATTTCACCATAAAGCTACAGAATATACATTCTTTTCAACTGCACGTAGGTCATTTTCAAAGATAGACCATACGTTGGATCATAGGCAAAGTCTCTCCAAATTCAAGGAGCTAGAAATCATATCAAGCATATTCTCAGATCAAGGTGTCATAAAGCTGGAAATCAACTACAATAAAAATAATCAAAAGAAATCAAACACATGGAGACTAAATAGCATGCTATTAAACAATGACTGAGATCAATAAAAAAATAGAAAACATCATAGCAACAAATAACAACGATAACAAAACAATCCAAAATCTATGGGACACAGAGAAAGCAGTTTTGAGAGGGAAGTTCATAGCTCTACAATCCTACTGCAAAGAAACAAGAAACAATGGTAATAAATTATCTAACCAAACAAATCAAAGAGTTAGAGAGCAACAAGAAAAGCCCAGTGTGAGCAGAAGGAAGGAAATAGCAAAGATCAGAGCAGAGATAAACAACATAGTGACCAAAGAAACAATTAAAAAGATCAACAAAACCAAGAGCTGGTTCTTTGAAAGGATAAGCAAGACTGATGAACCTCTAGCCAGACTCACCAAGAAGCCGGGAGAGAGTACCCTAATAAATCAGAAATGAAAGAGATGAAATAACAACAGACCCCTCCGAAATAAAAAGGATTGTTAAAAAAAATACTATGAACAACTCTACTCCAACAAACTGGACAACCTGGTGAAAAAGGATATATTCCTAGAAAAATATAACCTTCGAAAACTCAATCAGGAAGAATCTAAACAGCTCAATAGATCAATAACTATGGACGAAATTGAGGCAGTCATAAAAACCTTGCAGCAAACAAATGCCCAGGGCCAGATGGCTTCTCAGGGAAGTTTTACCAAATATTCAAGGAAGAACTGAAAAATATCTTCCTCAGACTATTCCAGAAAATTCAACAGGATGGAACACTTCTGAACTCCTTGTATGAAGCTAGCATCACCCTAATACCAAAACCAGATAAAGATGACACAATGAAAGGGAATTACAGCCCAATATCCCCCATGAATATAGATGCCAAAATCCTCCATAAAATTCTCAGCAAATCATTTCCAGCAGTATATCAGAAAGATCATACACCATGACCAAGTGGGATTTATCCCAGGAATACAAGGATGGTACAATATCCGCAAATCAATAAATGTGATACATCACATAAACAAATTGAGAGATAAAAATCACATAGTCATATCACTTATTGCAGAAAAAACATTTGACAAACTCCAAAGCCCATTCTTGATAAAAACTCTCAACAAGGTGGGAATAGAAGGATCATACCTCAACATAATAAAAGCCATATATGACCATCCCACAGCCAACATCATACTCGATGGGCAAAAACTACAACCATTTCCCCTAAGAATAGGAACAAGACAGGGATGCCCACTATCACAATTGCTTTTGACATAGTACTGGAAGTATTAGCCATTGCAATTAGACAAGAAGTAGAAATAAAAGGCATCTAAATTTGAAAAGGAGTAAAGCTATCCGTATTTGCAGATGACATGATATTGTACATAAAAACCCAAAAGACTCCATAAAAAACCTAATATACTTAATAAATGTGTTCAGCAATGTAGCAGGCTACAAAGTTAACACCAAGAAATCTATGGCATTTCTATACACCAATAGTGAACTTACAGAAAGAGATACTAAAAAAGTAATCCCATTTACCATCACACCAAAAAAAATTAAGATACCTAAGAATAAACTTTATTGAAGAGGTAAAATTCCTATTCGTGGAAAACTATAGGACACTGAAAAAAGATAGAGGAAGATGTAAACATTTGAAAGAAATGCCATGTTCATGGATTGGGAGAATCAACATCATTGAAATCTCCATACTACCTAAAGCAATCTATAAACTTAATGCATTGCCTATTAAAATACCAAAGGCATATTTCACAGACATAGAGAAAACTCTTCAAAAATTCACCTGGAATAAAAAAAGACCACGAGTAGCTACAGCAATCCTGAGAAAGAAGCACAAAGTAGGTGGTATTTCATTAACACATTTAAAACTGTATTGTAAAGCCACTCTTTTCAAAACAGACTGGTACTGGCACAAGAATAGACATATAGACCAATAGAATAGAATAGAGAATCCAGATATGAACCCAAACCAGTATGCTCAATTAATATTTGACAAAGGAGGCATGAAAATAAAATGGAGTCAAGATAGTCTCTTCAATGAATTTTGTTGGGAAAATTGGACAGATACATCCAAAAAAATGAAACTAGGCCACCAACATGAACCATACACAAAAATAAACTCAAAATGGATATAGGACTTAAACAAAAGATGGGGAACCATAAAAATATTCGATGAATTCACAGGAAGAGAAATCTCAAATATATGCTGAAACAACTTCTTCACTGATACTGCTCCAAGGGTAATGGAAGCTAAAGACAAAATAAACAAATGGGACTACATCAAAACAAAAAGCTTTCATACAGCAAAAGAAACCATCAACAAAACAACAAGAAAACCCCCTGAATGGAGAACATATTTGCAAATGTTATCACTGATAAAGGTTTAATCTCAAGCATCTACAGGCAAATTCTACAACTTAATAAAAGAAAGAGAAATGATAAAAAATAGGCAATGGACTTAAAAAGAATCTTTTTGAAAGAAGACAAAAGGAAGTCCCACAGAGATATGAAAACCGGCTCAAAGTCAATAATTATCTGAGAGATGCAAATCAGAAAGACAATATGTTACCATCTCACACCTGTCATAATGGCTTTCATCAAGAAATCAACAAAGGACAAGTGCTGGTGAGGATGTGGAGAAAAAGGAACCCTTGTGCACTGCTGGTGGGAATGCAGACTGGTGCAACAACTGTGGAGAACAGTATGGAGTTTCCTCAAAAAACTAAAAATGGAGCTCCCAGTTGACCAAGTGATCCCACTTCTAAGACTATATCCCAAGAAAATAGAAACACGAGTTAGAAATGATATATGCACCCCTATGTTCATAGCAGCACAATTTACCATAGCTAAGATTTGGAAACAGCCTAAGTGCCCATCAGCAGTTGAGTGGATTAAAAACTGTGGCACATATACAGAATGGAATACTATGGTGCAGTAAAAAAGAAGGAGTTCCTATCATTTGCAACAACATATATAGATCTAGAGATCATTATGCTAAATGAAATTAGCCAGGCAGAGAAAGATAAATATCACATGATCTCACTCATTTGTGGAATATAGTGAACGGCATAGACTGATGAATAAGAATGGATCCAGAGACTAAAAAACATACCTCAGAATGTCAAACCTCAGGGTAAGTGGGGGGTGGTGAAGAAAGGGGGGAAAGTCAATATATTTGAACTCTTGAACTAAGGTAAGTAATTTTGTTTTTACCTTCCTGACAAAGTTTATGTAAAGTCTTAAATAAATTGGCAGCTACTTTGAAATTGAATTGACATGTCCTAGAGCATGTCATCTCCTATGGACACCAGTCCTTAGGCTAGGCCCTCCGCTAACCTCCTGTGATACCATAATATTCTTACATGATATTATTTTACAATGTCATTACAATTGATAATCGACAACAGCATATTGTACAATTATCCCAAAGAAACTTAGAAACTAATTCTTTGAATGTTTGGCTGCAATTTAAATAAGGACATCAAAGGAATTAATCCCTTTCAGAAGGAAATAAGGCACTGGGAAGGCACTTGAGCATTCTATATTTGCCTCTCTTGCCCTTTTTGCCAAGAGGGACACTTTTCTCACAATCCAAGTGCATACAGCTGTTGCCTGAGCTTTCAGTTAAAGCTGAGGTTGGAGCCTCTAGGTGGCTGGCACCATGGATCTCTGTTGCCCAATAGTGTGAGCTGGGTCCTCCCTAGAGAAGAAAACTGAGTCCCCAGAGATATGTGATCAGTAACAGGACCCCGCCAGCAGGTTAGGGGATCTCAAGGCAGGTGCTGAGCAAGGAGACCACGGGGGCATAGACTACCAAGGAGAAAGAACTGAACCTCACATCACCCTGCTTGGCCTCGGAGGATGGCTAGTTAGCCAGAGACCGGCAAGATTCCTCAGGGAAGGAACAACTTAAGGCAGGCACAGTCACAGAGTGGCCATCAGGAGAGAACTTGAAGGTCAACAGAGGTGGGGCACAGACCCTCACCCCCATAACCTTGCAGAGGCCTGTACTCTCACCCCTTCTGAGGGATGTCTCTTGCCCCCATGGCTGCCTCGCCTCCCTTTCCCAGCTTAGATCGGGACCCAGGTTACAGATAGAGACTTGGCCAGCATCAGCTGCCATATATCTAAATATAGTCTAGCACCAGGAATGCTCAGGGCCTACTCAAGAATGCAATAATCCTTTCCACTAATATTTACAGGGTAAAGTAAGATTATTGTTTGACTTTTAAATTTGACAGTAAAATAGTAATCAAGTTTTCATATAAATTTAAATTAGTCAATTGAAATAAGTGAATACTGAAGGAAATTTAGTTGTACTGGACAAAAAACTGTTCCTAAATTTTTAACTACAATTTCTATTAGTAGTTCATCTCATCATAGAATTGCATAACATGCAAAGAACCTAAAGCAGTTATATTTTTGTGCAAAAATTAAAATCACCAAGACTGCATTATAAAATTTACAAAAGCCTCCACTAATCAAAACAAAAGAGAGGATAGTGGGGTAATACCATGTAAGGAAAAATATCCTGTAAGTAAATTACATCTAGAAAATTGTTACTCAGAAAATTATTTTCCTTTTGTAATGCTAACAGCAGGACACCCATGAAAAAAACACATGGTGTCAAAATAAGCCAAAGCATAATCATTTGGGTAAAAATAAAAAGAATCCCAAATCTAATTTACAGAAAAGATTCCTTTATTAACTTTTGGTTGAGAATATGTTTGTGTATTTTCAAGAAACAACTCCAAGACCATATGGATTCCTGCAACAAAGAGAAATTGACAGGTCTGTTCCAACCATGAAGACTGTCCAGAGATTGAGGATGCTGACGACACCTTGCCAGCTAGCAGTCAGAAGCTGTGCATCACTGCTTGCCCAGGACCAAAGCAGAGAGGGTGTAACCTACATTGCCACCATTTGTCCACCATCCAGCTACCATTGCTGGCATGTACACATAAGGAACTATTTGACATTGAAATTGGGGCTCAGAACTGTTGGACATTGAAACTGAGACTCAAACATTTTTTGTTCTTATGTGTTTATTTCTAGTATGCAGATGCAAGATTTTTTTAAAGAGAAGAAACAGGGAAAATAGACACAGAGGCAAAGAAGCATTGAACAGACTGTCGAGCTACAGTGGGAGGACAGGGGAGGGTGGGGGCCAGTGGTTGTAAGAGATCAATCAAAGAACTTGTATGCATGCATATAAGCATAACCAATGGATGAAAGACACTGCGGGGGGGGGGCAGGTGAGGGCATGTGCTAGGGAGTAAAGGAGGCTGGGGGGAGGTCTTTGGGAGGGTGAAAAAGGAAACATATGTATTACTATTTGTAATACTTAAAAAAATAAATAAAAGAAAAACACTATGGACAGTTTCAACAATAGGCTGGAGAATTGGAGGACCACATTAGTGAACAAAACACACCCAAACTGAACTGGAATTGGATAAAAAAAATTATAAGACAGAAGGAGATACTAAGGGAGATTTAGGACAACCTGAAATGAAGCAACATACAAATAATCAGGGTGCCAGAAGAAAAGAAGTGGAGCAGGGTTGGAAAACCTATTTGAAGAAAAAATGTCAGAACATTTCTTTGACTTGGGGAAGAAAAAATCACACATGTGCAGAATGTCCCAAAGAAGATGAACCAAAAAGATCCAAATGAAAACACATCGTAAGTACGATGGCAAAATTTCAGGTCACAGAGAGAATCTTAAAGGCTGCAAGAGAGAGAAAGTTACATACATGGGATTTCCCAATAGGATATCAATTGATTTATAAACAGTAACACATTAGGCCAAAAAAGAATGAAAGAAAGTTTACACAGTGATGCAATGCAAGGGACTAAATCCAAGAATACTCTATCCTGCAAGGCTCTCATTCAAAATTGAAGGGGAAAAAAAGAGCTTCAAAGACAAAAACGGCTAAGGGAGTTTATCAATACCAAGCTAGCAATGCAAGAAATGCTAAAGGGACTGGTATAAAAAGAAGAAACAAAAAATGCAAGAAGGAACACAAGCACAAAAAAAATTAACAAAACAAGTACCTATTAATAATAACTTTAAATGTAAATAGAATATATGATCCAATCAAAGACATTGAGTGGCTGAATAGATAAGAAAACATGATCCAATATATACGCTGTCTACAAGAGACCCACCTCAGAAGAAGGGACTCACACAGACAGAAAGTGAAGAGTCGAAAAAATAATGAAAGTCACTTCATAATACTAAAGGGGATATAACGCTGGTAAACATATATGCATTCAATGCAGGAGCACCCAGATACATAATAAAAACCTGAAAGATATCAATGGAGAGGTCAACAACAATACAGCCATAGTAGGGGACTTTAATACCTCACTGACATCACTGGATGTCAACAAAAATCATCAAAGCAACAGCAATCCTAAATGACTCACTAGATCAGATGGACTTGTCATCTTCATAGCATTTCATCCAAAGCTAAAGAATATACATTCCTCTCAAGCACACATGGGACATTTCCAAAAATTGAACACAAATTGGATCACAGGCAAAGGCTCTGCAAATTCAAGAAGATTAAAGTCATTTCAAGCATCTTCTCAGGCCACAATTGCATAATATTAGAAATAAATTACAATAAAAACAATAAAAAATTTAAACATTTGGAAGCTGAATAGCATGCTATTGAACAATGATTGGGTTACAAAAAACCCCCCAAAAACAAACAAACAAACAAACAAAACAACAACAGCAACAACAACAAAACAAAGAAGAAATTCATCCTGAAAATGAATGACAATGAAAACACAATAATCCAAAATCTATTGAACAAACTGAAAACAGTCATAAGAGGGAAATTTATAGCTCTACAGGCCTATCTCAAAAAATAAGAAAAAATGGAAATATATTACATAACTCTACAACTTATTGAATTAGAAAGATAACAATGTTATCTCTGATAAGGGTTTAATTTCTGACATTTACAGAGAACTCATACAACTTAACAAAAGGAAGATAAACAATCCAATAGAAAATGGGCAAAGGACCTAAATAGACACTTTTTGAAAGAGGACATACAGAAGGCCAAAAGACATATGAAAACATGCTCAAAGTCACTAATTATCTGAAAGATGCTAATCAAAATGACAATGAGGTACCATCTCATACATTTCATAATGGCTATCAACATCAAATAAACAAATGACAAGTGCTGGCCAGGATGCAGAGAAAATGGAACCCTCATTCACTGCTGGTGGGAATGCACACTGGTGCAGTCACTGTGGATAACACTGTGGAATTTCCTCAAAAAGTCAAAATGGAACTCCCATTTGACCCAGTGGTCCTACTTCTAGAAATATATTCCAAGATAAAAGTCACACAAGCATAGCATATCCAAAACAAGATGAACCCAAAAAGATTCAAAGGAAGACACATGGTAATTATGATGGCAAATATTCAGGACACAAAGAGAATCTTAAAGACTGCAAGAGAGAGAGAGAGAAAGTTATATACAGGGATCTCCCATTAGATTATCAAATGATTTCTTAACACAAACACCATCAGAAAGGAGATGTGTACCCATATGTTCATAGCAGCATAACTTACAATAGCTAAGGTTTGAAAACAGCCTAAATGCCCATCAGCAGATGAGTGGATTTGAAAACTGCAGTACTTCTACACAATGGAATATTATGCTGCTGTAAAAAGGAAGGAATTCCTACCATTTGCAACAGCATGGATGGGCCTGGAGACCATTATGCTAAGTGAAAGAAGACTTAGAAAGATAAATATCACATGATCTCACTCATTTGTGGGATATAATGAGCAACATCAACTGATGAACAAAAACAGATCAAGAGACAGAGAAGCATTGTTCAGACTGCCAAACCTCAGAGGGAATGCAGGGGGGTTGGGGGGAAGGGGTAGAGGTCAACCAAAGGATTTGTATGCATTCATATAAGGATATCCAATGGATACAGACACTAGGGGCATGAGGGCACAAGTGGGAGGTGGAAGGCAATGGGGGGATAAGGACACATATGTAATACCTTAATAAAGAAAAAAATAGATATGGAATGCTGTGATTCAAATGAAAAAGAATTCAAGATTGCAGTTATGCAAAATTCTTTGTGATCATGAAAATTCAGCAAAGCAAGTAAATGAGCTAAGACATAAAATCATTGAACAAAAGTAGTTAATACAGAAGATTAAATCTATTATAAAAAACTCAGGAATTCTGAAACTGAAGAACTCAATAAATGAGATGAAGAATGAATTAGAAGGCTTAGGAGATAGAGCAGGCTAAATGGTGGAAATAATAAGTGATATAGAATATTGAAATCTAGAAATGACAGATAGAAAAAGAGAGAGAATGAAGGGTTAAAAAAAATAAAAGAACTCTATGAAAACTATGTGACTCCACTGGAAAGAGTAATATAAGGACAATGGGTATACCAAAAGCAGAAGAGTGGGACAATGAAACATAGAACCTATTCAAACAAGTAATTGAGAACTTTCCAAATCTATGGAAATAACTGAATCCTCAAATCCAAAAAGTTAACAGAACACTTATTATCTCAATCAAAAAATGCCTTATCCAATATACATTATAACTGTCAAAAAGTAATGACAAATAAATAATTCTCAAGGCAGCCAGAAAAAATAAGATGGTAAACTATTAAAAAATACAGTATTATCAGGTTTTACAGTAGAAACCATATGAGCTAAGATAAAGTAGAACCAAATGTTCAAATTATGAAAAGAGAGAAATCACCAGCCAATAATAATGTATCCAGCAAAGTTAACCATTAGACAAAAAGAATAAATGCTTTTCCAGACATACAGAAAATGAGTGACTTTACCTCTACAAGAGCTGTATTTTTAAAAATGCTAAAAGGTTCTCTTCTATCTGAAACAAAAAGACAAATGATGCAAAACTATGAGTAAGATAACTAACAGAGGGACAGACACAAGAATTGAAACCTTTCTTCAGAATAGGGCATTATATACTTAAATATAACATGAAAATTGAAGAAGGTAAAAGCATTTTAAAAAGAAGACAATAGCTCCTGCAATTTGCAAATTAAAAAGAAAACATAAAAGGGAAAGAGAAGTAAAGAACTGAACTTGTACAGGTCTATGGAGATAATATGAAAACAAGACTACTGGGGGGATTAAAAATGGCTGCAGAGCAAGTAGAAGCTCACAGACATGCTCTCGGGACCAAACTGGAATTACAGCTAAAATACAGAAGAACCATTCTGGAGAAATCAACTGAGAACTAGCTAGAGAGAACCTTGATAACAAAGGATGGAAAGCTGAGATTGTGTAGAGACTGGTAGGAAAGGCAGAGTCCAAACGGACTGGCAAGGCTCCCAGAGACAGCAGCTAAAATTCCTGAGAGATATTTCATCTGTCGGGGGTTGCCACTGAGAACTCTTGAGTCTAATCCCCAAGCTGGGCTCCCCAGAATAGAGCACCACAACTGAAAAAGGTGTCCACTTAACATCTGGTTGCGGAAAACAGCAGGGTTGTTGTCTGCCAGGGAAAGTTTGGTGGAATTGCAGGCACCTTTTTAAAGGGCCAATTCACAAAATATTGTGTGCATCCACACATTTTGGGCTCTGGCAGAGGGAGGGCAGAGTAGACTGGAGCTATATAACCATAAGTCAGGCTTGGGGTATCTGGAGTTAGAGTTTGGAAAGCAGACACCCTGGTTTCTTGTGCTGAGTCATTCCTTCATGCTGAGGAGGTCATCTTTCTCAGGCAAACTTTGCTATCCTGCTGTTTTTGCCTGGAGGGAAGATAATTTATCCCCTCTATTGGAAAATCCCTTGCCCCACCCTGTGGAGTTTCTGAGGAGAATTAAGAGACTAAGAATAACAATTAGCCTTCAGGCAGAAGTAATTGCCCCACCCTATTGGAAACCTCAGCCCACCTATGGATGATTGCTTAAGGCTGCTCCAGACTGAATCTAATCAGACTGCAGGCAGAGGTGGTTTCTGGAGGCTTGAGTCTTTGCCTGATATAATTAGTCAGAAGCAGCATTTTGGGTCCCAACCACAGACACCATCCAGGGCTGCTCAGCAAGGAAACAGCCAGTGGACTCCAAGCCTCTGCAGTTGACACCTGCAGGAGCAGCTCCATGGGAGGAAGGCTGTACAGTTCAGAACAGTGTCCATCAAGTTGGGAGACTCAATGCAGACCCAAACTCTGAGTTAGAGTACCCAAGCACTCCACAGCTGGTACAGTGACAATGGGGTTGAACCTCACTGGCACAAATTTGGAGGGGAGATCCCTCCCACACATGGGACATCAACAATCAAGTCCCAATTACAACAGGAGTACATAAACAATGTACACTAAGGGCATTCCTAGAGCATCCAGCTCAGGTGAAAAAAGAGACTACACCACTGCACCCTTTAAGACACTTTGTACATAAGGTCATCCCACAAATATTGAGAGGCATAGTAGTTCTAATACATAGAAGCAAATACAAAGAGACAGCTAAAATGGGAAGACAAAGAAACAACTACCAAATGAGAGAAAAGTACTCTCCAGAAAAAGAACTAAATGAGATGGAGGTAAGCAAACTATCAGAAATAGAGTTGAAAACAATAGTTATAAAGATTTTTAAGGAATGTAGTGGAAATTACAACAGCATGAAAAGGGAAATAGAGGCTAATAACAAGAACTAGACAAAAATGAAGAATAATATATCTGACATGAGGAACACACTGGAAGGGATTAAAAGTAGCTTGAATGAAGCAGAGGATCTAATCAACAATTTGAAAGACAAAGTAGAAATAAATACTCTTAGATCAGCAAATATAAAAAAGAATTGAAAATCAGGAAAATAGCTTAAAGGAGCTTGTCGGAAACCAATCCTGTCTCACTAATAGAAAGATGTGCATAGGAGCCAGGGAGGCTGGTCAACAACTTTAATTGCTCTGAAAGGTCAGAGCTAAAAACATTGTTAACTGAAACACCTCTGTTTGTTCTTGTGTATTTCTGTTGTTGGAATTTCCTACCTGGGGACTATGGGCGGATCCCATAGCCTTAATAAAAGGGATAGCCAGGCCAGAGCACAGGGCAGTCCTTCAACTAGAGATGAGCTACCGCCTGACCCCCATTTCCCAAATTTATATTTTCTAAGTCTCTCTTCACTTGTGTATGGCCTTCTCCAGAACTGAACCCTGAACCGGGAACCCCCAATCATGTGGGACATGAAAAGGATTCCCACATCTGGCGCCCAACCTGGGAACATCTGGAGGAAATTATATTTTTTGCCTAGAGCAAAGGAGATGATATTTTTGCCTAAAAGAGCAAAGGAAGAAATACACCAAGAAAAGGTGTGGAGATTTCACTGTAGGCAAAGCCCACAGACTAGCTGCAGAGCCGAGGTCTGTATGTAGGGTGGGAACGTCTTTCTAAACCAGGCTAATGGGGAAGAATTGGATTATAAAATAATGTGGTTTCTTGTTCAAATTAAAATCTTAGTTTGTATTTGGAATCTAAAAACTGTAAAGAGAACAGAAATTCCACTGTTGAAACTGCCTCTGGTGTGGAGAATTTCAAAGGTGGCAAAAGAGGGCAGGGCTATATGCTCTCCCACAATGAAATTGCTTAAGGTATTTAAAAATTATAAAAGAACTCACAGGGAAATGCAAATTTTGGCCAAATTGGGTGTTAGTTATTACTTTAGAAAGCAAAAAAGAAAAAGGTTTAAGATCTGCCTTTATCTTTTAAGCATGAAAAGAAATTCAGCCAGATCTGCAGGATGTGGGGGAAGGGAGCCATGTGGCGATCCAATGTGGACGCCACCCCAGAAGGCCATTACAAAAGGGTCTCATCTTTGCCATGTTTTTTCCAGTTTTAGTGACTTAAAACTTTTACAAAATCTAAATGCACTGGGGATTTCTGTACACTTGTAAAGGGAAAGGACAGTTTTAAAAACTAAGACATGGCCAAGTCTCCATATTGAGACATTTTAGATAGAGTTTTTTAAAGCTGAATTTAACCTTTTGTTATGTACAGAATAAATACCCAAAAGACCTTTTAACATAAGAAAGATGGTGGATATGAACCTGAGAAATGAAATTCCAGTTAGTCCAGGAGAAGAATCATTTCAATAATAAAGAATGATTTTAGAATGTTAATGAATGGTATAAAAAGTTAACTTTTGGGCCTTCAAGAAAATCAGTAAATTGTGTTACAAAAGAATCTATCCAAAGTAAATGCCCTAAAATAATCAGAATTGGATTTGAAACTCCAAAATTTGTTGAAATATAGATAAATGATGCATTATAAAGATCTAAAAAGTCCAGGTAACTGGCTATGCCTTTTGTTAATGGAGGAAGAAGGGTAGTTGCCCTTCCCCCAGCACAAGGTAGAACCGGTTTCCTGCCAGCAGCCATCTTTAAAGAATGTGGCAATTCACATTAGAAAAAACCAAAATTGGTTTTCCAGAGCCACTGGCAAATAAAAATCAAAAGTTTAAAGTTCCTTCCTCGTGAGAAAAACCTAGAGAACAGAATTGAAGCTATTAATTAATAATTTCTGGTGTTTTTCTTAGAAATGTGAAGTGTTATTAATCAAGGAACTGCTAAATGTTTAACTTTCCAGCTTTAGAAATTCAAAGTGCAAAATTGTGAGAAATTATATAAATGTGGTAATTAAATGCCTAAAGTATAACTTGTTTTTTGAAAAAAATATGTGTTCTGCTTTCTCTGGTAATTAGAAATGCTAAATATTTTACTTATTGGTCTAAATTTAAAAAGGAGAATTAATTCTATGATACAGTTTAAATTTAATTGATATTCTTTAAAAATAATTTAAGTATATGATATTTAAATCATATATAGATAGATATGTATATTTGATCTTTCCAAGTATATTTCAATACTGTGAGGGGAACTTTTAGACATTTCAAGGGCCCAGAAATGTTTTCAAAAGTCAGTTCTCTCTTAAAAGAAATATTTTTAAATTATACTTGAAATAACATAGAAAGTATTATCAAATAAAATTAATCAATATATTTTACTTATACATATATTAAATGTTATGAAAGTTTTGCCTCTAAGAAGGACAAAATAAAGTAACAGTATATATTTTACATATATATATATTAAGTGTTGTGGAGGTTTTGCCTCTGGAAAGGGCAAAGTGCAACAACAAAATATTTCTTAATTATAGCCAAATTTTGAACAGCAGAATCTTAAATGAGAACCAATAAGTAAGATACCTAAACTTTACTGAATAAGTTTTTGTGTTTTTTAATTAAAGATAGCTACTTAAGTTACTTTATAAATTAGCTTTTAAAAATATAATCAAGGTCTCATGAATTAAATTACATTGAGAAGCCAATGTTTTTATAGGTAACTGAATTTAAGTAAAATATAAAAAACAGATTAGAAGCCACCATTTATTTACTGCCTGAGTTTGGTAGCCATCTATATTCTTAATTGAGCTATAGGCGGGGCAACATTTGCAGCTTGTGAAATTTGCTTTACTTTTTAAATGAAGATGCTTACTTTAATTACTTAAATAAATTAATTTTTAAAAATTAAAATTAAGGTTTCCAGCTAAATAAAAAGCCAATATTTTTATAAACAATTCTAATAAAGGCCAAAAACAGCTAGTAAGATTTGTTTTTCTGCAGTGTTATTTTGACTGTCTTTTAAAGAAGGGATTAGACAACCACCATGATAAACACATGGTCACTGATCACATGGGGGGCCACTGCCATCTTGGAAATAACAAAGGCCAACCCCCTACTTTGAATAAGCTAAGGTCTTTGTAAGCAATTTAAATGAGTCATCTAAGAAAGTTACCCAAGCCTTCCCACGGTCCCTCTGTGGGTGCAAATAAACCTAAGGGAATAATCTTTAAAAATATAAAGTTCTAGCTTATTAAAAAGGAGAAATTTGAAAATTTTTGAAATCTCTTTAACAGGTATTTACAGGATAATCTGAGGATTGCTATTAAAATATTTAATCTGTACTAGTGGTCATCATAACCCAAGGAGAAATAAGGGCATATTCATGATTTAATACAAGAACAAATAGAGGCTGGCCACATAGAACCTTCCAATAGTCCTTGGAATATGCCTATATTTACAATCCCTAAAAAAGCGACGGGAAAATGCGATTGTTACATGACAATAGAGCAGTTAATGAATGCTACTATGCATACCATCGGAACTTTACAACCTGGACTCCCAGCGCCTTCACAAATCCCTTTAAATTGGTCTCTTATTGTAGTAGATCTTAAATATTGTTTTTTCACAATTCCCTTGGCACCTCAAGATAAACAGAGGTTTGTATTTTCAGTACCATCTATTAGTAATATAGAACCCATGAAAAGATATCAATGGAAGGTTTTGCCTCAAGGAATGGCCAATCGCCCTACTTTGTGTCAAAAATATGTGGCTCAAGCTGTTCAGCCTTTAAGAGACAAATACTCCCAATGTTATATTATTCATTATATGGATGACTTGCTTTTAGCAAGCCCACGGGAAGAGCAGACTTTGGCTATGTTTTCCCAGTTACAAGAGGAGCTCCCTAAATGGGATTTAAGAATTGCTCCAGAAAAGGTACAAAAAGAAACGCCTTTTCAATAGCTGGGAACTATAATTAAAAACCAATGCATTAGGCCTCAGAAGGTGGGGATGAGAAAAGATTGTCTTAAAAGTTTAAATGACTTTCAGAAATTATTAGGGGACATTAACTGGTTAAGACCTTATCTGAAAATCTCTACAGGAGAAATGACAAATTTATTTAATTTACTTAGAGGTGACTATAATCTTTCCTCTCCCCGAACTTTAACAGATGAAGCTAGGAAGGAGTTGCTAAGAGTTGAGCAGGCAATCTCCTTAGCTCAAGTAGCACGGGTCCAGCCCAAATTGCCTTTATTGGGACAAATTAATCCTACTGGATATAGTCCCACTGGAGTCATCTTTCAAAATAAAAATTCTTTTACCATTATTGAATGGATCCACCAAGGGGATCAATCCTCTAAAACTGCAGTTACATATGTAGAACTAATAGCCCAATTAATATTTCAAATTAGAAAAAGCTGTAAACAGCTTAGAGAGGAAGAGCCCTAGTGTATCTACTCATCCTTCATTTGGAAGCAATTAGAAATGTTGTTTCAGATTGATATGAATTGGCAAATTGCTTTAAGTGGATATTCAGGGGAACTTAGCTGTCACCTAAAAGATAAATTACTACAATTTTTGTATAATATCCCCATCTTTATACCAAAAAATAATAGAGAGGAACCTATTCCTGGAGTTTTAACTGTTTTTACTGATGGATCATCTAATGGGAAAGCTGCTTATCATACAATAAATTCAGACCGAGTCATATTGACCAGTCATCTTCTGTACAAAGAATTGAACTTAAGCTATTAAGGCTGCATTGCAGGACTTCCAAGAATCTCTTAATATTGTCTCTGATTCCTCTTACGCTGCAAACTTAGTGAATAGAACTGAAACTGCCTGGTTGAAATGGCTTAATGATCAAAGTTTATTTTTATTATTTAAACAAGTTCAGCAGATTGTACATCAGAGACAGTATCCTTTTTATATCACTCACATCAGGGCTCATAGTGTCCTGCCTGCTCATTTAACAAAAGTAAATGCACATGCTGATCGATTGGTTGCTGTGTTAAAACTCATCAGCTTTTACATCAGCCTGCCAAAATGTTGTCTAAACAATTTTCAATCACTCGAAAACAGGCAAAACAAATTATTAAGGAATGTCCCACTTGCATATTATATCTACCTCAAGGGCCTAATACAGGAATAAACCCTAGAGGTTTGTTAAGAGACCATATCTGGCAAATGGATGTAATGCATTATACTCCCTTTGGACACCTTGGAGCATTACATGTGTCTGTAGACACCTTTTCAAAAGTCCTATGGGCTGTTGTATCTACAGGAGAAATGGAAAAACAGGTTATTAATCATTGCCTAGCTGCTTTTGCCATCATGGGAGTTCCAAAAATTATTAAAACTGTTAATGGGCCTGCTTATACAAGCTGTCAATTCCAGGAATTTTGTAAAAAATGGAAAGTTCACATTACAAGGATACCTTATAATTCCCAAGGACAGGCAATTATTGAATGACAGCATCAAAGGTTAAAATCCCAACTTGAAAAACAAAAAGGAGGGATTATGGAAAAATCACCTGTGGGTAAGATGCACCAAGCTTTAATTACTTTAAAATTTTTCACTTGTGAAAATGGGAAGACTCCTATGGAGACCCATTGGCACCAGAATATAACAAAAGAAAATGGTCTAGTTAAATGGAAGGATCCCGAATCTGGTTTATGGAAGGGACCTGATCCATTATTAACCTTTGGCAGAGGGTGTGCTTGCATATCTACAGAGAATTTTTCCAAACCTGAGTGGATTACTGCTAGAAATATTAAACTGCATCAGAAATCCAAAAAGGAAACTAGCCAGAAGAGCAGCAGGAGGACGAGCTGGACAACAAACAGCCTAGAGACCACCCAAAGCATGGTAACGAAGATGGTACAGATTCATGAGGACATCTTTCCGGCAATAATAGCAGTAATCAACTGTACGGTAATATTACCTGGAGCAAAATGGGAAAGTATTTTGGACTTATGTTCTTGACCCTTCATGGGTAAGAACCCATATGTGGGTTGATCACCTATATACCAAACACCCTGGTTCATCCAGGAGCAACAGGGGGGGAAAGTATAATTACATAGGTGTCACCACCCAGCTTCTCTTTTTTATGACACAAATTCGAAACACTACTCCTTTCTTTACAAAATTAAAGAAAGGCCTTGCATGGACATCAAAGGAGGGGAGGCAAAAGCTATCACACATCTACTATTACCACTTGCTCCTAGGAGAGGTACAGAAACATGTAATTAGACATTGTCTATACAAAAAGAAATTGCCAGCCAGTTCAAAATTTAATTGTCATGGCTTAAGCAAGAATATCCTTACATGATATAATTCTGCAATGTTATTATAAATTTGGTATTTTACAACAGCATATTGTACAATTATTTCAAACTTACTTATAAACTAAATCTTTGAATGATTGGCAGCAATTTAAAAAGAAAATGAAAGGATCTAATCCCTTCTACTGTGTAGGGCCTTTTTGGATAGGTACCTAAGCATTCTATGTTGGCCCTTTTTGCCATGAAGGGATCCTCTTCTCACAATCTAATTGCCCACAGCTGTTACCTGAATTTTCTGTACATGCTGAGGTTGAAGTCTTGTGGTGGCTGGTACCATGGATCTGTCTCTTGCCCAATGGAGTGAACTGGACCCTCCTTGGAGTAAAAACCTGCATTCCCCAAGATATGTGATCAAGTGCCGGGGCCCACCAGCAGGCAAGGGGATCCCAAGGCAGGCATTGGGCATGGAGGCCACGGGAGCATAGGCTACCAAGGAGACAGAAATGAACCTCACATCACCCTGCTTGGCTCCTGAGGATGGCTGGTTAGCCAGAGATGGGTAAGATTCCTCATGGAAAGGACAACCTAAGACAGGGACAGTCGCAGAGGGGCCATCAGGAGAGAACATGGGGGCCAACAGAGGTGGGGCATAGAACCTCACTCCCCCCCTCATTGCAGGGGCTTGAACACTCGCCCCTTCTGAGGGAGGTCTCCTGCCCCATGGCTGCTTCACTTCCCACTCCCAGCCCATATCGGGACCCAGGTAACAGACAGAGAATTGGTCCAGCCCAGATTAGGTCCAAGGCAACAAACAGAAACTTGGCTAACAACAGCTACCTATATCTAGCACCATGGATGCCCAGGGCCTACTCAAGAATGCAAACAATCCTTTCCATTAATATTTACTGGGTAAACTAAGATTATTTGTTAGAGTATTAAATTTGACAATAAAATACCAGTCAAGTTTTTCAGATTAATTTAATTTGGCTAAAGGAAATAAGTGAAAATTCTAGGAAATTTAATTGTACTGGATAAAAAGCCATTCTTAAAGTATTAACTAAAATTTTATTGGTAGTTCATCTCATGGTATGATTGCTTAACATGTGATGAACCTATTATGCTAAAAATTATAAATTTAAAGTGATCAAAACTGCATTATAAAGATTCCAAAAGCCTCCATTAATTCACAAAAAAGGGAAATAGTGGAGCAATATAATGTAAGAAAAAATTATTCCTGTAAGTACATTAAATTTTTTTACTTTAAAAAATTATTTTTATATGTAACCCTAACAGTAAGACACCCATGAAAAACACACAAGATGTCAAAGTAACCCAAAGGAAAATTGTTTGGGAAAAAATAAATAGGATCTCAAGTCAAAAGATTCCTTTATTAACTTTTGGTCAAGAATATGTTTGTATATTTTCAGAAAACAACTTCAAGACCATGTGGATTCCTGCAACAGAAATTGTCAGGAATGCTCCAACAATGAAGACAACAGGAGAAACAGTCCGGAGTTGGAAGATGTTGATGACACCTTATCATGCTAGCAGTCAGCAGCTGTGCGTCACTGCAGGTTGCCCAAGACCAAACCAGACAGGGTTGGACCTGCATTACCACCATTTGTCCACCATCCAGAACTGAAATAGCATTGCTGACATGTAAATATAAGGAACTGTTTGGACATTGAAATTGGGACTCAAAAATGTTGGCCCAGAAAGAAACTTACTGATTCATTTGCCTCTCAGTATGGCCATTGTTGCTTGTCTCATTTTTTGTTCTTATCTGTTTATTTCTAGTCTGCAAATGCAAGATTTTTTTTAAAGAAAAATGGGGGGATATGCCGGAAACCAATCCTGTCTTACTAATAGAAAGATGTGCATAGGAGCCAGGGAGGCTGGTAAACAACTTTAATTGCTCTGAAAGGTCAGAGCTAAAAACATTGTTAACTGAAACACCTCTGTTTGTTCTTGTGTATTTCTGTTGTTGAAATTTCCTACCTGGGGGCTATGGGTGGAACCCATAGCCTTAATAAAAGGGATAGCCAGGTCAGAACACAGGGCAGTCCTTCATCTAGAAATGGGCTACTGCCTGGCCCCCATTTCCCAAATTTATCTTTTCTAAGTCTCTCTTCATTTGTGTGCGGCCTTCTCCAGAACCCGAACCCTGAACTGGGAACCCTGAATCATGCAGGACGTGAAAAGGATTCCCATAGGAGCTCTAGGAAAACATGAAATGCAGCAACCTCCTCATCATAGGAATATCAGAGAAGAACATGAATGTGGAACAGAGAACCTTTCTGAAGAAATTATGACATAAAACTTCCCCAATCAGGTGAAAGAAAATGCCACACAAGTTCAACAATGCAGTCAACATGAATGCAAAGAGACCACACCTAGACACATCATAATTAAAATGACAAATGTTAAAGACAAAGAAAGAATCTTAAAGGCAGCAAGAGAGAGAGGAAATTACATACAAAAAGTTTCCATTAGAATATCAACTGACTTCTCAATATAAATACTTTGGGCTAGAAGGGAGTGGCATGAAGAACTCAAAGTTATGAAAATCAAGGGTCTAAATTCAAGACTACTGTATCCAGTGAGGCTATCATTTAAAATTGAAAGTGAAATAAAAAGCTTTCTAGAATAAAAAGGTTAAGGAGTACATTACCACCAAACCAGCAATGTAAGAAATGTCAAAAAAAAAAAAACTGCTTCAAAAATAATAAAAGGAAAGATAGAGGATCATAGGTATAAAGAAAACAAAAATGACAATAAATATATACCTATGAATAATAACATTAAAAGTGAATGGATTATATGCTCCAGTCAAAAGACATTGGGTGACTGAATGGATAAGAAACATGACCCATATATATGATGTCTACAAGAGACCCACCTGATAACAAAAGATACCTTCAGACTGATAGTGAAGGATGTAAATATATATACCATCATTCTTATTGCAAGTGAAAATGAAAAAATGGAAAGGAAAAAGAACCCTGCTGTATCAATACCCATATCAGACAAAACAGACTTTAAGACAAAGGCCACTTTATAATAGTAAAGAAAATGATTCAACAAGAAAATATAACCCTTGTAAACATATATGCACCCAATATAAGAGCAGCTCAGTACATTAAAAAACTCTTGATAGATTTTAAGGGTGAGATTGATAACAATTGCAATAGTGGTGGTCTTTAATACCCCACTAACATCACTGGATAAATCTTCCAGATAAAAAATAAACATGGAAACAGAGGCCTTAAATGACACTCTCAACCAGATGAATCTAATTGATATCTGCAGAATATTCCATCCCAAAGAACAAAATCTACATTCTTCTCAAGTGCATATAGAACATTTTCAAAGATAGACCACATGTTAGAACACAAAACAAGTATATACAAATTAAGAGAGGTTGATATAATACCAAACATATTCTCAGATCACAATGAAATAATGTTTGAAATCAACTACAGTGAAAAAATTAAAAATACATTGAGGATAAATAGCATGTTATTAAACAACTAGAGGCCTGGTGCACAAAATTTGTGTATGGGGGTCAGGGAAAGGGAGGTCCCTCAGCCTGGCCGGCACCCTCTCACAATCTGGGATGCCTGTGGATAGAACCTAAATTGGCAGTCGGACATCCCTCTTGCAATCTGGGAACACTGGCTCATAACTTCTCACCTGCCTACCTGCCTGATCACCCCTAACCACCTCTGCCTGCCTGGCTTATTTCCCCTAACCACTTGCCTGCCTGCCTGATAACCCCTAACTGATCACCTGTCTGCCTGATCAGCCCTAACCACCTCTGCCTCGGCCCCCACCATGGTGACTTTGTCTGTAAAGACATTCAGAATGACCACCAGAAGGTCATTTGGCTGTCTGGTCTAATTAGTATATTATGCTTTTATTATTATAGATGAGTGGTTACTGATGAGATCAAGCAAGAAATTAAAAACTTCCTAGAAATAAATGAAAATGAATACACAACCACCCAAAACCTATAAGATATGGTGAAAGCAGTCGTGAAAGTAGGCCTACCTCAAGAAACAAGAAACAGCACTAATAAACAATCTAAACCTACAATTAATCTACACTAATAAAAGAAAAATAGGCAAATTGACTGTATCTTCGCAATGCCCACCAGCCAATAAGGAATGGGTATGCAAATTAACCCAGCAATGATGGCAGGTTAATTTGCATACACAGGTGCCAAGCAGCCAGAGGTGTTCCACAGCACCCCAATTTCTCCTGGCCTTTGGGCAGTGTGGGAAGGTTTAAAGGCAGCTCCAGGCCAGAGTGAAGGCAGCAAGGTGGCTCTGGACTGGAGCAAAGATGGTGACAGCAGCAAGGGGAAGGAAGGCTCATTCTTGCAGGAATCTTAATGCATTGGGCCTCTAGTTGAATTATAAAGACAAGAGCATTAAAAGATCAGAGGAAGTAGAAGGAAGAAAATAATAAAGATCAGAGTGGAAATAAATGACATCGAGACTAAAATATTAGCATAAAAGATCAATGAATCCAAGAGCTGCTTCTTTGAAAAGATAAACAAGATTGATGAACCCCTAGCCAGACCCATCAAGAAACAGAGATGATCCGAATAAATAAAGTCAGAAATGAAAGAGGCAAAATACAATGCACACTACAGAGATAGAAAGGACTGTAAGATAATAATATGAAAAACTACATACCAACAAAATGGACAACCTAAGTGATTCCAAAACTCAGTCAGGAATAATCAGAAAGCCTGAATTGTCCAATATTAACTGATGAAATTGAAGCAGTAAATAAAAACTCCCAGCAAAAAAAAAAGTAAGTCCTGGACCTGATAGATTTATAGGTGAATTTTACCAAATAGTCAAAGAAGAGCTAATACCTATCATTCTCAAAGTATTCCAAAAACTTCAAGAGCCCGTTACACTTCCAAACTATTTTTATGAAGCCAGCATTATCCTAATTCCAAAACCAGATAAAGACACTACAGAGAAAGTAACAGGACAATATCTCTGATGAACACATGCTAAAATCCTCAACAAATGTTAGTAAATCAAGTCCAGAAATATATTAAAAAAATCATATACCATGAACAAGTGGGATTTACTCTGGGGATGCAAGCCTGCTATAATTAATATTCACAAATCAGTAAATGTGATACATCACATAAACAAAATGAAAGACAAAAGTCTCATGACTATATCAATAGATGAAGAAATAACATTGTACACAATCCAGCACCCTTTCTTTCTTTCTTTTTTATAAATCTCTCAGTAAAGTGGGAATAGTGGAATCACACCTCAACATAATAAAAGCCATATATGACAAACCTACAGCCAATATCAGACTCAATGGGCAATAAATAAAAGCATTTCTCTTAAGAACAGGAAGAAGAAAATGATGTTTGCTTCCACCACTCTTATTAAATATGGTATTGGAAGTTCTATCCATAAAAATCAGAAAAAAGAAGAGATGAACAGCATCCAAATTGGAAAGGAGGCTGTAAAACTGCCACTATTCACAGATGACATGATATTGTATATAGAAAACCCTAAAGACTACCTGGAAACCACTGGACTTAATGAATGAATTCAGCAAGGTAGCAAGATACAAAAAGTAAACATCCAGAAATTGATGACATTTTATACACCAATAACGAACCATAAGAGAAACTAAAAGAACAATTCTATTTACAATTGCAACAAAATGATTATGAAACTTAGAAATAAACATAAGGAGGTAAAAAGCCTGTACTTGAAAAACTATAGAAAATTGAAAAAGACAGAGAAGGAAATATAAACAAGTAGAAGAATATGCCATGTGGATGGATTGAGAGAATTAACATTATTAAATTGTCTATACTACCACAAGCAATCTATAGTTTCAATGCAATCCTAATTAAATTGCAATGGAATATTTCACAGACCTAGAACAAACACTCCAAAAATGTATATGGGGACAAAAAGAACCCTGAATAGCTGCAGCAATCTTAGAAAGAAGAATAAAGTTGGAGGGATCACAATACCAGACATCAAATTATACTACAAAACCATTATAATAAAAAAAATCCTGGTACTGGCATAAGAACAGGCATATAAACCAATGAAACAGAACAGAACCCCCAGAAATTAACCCAAACCATTACAGTCAATTAATATTTGACAAAGGAGGCAAGAATATACAATAGAGTAAAGACACTCTCAAAAGATGATGCTGGGAAAACTGGACAAACACATGGATAAAGATGAAACTAGACCACCAACATATACCATTCACAAGAATAAAATAAAGATGCACAAAAGGTTTAAATTTAAGCCATAAAATTATAAAAATCCTAAAAGAAAACATGGGTGGTAAAATATAAGACATCTCATGCAGCAGAATTTTTGCCAAAACATCTCCTAGGGCAAGAGAAAAAAAAAGGAAAAATAAACAAATGGGAGTATAAGGAACTAAAAAGATTCTGAACTGCAAAATGAAAAGGGAACCCTTTGCATGGAAGAACATATTTTTGCAGAAAGCTATCCATTGTCTACACTACCATGATAGTGCAACAGAGAACTGGGAAGGCTGCTTAATCTTGAGATTTAGCAAGGGCTAAAAGCTATGCACCAATTGTTCTATTGAGACAATGGTGGCCCAAGCAATTTCTTGACCTAATAGTCTCAAATTAAACCTTTAGTAATATTTACTGACCTTTAAGATAGTCTGTCTGCTACTGGATTGCCTGCCTGACTAAGGGCAAGATGTGTATTCTAAAATTGAATAAAAGCTAATAGGGCCAGGGTCCCAGTGAAGCCTTTCCACTAGAGAAGGGCTCTCTGCCTGGCTCCTTATGATTTCTAAATTCATATATCTTGTCCAGTATCTTCATTTGTGCATGGCCCTTCTCCATATCCTCAATGATAGCCATGCTGGTTGTGACTTTCACATTTGACTTCCCAATGAGGAACACCTGGAGAAGATTTGCTGGAGTGAAATATGAACTTCACTGGAAAGATGGGAAAATCACTGAAAAGGTGGGGAAATTTGCACGTACAAAGCCCATGCCAGGTTTGGAAGTCACAAAACCATAAGTGGGTGGGAACATCTTTTATTTTAACCAGGCTATAATGGGGCATAATTCGAGTGAAGGGGAAAAACTTTATTGTAGACTTTTGGCTTGCATGCTCAAGGATAAAGGAATTAAAGTGTCAGAAGGTATTTTCTTACAGTTTTTGCATATTATTATAGAACATAATTCTTGGTTTCCTGTAGAGGGTACATTAGATGTTGAATGTTGGGAAACAGTAGGTCAGAACTCGAAAAAATACTCAGCAGGAAAAACCTTGCCTCCAAATTGTCTCTCCTTATGGAACATGGCATTGCATTTGCTGGAACCTTTCAGAGAGGCAAAAGAGGATAAACCTCCTCACCTTACACCCTGTGATCCTAAAGAGGAGCAGAAAGAAAAATTGGAGGAGTGGCCTTCATGCCCCTCTCCACCTCCATGACCTGATCCTGAGACATTTAATTCACCACTAAGAATCACCTGTGCAAAGAGCTATCCAAGAAGGATTAAAGGACACGATGATGGAGGAGAGACTTACTTTTCCTATTATACAGGTACCTAATGCACATTTCCAAAATAAAATAATAAGACATCATGAAAAAATTGACTTTAGAATGATAACAGCCTTGCATGAGTGTAGTACAAAATGGTGCTACTGCTCCTTTTACCAGAGAAAGTATGACTAACATTTCTGAAGCATTCCTATCTCCTTATGATTGGTACTCTCTGGCTCATGTAACCCTGGATAGAGGAGATTATTTACTATGGAAGGGAGAATTTTTAAAGAAATGTCAGGAACAAGTTCACGCAAACTGAGGGCTGAATGATCAAATAACTTATGAAATGTTAGCAGGACAAGGACAATACAGTGACTAGCAGAATCAACTACATTATGTGCAACAAGCTTATGAGCAAATTAGACTTTGTGAAAAAAAAGCCTGGTGGGCTTTACCAGCAAAAGAGGACCCTGAGGGAGCTTTTAGTAAGTGTATGCAGAGCACTACAGAGTCATTTTCTGATTTTGTGGCTTGCCTCACTTGAATGGTAAGATGACAAATACAACATGAGACAGCAGGATACATTTTAATTCAGCAATCCTATATAATAAATAGGTAATATGCAAATTGACCCTCCCTCCATCACACCATCACAAGATGGTTATGCACACAGTGGAGGCAGGGTTCCCATAATACAAGATGGCTGCACCCACAGGGGAGATTGGGTTCCCATAACAAGCTGTAAGGAGTGATCAGCAGGGACCTGAGGCTGTGTGGCACCAGGCTAGGATGAGGAGACCTGAGGCCATGCCCCCCAACCCAGAGCTGGGCCAGGGTACCTCAGGCCATGCCCCCAGCCCTGTCATCAGCCCGGAGGACCTAAGACTGCACCCCCTGCCCAGAAGGGCTTGACGGGGGACCTGAAGCTGTGCCACCCACCCAGAGGGGCTTTATGGGGTGGGGCATCACCCAATAGGGGTGGAGCTGTCTGGATCTGGGTCTCCTGCAGTTTTTAAGTGCATGTGGGCAGTGGGCAGGGATTTGACTCTAGTGCCCATGATGCGCCCCAGACTCTGACAGGAGGGAGATTTTCATATACATTTTGCTAATTTTATTTAATCTCTGACACTTCTGTTATAGAGAAAGGGCAAATAACAATATTGAAATATTTCCTCTAATTAATTCCCTTTTAATGTGCACAAATTTCGTGCACCTGGCCACTAGTTAGCTTATGAAAATACCAATGCTGATTGTAAGAAATGTCTTATGCGTCTGAGAAATAATAGTACCATTACAGAAATGATTTAAGCACATGAAAATATGGGATCAGGCACTTTTCAAGCAAATGTTCTAGCTGCCACTGTAACAACAGGGAATAAAATATGCTTTAATTGTGGAGGAACAGGACATTTCAAAAAAGAATGTAGGCAACCAAGGACAAAAGGTGGTGCCCCAGGGAAAGGTGTGAGCATTCTGCCTCCCAATTCAAACAACACAAATTCAACCACTTTATGTCCTAGATATCAAAAAGGAAATCATTGGGCTGGTCAATGTAGATTGAAATTTCATAAAAATGGGCAGCCATTAAATCAAGACATAGGGAATGGCCAACCACAAGGAAATGGCCAGAGGGGCTATCTCCAGTCCTGTCATCAATAGGGGATTTTTGTCCTGCAAGGCCTACAGTGGATTCCCTTATCCAAGCCACTCCAGGGTGCGCAAGCCTAGATCTCAACAGTACAATAGTAGTCACTTTGACCCTCAATATGGCTCAACATGTTGTTCCTATAGAAATTTGAGGACCTGTACCACTGGAAACATTAGGATTAGTCTTAGGAAGAAGTTGAAACACTCTAAAAAGACTGTTTTGCCTGGAGTCATAGATTCAGTCTATGAGGAAGAAATCAAATTTCTATAGGAACAACATGTTGAGTCATATCGAGGGTCAAGGAAGAAGTCGAAACACTCTAAAAAGACTGTTTTGCCTGGAGTCATAGATTCAGACTATGAGGAAGAAATCAAGGTAATACTAGAATGCAAACATACTATGCAAATTACTCCAGGACAAAAAAATCACTCAGATCCTACTTCTACTTTATATTCAGCAGGGTGAAGGTATAAATAGGAAAAGAAGAACACAAGGATTTGGAAGCACAGATATCTATTGGATACATGAAATTAGAAAAACCTATTCTATGATTAATTTAAGAATAGAGGGAAAACTGTTTAAAGGTTTAGTAGACATTGGAGTGGATGTTAGTGTTATCAGTAAAAAAATCTGGCCTCCAAATTGGTCCATGGTAGAAGCTATAGGCTCTATTAAGAGGGTTAGAGTTTCTGATAATACACAACGTAGTGCTGCAGTGTTAAGGTGGCAAGATTAGGAAGGACAGACAGGATGGTTTCAGCCCTACATCGTCTCTGGAATTGCACGCAACTTATGGGGCTGGGATATTTTAGGTTTACAAGCTTGTATTATTACCAACAGGGGACAGCAGTTAATAACTCAGATGGGATATCAGACTGGTCAAGGCTTAGAAAAAATAATCAGGGAATTAAAGAACCCATTCAAGCCTATGGAAACACAGGAAGATGAGGATTAGGATATCAGTTGTTTTAAGAATGGTCACTGCTCAGTCTCCTCACCCTCATGCTGATCCTATACAGTGGAAAGATGATAGACCTATATGGGTGGAGCAGTGGCCATTAACCAAGGAGAAATAAGGTCATATTCACGAATTAATATAGGAAGAAATAAAGGCTGTCCACATAGAGCCTTCCAATAGTCCTTGGAATGTGCCTGTATTTATAATAACTAAGAAGGTGACAGGAAAGTGGTGATTGTAACATGATCTTAGAGTGGTTAACGCCACTATGCACACTATAGGAGCTTTACAGCCTTCACAAATCCTTCTAGATTGGTCTCTTATAGTAATATTAGAGGCTCCATGCATGAAATTTGTGCATGGAGCCGGAGGTATTCCCTTAGCTCTGCCTGCACCCTCTGCAATTTGGGACCCCTACACCTTTTTCTTATCTAGCTAACCTCTTTACATTTAAAAAAATAACTGAAATATCACCTATTCTAGGAAATCCTCTTTGAACAAATGTCTTTACAATCTGTATTAAGTATTGTCATAGTATACCATTATTTTTTCTTTAACAGCTACTTAGAGTGCATGCAATGTGGTTTTCATTCTTGCATTTGAATTTTTTCTTCTTGCTCTTGTAATAGCAAAGCTTATCGGATTTACATTTGCCCTTCAAAGGCTTATATTTGGTTCAGTTTCTAGTTGGCTTGCTGCTTTCTTTTTAAGCAATAAATTTGGGTTGTGATAGTAAGCCTCACTAGTAATCAAGCATGTAGGTCTCTCTATCTAAATATTTCTATAATACCTATCACTTTAGCATACCAGAGATTGTGTTCATTTATAGAAAATAATAATAAATGCCACTTGATCATTTGATCTTCTAGTAATATTTTATAGCAAGATTTATTATTCTAGTAATTTAACTATTATAAAACTGAGGTGTACAGAAATAAATTACATTGATCAATAAAGAATAACTCAAATATCAAAGCATAGTATACTTAGGGCGTCCCTTGTCCTGTGCCTCAGATGTCATAGCATAGCACACAATTCACGTTGAACTCAGCTTCCTTTAAAATGGGAAGGGATGCCATACTCAGGAGGCAGCTACTTCCACACATATTTTTTTTAATTTAATTCATAGCAAATACTCTTTGTACTGATTATTGGAAAATCATCTTAGCAATTACCTCTGTTCCTCTCTGTATTGTTGCCTTACATTCTGATGATATTACTGCATTTTTATCATATACTCGCTCTAATAAGATTTTAAGGGCAGAGATCATGACTTGAGCTTGTGATTCTCTGTTATAGTGCCTAGATAAATAATCAAAGGCCATCCAGTCCAAATGACTTGTGATGAGAGAGGCCTACCCTTGCTGGAGACCTCTGATTTCTATTTAAGGGCCTTACTTGTTCTGTGCCTTTATAGAGGGGTGAGAAGGGGTTGAGGGAATTTGAGGAAAACCAGACAGAATTCTCCTACTAAGAGATTTTGCTAAGCTGACCACGGGAACCACAGGGCATTTGTCCAATTAAAATCCAGACACACAGGAATAACAAAGGCACTAGTCATCTACTGCTAATGCATGGGAATCAAACCCCAGCCTGCAGGTACACCCCCTACCCCCCCGCAGTCAGGACCAGGCCACTGGGTAGACCTGAGCTGGCGCTCCTAACTCTAGGGAGAGGGAGACTTCCCATGGCTGCAAGCAAGAGGCCCTGGACTCCATACCACACACCCAAAAAGGTCCTCAGCTCAGGTTGGTCAGCAAAGTGGCTTCTTCACCTGGAATTGCGAGGCTGCCTCTCCTGTTCGACAGTGATCACGGGTGTGGCCTCTGCCTGTCCAATTGGCTCCATAATCATGATGGCAGTCTCAGCTCTGCCTGTCCAGTTCCCCCGTGATCGCGATGGCAGGTCTGGGCTCTGCCTGTCCTCTTCGCCCCATGATTGTGATCACGATTGCGGGTCTGGGCTCTGCCTCTTTAGTTCCCCTGTGACTGCCATCGCTGGTCTGGACTCTGCCTGTCAAGTTAACTCTGTGATCACTATCGCTGGTCTCTGCTTTGCCTGTCCAGTTCCCCTGTGATTGCCATTGCTGGTCTCGGCTCTGCCTGTCCAGTTTCCTGTGATTGTGATCACCATAGTGGGTCTCTGCTTCGCTTGGCCTCTTTCCAGGGTGATGGGTAGCTTAGACCCTGCTGGAGGCTTAGGGTGCTGCCAATTGCCACCAGCTCATGACACCTTGGATCTCCTAGGAGGCATAGGGTGCTGCCCCCCCCCCAGATATGCAAATATACCCACCATATTTGCTAGGTTAGCTTGCATATCACTCCTGATTGGCTGTGAGCTTAGTGAAGGTACTGTCAATTAGCACATTACTCTTTTATTAAGTAGTATGTCCTAAGGATTGTTTTTTTTTTTCACCATTTCCTTGGCTCCTCAAGATAAACCAAGATTTGCTTTTTCAGTGCTATCTATTAATAATATAGAACCTATGAAAAGATATCAATGGAAAGTTTTGCCTCAAGGAATGGCCAATAGCCACACCTTATTTCAAAAATATGTAGCTCAAGCTGTTCAGCCTTTACAGGACAAATATTCCCCATACTATATTATCCATTACATGTATGACTTGCTCATAACAAGTTCATGGGAAGAACAGACTTTAGAAATGTTTTCCCAATTAGAAAAGGGACTCCCTAAATGGGGCTTAAAATTGTTCCAGAAAAGGTACAGAAATAAATGTCTTTCAAATATCTAGGAACCATAATTGAATACCAATGTATTAGGCCTCAAATGGTGGAAATACGAAAATATTGTCTTAAAATCTTAAATGATGTTCAAAAATTATTAAGGGACATTAACTGCTTGAGACCATATCTGAAAATCACTATGGGAGAAATGACAAATTTATTTAATATACTCAGAGGTGACTCTAATCTTTCCTCACCCCAAACATTAACAGATGAAACTAGAAAGGAGTTACTAAGAATTGAGCAGGCAATCTCCTTTGCCCAAGTAGCATGGGTATAGCCTGAATTGCCTTTACTGGGACAGATTAATCCTACTGCAAGTAGTCCCACTGGAGTCATCTTCCAAAGTAAAAACTCTCCTGCTATTATTGAATGGGTGCACCTAAGGCATCAGTCTTCTAAAATTGTGATTTTATATATATAGAACTCATGGCTCAGTTAATATCTCAATTCAGAAAGCACTGAAGGCAGCTTAGAGGAGAAGAACCTCAATGCATTTATCTTCCCCTCACTGGGAAGCTATCAGAAATGTTATTTCAAACTGATTTGAATTGGCAAATTGCACTAAGTGGATATTCAGGGGGACTTAGTTGTCACCTACTAAAAAACAAATTACTATAATTTTATATTATACCCTTATTATACCAAAAAATACTAGGCAGGGACTTATTCTTAGTGCATTAACTGTTTTTACTGATGGATCATCAAATGATAAAGCTGCTTATCATACAATAAATTCAGACGGAGTCATCCAGACTAGTCATACTTCTGTACAAATAATTGAATTAGAGCCCATTAAGGCTGCATTGCATGATTTTCAAGAGCCTCTTAACATAATTTCTGACTCTTCTTATGCTGCAGATATAGTAAATAGAATTAAAACTGCTTGATTTAAATGGCTCAGTGACCAAAGTCTATTTATACTATTTAAACAAGTTCAGCAGATTGTATAACAGAGACAATGCCATTTTTATATTACTCATATTAGGGCTTATAGCATCTTACCTGGCCCTTCAACATAAGGAAATGCACATGCTGATCAATTGGTTGCTTTATTAAAACAGGCCATAGAATCTCATCAGCTTTTACATCAGCCTGCCAAAATGTTATCTAAACAATTCTCAATCACTTGACAGCAGGCAAAACAGATTGTCAAGGAATGTCCCACTTGCATGTTACATATACTTCAAGGGCCTAATACAGGAATTAACTCTCAAGGATTGATAAGGGACCATATTTGGCAAATGGATGTAACACATTATACTCCTTATGGCATTGCATGTCTGTAGACACTTTTTCAAATGTCCTATGGGCTACTCAGTCCATAGGGGAAATAGAAAAACAGGTCATTAATCATTGCCTAGCTGCTTTTGCTGTCATGAGAATTCCAAAAATTATTAAAACAGATAATGAACTTGCTTACACAAGCTGTCATTCCTAGCAATTTTGTAAAAAGTGGAAAATTCAGAATTACAAGAATCCTAATATATAAAAAAACAGGAGCTGTGATGACCAAAACAACCAGATGGACGACCTACCATCAGGCTGTGTGGGCCAACAAGGCCTGCAGAGGGGTTAGTGAGGAACAAGCAAATGACTGAACAGCAGGCTGCGTTGTGCAGCTAGGCTGGCAGCAAGGTTAGTGAGGGATGACCAAATAACTGAACAGCAGGCTGTGTGGGGCAACCATGCTGGCAGGGGGGTTAGTAGGGGATGACCAAACAACTGAACAGCAGGCTGTGTGGGGTGACCAGGCCAGCAAGGGGATTAATGAGAGACAACCAAATGATTGAACAGCAGGATGCATGTGGGGGCAGTTTGGAGCTACCAGGTTGGCAGACAGAGGAGGTTAGTGATGATCTGGCTGGCGGGGGGTGGGGCAGTTAGGGGTTTTCAGGAAGACCAGCAGGTGAGCAGTTAGGAGCCAGTGGTCCTGGATTGTGAGAGGGATATCCGACTGCTGGTTTAGGCCTTATTCCTAGGATTGGGCCTAAACTGACAGTTGGACATCCTCTGAGGGGTCCCCAATTGAAGAGGCTATAGGATGGGCTGAAGTGATACCCTCCCCCATGCATTAATTTCATGCACTGAGCCTTTAGTACCATGTAATTTCCAAGAATAAGCAATTATAGAATGCCAACATCAATGGCTAAAATTCCAACTTGAAAAACCAAAAGGGAGAATAATAGAGAAATCTCTTGTAAATAGACTACATCAAGCCTTAATTATTTTAAATTTGTTCACGTATAATGCTGATGGCAAGACACCCATGGAATTACACTGATGTCAGAATAAGCCAAAGGAAAATGGTCTGGTTACATGGAAAGATCTTGTCTGGTTTATGGAAAGGCCCTGGCCCCCTGTTAATATTTGGCCAAGGATATGCTAGTGTATTTCCTGAAAACTTCTCTAAGCCCATGTAGATTTCTGTGAGAAATATTAAATTTCAACATGGATCAAAGAGAAGAACCGGCCAGATTAATGAAAACTTTGCACTTGAAGACGCACCTTGCAGCTGGGTTGATCCATCGTCTAATGTAGTCACTAATAATACCAAGCACCTTGGTCATCCAGGAGGACCACAGGCTGGACAAGAAAGTATATGGGCAAAGTATAATTACATGGGTCTCACTACCCGCTTCCTTTTGGTATAACACAGAATCTAACTACTGCTCCTTTGTGTGTGGAATTAAAGAGAGATTTCTTGCTGGTATGGACACCAAAGCAGGGGGAAGCAAAAGTCCAAATGCATCTACTATCACTACTTGCTCGTGGGAGTGATACAGAAAATGTAACATTACTAAGACACCTCCCCCCACTAAGCCATTATATAAAAAGTTCTATGAATGAAACCCCCCCTGAGGAAGAAATTAACTGGTATGACTGTTATAGTGACCGCGCCACCAGCAGAAAACTTAATAATAGTTTTTCCTTTGTGGATTGGAGCCCCTACAGGTCTGTGTATAGTAACAATCACACCCTAAAATGGAAGGGGATCACGTCCTATCTATATGTTGAAAGTAATAACTCCATCTCATGGTATGGAGGAGGATTTGTTGGATCTCAATTACAACATGATAAAATAGGCAATGGAAATTGTCTGCTGCACTTGCACCTATAACATGGTATAGCTTTAACTATAGCTCAGATGATTCCATTCATACTTTATGGGACACTCTCGATAAGACAGTATTTGCCACTGCTTGTGTATTTGATCCTTTTTACTCCTCTCAGGCCACATCCAGATGTGCCTTAATGCAACAAGCCATTTCTATGAGGTGTAATGCACAGTCTTCACACTATCCCATTGTATGAATTCTACATTTTAAAAAGATTCCCTTATTTTAAAACAACCTGCTTTCTCTTGGGTTCCTACTAACCTAACCGAGCCTTGGGAATCTCATCAAACCTACCAACTGTTACATGATGTGGTAAAAATCTTAAAAAGAAAAAAGGTTTCTTGGAATATTAATTGCAGGACTCTTTGTGCTTATAATATTACTCACTTCTGTGGGAATTGCTGTTTCATCCATGGTAAAAACTGTCCATATTTCTCAATTTATACAACACATTAAGGAAAATGTAACTAAGACCTTGTCTATACCAAAAAGTGACAGCCAGTTTGAGATAGAATTATCACCAATAAAGTCTAAAGTCTTGTGGATGGGTGATAAAATCCACAGCCTAGAGCAAAGAATATCCTTGCAGTGTCATTATAATTTCCCCCATATTTGTGTTATCCTCATTTCCTATAATAATACCTTATATCCCTTGGAATCAATAAAAAATAACCTTCTTAGTGCTTGGCGTAAAGGTAACACAACCCTTAATATTTTAGAATTACAGCAGCATATTGCACAATTATCCCAGGCAAACTCACAAACTAATTCCATAGATGACTGGTAGCAATTTAAAAAGGACATGAAAAAATTTAATTCCTTCCACTGGATCTTCTTACATTTGCCTCTTAGCATAATCACTATTGCCTGTCTCATTCTTGTTCTTCTATGTTTATTTCTAGTCTGCAGACGCAAAATGAAGAGTATTAAAAGGACTCAAGCCCTGAGAGAACTAAGATGGCGGCATAGGTGAGCACCTATCTAGCTGTCCACGCAACAATTCTGAAACTACAACTTAGCAACGAAACAAACAGTGTCCAGAATCGCCAGAGAGCTGGCTGAGGAGAAATTCCTCACATGAAAGTAGAGGCGGGACGCAGCAGTGACTTGGGAGCAGTGGTGTGCAGCTTTGAGGTTCGGAGCACGAGAGAGCAGTGAGGGACGGGCGGCAGACAGCAAGCCCAGCTGGTTTTCTCCAGCGAGGAGGGTGGAGGTCTCCCACAGCACTGACCCCCGCGAGTTCCAGGCGAGCTCCAGGTCGGGGAAAGGAGGATCCCGGGCGTGCTGAGGTCTGTGTGTCTGGGGAGAGTGCACGAGTAAATTGGAGTGCACAACTGGGCAGAGAACGCGGGCAGGGAACGCGCGACTCACTTGCTCAGAGACCACCATACTGCTTTGTTTTACACCCCTGAGTGAGTCTTTGACTGTGCAGACTCATTTAGGGAGAGGCAGAGCTGTCTGGCAACGGGGACACCAGTGGTGGATTTACATTGCCACCCAACACCACGACCCTTGAACCGCACAGATAAGCTGACTCCGCGAGCCCCATAGACCTGAAGCGGGGGGCCAGGAAGGGCAGACCTAAGCCTGACGGTGCGTGCCCATTAGACGCAAGCTGTGCGCCAAGTAGGGCGGACCTAAGGCTGACGCTGCACGCCCATTAGACGCTGAAGCTGTGTGCCAAGTAGGGTGGAGCTAAGGCTGATGCTGCGCGCTGCAAAGGAAGCTGAGCCACTGGTTCCTTAGAGGATACCTATCACACACCGCTAAGGAACCAACTCAGGAAAGCAACAACAATGCAGAGAAAAGGAAAGAACTCAGCTGTGAAAGAAATGGAGGAAAAAAGACGATTAGACATAGAGTTTAAAACCACACTAATTAGGTTTATGAAGAGGCTACTAGATAAGGGCGATAAAATTAATGAGAACTATGCCGAAATAAATAATACCTACAAAGAAATGAACAATGCTTACAAGGATATGAAAAAAGACCAACTAGAAATTAAGCATATACTGACTGAAACAAAAAATATTATACAAAGACCTAAAAGCAGTCCGGACGACCGCAAAAACCAAGTCAAAGATCTGAAATACAAAAAAGCAAAATCCACTCAGCTGGAAAAGCAGGAAGCCAAAAGAGTCCAAAAAATTGAAGATAGTATAAGGGGCCTCTGGGACAACCTCAAGCATACCAACATCAGAATTATTGGGGTGCCAGAAAAAGAGAGAGAGCAAGATAATGAAAACCTACTAGAAGAAATAGTGACTGAAAACTTCCCCCACCTGGTGAAAGAAATTGACTTGAAAACCCAAGAAGTGCACAGAACCCCAAAGTATAGGAATCTAAAGAGGACCACACCAAGACATATCATAATTAAAATGCCAAGAGCAAAAGATAAAGAGAGAATATTAAAAGCAGCAAGAGAAAAACAGTTAGTTACCTATAAGGGAGCATCCATACGATTGTCAGCGGATTTCTCAACAGAAACGATGCAGGCCAGACGGGAGTGGCAAGAAATATTCAGAATAATGAACAGCAAGAATCTACAGCCAAGGTTGCTCTATCCAGCAAAGCTGTCATTCAGAATTGAAGGTCAGATAAAGTGCTTCTCAGATAAGAAAAAGCTAAAGGGGTTCATCACTGCCAAACCAACACTATATGAAATGCTGAAAGGTATTGTTTGAGAAGAGGAAGAAGAAAAAGGTAAAAATGTACATTACGAACAACAGGTACACATCTATCAACAAATGAATCTAAAAATCAAGTGAATTAACAACCAGATGATCAGGATAAAATGAGGAATAGAACAGAATCTTGGACATGGAGAGGGAATGGACTGATAATGCTTGGTGAGAAAAAGGGTGCGGGAAGTACAGCAAGAGACTGGACAAAGGTCATGCAACTATGGGAGAGGACAGAGGGTGGGGGTAGGTGAGGGCGTAGAGTGGGATGGGTACTGGGTGGAGGGGAGCTATTGGGGGAAAATGTAATTAATAAACTGAACAATAAAGGTTAAAAAAATAAAAGGACTCAAGCCCTTCAAGCTGCATATACTTTTTAATATTTATTAAGAAAAGAAAAAGGAGGAGATGATTGATTATCTATACTATCACTAAAGTGCAACAGGGAACTTGGAAGGCTGATGGACCTTGAGCTTTAGGAAGGGCTAAAAGCTATGCACTGATTGCTCTGTTGAGACAATGGTGGCTCAAGCAATGTCCTGACCTAATAGTTTCAAAGTAAATCTTTATGAATATTAATGACCTTTAGGATAGTCTGTCTGCTACTGGATTGCCTGCCTAAGGGCAAGATGTGTATTCTATGATTGAATAAAAGCTAACAGGGCTGGGGGCCCAGGAAGGGCGGACCTAAGCCTGGGTCCCAGTAAAGCCTTTCCACTAGAGAAGGGTTCTCTGCCTCCCCCCCCCCATTATTTCTAAATATTATATTTCTTGTCTACTGTCTTCATTTGTTTATGACCCTTCTCCAGATCCTGAACCTTAACCATGCTGGTTGCAGCTTTCACATATTTTCTAATGATACATCTGATAAGAGGTTAATATCCACAATATGTAGAGTACTCATGCAACTCCACAAAAGGAAGACAAGCAACCATATTAAAAAAGGGGGACAGAGGACCTGAATGGATACTTCTCAAAGTGGGACATACAAATGACCTAGATATATATGAAAAAATGATCAAAATCACTAATCATCAGATATGCATAGTAAAACCACAATGAGATCTCCCCTCACACTTCTCAGAATGGTTATCATCAATAAATAAATAAATAACAAGTGCTAGCAAGGATGTGGGGAAAAGCGAAAACTATTTCACTGCTGGTGAATGCATTCTGGTGCAACCACTATGGAAAACAAATATGGTGTTTCCTCAAAAAATTAAAAATGGAACTGCCTTTTGTCTCTGCAATCCCATTTCTTGGAATATATCCTAAGAATCCTGGAACACCAACCAGAAAGAATACATGCACTCCTATCTTCACAACAGTATTATCTACAATAGTTAAAATTTGGAAATAGCCCAAGTGCCCATCAGCAGATGAATGGATAAAAAATCTGTGGCACATTTATAGAATGGAATACTATTCAGTTGTAAAAACGAGGGACCTCTTACCTTTTGGGAAAGCATGGATGGACCTGGGGAATATTATGCTCAGTGAAATAAGCCAGTCTGAGAAAGTGAAATATCACATGATCTCACTAACTTGTAGAGTCTAATGAACAAAATGAATTGACCAACAAAATAAGGCCTGAAGCATAAAGGCATGGAGCAGACTGACATAAATGTATGTGGGGGTAGAGGGAGAAGGAGAGATAAACCAAAGAACTTATATACTTATACAGGTAGCCCATGGATGCAGAAAATATGGTGATGAAGCCCTGGGATTGGGTATATTAGGGGCTTGGTGGAGGAGAGTAAAGTGGGGTAAAATGAGAGACATGTAATACTGTCTACAACTACAACAGGAGGATATATATATAACCCACACAAGAAACACTTCTAGAGCACCCAGCTCAGGTGATCAGTAAGACTGTATCACTTATGCCCACAGGATACCAACTGCTTAAGGCCACTTTACTAAGACTGGGACACATGGATATATCTAATATATAGAAAGAAACACAGAAGAAGCCAAAATAAGGAGATAATGAACCATATTCTAAACAAAAGAATAGGAGAAATCTAAACACACACACACAAAAAAACAAACAAACAAACAAAAACACCTGTATGAAATAGAAGCAAGTAGACTTCTGATAGAATTTAAAATAATGGTTATAAAGAATCTAAATATTGGTTATCCTTTCAAAGAACCATGTCTTTTTGGTTTCATTGATCTTTTGTATTGTTGTGGTTTTTTTTGTCTCTATATCATTTATTTCTGCTCTTATCTTTATTATTTCCTTCCTTCTGCTCACTCTGAGATTTTCTTGTTGCTCTGTTTCTAATTCTTTAAGTTGTAGGGTTAGTTGATTTATTACCATTTTTATTTATTTTTTAGATAGGTCTGTAGAGCTATAAACTTCCTTTTCAGGAATGCTTTCACTGTGTCCATAAATTTTGGTTTGCTCTGTTTTCATTGTCATTCATTTCCAGGATGTTTTTAATTTCATCTTTGATCTTTTTGTAACACAATTGTTGTTTAATAGCATGCTATTCAGCTTCCAATTATTTGAATTTTGTGATTGTAATTTATTTCTAATATTATGCCATTGTGGTCTGGGGAGATGCTTGATATGATTTAAGTTTTCTTGAATTTGGGGAGACTTTGCCTGTGACTCAATATGTGGTATTTACTGATAACTTCAACAGCATTAAAGAAACATAAAATAACCAGTCAGAAATGAAGAATATAATATTCTAAATGAAGAATACACTGAAAGGAATAAAAATCAGATGACATGAGTCGGAGGACTAAATCACTGATTTGGAAGGCAATGTAGCAGAAAACAATCAGTACATCAAAATAAAATAGTTTAAATGAATTCTCGGAAAACATCTAGCATAGCAACATCTAAATCATAGAGATACTTGAAGAAGAGCAGAGAGAGCAAAATATTGAGAATCTGTTTGAAGAAATAATGACTGAAAACTTTCTTAACTGGGTGAAGAAAAGACATATAAGTTCATGAAGTGCAGAGGTCAGTAAACAAGTTGAACACAAAGAGGCCCACACAAAAATACATCATAATTAAAACAAAGAGAGAATTTTAAAAGCAACAAGAGAAAGTTAACCAGTTACCTAAAAGAAAGCTCCAGTAAGACTGTCAGCTAATTTCTCAACAGAAAGTTTCCATGCCAGAACAGATTGGTCCAAAATATTGAAAGTTATGAAAAGTGAGGCACGACAACTAAAATTGCACTACTGTATAGGGATATCATTTAGAATTGAAGGAGAGATAAAGAACTTCCCATAAAAAGAAGAAAGCATTATAAAAAATGTTAGAGGGACTTTGTGAATAAAGGAAAAGAAATAAAGGTGGAACAGAAATATAAATGACTAGAGGCCCATTGCATGAAGATTCATGAAAGAATAGGCCTTCCTTCCTTTGGCTTTAGTTCTGGCCACCTGGGAGCCTTTGCAAGTCTTCACTCCTGGCCACCTCCTGAGATCCTGCAAGTCTTTGCTCCCTGCTGGAGCACTGCTGCTGTAGCTCTCCCCACCCGCTGTTCTCCCCATCATAGCACGCATCCCTGCCTGCCTGGCTGCTCTTCACCTGTGTAAGAAAATTAACCTGCCATCTTTGTTGGATTAATTTACATACTCACTCCTTATTGGCTCATGGGTGTCACTGAGGTACAGTCAATTTGCATATTTATCTTTTATTAGTGTAGATAAAATGCAAATACATATGTATCTTAATCATTTAAAAAGTAAATGGAATAAATGCTCCAGTCAAAAAACAGTGGGTAGCTGAATGGATAAGAAAAGAAGACTGGCCGAGACCGGTTTGGCTCAGTGGATAGAGTGTTGGACTGCGGACTCAAGGGTCCCGGGTTCGATTCCGGCAAGGGCATGTACCTTGGCTGCGGGCACATCCCCAGTAGGGGGCGTCCAAGAGGCAGCTGATCGATGTCTCTCTCTCTCATCGATGTTTCTGACTTTCTATCCCTCTCTCTTCTGCTCTGTAAAAAATCAATAAAAATATATTTAAAAAAAAAAGAAAGAAAAGAAGACTGACAAATATGCTAGCTACAAAAGTCTCTCTTCATATCAAAATACATACCAAACTGAAAACAGAGGAAAAGATAGATTATGCAAAAGATATTTTATGAAAACAAAAATAAAAGCCAGGATAGCCATATTTATGTCACACAAAACAGACTTTAAAACAAAAGCTGTATATGAGACACGGAATAAGATTACATAATAATAAAGGTTCAATCCAATAAGGGGTATAACCCCTTTTATAATTTGTGCACCCAGCACAGAAACATCTAAATGTATAAAGCAAAACTTGATGCACACGAAGGGAGAAATTGACAGTAATTCAATCACTGTAGGAGACTTTAACACAACATTGAAATCAATGGATATATCTTCCAGAGAGAAAAAACAACAAGGAAATGGTGGTCTTAAATGATACAGTAGAGCAGTTGAATTTAAATGCTATTTCAAGAGAATTTAATCTTAAAATAACAGAATATAAATTTTTTCCTAGTGCACATTGAACATTTTCTAGGATAGAGCACATGTTAGGATACAAAATAAGTCTTAATAAATATAAGAAAACTGAAATCATATCAAGCATCTTCTCTGACCACAATTTTATGAAACTTGAAATAAGTTAAAAGAAAAAAACTGAAAAAACACTCTAACCCCTGAATGCTAAATAACATTACTAAACAATGAATGGATTACCTGAGATCAATATCGAAGTAAAAGGATATTTTGAGACAAATGAAGATGAAAACTCAAAATCAATGGGGTGCAGCAATACAATTCAAAGAGGGAAATTCATAGCAACACAAGCCACCTCAAGAAACAAGAAATATTTCAAATAAACAATCTAACTTTACACCTAAAGGAATTAGAAAAAGAAAAACAAACCAAGTCCAGTTATAAGGAAAGAAATAATAAAGACCATAACAGAAACAAATAAAATAGAGTCTAAAAAAAAAACCCACACAACCACAAAACAGTGCAAATGATTAATGAAAACAAGACCTGGTTCTTTGAAAAAATGAAAAGATTGATAAACCTTTAATGAAACTCATCAATAAAAAGAACAGAGAGGACCCAAATAAATAGAACCAGAAATGAAAGAGAAGAAATAAATGACACCACATAAATACATAGAATTATAAGAAAATAGTATGAATAATTATATGCAAACAAATTGGACAACCTGGAAGAAATGTAATCTTCCAAGATGGAATCAAGAATAAACAAAAAATCTGAACAGACTAATTACAACAAACAAAATTTAAACAGTAATTTAAAAACTATCAGTAAACAAAAATCATGGATCAGATGGTTTCACATGCGAATTTTATCAAAGATTCAATGTATTCCAAAAATTTTAAGAGGAAGAAGTACCTCCTAACTTATTTTACAAGGCCAGTATTATTGGGCTTCCAAAAACAGATAAAGACATTACAAAGAAATAAAATTATAGGCCAATGTTCTTGATGAACATAGATTCAAAAATCTTTGACAAAATATTCACAAACCAAATTTAATATAATCAATTGGGAATTATTCCTGGTCTGCAAAATTGGTTCAATTAACATAATACACAAATCAATTAACATAATACACAACATAAAAAACTAAAGGATTAAAATCATATGGTCTGGACACATATGTAATACCTTAATCAATAAAGAAATTTAAAATATAAAAATATCATATGGTCATATCAATAGATGCAGGAAAAGCATTGGATAAAACACAGCATCTATTTGTGATAAAACTCCAGCAAAGTAGGAATAGAGGATCATACATCAACATAAAAAAGCCTATTTATGACAAATCCACAGGTAACACCATACTCAATGGAGAAAAACTAGAAGTGTTTTCCTTAAGATCAGGAACAGGAGAGGGATGTCCACTTTCATCGATTTTATATAGCATAGTACTGGCAGTCCTACATAGAGCTATCACACAAGAAGAATAAATAAAAGCCATCTAAATTGAGAAAAAAAGTAATTAAACTGCCATTATTTATAGATAACATGATAATAGATATAAAGAATTCTAAAGATTTCACCAAAAAAGTACTAGAACTTATAAATTCATAAAATAAGAAGGTGCAAAATAAATATATAGAAATCAGTTGCATTTTTATAAACCAGTAATGAATTAAAAGAAAGAGAAACTAAAACAACCTCATTTACAATTGTATAAAAAAATCGTAGAAAGAAATTTAAACAAGGGTATTAAAAAAAATCCGTACTCGGAAAGTTATAAAACATTGAAGAAAAAATTTTAAGAAGTCACATACAGCACAGTTAAAATGTCCATACTATCCAAGGAAACCCATAGATTCAACACAATTCCTATCAAAACACCAATGGCACTTTTCACAGAAATAACACAAATAATCCAAAAATTTACATGGAATCATAATATTCCCTGAATGGCCACAGCAACCTTGAGAAAGGATGGCAAAGTTGGAAGTATCACAATACCTAATATCAAGCTACACTACAAGCTACACTACACGTGCTCTATCCTAGAAAATGTTCAATGTGCATTAGAAAAGAATGTATACTCTGCTATTTTAAGATTAAATTCTCTTGAAATAGCATTTAAATTCAACTGCTCTACTGTATCATTTAAGGCCACCATTTCCTTGCTGTTTTTCTCTCTGGAAGATATATCCATTGATTTCAATGTTGTGTTAAAGTCCCCTACAGTGTTTGAATTACTGTAGATTTCTCCCTTTATGTCCATCAAGAAAACGTCATGGTGCTGGTATAAAAAAACAGACACATAGATCAATGAAACAGAACAGAGAGCTCCGAAGCACATCTTAATTGCCTATATGGTCAATTAATATATGACAAAAGAAGCAAAGAACATACAATGGAGGTAAATAGTCTATTCAATAAGTGGTCTTGGGAAAATTGAATAAATGCAAAAAATTAAAACATATCCACCATCTGACACCATATACAAAAATAAACTCAAAATGTTTTAGTTAAAATATAAGACTTGAAACCATAAAACTTCTTGTAAGAAACATAAGTAGCAATTTTTTTCTTATATATCTTCTTGCTCAAAGAAAACAAAGGACAAATAAACAAATGGGACTGTATCAAAGTAATAAAGTTTTACAGCAAAAGAAGCCATCAAAAAAAGGAAAAGACAACCTCCTGAATAGGAGAACATATACACCATGATGCTTCTGATAACTGGTTAATAACTAAATTTATTAGTAACATATACAACTCAATGCCAAAAAGCCCACAAATAATCCAATTAAAAAATGGGCAAAGAATCTGAATAAACATATACAGATGACAAGTAGATAAATTAAAAGATGCTCAACATTAATAATCACCAGAGAATGCAGATTAAAATGAAGGCCCTTGACCAGCCAGTGTTGCTCAGTGGTTGAGCATCAACCTATGAACCTAGAGGTCATCAAGCTATGAACCTGGCTAGGGGACATACAAGAATCACAAATGAATGCATAAAAAAGTGGGACAACAAATCAATGTTTCTCTCTCTTTACAAAAATAAAAATTTAAAATATTCAGTGAGATATCACCTCAGACCTGTCAGAATGGCAATCATTCATAAATCAACAAACAAGAAGTATTTGCCAGTGGTCTTTCTTGGCATCTGCAAGGGGTTCAGGAATCTGGAGAAGGCACTGTATGTAAATTAATCAAGAGTCCCAGATGAAATATAATTTGTGAAGGCATTTGGGGAAGGGGGGCATAGGACCCTGGCTAAAGAAACAAACTTCTCCTATCTCTCCATATTCCTTGCTTTTCATTAACACAAATTGTCCTAAGGCAAGGTAGATATACACATCAAAGTTTAAGATTTGGTATACAGACTCCATTGTCAGATTGGAGGAACTGCCTAAAGCTGTTCAGGTGTTTGGCTAGTAAGAGGCAATAACATGTAGTTTGAAATGCCCTCAGCTGTTTGGCAGCAAGCAATAATTTATGCATCCTTTTCAGGTTTAGGGAAATGCCCTCAGCCTTTTCCAGATGATTCAGCCCTGCTGATATGCTGGAATTGGCTTCTGGCAAGTGCTGAGGATGTGGAGAAATGGGAACACTCATGCACTGTTGGTGAGAATGCAGATTGATTTAGCGGCTATGGAGAATGTGGAGGTTCTTAAAAAAATAAATTAAGAATAGAACTGGCTTATGACCCAGAAATTCCATCTCTGGCTATATAGCCAAAGAAACCCAAACACTAAATTGAAAGTATACATGCATTCTTATATTCACTGCAGCATTATTTGAAATAGCAAATGTAAATCAGTCGAAGACAAATACCATATGATTTCACTTATATGTGGAATTTAACTAAATAAACAAACAAATAATATAGAAATAGACTTATAGGTACAGAGAACAGACTTATATTTGTTAGAAGGGGGGAGGTTTGGTAGGCTCAGTAGTGGATTAAGAAGTACTAATTGGTAGATACAAAATAGTCATGGGGATGTGAAATACAGAATGAGGAATATAATCAATAATATTATAATAGCTATGTATGGTGCTAGGTGGGCACTGGAAACATTTGTGGGATCACTTTTTAAAGTATATGATTATTTAACCACTAAGCTTTTTAAAGAATACAAAATAATATTGAATGTAAACAAATTATATATATGTTATTTGCATATATATACTAGGCTTACATATATATGTTGGCATATATATATATATATATATATATATATATATATATATATAGTAGGATTTGGTAGAAGATAATGGATAGAACAGGGGGTTGAAGTAGCTGTGATGAAGTCCTCAACTAGAGGGTTTACTATGGAGAGAAGAATGACACATCTTACTTTAATCCAAGAGGTAATGGGTAGAGAAAAGTTAAGGCAGAGAGGTGGTTGATAGAATTCACCTTGATCTTCTTAGATAAGGAGAAGATGAATAATTGATATTAGGAATAGGACAAAAATGAGCAAATTTATTGGCATATAGCATGAGTACAAGAAGTGGATGTCACAGAGCATAAAACTAACATAAGGTAAGGTATATCTGTATTTTTTTGTGAGTATAGTTCAGCAGTCCAAGCGCATGAGCAAAGACATGGTCTGTAGAGCTATCCCAGAACTGAGAAACAGAACAGTGATTGAGGAAGAGGGATGAGGGGCTGAGAACTGTATTAGGCAGATATAAAACAGGGGGCCAGATTCATGGGACAAGGTTTAAGTAGAGAAGGGGGCAAGTAAAAAAAATTGAAGTGAAAGAAGCTTGGCTCAGCGAACAGAAAAGGTAGAAGGTTCAGAATAATTTCTCTGAGCCTCAGTTTCCTTATCTGTCAGCAGGGAAAATCATGAGCATTGCTTTATTGCCTGTAAGCATGGACTATGATAAGAAATATACAGATTGATTGGTTGTGATCAAGTTCCTGACCAGATGGGCTAGGAACTAACTTACAGAAAGGTGAAAATTACAACTTGTTTCTCTTTAAAGTACACATTCTTGGACTTTCTGGACATTCCCTGCTCTCTCTGCTTGACCAGATTGTCAACTCTCAGAGAACTATGCCAGTATTCATATAATAATCTCAAAGTGAGATAATCTTTGCTTCCCTAAAAGTTAACAGACCAAAATCTACAGCATGCACATTGTCATTACAACTTGGAAAAAAATCCTTTCAGTCAAATGCAGGATTCTCAAACTAACATCAGTCTGCTAACACAACTGGTGAGAGCCATTTTGATGACATTCCTTATATAGAGCTATCCTCAGAGGACAGTGATTTTTAGGAGGTTCTGAGGAAAATTCCCTAAAAGCAGTTTGTTCCCAAAATGTTTTGAGCAATGGCAGGCTTCTGGGGAAACACATCTTTCCTTCCAAAGAATCTCTTGGAAGGAAGCAAGACTCACTTAGATATATCATTGCTGGGCTGTTTATTTAAACTCCTACCCCTACTATATATATTTTTTTTTCCAGAGAGGAAGGAAAAGGGAGAGAGAGATAGAAACATGAATGATGAAAGAGAATCATTGACTGGCTGCCTCCTACATGCCTTTTACTGGGGATGGAGCCCACATGCTGGGCATGTACCCTTGACTGTAATCGAACCCAGGACCTTTCAGCCTGTAGGTAAATTCTCTATCCACTGAGCCAAACCAACTAGGGCTCTACAGTCTTTATGTACACAGTTTGTAGTACTCCCAAGATAATGCTGTAAGAAATAACATTGATTAACCAGAGTTAGTCTTCATTGACACCTGAACTAAAACTTATAGTTGGCTTGAGGAAAATTGAAAGAAACTACATATCTAGCAAATGTCACTTTTCCTTTTACCATCTTTATCTACTTAACCTACAGCAGGACCAGTATTATCTCCTGCCCTATTTTCCCAAGTCCAAAATTTTTCTTTCTTTGTGACTTTACAACCCAATACCCCTCCCCCATCACACACATCAATCTCTCTTCTCTGGAATAAAGACATTCTACTGAGGTATATCTAGAATCAGGTTGTTCATGGATATGCTCATGAAGAGAGAGGGTTGCTCACCTTTGACCACAAACTTCACAGTGTTGCTGCGTTGCTCAGAGCCTACCCGGCCCTTAGCAGTACAGAAATAGGAGCCTGAATTAATCAACACTGCAGGCTTGAAAAGTAAGGTACTCAAGGTTGCTACTTTGATAGGTTCTGAGTTGTTACTCTGTTCCTTGTACCAAACATAACTGATGGGAGGAGAACCCTGAGCCTGGCATTGGAGACTAATCCTCATTCCCTGGAGCACTGTGAAGCCATAGCCATTGCCAGTTGTCACCGTGGGCTTGGAAACAGGGACTGCAAAGGGAAGACAAGAGAAGAGGCTATAAGTTACAAGAATATGGAAACACAAAGCTGAAGCATATTTTCTGGGTATAGGGATATGTACACAGCCACAAAAGGAACTAAAAGGGGCTCCTGACTTTGGAAGAAAGAAGCAAACAGGACAATGTAAATAAAAACATCTTCCTTTTAGAAGATTAGGTACTGTTTTGTATTATCTGAGTTTTGGACTACCTGGAGTTAAAAATCAACTGACTGCTAAAAAGATAATATAGCTTTTTAAAGTTAGAGTAGTTTTGGGATTATTTGGCTTTTGAATTACAGGAGATATATGTATAATTTTTAAGTCAACAAAACTCATCTTAGCTGACCCTTGCATCCCTGTCCCCAGAGCTTCTATGTTAGCATCAATTCAATATCCAATATCTTGATAAGATATCCTCGTGTGTTTTTTTTAGTTTTAAGACCCAGAGCCCAAAGAGGACAACAAAACTGTGGATGCAAGAATTTCTATGACACTCAAGGGGTAGAGATTGAAGGCCAAGGACCCTTCCCAAGATTTTTAAAATTATGCCATGAAAGTGTCCCTGAGGACACTTTGCCTATACACTTACTCTGATGAGCACAAGTTTCTCTGGGTTTTTCAAGATTTTCTAAGATTATAGTCCTTTATTGAGTCCTAGCCAATCAGTACTTTCTTACCCACACGGTGACTCACGTTTCTGGACACGAAGCTCAATGATTTTATCTCTCACCACTTGATTGCCATTACGAGTCTGCCAAGTGACTTCACAAGTGTAGTGACTCTGGTCATCCATCTCCAGGGTCTTCAGTTGGAGGGACACATCTCCTAGAACCTCACGGTTAACATGCAGGCGGCCTCGGTACTTTGCTTGCTGGATATGATCTCCAGAGGAGTCACGTAGGAAGATGGTGATTGGGTCTGAGTCACGTCGTACCAGCCACTTTACCAAGACTTGGGTGTAGCCTTTCACAGGATCAAAGGTACAAGGAATATTCAAATCCCCTTTCCAAGGTCCTGTCACGCTCTCAGGAGCTTCAAGGATGGGATGGCCTGAAGATGGAAGAGGAAGAATACAGACTTTGATGGCACACCCACCTCAGAGCTAGGGTGGCTGTTCTCCACTGATCTTCCTCCAGCTCTCCCAAATCTCCCTCTCCTTTTCATAAAATAATTCTTATACTCCCCTCCTGTTGAACAGAGCATAATTCTGATCTGAGGACATCTCGAGCAGCTGAAAAATGCCTTTGTCTACGTGTATGTATGTTTTCCTTTTAACCTTGGGGAAACTGCAAGGCCTGGCTCATGTTATCCTCTCTGGGAACTTGCTGGGGATTCTCACATAGATCACTCTGTTCTGTCAAGAACATGGACAGCCAGTTCCAATTTCCCAAAACTGGAAGTCATTTTTAGTATTGGGTCAGACATGATTTTTCCATCTCAGAATAGGGTTATGGGACAGAGTAAGTAATCAGACTTCTAATAATCTCATGTTATGCCATTTTTACTTTTTTTTTCTTCCCCTCTCCTTTCTTCCACCCATACTTTAATCTTTCTCCTCTTGCTCCTCTTTCTTTTTTGGGTTCTTTTCTCATCTTCTTCCTACTTGTTAAGTAGTAGAATAAAGAGAAAATGTATGGTAGGCACAGAGCATCACAGGAAAAGTAACTTGATACTATTCCTCTTGTTATTTTATTTACAAAGTAGAGGTAACCTCAATAGCACTGACTTAGGGAGAAACCAAGATGGCAGCAGAGGTAAACACCTAAACTGCTGCCCCGCAAAAACAATTTCAGAACTACAACTAAATTGACATCCAGAACAACGGGAAGGCTGGCTGGGTGGAAATTTTACAACTAGAAGGAAATAGAAAAGAACACTGAAACTCCAAAGAGCTGCAGGAGGCAGAGGTACCAAAACATGTGCATGGAGAGGGCTGGCAACTGAGTAAGCGGCTGGCTTTCTCAACTGGGTAGGAGACAAAAGCTCCCAATGGTTCTGAACTTTAGTTACAGGTGAGACTCTGGGGACCCATACTCATTCGGGAAGAAACTGGACTGTCTGGCAGTGGATGAAACTCTAAGGCAGCTTTCTCTCAGAAGTGCTTGCAGTGATTATCGTGGGACACTGAGACTCTTAGGGCAGGGCTGACAGGAAGCCAATGCTGTCTGCTCTGCCCTTAGACTGTGCCCCATCCAAGCTGAGCACAGAGGCTTTTGTACGTCTTTTCTCATAAGGGTGTCTCCAGCACAGAAGTTCTTCCAGTGTAGACACAGCTGATCCTCATAGCCAATTGGCCTGGAGGTCAATTTCTCCTAGTGATAGCAACAACAATCAAGGCTTAACTACAACAAGACTGTGTACAGAGCCCACAAAGGGTTGCACCAAGAGTGTCCACCTCAGGTAACTGGGGAGGCTGAGCCACTGGGCCCTATAGGACACCTAGCACACAAAACCACTCTATCAATTCAGGGAAGCAGCCAAATGTGGAGACAAAGAAACAGGTCACAAATGAAAGAAATGGAGGAAAGCAAATGACTGGATGTAGAGTTCAAAATCATGGTTATAATGTTACTCAAGAATTTTATAGAAGAGACTGATAAATTTAGTGAGACCCTCCAGGATATGAAAAAGAAACAACTAGAAATTAAGCATACACTAACTGAAATATATATATATATATATATATATATATATATATATATATATATACACACAGAGAGATCCAACAGCAGACTAGAGGACTGCAAGAATCAAGTCAAATATTTAAAATACAAAGAAGTAAAAAAACACCCAACCAGAAAAGAAAAAAGAAAAAAAATATGAAGATACTGTAAGGAGCCTCTGGTACAACTTCAAGTATACCAACATCCGAATTATGGGGGTGCCAGAATAAGAGAGAGAGAGTAATATAGTGAAAACCTATTTGAAGAAATAATGACAGAAAACTTCCCCACCTGGTAAAAGAAACAGACTTACAAGTCCAGGAAGCACAGAGAACCCCAAACAAAAGGAATCCAAAGAGGACCATACCAAGACACATCATAATTAAAATGCCAACAGCAAAAGACAGAGAATATTAAAAGCAGCAAGAGAAAAAGTTAATTACCAACAAGGGAACACCCATACGATTGTCAGCTGATTTCTCAACAGAAACTTTGCAGGCCAGAATGGAGTGGCAAGAACCTACAACCAAGATTACTCAACCCAGAAAAGCTATCATTTAGAATTAAAGGTCAGATAAAGAGATTCACAGATAAGAAAAATCTAAAGGAGTTTATCACTGCCAAACCAGCATTATATGAAATGCTGAAGGGTATTCTCTAAGAAGAGAAAGAAGAAAAAGATAAAGATAAAAATTATGATCAACAAAGTGACAAAAAATGCATATCTATCAAGTGAAACTAAAAATCAATTGAATAAAAAATCTGATGAACAGAATAAACTGGTGAATATAATAGAATCATGGGCATAAAAAGGGAATGGACTGACAATTTTGGGGGGGAGGTGTGTGGGGGTGCTGGAATAGACTGGATAAAAATTGTATACCTATGGATAAGGACAGTGGAGGGAGGTAAGGGCAGAGGGTGGGATGGGAACTGAGTGGAGGGGAGCTATGGGGGGGAAGAGGAACAATTGTAATAATCTGAACAATAAAGATGAATTAAAAATAACATTGACTTACACATTTCAACAATCCCTGTAATACTTAAACAAACAAACAAACAAACAAACATTGTGTAGGAGTACCTAGTAAATTCAGGAAGGGAGTGAAAGGCTGCATGGTGAGTAAGAATAATAACACCAATATAAATCCAATGTCTGATCTATCATATATTTCTCTGTGTGGCCATGAGTAAATTGCTAAACCTGTCTGAGCTTTATCAATAAAATGAAGGTGATAATAAACCTTGCACAGAAGGTTACTATGAAGATAAAATGAGCTCATAGGTGTTTAAATCACCTAGCATAGTGTTTGCCATTCAGTAGGTGTTGGATAAATGCCAGTCCTGTCCCCTGCTTCAAGGGAAATTTCTCATATTTGTCTTCATTCTTCTTATCTTATAGAAGTCTTCACTATGTTTTCCCTCAGGTAGATAGATCAATTTGATTGGATCATAATAAACTTTAATAATGACCTAAAAGAGAAGTTAAGGCATGAGCAGGCAAGTAAGTCACCCTTCACAGCCTGATGGAACCCACCAAATTATTGGCAGGTAATAGGCCATCCCTGGTTTGTAGGTAGCCTAAAAGTACACAGTAGCCTCTGCCTCCAACAACAAGGCTGGCATGGAAGTCGATGTGAAATGTTGGCCAAATTAAGCAATATTCCTCACTTTCCTGGAAGATTGGTTAGGAAAAATCTATTTCAGGAAAGCATCAACATTTGAGTGAATGCTGTATACATTATGGAACCATGAAAACCACCAAATGGTTAGGTACTTAATACAAGTCTTGGGGTGCTGAAGGCAAATTCCAGCAGTTCATAATTATCCAAGAAGTTCATCAGAAGGCTGATGGACCTTGAGGTTTCAGCAGGGCTGAAAATATGTCTATTATTACCTGATGCTGAATGCTGCAGGTATTTTCCCTAACCTGATAATCTTTTCCTGTTTATCCAACCTTACCTTTGATATATATATCTGTTTTTCTAAAGGACCGATGTGTTTTCCAGTAAATAAAAAGCTGTGCGTCAGGAGATTTGGGAGCTTAGTAGAGCTAAGTTTCCATCTGGCTGCCCCAAAATGCCTTCCAAATTTATATTTCTTGTTTATATTCATTTATGTGCAGCCCTTCTCCGGATTTCTGAACCCTTGCTGCGAAAAGACTGCGGCATTAGGGGACCAGGCAAGATAAGATTTTGGAGATTTCTTGAATTGCATACATTTATGGGCTTTTAGAAACCACTTAGTCACATTCCCTCATGGTACATATGGGCAAGGCTGAGGTTCAGAGAGAGTAAGATCATTATCCAAAGAGACACACATAGCAGGAACAGATCCTAGCCTCTAGGTGTAGAATAATGGCTTTCAGAAGCTACTGCCTTCTTACCTTCTTACTCACTTATTGAACTTATTAAGGGGTTTCTGGCTTCAGTTCTGGCTAAAGCCAGAAACCCCTTACGGAGGCCTATTGGCATGGCTAAAAGGGATGTTATCCTATGATTGGATAATATTCCCTGACTACCTGGAAAAGAATTCTCTCATCTGTTGGCTACTTTCTAAAAATCTTTTCCAAGAACTTTAGAGCCTTGCTCTTTTCCCTCAGGAAATAATTTAATTTTATTCAAATATTAGCTCCCTTCAAGATAAATATCAGGGATGAGCATTGACTCAAAAGGTTTTGTTGGAAAAGGGTTTAACTTTAGAAAGAGGAAAGAATACGGGGACCCATTCTAGTCCAGGACCTGGACTTAGGGGAAAAAGTCTGGGGCCTAAATAAAGGAAAGACTTAGTTTTCTGTGTGTGGACCCCTTTACAGAACTCAGTCTAGATCCCTTTTTGAATCTTTTTCCTCCTACCATTGCACAGAGGGTGAGATCTTCCCATGACCCCACATTCCTGTGTCTGGCCACTCTTCCTCTTTTGTGCTGCCTCCTAGATAGAGTATTAACTTATATAATAGATGTTTATAAAAATTTATAATGTTCATAAAATGCAAATATTATTATTTCTTTTATTATGATTATTTCAACACGTGCGTTAAGCTTAATAGTTGATTTGGGCCCCTAGAGGTTTTTCAGAAGTGAAGCTAAATAGTCCTAAAGAGCTGTCTAGTAGGCAGGCCCCTTTGAGGCCAGCTAATATGATCCCCTCACTGTACAAATGAGCTGGGTACACTAAGTTCCACAGAGAGGAAGGCATTATTGGCCATTCATATGTCCGGAATCTCAGGTCTTATAGTGTAAAACCCTACACTCAAATGAAAGCCCTGCTTTCAAGTTTGGAGGACCTCAGAGTCTGGGGATGATACAATAAACATATGAGCTCTCATGTGCATGCCCACACATGATTTAAATTTAACATTTACCAAATCTTTCTCTGAGCCCCAGCCTTGCCTTTATAAGTCCCACCTCAAACCAATACATTTAAATAAAGGTAGGGAAGTGCACTGTAAAAGGTGTTAGAAAATGAAAATATTGTAGCTCTAGAAAGAACATTATTTTTAGGAATGTTAATTCTGCCACCAATGCTTTTCCCTTTTAGGTGACTTAATTCTAGCTTGAAGTTCTAGAATTTGATGGATCATAGAGCCCCAAGACAGGCTAGCCTTAACTGAGTCAGCTATGGTAAGCTGGATTATTTCTGACTCTACAAAGGACACAAAGCTAATACCATCCAACCTCTATATCTAAGAATATGAAAGAAGAGAGACAACTAAGATGGCGGCATAGGTGAGCACCTATCTTGCTGTCCACGCAACAAATCTGAAACTACAACTTAACAATGGAACAAACAACGTCCAGAATCACTGGAGAGCTGGCTGAGTGAAAACCCCACACATAAAAGTAGAAGTGGGACACAGCAGTGACTCGGGAGCAGTGGTGCGCAGCTTTGAGGTTTGGAGTGCGAGCGAGCAGTGAGGGACGGGCGGCAGACAGCAAGCCCAGCTGGTTTTCTCCAGTGGGGAGGGCGGAGGCCTCCCACAGCACCGACCCCCCAGTTCCAGGTGAGCTCCCAGGTTGGGGAAAGGAGGATCCCGGGCGCAGCTGAGGTCTGTGTGTTTAGGGAGAGTGCACAAGTAAATTGGAGTCTGCGACCAGGCAGAGAACACGCGACTCACTCACTTGCTTGGAGACCACCATACTGCTTTGTTTTACAACCCTGAGTGAGACTTTAGCTGTGCAGACTCATTTGGGGAGAGCAGAGTTGTCTGGCAACTGGGAGATCAGCGGTGGATTTACATTGCCACCAAACAATGAGACCCGTGAGCCACATAGATAAGCTGACGCCTTGAACCCCATAGACTTGAAGCGGTGCGCCACGAAGGGCGGGCCTAAGCCTGAAGCTGCGCACCCATTAGACGCTGACTCTGTGCGCCACGAAGGGCGGGCCTAAGCCTGATGCTGCACCCCCATTAGATGCTGACTCTGTGCTCCATGAAGGGCGGGCCTAAGCCTGACGCTGCGCACCCATTAGACGCTGACTCTGTGTGCCACGAAGGGCGGGCCTAAGGCTGACGCTGTGTGCTGCATAAGGAAGCCGGGTCACTGTTCCTTAGAGGATTCCTATCACACATCACTAAGGGACCAACTCAAGAAAGCAACCACAATGCAGAGAAAAGGAAAGAACTCAGCTGTGAAAGAAATGGAGGAAAAAAGACGACTAGACATAGAGTTTAAAACCACAGTAATTAGGTTTATAAAGAAGCTACTGGAAAAGGCAGAGAAACTTAATGAGAACTACGCCGAAATAAATAACACCTACAAAGAAATGAACAACACCTACAAGGATATGGAAAAAGACCAACTAGAAATCAAGCATACACTGACTGAAACAAAAAATATTATACAAAGACCTAAAAGCAGTCCAGACGACCGCAAAAACCAAGTCAAAGATTTGAAATATAAAAAAGCAAAATCCACTCAGCTGGAAAAGCAAGAAGCCAAAAGAGTCCAAAAAATTGAAGATAGTATAAGGAGCCTCTGGGACAATCTCAAGCATACCAACATCAGAATTATTGGGGTGCCAGAAAAAGAGAGAGAGCAAGATAATGAAAACCTACTAGAAGAAATAGTGACTGAAAACTTCCCCCACCTGGCGAAAGAAATTGACTTGAAAACCCAAGAAGTGCACAGAACCCCAAAATATAGGAATCTAAAGAGGACCACACTAAGGCACATCATAATTAAAATGCCAAGAGAAAAAGACAAAGAGAGAATATTAAAAGCAGCAAGAGAAAAACAGTTAGTTACCTATAAGGGAGCACCCATACGATTGTCAGCGGATTTCTCAACAGAAACGATGCAGGCCAGACGGGAGTGGCAAGAAATATTCAAAGTGATGAATAGGAAGAATCTACAACCAAGATTGCTCTATCCAGCAAAGCTGTCATTCAGAATTAAAGGTCAGATAAAGTGCTTTGCAGGTAAGAAAAAGCTAAAGGAGTTCATCACCACCAAACCAATACTATATGAAATGCTGAAAGGTATTGTTTAAGAAGAGGAAGAAGAAGAAGGTAAAAATATACATTATGAACAACAAGTACACATCTATCAACAAATGAATCTAAAAATCAAGTAAATTAACAACCTGATGATCAGGATAAAATGAGGAATAGAACAGAATCATGGACATAGAGAGGGAATGGACTGATAATGCTTGGTGAGAAAAAGGGTGTGGGAAGTACAGCAAGAGACTGGACAAAAATCATGCAACTATGAGAGAGAACGGGGAGGGGGAGGGAAGGGCGGAGAGTGGATGGGTACTGGGTGGAGGGGAACTATTGGGGGAAATGTAATTAATAAACTGAACAATAAAGATAAAAAAATAATTTGCTGAAAGCAAAAAAAAAAGAATATGAAAGAAACAGGGTTGCAGGAAGAACCCCTTTGACCTACCATAGTTTGCGTTTAGTTATTACTCAGTATTATTTTCTTAACAGACTATCTCAACTCTCATGGATATAAAGATGGAAGAATTCCCAAGGAAATAATGTTACTATGCTATTGTCACACCTCTTTTGGAATATGTGTCTAACATTAATTTCCCACTATTATCCCAGACAATCTCTGCCATGTTGACAGGGAAGTGAGTTACCCAAGAAGGTGGTAAGAAAGTAAGTTATGTGAAGACAAGTTGAAGGATGTGGGCCTGTTTAGCTTGCATAAGAGATGGGTCAAGGGGACATGATATCTGTTCTCAGAAATGTTAAGGGCTGTCACAACATAGAGGAAACAGATATGATCTGTGTGTATCCAAGAAACAGTGCTGGGACATTGGAGAGAAGTCACTGAAAAGTTGATTTAGTTCAATTTCAGGAATAACTTTCTAACAGTTGGAGATTCTTCTGAATAAACTAGATGGCCTGGAAAAGTAGTGAACTAGCAGTCATTGGAAATATGTAATCCGATAACAGTGAAGGATGAATCGAGGTCACTTTTAAGATCCTATCTAGCTCTTCAACAACATTCTTTCTTTGGAAGGTATGTGTATTAACAGGGATCAAAGCCTGAAGTTATAATGGTAGAATTTCAGTAGAAAAACAGCAGATGGTAAAGGGATTTGGGAAGCATTGGGTACCTTTCAAATGACCCAGAGATAAAAACAAGAACCATAAAAGTATTTAGATACTCTCCAAGATAGGATCCTTTTCCATTTCTATGAAAACTTACCTCCTGGATCCTTCACCAGCCTTCAACTACCTCCCTCTCTTTTGACCAAAGCTCAGAGAGTCTGCAGTACTGGCTGAGAAACTCTTGCTCAGCAGAAAAAGGCTTTCCTCTGTAGGCATTAAATCCCACTGCCCATGCACGTCTTTTGCCTGTGTCAATAGTGGCATCCAGGCCACAATTTTCTGCCTTACCATAGGTGACCATCATTAGGTGTCCCAGGAACAGCTGGCCCAGCAAGACCCGCATCACAGCCAGAGCCACTTCTGTCCTTTCTTCCTGCCTCCTGCTGTCAAAGAGGCTCAAACTCCTGATGGCTGCCAGTGTCTGTGCCTGCTCACTTCCCCTCCTTCCTCATATCTCTCACTTGACTCCCAGTCCCATCTCACATTTTCCTTCCTTCCCTATTTCAGCAAAGTCACATGAGCATTCCCCTCCCTTCCTTGCCTGGGGTTGGAGGTTTGATGGTGAGTGAAGCAATTTCTCTCCCTGCTAGGGTATTGACTTGACTTCTCTGGATCCAATAGGGCTCTCTGATCTTAAAGCTCACAGGTTGTGTTTATTCTGGGTTTCCTCCATAGAACTTATATATTAGGGGTGGCCTTTGGGATGAGTCTGCTTCTTCTAGTATGGCGTTATTTACCTTTCTTGTGGGCCTAAGGAAAAGAGATCAACTTTGCTGGCTGGTGTAATATTCAGCATCATGCTATTAACTCCTGCTTGCTCAGCTAGGTAACAATATCATGAAGGAATATACCTCCATATCTAATAAACTGAGTGACCAGATTATTATGATCTTTGAATGCATAATAATCTGGCCACTCAGTGTGTGTGTGTGTGTGTGTGTGTGTGTGTATGAAGCCTGGTGCATGAATTTGTGTATGGGTGGGGTCCAGCCAGCCTGGCCAGAGGGAGGGGACATAGGTGGTTGGCCTGCCTGCATGCTGGTCGAACTCCTGGTCAAGTGGACAATTTGCATATTAGCCTTTTATTATATAGAATATACACTGAGTGGCAAGATTATTACCCATTCAGAGATCATAATAATATGGCCACTCAGTGTACAGTTTACATTAAATATTAATTAATTTTCAGGTGTACAGCATAATGGTTAGACAGTTATATGCTTTAAAAGTGCTCCCTGATATTTCCAGAACCAACTTCACACCATATGTAGTTAATACATTACTAGAGGCCCAGTGCATATGCACTGGAGGGGGTTTCCTCAGCCTGGCCTGCCCCCTCTCACAGTTAGGGAGCCCTCAAGTGTGGGAGGTAACTCAGCAATCAGGAGAAGGCAACACCCCATCACACCTCTGTTGCTGCCACTGATGTCAGTACATGCCTTGGCCGGCCTTGGTTAGCCGAGTCTCGGGTGGCCCTGGGCAGTTAGGCAGCCACTATCAAGTTTTGCCTGTGCCTAATGCCAGCTCTGGGTGGCTGAGGGGACTGGGGGACTCTGGAGGCAGGTGGATGGAGCAGACAGGCCTGCCTGGGGTCGACCTGGCCTTGCTGAGCATCTTTTGTCCCGGTGGGGCTGAGGGCACTGGGCGCTGCCATCTTGTGGCTTTGGGTGCTACCATGTTTGAGGGTGGGGCAGTCAATTAGCATATTTCTTCTTATTGGCTGTGGGTGCTGCCATCTTTGAAGGTGGGGCAGTTAATTAGCATATTCCCTCCTTATTGGCTGCTGCCATCTTTGAAGGTGGGGTAGTCAATTACCATATTTCCTCCTTATTGGCTGTGGGTGCTGCCATCTTTGAGACAGGGTAGTTAATTAGCATATCCCCTTTTTATTGGCTGAGGGTTGATTAGCATATTCCCTCTTTATTAGATAAAATTATTGACTATATTTCCTCTGGTGTACTTTTCATTTCTGACTATTTTGTAACTCCAATTTATGCTTTTTAACCCATTTTTTCACCCAATCCCTCAACTTTCTTCTCCTCTGGCAGCCATAAGTTTGTTCTCTATTTATGAGTCCATTTTGTTTGATTATTTTGTTCTTTAGATTCTACAAGTAAGTCAAATCATATTTGTCTTTCCCTGACTAAATTATTTCACTTAGTACAATTACCTTTACGAACCACTTTCTCTTATAGCTCTATCTCTTTTGTGGGAAGAGTTCATATTAGTGCTCATAAGGGATCTTTTATCTATTTTTAAGGAAAAATTAAGTCTATTAGGTTGAATTTTTCAATGACTTTCCATTGATACAGATCCCTGACTGCAAGAGAATAACATTAAGCCTCCCAGGAAGCTCAATTGCTTCTCTATAGGCTCCAGAGTTACTGTAAGTCCACCAGCACTGCCCACAGTCTACTAAGCTTCAAAAATAAAACATGTCCAAAGGAGAAATTCATTCAACAAATTCATACTGACTTCTAAGTAACATATAATCTTACCTTTCTTTTTAAAAAGAGGTATAACAGACATCTTGATTGGAGGATGGATGAGCTTTGCAAAAAGGTGGAGTAAGACTTGACAAGGAAACATTATCTTCTCTATATGCTTGCTAAGAGGTGATTATATACACATGATTGAGGGATCTGCAAGTGCTAAGAGGAGGCTCCAGAATTTTAAGCCTTGACATTATCACACGGAATTCTGTCAAATCACTCTGATCCCCAGATTCAATCACCATTGCCTAGTTATCCCTTGCTTTTTGGTTACCATATTTTCCAGCGTATAAGATGACTTTTTTACCCAGGAAAATCTTCTCAAAAGTCGGGAGTCATCTTATACACCAGGTGTAAAAATACCATAGCTTGCAGTTATTATGGGTGTTGCTAACTCCCCAGGGACTTGCCAGGCACTTGCTCTCTCTCTATTGTTTGTTATCTTCCTCCTATCATCACCAGTTCCAGTCGTCTTATATGCTAGAAAATATGATACTTTTTCAGTCCATCTCTCTGGATCGTCTAGTCATTCTTTCTTCTTGAGTGCTCACTCAGGGAACTCTAAACTTTGTACTTTCCAAGCAATACCCTACACCACTACCACCATATATCTGCACACACACACACACACACACACACATACACACACACACACACACACACATTCACACACACACACACACACACACACACACACACACACACACACACACACAGGGCCGACGAATGATGTTCTAAGTACCTAAATGGCCCTTGACATAAAAAAGTTTCCACATCCCTGATCCACATCATGAAGATCTGAAGGCCCATGCCCCATTAGATTGACCTCAGTTAACCCTCTGGCCTAGTGAATTTATATGTTTCAAACTACCCTCCTGCCTCTTGTTAGAATCTCTTAGATCTGAAGATAAATAAGTATACAGGGGAACACATATAGCATTCTTCTGGCAAAGACATTCAGTCATACAGTGTGCTCTCTGTTGAGCAAGAAGAACATTGAAGGGGAAGTTAGGAAGCACAGAGACAGACCTAGTTCTGCATTTATTTCATTCTGAGATGTTGGCCAAGTTAAGTCTCTCTGAACCTCAGCTTCCCTAATTTTAACATGAGCACTATTAGACTTAATGTTTGCATTTCTTCAGATTTTTAAAAATAAAACTCTACATGTAACAACTATAGCAATGACAGCTACTTTTTATTATTTGTTTAAAAACATATTGAACAGATCATGGAGGAACCAAGATGGTAGCATAGGTAAACACCTACTTTGTTACCCCACACAGCAAGTCCAAAACTACAACTTAACAACAAAACAAACATCATCCAGAACCACTGGAAAGCTGGCTGAGTGAAAATTCCACAAATAAAAGTAAAGATAGGACACTGTGACTCAGAGTAGTGGCGGAGCACAGCCTTGAAGATACACCCAGAGAGAGGTTCAAAGCCGTGCGCGCGTGTGAGCTGTAGGGCGGGCGCCAGCAAACCCAGCTGGATTTCTCCAATGGGGAGGGCAGAGACGTCCCACTGCACTGATTCCCCAGTTCCAGGCAAGGTCCGAGGTCCAGGGTAGGCACGCTAAAAGCCAGGCATGGCAGAGGTCTGCGAGTTTGAGGAGAGTGCATTAAACTTGGAACAGCAGTTTGTTCATAAATTTGGAAACAGAACTTCGCGACCACACAGAGAGGACTCGTGACTTGCTCCCTGGTTCAGGAGACTACCGGGCTACTTTGTTTTACAACCCTGGGCGAGACTTTGGGTGTGCAGACTCATTTGGGGAGAGGCAGAGTTGTGTGGCAACGGGTGGTGGATAGCTGTTACCACCCAACACAGAGACTCGCATGCTGCATAGGGCGGAGCTGATGGTGCATTCTCAGCCTGGAGACTCTGCCCATCCAACCAGAATACAGCTTTCCTTCACAGCCAATTGGCCTGGAGGTCCAACCCTCCTAGTGCTAACAACAATTAGCTGAGCTCAAATTCAACAATACTGTACAACCCATAAAGGATTGCAGTAAGAGTATCCACCTCAGGTAACTGGGGAAGCTGAGCCACTATCCCTTAGAGGACATCTACCACACAAAGTTAATTGACCAACTCAGGAAAACAGCCACAATGCAGAGAAATGGAAAGAAAACAGGTGTGAAAGAAATGGAGGAAAAAAGACGACTAGACATAGAGTTCAAAACCACAGTAATAAGGTTTCTCAAGAGGCTCTTAGAAAAGGCTGATGAACTTAATGAGAACTACAAGGAAATGAACAAGACCAATGAGAAAATGAACAAGACCCACGAGGAAATGAATGAGACCTACGAGGAAATGAATGAGACCTACGAGGAAATGAATGAGACCTACGAGGAAATGAATGAGACCTACAAGGAAATGAACAAGACCTATGAGGATATGAATGAGACCCTCAAGGATATGAAAAAGGACCAATTAGAAATTAAGCATACACTGACTGAAATAAAAAATATTACACAAAGTCCTAAAAGCAGTCCAGAGGGCCAAAAGAACCAAGTCAAAGATTTGAAATACAAAGAAGCAAAATCCACTCGGATGGAAAAGCAAGAAGCAAAAAGAATCCAGATAATTGAAGATAGTGTAAGGGGTCTCTGGGACAACCTCAAGTATGCCAACATCCGAATTATGGGGATGCCAGAAAAAGAGAAAGAGCAAGGTAATGAAAACCTACTTGAAGAAATAGTGACCAAAAACATCCCCCACCTAGTGAAAGAAATTGACTTAAAAGCCCAGGAAGTACACAGAACCCCAAAATATAGGAATCTAAAGAGGACCACACCAAGACACATCATAATTAAAATGCCAGAGCAAAAGATAAAGAGAGAATATTAAAAGCAGCAAGAGAAAAACAGTTAGTTACCTATAAGGGAGCACCCATATGATTGTCAGCGGATTTCTCAACAGAAACGATGCAGGCCAGATGGGAGTGGCAAGAAGTATTCAAAGTGATAAATAGCAAGAACCTACGACCAAGATTACTCTATCCAGCAAAGCTATCATTCAGAATTGAAGGTCAGATAAAGTGCTTCACAGATAAGAAAAAGCTAAAGGTGTTCATCACCACCAAACCAATATTATATGAAATGCTGAAAGATATTCTTTAAGAAGAGGAAGAAGAAAAAGGTAAAAATATAAATTATGAACAACAAATACACATCTATCAACAAATGAATCTAAAAGTCAATTGAATTAATAATCTGATGAACAGGATAAACTGGTGAATATAACAGAATCATGGACATAGAGAGGGAATGGACTGACAATTCTAGCTAGAAAAGGGGTGTGGGAAGTGCAGCAAGAGACTGGACAAAAATCATGCAACTATGGGAGAGGATAGTGGGGGGGGGAGTTGAGAGCAGAGGGTGGCATGGGTACTGGGTGGAGCGGAGCTATAGGGGGATAGAAAAGGGGAAACAATTTAATTAATAAACTGAACAATAAAGATAAGAAATAAATAAAAATATATTGAACACTTTTTATGTGCCAGGCATGGGGCAAAGAAACTGAGCACAACAATGATTAAGACAAAATCCTTCAAGGTGCTCACTGTCTAATACTAAAACATTGATTAGACCAAGGCTCAGAGTGGTTAATGGCTTTCCTAGTGAAATAGGATTCGCGAGATACTTGGAAATAGGGGACTAGAGCTGGAGAGGAGGCAAGGTACAACTAACTCATCATAAGTAAACTTCTTTGATTTTAGAGCAATGATAAATACAGAAACATATTATAATATCTGCTGGCAAAAAGTTTAAAATAGGGGGATGAGGACACATATGTAATACCTTAATCAATAAATAATTTTTTTAAAAAGGTTAAAATAGTGTCCAATTTTTACCATGATTAAATTCCTTTCTTACAATTAGTTAAGTCACTACTTGATGTCATTTCTACACTTGCCTCAAAGGCTTGGGGCATGCCACTGCTCTGCTGAGACACAATAACTGAAAGTAGTTTAAAATTCAGGTCTAGCATTCAGAATAATACTGAAATTCTTTACTTAAATCCATTAATATTATTGTATAGCATATTTGTGATACTTCTACATGTAGAATTTTGGAAAATAATTCTCCTGTAACCCTCATTTGGAGGACTATATTAAGTTATAGTTATCACAGAAACTAAATAATTTGTCACTATATATATATATATATATATATATATATATATATATATATAATTTGGATTATGCAATGGGGAAGATTTTCCGTAGAAATATATATATATATCTTATCCTGCATTCTTTTTTGCAGTATAACATAGATTTAATAGTAGTAAATACGTTTTCCTCTTTCCCCCTATTATCCTCCCCCCAGCCTCCCCTGCCCTCCAGCACATGTCCCCACCTGCCCCCCCCACCCCAGTGTCTTTTATTCATTGGTTATGTTCATATGCACGCATACAAGTCCTTGGGTTGATCTCCTGCAGCACCCGCCCCTCACCTTCCCCAGCCCTCCCCCTGTAGCCCGACAGCCTGTTCAATGACTCCCTGTCTCTGTATCAATCACTCTCCCCTGTTTCTTTTCTTCAAAAATATCTTGCATCTGCATACTAGAAATAAATGTATAAGAACAAAAAATGTTTGAGTGTCAGTTTCAATGTCCAACTGTTCTGATTCCCAGTTTCTATGCCAAATAGTTCTTTATGTGTATATGTCAGCAATGATATCCAGATGGTGGACACATGGTGGCAATGCAAGATCCATCCTCTCTAGTTTGGTCCTGGGACGCCTGCAGCCATGCACAGCTGCTTACTTCCAGCATGGCAAGGTGTTGTCAGTGTGCCCCATCTCTGGACCATCCTCATGGCTGGAAGAGACAAATCAGATCCTCACTCTCACAGGAACCCACATGGTCTTGGAGTTGTTCTTTGAAAACACACAAACACATTCTTGACTGAAAGTTAACAAAGGGATCCTATCTGCAAAATGAACTTGGGATTCTTTTTATTTTTGCCCAACTGATTTTCCTTTGGCTTATTTTGACATCATGTGTGTTCTTCCTGGGTGTCTTGCTGTTGGCATTACAAATGGAAGTTACTTTTCTGGAGTAAGAATTTTCTAGATGTATTTTACTTACAGGATATTTTCCTTACATGATATTACCCCACTATCACCCCTCTCTTTTGATTAATGGGGGCATTTAGAAATTTTAGATTGCAGTCTTTGTAATTTTAAATTTTAATTTTTGCACACAAATATGACTGCTTTAGGTTTTTTGGATGTTAGGCAATTTTACAGTCAGATGAACTACTACTGGATATTTTAGTTAATATTTTAGGAACAGCTTTTTGTTCAATACACTTAATTTTTCTTGCGTATTCGCTTATTTCACTTGGCCAATTTAAATTAAACTGAAAACTTGATTACTATTTTACTCTCAATTTTAATACTCAAGCGGAAATCTTAGTTTACCCTGTAAATATTAGTGGAAAGGATTATCTGGGCATTCTCTAGTAAGCCCTGAGCATTCCTGGTACTAGAATGAATTTAGATATAGAGCAGCTGTTGCTGGCCAAGTCTCTTTCTGCAACCTGGGTCCTGATCTGAGCTGTGCGTGGGAGGTGAAGCAGCCATGGGTGCAGGAGACCTCCCTCAGAACAGGTGAGAGTTCAGGCCTCTGCAAGGTTAGAGGGTGAGGGTCTGTGCCCCACCTCTTTTAGGTCTCTGCTCTTGGCCCCTCTGCAACTATGCCTGTCTTAGGTTGTTCTTTTCCTGAGGAATCTTACCCATCTCTGGCTAACCAGCCATCCTTCGGGGCCAAGCAGGGTGATGTGAGGTTCAGTTCTGTCTCCTTTGTAGTCTATGCCCCCGTGGCCTCCATGCCCAGCTGGTGAAGTCCCCGGACTGATCACATATCTCAGGGAACCCAGGTTTCTTCTCCAGAGAGGGCCCAGCTCACACCATTGGGTGAGAGACAGATCCAAGGTGCCAGCCGCCCAGAGGCTTCAACCAAAACTTGAACTGAAAGCTCAGGCAACAGCTGTGCACCCTTGGATTGTAAGAAGGGAGTCCCTCTTTGCAACAAAGGCAAGAGGGGCCAATATAGAATGCTCAAGTGCCTTCCCAGTGTCTTACTTCCTTCTGAAAAGGATTAATTCCTTTCATATCATTTTTTAAATTGCTGCCAAAGATTCAAAGAATTAGTTTGTAAGTTTATTTGGGATAATTGTATAATATGCTATTGTCATATATCATAAATTATAATGACATTGTAGAATAATATCATGCAGGGGTATTATGGTGTCACCGGAGGTTAAGGGGTGCCTAGCCTAAGGACTATTGTCCATAGGAGATGACAAGCTCTAGGCCATGTCAATTCAATCTCAAACTAGCTGCCAATTTTTTAAATAACTTTATATAAACTTTGTCAGGGATGTAAAAACACAAATTACTCACCCTTAGTTCAAGAGGTCAAATTTATTGACTTTCCCCCTTACTCCCGCCACCTCCCACTTACCCTGAGTTTGACATTCTGACAGACTTTTCTCAGTCTTTGGATGCATTCTTGTTCATCAGTCTAAGTCATTCATTATATTCCACAAATGAGTGAGATCATGTGATATTTATCTTTCTCTGCCTGGCTAATTTCACTTAGCACAATGCTCTCCAAATCCATCCATGTTGTTGCAAGTGATGGGAGCTCCTACTTTTTTACTGCAATGTAGTATTCCATTGTGTAGATGTACCATGGTTTTTAATCCACTCATCTGCTGATGGGCACTTAGGCTGTTTCCAAATCCTAGCTATGGTAAATTGTGATGCTTTGAACATAGGGGTGCATATATCCTTTCTAGTTCACGTTTCTAGTTTCTTGGGGTATATTCCTAGTAGTGGGATCACTTGGTCAACTGGAAGCTCCATTTTTAGTTTTTTGAGGAAACTCCCTACTGTTCACCCCAGTGCCTGCACCAGTCTACAATCCCACCAGAGTGCATGAGATTTCCTTTTTCTCCGCATCCACGCCAGCAATTGTTCTTGGTTGATTTTTTGATGTAAGTCATTCTGACTGGTGTGAGATGGTACCACATAGTCATTTTGATTTGCATCTCTCAAATAATTAGTTGTTAGTCTGATGGGAGTTCCTTTGTAGGTGACTTTCTATCTCTCTCTGGTGGCTTTTAAGATTCTTACTTTGTCATTAGTGTTTGCCCATTTAATTATAATGTGCCTTGGCATGGGTCTTTTGGGGTTCATTTTGCTTGGGATTCTGTGAGCTTCTTGGGTTTGTGTGGGTTTTTTCTTTCCTATATCAGGGAAGTTTTCTGTCATCATTTCTTCCAACAGGTTTTATATTCCTTGCTCAGTTTCCTGTCCTTCTGGCAGCCCAATTATGCGGATATAGTTTTCTTTCATTTTTTCCCAAATTTCCCTTAGGCTTTCCTCCTGCTTTTTAATTTCTTTTTTCTAGAAGCTGCTCTACTTGGGTATATTTCCTACCTTGTCTTCTAGCTCACTGATGCAGTCCTCTGCTTCTTCTAGTCTACTCTTAATACTTTGTATTGAGTTCTTTACTTCAGCAATGTCACTTTTCATTTCTTCTTGGCTCTTCTTCATTTCTTCCTAGGTCTTCCTCATTTCCTCTTGGTTCTTCTTCAGTTCCTCTTGGTTCTTACTCATATTGTCAAATTTGTCTTCCATTCTTTTCAGCCACCTTATGACCATTTCTCTGAATTCTTTCTCTGACAGGTTGCTAACTTCCATTTAGTTTACCTCCTTTTCTGGTGAGGCTTCTTTTTCTTTCATATGTGGGCTCTTTCTTTGTCTTTCCATGGTCTCTCTTCTCTGTCTGTCTGGTTATGTAGTTCTCACTCTCCTGTGTTGATTTCAAGGCACAAAATACATACAACACAACCAGGTGCAACACACCAGGCTCTGAACAGGATTTTAGTCACAGTATTGGTATCTCCAAATAAAGGTGATCGCCAGAGAAAGGCAAATTCAGAGATATGTGAGCAAGAAGAAAGAGAACCCCACCCAATACACACAGACACTCACACACCCACACACACACATAAAGAAAGAGGGCCCCCCATACACACCCCAAAAAAAGAAAGACAGGGATGCCAAAATGATAATGGGAAAAGGGGAAGAAGTAAAAATAGAAAAGGGGGATAAACTATAAATGTGGGGTGAAAACTCCTATAGGACAGCCACTAACCAAAACAAAAACCAGCAACAAGTACCTGGAGATTGATACAAACTATGCACAGCTACTAATATCAAGGGTGGTGAGGGAACACAGAAGCAAAAATCTATTTTAAAAAAACCAGTGCAAATTAGGACAACAAAACAAAGAACAACACCAAAAAACCCCCACAAAACAAACCAAAATAAAAGAATAAGCAAGTCAATCTCACAAAACTGCATAAAAACGCAATATAATCAATAGTCAAGTAAACAACAACAGGACAGAGAGAAAAACAATTTAGGAAAGTGAAGTCAGAGAGGCAAGAGGTATGTATGGACTTGGAGTAGGTGGTTGGAGATTAGATATATAAGTGGGTTGAAATTTTAACAGGGAGTAAAAAGAAAGAATTAAGGTAAATCTAAAGTGGGAAAAGTGTAAGGGAAACAGGGCACTAAATAGAGAAAGTGGTGGCATAAAGGTGAAATTGAGGTAGAGTAAAAGATACCAAAGGGTAGATGATAATAGACTTTAGAACACTAATCCCAAAGTAGAAAAAAGAGAAAATAAAATCAATTTCTAGTGTTACACAAGAGTCAATTTGTGATTCAGCTCCTGGGTAGCAGTGTTTCTAGACTGACCTCTGGGTCTATTGGTCCTCTCTAGCCTGAACTAAAATCTTGCTATCCCTGTGGTATTCAATATTGATTTGTGGTGATGGGCTACTCCAGCGCTGCCTTTTTAAAAAAAAATCTTTATTGTTCAGTTTATTAATTACATTGTTACCCCCTTTTTTTTCACCCTATAGTTCCCCTCCACCTGGTACCCATCCCACCCTCCACCTTAACCCCCCTCCCCTGTCCTCTCCCATAATTGCATGATTTTTGTCCAGACTCTTGCTGCACTTCCCACACCCCCTTTCTCCCCAAGAGTTGTCAGCCCATTCCCTCTCTATGTCGGGATTCTGTTACATTCACCAGTTTATCCTGTTCATCAGCTTATTCATTTACTTGATTTTTAGATTCATTTGTTGATAGATGTGTATTTGTTGTTCCTAATTTACACTTTTATCTTTTTCTTCTTCCTCTTCTTAAAGAATATCTTTCAGCATTTCATATAATATTGGTTTGGTGGTGATGAACTCCTTTAGCTTTTTCTTATCTGCGAAGCACTTTATCTGACCTTCAATTCTGCATGATAGCTTTGCTGGATAGAGTAATCTTGGTTGTAGATTCTTGCTGTTGATCACTTTGAATATTTCTTGCCATTCCCGTCTGGCCTGCATCGTTTCTGTTGAGAAATCTGCTGACAATTTTATGGGTGCTCCCTTATAGGTAACCATCTGTTTTTCTCTTGCTGCTTTTAATATTCTCTCTTTGTCTTTTGCTCTTGGCATTTTAATTATGATGTGCCTTGGTGTGTTCCTCTTAGGGTTCCTATATATTGGGGTTCGGTGAGTTTCTTGGACTCCTAAGTCAATTTCTTTCACCAGGTGTGGGAAGTTTTTGGTCACTATTTCTTCAAATAGGTTTTCATTGTCTTGCTCTCTCTCTTTTTCTGGCACCCCTATAATTCAGATGTTGGTATGCTTGAGGTTGTCCCAGAGGCCCCTTACACTATCTTCAATTTTTTTGATTCTTTTGGTTTCTTGCTTTTTCAGCTGAGTGGATTTTACTTCTTTGTATTTCAAATCTTGAACTTGGTTCTTGGGGTGCTCCAGAGCACTTTTAGGTCTTTGTACAATATTTTTTATTTCAGTCAGTGTATGCTTAATTTCTGGTTGGTCCTTTTTCATATCCTTGAGAGTCTCCTTTATATCCTTGAGGGTCTCCTTCATTTCCTTGTAGGACTCATTCATTTCCTTTGCGGTCTTGCTTATTTCCTTATAGGCCTCGACCTTTTGTTGGAGCCTCTTGAAAAACTCTATAACCGTGGTTTTGAATTCCATGTCCAGTCGTTTTTTTCCCTCCATTTCTTTCACATCTGATTTCTTTCCACATCTCTGCATGGTGGCTGCTTCCCTGAGTTGTTCAATTAGCTTTGTGTGGTAGAGTTCCTACTAGGGACAGTGGCTCAGCCTTCCAAGTTACCTGAGGTGGATATGGGCTGCACAGTCTTGGTGAAGTTAAGCTCAGATTAATCGCTGTTAGCACTTGGAGGGGTTCACCTCTAGGCCAATTGTCTGTGAAGTTCAGCTGTGCTCAGGTTGGATGGGCGGAGTCTCCGGGCCAAGCAGACAGCGTTAACTCCATCCGATGCGGCCCCAGGGACTCTGTGTAGGTGGCAATGGCTGCCAGCACCTCTGAGAGAGAGCTGCTGCCAAGCTCCACCGGCTGCCGGGAATTCAGACTCTCCCCAAATGAGTCTGCACGCCCAATGTCTCACCCAGGGTTGTAAAACAAAGCAGACTGACGGTTTCCCGAATGAGAGGGCAATTCACAGAGCTCTCTCTGTGCGGTCATGCAGCTGAGCTGTTCACGTAAGCTGCCTTCTCCACAAGCCGGGAGACCCCTGCAGCACCCGAGCTTCGGTGTGCCCTCCCACTGTCCAGTTTTCACCCTGTATGATAGTGGGTTCCCTGGACTTCGCCCAAAGCTGGAGAATCAGTCCAGTGGGATGTCTTTGTCTCCCTGTTCGAGAAAACTGGCCGGTTTTCAGCCGCCCGCCCTCTCCACTGTCGCGCGCTCCAAACCTCTCTCCACGCGAATCTGTCAACGCTGTCCACCGTTGCTCCTCCGAGTCACAGTGTCTTATTTTCACTTTTATTTGTGGAATTTTCACTCGGCCAGCTTTCTGGTGATTCTGGAAGGTGTTTGTTCTTTCGTTAAGTGGTAGTATTAAAATTGCTGAGCATGACGGCAAGATAGGTGTTTTACCTATGCCGCCATCTTGGTTCCCCCCCAGAGCTGCCTTTTTAATGGCGACTGCTGATTTAGCAGCCAGGACGCTCCCAGAATGTTTTGGGTTTCCCTCCTCTGTCAGGTCCAAATGGGTTGTCCTCTAGGGATTCCCTCTGCCACCAGCTCCGAAGGCCCTCTTCCAATTTTACCAGCTCCAACAGCCACAGATTTTATTTCAGGCGCAGATCTCCTGGCTCTGAATTCCAAGGCAAAGATCTCCTGGCTCTTCCAACTGCCTAGGTCTCGCCCCCACAGTAACCCCAGGGGAAATCTGACCTTTCTCTGCCGGAGCACAGAGCTCCTTAGACTCTGCCCGTTCGCGCCAACTGGGCACCAGTGTTCTGTGGGGTCTCAGCTGTCCAGTGGGTACTGCAGCTGTTTATTTTCAGGCCTTTGTCCTTCAAGATGGCATGGTCTGCCTCTGATCCGGTGGCTCCGTGAGAGAACCCAGCAGCACTGGGGCTGCTCGGTCAGGGGTGGCCAGTCCTATAGTTCCCTACCTTCTCCCGGAGCACAGCTGTCCCCTTACTCACCAACAAACACTCCTTGCTCGGCCCTCAGCTGCTCCCGCCATCTGCCCTGGGACCAGATTCAGATCGCATCCCTCTGTTCTGCAATTTCCTTTTTAAAAAAATTTTATTTACAATATAACTTATATTTTATAGTAGTACATATGTTTTCCTCCCCCCCAATATCCTCCCCCCAGCCTCCCTTACACCCCAGCACATGTCCCCACCTGCCCCCCTCCCCGCTGCAGTGTCTTTCATTCATTGGTTATGCTCATATGTATGCATACAAATCCTTAGGTTGATCTCCCCCAGCATCTGCCTCCCCTCCAATCCAGCCTTCCCCCTGTAGCTTGACAGCCTGTTCGAGGCCACCCTGCCTCTATATCAATCACTTCCTCCTGTTTCTTTTCCTCAAAAATATCTTGCCTCTGCATACTGAAAGCAAACGTATAAGAGCAAAAAAAGTTTGAGTGTCAGTTTCAATGTCAAATAGTTCTTCATGTGTACATGTTGGCAATGGTATCCAGATGGTGGACCCATCGTGGCAATGCAAGATCCATCCTCTCTGGTATGGTCCTGGGCCGCCTGCAGCCACGCACAGCTGCCGACTGCTAGCATGGCAAGGTGTCGTCAGCATCCCCCATCTCTGGACCATCCTCATGGCTGGAACAGACCCGTCAGTTCCTCACTGTTGCAGGAACCCACATGGTCTTGGAGTTGTTCTCTGCAAACACACAAACACATTCTCGTCCAAAGGTTAACAAAGGGATCCTCTCTGCAAAATAGACTTGGGATTCTTTTTATTTTTGCCTAAATGATTTTCCTTTGGCTTATTTTGACACCATGTGTGTTTTTTCATGGGTGTCCTGCAGTTGGTTTTACAAATGGAATTTTCTTTTCTGGAGTAAGAATTTTCTACATGTATTTTACTTATAGGATATTTTTCCTTACATGACATTACCCCACTGCCCCCCCCTTTTTTTGGTTAATAGGGGCTTTTGCCACCATTTCCCCTCTCCTGTCCTGCGTTTTTCCTTAGAAATATTTTGTAAGTAATTTAAATATTATGCATATATATACAAAGACATCACATTTAGATTCTTGTGTACCCCCATCCCAGTACAATAGCTAATTATAGAGATGAACCATGCTAAGGCAATTTATTTCATGATCATTAAAGGGAGGAAAAGAGTCTATGAAGAACTGTCTATTTCAGTTCTGACCATCTGTTGTTGTTGTTGTTGTTTAGTTCCTGATATATATTCTATATAATAAAAGGTAATATGCAAATTTACTTTAGAGCAGAACGACTGGTTGCTATGACGTACACTGACCACCAGGGGCCAGACTCTCAATGCCAGAAGCCCTGAGCCTATCTTAAGGCTGGTGAGTGCAGCAGTCAGTGATGGGAGCCTCTCCCACCTCCATGGCAGTGCTAAGGATGTCCAACTGACAGCTTAGGCCCACGAGGAGCATGCCTAAGCCATCAGTCATACATCCCCTGAGGGCTCCCAGACTGCACAGGAGTGGGGGTTGTCCCTCAGCCTGACCTGCATCCTCTCCAATCTGGGACTAGTTGGGGGATGTCCAACTGCTGATTCAGGCACTCCCCTGCCAGCCTGATGGCCACCAACTGCCCTCCCCTTCTGGCCTGTTCACCCCAACTGCTCTCCCCTGTGGGTTATCTTATCATGAGCATCTTGTGGTGGCCATCTTGTGGTAGTTATCTTGTGACAACATCATGCGACGCCACCTAAGATTTTATTATATAGGGTATGACAGTATTACAGATATATCCCATGATCCCCCTTTAACACTATTCCCCGCTCCCATTCCCAGGTCTTCACCCTTATTGTTCATGTCCATGGACTATGTATATAAGTATACAAGTTCTTTGGTTTAACTATTCTCATTCCTCCATCTCCACATCAAGGTATGTCAGTCTGTTACATGCTTCCATGCTTCAGGTCTTATTTTGTGTCAATTCATTATGTTCATTATATTCCACAATTAAGGGAGATCACGTGCTATTTGTCTTTCTCAGATTGACTTATTTCACTTAGCATGATATTCTCCAGGTCCATCCATGCTGTCCAAAAGGTTAGGATATCCCTCTTTTTTTCAGCAGCTAGTATTCCATTGTGCAAATGTTCCACAGCTTTTTTATCCATTCATCTACTGATTGACCATCTGTTTTAATGATACCCTTTGTGATGAGGTTATCTAAGTAGGCATGATGTCTATCTCACTGACAAAAAGCAGTGAATAATTATAAAAAGAGTTGTTTTCTAATGTGAAAACCATAACTCTCCAGTGATGTAAGTAGTGAATCTCTCACAAAACTACTTGCATTAATGCTGCTATTGCGAATCAGGAAAATTCATAGACCATTTATTGCTCTGAGAATCAAATTTGGTGTATATTGTAAATATATTGTAAACATTAAGTAACGGATTTTTATTAAAACGTTTTTTACATACCATATTATTGGCTGTGCCACAAGAATATTCTTTGTAAGCCATGAGTTTGACATGCTTGTCCTAGAGGAAGTAAATGAAAACTAACATTTATAGAACTCTTGCTTTGGGCTGGACACATTATCCTTAGTCCTTACCTTGCACAGAAGTCATCATGAATCCTTCTTCTCTTTATTTTGGTTGAGGACAATTGAGGTCTAGAGACACCAAGAGACCTGTTCACATTCATACAGCTAATAAGTATCAGAAAGGATAATTCCAATTTAAGTTGGTTTGTTTCAAAAGCCTGAATCTTTCTCCTCCATTCCTTAAGGCTATACATGAGCTGCACCAAGAAAGATGAAGTGGCTAAAGAGTAGAGAAAGGAAGACGCATAGCTGCTCTAATCCAGAGAGCTCACCTTTTGTTTATCTTCAAACTCGATGCTTCCTGGGATGATGGTATGCTTGTAATAAAAGCTTACTTATTGTGGGTGAACAGCAGAGTAAAAGACCCATATATTTTGAATATTCAGAGCTTACTGACTCTATGCCTACTTCCACCCCCATAGCCCACCTTCCTAGAAAAAGGGAATATTGGAGTAATGCATTGGTGTACAAATATTAACTGAGACCCTCCTTTTTGCATGTGTACCTTGTGCTTGACTAAGCTAGAGGAAAGCAATAGTACAGAGAAAATCTACACAGGTCCTGTTCTAGAACATTCATACAAACAAACCTTGAAACACCACGTATAAAGTTGCACAGGTACATATAGGCCCATATAAATATACATATAGATATATGTATGTACATAAAATGGCCATAGGCATAAAATACTAGTATTAACACATTGATACACAAAACACAAAATATGTATGCAGAGATAGAGAACACAACATAACCTCTTGTTGTACAAATACCTATGGTATTATGAAGGGACTTTCTTTTTTTTTCTTTTTTTTAAATCTTTATTGTTCAGTTTATTAATTATATTGTTTCCCCTTTTTATCCCCCTATAGCTCCCCTCCACCCTGTACCTATCCTACCCTCCACCCTCACCTCCCCCTCCCCACTGTCCTCTCCCATTGTTGCAAGATTTTTGTCCAGTCTCTTGCTGCACTTCCCACAACCCTTTTCTCCCCAAGAATTGTCAGTCCATTCCCTCTCTATGTCCATGTCTCTGTTATATTCACCAGTTTATCCTGTCCATCAGATTTTTAATTCACTTGATTTTTATGTTCATTTGTTGATAGATGTGTATTTGTTGTTCATAATTTTCATCTTTACCTTTTTCTTCTTCCTCTTCTTAAAGAATATCTTTCAGCATTTCATATAATGTTGGTTTGGTGGTGATGAACTCCTTTAGTTTTTTCTTATCTGCGAAGCACTTCATCTGACCTTCAATTCTGAATGATAGCTTTGCTGGATAGAGTAGTCTTGGTTGTAGATTCTTGCTGTTCATCACTTTGAATATTTCTTGCCACTCCCGTCTGGCCTGCATTGTTTCTGTTGAGAAATCCGCTGACAATCGTATGGGTGCTCCCTTATAGGCAACTAACTGTTTTTCTCTTACTGCTTTTAATATTCTCTCTTTGTCTTTTGCTCTTGGCATTTTAATTATGATGTGCCTTGGTGTGGTCCTGTTTGGATTCCTATAGTTTGGGGTTCTGTGCGCTTCCTGGACTTTTAAGTCAATTTCTTTCACTAGGTGGGGGATGTTTTTGGTCACTATTTCTTCAAATAGGTTTTCATTATCTTTCTCTCTCTCTTTTTCACGCACCCCTATAATTCGGATGTTGGTATGCTTGAGGTTGTCCCACAGGTTCCTTACACTATCTTCAGTTTTTTGGATTCTTTTTCCTTCTTGCTTTTCCAGCTGAGTGGATTTTGCTTCGCCCTATTTCAAATCTTTGACTTGATTCTCATGGTCCTCTAGACTGCTTTTAGGTCTTTGTATAATATTTTTAATTTCAGTCAGTGTATGCTTAATTTCTAGTTGGTCATTTTTCATATCCTCAAAGGTCTCCTTCATGTCCTCGAAGGTCTCATTAAGTTCATTGGCTTTTTTTAGGAGCCTCTTGAAAAGCCTTATAACCATGGTTTTGAACTCTATGTCCAGTTGTTTTTTTTTCCTCCATTTCTTTCAAATGTGATTTCTTTCCATGTCTCTTCAGTTTAGGAAAGTCTGAAGACTGAATCTAGGACAGGCCATTCATATGAAAATACACTGCAAACAGCTTGGGTTGGGCTCCAAATTAGGGAGGGGGCAGCATTTCAGGGAATCACCAGGGCAGGGTGAACATTGTGGACCAAGTTGATGGAGACTCAGATCAGCCACTTGCCAGTCAGCTCTCTAGGGTGGGAGGTCTCAGCAGTAGTACAATGACCTCTGTAAGCATTTTTGTCTAGAAGAAAGCTGTCCCCAAGTTCTTGTCCTAATGATAGACAATTTGGTTCCTCCCCGTACGTCCCAGGATCCCTTCAAGCTGCTGCTTTAGCACTGGAGCTCAGAGGGAGCAAGTCCGAAGAAGTCCATGCATGGGCCCTTTATGAGGGACTTCCTGGGTCTCCAGGTGCCTCCATGTGACTCAGCCACAATTCCCAATGGATTTTACAGCCTAAAGTTACAGGAAATTCATTTCCAAGCCCTGGAACCCTAGGATGATGATTCTGGTATTGTGCTTGGACTCCTTGATCTTCATAGGACTTCTCAGCCAAGATATCCCTCCCAACTAAAAACATGCCACTTGTTGTGGTTGGACCAGCTTATTCTGTATCTCTGTCTCTCCCACCAATCTCAATGTAGTTTCTTCTTTAATTCTCTAGTTGTAGGGAATCAATTTAGCCATATTTTATGCAGTTCTGAATGATGGTTTTTCAGTATTTTAGTTGTCATTGTGGTGTGGTTGTAGGAGATGCGAGTACCTCATGTACCTAGGCTATCATCTTGGTTCCTCTCTCGACTTAGCTCATTCTTAAAGGCCTTGATAAGTCTGACTTCACAAAGTTCTGGTACATTAGTGCAGTATGAGTCTGAGCACGTAGTAGGTACTGAACAAATACATATTACTTACCTTCAACGTTTCTGATATTGTTCCTGGTATTAGGAATATAATAGTGAGCTAAACAGACATGTAGATTACCTTATAATAAAAAGTTATAGTTACTAAACAAAAAGCCAAACAGATGCACATGGAAAAGTTAAATAAATAAATAAATAAATATTATAAAACTTATCAGTGAAGTCCCATCAATAAGAAAACTGAATCTTGTTCTCACTACCAAAATTATCTATGAACTTATTGAGAGAATGATAAGACAGAAAATATTCATTGGTCATTCTCAAAAATAGACCATATGCTGGGTCATAGGCAAAGTCTCTCCAAATTCCAAAAGATAGAAATCGTATCAAGCATATTCTCAGATCACAGTGGAATAAAGCTGAAAATAAACTACAATAGAAACAATCCAAAGAAATCAAACACATGGAGACTAAACAGCATGATATTAAACAATGATTAGATTACTAGAGAGATCAAGGAAGAAATAGAACACATCATGGAAACAAATGACAATGATAGCACAACAATCCAAAATCCATGGGACACAATGAAAACAGTTTTGAGAGGGAAGTTCATAACTCTACAATCCTACTGCAAAAAAGGAGAAACAGCAGCAATAAATTATCTTACTGAACAACTCAAAGAGTTCGAAAGAGAGCAACAAGAAAAGACCAGAGTAAGCAGAAGGAAGGAAATAGTAAAGATCAGAGCAGAGATAAATGACATAGAGACCAAATAAAACAATAAAGAAGTTGAACAAAACCAAGAGCTGGTTCTTTGAAAGAATAAACAATATTGATGAACCTCTAGCCAGATTCACCAAGAAGCAAAGAGCGAGGACTCTAATAAATAAAATCAGAAATGAAAGAGGTGAAATAGCAATAGACCCCATTGAAATACAAAGGATTGTTAAAAAGTACTATAAACAACTCGACTCCAACAAACTGAACAACCTGGAGGAAATGGATATATTCCTAGAACAATATAACCTCCCAAAATTCAATCAGGAAGAATCTAAACAGCTTAATAGACCAATAAATATGGAAGAAATTGAAGCAGTCATAAAAAAGGTTCCAGTAAATAAAAGCCCAGGGCCAGATGGCTTCACAGGGGAGTGTTACCAAACATTCAAGGAAGAAGTAAAACCTTTCCTCCTCAGACTATTCCAAAAAATTCAAGAGGATGGAACACTTCCAAACTCCTTCTATGAAGCTAGCATCACCCTAATAGCCAAACCAGACAAAGATAATACAATGAAAGAGAATTAAAGGCCAATATCCCTCATGAATATAGATGCCAAAATCCTCAATAAAATTCTAGCAAATCGGATCCAGCAGTACATCAGAAAGATCATACACCACGACTAAGTAGGCTTTATCCCAGGAATGCAAGGATGGTACAATATCCACAAATCAATAAATGTGATACATCACATAAACAAATTGAGAGGTAAAAATCACATAGTCATATCAATTGATGCAGAAAAAGCATTTAACAAAATCCAACACCCTTTCGTGACAAAAAAAAACACACCTCTCAACAAGATAGGAATAGAAGGATCATACCTCAACATAATAAAAGCCATATATTATAAACCTACAGCAAACATCATACTCAATGGCCAAAAACTGCAACCACTTCCCTTAATAACAGGAACAAGACAGGGATGCCCAATCTCACCACTCCAGTTTGACATAATACTGGAAGTATTGGACATCAAAATTAGAAAAGAAGAAGAAATAAAAGACATACAAATTGGAAAAGAAGAAGTAAAGCTATCCTTATTTGCAGATGACATGATATTGTACATAAAAAACCCTAAAGACTCAATAAAAAAACTAATAGACTTAATAAATGAGTTCAGCAACGTAGTAGGATACAAAATTAATGCTAAGAAATCTATGGCATTTCTATACACTAATAGTGAACTTACAGAAAGAGAGACTAAAAAAGTAATCCTATTTACCATCACACCAAAAAAAAATTAAGATACCTAGGAATAAACTTAACTAAGGAGGTAAAAGACCTATTTGTGGAAAACTACGGGACATCAAAAAAAGAGATAGAGGAAGATGTAAACAGGTGGAAGACTATACCATGTTCATGGATTGGGAGAATCAACATCATTAAAATGTCCATACTACTGAAAGCAATCTATAAATTTAATGCACTCCCCATGAAAATGCCAAATGCATATTTCACAAACCTAGAAAAAACTCTCCAAAAATTCATCTGGAATAAAAAAAGCCCCCAAATAGCCACAGCAATCCTGAGAAAGAAGCACAAAGTTGGTGGGATTTCCATACTAGATTTCAATTGTATTACAAAGCTACTGTTCTCAAAACAACCTGGTACTGCCACAAGAGCAGACATATAGACCAATATAAGAGAACAGAGAATCCAGATATCAACCCAAACCACTATGCTCAATTAATATTTGACAAAGGAGGCATTAACATAAAATGGAGTCAAGATAGTCTCTTCAATAATTGGTGCTGGGAAAATTGGACAGATATATGCAAAAAAAATGAAACTAGACCACCAACTTACACAACACACAAAAATAAACTCAAAAGGGATACAGGACTTAATCGTAAGATGGGAAACCATAAAAATATTAGAGGAATCCAGAGGAAGAAAAATCTCACACATATGCTGAAAGAACTTCTTCAGTGATACGGCTCCTAGGGCAATGGAACCTAAAGGGAAAATAAACAAATGGGACTACATCAAAATAAAAAGCTTTTGCTCAGCTAAAGAAACTATCAAGAAAACAACAAGCAGACCTACTGTATGGGAGAACATATTTGCAAATATTATCAGTGATAAAGGTTTAATCTCAAGCATCTACAGGCAACTCATACAACTTAATAAAAGGAGGACAAATGATCCAATAAAAAATGGGCAACAGACCTAAACAGAATCTTTTTGAAAGAAGACAAAAGGAAGGCGCAGAGACATATGAAAACCTGCTCAAAGTCACTAATTATCCGAGAGATGCAAATCAAAACGACTATGTGGTACCATCTCACAGTAGTCATGATGGCTTACATCAACAAATCAACAAAGACAAGTGCTGGCGAAGATGTGGAGAAAAAGGAAATCTCCTGCACTGCTGGTGGGAATGTAGACTGGTGCAGCGACTGTGGAGAACAGTATGGAGTTTCCTCAAAAAACTAAAAATGGTGCTCCCATTTGACCCAGTGATCCCACTTCTATGAATATATCCCGAGAAACTAGAATCGCAAATTAGAGAGGATATATGCACCCCTATGTTCACAGCAGGACAATTTACCATAGCTAAGATTTGGAAACAGCCTAAGTGTCCATCAGCAGATGAGTAGATTAAAAACTGTGGTACATCTACACAATGGAATACTATGCTGCAGTTAAAAATTAGGAGCTCCTACATTATGCAACAACATGGATGGAGTGGAGAGCATTATGCTAAGTGAAATTAAACAGGCAAAAAAAGATAAATACCATATGACATCACACTTTTGTGGTATATAATGAATGACATAGACTGATGAACAAGAACAAATCCAGAGACTGAGAAATTTCCATCAGAATGTCAAACATCAGGGTAAGTGGCAGGGATTGGGAGTAAGGGGGAAAGTCAATATATTTTACCTCTTGACCTAAGGTAAGAAATTTGTGTTTTACATCCCTGACAAAGTTTATATAATGTTATAAAAAAATTTGGTTGCCACTATGAGATTGAATTGACATGGCCTAGAGCTTGTTATCTCCTATGGACACCAGTCCTTAGGCTAGGCCCTCCTTAACCTCCTGTGACACCATAATACATGGTATTATTCTACAATGTCATTATAATATTTGATATTTGACAACAGCATATTATACAATTATCCCAAATAAATTTACAAACTAATTCTTTGAATGTTGGGAAGCAATTTAAAAAATAGGTAAGGAATTAATCCCTTTCAGAAGGAATTAAGGCACTGGGAAGGCATCTGAGCATTCTATATTGGCACCTCTTGCCCTTTTTGCCAAGAGGGACCCTCTTCTTACAATCCAAATACACATAGCTGCTGCCTGAGCTTTCAGTTCAAGCTGTGGCTGAAGCCTCTGAGTTGCTGGCACCAGGGATCTGTCTCTCACCCAATGGTGTAAACTGGGCCCTCTCATGAGAAGAAACCTGGTTCCCCTGAGATATGTGATCAGTACCAGGACCCCCACCAGCAGGCGAGTGGACCCCAAGGCAGGTGCTCGACAGGGAGCACATGGGGGCATAGACTACAAAGGAGACAGAACTGAACCTCACATCACCCTGTTTGGCCCCGGAGGATGGCTGGTTAGCCAGAAAGCTTGGTACGATTCCTCAGGGAAGGAACAATCTAATACAGGCACAGTTGCAGAAGAGCTAATAGGAGAGAACTAAAAGGTCAACAGAGGTGGGGCACAGACCCTCACCCAAAAACCTTGCAGGGGCTTGAACTCTCACCCTTCCTGAGGGAGATCTCCTGCCCCCATGGCTGCTTCACCTCCCACACACAACTCAGACCGGGACCCAGGTGGCAGACAGAGACTCGGCCAGCAATAGCTGCTCTATATCTAAATCCAGTCTTTTACCAGAAATGCTCAGGACCTACTCAAGAATGCAAATAATCCTTTCCACTAATACTTACAGGGTAAACTAAGACTTCTGCTTGAGTATTAAAACTGACAGTAAAATAGTAATCAAGTTTTCAGATCAATTTAAATCTGCCAAGTGAAATAATTGACTACTCAAGAAAATTTAAGTGTACTGGACAAAAAGCTTTTCCTAAAACATTAACTAAAATATCTATTAGTAGCTCATCTCACTGTAAATTTGCCTAACATCCAAAGAACCTAAAGCAGTCATACTTGTGTGCAAAAATTAAAATTTAAAATTACCAAGACTGCAATATAAAATTTCCCAAAAGCCCCCATTAATCAAAAAAAGGGGGGATAGTGGGGTAATATCATGTAAGAAAAAATATCCTGTAAGTGAAATACATCTAGAAAATTCTTACTCCAGAAAAGTAACTTCCATTTGTAAAGCCAACAGCAGGACACCCATGAAACAAACACACATGATGTAAAAATAAGCCAAAGGAAAATCATTTAGGCAAAAATAAAAAGAATCCCAAATCTAATTTGCAGAGAGGATACCTTTGTTAACTTTGGTCGAGAATGTGTTTGTGTGTTTGCAGAGAACAACTCCAAGACCATGTGGGTTCCTGCGACAGTGAGGAACTGACGGGTCTGTTCCAGTCACGAGGATGGTCCAGAGATGGGGAACACTGAGGACTCCTTGCCATGCTAGCAGTCGGCAGCTGTGCATGGCTGCAGGCGGCCCAGGATCAAACCAGAGAGGATAGAACTTGCATTGCCACAATGTGTCCACCATCTGGAAACCATTGCTGACATGTACACATAAAGAACAATTTGACATTGAAACTGAGACTCAAACAGTTTTAGTTCTTATACATTTATTTCTAGTATGTGGAGGCAAGATATTTTTGATGAAAAGAAACAGCGCAGAGTGATTGATATAGAGGCAAGGAGTCCTTGTACAGGCTGTCAAACTACAGGGGAAAGGCTGGGGTGGATGGGAGGCGGATGCTGGGGGAGAACAACTGAAGGACTTGTATGCATGCATAGGAGTATAACCAATGAATGACAGACACTAGGGTGGGGAGGGGGTGGATGAGGACATGTGCTGGGGGGTAGAGGAGGCTGGTGGGAGGATAATGGGGGGGGGAAAGGAAAACATATGTTCTATATTAAATATAAATTATACAGCAAAAAATAATAATAAATTAATTTTAAAAAAGTTTTAGCTATGGAAAAAAAATGGTTTCCTCAGAAATACACCGAAAAACTGGTCCTGTGATATTTTTTCATCGTTATTCCAAACTTCACTGTAGACCATACACTTAAACCTTTAATAAGTGGAATTCTAGACAATGGAATGATTTTCATCCTTCAGGACCCTGGAGCTCATCAAAATCTTAACTTATCATAGCAGCTCTGTCAGTTGTTGATTAATCTTCATAGCTTTAACACTCCAAAGCTGAGTTCAAGTTCTGCTAGATTGAGAATGTTATGAAAAAGAGCAAAGGCTCCCTGTGTTAGTGGGATATAAACATCTAGTGGCATCTGGGCCTTCTGAAACCAAATCCTATATAATAAAGAAGTAATATGCAAATTGACCATCACTCCAACACATAAGATAGCTGCTCCCATGTGGACACAAAATGGCTGCCACAAGATGGCCAGCAGGGGAGGGTAGTTGTGGGTGATCAGGCCAGCAGGGGAGGGCAGTTGGGAGGGACCAAGCCTGTAAGGAAGGGCAGTTGAGGTGATCAGTCCTGTAGAGGAGGGCAGTTAGGGGCAATCGAGCTGGTAAGGGAGGGCATTTGGGGGGACCAGGCTTGCAGGGGAGGGCAATTAGAGGTGACCAGGCCTACAGGAGAGGACAGTTGGGGCTAATAAGGCCAGCAGGGGAGGGAAGTTGGGGCTACAAGGCTGGCAAGGGAGGGCAGTTAGGGGTGACTGGGCCAGCAGAAGAGGGCAGTTGGGGGCAACCAGGCCTGAGGGGAGGGCAGTTAGGGGCAATCGGGCTGGCAGGGGAACAGGCCTCAATCAGACTACTAAGGAAATGGTTAGGCGGTGATCAACCTGGCAGGCAGAAGTGGTTAAGGGCAATCAGGCAGGCAGGCAGATGAGCAGTTGGGAGCCAGCAGACCTGGATTGTGTGAGGGAAGTCCTACTGCCTGTTTAAACCCGATCCCAGTGGATATCCCTTGAGGGGTCCTAGATTGGAGAGGGTGCAGGCTGGGCTTAGGGACACTCCCCCCCCAACACACACACACATGCATGAATTTCATTCACCAGGCTTCTAGTTAAATTATAATGATTGATAGTAATATCAATAATAGTCTTAAGCATACCTGCTTTTCCTAATGAATGTCACCATAAATGCACCATATGGTATGGTAAAGTCAAAATATGCAACTTTTTTATGCACTGGCAATTGATATATTTCCCTCCACCCCAAGTCTGAGGATCTCATCTATTGATGATATTCAGATTGAATGCTCTTCACTGGTAGGAATACAATCATCTCAAAGCCTAAACTGCATGTATAGAGAATCATAGACAGGAAGTTATTTTAATGAGGTATCTACATTGTTGCAGTACCTTGTACCTCTCCATGTTCTAATTGGAGACAGTGCAGTAACTTATTATCTTTACCTGGCACCACATGAACAAAAATGCATCCATTGGATTAAGTACTTCCTCGGTTGAAGAATACTTTATTTTCTGGATTCCTAGGATCTAATCTAGTCTAAATTATAAATACGACTACTTATTTTTTTCTCCTTCCTTTCTGGGCTCTTCAGGTTACAAACTCTGGTGTTTTATTTGTGAGAGGTCTACTCTGGCTGAATTATAGCCAGAATAATGTACTGGAAACTTATAAATTATTGTCTGGAAGTGAAATATCTGTACCTGGAAAATTCCATATAGTCTGTGGTTTCTTGGCCTAGGACCTGCCATAATTTGTGAACTTATTATGTTTGGATCTTTTTCTTAAAGATTGACTCTGGTATTAGTCTCAAGGTTGTGTGTCTCTTGGCAGTGTCATTGCCATTTTTTCCATCCTTCTTGGCAGGAGAGTTTATTAATTTCCCATCCATTTGTCATTTAAGAGATGAGCTTCATATACAATGTATTGAATCAAATCTGGTGGAGCAAAAAATTATTGCTATGTAGGCATAAAGTGAATTATTACAGTGATCATGTCAGTAAGTCTATTAAATTATTTTTGAGACTTTATTGAATTAATGGGGGTTGTTCAACAAAAAAAGAGGATGATATATGACAACTGGTACTGAGTATAATATCAGGCCTGGGAATTCAAAAATATTTTAATTATTATCTTGACTTTTTAAAATCAATTTAGTGTAAATGTTGTTTTTGGTTTTAGGAATTGAAAATTGAAGAAACCATTATAGTTTCCCTGCCCCATAGTAAAACATGACTTACTTGTTATTGTGTGGTGTGTGGAGTTTTTAATTGCTCTAACAACTTAAAATTAGTCTCCATGACCGCAGATAGTGTGTATAATTGTGATGGTTTAATAACAGTTTTCTGTGTCTCCAAAATTCCTCTTCTTTTCACATTATCTTATTTTACACAAAACTGTTGTATCAAATAGTTTTTCTCCATGATAACTAAAAGTTTAGCATATAAGTAATTACATTTGTGTGTGTGCATTATTTATTTTTGTTTAAAGTATTACAAATAGTAGTACATATGTATTCCTTTTTCACCATTGACTTCCCCCAGGGACCCCTACACTACCCCTGTACATGCCCACATCCCCATCCCCAGCGCTTGTCATTTGTTGATTTGTTGGTGATAGCCATTGTGGCATGTGTGAGATGGTATCTCGTTTTGATTTGATTTGCATCTTTTGGATGAATAGTGACTTTTAGCATGTTTTCATATGTCTTTTGGACTTCTGTATGTCCTCTTTCAAAAAGTGTCTATTTAGGTCCTTTGCCCATTTTATGTTATATTGTTTATCTTCCTTTTGTTAAATTGCATGAGGTTCCTTATAAATGTTGGAGATTAAACCTTTATCGGAGATAATATTGACAAATATGTTCTTCCATGCAATGGGCTTTCTTGTTGTTTTGCGGATGATATCTTCTTTTGTGCAGAAGCTTTTTATTTTGGTGTAGTCCCATTTGTTTATTTTCTCATTTTTCATTGCCCTAAGAGTTGTGTTGGTAAAGATATTTTTATGTCAAATGTCTGCTAAATTGCTGCCTATGACTTATTATAAGGTTTTTATGGTTTCCCGTCATACATTTAAGCTCCTTATCCATTTTGAGTTTATTTTTGTATATGGTGTAAGTTCGTGGTCTAGTTTCATTTTTTTTTTTTTGCAAGTACCTGTCCAATTTTCCCAACACTATTTATTGAAGAGACTGTATTGACTCCATTGTATGCTCTTGCCTCCTTTGTCAAATATTAATTGAGCATAATGGCTTGTTTCGATCTCTGGGGTCTCTATTCTGTTCAATTGGTCTATATGTCTGTTCTTGTGCCAGCACTAGGTAGTTATCCCCTGCCAATGACAGCAGCTTGGGTTGGGTCTCAGCCTGGCTGGGGAGCGCAACCCAACACTTGATTCCCTGCCAGTGGTGGCAGCCTGGGCTGGGTCTCAGCCTGGGAGGGGCATGCAACTCTATGGCACAATCCCCTCCCAGCTGTGGTACCTTGGGGTTTCAACCACACCGGCCAGGTAGATATGGAGGAATCTTAAATGTTTCTTTTTAAAAAATAGATTTTATTGATTTTTTACAGAGAGAAAGGGAAAATGATAGAGAGCTAGAAACATCTATGAGAGAGAAACAGCAATCAGCTGCATCCTGCACACTCTCCACTGGGTATGTGCCCCAAACCAAGGCACATGTCCTTTACCAAAATTGAACCTAGGACCCTTAAGTCTGCAGGATGATGCTCCAGCCACTGAGCCAAACCAGTTAGGGCTGTCCAATGTGTTAAAGAAAAAACCCTATCTAATAAAGAGTGAATATGCAGGGGAGGGCATTTGGGGGTGACCAAGTTGTCAGGAGAGGGTAGTTGGGGACAATCAGGTTGGCAGGAGAGCAATGAGGCATCAATTAGGCTGGCAGGGGAGTGGTTAGGGGGTGATCAAGCTCTCAGGCAGAAGCAGTTAGGGTCAATCAGGCAGGCAGGCAAGCAGTTGGGAGGCAGAAGTCCTGGATTGTGAAATGGATGTCCTACTGCCTGTTTAGGCCAGATCCCTGAGTGGTCCCAGATTGGAGAGGGTACAGATTGAGCTGAGGGACACCTCCACCCCCAGTGCACTGGGCTTCTAGTTGGTGTATAAAAAAGCCATAGTCTTTTGAGTGTTAATTTTGTATCCTGCTACATTGCTGAATTCATTTATTAAGTCTAGTAGGTTTCTCATGTAGTCTTTAATGTTTTCTATGTACAATATCATGTCATCTGCAAATAATGATAATTTTACTTCTTTTCCAATTTGGATACCTTTCGTTTCTTCTTATCTGATCACCATGGCTACTACCTCCAGTACTATGTTGAACTAGAGTGGTGAGAGTGGGCATCCCTGTCTTGTTCCTGTTCTTAGAGGAAATTGTTTTAGTTTTTCCCATTGAGTATGATGTCGGCTGTGGGTTTGTCATATATGGCTTTGATTATGTTGAGGTATGATCCTTCTATTCCATCTTGCTGGGAGTTTTTGTCAAGAATGGGTGGCACAGTAGACAGTGCATCAGCCTGTGGGCTGAAAGGTGCCAGGTTCGATTTCATTTAAGGACATGTACCTTGTTTGCAGGGATACCCCAGTGGGAGGTATGCAGGAGACAGCTGATCAATGTTTCTCTCCCATTAATGTTTCTAACTTTCTATACATCTCCCTTTCTCTCTGTAAAGAATCAATAAAATACATATTTTTTTAAAAAAAGTATGTTGGATTTTGTCAAATTCTTTTTCTGCATCAATGGATATGAATATATAGTTTTTACTTCTTCATTTGTTTATGTGATGTATCACATTTATGATTTGCAGATATTTTATCATCCTTGCATTCCTCAGAATAAATCCCATTTGGTTATGGTGTATGATCTTTCTAATGTATTGCTGGATTCATTTTGCTAGAATTCTGTTGAGAATTTTGGTGTCTATGTTCATGAGGGATGTTGGCCTGTAATTCTTTTTCTTTGAATTTTCTTTATCTTGTTTTGGGATTAGGGTAATGCGGGCTTTTCAGAAAGAACTTGGAAGTGTTCTTTCCTCTTGAATTTTTTGGAATAGTCTGAGGAAGATAGGTTTTATTTCTTCTTTGAATGGTTTATAAAACTCCCCTGTGCAGCCATCTGGTTCTAAGATTTTGTTTGCTGGAAGCTTTTTGATTCATTTAATTTCTTTCATAGTTATCAGCCTATTAACATTTTTTATTCTTCCTGGTAGAGGTTTGGATGGTCATTTTTTTTCTAGGAATATGTCCATTTCTTCCAGGTTGACCAGTTTGTTGGAGTAGAGTTTCTCATAGTATTTATTTATAATTCTGTGGGGTCTGTTGTTATTTCACCTTTCATTTCTGATTTTGTTTACTTGGGTCCTCAATCTTTGCCTCTTATTTAGCCAGGATAGAGGTTCACCAATATTGTTTATTCTTTTAAAGAACGAGCCCTTGGTTTCATTGACTTTTTTTATGTGGTTTTTTTTTTGTGTGTGTGTGTGTTGTTTTCGTTTTTGTGTTATATTTTTGTCTCTATGTCATTTATTTCTACTGTGATATTTATTATTTCTGTCCTTTTGCTCACTCTGGGCATTTCTTGTTGCTCTCTTTCTAATTCTTTAAGTTGCACAGCTAGATGATTTATTACCAGTTTTTCTTTTCCTTTTTTTCTTTTCTTTTCTTTTCTTTTCTTTTCTTTTCTTTTCTTTTCTTTTCTTTCTTTCTTTCTTTCTTTCTTTCTTTCTTTCTTTCTTTCTTTCTTTTTTTTAGTAGGCTTGTAATGTTATTGACTTGCCTCTCAGCACTGCTTTCACTGTGCCCTATAGATTTTGGATTGTTGTGCTGTCATTGTTGTTTGTTTCTGGGATGTGTTTTATTTCTTCTTTGATCCCTTTGTTAACCCATTCATTGTTTAATAGTATGCTATTCAGCCTCCAAGTATTTGAATTTGTGTGATTGTTTTTATTGTAGTTTATTTCTAATTATATGCTATTGTGAACTGAGAAAATGCTTGGTATGATTTCAATCCTCTTAAATTTGGAGAGACTTTGCCTGTGTCCCAATATGTGGTCTATCTTTTAAAATGTACAATGTACACTTGAGAAGAATTTATATTCTGTAGTTGAGAGGTGGATTGTTCTGAATATATTGATTAATTCCATCTTATCCAGTGAGTCATTTAGCATTGCTATTTGTTTGCTGTTTTTTTTCTTTTGTCTAGAGGATTTACCCAGTGATATTAATGGGGTATTAAAGTCTACTAAGAGACAAAATTGCAGCAGAATAGACAGACATGTCCTGATTCTTGTCCTGGAGCAAATAGAATGAGCAGCTGAACGAATAACATCCAATATGAATTAGCAAAGGAGACTCAACTGGTGAGACAGTTTTCAGCAGGGAAGGGCATCGGGCCCATGGAAAAAGCCCAAGGCACTGCAACCATGTGAGCAGCAGCCTGCTTCTTTCCAAGGAGCAGCAGCCCTACAGGAAGCCCATCCCAGGCCTAAGCGCAAGAGCCTCATGTGGCCTGCCACTGAACAAGCAGCAGCAGCTGTGTGAGTGGCCTGCTCCCCTGTGCAAGGAGCAACAACCACATAAGAAGTCTGCCCCATCCAAGGAGCAGCAGCTGCCTAAGCAGTGTACCCATGACTGGGAAGTGGCAGCCCCATGCAGCCCTCCCCCATCTGAGGAGCAGTAGCTGCACACAACCCACTCCCATCTGAGGAGCAGCAGCTGTGCACAGCCTGCAGCCTGCACCTGTCCACATAGCATCAGCTGTGTGAGCAACCTGCCCCCATCTGAGGAGCAACAGCAGCATGAGCAGCCTGCCGCCATCCAAGGAGCAGCAATTGTGTGAGCATCCCACCCCCATCTGAGGAGCAAAATTTGCATGCAGCCCAACCCCATCTGAGGAGCAGTAGCTATGCACAGTCCACATCCTGCACATGTCTGAGTAGCAGCATCTATGAGAACAACTTGTCCCTCATCTGAGGAGCAGGAGCAGCACTAGCAGCCTGAGCACATTCATGAGCAGCAGCTGTGTGAGCAGCGCACCCTTGTCTGAGGAACAACAGTGCCACAAGCAGCCTAACCCCTTTGAAGAGCATCAGCTACCCAAGCAGCATGCCCCAGTCTGAGATGCAGCAGCCACACAAGCAGACCGTCCATGTCCAAGGCATGGCAGCCCTGCACAATCCACACTGGTCTGAAAAGCAACAGTCACACATAGCCTACACCTGTCTGATGAGCAGCAGCTAGGTGAGTGGCCCATACCCTGTCTGAGGAGAAGCAGCCATGCGAGCAGACCACTCCTGTCTGAAGAACACTGGCTATGCAAATATTCTGCACCTATGAGGAGCAGAAGCCCTGCAAGAAAACGGCCCCTATCCAAGGAGCAGCAGCCTCATGAGGAGCCCAACCCATCTGAGGAATAGCAGCAGCATGCAGCCAGCCCCAGCCAAAGAGCAGGGGCCATGTGATCAGTACACCACTGTCTAAGAAGCTGCAGGCATGTGAGCTGCCCACAACATCTTAAGAGCAGCAGCCTCCTGATCAGCACACCCCCATCCAAGGAACAGAGGCTGTGCAAGCAGCCTCCCGAACCAGTAAGAGAAGACACCACTGCTGTGAACAGCCTCAACAGAGCCAGCTGAAGAGAAGCTCCTACTGTGACTGTCTGAGCAGCAACAGCAGCCCAAGGATCCACTGCCAACCAAGAAGTAGCCCCTGTACACCTGGACATCTAGATCAGTTGGTGAGACCAAAAATGGGTAGACAAAGGAACCCCCAAAGGAAAGAAAAGGAGGAATCACGAGAAAAAGTAGCTAAGTAAAACAGACACATGCAATATGTCAGAAAAAGAATTCAGAATAATGGTCACCAGATGGATGAAAAAAAATCAACAACTTATGTAAGAATCAGGAAGAAATGGATGAAAAAATCAACAATTTATGTAAGAATCAAGAAGAAGTGAAAGGTGATATAGCTGCAATAAAAAACACCATGGAAAGTTTCAACAGCAGACTAGCAGAAGCAAAGGACTGAATGAGCGAATTAGAAGACAGGGAAGCAAAAGACACTCAAACTACACTGCAATTTAAGAAAAAAATTAATAGACAGGAGGACAGCCTAAGGGAGCTATGGCACAACATGAAATGAAGCAACAACGAATAATAGGGGTGCCAGAATGACAGGAAGAGGAACAAGGGTTAGAAAACCTATTTGAATAAATAATGTCAGAAAACTTTCTTGATGCGGGGAAGAAAAATGCCACACAAGCACAGAGAGTCCCAAACAAGATGATCCTGAAAAGACACACACCAAGACACATCATAATTACAATGGCAAATGTTCATGACAAAGAGATAATATTAAAGACGGCAAGAGAGAGACAGAAAGTTACATTAAATGAGCTCCCATTAGATTATCAAATGATTTATCAACAGAAACACATAAGGCCAGAAAAGAATGGAAGGAAATTTACAAAGTTATGCAACACAAGGTACTGAATCCAAGAATACCCTATCTAACAAGACTATCAATCAAAATTTAAGGGGAAATCAGGAGCTTTGCAGAGAAAAAAAGGCTAAGGGAGTTTATCACTACCAAGCCAGCAATGTAACAAATGCTAAAGGGAATGCTGTAAAAAGAAGAAATGAAAAAGTAAGAAGAAATACAGGCACAAAAAATGAAAATGGGTACAAACAAGTACTGTTCGATAATAACTTAATATGTAAATAGACTAAATTCTCTAATCAAAAGACATTGTGTGGCTGAATGGATAAAAAAACATCACCCATACATCTGCTGTATACAAGAAACCCACATCAGAAAAAGGGACTTACAGAGACTGAAAATGAAGGAATGAAAAAATATCTTTCAGGCAAATGGAAATTAAAAAAAGCTGGGGTAGCAATTAAATCTGACAAAATAGACCTCAACGTGAAGAACATAACAAGAGATAAAGAAGGCTACTTTATAATACTAAATGGATCAATAAAACAAGAAGATATAATCCTGATAAAAAATATATGGACCCAATGCAGGAGCACCCAAATATATATATATATTCCTGGAAGATATCAAGGGAGAGACTCACAACAATACAATCATAGTAGGGGACTTTAATACATGACTGACACCATTTACTTTATTTATATACTTTTCCAAATCATAAGACTCCCTTCCATGACTGGTGAGCCCTGATTCTAGATTTTGATCACATGCTCCCCGAAAATAGTATTTAGTTTGATTTCACAGGATAATATTTCTTATGTGTACCCATACCAAAAAAAGGGAGATGATGGTAATCTATGTAAATCTTGCTAGTTATATCATAGTCACCACAGTAACTCAAATAAAATTTGTATTTACACAATAATTATTTTAATGCAGTGGTTCTTAATCTTGGCTACACATTGGAATCAGTTGGGGAGCTTTAAAAAGGTACCAATATCGCCGAAGCCGGTTTGGCTCAGTGGATGGAGCATCGGACTGCAAACTAAAGGGTCCCAGGTTCGATTCCGGTTGAGGGCGTGTACTGTGGCTGTGGGCGCATCCCCAGCAGGGCGTGTGCAGGAGGCAGCTGATCGATGATGTTTCTCTCTCATCGATGTTTCTGACTTTCTGTCCCTCTCTCTTCCTCTCTGTGAAAAATCAATAAAATATATTAAAACAAACAAAAAAATAAAAAAATACCAATATCTAGGACCCACTCCTAAAGATTTCAATTTAATGTTTCTGAGGTAATATCTGGGAATTGGGAGTTTTCAAAGTCCTCCAGATGATTCTAAGTATAATCAAGACTGATAAACACAGGTTTATCTATTTGATTAATTTGACACTATTTAATAGATAGTGAAATCCTAGATCCATGAAATTAAGAACTTACCTGGAAGACATTAGAACCAAACCAGTCCTTGAAGATCTTCAACCAGCCACAGCATAACTATACACTGAGTGGCCAGATTATTATGATCTCTGAACGCATAATGATCTGGCCACTCAATATATATATTAGAGGCCAAGTGCATAAATTTGTGCATGGGTGGTGTCCGGCTAGCCTGGCCAGGGGGAGAGGTCATGGGTGGCCCGTCTGCCTGCTGGTTGAACTCCTGGTCGAGGGGACAATTTTCATGTTAGCCTTTTATTATATAGGATATACACTGAGATGCCAGATTATTATGCTTTCAGAATTCACAATAATCTGGCCACTCAATGTATGTCCCAAGATAGAGTAAAAAGTATACTTTTCTTCCTAGTACCTAAATGTGGTTATTTTCTCTGTTTTCCATGTCCAGCGTGGAAAGAGAGTGGGTCCAGTTTCTGAGTAGAGGAGTTGGGGATTGAGAAATAAAATAGAGAACACAAATAGAAATAAAAAGCTGGGGTTGGGTTGAATTTCTGTTCTCTCTGATGGAGAGACAGGATCTGAAACTCAACAGCAGCTTGTTTATTTATACCAGAATAAAAAGGATTTCACCTGAAAAAACTTAAGATCAAAAGAGCTTAAATGTGCCCAGGCCCTACTCATTCCCTCATTCCTGAGGCTAGAATGAATCTACATTTCAGGGCCCTCTTCCCGACACCTGAAGCAAATTAAGAGTCAGTACTGACAAGGCATTCAGACTTCTTGGTGGATGTGTTTCCAAGACGCGGCTCTGCCTGGAGCCTTGGATTCAGCTGACAATGATTTAAATAATGCTCAGATGCCCTCCCTTGGGGCCCTCTACATCTCCCTCATTTTTCATTTTTAAATTTAGCCTGTGGACACTTAGTTGGAGCCTTGAGACTTGAGATCACAGGAGCTTGCTGATGACTGAAAAACAAAAACTGTAAAACTTATTAGCAGGATAATGATTTAAATTTGACCAGGAGAGTTAGCAAGAGCTATTTGCCAATTAATAGAGTATTGCCATAGCTGTGTTGTGGTAAATGGCATTATAATGAGGGAAGATTCTTGTCCTACTAATTGAACTAGCCTGTATTGTGCTTTTGCTATGAGGTGAGAAACCAAATCATGAAAAGGTGTTAATACTTTGGTTGGAGAATGGGCCAGATAGAGCCATTCTATTACTCCTGAGTCCTGCCAAATGACTCCCATGGGAGTGTGAGTAGTAGGGAAAATTAATACCTGAAGGGGTGTAGTTAAATCTACTCTTGCAAGCTGAGCAGCTTGAAGGGAAGTTTCTACTTTGGTTAAAGCAGAAGCAGCTTCTTACAGTTAATTGTCTAGAGAAGATGGTGAGGAATCTCCTTGAAGAATTCCATACAAAGGAGCTAAGTCTGCAGTAGTCAATTTTAACGAAGGACGTACCCAATTAATGTTCTGGAATAATTTTTGAAAATCATTTAAGGTTACTAATGAATCTGTCCGAATTTGTAAGCAAGTGGAGGCAGAGCTTCACTAGCTAGTGTCAAGCAAGCTCAAACAAAAGGAGAAGTGGGGCCATACATGGAAACATAGGTTTTAAACTCCTTAAGGGTTTTTTTATTGTTTTATTTTTTATAACATTATTATTTTTTTCTTTATTGCTCAGTTTATTAATTACATTGTTTCGCCTTTTTTATCCCCCTATATCTCCCCTCCAACCTGTACCTAACCCATCCTCCACCCTCACCTTCCCCTCCCCAATGTCCTCTCCCATTGTTGCAAGATTTTTGTCCAATCTCTTGCTGTATTTCCCACAACCCTTTTTGCCCAAGAATTGTCAGACCATTCCCTCTTTATGTCCATGATTCTGTTATATTCACCAGTTTATCCTGTTCATCAGCCTATCAATTCACTTGATTTTTATGTTCATTTGTTGATAGATGTGTATTTGTTGTTCATAATTTATATTTTTACCTTTTTCTTCTTCCTCTTCTTAAAGAATATCTTTCAGCATTTCATATAATACTGGTTTGGTGGTGATGAACTCCTTTAGCTTTTTCTTATCTGCGAAGCACTTTATCTGATCTTCAATTCTGAATGATAGCTTTGCTGGATAGAGTAATCTTGGTTGTAGATTCTTGCTATTCATTATTTTGAATATTTCTTGCCACTCCCGTCTGGCCTGCATTGTTTCTGTTGAGAAATCCAATGACAATTGTATGGGTGCTCCCTTATAGGTAACCAACTGTTTTTCTCTTGCTGCTTTTAATATTCTCTCTTTATCTTTTGCTCTTGGCATTTTAATTATGATATGTCTTGGTGTGGTCCTCTTTAGATTCCTATATTTTGGGGTTCTGTGTACTTCTTGGGCTTTTAAGTCAGTTTCTTTCACCACGTGGGGGAAGTTTTCAGTCACTATTTCTTCAAGTAGGTTTTCATTAACTTGCTCTCTCTCTTTGTCTGGCACCCTTATAATTCGGATGTTGGCATGCTTGAGGTTGTCACAGAGGCCCCTTATGCTATCTTCAATTATCTGAATTCTTTTTGTTTCTTGCTTTTCCAGCTGAGTGGATTTTGCTTCTTTGTATTTCAAATCTTTGACTTGGTTCTTGTGGCCCTCTGGACTGCTTTTAGGACTTTGTGTAATATTTTTTTATTTCAGTCTGTGTATGCTTGATTTCTAGTTGGTCCTTTTTTTTTTTATCCATGAGGGTCTGGTTCGTATCCTCAGAGGTCTTGTTCATTTCCTTTAGGGTCTCATTCATTTCCTTGAGGGTCTCATCCATTTCCTTGTAATTCTCATTCATTTCCTGGTTGGTCTTGTTTATTTCCAAGTAATTCTCATTAAGTTGATCGGCCTTTTGTAGGACCTCTTGAAAAGCCTTATAACCGTGGTTTTGAACTCTATGTCTTGTCGTCTTTTCTCCTCCATTTCTTTCACACCTGATTTCTTTCCATATCTCTGCATGGTGGCTGCTTTATGTGGTAGATATCCTCAAAGGAACAGTGGCTCAGCCTCCCCAGTTACCTGAGGTGGGTACTCTTACTGCAATCCTTTATGGGTTGTATTCAGTATTTTTGAATTTAAGCCCAGCTTGTTGTTGTTAGCCCTAGGAGGGTTTGACCTACAGGCCAATTGGCTGTGAATGGATACTGTGTTCATGTTGGATGGGCGGAGTCCCTGAGCTGCACGGCAGCTTCAATGTCCGCTGTGTCCTATGCTGTGCTCGCGCGCGGATCTCTGTTGTATGGGGATGGCTGCAGGCACCTCCAAGAGAAAGCCGCTAGTCTCTTCCCCTTGCCAGACAACTCTGCCTTTCCCCAAATGTGTTTGCACACCAAAAGTCTAGCCCAGGGTTGTAAAATAGATGGTTTCCGGAACCAGGAGACAAGTTTCCAGGGGGCAAGTCACGGGTTTGTGCGACCCTTGCGTGGAAACTTCTTTTCCCCGCCTCCGGATTTCTCTCAGACTAGGAGCCTCTGACGCGCCCCACTTCCAGGGTGCGTACCCCGGACCTCGGACCTTGCTGGGCGCTGGGGAATCCGTGTAGTGGGACGTCTCTGCCCTCCCCATTGGCGAAATCCGGCCGGGGTTGCTGCTCCAGCCCCAGCCAGGATGGCTCCTAATCTGTTTCTGTCTGAAAGGCTGTGCTTCCGCCGCTCCTCTGAGTCTCAGTGTCCCACCTTTACTCTTATTAGTGGAGTTTTCACTCAGCCAGCTTTCTGGCGATTCTGGGTGCTGTCTGTTCTGCTGTTATGTTGTAGTTCTTAAATCGTTGTGTGGAGCAGAACAATAGGTGTTACCTATGCCGCCATCTTGGTGTCTCTCCTTAAGGGTTTTTAAAGGAATAGGCTCATGCACTTGCAATATCTGCTCTGGGTTGGTAGGGTCTGGTCTCTCTACGACTGGATACATTGAAAATCCTGTACATTTGTAATCCTGTCTGGATTACAAACTAAAGGAATAGGAATCTTCTCTGGACCTTCTGCTGAATATCAGTCACGCAATTTCTTTCTGACCCTTTTCCACGTTTCTTCAACAAGACTTAAAAAGAGTTAATTTCAATAAAAACACACAAAACAAAGGCAAAGTGGAGAAGAGCTACCTCATACTTAGGAAATTCAGGTCTAGAAATCAAGAATCTAACTATGATGAACAGAGCATCTTTGACTTTTGAGCAGAGTTTTTTTTTATTTTTATTTTTTTAAATCTTTATTGTTCAGTTTACTAATTACATTGTTTCCCTTTTCCCCCTATAGCTCCCCTCCACCCAGTACCCATCCCACCCTCCGCCCTCATCTCCCCCACACTGTCCTCTCCCATAGTTGCATGATTTTTGTCCAGTCTCTTGCTGCACCTCCCACACCCCTTCTCTCCCCAAGAATTGTCAGTCCATTCCCTCTCTATGTCCATGATTCTGTTATATTCACCAGTTTATTCTGTTCGTCAGATTATTAATTCACTTGATTTTTAACTTCATTTGTTGATACATGTGTATTTGTTGTTCATAATTTATATTTTTACCTTCTTATTCTTCCTCTTCTTAAGGAATATCTTTCAGCAATTCATATAATATTGGTTTGGTGGTGATGAAATCCTTTAGCTTTTTCTTATCTGTGAAGCACTTTAACTGACCTTCAATTCTGAATGATAGCTTTGCTGGATAGAGTAATCTTGGTTGTAGTTTCTTGCTATTCATCACTTTTAATATTCCTAGCCACTCCCATCTGGCTGCATCGTTTCTGTTGAGAAATCCGCTGACAGTCCTGTGGGTGCTCCCTTATAGGTAACTGTTTTTCTCTTGCTGCTTTTAATATTCTCTCTTTTTCTTTTGCCCTTGGCATTTTAATTATGATGTGTCTGGGGGTTGTCCTCTTTAGATTGTTATATTTTGGGGTTCTGTTCACTTCTTGGGCTTTTAAGTCCATTTCTTTCACCAGGTGGGGGAAGTTTTTGATCACTATGTCTTCAAGTAGGTTTTCATTACCTTGCTCTCTCTCTTTATCTGGCACCCCTACAATTTGGATGTTGGTATGCTTGAGGTTGTCCAAGAGTCCCCTTACACTATTTTCAATTTTTTGGATTCTTTTTGTTTCTTGCTTTTCCCGCTGAGCGGATTTTGCTTCTTTGTATTTCAAATATTTGACATGGTTCTTGTGGTCGTCTGGACTGCTTTTCGGTCTTTGTATAATATTTTTTATTTCAGTCAGTGTATGCTTAATTTCTAGTCCTTTGGAGTCCTGCACAAGCCAGCAGAGAGGGCGGGCGGGTCCTTTTTCATATCCTTGTAGGTATCCTTCATTTCCTCATAGTTCTTGTTCATTTCCTTGTAGGTCTCATTAAGTTCATCAGCCTTTTCTAGGAGCCTCTTGAAAAACTTTATAACCGTGGTTTTGAACTCTGTCTAGTTGTCTTTTTTCTTCCATTTCTTTCACATCTGATTTCTTTTCATTTCTCTGCATTGTGGCTGCTTTCCTGAGTTGGTCCATTAGCTTTGTGTTGTATATGTCCTCTAAGGTACAGTGGCTCAGCCTCCTCAGTTACCTGAGGTGGATATTCTTGCTGCAGCCCTTTATGGGTTGTACAGTGTTATTGCAGTTAAGCCCAGCTAATTGTTAGCACTAGGAGGGTTTGACCTCCAGGCCACTTGATTGTGAGGATAAGCTGTGTTTAGGTTGGATGGGCAGAGTCTCCTGGCTGAGCAGACAGCATCAGCTCCGCCCTATGCGGCATCAGCGTCTCTGTGCCAGGTGGTAATGGCTCCATGCGCCTCTGAGAGAAAGCCTCCACCAATCTCCACCTGCTGCCAGACAACTCAGCCTTTCCCCAAATGAGTCTACACCCCCAAAATCTCGCCTAGGGTTGCAACACAGTGCAGTCCAGTGGTCTCCCGAATGAGGGAGCAAGTCACAAATCCTGTCCGAGAGGTCTCACACTTCTGTTCCCAAGTTTATGAGCAAACTGCTGTTCCAAGTTTACACGCACTCTCCACAAGCTCGCAGACCTCTGCTGCGCCAGGCTTCAGCGTGCTTTCCCACTGCCCAGTTCTACCTCGTATGAGTGTGGACTCCCCGGACCTTGCCTGAAACTGGGGAATCAGTGCAGTGGGATGCCTTCACCCTCCCCGTTGGAGAAAACCAGCCGGGTTTGCAGCCGCCCGCCCTCTCTGCTGGCTTGTGCAGGACTCCAAACCTCTCTCCGCATGTATATTCAATGCTGCGCTCCACCATTCCTCTGAGTCACAGTGTCCTATCTTTACTTTTAGTTATGGAATTTTTACTCAGCCATCTTTGCAGTGATTCTGGATTATGTTTGTTCTGTCGTTAAGTTATAGTTTTGGAATTGTGTGGGGCAGCAAGATATGTGTTTACCTATGCTGCCATATTGGTTTCTCCCATTGAGCATAGTTTTAAGCATTTGAGAATTACCCGTATTTTACATCCAGCTAATTCAATTCACAACAATCTACTCCTTACCTTATTCTTAATCTGTGGTGTGCACACTTCTAGGAGTGACCCCCTTGCTTCTTCCTCTATACTCAGTCCCTGGTCAGCAAGCCAAATGTAAAGGTTTTCTCTATTTTCCATGTCCAGCATGGAAAGAGAGTGGGTCCAGTTTTTGAGTATAGGAGCTGGGGATTGAGAAATAAAAGAATAGAGGACACAGAAATAGAAATAAAAAGCTGGGACTGGGTGGAATTTCTGTTCTCTCTGATGGAGAGATAGAATCTGAATCCCAACAGCAGCGTGTTTATTTATACCACAATAAAAAGGAGTTTCACCTGAAAAAAACTTAAGATCAAAGGAGCTTAAGTGGGCCCTACTCATTCCCTCATTCCCAGGGCTAGGATGGATCTACATTGCAAGGCCCTCTCCCCAATACCTGAAGCAAATTAAGAGTCAGTACTGATAACGCATCCAGCCTCTTGGTGGATGTGTTTCCAAGACGGGGCTCTGCCTGGCACCTCGGATTCAGATGACAAATGATTTTAAGAATGCTCAGGTGCCTTCCCTGTGGGCCCTGTACACCTAAATATATATAAAATGTTTATTAAGTCTTTATAAAAAAGAAAGTGTTCTTGAAATTCTTTTTGTTTACATTTCTGTGATATATAACAGTCACTTTGAGAGATTGTAACAATTAAATGGAGATGATAGCTGGAAATATCATTAACTTCAAGGCTCTGGAACATTTTCTTGCAATGGCTTTCAAAGTGTAGATGGGAAAGAGCTGTGTTTGAGTTATGAGATCCATCTATATTGAAGAAAGTAGTATCTACTGTTGGAAACACTGCACTCCCTCACATGATACACCAATACAGTTCTATTAACCCAGTTTTGACACAGGTAGCTGGACATTTACACCTGTCTATTCATGACTCATCCTCAGTAGTTTGCCATCCAGGAACAGTGTTACAAAGTAGAATAGTTATAAATTTAATATTACCATTTTTCATCTAGATGACAGTGACTAAACCAATCAACGAAATGCATGTGGTATTGACCTATGCAACTCTGGGAATTCAGTGATTCACTTTAAGTCTGTCTTGGTTGTTTCTTTTACCTGCCTTGTCTGTTCCCCAACTTCACTCTATTGCTACATCTTCCTAGTTGTTCCATTTCCTATGAGGTTGGAGGGCTGATTTCACTATTTTGTCATCAAGGAAATGTCTCCTTCTCAGTTAGCACACCCTCTGAGAATGCTTAAATTTCCCAATCATAAGGTTGAGTATCACAGCTTACAAAAATAGTCATTAGGAAGAAAACCTTATAAGGACTCTCAAAATGTAATCAATGTCATCACACCATGAACTTTGAAGCATGTTAATGGAACTGGAATTATACGTTATACAGAAAAAAATGTTGGGAGGAATATTAGTGGGAGGGAGCATTCTTGCTAGCAGTCATAAGAGCTATGCTAAAAAAAACCCACAAATTTTGTGATAACACTTTAATGAGATTAAGCTGCCATAGGGAAGATATATTGGTATTTAAAGCCACTATTAAAGGGGAAATTAAATGACAGAATTAAAGGTGATCTCTCATCTTTTCACTTCTGCACTATTTATTATGGGTTACATGGCACTTATTATATGCAGCCTAGAAATCTAGTTAGTTGCTTTGTGTCTATGTTCCACTCTAGATTCTGGACTCACTTGCAAGCAATAATATTTTATACTCAGTTTTGTATTTCTGGCACCAGCTAAGGGTCAAACGCATAGTAGGCAATCAGCAACTGAATTAATGAGTATAGGAACACTCATTAAATTTTAGCAGTGATCAGTTTTAGAAACTGGAAACATTTTTGAGAAAAAAATGTAGGGTCTTATTTCTTAGAATACATGACCTGCAAACTTTAGGGAAAGGTTTGATTCTTATTTGAACACCAGAAAGAAAGAAAATGAATTACAAGTTCTTGGAATGGTCATTCATTCATTTAACAAATATTTACTGAGCTCCCTACAACTTCCAATCAGTGTTCTAGGTGCTTGTGATATATAAAAAACACATAATATACAAAATTCCTTCATCATTTTGCTCACATTCAAGCAGACAATAAAAATCAGTAAGTTGTATTTGCATTTTCCACTCTTACCTACCCTTTGCTAGTATATTTAACTCTAACTTTAAGAACTTGGATGATAAAGCCAGATAATGAGGAGGAGTTGGAAGAGCTTTGAGGACTGAGAAAAGAAGGTCAACATAAGAATGTGTGGTGTAAATGTGTAAACTTAAAGATAAACCTGGGATAGCTAGGTTAATGAGGAAAAAATTTTATTAGTCCGGCTATAAAGTGTACAAAAACTAAACAAGCAATTTGACTATGAGGATAGAGACAAGAGAGCCACACAATGAGTAACCTGAAAGAAGAGAGATAAAAGAAAGGAATGCTACCTAGTATCTCTAAGTTAAGGATAATATAGGGAAAAGTATAAGAGCAGAGTTAATTTTAGGACATTTACATTTGTCATGTTCATGAGGAAGTATTATTTGTGTCCATTTCAGTATCCCTGTTCCAGAAGGGCTTTGTCAGCTTTTGCCACTTCTGCTTTGTTCCAAAACCAATGAAATGGAAGAATTTAGTTTGCTCAAGGGTCTTTAATCCCTGTGTCAGTGAAAATCTGTGACTGAACAGGACATGTAGTTACTCTTGGCTCAATCTGGAAATGCCTTATAACAGAACATAGGGTGGTCTCACTTCTTCATTCCAATCCCTAAAGAAATCATCTAGGTGCGTGAAAACTGACAGCTGTATGAATGCACGAGGGAATGTTTGCTCACTCTCCACTTGATTTAATCTGGATGTTATTGTGCAATATGAAGGATCACAAACTTAGAATCACGCAAAACAGGGTAAGATTCCTGGTTCCACTATGTGTGACCCTGAGCAAATTATTTAACTTCAGAGCCCTTATTTCACCTATAGAGTGATATTAACAACTGACAGAGTTGGGATAATGCATGTAAAAATACTTAACTTTCCAATAAATTCTAAGACTCCTATCTAATAAAGAGGGAATATACTAATTGACCATCATGCCCTCACAAGATGTCAGTGCCCACAGCCACAAGATGGTGGTGTCCAGTCCTCTCAGCTCTGCATCATTCAGCCAGAGTCCTCCAGTCCCCTCAGCCCCACCTCATCCAGTCTTAGTGCTCCAGTCCCCTTAGGACTACCTCACTCAGCTGGAGTCCCTCAGTCCCTTCATCTCCACCAAGGGGCAGCAAGCACCGCGTGCCTCATCTAGCCAGAGTCGCCTAGTCCCCTCAGTCTCACCTCATTCAGCCTCAGTCCCCCAGTTCCATCAGTCCCGCCTCATTCACTCTCAGTCCCCCAGTTCCCTCATCCATACCTCATCCAGCTAGAATACCCCAGTCCACTCACCCCCACATGATAAGGCAGTTGGGGGCAATCAGGGTGTCAGGGTAGGGCAGTTGGAGGTGATCAGGATGTCAGGGGAGGGCAATTAGAGACAATCATGCTGGGAGGGAAGCAGTTAGGCATCAATCAGGCCAGCAGGGGAGCAATTAGGAGGCTATCAGGCTGGCAGAAAGAGCGGTTAGGGGCAATCAGGCAGGAAAGCAGTTGAGTGGTTAGGAGCCAGCAGTCCTGGACTGTGACAGGGATGTCCACAGGGATCGGGTCTAAACCAGCAGTTGGACATCCCCAAGGGTCTTATATTGGAGATGGTGCAGGCTGGGCTGAGGGGCACCCACTCCCCATGCACAAATTTTGTGCACATGGCCTCTAGTAGACATATAAAGCTTTCCCATCCAAGGAAATTCTTTTCAGGTTACTAAATGTTCTGCTCCCCATAGAAGGATTTTATACAATATCTGCTGACCTTGCTTGTTACAATGACAAAGTCATCAAATTATTATCTAAATGTGAATTATCTTGGAAACCAAGATGGCGGCATAGGTAAACACCTAAACTGCTGCCCCACACAACAATTTCAAAACTACAACTAAAAGACAAAATGTACATCATCCAGAACCACAGGAATTCTGGCTGAGTGGAAATTCTACAACTAGAAGGAAATAGAAAAGCACACAGAGACTCAGAGAAGCTGCAAAAGGCTGAGGTACAGAGACGCAAGCAGAGAAGACTGGTAACTGAGTGCATGGTTGGCTTTCTCAAGCAGAAGGGAGACAAAAGCTCCCAATTGTGCTGAACTTCAGTTCTGGGTGAGACTCTGGGGACCGAGACTCATATGGGGTGAAACTGGACTGTCAAGACAGAGAAAAGCACACTGAGACTCAGAGCAACTGTGGAAGGCAGAGGTACTGAGGCACATGATTGGAGAGGGCAAGCAACTGGAGCACGCAGCTGGCTTTCTCAAGTGGGAGAGAGACAAAAGCTCCTGATTGCACTAAACTCCAGTTCTGGGTGAGACTATGGGGACCCAGACACATTTGGGAAGGAACTGAACTGTCTGGCAGTGGGCAAAACTCAAAGGTGACTTTCTCTCAGAGGAGCTTGCAGTGACATTGAGACACAGAGGCCTATTAGGGCAAATCAATGTTATCTCTGCCCTGAGACTCTGCCCCATCCAAGCTGAGCATGGAGACTTTTGCAGGTCTTGTCTCATAAGGGTGTCTCTAGCAAAGAAGTTCTCTCAGCATAGACACAGCTGATCTTCACAGTCAATTGGCCTGGAGGTCAATTCCTCCTAGTGATAGCAACAACAATCAAGGCTTAACTACAACAAGACTCTGCACACAACCCACAAAGGAGTGCACCAAGAGTGTCCACCTCAGGTAACTGGGGAGACTGAGCCACTGGGCCCTATAGGACACCTAGAACACAAAGCCACTCTATCAACTCAGGGAAGCAGCCAAAATGTGGAGACAAATAAACAGATCACAAATGAAAGAAATGGAGGAAAGCAAATGATTGGATATAGAGTTCAAAACCACGGTTATAAGGTTTTTCAAGAATTTTCTAGAAAAGACTGATAAATTTAGTGAGACCCTCAAGGATATAAAAAAGGACCAACTAGAAATTAAGCATACACTGACTGAAATAAAAATATACAGAGATATAACAGCAGACTAGAGGATCACAAGAATCAAATCAAAGATTTGAATTACAAAGAAGCAAAAAACACTCAACTGGAAAAGCAAAAAGAAAAATGAATTAAAAAATACAAAGATAGTGTAAGGAGCCTCTGGGACAACTTCAAGCATACAAACATCAGAATTATAGTGGGTGGGGGGGAAGAGAGAGAGCAGGATACTGAAAACATATTTGAATAAGTAATGACAGAAAACTTCCCCCACCTGGTGAAAGAAATACATTTACAAGTCCAGGAAACACAGAGAACCCCAAACAAAAGGAATCCAAAGAAGAGCAAACCAAGACACATAATTAAAATGCCAACAGTAAAAGACAAAGAGAGAATATTAAAAGCAGCAAGAGAAAAACAGTTAGTTACTTACAAGGGAGCAGCCGTATGACTGTCAGCTGATTTCTCAACAGAAACTATGCAGGTCAGATGGGAGTGGCAAGATATATTCAAAGTGATGAATAGCAAGAACCTACAACTGAGAAGAAATCAAGATGGCGACATAGGTAAACACCTAGATTTTTGCCCTGCACAACAATTCCAAGAATAGAACTGAAGGACAGAACGGACACTGTCCAGAACCACGGGAAGGCTGGATGACTGGAAGATCTGAAATTGGAGGGTCATAGAAGTGCACATTGGTAATCAGAGCCTCTGCAAAACCCAAGTGAGGTGGAAACTCACACGTGAGAGAGGATAGGGTATCTGAACCTGGCAGGGGTGCCCTAGCAGAAAGGAGACAAAAACTCCAGGCTGCACTGAACCCAGTTCAGTTTGCACTCAAAACCCGGGGGAACCAGGCCCTTACGGGGAGAACCTGGATTGTGGGAGGAATCCCAGGGGAAGAGCCAGAGGCAGACCTCCTGAGGCATGCCTGAAAGTGTGCACAGAGGGGACAAACGGGTTGCTGGCTGTGTCTGTTAGGAGAAAGGAGTTCCGGCCAGAGGCAGAACTCCAGGGGCGCACACAAGTGCTCATGGTGAGGGTGTTCTGTTGACTGTGTGGCTGGCTTCTGGCAGAAGGAAAAAGGAGTTCCGACTGCACTGAACCCAGGTGCCAGGTGAAAATCTGAAATTCCGGATCCATTGGGGACAGGACATTCTGGTGGCAGGCAAAATGTGAGCTTACCTTTCTCACAGAGGTGCCTGGAGTGATTGCCTGCAGATGCTAGGACCTGGCGACATTCTAGGCCAGGGCTGACTGGAAGCCAAGGCTGTCGGCTCCACCCTGAAGCTCCATCCCATCCAGAAACTCTGCCACATCCAAAGTGAGCATAGAAACTTTGGCAAGTTTGCAAGTTCTGGTGCATAAGGCTGTCTCCTAGAGTAGACACAGCTGATCTTCACAGTCAGTTGGCCTGGAGGTCAATTCCTCCCAGTGATACCAACAACAAATAAAATTTATCTGCAACAAGGCTGTACACACAGTCAACAAAGGGGTGCACCAAGAGTGTACACCTCAGGTAACAGAGGAGGACAAGAAACCTAGCATACAAAGCTACCCAACCAACTCAGAGAAGCAGTGAAAATGGGGAGAGAAAGAAAGAGATTGCAAACAAAAGAAATGGAGCAAAACAAATGACTGGATATAGAGTTCAAAACCACAGTTATAAGGTATTTCAAGAGGCTCCTAGAAAAAGCTGATAAGCTCAGTGAGAACCTCGAGGATATGAACAAGACCCTTGAGGAGATGAGCGAGACCCTCGTGGATATGAAAAAGGCCCAACTAGAAATTAAACATGCACTGACTGAAATAAAAAATATTTGGGGAGAATCAAGATGGCGGCATAGGCAAAACACCTATCTTGCCGTCATAATCAACAATTTTAATACTACAACTTAACGAAAGAACAAACACCTTCCAGAATCACCAAAAAGCTGGCCGAGTGAAAATTCCACAAATAAAAGCAAAGATAAGACACTGTGACTCGGAGGAGCGGCGGCGAACAGCATTGAAAGATTCGCGCGGAGAGAGGTTTGGAGCGCGTGCCGCGGAGAGGGCGGGCGGCTGAAAACCGGACAGTTTTCTCGAACGGGGAGACAAAGACATCCCACTGGACTGAATCTCTAGCCCTGGGCGAAGTCCAGGGAACCCACTATCATACGGGGTGAAAACTGGACAGTGGGAGGGCACGCCGAAGCTCGGGCGCTGCAGGGGTCTGCCGGCTTGTGGAGAAGGCAGCTTGCTCAAACAGCTCGGCTGCGTGACTGCGCAGAGAGCGCTCGGCGACTTGCTTTCTCATTTGGAAAACCGTCAGTCTGCTTTGTTTTACAAGCCTGAGTGAGACATTGGGAGTGTAGATTCATTTGGGGAGAGTCAGAATTCCCCGGCAGCCGGTGGAGCTCCACAGCGTTTCTCTCTCAGAGGTGCTGGCAGCCATTGCCCCTGGCACAAAGTCCCTGGGGCCACATAGGGCAGAGCTAACGCTGTCTGCTTGGCACAGAGACTCCGCTCATCCAATCTGAGCACAGCTGAGCTTCACAGACAATTGGCCTGAGGTCAACCCCTCCAAGTGCTAACAACAATTAACTGAGCTTAACTTCAGCAAGACTGTGCAACCCATATCCACCTCTGGTAACTGGGGAGGCTGAGCCACTGTCCCTAGTAGTGGGACACACAAAGCTACCACACAAAGCTAATTGACCAACTCAGGGAAGCAGCCACCATGCAGAGACATGGAAAGAAATCAGATGTGAAAGAAATGGAGGGGAAAAAAAAAGACTGGACATGGAATTCAAAACCACGGTTATAGGGTTCTCCAAGAGGCTCCAACAAAGGGTCGAGGCCTATAAGGAAATAAGCAAGACCTACAAGGAAATAAACGAGACCTGCAAGGAAATGATCAAGACCCATGTGGAAATCAATGAGTCCTACAAGGAAATGAACAAGACCCTCAAGGATATGAATGAGACCTGCAAGGAAATGATCAAGACCAACGTGGAAATGAAGGAGACTCTCAAGGATATAAAGGAGACTCTCAAGGATATGAAAATGGACCAACCAGAAATTAAGCATACACTGACTGAAATAAAAAATATTATACAAAGACCTAAAAGTGCTCTGGAGCACCCCAAGAACCAAGTTAAAGATTTGAAATACAAAGAAGCAAAATCCACTCAGCTGAAAAAGCAAGTAACCAAAAGAATCCAAAAAATTGAAGATAGTGTAAGGGGCCTCTGGGACAACCTCAAGCATACCAACATCCGAATTATAGGGGTGCCAGAAAAAGATAGAGACCAAGACAATGAAAACCTATTTGAAGAAATAGTGACCGAAAACTTCCCACACCTGGTGAAAGAAATTGACTTAGGAATCCAAGAAGAGCACCAAACACCAATATATAGGAACCCTAAGAGGACCACACCAAGGAACATCATAATTAAAATGCCAAGAGCAAAAGACAAAGAGAGAATATTAAAAGCAGCAAGAGAGAAACAGTTGGTTACCTATAAGGGAGCACCCATACGATTGTCAGCGGATTTCTCAACAGAAACGATGCAGGCCAGACGGGAGTGGCAAGAAATATTCAAAGTGATGAACAGCAAGAATCTACAACCAAGATTACTCTATCCAGCAAAGCTATCATTCAGAATTGAAGGCCAGATAAAGTGCTTCACAGATAAGAAAAAGCGAAAGGAGTTCATCACCACCAAACCAATATTATATGAAATGCTGAAAGATATTCTTTAAGAAGAGGAAGAAGAAAAAGATAAAAGTGTAAAGTAGGAACAACAAATACACATCTATCAACAAATGAATCTAAAAATCAAGTGAATTAATAAGCTGATGAACGTGATAAATTGGTGAATGTAACAGAATCACGGACATAGAGAGGGAATGGACTGACAACTCTTGGTGAGAAAGGGTGTGTATGAAGTGCAGCAAGAGACTGGACAAAAATCATGCAACTATGGGAGAGGACAGTGGAGGGGGGTGAGGGCGGAGGGTGGGATGGGTGCCAGGTGGAGGGGAAGTATAGGGGGAAAAAAGGGAATAATGTAATTAATAAACTGAACAATAAAGATTATATATATATATATATATATATATATATATATATATATATTATTTTTTTTTTTACAGAAACCCAACAGCAGACTAGAGGAACGCAAGAATCAAGTCAAAGATTTGAAATTCCAAGAGGCCAAAAACACTCAATCAAAAAAGGAAAAAAGAAAAAAGAATCCAAAAATTTGCGGATAATGTAAGAAGCCTCTGGGACAACTTCAAACGTACCAACATCAGAATTATGGGTGTGCCAGAAGGAGAGAGAGAGCCGAAACGGAAAACATATTTGAAGAAATAATGACTGAAAACTTCCCCCACCTGGTGAAAGAAATAGACTTACAAGTCCAGGAAGTGCACAGAACCCCAAGCAAAAGGATTCCAAAGAATACCACACCAAGACACATCATAATTAAAATGCCAAGAGCAAAGGACAAAGAGAATATTAAAAGCAGCAAGAAAAAAATACTTAATTACCTACAAGGGAGCACCCATCCGTATGTCAGCTGACTTCTGAACAGAAACTACGCAAGCCAGATGGGAGTCGCAAGAAATTTTCAAAGTGATGAATAGCAAGAACCTACAACCAAGATTACTCTACCCAGCAAAGCTATCATTCAGAATTGAAGGTCAGATAAAGAGCCTCACAGATAAGAAGAAGCTAAAGGATTTCCTCAACACCAAACCAGTATTCTTTAAGAAGAATAAAAAGGATAAAAAGGTGTCTGCTTCAAACTAGAGCATGGATGGAACTGGAGAACATTATGCTAAGTGAAATAAGTCAGTCAAAGAAAGATAAGTATCACATGAACTCACTCATTTATGTAATACAATGAACAACATAAACTGATGAACAAAAATAGATCCAGAGACAGAAAAACATTGATTGTCGAACCTCAGAGGAATGTAAGTGAGGGCGGGAGTAAGGGGCAGAGATCAACCAAAGGACTTTTATGTATGCATATAAGCCTATTAAATGGATATGGACACCAGGGGGGTGACTGCATAAGTGGTGGCAGGGGGAGGAGGGAATTGGAAGGGGTGATGGGTGTTGAGGACACATATGTAATGCCTTAATCAATAAATTAAAAAAAAAAGAACCTACAGCCAAGATTACTCTACCCAGCAAAGCTATTATTCAGAATTGAAAGTCAGATAAAGAGCTTCACAGATAAGAAAAAGCTAAAGGAGTTCATCAACACCAAACCAGCATTATATGAAATGCTGAAAAGTATTCTTTAAGAAAAGGAAGAAGAGCCGAAACCAGTTTGGCTCAGTGGATAGAGCGTCAGCCTGTGGACTGAAAGGTCCCAGGTTCGATTCTGGTCAAGGCATATACCTTGGCTGCAGGCACATCCCCAGTAGGGGGTGTGCAAGAGGCAGCTGATCGATGTTTCTCTCTCATCGATGTTTCTGACTTTCTATCCCTCTCCTTTCCTCTCTGTAATAAATCAATAAAATATATTTAAAAAAAAAGAAAAGGAAGAAGAAGAAAAAGGTAAAGATAAAAATTATGAACAACAAATACATATCTATCAACAAGTGAATCCAAAAATCAAGTGAATAAAAATCTGATGAACAGAATAAACTGGTGAATATAATAGAATCATGGCCATAGAAAGGGAGTGGACTGACAGTTCTGCCGGGGGGGTGTGGGGAAGGGATGTGGGGGGTGAAGGAAGAGACTGGACAAAAATAGTACACTTATGGATGAGGACAGTGGGGGGAGGGGTAAGGTCAGAGGGTTGGGTGGGAACAGGGTGGAGGGAAGCTATAGGTGAAAAAGAGGAACAATTGTAATAATATGAACAATAAGGATTTATTAAATTAAAAATTAAAGTTTTATTAATCAATTAAATAAATAAATTTGAATTATCTGTTTTTAAACTTTATTTTTATTGACACTATGACAGATGTTCCAATTTTCCTCTTTGCCCACTTCTACCTGGCCTCTGCCCGCCCCCTCTTCCCTCTGGCCATCACCTCACTGTTGTCTGTACCTATGGGTTAGGCATATATGTTCTCTGAATAATCCCTTCACCTTCTTTCGTCTAGTCCTCAATCACCCAATCCCTTTGACAAGTGTCAGTCATTTCATTGTATGCATGACTCTGTTTCTGGCTTGTTCATCAGTTTATTTTGCTCATAAGATTCCACATATAAGTGATATCATATTGTATTTGCCTTTCTCAGACTGGCTTCTTTCACTCAGAATGATAATCTCCAGGTCTATCCATACTGTCACAAAAGGTAAGAATTTCTTTTCTTTTCTTTTCTTTTCTTTTCTTTTCTTTTCTTTTCTTTCTTTCTTTCTTTTTTTTTTTTTACATCTATGTAGTATTCCATGGTGTAGATGTACCATGGCTTTTTATCCAATGATCTACTGATGGGCACTTTGGAGCTTTCCAGATCTTTGCTCTTGTGAATTGTGCTGCTACAACATAGGGGTGCATCTGTTTTTTTTTTTTTAATTAGTGTTTCAGAATTCTTAGGATATATTCCCAAAAGTGCGACCACTGGGGCAAATGGCAGTTATATCTTTAATTTTTTTAGGAAATGTCACACTGTTTTCCACAGTGGCTATACCATTTTCTTCTATGACTTTTATGGTTTTGTGACTTACATTTAAGTCTTTTATCCATTTTGAGTTTATTCTGTATATGGTATAAGTTGGTGGTCTAGTTTCATTTTTTGCATATACCTGTCAAATTTTCCCAATACCATTTATAGAAGAGATTGCCCTTACTCCATTGTATGCTCTTTCCTTATTTGTCAAATATTAATTGACTATAAAGGCATAGGCTTACTTCTGGGTTCTGTTCTGTTCCATTGTTCTATATGACTGATATTGTGCCAGTACAGAGGCTTTGTAGTATAATTTGATATCTGGTATTGTGATTCCTGCAACTTTGTTCTTCTTTCTCAAGATTGCTGAAGCTATTCAGGGTCTTATTTTCTTTTTTGCTTCCATATAAATTTTTGGAGTATTTGTTTCAGATCTGTGAAATATGCCATTGTTGTTTTAATAAGGATGGCACTGAATGTGCAGATTGCATTGTGTAATAGGGACTGTTTAACTATGTTAATTCTTCCACTCTATTAGCACAGTATATGCTTCTACTTGTTGACTAGTACATCTTCCTCTATCTCTTTTTTCAACATCCTATAGTTTTATGAGTACAAGTATTTTACCTCTTTGGTTAAGTTTATTACTAAATATCTTAATATTTTTGTTGCAATGGTAAATGGGATTGTTTATTTAGTTTCTCTCTCCATAGCTCACTGTTGGTGTATAAAAATGCCACCCATCCTGGCCGGTTGTGGATCAGTTGGTTGGGTGTTACCACATGCACCAAAAGTTTTCCCATTTGATTCCCAGTCAGGGCACCTGCACAGGTTGAGGGCTAGAACCCAGGTAAGGGGTGTGCAGGAGGCAGCCAATGGATGTTTTACTCTAACATTGATATTTATCTCTCTCTACATCTCTCTTCCTTTCTCTCTAAAAATTAATTTAAAATATTTTTTAAATACCACCGACTTCTCAATATTAATTTTGTATCCTGCTACTTTGCCAAATTCCCTTATTATAACTAGCAGCTTTTGGAGTGAATCTTTAGTTTTCTGCCAGTATATATAATATCATCTCACCTGCAAATAATGACAATTTTACTTCCTCCTTTCCAATTTGAATGCTTTCTATCTTTTTCTACTAGTCTGATTGCTGTGGCTAGGACATCTAGTATTATCCTATCTAATAAAAGAGTAACATGCAAAAGTCGCGCAGGGAGCATTTGTCCGCGACTAGAGGGACAGCTGTGCTCCAGGAGAAGATAGAGGACTGCTGGGCTGGCCTCCCTAGCCTGAGCGGCCCCAGTACTGCTGGGTTCTCTCCCTGAGCCAACTGCGCCAGGAGGCGCGCGGAGGCGGACCACTACATCTTGAAGGAGAGGAGCCGGAAAACATACAGCTGCCTTACGCGGTACCGCTGGGCTGCACCGCTGGGGCTCCCTGAGCACCGGCGCCCAGGTGGCGCGGAGGCTCACAGAGCCCAGGGAGCGCTAAACTCCAGCAAGGAAAGGTCAGATTTCCCTGGGGGTACTTTGGGCGCGAAACTGAGGGGCCTGGCAGCCTGGGAGATCTGCACCTTGGAACTCAAAACCTGGAGATCTGCACCTGAAATAGAATCTGTGGCTGTTGAAGCTGGTGAACGTGGGAGAGGGCCCTTGGAGCTGGTGGCAGAGTTGATCCCTGGAGCGCAATCGGTTTGGACCTGACAGAGGGGGGAAGCCCGGAAGATTTTGGGAGGGTTCTGGCTGCTAAAATAGCAGTCACCATTAGAGAGGCAGTATTGTTTAGTTCAGGATAAAGAGGACCAATAGACCCAGAAGTCAATCTAGAAACACTGCCACCCAGGGGCCAAATCACAAATTGACTCTTATGTGACAGGGAATTGATTATATTTTCTCTTCGACCTTGGGAATACAGTCTATTTTCATCTACACTTTAGTATCTTTTACTCTACCTCAACTTCACCTTTATACCACCACTCTCTGGCTAACCTTTCCCTATTTAGTGCCTTGTTTCCCTTACACTTTTCCCGCTTTAGATTTACCTAATTCTTCCCCCTTACCCCCTGTTAAAATTTCACCCCACTGATATATCTAATCTCTAACCACCTAATCCAAGTGCATATATACCTCTAGCTTCTCTGACTTCACTATCTTAAAGTGTTTTTAGCCCTGTCCTGTTGTTGTTGTTTACTTGACTGTTGATTATATTGATTTTTTAAGCAGGTTTATGAGATTGATTTGCTTATTCTGTTATTTTGGTTTGTCTTGTAGGGGGGGTTATTTTTATTTTTGGTATTGTTTCTTGTTTTGTTGTCCTCATCTGCATTGTTTTTTAGATAGATTTTTGCTTCTGTGTTCCCTCACCTCCCTTGATATTAGTAGTTGTATGTAATTTGTATCAATCTCCAAGTACTTGTTGCAGGTTTGGTTCGGATTAAGGGCTGTCCTATAGGAGTTTTCACCCCACATTTATAATTTACTCCTTTTATTTCTTTTTTTCTTCTCCCCCTTTTCCCATTATCATTTTGGCATTCCTGTCTTTCTTTTTTGTGAGTGTATGTGTGTGGGGGGGTCTCTTTCTTTTTTGTGTGAGTGTGGGTGTGTGAGTGTCTGTGTGGGTCTGGGGGAGGTTCTCGTTCTTTTTTCTCACCTATCACCGAATTTGCCTTTCTCTGGCGGTCACCTTTATTTGGAATTACAATTACTTTGACTACATTCCGGTTCAGTGCCTGGTGCATTGCACCTGGTTGTGTTGTATTTTGTGCCTTTAAATCAACGCAGGAGAGTGAGAACTACATAACCACATACACAGAGAAGAGAGACCATGGGAAGACAAAGAAATAGCCCACATATGAAAGAAAAGCAAGGCTCACCAGAAAAGGAGGTAAACGAAATGGAAGTTAACAACCTGTCAGAGAAAGAATTCAGAGAAATGGTCATAAGGTGGCTGAAAAGAATGGAAGACAAATTTGATAATATGAGTAAGAACCAGGAGGAAATGAGGAAGACCCAGGAAGAAATGATGAAGAGCCATGAAGAAATGAAGAGGAGCCAAGAAGAAATGAAAAGTGACATTGCTGAAGTAAAGAACTCAATAGAAAGTATTAAGAGTAGACTAGAAGAAGCAGAGGATCACATCAGTGAGCTAGAAGACCAGGTAGGAAAAAATAACCAAGTAGAGCAGCTACTAGAAAAAAAAATTAAAAAGCAGGAGGAGAGCCTAAGAGAACTTTGGGACAACATGAAACAAAACAACATCCGTATAATTGGGCTTCCAGAAGGACAGGAAACTGAGCAAGGAATAGAAAACCTGTTGGAAGAAATAATAACAGAAAACTTTCTTGGTATAGGAAAGGAAAAACCCACACAAATCCAAGAAGCTCACAGAGTCCCAAGCAAAATAAACCACAAAAGACCTACGCCAAGGCACATTATAATTAAATTGGCAAACACCAATGACAAAGTAAGAATCTTAAAAGCTGCCAGAGAGAGACAAAAAGTCACCTACAAAGGAACACCCATCAGACTAACAAGTGATCTCTCAACAGAAACATATCAGGCCAGAAGGCAGTGGAATGAAATCTACAAAGTCATGCAAAGGAAGGGTCTGAATCCTAGAATAGTGTACCCAGCAAGGCTCTTAATCAAAATTGAAGGTCAAATCAGGAGCTTCACAGATAAAAAAGGACTAAGGGAATTCGTCACCACCAAACCAGCAATGCAAGAAATGCTAAAGGATCTGCTGTAAAAAGAAATAGGAAGCGAAGAAGGATCACAGGGGCAAAGAACAAAAATGGCAACATATAAGCACCTATCAATAATAACTTTAAATGTAAACGGGTTAAATGCTCCAATCAAAAGACATAGGGTAATAGACTGGATAAGAAAACACAACCCATGTATCTGCTGTCTACAAGAAACCCACCTCCGAAAAAAAGACGCACACAGACTGAGGATGAAAGGTTGGAAAAAAGTTATTCAGGCAAATGGAAATGAAAAAAAAAGCTGGGGTAGCCATACTTATATCTGACAAATTAGATCTCAAAGTGAAGGACATAACAAGAGATAAAGAAGCCCACTTCATAATACTAAAGGGAGCAATTCAACAAGAAGAAATAACTCTTGTAAACATATACGCACCCAATACAGGAGCACCCAAATATATACAAAAACTCCTAGAGGACATCAAGGGAGAGATAGACAGCAATACAATCATAGTAGGAGACTTTAATACCTCATTATCACGATTGGACAGATCCTCTAAACAAAAAATCAGTAAAGAAACATCAATTCTCAATGACTCACTGGACCAGATGGAATTAATTGACATCTTCAGATCATTTCACCCCAAAGCCACAGAATATACATTCTTTTCAAGTGCCCATGGGTCATTCTCAAAGATAGACCATGTATTAGGTCACAGGCAAAGTCTCTCCAAATTCAAGAAGATAGAAATCATATCAAGTATATTCTCAGATCACAGTGGCATAAAGCTAGAAATCAACTACAATAGAAACAATCCAAAGAAATCGAACACATGGAGACTAAACAGCATGCTATTAAACTATGACTGGGTTACTAGAGAGATTAAGGAAGAGATAGAAAACATCATGGAAACAAATGACAATGATAGCACAACAATCCAAAATCTATGGGACACAGTGAAAGCAGTTCTGAGAGGGAAGTTCATAGCTCTACAATCCTACTGCAAAAAACTAGGAACAGCGGCAATAAATTATCTAACCCAACAACTCAAAGAGTTAGAAAGAAAGCAACAAGAAAAGCCCAGTGTAAGCAGAAGGAAGGAAATAGTAAAGATCAGAGCAGAAATAAATGACATAGAGACCAAAGAAACAATACAGAAGATCAACGAAACCAAGAGCTGGTTCTTTGAAAGGATAAACAAGATTGATGAACCTCTAGCCAGACTCACCAAGAAGCAAAGAGAGAGGACCCTAATAAATAAAATCAGAAATGAAAGAGGTGAAATAACAACAGACCCCATTGAAATACAAAGGATTGTTAAAAAATACTATGAACAACTCTACTCCAACAAACTGGACAACCTGGAGGAAATGGATATGTTTCTAGAAAAATATAACCTCCCAAAACTCAATCAAGAAGAATCTAAACAACTCAATAGACCAATAACTGTGGAAGAAATTGAAGCAGTCATCATAAAGCTTCCAGCAAACAAAAGCCCAGGGCCAGACGGCTTCACAGGGGAGTTTTACCGAACATTCAAGGAAGAACTAAAACCTATACTCCTCAGACTATTCCAGAAAATTCAAGAGGATGGAAAACTTCCAAACTCCTTCTATGAAGCTAGCATCACCCTAATACCAAAACCAGATAAAGACGACACAATGAAAGAGAATTACAGGCCAATATCCCTCATGAATATAGATGCCAAAATCCTCAATAAAATTCTAGCAAATCGGATCCAGCAGTACATCAGAAAGATCATACACCACGACCAAGTAGGATTTATCCCAGGAATGCAAGGATGGTACAATATCCGCAAATCAATAAATGTGATACATCACATAAACAAATTGAGAGATAAAAATCACATAGTCATATCAATTGATGCAGAAAAAGCATTTGACAAAATCCAACATCCTTTCTTAATAAAAACTCTCAATAAGGTAGGAATAGAAGGATCATACCTCAACATAATAAAAGCCATATATGATAAACCCACAGCATACATCATACTCAATGGGCAAAAACTACAACCATTTCCCCTAAGAACAGGAACAAGACAGGGTTGCCCACTTTCACCACTCCTGTTCAACATAGTACTGGAAGTATTAGCCATTGCAACTAGACAAGAAGAAGAAATAAAAGGCATCCAAATTGGAAAAGAAGAAGTTAAGCTATCCTTATTTGCAGATGACATGATATTGTACATAAAAAACCCGAAAGACTCCATAAAAAAGTTAGTAGACTTAATAAATGAGTTCAGCAATGTAGCAGGCTACAAAATTAATGCCAAGGAATCTATGGCATTTCTATACACTAATAGTGAACTTACAGAAAGAGAGACTAAAAAAGCAATCCCATTTACCATCACACCAAAAAAATTAACATACCTAGGAATAAACTTAACTAAGGAGGTAAAATATCTATTTGTGGAAAACTACAGGACACTGAAAAAAGAGATAGAGGAAGATGTAAACAGGTGGAAGAACATTCCATGTTCATGGATTGGGAGAATCAACATAATTAAAATGTCCATACTACCCAAAGCAATCTATAAATTTAATGCACTCCCCATTAAAATACCAATGGCATATTTCACAGACCTAGAAAGAACTCTCCAAAAATTCATCTGGAACAAAAAAAGGCCCCGAATAGCCACAGCAATCCTGAGAAAGAAGCACAAAGTCGGTGGGATTTCCATACCAGATTTCAAGCTGTATTACAAGGCTACTGTTCTTAAAACAGCCTGGTACTGGCACAAGAACAGACATATAGATCAATGGAATAGAATAGAGAATCCGGATATCAACCCAATCCACTACACTCAATTAATATTTGACAAAGGAGGCAGGAACATAAAATGGAGTCAAGACAGTCTCTTCAATAAATGGTGTTGGGAAAATTGGACAGATACATGCAAAAAAATGAAACTAGAGCACCAACTTACACCATACACAAAAATAAACTGAAAATGGATACAGGACTTAAACGTAAGACAGGAAACCATAAAAATATTAGAGGAATCTACAGGAAGAACAATCACAGACATATGCCAAAAGAACTTCTTTGATGATACTGCTCCGAGGGCAATGGAAGCTAAAGAGAAAATAAACAAATGGGACTACATCAAAATCAAAAGCTTTTGCACAGCTAAAGAAACCATCAACAAAACAACAAGAAAACCCACTGTATGGGAGAACATATTTGCAAATGTTATTAGTGATAAAGGTTTAATCTCAAGCATCTACAGGCAACTCACCCAACTCAATAAAAGGAGGACAAATGATCCAATAAAAAAATGGGCAACAGACCTAAATAGAATCTTCACGAAAGAAGACAAAAGGAAGGCCCAGAGACACATGAAAACTTGCTCAAAGTCACTAATTATCCGAGAGATGCAAATCAAAACGACTATGTGGTACCATCTCACACCTATCAGAATGGCTTACATCAACAAATCAACAAACGACAAGTGCTGGCGAGGATGCGGAGAAAAAGGAACTCTTGTGCACTGCTGGTGGGATTGTAGACTAGTACAGCCACTGTGGAGAACAGTATGGAGATTCCTCATAAAACTAAAAATGGAGCTCCCATTCGACCCAGTGATCCCACTTCTAGGAATATACCCCAAGAAATTAGAAAGGCGAATTAGAAAGGATATATGTACCCCTATGTTCATAGCAGCACAATTTACCATAGCTAAGATTTGGAAACAGTCGAAGTGCCCATCAGCAGATGAGTGGATCAAAAAACTATGGTACATTTACACAATGGAATACTATGCCGCGGAAAAAAAGAAGGAGCTCCTACCATTTGTAACAACATGGATGGATTTGGAGAGCATTATGCTCAGTGAAATTAGCCAGGCAGAGAAAGACAAATATCACATGATCTCACTCATTTGAGGAATACAATCAATGACATAGACTGATGAACAAGAATAGATCCAGAGACTGAGAAAAGTCCATCAGAATGTCAAACCTCAGGGTAAGTGGCAGGTGGTGAGAGTAAGTGGAAAAGTCAATATACTTGAACTCTTGAACTGAGGTAAGTGATTTGTGTTTTTACATCCCTGACAAAGTTTATATAAAATTATTTAAAAAATGGCAGCTAGTCTGACATTGAATTGACATGGCCTAGAGCTTGTCATATCCTATGGAGACCAGTCCTTAGGCTAGGCCCTGCTTAACCTCCCATGACACCATAATACCCTTACATGATCTTATTCTACAATGTCATTATAATATTTGATATTTGACAACAGCATATTATACAATTATCCCAAATAAACTTACAAACTAATTCTTTGAATGTTGGGCAGCAACTTAAAAAAGAATAGGAAAGAAATTAATCCCTTTCAGAAGGAATTAAGGCACTGGGAAGGCATCTGAGAATTCTATATTGGCCCTTCTTGCCCTTTCTGCCAAGAGGGACCTTCTTGTTACTATCCAAATACACACAGCTGATGCCAGAGTTTTCAGTTCGAGCTGTGGCTGAAGCCTTTGGGCAGCTGGCACCATGGATCTGTATCTCGACCAATGGTGTGAGCTGGGCCCTCTCTGGAGAAGAAACCTGGGTCCCCCGAGATATGTGATCAGTACCGGGACCCCGCCAGCAGGCGAGGGGACCCCAAGGCAGGTACTGGACGTGGAGGCCACAGGGGGGCATAGACTACAAAGGAGACAGAACTGAACCTCACATCACCCTGTTTGGCCCCGGAGGATGGCTGGTTAGCCAGAGACGGGTAAGATTCCTCAGGGAAGGAACAACCTAAGACAGGCACAGTCGCAGAGGGGCCAACAGGAGAGAACTAAAAGGTCAACAGAGGTGGGGCACAGACCCTCATCCACAAACCTTGCAGGGGTTTGAATTCTCAACCCTCCTAAGGGAGGTCTCCTACCCCCACGGCTGCTTCGCCTCCCACACACAACTCATACGGGGACCCAGGCGGCAGACAGAGACTCGGCCAGCAATAGCTGCTCTATATCTAAATTCAGTCTATTACCAGGAAATCTCGGGACCTACTCAAAATTGCAAATATTCCTTTCCACTAGTATTCACAGGGTAAACTAAGATTTCTGCTTGAGTATTAAAATTGACAGGAAAATAGTAATGAAGTTTTCAGATTAATTTAAATTGGCCAAGTGAAATATGTGAATACTCAAGAAAATTATAGTGTACTGGACAAAAAGCTTTTCCTAAAACATTAACTGAAAAATCTATTAGTAGTTCATCTCACTGTAAAATTGCCTAACATCCAAAGAACCTAAAGCAGTCACTTTGTGTGCAAAAATTAAAATTCAAAATTATCAAGACTGCAATAGAAAATTTCCAAAAGTTCCCATTAATCAAAAAAGGGGAGGAGACTGCGGGGTAATATCATGTAAGGGACAAAAAAAAATATCGAGTAAGTAAAATACATCTAGAAAATTCTTACTCCAGTAAAGTAAATTCCGTTTGTAAAAACAATAGCAGGACACCCATGAAAAAACACACATGGTGTCAATATAAGCCAAAGGAAAATCATTTAGGCAAAAATTAAAAAGAATCCCAAGTCTATTTTGCATAGAGGATTCCTTTGTTAACTTTTGGTCGAGAATGTGTTTGTGTGTTTTCAGAGAACAACTCCAAGACCATGCGGGTTCCTGCGATGGTGAGGAACTGATGGATCTGTTCCAGTCATGAGGACGGTCCAGAGATGGGGGACACTGACGACACCTTGCCATACTAGCAGTCAGCAGCTGTGCATGTCTGCAGGCAGCCCAGGACCAAACCAGAGAGGATGCATCATGCATTGACACGATATGTCCACCATCTGGATACCATTGCTGACTTATACACATAATGAATTATTTGACACTGAAACTGGGACTCAGAAAAGTTGGACATTGAAACCAAGACTGAAACACTTTTTGTTCTTATACATTTATTTCTAGTATGCAGAGGCAAGATATTTTTGAAGAAAAGAAACAGGGGAGAGTGATTGATATAGAGGCAGGATGGCCTTGAACAGGCTGTCAAGCTACAGGGGGAGGCTTGGGTGGATGGAAGGCAGATGCGGGGGGAGATCAACGGAAGAACTTGTATGCATGCATATGAACATAACCAATGAATGAAAGACACTGGGGCGGGGAGGGGGGAAGCTGGGGATATGTGCTGGGGGGTGGGGGAGGCTGGGGGGAGGATAAGGGGGAGGGGGAAAGGAAAACATGTACTACTATTATACTGCAAAAAATCAAAAAAAAAGTATTACATAGGTCCTCTTTTCCCCCCATTAAGCTCTTATAGCCAGTTCTGTCCCCCCCCCCCCGCCCAGGTCCTCAACAGCCAATTGTCTGGTCCATGGGTTATGCATATATGCATACAAGTTCATTGGTTGATCTCTTTCTACCCACCCTCCCTCCCCTGCCTTATCTTTGAGGTTCAACAGTCATGCTTCTATGTCTCTGGGTCTATTTTTGTTCATCAGTTTATTTGGTTCATTAGATTCCACATATTAGTGATATAATGGTACTTATTCTCTGACTGACTTATTTTGCTTAGTATAATATTACCGGGAAAACCCTGGTTGGGCTTGGGCAGCCTGTCCCTGTGTCCAATAACAAAGGCAAGGTTGAATTATATTAGGCACTTATTGAGAAGGCTAGCCAACCAAAAACACAGTGCACTTACTAGCATTCAAATCCTGTCTTCCAGCAAGGTGCAGGGGACAGGATTATAAAGGAGAGTGAGGCTGGGGAAACAGATGTCAGTTATTGTCATCAGGCAATGAGATGATATTGATGAGATGATATTGACAAGATGATGTTTTGACTCCTGGTGGGTCAGCCTGACCATGCTTAGAGTTTCTGCTTGCTGGATTCACTGCTGAGTCACCTCCTCAATTGCTTTGCACAGGCCTTGAAAAGGAAACTTAAGAAAAACTTAACCCCCTATTCACATAAGTATATAGGTTCTAAGATTCAAAATGATTATTTTCAGGTTAAGTCAGGCGCTCTAACTATCAGATTATAGGTCCCCCCTATCAATAATATTCTCCAATGGATTGATATAATCAATATCATTAGAATGTCAAGAGTTTCTGAAGATGGTGACCAGCAGGAAGGTAGGGAGGGAGAGAGTGTGAGAGAGTGAGGGAGTGATAGAGGAATATGTGGACACCTGGTGTGTGTGTGTGTGTGTGTGTGTGTGTGTGTGTGTTTGTGTTTCTGTGCGTTGTGAGCTAGGGACAGTTACATCCTAGAGGACTTCCAAGGGGCTGCCAAATTGGGTAGTATTAGATGGTGAAGCCCTGCTATGTGGGCACAGAGACCAGCTATCTTGAAAAACAGCTGCTTGAGATAGGATCTTGTCCCTCACCATCCCATCTGGTCTCAGATGCAAACCGGGACCCTGCAGCCACTTGGGACAGAGACCTGCAACGACAGCTGCAGACCCACAGACACCAAGAATCCAGAAATCCTGGCTGCAGGTTTCTGTGAATCACAGAGCCTACTCGCATCCATGCAGGCTCCTGGCAGCTTCGTAGGAACTGCTACACCCACCCCTCACACAGGGCTGGCGCTTGGCTACAGGAATTTCAGAATGGGACTGCACAGACACTGGGAATCTGTTTCCCGCAACACAAACGGGCAACCAAACCCCATGCCCATGCAGGTTGGCGGTGCCACCTGACTTCAATTCTGGATAAGTGCACAGGAGGTTCATCCTGTAGTGCAGGATGGACCTCCTGCAGACACAATGCTACTGTGCAACCAGGTCCCCCCAACCTGACTGGGACCCTGATTCTCTGGGCAAGAGACAGCACTGAGCACCACTGACTTGGCTCTGTTTCTCATCGTGTGTGTCTGAGATCCCTGATTCCCAGTGCATTCACACTAAGAGCCAGCAACTCCAATTCTTAACACATGCACACAGAGTGACCCTGATTCTTGGCGAGAGGCTGAACCAAGCAACAGCTTCGATTCTTGGTGCAGGCACACGGGAACTCTGACTACTGATACATGCTAAGGGACTAGAATTTTGAGCACACACCAGCGGAGTCTCTGCTTCAGCATGACAAAGGTGGGGTCCCTGATTGTAGGTGCATGCACGAGGCTACATTGAGCTCCAGTGTCTCTGATCCTGGGTGAGCATGGCTCCCACCAATCCACAGCAGCCACACATCTTGGTGTCAGAGCTCTTCAGTGACACACGAAGGTTGCAAAGCTCCCACTGCACATAGCCCAGGCCCATACAACTTGACTTTTGAACCTTCTGGTGATAGTCAGAATGGGGAGATAACACAATCCCCAGAGGAAAGAAAAGGAGGAGTCACAAAGAAAGGAAATTAGTGAAACAGAAGCATACAACATGACAGAAAAATAATTCAGAGTAATGGTTGTACAGTTCATACACTGATGGATGAGAAAATCAACAACCTATGCAAAAATCAGAAATAAATGAAAAGTGATATAGCTACAATGAAAAACACCATGGAAGGTTTCAACAGTAGACTAGAAGAAGCAAAGGACAAAATTAGTTAGTTAGACAATAAGGTAGAGAAACAAAGCTCAATCAGAACAGCAACTGGAGAAAATAATTAAAAGCACGAAGAGACCCTAAAAGAGCTTTGGGACAACATGAAAGGCATACGTATAATAGGGCTGCCAGAAGGACAATAAGAGCAGCAAGGATTAGAAAATCTATTTGAAGAAATAATGACATAAAACTTCCAAGATATGGGGAAGAAAAAATTACACAAGTACAGAGAGTCCCAAGCAAGATGAATCCCAAAAGACCATAACCAAAACACACCATAATTACCATGGTAAATGTTAACGACAAAGAGAATCTTAAATGCTGCAAGAGTGTGATAGAGAGTTACCTTCAAAGGATCCCCATCAGATTATCAAATGATTTCTAAACAGAAACACATCAACCTAGAAGGGAATGGAAGGAGGTATACAAAGTGTTGTAAACTGAAGGACTGAATCCAAGAATACTCTATTCAGCAAGGCTATCAATTATAAATAAAGGGTAAATTAGGAGCTTTTCAGACAAAAAAGGCTAAGGCAGTTTATCACTACCAAATCAGCAATGCAAGAAATGTTAAAGGCAATGCTGTAAAAAGCATAAATAGAAAGGGCGGAAGGAACACAGGCATAAATTACAGAAACGGCTACAAACAAGTACCTATCAATAACATTAAAAGTAAACAGATTAAATGCTCCAATAAAAAGACAATGAGTGAGTGAAAGGATAAGAAAACATGGCCCATATATATGCTGTATACAGGAGACCTACCTCAGAACAAGGTGCTCACATAGACTGAAATTGAAGGGATAGAGAAATATCTATAAGGCAAATGGAAATGAAAAAAAGCTGGGGTAGCAATATTTATATCTCACAAAATAGACCTCAAAGTAAAGACCATAAGAAGAGAAACTTGGCAAGCTCTTCTAAAGCTTGGGACTCTCTGTACTTGCTGTATTCATTTCTTTAGAATTATTAATTAATAATTAATAATTCTAAAGAAATGAATAGAACAAGAAGATATAAGTCTGGTAAAAATGTATGCACCCAATGCAGGAACACCTAAATACATTTTAAAAATTCTGGAATATATCAGGGGTGAGATTGACAGCAACACAATCATAGTAAGAGACTTTAATACCCTATTAAAATCACTGGATCAATCCTCCAGAAAAAAATTAGCAAAGAAACATCAATCCTAACTGACTCACTAGATCAGATGGACTTAATTGACACCTTTAGAACATTCCACCCCAAAACTACAAAATATGCATTATTCTCAGCACAAATGGGATATTTTCAAAGATAGACCACATATTGGAACACAGGCAAAGTCTCTCCAAATTTAAGAGGAATGAAATCATATCAAGCATCTACGCAGACCATCCTATTTAATAAAAGAGTAATATGCAAATTGACCATACCTTTGCTATGCCCAATAAGCCACGCTCATCAGCCAATCACAGGGATGGATCGCGGGGTCCTGCCATGGCGCCCATGGTGCCCAGGGCTGTAAATGGCCTCTCCTGGAGAGGCCCTTTCGGGCCCTGGGGTTAGACCGGGACTGGCTGAGGGAAGTGAGGACACAGAAGGGGTGAGCCAGGCACCCTGTGAACATGAACACCCCCTGAGCTGCAGAGAAGCAAGTGAGGTATGTGTCTGAGGTCCCTTGGCTGCAGAGTGGTGGGGTCAGGAGTTGAATCCAGGTGCATCTCTGCCCACAGCTCATCACCTCTCCACTGTGCCTGGCCAGGCTTGCCAAATGATGCACCTGCGGATGGTGATGCTTGCCAAGTCTAAGCTGGGTCCTGAGGCTGGGGAGGGCGGCAGAGGGGAGTGTCCCAGCTCCTGCATCCCTGAGCTCCCAGACTCCAGTGTGAGGCCCAGCTGTGGGGGCAGGAGAGGAGCCAAGACACAGCCCCTGAGACAGAGGAGACTGAACCACACAACCAAGTCCAGCCTGTGTGCAGAGCAGAGGCAGGGAGTGCAGGAAAGGAAGTGAAAAAGGTGAGAACTAACACACAAGCGGTGGGGATGTCTTCATGGGCCAGAAAGACAGTGGACCCAGACCACCTGCAGACCCAGGCCTGGACTCCGCCAGGCGTGCATGGCCCCGTTCCTGGGGTAAAGGGACCAGAGTTCCCCTCAGAACAGGACCCTGGAGCTGGGATCACTGCCCACTCTTATGGGAAGGTGATGGACTGGGTCCTTGGGCACGCTGTGACCCAGGATCCACAGATGCACTCAGCCTGGGCACCAAACCCAAGCACTGGCGAAGGAGCCCTGTTTGCTGTCCCCAGAGCTGGTTCTTACCCTGGGCCTCCCATCCTGTAACATCCAGAAATCCAGGAGACAGAGGAGTGAGCTCAGAGTCAAAAGCAAGACCCAGGCCTTCTGTCACACTCAGGAAGAACTCTCAAGCCGACACCTGGGAAACCTGTGGGCCCAGGGCACTAAAGAAGCCGGTAAATAAAAGCCCCCACTTACGTGTAGGAAACACCAAAGACATTATATGCATAGGAAAAAATATAATGGTAGTTTATTATTATTGAAATATATTTAAAGGTAATTACTGTAACTATTTAAACAAATAATAATGTAATGTCAGTTTTATAACATCTGTGTAAGTAAAATACATGACATCAATAGCACAAAAATTGCCTGGGAAAAATGAAATTTTCTTACAGTGAAGTTTCTATACAAGATGTGAAGTGGTAAAACATCCACTTGAAGATAGACTGTGACAAGTTAAAATCCTATATAATGAAGAGCTAATATGCGAATAGTCATCAGACCTTCATGCCGTAACGGCTTGGACACTCAACACTGAGGAGAGAGGAATGGGGACCAGACAGTCTATGGACTGGGAGAGGAACAAGCCATCCACTCCAAGGTCCCAGATGCCAACAGCTGTGCCTGCCTCTCTGGCCCAGGAAAGGGACAAGTCACATGCCCTGTGGTCCTGGGTGCCTGCAGCTGCCTGTGGCTACAGCCAGCCTGAATGAGGCTGGCCCAAGTCCTGGGTGCCTATAGCTGGCCAGAGGGAGGGAAGCCTGGGTCCCAGGTATGGGGCAAGGCAGAGGCAGTTAGGGGCAATCAGGCCAGCAGGGGAGCACTTAGGGGCAATCAGGCTGGTAGGGGAGCAGTTTGGGAGTGATCAGGCAGGCAGGCAGAGGTGGTTAGGGGCTATCAGGCAGGCAGGGCAGTGATCAGTTAGGAGCCAGTGGTCCTAGATTGCAAGAGGGATATCCAACCGCCAACAGTCAGAGTGCCAACAGTCAGACATCCCCGAAGGGGTTCCTGATTGGAGAGGGTGTAGGCTGGGCTGAGGGAACCCTCCTTTGTGCACAAATTTCTTACACTGGGCCACTAGTACTATCTAATAAAAGAGTAAAATGCAAATTGACACTACCTCTGCTATACCCACAAGCCATACCTACTAGCCAATCAGGAGTGAATATGCAAATAAACCCCAACCAAGATGGCTGCAACCACTGAGAGCAGTAGGGAGGCTTGGGTTTTCCCAGTGATGGAGGAAGCCAAGCTTCCTGCTGCCCTTGCTGGCCTAGGCTTCCACTCAATGCAACAAAGTTTCAATGATAGAAGATACATAAATCCCAACAGAAATGGCAGCAGCCACAGAGCTGGAGAGAGCAGAGGCTAGGGTTGCCCCCAGTTATGGAGGAAGCCAAGCTTCTGCAGCACTGGCCATCCTAGGCCTCCACTCCAGGCTTAAGGTTTTCAATTATAGAAGGTAAATAAATTACAAGAGAAATGGCTGCCACCACTGAGTGAGCAGAAGGCTTGGCTCTGCTCCAGTCTACAAAATTTCAATTTTAGAAGATAAATAAATTCCAGATACCAGGGATTCCTCTTGGATCCCTGGGCGGGGGTGGGGGGAGGGAGCCGAACTGCAAACTACCCTAGGCCCCTCACTCAGGCTGCCCCATGCCTCAAGGAAACCCCCACCCTGACCCTGGACACCCTTCAGGGCAAACCAGATGGCCCCCGCCCATGCACCAGGACTCTACCCTATCTAATAAAAGAATAATAGACAAATTGACCATAACTCCAACACACAAGATGGCTGCCCCCATGTGGTCAATGATCCTGCCCCCGTGTGGACACAAGATGGCCACCACAACATGGCCAGCAGGGGAGGGCAATTGGGAGGGACCAGGCCTGCAGGGGAGAGCAGTTGGGGGGTGATCAAGTCTGCAGGGGAGGGCAGTTAGGGGTGATCAGGCCAGCAGAGGAGGGAAGTTGGGGGTGACAAAGCCTGCAGGGAAAGGCAGTTGGGAGGGCACCCAGGCTGAAGGGGAGGGCAGTTTGGAGGGACCAGGCCTGCAAAGGAGGGCAGTTAGGGGGTATCAAACCTGCAAGGGAGAGCAGTTAGGGGTGACCAGGCCAGCAGAGAAAGGAAGTTGGGGGCAAACAGACTGGCAGGAGAGCAGTTAGACATCAATCAGGCTGGAGGGAAGTGGTTAGGGGGTGGTCAGGATGACAGGCATAAGCAGTTAGGGGCAATCAGGAAGGCAGGCAGATGAGCAGGTGGGAGCCAGCAGTCCTGGATTGGAGAGGGTGTAGGCTGGGCTGAAGGACACCCCCCTCCCATGCACGAATTTCATGCACTGGGCCTCTAGTAATGGCATAAAATAAGAAATCAATTATAGTAAATCCTATCAAAACAAATTCAAACACTTGGAGGCTTAATAACATACTGTTAAACAATAAGTGGGTTATCATAGTGATCAAAGAAGAAATAAAACACATCCTCAAAACAAATGACAATGAAAACAAAACAATCCAAAATGTTTGGATATAGTGATAGCAGTCCTGAGAGGCAAGTGTATAGCATTTCAGGCCTACCTCAAATTAAAAAAGGAAAGAAAAACTGGTATTAAACCATCTAACTATGTAACTTGAAGAATTAGAAAGAGAGCAAAAATAAAAGCCCAGTGTGATCAGAAGGAGGAAGATTATATAGTTCTGAGGGGAAATAAACACACACACACACACACACACACACACACACTCACACACACGCACACACACAGATCAATGAAACCAAGAGATGGTTCTTTGAAAGGATAAACAATATTGATGAACCTTTATTCAGGCTCACAAAAAAGCAAAGAGAGAATACCCAAATAAACAAAATCAGAAATGAAAGAGGTGAACTAACAACAGACCCCAACAAGATACAAAGTATCGTAAAAAAAAAAAATACTATGAGCAACTCTATTCCAACAAACTGGTCAATCAAGAAGAAATGGAAGTATTCCTCAAAAAATACAACCTTCCAAAAAGCAGACAGGAGGAATAAAAAAAATTTGAACAGGCTGATAACTATGGAGGAAATTGAAGCAGTAATTAAAAAAAAAAAAAAAAAAACAACTTCCAACAAACAAAAGCCCTGGACCAGACAGCTTCATAGGGGAGTTTTATCAAACATTCAAGGAAGAAATTAAACATATCATCATCAGACTAGTTTTAAAAATTCAAGAGGAAGGAATACTTCTAAGCTCATTCTATGAAGCCAGCATCACCCTAATCTCAAAACCAGATAAGGACACCACAAAGAAAGAGAATTACAGGTCAATATCCCTCATGAAAATAGACGCCAACATTCTCAACAAAATTCTAGCAAATCGAATCCAGCATTACATTAGAAAGACCATACATCATGACCAAGTGGGATTTATCCCAGGGATGCAAGGATGGTACAAAATCCACAAATCTATAAATGTGATATACCGTATAAACAAACTGAGATGCAAAAACCATATAATCATATCAATTGATGCAGAAAAAGCATTTGACAAATTTCAACACCCTTTCTTCACAAAAACCCTAAGCAAAATGGGAATAGAAAGCTCATACCTCAACATAATAAAAGCCATCAGGTGACAAACCCAGAGCCACCATTATACTCAATGGGCAAAAATTAAACCCATGTCCCCTAATAACAGGAACAAGACAGGGATGTCCACTCTCACCACTCCTGTTTGACATTGTACTTGAAGTACTAGCCACTGTGATCAGTCAAGAAGAAGAGATAAAAGGCACACAAATTGGAAAATATGACATGATATTTTACATAGAAAATCCCGAAGACTCCATCAAAAAACTACTAGACTTAATAAATGAATTTGTCAAGGTAGCATGATACAAAATTAACATCCAGAAGTCTCTGGCTTTTCTACACACCAATAATGAACTCACAGAAAAAGAATTAATAGAAGATATTCCATTTACCATTACAACAAAAAAAATTAAGATAGCTAAGAGAAAGCTTAACCAAGGAGACAAAGAACCTATACTCAGATAATTTCAGGATACTATAAAAAAAGAGATAGAGGAAGACATGAACAAATGGAAGAATATACCATGTTCATGGATTGGTAGAATCAACATCATTAAAATATGCATACTTCCCATAGCAATATATAAATTCAACATAATCCCCATTAAAATACCAACGGAATACTTCAAAGACCTAGAAAAAATTCTCCAAAAATTCATCTGGAATATAAAAACACCCCAAATAGCAGCAGCAATCTTGAGAAATTAAACAATGTTGGAGGCATCACAATTCCAGATATCAAGCTATACTACAAAGCCACTGTTCTCAAAACTGCCTGGTACTGGCACAAGAACAGACATATAAACCAGTGGAACAGAAAAGAGAACCCAGAGAACAAGCCAGCATGCTCAATTAATATTTGACAAAGGAGGCAAGACAATGCGATGGAGTCAGGACAGACACTTCAATAAATGTTGTTGGGAAAACTGAAGAGATTCTTGCAAAAAAATGAAACTAGACAACCAAATTACACCACAAACAAAAATAAACTCAAAATTGATAAAGCACTTAAATGTAAGATGGGAAATCATAAATATCTTGAAGAAGCCATAGGCAACAAAATACCAGACATTTTGTAGTAGCAATATCTTTACTGCCGCTTCTAGGGCAATGGAAACTGAAGATAAAATAAACAAATGAGACTTCATCAAAATAAAAAGCTTCTGCACAGCAAAAGAAACCATCAAGAAAACAACAAGAGAACCCACTGCATGGGAGAACATATTTGTTAGTGTTATCTCCGGTTAGTGTTTAATCTCCAACATTTACAAGGAACTCATACAACTTTAAAAAAAGGAAGATAAACAATCCAAGAGACTTGGCCAACAGCAACTACCCTATACCTAAATCTAGCCTAGCACTAGGAATGCTCAGTGCCTACTCAAGAATGCAAATAATTCTTTCCACTAATATTCACAAGGTAAACTAAGATTGTTGGTAGAGTATTAAATTTGACAGTAAAATAGTAATCAAATTTTCACATTAATTTTTTTATCTTTATTGTTCAGTTTATTAATTATATTGTTCCCCCTTTTTTATCCCCCTATAGCTCCCCTTCACCCTGTACCCATCCCACCCTCTGCCCTCCCCTCCCCCTCCCCACTGTCCTCTCCCATTATTGCAAGATTTTTGTCCAGTCACTTGCTGCACTTCCCACACCCCTTTTCTCCCCAAGAATTGTCAGTCCATTCCCTCTCTATGTCCATGATTCTGTTATATTCACCAGTTTATCCTGTTCATCAGATTATTAATTCACTTGATTTTTAGGTTCATTTGTTGATAGATGTGTATTTGTTGTTCATAATATATATTTTTACCTGTTTCTTCTTCCTCTTCTTAAAGAATATCTTTCAGCATTTCATATAATATTGGTTTGGCGGTGATGAACTCCTTTAGCTTTTTCTTATCTGCAAAGCACTTTATCTGACCTGCAGTTCTGAATGATAGCTTTGCTGGATAGAGTAATCTTGGTTGTAGATTCTTGCTACTCATCACTTTGAATATTTCTTGCCACTCCCGTCTGGCCTGCATCATTTCTGTTGAGAAATCCACTGACAATCATATGGGTGCTCCCCTATAGGTAACTAACCTGTTTTCTCTTGCTGCTTTTAATATTCTCTCTTTATCTTTTGCTCTTGGCATTTTAATCATGATGTGTCTTGGTGTGGTCCTCTTTAGATTTCTATATTTTGGGGTTCTGGGTACTTCTTGGGCTCTCAAGTCAGTTTCTTTCACCAGGTGGGGGGAGTTTTCAGTCACTATTTCTTCAAATAGGTTTTCATTGTCTTGCTCTCTCTCTTTTTCTGGCACCCCTATAATTCGGATGTTGGCATGCTTGAGGTTGTCCTAGAGGCCCCTTACGCTATCTTCAATTATCTGGATTCTTTTTGTTTCTTGCTTTTCCAGCCGAGTGGATTTTACCTCTTTGTATTTCAAATCTTTGACTTGGTTCTTGTGGCCCTCTGGACTACTTTTAGGACTTTTTGTAATATTTTTTTTATTTCAGTCAGTGTATGCTTGATTTCTATTTGGTCCTTTTTCATAGACTTGAAGGTCTCATTCATATCCTCGTAAGTCTTGTTCATTTCCTTGTAGGTCTCATTCATTTCCTTGTAGGTCTCGTTCATTTCCTCGTTGGTCTTGTTCATTTCCTCGTAGGTCTTGTTCATTTTCTCATAGTTCTTATGAAGTTCATCAGCCTTTTCTAGGAGCCTCTTAAAAAGCCTTATAATCGTGGTTTTGAACTCTATGTCTAGTCGTCTTTTTTCCTCCATTTCTTTCACACCTGATTTCTTTCCATGTCTCTGCATGGTGGTTGCTTTTCTGAGTTGGTCGATTAGCTTTATGTCGTAGATGTCCTCTAAGGGACAGTGGCTCAGCTTCCCCAGTTACCTGAGGTGGATACTCTTACTGCAATCCTTTATGGGTTGTACAGTATTATTGCAGTTAAGCCCAGCTTGTTGTTGTTAGCCCTAGGAGGGTTTGACCTCCAGTCCAATTGGTTGTGCAGGTAAACTGTGTTCAGGTTGGATGGGCGGAGTCTCTGAGCTGAGCAGGCAGTGTCAGCATCAGCTATGCCCTATGCTGCGAGCGGGTCTCTGTGTTGGGTGGTAATTGCTGCAGGCACCTCCAAGAGAAAGCCGCCACTGGTCTCCACCTGTTTTCAGACAACTCTGCCTCTCCCTAAATGAGTCTGCACCCCCAATGTCTCTCCCAGGGTTGTAAAACAAAGCAGTCCGGTTGTCTCCTGAACCAGGGAGCAAATCGCCAGGGAGCAAGTCCTGCGTCTGTGCTGTCATGCACTTTACGGGCAAAACTGCTGTTCCAAGCTATGTGTACTCTCCTCAAACTCGGAGACCTCTGCCCATGCCGGCTTTTAGGGTGTTCACTCTCCTCAAACTAGGCGACCTCTGCTGTGCCTGACTTTTAGGGTGCATACCCCAGACCTCGGACCCTACCTGGCACTGGGGAATCTGTGCAGTGGGACGTCTCTGCCCTCCCCATTGGAGAAATCCAGCCGGAGTTGCTGCTACCAGCCCTACAGCCCGTGCGTGCCCATGTCTCCAAACTTCTCACCAGGCATATCTTCAAGGCTGCGCTCCACCACTCTTCTGAGTCTCAGTGTCCCACCTTTACTTTTATTTGTGGATTTTTCACTCAGCCAGCTTTCCGGTGATTCTGGATGATGTTTGTTTTGTTGTTATGTTGTGGTTTTGGAATTGTTGCTCGGGACAGCACAATAGGTGTTTACCTATGCCGCCATCTTGGTTCTCTCCCAGGTTAATTTAAATTAGCTAATTGAAATAAGTGAATATTAAAGAAAATTTAATTGAACTGAACAAAAAGCTCTCCCTAAAGTATTAACGAAAATTTGTATTGGTAGTTCATCTCATGGTAAAATAGATTAACATGCAATGGACCTAAAGCAGTCATAATTTTGTGCAAAAAATTAAAATTTAAACTTATCAAGGCTGCATTATAAAATTTACAAAAGCCTCCAATGATCAAAAATGGGGGGATAATAGGGTAATATCTTGAAAGGAAAAATATCCTGTAAATAAATTACTCTAGAAACTTTTTACTTTACATAAATTAACTTTTATTTATAATACTAACAGCAAGTCACCCATGAAAAACACACATGGTGTCAAAATAAGCCAAAGGAAAATTGTTTGAGCAACAATGAAAAGGATACCAAGTCAATTTTATAGAAAATATTCCTTTATTAACTTCTGGTCTAGAATATGTTTGTATATTTTCAGAAAACAACTCCAAGACCATGTGGATTCCTGCAATAGAGAGGAATTGACAGGTCTGCTCCCACCACGAAGACAAGAGGAGAAACAGTCCAGAGATGGAAGACGCTGATGGCACCTTGCCATGCTAGCAGTTAGCAGTTGTGCATTACTGCAGGTTGCCCAGGACCAAACCAGAGAGGGTCAGACCTGCATTTCTACCATGTGTCCACCATCCAGATACCATTGCTGACATGTACACATAAGGAACTGTTGGACATTGAAATTGGTACTCAAATATTTTTTGTTATTATATGTTTATTTCTAGTCTGCAGAGGCAAGATTTTTTTTAAAGAAAAGAAATGGGGGGGTGGGGGAAAGTAGATACAGAGGCAAAGAAGGTTTGAACAGACTGTCAAACTACAGCAGGAAGGCAGAGGAGGTTGGGGGTGGGGGCTGAAAGAGATCAACCGAAGGACTTGTAGTAATGCATATAAGCATAACCAATGGATACAAGACACTGGGAGGGGCAGGTGAGGGCATGTGCTGGGGGGCACAGAAGGCCAGGGGAAGGTCAAGGGGGGGAGAGGAAACATATGTACTACTATTTATAATATGTTAAAAATTAAAATAAATTAATTATTTAAAAAATTGCCAAAGGACCTCAATAGACACTTTTTAAAAGAGAACTTTCAGAAAGCCAAGAGACATATATAAACATGCTCAAAGTCACTAATCATCCAAGAGATGCAAATAAAAATAACAATTAGTTACCATCTCACACCAGTCAGAATGGCTATTATCAACAAATCAACAACTGACAAGTGCTGGAGAGGATGTGGAGAGAAACGAACTCTTCTTCACTGCTGGAGGGAATGCAGACTGGTGCATCCACTGTGGAAAACAGTATGATGTTTCCTCAAAAAATTAAAAATGGAACTGCCATTTGACCCAGTAATACCACTTCTAGGACTATATCCCAAGAAATCAGAAACAACAATCAGAAAGAATATAGGTACCCCTATGTTAATAGTAGAGCAATTTACAATAGGTAAGATTTGAAAACAACATAAATGCTCATCAGCAGATGAATGGATTAGAAAATTGTGGTATATCTACACAATGGAATACTATGCTGCTGTAAAAAAGAAGGAATATTTACTACTTGCAACAACATGGATGGATCTGGAGAGCATCATGCTAAGTGAAATTAACCAGTCAGTGAAAGATAAATGCCACATTATCTAACTCATTTATGAATAATAAAGAACATTACAAACTGTGGAACAAAAATAGACAGATGCAAAGAAGCATCGAACAGATTGTCAAAGTACAGTGGGAAGGTAGGGTAAGGTTGGGGCTGGGTAAGAGATCAACAGAAGGACTTATATGCATGCATATAAGCACAACCAATAGACTCAAGACACTGGGATCGAGGAGATGAAAAGTGCCCGGGGGTACTGGAGGCTGGGGGTACGTCATTGGGAAAAAAAGAGAGAGAGACATATGTACCAGTATTTGTAATATCTTAAAAAATAAAATTAAATGTCCATACTTCCCAAAATCAATCTACAAATTCAATGCGATCTCCATTAAAATACCAACAGCATATTTCAAAGATCTAGAACAAACTCCAAAAATTCATTTGGAATAAAAAAATACGCAGAATAGCCACAGCAATCTGAGAAAAAAGAACAAAGTTGGAGGGATGACAACTATACCTGATATCAAGGTATATTACAAAACCACTGTTCTCAGAACTGCCTGGTACTGGCACCAGAACAGACATATACACCTGTGGAACAGAACCCAAGCCATTATCCTTAATATTTGACAAAGAAGGAAAGAGCATACAATGGTGTCACAACAGTCTCTTCAAAAAATGGTGCTGGGGAAATTGGGCACATACATGCAGAGAGAGAGAGAGAGAGAGAGAGAGAGAGAGAGAGAGAGAGAGAGAGAGAGGGAAAGGAAGAAAGAGAAAGAAATAAACTAGATTACCAGCTTTTACTATACACAAAAACAAACTCAAAATGGCTAAAGGAGTTAAATGTAAGATGGTAAACTATAAAAATCTTAAAACATTCTATAGGCAGCAAAATATTAGACATATCTTGTAACAATATATTTACCAACACAGGTCCTAGGGCAGTGGAGACTAAAGAGAGAATAAATAAATGAGACTACATTAAAATAAAAAGCTTCTGCACAGCAAAAGAAACCATCAACAAAATAACAAGAAAGCCCACTGCATGGTAGAACATATTTGCCTATTCTATTTTAGAAAAGGGTTTAATCTCCAAAATTTACAGAGAACTCATATAACCTCACCAAAGGAAGGTAAACAATCCAATCAAAACATGGGAAAAGATCCTAAATAGACAAGAAAAAGATCCTTTTAAAAGAGGACATACAGAAGGACGAGAGACATATGAAAACATGCTTAAAGTCACTAATCAACAAATCAGCAAATGACAAATGCTAGTGAGGATGTGGAGAAAAAGGAGCCCTTGTGCACTGTTGGGGGAGAATGCAGACTGGCGCAGTCATTGTGGAAGACAGTATGTAGTTTCCTCAAGAAGTTAAAAATGGAAATCCCATTTGACCCAGTAATCCCACTTCCAGGAATATATCCCAAGAAATATATATATACCCCTAAGTTCATAGTAGCACAATTTATAATAGCTAAGATTTGGAAACAGCTTAAGTATCCATCAGCGAACATATGGAAGGGGATGTGGGGAGGTGATTAGAGATCAACCATAGGACTTGTATGCATGCATATTAGCATAACCAATGGACACTGACACTGGGCAGTGGGGGCTTGCCCGTGGTGGAATGGCTGGGCAGGAGGGGGCGTCAATCAGGGAAAAAAGAGGCATATGTAAAACTTTAGACCATAAAAATAATTAAAAAATAATACTCTTTAGGTCCCTTCATGTTATCTGAAATAGTGTTTTTTCTTTATTTTATTGCTGCATAGTATTTCATTGTGTAACTATACCACTGTTTTGTTTTGTTTTTAATCCACTTTTCTACTGATGGGCACTTGAGCTGTTTCCTAATCTTAACTATTATAAATGGCATTGATTTGAACATAGGGGTGCATATATTCTTTCTGATGAGTGTTTTGGGTTTCTTAGGGTATATCAATGGATCAAATGGAAGTTCCATTTTTAATTTGTTGAGGAAGCTTTATACTGTCTTCCATAGTGGCTGTGTTGTAGAGTGGGAATTTTGGGGCCCCACTGAGGCCGTGGACTATGCCCCAAATAGAGTTGTCAGTGCTGACACCAGGCCAGGCCTTGAGATACGGTCTCATGGCCCCTTCCCAGCATGTAGGCCTTGCAAGATAGAACACTGTCACATTTCTGAAGAACAGGATGACCCTGTGGGTGGCATGGTCATCAATGGCATGACTATGACATAGCTTGGGAAAAACTTTTTTGTCTTGGGTTGCTTGTCCTGCAAAAACAGGATGTGGTTAATGTGCTTACAAGTGGTCGGGGCTGCTCTCTGATCTCCCTGCATGGAGGATGGCAGAGCAGTCTCCAGGCCGGCTAATAAAGGCTCCCTAAATTTTAATTTGCTCTGGGCTCCAGTGGTCTTTCACTAGCTTCATCTCCACAACATTTGGAGGCCCCAGCGAGATGCACCAGCATTTGACTGGTCCTGTGACTGGAGCCCACAGGGGTCCCCAGACTCTCCGATCCAGGGGGAAATCTCTAAGAGACCTTCCTCAGCCCTGGGACTGGTAGTGGTTGGAGACCCGCCTGCTAAATTTCCTGATTGACACTGATCGGAGCTGCTTGGATCTGGTTCTTACCAGTAAGAAACTTATTTCTGGTTCTGTGGGCACCCATCTGGGGTCTCTGGAAGGCTAGATGCAGCGTTACTTCCTAGACCAGATCCCGGTGCACGACAGTGCCTGGTGATCCTCAGTTGGTTGTTATTGTCTTTGTTATTCTGTGTTATTGTGGTCTAACTGTCTCTACCATTAGAATGGGTCAGTCTTCTTCATGTTGTCTGTACTCCCCTGCAATGTTTTTTGAAAAACTTTCAGGAATTCAAGCAGTGAGCAGATGATTACAGAGCCTCTGTTAATGCTTTTTATTTACAGACATTTTGTAAGCAAGAATGGCCAACTTTCCCATATCCCAGTGAATGGAAGGGGGAGCTTGATCACCTCCCTAGAAGTCAAAAACTCAGACTAATATAAGTGTGAAAGTCTGTGTGAAGTGAAAGCTACTTTGTGCTGTCTGGCTGTACACATAAGAGTATTTATCTCTTTTTGTTGTTTAGTTTCTTTAAAGATAGTGCAAACCCTGCTCTAAGGGGAAGACAGTAGAGAACTATTAATTGCTTTTTCTTAGTTTATAATTTTACTATGTTAGTTAAAATTTTGGTATTCTAGAGTTAATTTGTGAAGGGTACCAATCAAGAGAAGTTTAAACAAAGGCTTATTAGGTTAAGATTAGTCATAACTAACTGATTTGTAGACTACCTTTTTCAGCCCTCCTAGCAAACCGAGAATCATATGATCCTGAAAACTGCGACCTGGCTGCCCTTCCTGATAGATTTACAGTGAGTCCTCTGGAGCAGAAAATTGCTCCAGAGCAGATGTGAAAAAGGGTGGAAGCTATAGAATTCACTTTCAGCCTGCTGAGATGGAGAAGTCCTAGGCTGGGGGACAAGGGGATGGTTGGAGATATCAAAAGTGGTGAAGGAGGAGGATTTAAGATCCTCTGGGACCTTGGAAGAAAGAAGGAAAATCTGGGAGGGAGAGAAACTCTTCTTTAAGTGTAAAAAGCCTGGTTACAGGATCTCAGACTGCTTGCCTTATTTCTCCTGCTAAGGACAGAGTAAATGGTTAATGCAGAAAAAGGGGGTGGGGGACGTCAGCGGGGAGAGCATGGAGGTACAACCCGCTCTACTGGTGTCCTTGGTTTCCATAAAAAAGGCTGGCAAGGAAAATTCTATCTTAAAGTAGGTCAGTGTGTTTTTCTCCTTATACAATTACTCTGAAATTTGGCAATACTAAACAAATCATGGTAATACAGTTCTTTGCATAAATTCAATAAGACCGGTTTCCAATAGTGGTTTTATTAACCAGAAACTTTGACTGGAGTATCATGTTTTAAAGATCCCTGCCTGAACTCTGAAGACTTAAAGCCAATAAGAGTGCCACAGAGAAAGCCTGGTATCTTGCTTGGTAGCCCTGAAAATAGCTGGTGCTGTAGCATCAGGTCCATACCCTACCATCACTGGCAGTTGGTCAGAGTAGAAGGGGAGCAATAATGGTGCCCCTGCATCCCTGCGAGACCCCTATGCACTCTGAGCCACGACGAGTAGGAGGACTGAAATGGGCCTTGAAGCCTAGGAAATAGGCCAGGCTAGAGCCATTACAGGTGAGGACTTCACCTAACTTAGCAGGTACTGCAGGCAGGTCTGACAGCAGCTGGATGGCTTGGCTTCCTGGACCTACGGGGTACATTAAGATTCAATCATGAATTTCTGGCAAAGGTAGTTAGTTACCATTCTTGTTATGTTTATGCAAACAATCAGGCCAAATTAAATACAATAGATAAATTAGTCTTGATTTAGCTCTTTTGATAAACATGGGGGTAATTTTGAGGAGAAAAATTCTATTTCAATAGAAGTTATTAAAATTGAAAGGTTTTCTTTCCCTTCCACCAGACCATTTGTTACAGTTTGTCTCAGCTAGGTCACAAGCTCACCTCCTTCTGTGCCCAGGCCTCATTGTCCCTCTGACAGACAGCAAGGATCTCTTGGCTCTGAGAGAAACTTCTGACCCGCCTCAACAGGAAGTAGCTAGAAGAGCCCACCGACATCCATTTTCCCTAAAAGAATTCAGAGCCAGGATCCTTGAGGTAATATATTAGGCAGTTTGACAGATACGAGCAGAGCAAGGACGATGGGTCAACTAGCACTACCAGATGTAATTAAGTCTTTCCATCTGTACCTATGTGAGACAAGGGGACTCCCCAGAAACAAGAGGGAATGAGGCTGCAGATAAAGCAGCCCCGGGAGGCTGCCCTAAAACCGGTGGGGCCTCTACAGATTCTAGTGACTTTTCCAAATCCTGACCTACCCACCTCACCAGCTTACGTGGAAACCCAATCTAGAAAAGTTGAAATCCATAACCAATCTTTACTCAAGTTCCTACAGGCTTTACAGCCCACTCAGAAAGCAGTACCAACTTCTGATCCGGTCCATCCTTCTACCTTGGTGTCTGTTTGGGTAAAGAAATTTGCCACACAAGGACTAACTCCTACCTGAAAAGGACTACCTCCACAGCAGTCAAGGTCTATGGGATCCCTACGTGGTTTCATCATACCTGACTTAAGCCCTTATCTTAAACAGGCCCACTGACTTTATTCAGCAAAGAATTAATTCCATCAAGTTTATAGTCCTCATGGGTCAATATAACTACCTCGCCAACAATGACCCGAAAGAGTCAATGATTTGACTCATGTACATAAAACCAGTGGGGAATGTTGTAGAATGGGAATTTTGGGGCACCATTGAGGCCATGGACTATGCCCCAGATAGAGTTGTCAGTGCTGACACCAGGCCTTTCTGAAGAACAGGATGACCCTGTGGGTGGCATGGTCATCAATGGCATGACACTGACATAGCTTGGAAAAACTGTTTTGTCTTGGATTGCTTGTTCTGCAAAAGCAGGATGTGGTTAATGTGCTTAAAAGTGGTCGGGGCTGCTCTCTGATCTCCCTGCATGGGGGATGGCAGAGCAGTCTCCAGGCCGGCTAATAAAAGCTCCCTAAATTTTAATTTGCTCTGGGCTCCAGTGGTCTTTCACTTACCTCATCTCCACAACAGCTGCACCAGTCTGCATTCTTACCATCAGGGTACTAGGGTTCCCTTTTTTCCACAACCTCACCAGCACTTGCCATTTGTTGATTTGTTGATGATAGCCACTCATTCTGACAGTTGTAAGGTGGTATCTCATTGTTATTTTGATTTGTATCTCTCAGATGATTAGTGATTTTGAGCATGTTTTCATATGTCTCTTGGCCTTCTCTATATCCATTTATGAAAAGTAACTATATAGGTCTTGTGACCATTTTCAAATTGGATTGTTTTTCTTTCTTTTTAAAAATTGTATGAGTTTCCTATAAATTTGGAGATTAAGCCCTTATCAGATGTATCATTGGCAAATATATTCTCTCATGGAGTAGGCTTTCTTGTTATTTTGCTAATAATTTCTTTTGCAGTGCAGAAGCTTTTTATTTTCATGTAGTCGCATTTACTTTCTCCTTAATTTCCACTGTCCTAGGAGATGTATTGGTAAATATATTGCTAAGAGAAGTGTCTGAGATTTGGTACCTGTGGTTTCTTCTAGGACTTTTATGGTTTCACGTCTTACATTTAAGTCTTTTATCCATTTTGAGTTTGTATTGTGTATGGTAGAAGTTGGTGGTCTAGCTTAATTGTTTCCATGTACCTGTCCAATATCCCTTATGAACATAGACATTAAAATCCTGAATAAAATTTTAGCAAAACAGATCCGAAATACATTATAAAGATCATACAACATGACCAAGTGAGATTTATTCTGAGGATGCAAAGCTGATACAATATTCACAAACCAATAAATGTGATACAGCACATAAACAGATTGAGAGACAAAAATCACATGATAATATCAATTGATGCAGAAAAAACATTCAACAAAACCCTTTTTAAAAATAAAAACACTCAGCAAAGTGGGAATGAGGGATAATACCTCAAAATAATAGAAGCCATATATGACAAACCTACAGAAAATATAACTCAATGGGCAAAAACTAAAACCATTTTTTCTAAGAACAGGAACAAGGCAGGGATGCCCTATTTCCCCACTCTTGTTCAACATAATACTACAAGTCTTAGCTAAAGTGATCACACAAGAATAAGAAATAAAAGGCATGTAAGCCCTAACTGGTTTGGCTTAGTGGATAGAACGTCAGCCTGCGGACTGAAGGGTCCCAGGTTAGATTCCGGTCAAGGACATGTACCTTGGTTGTGGGCACATCCCCAGTAGGGGGTGTGAAGGAGGCAGCTGATTGATGTTTCTCTCTCATAGATGTTTCTTTTTTTTTCCCAAGGTGAGAAACAATTTATTCAAAGTACTAAAAATAGATGCTGATTTTGTTCATTTTTATCATGAGTATAATATACTTGGTGGAAGGAAGGAAGTTTTTAAATAAGTAGGCTAATAAACTTCTCATAGTTAATCAGGCTATTATAATGCAATCTTTGCTATGTATTTCAAATACCATAACTTCTTTACTTCTTAATTTCACAACACCGGTAACATTATGGAGCTGAGAGTTTTCCTCTGCTACTAAATCCCCAGAGTTGTGGCCTCAAACTAGATCATTTTTCCTTTACCTCACTGCAAAGTACAAATTACTAATCAATAGAAAAGAATCCCAGTTGTATAATCTTTCTACATTAGCACATCTGGTTGTATACTGGATTTAGTAGTCTGAACAAGATTTTTCATAATGTTACATTTTTCTTACACATTTACATCAGAAACAAGTCCCCAGGCAATATTTGGGATAATAGATGAGAGTGTTGAGATGAGGGATTATCTAGATCTTTCCCTGCTCCCCTGAACTAAAATGCAATTAATAATGAACACTATGTCTGATAAAATGTGTGCAGTCTGTCTCAGTGAATAAACACAATGATGGCAGAGGTTTCTCACAAATGAGGTGGTTTGTGTGATAATAATATTCACCTCAAGTAAGAACATAATAACTTGTATTTATTACATTCCTATTGTCTAACATACGCTTCACACTGTACTTTGTTCATTAATTTATAAACCCCAGAACAGCATGTAAAGTGGTTATTAGAACTTGCATATTTATTAATATTATTTTAATTCAATAAGTGTGCTAACCTGGCTGCTGTGGCTCAGTGGTTGAGCACAGACCTATGAACCAGGAGGTCCTGGTTTGATTCCCAGTAAAGGCAAATGCCTGGTTTGCAGGCTCGATCCCCAGAAGGAGGCATGCAGAAGGCAGCTGATCAATTATTCTCTCTCATTGTTGATATATCTTTTTCTCCCACTCCCTTTTTCTCTGAAATCAATCAAAATATGTGTTTATTTTTTTAAAGTACATTAATTAACCCTAGTTCATATAACTAGTAAGCACTGGAGCCAGTGTTTCATCAAGCCACTACTTGATGGACACATTTAAAATTCTCCTTCTCTTTACAATTTTATTTCCAAAAACTAAGTTTTCATTGATTTAAATAAGAGCTTACACCTTCATAATAAATCCCCTAATAAATTTATTTATTTCATCCTTATTGTTCAGTTTATTAATTACATTGTTCCCTTTTTTCCCCCTTATAGTTCCCCTCCACCTGGTACCCATCACACCCTCTGCCCTCACCTCACTCCACTGTCCTCTCCCATAGTTGCATGATTTTTGTCCAATCTCTTGCTGCACTTCCCACAACCCCTTTCTCCCCAAGAGTTGTTAGTCCATCCCCTCTCTATGTCCGTGATTCTGTTACATTCACCAGTTTATCCTGTTCATCAGCTTATTAATTCACTTGATTTTTAGAGTCATTTGTTGATAGATGTGTATTTGTTGTTCATAATTTACACTTTTATCTTTTTCTTCTTCGTCTTCTTAAAGAATATCTTTCAGCATTTCATATAATATTGGTTTGGTGGTGATGAACTCCTTTAGCGTTTTCTTATCTGCGAAGCACATTATATGACCCTCAATTCAGCATGATAGCTTTGCTGGATAGAGTAATCTTGGTTGTAGATTCTTGCTATTCATTACTTTGAATATTTCTTGCCACTCCCGTCTGGCCTGCATCGTTTCTGTTGAGAAATATGCTGACAATCATATGGGTGCTCCCTTATAGGTAACTAACTGTTTTTCTCTTGCTGCTTTTAATATTCTCTCTTGGTCTTTTGCTCTTGGCATTTTAATTATGATGTACCTTGGTGTGGTCCTCTTAGGGTTCCTATATATTGGGATTCGGTGCACTTCTTGGACACCTAAGTCTATTTCTTTCACCAGATGTGAGAAGTTTTCAGTCACTATTTCTTCAAATAGGTTTTCATTTTCTTGGTCTCTCTCTTTTTCTGGCACCCCTATAATTCGGATGTTGGTAAGCTTGAGGTTGTCCCAGAGGCCCCTTACACTAGCATCAATTTTTTGGATTCTTTTGGTTTCTTGCTTTTTCAGCTGAGTGGATTTTCCCTCTTTGTATTTCAAATCTTTAACTTGGTTCTTGGGGTGCTCCAGAGCACATTTAGGTCTTTGTATACTATTTTTTATTTCAGTCAGTGTATGCTTAATTTCTGGTTGGTCCTTTTTCATGTCCTTGAGAGTCTCCTTCATATCCTTGAGGGTCTCCTTCATTTCCTTGTAGGACTCATTCATTTCCACATTGATCTTGATCATTTCCAAGTTGGTCTTGATCATTTCCTTGCAGGTCTCATTCATATCCTTGAGGGTCTCATTCATTTCCTTTGTCTTGCTTATTTCCTTATAGGCCTCGATCTTTTGTTGGAGCCTCTTGAAAAACCCTATAACCGTGGTTTTGAATTCCATGTCCAGTCATTTTTTTTCCCTCCATTTCTTTCACATCCGATTTCTTTCCATGGTGGCTGCTTCCCTGAGTTGGTCAATTAGCTTTGTGTGGTAGACTTCCTACAAGGGACAGTGGGTCATCCTCCCCAGTTACCTGAGGTGGATATGGATTGTACAGTCTTGCTGAAGTTAAGCTCAGGTTAATCGTTGTTAGCACTTGGAGGGGTTGACCTCCAGGCCAATTGTCTGTGAAGTTCAGCTGTGCTCAGGTTGGATGGGCGGAGTCTCCGGGCCAAGCAGACAGCGTTAGCTCCGCCCTATGCGGTCCCAGGGACTCTGTGCCAGGGCAATGGCCACCAGCACCTCTGAGAGAGAGCCGCTGCCAAGCTCCACCAGCTGCCGGGGAATTCAGACTCTCCCCAAATGCGTCTGCACACCCAACGTCTCGTCCAGGCTCGTAAAACAAAGCAGTCTGAAGGTTTCGCGAATGAGAGAACAAGTCAAAGAGCACTCTCTATGTGGTCACACAGCTGCGCTGTTCCCAAGTTCACATGCAAGCTGCCTTCTCCACAAGCCGGCAGACCCTTGCAGCGCCCGAGCTTCAGCGTGCCTTTCCACTGTCCAGTTTCTACCCCGTATGATAGTGGGTTCCCTGGACTTCGCCCAGAGCTGGAGAATCAGTCCAGTGGGGCGTCTTTGTATCCCCCATTTGAGAAAACTGGCCAGTTTTCTGCAACCCACCCTATCCGCTGGTGGGCGCTCCAAACCTCTCTCCGCGCAAATCTTCAATGCTGTCCACTGCCTCTCCTCCGAGTCACAGTGTCTTATCTTCATTTTTGTTTGTGGAATTTTCACTCGGCCAGCTTTCTGATGATTCTGGAAGGTGTTTGTTGTTCCGTTAAGTTGTAGTTTTAAAATTGCTGTGTATGACGGTAAGATAGGTGTTTTGCCTATGCCACCATATTGGTTCTCCCTCTCTCATAGATGTTTCTTACTCTATCCCTATCCCTTCCTCTCTGTAAAAATCAATAAAATATATTTGTAAAAAGGCTTGTAAATTGGAAAGGAGGAAGTAAAATCCTCATTATTCACAGTTGACATGATACTGTACGTAGGAAACCCTAAAGACTCCATAAAAAAACTATTAGATTTAATAAATGAATTCAGTCATATAGCAGGATACAAAATTAACAACCAAAAAGCCATAGAACTTCTTTTTTCACTTTTTTTATTGTTCAGTTTAATTACGTTGTTTCCCCTTTTTTATCCCCCTATATCTCCCCTCCACCCTGTACCTATCCCACCCTCCACCCTCACCTCCCCCTCCCCTATGTCCTCTCCCATTGTTGCAAGATTTTTGTCCAGTCTCTTGCTGTACTTCCCACAACCCTTTTCTCCCCAAAAATTGTCCATCCATTCCCTCTCTATGTCCATGTTTCTGTTATATTCACCAGTTTATCTTGTTCATCAGCCTATCAATTCACTTGATTTTTATGTTCATTTGTTGATAGATGTGTATTTGTTGTTCATAATTTATATTTTTACCTTTTTCTTCTTCCTCTTCTTAAAGAATATCTTTCAGCATTTCATATAATATTGGTTTGGTGGTGATGAACTCCTTTAGCTTTTTCTTATCTGCGAAGCACTTTATCTGATCTTCAATTCTGAATGATAGCTTTGCTGGATAGAGTAATCTTGGTTGTAGATTCTTGCTATTCATTATTTTGAATATTTCTTGCCACTCCTGTCTGGCCTGCATCGTTTCTGTTGAGAAATCCGCTGACAATCGTATGGGTGCTCCCCTGTAGGTAACCAACTGTTTTTCTCTTGATGCTTTTAATATTCTCTCTTTATCTTTTGCTCTTGGCATTTTAATTATGATATGTCTTGGTGTGGTCCTCTTTAGATTCCTAATATTTTGGGGTTCTGTGTACTTCTTGGGCTTTTAAGTCAGTTTCTTTCACCAGGTGGGAGAAGTTTTCAGTCACTATTTCTTCAAGTAGGTTTTCATTAACTTGCTCTCTCTCTTTGTCTGGCACCCCTATAATTCTGATGTTGGCATGCTTGAGGTTGTCCCAGAGGCCCCTTACACTATCTTCAATTATCTGAATTCTTTTTGTTTATTGCTTTTCCAGCTGAGTGGATTTTGCTTCTTTGTATTTCAAATCTTTGACTTGGTTCTTGTGGCCCTCTGGACTGCTTTTAGGACTTTGTGTAATATTTTTTATTTCAGTCTGTGTATGCTTGATTTCTAGTTGGTCCTTTTTCATATCTGTGAGGGTCTGGTTCATATCCTCAGAGGTCTTGTTCATTTCCTTGAGGGTCTCATTCATTTCCTTGTAAGTCTCATTCATTTCCTGGTTGGTATTGTTTATTTCCTGGTAATTCTCACTAAGTTCATCGGCCTTTTTTAGGAGCCTCTTGAAAAGCCTTATAACCGTGGTTTTGAACTCTATGTCTTGTCGTCTCTTCTCCTCCATTTCTTTCACACCTGATTTCTTTCCATATCTCTGCATGGTGGCTGCTTTATGTGGTAGATATCCTCAAAGGGACAGTGGCTCAGCCTCCCCAGTTACCTGAGTTGGGTACTCTTACTGCAATCCTTTATGGGTTGTACAGTATTTTTGAATTTAAACCCAGCTTGTTGTTGTTAGCCCTAGGAGGGTTTGACCTCCAGGCCAATTGGCTGTGAAGGGAGACTGTGTTCAGGTTGGATGGGCGGAGTCTCTGAGCTGTGCAGGCAGCCTCAGTGTCAGCTGCGTCCTATGTGGCACTCGCGCGTGGGTCTCTGTTGGATGGGGATGGCTACAGGCACCTCAAAGAGAAAGCCGCTAGTATCTTACCCTTGTCAGACAACTCTGCCTCTCCCCAAATGAGTCTCCACACCCAAAGTCTAGCCCAGGGTTGTCAAATAGATGGTTTCCGGGACCAGGAGACAAGTTTCCGGGGGGCAAGTAGCGGGTTTGTGTGACACTTGCACGCAAACTTCTTTTCCCAGCCTCCGGGATTCTCCTCAGACTAGGAGACCTCTGCCGCCCCCCGCTTCCAGGGTGCGAAACCCGGACCTTGGACCTCGCCTGGCACTGGGGAATCTGTGCAGTGGGACGTCTCCATTTACCCCGGATCTCGGACCTTGCCTGGAGCTGGGAATCCGTGTAGTGGGACATCTCCGCCCTCCCTGTTGGCGAAATCCACCCGGGGTTGCTGCTCTAGCCCCAGCCTGCGCGTGTGGCCAGGAAGGCTCCTAACCTTTTTCCGTCTGAATGGCTGCCCTCCCGCTGCTCCTCTGAGTCTCAGTGTCCCACCTTTACTCTTATTTGTGGAGTTTTCACTCAGCCAGCTTTCTGGCGATTCTGGGTGATGTCTGTTCTACTGTTATGTTTTAGTTCTTAAATCGTTGCGCAGGGCAGAACAATAGGTGTTTACCTATTCCTCCATCTTCCTCAGTTCTCCAAAAAGCCATAGAACTTTTATACACCAATAATGAACTCACAGAAAGATAACTGAACAAACCCAATTACCACTGCAACAAAAAAAATGTTAAGATACTTGAAAATAAACTTTATCAAGGAGGTAAAAGACCTGTACTCTGAAAACTACAGGATGTTGAAAAAAGATATAGAGGAAGATATAAATAAGTGAAAGAATATACCACGTTCATGGATTGGTAGAATCAACATCCTTAAAATGTCCATACTATCTCAAACAACCTACAGAGTCAATGTAATCCCAATTAAAATACTAATGCCAAATTTCACAGAACACTCCCAACATGTATATGGAACAAAAAAAGACCCCAAATAGCTGCAGCAATCTTGAGAAAGAAGAATAAAGTTGGAGGAACCATAGTACCAGATATCAAGTTATACTAAACATTCTATTTTTTATTTTTTTACTCCTTTTTATAGGACTTATCTTAAAACAAAAACATATTGTAGAGCTGTACTAAAGTATTTTTATATCCTTATTCTATAAGGTTTTAAATTAATTTACTCTTAAACATTTTTTAAAAAAAACTAGGACACAAATATGCACATTAACTTAGGCCTACACAGGGTGAGTATCATAGATATCACTGTCTTCTCCTTCCATATCTTGTACCCCTTGTAATCTTCAAGAGCAATATATACTTGGAGCTGTCATGTCCTATCATAAAAATACCTTCTTCATTATATCTCCTAAAGGACCTGCCTTAAGCCCCTATTAGATGAGCCATAACTCTTTTTTGAAATTGTCCTTGGTGTTTTGTGTGGGGGTCTGTCTGTTTTTTGTTTGTTTGTTTGTATTTATGATAGATTTTCTTATAAGCAGATAATAAACTGTGAACATCCCTCTCTATTAATGAAAACCTTTTGGTGTATGGTGTTTGTTTTCAAACACTTTAAAAAACTTACTGATGTCTGCAAAGGTTATTGATAAACTTTTCACTGTTAATTTTCTTGGGAGTTATTCTTTTTATTCTCTTACAATTTTGTTTTCCGTTTCTTCTTCAGTTATAAATTCCTGTTTCAGTTTCAACAATTCATCAGTAAATTTTTCATGAACCACTTCTAAGAGCTCTTCATTAATTCTCATTCACATCCAGGTTAAAGTTGTTTTCCACCTCAACTTAAACCCTGTTCATTTATGAAATATCCTATTATTAGAAAATGCATTGAAGTCATAGGCTAACCTCTTGAATGTCTTTTTTTCAGGTGCCATTTATACATTTCTTGGTGACATCCAAACAAGATTCTTAATTCAGTCATAGATATTGTAAACCTTCCTGGATTGTGGATGTGTCTTAGTGTCTTTCTCAGTTACAGCAATTGCTTGGGAAAAGGTCACTCCATGGTATTAGGCTTTGAAAGCTGCTAAAACTCCTTGAATCATTAATTGGGTCCAAGTAGTAGTGTTTGAAGGGAAAAAAACATCACTTTCATATTTGGATAATAATCATCAATAAAATAAATGTACAGGAACATTATTAACAATAAGTAAAATTTTAAAAGGTATGTTATCCTCCTAATTGTACATCTCCATTTCACTATCACAGCAATATAAGAGGTAACTAGGAAGAGGAGCTGAATCAACTATAACTCATTGCTCCTATAGTATACTAAAAGTTTGAGTTTATTGACATGCATGAATGCTCTGGAGTTCTTGTGCCAGATAACAACGGGTTTTCAAATTATAGCATGCAGCGTTTCCCCCAAGCAGTATAATTAGCCTGTCCTTAAAAGCCTTAAAATCTGGTATTAACTTGGCCTCCTGTGAATGAAACTTCTTTTAGGATCCTGTATCCAAAATAGAGAAATTACATCTATATCAAATTTTCTCTCGCAAGTAATTTTCTTCCACAATCAACTAATTTGAGTTTCCAAAATTTAGTTGCTTTCACATCAGAACTAACAAACTGACAACTTACTTTCACATGATCTAACTAGATACCAGTTGCAGGAAGATTCCTGCAAGAATAGGGTTTCCTGTGGCCTGAGTAAAGCTCCCTCCCTTCTTCACTGCCTTGTTCCCTTCCATCTCCACTGCCTCACTCTCTCCCATCTCTGCTGCCTGGCTCACTCCCTTCTCTGCTGCTTCGCTCCCTTCTCCACTGCCTGGCTTCCTCCCATCTCCTCTGCCTCTTTTCCTCCCACCTCCACTGCCTCCCTCCCTCCCATCTGCTGCCTCACTCCCTCGCATCTCTGCTGCCTTGCTCTCTCCCTTCTCCCCCAACCCGCTTGCTTGCTTCTCTGCAGCTTTGATACCTTCTGCAGTTCATGGCTTCCATCTATCCCACAGTCTTCTGCTCTGGGATATGCAAATTAAACACCATCTTGGTTGGCTTAATTTGTATACTCACTCTGATGGGCTGGTGGGCGTGGCTTTGTGGGTGTAGTGGAGGTATGGTTAATTTGCATATCACTCTTTTATTAGATAGGATTAATAATAATACTTGAGTTGTTTAAACCACTGATAACTAGCAGTGAATTTACCAACATAGTTGAGTCTGTACATAGTGTATTTTCACATTGCAAACAAAAATTTTGCTTTGAGTGTTATCCTTATAATGCTAAGAGAAATACACTTTTGTGCCTGGTCTTCATTATAGGTCTTTAGAAATTTCTTGACCTGGAGAGTGTTAAGTGAAATAAACCAGTGAGAGAAAAACACATATCACATGATCTTAATAACTTGTGGAATCTAAAGAACAAAATAAACTGATGAACAAAATAGAGCCAAAGACATAGAACAGACTGATCAATATCAGAGGGAAGGTGGGGGTGGTTGGGAAGAGATTAACCAAAGAATTTATATACATACTAGGGTCCCAGTGCATAAAATTTGTGCACTAGGGGTGGGTGGTCCCTCAACCCAACCTGCCCCCTCTCACATACTGGGCGCCGTCAGGGGATGTCCAACTATTGGCTCACCCCCAGCCTTCCCAGGCCTAAAGTCTTGCTAGAGGCTTTAGGCCTTGGGCACCCAGCCATTGCCCTGCTCAGCTCAGCCCCGGCTGCCTGCAACAACCCAGCCCCGGGGGCCGGGCTCTTCCTGCCACCACCCCTGTTGCTGCCACCATTTCCCCACATAGCCCCAGGCGCTGGGTGTTCACCGCTACCACCGTTTCATCTCCACCCTGGGGCCTGTTGCTTGTGCCACTTGGCCCCGCCCCCGCTCGTGATTGGCTGGTTGCATAGCCAATCAGGAGCAAAGGTACAGTCAAATTTGCATGTTTCTCTTTTATTATATAGGACTAGAGGCCCGGTGCACAAAATTCGTCTATGGGGTCGGGGGTGTCCCTCAGCCCAGCCTGGACCCTCTCCAATCTGGGACATCCCTCTCACAATCCAGGACTGCTGGCTCCCAACTGCTCACCTCCTGCCTTCCTGACTGCCCCTAATAGCTTCTACTGGCTAGTCTGATCATCCCCTAACCACTCCCCTGCCAGCCTGTTTGCCCCTAACTGCCCTCCCCTGCAGGCATGGTCACCCCTAACTGCCCTCCCCTATAGGCCTGGTACTCCCCAACTGCTCTCCCCTGCAGGCCTGGGTCCCCCCCAACTGCCCTTCCCTGCAGGACCAGTCACCCCCAAATGCCCTCCTCTGCCTGCCTAGTCCTTTCCAATTGCCCTCCCCTGCTGGCCATCTTGTGGTGGTCATCCTGTGTCCAAATGGTGGCAGGATCTTTGACCACATGGGGGGCAGCCATCTTGTGTGTTAGAGTGATGGTCAATCTGCATATTACTCTTTTATTAGATAGGATAGAGGCCTGGTGCATAGGTGGGGGCCAGCTGGTTTGCCCTAAAGGGTGTCTTGTATTAGGGTGGGGGTTCCCTCAGGGCATCGGGTGGTCTGGGCGAGGGGCTTGTGGTAGTTTTCAGGTTGGCCATGCCCCCCAGTGACCTAATGGAGGCCCTGGTATCTGGGATCTACATATCTTCTACAATTGAAACTTTGTGACCTGGAGCAGAGCCAAGCCTTCTGCTCCCTCCATGGCTGCTGCCATTTCTGTTGGGATTCTATAATTGAAACTCTGTAGCCAATGTGGACGCCTGAGCTGGCAAGGGCAGGTGGAAAACTTGGCTTCTTCCATCGTCAGGGAAACTCAAGCCTCCCTCCTACTCTCTGTGGCTGCTGCCATCTTGGTTGGGTTTATTTGCATATTCACCCCTGATTGGCAGGTGTGCATGGCTGGTGGGTTTAGCAGAGGTGTGCTCAAGTTGCATATTACTATTTTATTATACATGATAGGCATAACAAGTGAACACAGACAATAGCTTGGAGGGACAGGCTGGAAGGGGTCAGTGGGTGGGGGGGGGAAAGGTACAACTGTATTGTTTTAAAAATAAAGGTAAATAAAAATACTATAAGATAAAAAATGATTAGTCTCATTGCTTTCAATGAAGCAAATTTTTTAACAGATTCTGTCACTGTTTGTATTCTTCAGGATCATAGCTATGGTGGAATGGATTATGCCTGTGTGATGTGCAATAAACATCACTGATTTTCCACCTTTACAGTCCTTAACCTCTTTTAATTTTATTTTCAGGTCAATTACTAAATGTGACTTCTTACTGATAGCATATACATAGAGACCAAGATGTATAAAGAAACCTAATATTAAATCAAGCACCAGGGAAAATAATGCATTCAAGAGGTATGATAAACATGAGATATACGAGTTGCAGTCAGCATAACATAGTATACTATTTTAAACAAAACTTATATTTTTAAAGGTGAAAGTAATAATAACAATTATAGTACATTAAATACACAAACCAGTAACATAGTCATCCTATCTAATAAAAGAGTAACATGCAAATGTGACTGTACCTTGTCTCCTGATTGGCTATGCTATCAGCCAATCAGGAGCGGGGGTGTGGCTGGGGACGTGGCCACTGCGCGCCTGGCCACTTCCCTTCAGGCAGGTACCCGTGGGGAACGAAGCACTTCATGCCAGCGGGGGCGGGAGATGAAGCACTGCTTCATTTCAAATGAAGCACTGCTTCATTTCAAATGAAGCACTGCTTCATTTCAAATGAAGCACCTGCACCATCTGGGAACACTTCCCTTCATGCTGGCTGGGCGGGGAACGAAGCAGGGACCACACCTCTGTGCACAGAGCTTTCGAGAGCCTAGCGAGCTGGAGAGGCTCGGTCCTTGAGGCGTTCATGGTGCGGGGCGGGCTGGGCCAGGACAACACCATACTTTCAAAGCAAGTTGTTTCCCACTTAAATATCCTCTGATGAGTATCTTTAAAAAAGAAGTAAATATTCAGCCATTGTCACACCTTGAAAAGTTAAGGTAATTCCTTAATATCACCTAATATCCACTGTACATTCAAATGTCTTTGTTTCTTTTTTAAAAAAATATATTTTATTGATTTTTCACAGAGAGGAAGAGACAGGGATAGAAAGTCAGAAACATCGATGAGAGAGAAACATCAATTAGCTGCCTCTTGCACACCCCCTGCTGGGGATGTGCCCGCAGCCACGGTACATGCCCTTGACCGGAATCGAACCCAGGACCTTTCAGTCCACAGGCTGACACTCTATCCACTGAGCCAAACTGGCCTCAGCTCAAATGTCTTTGTTTCAAAGATGTCTTTTACTGTTGGTTTGCCCCCTCTGGAGGCTACCCAAGGTCTTATTTCAGCCCCGATGTTGGGCTGCTTTCCCCGACCATAAGTTCCCAACGCACTTCCAGCCAGAGTTAAAGGGGGCTTCATCTGTTTTTAAGGCATCGCCATATCCAGTGCATGCCAGGCCCCTGTGAAAGCACTACTCCTTAGGTCTGGGGTGCTGGGAGCTGGAGCATAGAGGCTGTGAGGCCCAGCTCACCCAGGATGCTGGCCCCCCATCATCCCCTCCCAATTATCCTGGCCCAGCCTTCCCTATGCATACCTGCTCACGGAGTGCGTGAGGTGGTCCTGGCAGTGGGACAGGAGGCATACACCCTCCCCCAATCCAGAGGGGCTTGACAGGGGCCCTCAGGCCTCGACTCCCGCCCCAGAACTAGGCCAGAGGACCTGAGGCCATGTCCTCCACCCAGTGGGGCTTGACGAGGGACCTCAAAGTGTACTTCCTGTCCTGGTGCTGGGCTAGGGGATCTCCCGCTGCTCCCTTTGCCTGGCAGGGCTTGACAAGGGACCTCAAGGTGCGCTTCCCATCCTGGTGCTGGGTTAGGGGACCTCAGACTGTTCTCTCCACCTGGCAGGGATTGACAGGGGACCTCAGGCTGTGCCCCCACCTGGCAGGTATTGACAGGAGACCTCAAGCTGCACCCACACCTTGGCACCAGGCTAGGGGACCTCAGACCATACCCTCCGCCCCAGCACCAGTCCAGGGGACCTCAGGCTGTGCCCCTCTTGCCTGGCTGGGCTTGACAGGGGACCTCAGGCTGTGCCCCACACCCAGCGGGGCTTCACAGGGGACCTGAGCTTGCGCCCCCATGCCAGTGGGGATTGACGGGGGACCTGAGGCTGCGCCTCCCTCCTGGTGCTGGGATGGGGGATCTGAGGCTTGCTCCTCTGCCTGGTGGGGCTTGAAGGGAGACCTCAGGTCATGCCCCCCATCTTGGTGCAGGGCCAGGGGACCCAAGGATGCCCCCTGCCCTGTAGGGCTTGAGAAGGGTTGGGCTGGCGGGGTCTGGATGTACCCCAATGTGTGTGTGTGTGGGGGGGCTGGGTCTCTGTCTCACATGATTTTGAGGCACAAGTGAGTGAGTGGGGACTTGACTTTGGGTCCCATGGTGTGCCCCAGACTTTGACAGGAGGAAGGTTTTCATATACATTTTACTAATTTTCTTTAGTCTCTGATACTTCTGTATAAAGAGCAAATAGCAATATTAAATTATTTTCTCTAATTAATACCCTTTTAATGTGCACAAATTTCGTGCACTGGGCCACTAGTTTATTTTAAATTTCAAATACGTGATTGTGTATACTTGTATGTGATATACTTTTATATGACTGGTAGTACAGCAAATTTGTTTATACCAGCATCAGTAAAAACACATGACTAATGTATTCTGCTACAATGCTATGATGACGATGATGTCACTAGGCAATAGGATTTTTTTCAACTACATTATAATCTTAAGGGACCACCCTCATATGTTTAATCTGCTGTTGACAGAAACATCATCATGTGACACATCACAATAATTTTATTTCCTTGTAACCCTTTTTACCAACTTTTTTTTCCCTCTCCATTTTGTTTTTCTTCTCCTTCACGCCTCATTTCCTTTTTCTCTCTATTCTTTAACCATGTTTGCTGTCTAAATTACTCTCTTCTTGAGATTAGGAAGATGGCAGCCCACAGGACAGCAATAAGAAAGACTCTGTGAGTAAGGGAGTGAGAAGGGATTGTGTGGACGTGAGTGATGTGCATGTATGTGAATGAGGGACAGTTAGATCTTCCAGGAGTGCCAGGGACTGGAAGACCAGGATATTTTGGAAAGGAAGTCCCTGCTACCGCTGCTGGCACTCCCAATGTAGCGTGGTTTTGGCACAGAAACCACACCATCTTGAAAGGAAGAGTAGCTGTGACTACAAGCTCAGCCTCAATACAGCCCAGACTGGACTTGGACACTGTTCCAGACTGCATAGCCATTGTGGCCAAAGTTTCACTGCCTCACCTGCAGACTCCGAAACTCCTGCCTCCTTGGACAATAGCTCCAGGAACCCCTTGGTGAATTGCTGAGTGTATGTCTCTCTAACCAAGGATGCTCTGTGTCAGCCACTGACTCCAGGACTCCCACGTCACTAGCAGCTGGCTCCTGAACCCCCTTGGTGACTTTCTGAGAGTTCATCTCTCTGGCTCTGGCCAAAGTTGAACTACCCCATCTGCAGACCTCAGAACTCCTACTTCCCTGGCCACTGGCTCCTAGACCTCCACAGTGGTTCCCAGAGTTACATGAACCTGACCAGAGTTGTGCTAACTCAGCTGCAGACTCTGGAACCTCCAAATCCCTGGCTATGGGCCTCCAGACCCTCACAGTGATCTGCAGAGTGGTGCCACACCAGCCATAGTCAAGCCACACTGGCCAGCATCAGGCTACACCAGCCGTTGGCTCTGTGACTGCCACCACCCAGGCAGTGGACCCTGAGACTTCAAAGGGAACTACAGAGTGTATGCCAACCTGTCATGAGCTCTGTAAACACTCCAGGGACCTGCAGGCTAGTGAGGCCTCAGGCGACCCTTGCAACAAAAAACTGGGACAAGCATATCCAATACAGCTTGCATGATGAGGGTGGGGGAGAGTCACATTGTCAGACAACCTGTGAGGAGACTCCATCCAGGAATGGAAAAATAACATTCAACATCCAACTACATCAGGAGAACCCAAATAAATCAACTAGGGGGCTCTCCTACAAGACCCAACTCAGGATATCTGAGAGATAGCACCACTGAGTCCCACAATCACCTACTACATAGGAACACACCCCCAAAAATCTGGGTGGCATAGCAGTTGGATCTAAGATATTAAAAACAATTACAACCATACAGCAAAAATAATAAAAGTAGGAATAACCAGAAAAAAAACTAAATAAAGTAGAGGAAAGCAATTTGTCAGAGAAAGAATTCAGAGTAATGGTTATAAGAATAAACAGACATCTGATGACAATAGCATACAACTCAATGAGAATTATTAGGAGCTGAATGAGAATTTCACCAACAAGAATAAAAATCAAGAGGAAATGAAGAATGACAAAGCTGCTATAATGAAAATGGAAGGTTTCAACAATAGACTAGAAAAAGCTCAGGACCAAATCAGTGAATTAGAAGACAAGATAGAAGAAGACACCCAAGCAGAGCAGCAACTACAAATCAAAATTTATAAAAAAGGAAAGTAGTCTAAGAGAGTTAGAAAAAAACTTGAAATAAAACAACATCCATATAATTGGGGTTATAGAAAGAAAGGAAGCTGATCAAAGAATAGAAAACCTTTTGAAGAAATAATGACAGAAAACTTCCCAGACTTGAGGAAGAAAAAAGGCACACAAATCCAAGAAGAACAGAGAGTCCCAAGCAAGAAGAACCCAAAAAGAATGAGAACAAGACACACCATGGTTAATTGGGCAAATGAAAAGATAAAGCAAGAATCTTAAATACTTCAATAGAGAGACAGGAAGTTACCTATAAGGGAATTCCCATTACACTATCATAACATTTCTCAACTGAAACACAGCAAATCAGTAGTGAATGGAATTGAATTAAACAAAGTGATCGAAAGCAAGGGATAGACTACAAGAATACTGTAAACAACAATGCTATCATTCAAAATTGAAGTTGAAATCAGAAGCTTGGAAGACAAATAAAAGGCTAATGGAGTTTATTACCACTAAGCCAATAATGCAAGAAATACTAAAGGGACTATTGTAAAAAGACATAATTGAAAGGGAGGAAAGAGACATGCATAAAGAATAAAAATGGCAACAAACAGGTACCTATCAAAAATAACCTTAAATATAAATGGATTAAACACTCCAATCAAAAGACATAGGGTAGCCTAATGAATAAGAAAACATGACATATATATATATATATATATATATATATATATATATATATATATATATATACTGTCTGCAAGACACCCATCCCTAGAACAAAGGACTGACACATACTCAAAATGAAGAGATGGGAAAAAATTATCCAGGCAAATGGAAATGAAAAAAGAAAAGCTGGGGTAGCAATAATTATAGTTGACAAGATAGACCTCAAAGTGAAGGCCATAACAAGAGACAATGAAGGCCACTTAATGATACTAAAAGATTGTTATAAGAGGATATAACTCTGGCAAAAATATATGAACCCAATACAGGAGTATCTCATATTCATGGAAAAAAATTCTCAAAGATATCAAGAGAGAGATTGACAGTAACACAATCGTAGTAGGAGATTCTAATACCCCATTGACATAATTGGATAGAACTTCTATTTTTTAAATATATTTTTTATTGATTTTTCACGGAGAGGAAGGGAGAGGGATAGAAAGTCAGAAACATCGATGAGAGGGAAATATTGATCAGCTGCCTATTGCACACCCCCTGCTGGGGATGTGCCCACAGCCGCGGTACATGCCCTTGACCGGAATCGAACCTGGGACCTTTTGGTCGGCAGGTCAACACTCTATCCACTGAGCCAAACCGGTTTCAGCTGGATAGAACTTCTATACAAAAAAAATCAACAAAGAAATAGCAATCCTAAATGACTCACTAGATCAGGGGGAAATAATTTACATCTTCAGGACATTTCACCCAAAAGCTGCAGAATATACATTATTCTCAAGTGCACATGGAACATTTTCAAATTTAGATAACATGTTAGGACATAGGCTAAGTATATACAGATTCAAGCAGATTAAAATCATATCAAGCATTTTCTCAGATCATAATGGCATGAAATCATAAATAAACTACAATAAAAACAATCATAAACAATCAAACATATGGAGGCTAAGTAGCATGCTATTCAATAAGGAAGGAGTTACCAAAGGGATAAAAGGATAAATAAAAGCCTCCAAAAAAGGTCCAAGGCTCCACAGAAGCTTGCGTTGTTTCACAACTGGGCCTCATTTGGGCACCTCCAAACCCTAAACAAAGAGGAGGAATCTGCAGATCGCTTTGTAGCTCCTGATGGGTGGCTTCAGGTAGTGGCTGATTTTGCACCTCCTTGGAGATCCAAGAGCCAGTGTACCCAGTGGTCAGAGTGAGACCATCTAGATTATAACTCTTCACATCCCTAAAAGACACACTCAGGATCAGACTTTGTTAGCTCCAAAGCCCCACTGAAGCAAGTTCTGCCCCATAAGGATGTATTCAGCCCAGAAGTTCCCCCATTGTGACACAACTGGTCGTCACAGCCAATTGGCCTGGAGGTCAATACCAACAGCAATCAAGGCTTAAATACAACAAGGCTGTGCACACAGCCCACAAAGGGGTGCTTCAACAGTGTCCACCTCAGGTAACTGGGGAGGCTGAGCCACTGGGCCCTATAGGCCCTATAGGCCCTTGCACACAAAGCCATTCTATCAACACAGGGAAGCAGCCAAAATGTGGAGACAAAGAAACAGGTCACAAATGAAAGAAAAAGAGGACAAAAAAACTACTGTATATGGAGTTCAAAACCAAAGTTACAAGGTTACTCAATAATCTTTTAGAAACCTATGAGAAATATAGAGGGACCCTCAAGGATATGAAAAAGGATAAATTAGAAATTAAGCATATACTAAATGATATAAAGAATAATATACAGAGATCTAAGAGCTGACTAAAGGCTCCCAAGAATCAAGTCAAAGATGTGAAATACAAAGAATAAAAAAAAACAAAAAACAAAAAACAAAAAAACACCGAACTGGAAAAGGAAAAAGAAAATAGAATTTAAGCCGAGACCAGTTTGGCTCAGTGGATAGAGCATCGAACTGCGGACTGAAGGGTCCGGGGTTTGATTCTGGTCAAGGGCATGTACCTTGGCTGTGGGCACATCCCCACTGGGGGGAGTGCAAGAGGCAGCTGATCGATGTTTCTCTCTCATCAATGTTTCTGACTTTCTATCCCTCTCCCTTCCACTCTGTAAAAAATCAATAAAATATATATTTTAAAAAAGAAAATAGAATTTAAAAATATAAAGATAGCATAAGGAACGTCTGGGACAACTTTAAGCATACCAATATCCAAATTATGGGGGTGCCAGAAGAACAGAGAGGGCAAGATACTGAAAACCTACTTGAAGAAATAATGACAGAAAACTTACCCCACCTGGTGAAAGAAATATACTTACAAGTCCAGGAAGTGCAGATAATCCCAAACAAAAGAAATCCTACACAGGATCACAACAAGACACATCATAATTAAAATGCCAAGGACGAAAGACAAAGAGAGAATATTAAAAGCAGCAAGAGAAAAACAGTTAGTTACCTATAAGGGAGCACCCATATGTTTGTCAGCTGATTCCTCAATGGAAACTATGCAGGCCAGAATGGAACGGCAAGAAATATTCAAAGTAATGAATAGCAAGTACCTACAACCAAGATTACTCTACCTAGCAAAGCTATCATTTAGAATTGAAGGTCAGATAAAGAGCTTCACAGATAAGAAAAAGCTAAAGGAGTTCATTACCACCAAACCAGTATTATATGAAATGCTGAAGAGTATTCTCTAAAAAGAGGAAAAGGGTAAAGAGAAAAATTATCATCAACAAAGTGACAGCAAATACATATCTATCAACCAGTGAAACTAAAAATAAAATGAATATAAAATATGATGAACAGAATAAACTGGTGAATATAATAGAATCATGGGCATAGAAAAGGAGTGGGCTGACAATTATAGGAGAGAAGGGCATGCAGGGTGTGGGAAGAGACTCAATAAAAATCATACACCTATGGACAAGAACAGTAGGGGGTTAGGTGCAGGGGGGTGGGAAGTGGGTTGAGGGGAAGTATTGCAGGAAAAAGAGGAACAACTGTAATAATCTGAACAATAAAGATTTATTTTTTAATATTTTTTATCTTTATTGTTCAGTTTAATAATTACATTGTTCCCTTTTTTTTCACCCTATAGTTCCCCTCCACCTGGTACCCATCCCACCCTCCGCCCTCACCCCCCTTCCCTGTCCTCTCCCATAGTTGCATGATTTTTGTCCAGACTCTTGCTGCACTTCCCACACCCCCTTTCTCCCCAAAAGTTGTCAGCCCATTCCCTCTCTATGTCCGTGATTCTGCTACATTCACCAGTTTATCCTGTTCATCAGCTTATTAATTCACTTTATTTTTTAGATTCATTTGTTGATAGATGTGTATTTGTTGTTCATAATTTACACTTTAATTTTTTTCTTCTTCCTCTTCTTAAAGACTATCTTTCAGCATTTCATATAATATTGGTTTGGTGGTGATGAACTCCTTTAGCTTTTTCTTATCTGCGAAGCACTTTATCTGACCTTCAATTCTGCATGATAGCTTTGCTGGATAGAGTAATCTTGGTTGTAGATTCTTGCTGTTCATCACCTTGAATATTTCTTGCCACTCCTGTCTGGCCTGCATCGTTTCTGTTGAGAAATCTGCTGACAATCATATGGGTGCTCCCTTATAGGTAACTAACTGTTTTTCTCTTGCTGCTTTTAATATTCTCTCTTGGTCTTTTGCTCTTGGCATTTTAATTATGATGTGCCTTGGTGTGGTCCTCTTAGGGTTCCTATATATTGGGGTTCGGTGCACTTCTTGGACTCCTAAGTCAATTTCTTTCACCAGGTGTGGGAAGTTTTTGGTCACTATTTCTTCAAATAGGTTTTCATTGTCTTGCTCTCTCTCTTTTTCTGGCACCCCTATAATTCGGATGTTGGTATGCTTGAGGTTGTCCCAGAGGCCCCTTACAATATCTTCAGTTTTTTTGATTCTTTTGGATTCTTGCTTTTTCAGCTGAGTTGATTTTACCTCTTTGTATTTCAAATCTTTAACTTGGTTCTTGGGGTGCTCCAGAGCACATTTAGGTCTCTGTATAATATTTTTTATTTCAGTCAGTGTATGCTTAATTTCTGGTTGGTCCTTTTTCATATCCTTGAGAGTCTCCTTCATAATCCTTGAGGGTCTCCTTCATTTCCTTGTAGGACTCATTCATTTCCAAGTTGGTCTTGATCATTTCCTTGCAGGTCTCATTCATATCCTTGAGGGTCTCATTCATTTCCTTGTAGGACTCATTCATTTCCTTTGTGGTCTTGCTTATTTCCTTATAGGCCTCGACCTTTTGTTGGAGCCTCTTGAAAAGCCCTATAACCGTGTTTTTGAATTCCATGTCCAGTCTTTTTTTTTCCCCACCATTTCTTTCACATCTGATTTCTTTCCATGTCTCTGCATGGTGGCTGCTTTCCTGAGTTGGTCAATTAGCTTTGTGTGGTAGACTTCCTACCAGGGACAGTGGCTCAGCCTCCCCAGTTACCTGAGGTGGATATGGGCTGCACAGTCTTGCTCAGGTTAATCATTTTTAGCACTTGGAGGGGTTGACCTCCAGGCCAATTGTCTGTGAAGCTCAGCTGTGCTCAGGTTGGATGGGTGGAGTCTCTGGGCCAAGCCGACAGCGTTAGCTCCACCCTATGCGGCCCCAGGGACTCTGTACCAGGGGCAATGGCTGCCAGCACCTCTGAGAGAGAGCTGCTTGCGAGCTCCACTGGCTGCCGGGGAATTCAGACTCTCCCCAAATGCATCTACACACCCAATGTCTCACCCAGGGTGGTAAAACAAAGCAGACTGATGGTTTTCCGAATGAGAGGGCCAGTCTCAGAGCGCTCTCTACGTGGTCACACAGCTGAGCTGTTCTCACAAGCTGCCTTCTCCACAAGCTGGGAGAGCCCTGCAGCACCCGAGCTTCGGCCTGCCCTCCCATTGTCCAGTTTTCACCCCGTATGATAGTGGGTTCCCTGGACTTCGCCCAGAGCTGGAGAATCAGTCCAGTGGGACGTCTTTGTTTCCCCGTTCGAGAAAAATGGCCGGTTTTCAGCCACCCACCCTATCTGCTGGTGCACGCTCCAAACATCTCTCCATGCGAATCTTTCAACTCTGTCCGCCGCCGCTCCTCCGAGTCACAGTGTCTTATCTTCACTTTTATTTGTGGAATTTTCACTTGGCCAGCTCTCTGGTGATTCTGGAAGGTGTTTGTTCTTTTGTTAAGTTGTAGTATTGAAATTGCTGAGTATGACGGCAAGATAGGTGTTTTACCTATGCCGCCAACATGGTTTTCCAAAGATTTATTTTTTTAAAAAATCATTTTGGAAACAAATAATAATGAAAACACAACATCCCCAAATCTATGGGATACAGTGAAAGCAATTCGGACAGGGAAGTTCATAGCACTACAGGCTTACTTCTTGAAAAAATAAAAAAAGAAAAAAGAAAAACTTGTCATAAGTTACCTAACCCTATAACTTAAAAAATTAGAAAAGAACAACAAGAAAAACCTATAGTAAGTAGAAGGAAGGAAACAATAAAGCTCAGAGGAGAAATAAGTGATATGAAGACCAGAAAAACAACACAAAAGATCAATAAAACCAAGAGCTGGTTCTTTAAAAATATAATCAAAATTAATGAACCTTTTCCAGAACTACCAAGAAACAAAGAGAGAGGACCCAAATAAACAAAATCAGAAATGAATGAGGTAAAGTAACAACTGACCCCACAGAGATATAAGGATCATAAAAAATACCATGAACAACTCTATTTCAATAAACTGGACAACCTTGACCAAATGGACACATGCTTAGGGAAAAAAATCTTCCAAAAATAAATATGGAAGTATCAGAAAACCTTCATAGACTAACTACTGATGAAATTAAAGCAGTAATTTAAAAACTTACAGAAAATAAAAGCCCTGGTCTAGATGGTTTTACAGGTGAATTTTACCAAACATTCAAAGAACTAACACCTGTCCTCCTCTAACAATTACAAAAGTTCAAAAGCAAGGGACACTTTCAAACTCTTTTTATTTGGCCAGCATAACCCTAATCCCAAAGCTAGATAAAGACACTACAAAGGAAGAGAATTATAGGCCAAATATATCTGAACATAGATGCTAAAATCCTCAACAAAATTCAATCAAATCAGATCCAGCAATACATTAGAAAGATCATCCAGCATTGTCAGGTGGAGTTAATCCCAGGGATGCAAGACTGGTACAATATCTGCAAATCAATAAATGTGATACATCACATAATTAAACTGAAAGATAAAAACCACATGTGCATATCAATAGATGCAGAAAAATCATTCAACACATTTTTTGATAAAAAAACTCTCAACATAGTGGGAATAGATGGATCACACTTCCACAAAATAAAAGCCTTATATGACAAACCTACAGCTAACATCATACTCATTGTGAAAGAATGAAACCATTTCCCATAAAAGCAATAACTAGACAGGGGTTCTCACATTTACCACTCCTGTTTGACATAGTACTAGAAGTGCTATCCATAGCAATCAGACAAGAAGAAGAAATAAAAGACATCCATATTGGAAAGAATGAAGTAAAAATGTCACTATTCACAGAGGACATGATACTCCAATAGACTCCATAAAATCTACTAGATTTTATAAATGAATTCAATACATAGAAGGATATAAAATTAATACCCAGAAATCTATGGCATTTTATACACTAATAATGAACTTTCAGAAAGAGAAACTAAGCAAACAACCCAATTTACTACTGCAACAACAAAAAAATTAAGATACTTGAAAATACACTTAACAAAGGAGGTAAAAGACCTATACTCATATACCTTCAAGACATTAAAAAAAAGAGATAGAGAAAGATACTAGTATATGCAAGTGGGAAATATAACATGTTTATGGATTGGTGGAATCAACATAATTAAAATGGCCATACTTCCCAAAGTAGTCTATAGATTCAAAGTAATCCCTACCAAAATACTATAGATTTATTTCACAAACCTAGACCAAATATTCCAAAATTCATGTGGAATCCAAAAAGACCCCCAAATAACCACAGCAATCTTTTTTCACATGTAAGGAGGTTGATTTTAATAATATTCATAAGTTTTAAATCTACAAAGAGCAAGATCTCCATCAAAAGGAGAGCTGCTAAATAAAATTTAAGTCCATACAGTGAAATAAAATCCAGTAATAAAGTACAACTATAATAGTGCCTTGGAAGGAGCCACAAGACATACTGAGTGACTTTCACAATACATATGCACATAGAGAACATCCCTTATGTATTCCAAAAGCACCCACAGAGCAATATCACATATGGTTGATTCTGCTACTGTGCATGTTTTTAAAACTTATTATGGCATCCTATCTAATAAAAGATAATATGCAAATTAACCATTACTCTGCTACACCCACAAATCACGCCCACCAGCCAATCAGGAGTGAGTATGTAAATTAACCCAACCAAGATGGACGTGGCCATGGAGCAAGTAGGAGGCTTGGATTTCCCAGGCAATTGAGGAAGCCAAGCTTTCTGCACACCCTGACAGGCTATGGACTCCACTCAAGACTACAAAGTTTCAATTATAGAAGATAAATAAATTCCAGATCCCAGGGCAGTCGGACATCCCTCAAGGGGTCCCAGATTGGAGAGGGTGCAGGCTTGGCTGAGGGACACCCTTTCTCCCCTGTGCACAAATTTCATGCACTGGGCCTCTAGTAATTGATAATTAGGAAACTTGGAGTGTTAACACAAATCTTATTATTGCTTTAAGTGCAATTTCATTCATGAGAAACTAGGTGAAAATAGTAACCCAGCCACACAGGAATCCACAAATTGCACACAAAGACACGTATCAAACCACCAGCTACCTTAAGCCATCATCATGCATGTCAGCAACCACACCTTTCTGTTCCACTTCAGACAAGCCTCCTTTGACCCATGTCCACAAGTCAACATTAGGGCTTTTTCAAGGTAAATGCCACATTTATTCTAGAATTTACTTATTATTTAACAATTTAATATGTGCTGCAACTTCAATAAAATTCTTATACACTTTTTTTTATTTAGCATCACTAATAAGATTTTTTTAGGGGGCATCACTAAACTTTTTGTCAGAAGTTCTATGGTTTTTGCTCTGTGATTTTAGCATGGTGATTGTTTTATGAATACACGTTGCATTATAACAGAACTAACTGTACTATGGGTACATATACAAGTAAATTGTTTCATTAAAATTGTTAGCATCATAGTTTCATTTCATGTAATCACGAAAAGCAACAGAACATATAATACTGTTTTGCAAGGAAAACTGGACTAAGACTTAGGATACCTAGTCCTAACTTTTCCGTAAACTTGATATTGCTAGTAAATTTGGATAAGTGATTTGACTTTGCTGAGTTTCTCACTATTAAATATGGGAAAACAATTTTCCATTAACCAAATACAGTTGTGCAAAAAAAGAGAGAGATGATTGGCTTTTAAAGCACTGTGCAAAATATGCATGACATTCAAATAAAGTGTGGTAGCATTAACATTAAGGTAAAATAGTAATCACAAGAGGAAAAACAGTAATTGGGTGCTCATGCTTCATAAATCCAAGTGTGATAATCGAGTAGCATTCCTTACTTCATGTTAGGTGTCCTTGAGCTCCCCGTAGTATATCCAACGGTAAAGGAAGCTCAGGACAGGATGAGACACTAAGCTGAGAATGTGCTGCACCAGGAACCTTATGTATGGATCTCCCATTTTTGTGTAAGCATGGGCAGCTGAGGCCAGCTCACCTCCTTTCCTTCCTTGGCAATGGTCCACCAGGGCCGCAAGAGTCTCCAGTTTTATCTTGGGATTGTATGTTCAAACCAGGAAAAGACAGTGTTAAGCTACTTTCAAGGCCGAAATTCACACCCTGATCATCCTCTAACTGTAGCTGGGAGTGTAAAACTGAGAGTAATTGGTAGTATGCTTTGAGTTCTTGGTACAAGGCAGCACAAAAGCTCTGACCTACAAGTCCAAATGAACTGTCTAGACTCCTCTGGTCCATGTAATTTCTGATTTTATTGTGTAACCCTCCAAGCTCAGCAAGTCTGGCTGTTGTATCCCTCAATGATTTATTCAGGTTTGCCTTTCCCTCTGCTTTGTAACAATTCTCAGTGTTGTTCATCTTGATGATTTTTCCATTTATGCCCTGGAATACATACAAAATGTCTCTGACAAGGGCTGCCTCAGTAACTCCAGAAGTACCACCTGCATACCAATCTCTCCTTGGCCTTGTCACATTTTGAGAAACAGTGTTGGGTATACCTTTTGAGGTAGTGGTTTGTAAAGTAGGCTGGTTTCCAGTTAAAGTCCATGCTATGCACGACCCCAACTGCTGTCAAAGACAGTCTCCTACTCCTGGAGCTTGATGAAATTGTCCTGGAACAGATTGTGGTGTAGGAGTCAGGCCATTTAGGCCATACATGCTTATACTGCTGATGCCGCTGCTTCCCATACTGCTAGAGCTCTGTGCTGACTGGGTGTTGCGATCCTAGTAGTTCAATGGGAGAGTCTGAGGCTGGGCATAGTAGTAGGGATTTGAGTGAGCATCTCTTGGTAATGCTTGGGAAAATAACGTGGAATAGCTAGAAACCTTGTTTGGCTATTTGCATGGACCTTCACTAAGGCTTAGCAAGAGGTAGAGAATTGACCATTTATTTTTCAAAACTCCCTGTGTATGAAGTTTTCAGTGGAGTTCTGAAAACAGTGGAGCATCTGCTTCTCTTATTTGTCAGTTAAGTTCTTTCTTATTTTTTCAGCAACTAAAAATTCATCTCTTTCGATAGTTGGGACAAAGTTGCTGCCAATAACTCGCACAGCATACTGGAACTGTTGAGCTACATCAGCTTTGTTCTTGCCCAGAATGTGACTTCTGGTCAGGGGTGGCCATTCTCACTGGAGACTGCCCACGGGGACCCACAGGGGCCCACGGGGGCCCAAACCTGCCAGCCTTGCCCTTCAGCCTGTGCCCACCATGTGCCCCACAGGTTCCCGGAGTCCTCCAAAACCTGAGGCCCCCAGGAACCGCAGGCAACAAGGGGACCATTTTAATGGAACCCTCAGAAACTGCAGCCACAAAAATCTTGAGAAAGAAAAAAAAAGTTGGAGAAATTCAGTACCAAATATAAAGATATACATAATACAAAGCTATTGTACTCAAAACAGCCTACTAATGGCACAAGAACAGGCATATAGACCAATGGAATGGAACAGAGAACCGAGAAATCAAACAAGCCATTATGCTCAATTAATATTTGCCAAAGGAAGCAAGAGCATACAATGGAGTCAAGACAGTCACTTCAATAAATGTTGTAAAAATTGAACAGATACATGCATAAAAATAAAACCAGACCTTCAACTTACACTGTGCACAAAAGTAAACTCAAAATGGATAAAGACTTAAATGTAAGATGTGAAACCATAAAAATCCTAGAAGAAACTATTGGCAACAAAATCTCAGACATCTCTCCTAGCAAGGACAATGGAAAGTAAGGAGAATATTAAGAAATGGAACTAAACCAAAATAAAAAGCTTCTGCACAGTAACAACAACCATAAACAGAATAACAAGATAGTCCACTGGATAGGAGAACATATATGCTAATGATACAACCTAAAAGGGGTTAACCTCTAAAATTTATAGGAAACTCATACACCTCAACAAAAAGCAAAAAAAAAACTAATTGAAAAAATGGGCAAAGAACATAAATAGGCACCTCTCCAAAGTGGCTATACATAAGGCCAAAAGGCATATGAAAAAATTCTTAAAGTCACTAACCATCTGAGAGATGCAAATCAAACATCATTAAGTTACCACCTCACACCTGTCAGAATGACTATTATCAAAAAATCAACAAATGACAAATGCTGGCATTGATGTGGAGAAAAGGGAACCTGTATACACTGATGTTTTGAATGCAGACCTGTGAGCCTCTATAGAAAACAGTGTGAAGTATCCTCAACAAATAAAAAAAATAGAACCCCCATTTGACCCAGTGATTCTACCTATAGGAATATATCCCAAGAATGCAGATGCACTCATCAGAAAGAATATATTCATCCCTATGTTCATAGCAGTACAGTTTGCAATAGCTAAGATTTGGAAACAGCCTAAGCAACCATCAGCAGATGAATGGATTAAAAAAACTGTGATACATCTATACAATGGAATACTATGCTGCTGTAAAAAAGAAAGAACTCTTACCATTTGCAACAGCATGGATGGAACTAGAGAGCACTATGCTAAGTGAAATAAGCCAGTCAGAGAGAGATAATTTTCACATGACCTCACACATATGTGGAATGTAATGAACAACATAAACTGATAGACAAAAATAAACTCAGAGATGAGGAAACCTCAAACAAATTGTCAAATCTCAGAGGGAAGGCAGATGAGTGTAGGGGGTGATAAAATAGATCACTCAATAGACTCTTATGCTTATAGGCATAACTGATAATAGGGTGGTGAAGGCCTGCTGCTGGTAGAGGGTGGGAGAGGGCAATTTGGGGAAAAGGTGACATTTGTAATACTTTCAACAATAAAGATAAAATAAATAAATAGATTACTCCCTTCTCTGACATCTCTCATAAATTTTCATTTTTTTTCTGTCTTTAGCTTCTATGTGTGTCTCTGTCTTTGTTTCTCTGTATATCTGTTGGTTTACCTGTCTCTTATAATTTGCTGATTTTTTTTAACAAACCCCAATTGAGCTTAAATCTCTCAAATGCTAGAATACTCATTATAAACAGTAATATAAACTTTAAAAAATAGAACTCTTCATCAGATAGCAGTGTTCTATGATGATCACTCTGTTTATTATTATCATATTTTAAATTTCTTTATTAATTAAGGTATTACATATGTGTCCTCATCCCCATATTATTCCCCAAAGACCCCCACTCATGCCCTAACCCCCTGTTGTCTGTGTCCATTGGTTAGGCTTATATACATGCATACAAGTCCTTTGGTTGGTCTCTGCCCTTTACCACCATTCTCCTCTACCTTCCGTCTGAGATATGACAGTCTGATCGCTGCTGTCTCTGGATCTGTTTTTGTTCATCAGTCTATGTTGTTCATTATATTACACAAATGAGTGAGATCATATCATATTTATCTTTCTCTGCCTGGCTAATTTCACTTAGCATAATGCTCTCCAGTGCCATCCATTCTATTGCAAATGGTAAGAATTCCTCCTTTTTTAATGCAGTATAGTATTCCATTGTGTAAATGTACCAGTTTTTTTAATCCACTCATCTACTGATAGGCAGTGAGGCTGTTTCCAAATCTTAACTATGGTGAATTGTGCTGCTGTGAATATGGGGGCGCATATATCCTTTCTGATTGATGTTTCTAGCATCTTGGGATATATTCCTGTAAGTGGGATTACTGTGTCAAATGGGAGTTTCATTTTTTTAGTTTTTTGAGGAAACTCCATACTGTTCTCCACAGTGGCTGAACCAGTCTGCATTCCCACGAACAGTGCAGGAGGGGTCCTTTTTTTTTTCTGAATCCTTGCCAACACTTGTTGTTTGTTAATTTGTTGGTGATAGCCATTCCAATAGGTGTGAGATGTTACCACATTGTCATTTTTTGATTTGCGTGTCTCAGATAATTAGTGACTTTGAGAAAGTTTTCATATGTCCCTTAGCCTTCCTTCTGTATTCTTTTGAAATGTATCTATTTAGGTCAGTTGCCCATTTTTTTGATTGGATTGTTTATCTTCCTTTTATTAAGTTGTATAAGTTCCCTGTAGATGTTGGAGATTAAACTTTTATCAGTGATAACATTGACAAATATGTTCTCCCATACAGAGGGCTTTCTTGTTGTTTTGTTGATGGTTTCCTTTGTTGTGCAAAAGCTTTTTATTTTCATGTAGTCCCATTTGTTTACTTTCTCTTTAGTTTACGTTGCCCTAGGAGCGGTATCAGTCAATAAATTGTTTCGGCATATGTCTGATATTTCACTGCCTATGGATTCCTCTAATAATTTTATAGTTTCCTACGTTATGTTTAAGTCCTTTATCTATTTTGAGTTTATTTTTGTAAATTGAGTAAGTTGGTGATCTAGTTTCATTTTTTTTTGCATGTATCTGTCCAATTTTCCCAAAACCATTTATTGAAGAGACTGTCTTTGCTCCATTGTATGTTCATGCCTCCTTTGTCAAATATTAATTGAGCATAGTGGTTTGGGTTGATATATGGGTTCTCTATTCAATTTCATTGGTCTACATGTCTGCTCTTGTGCCAGTACCAGGTTGCTTTGAGAACAGTGGCTTTGTACTACAGTTTGAAATCTGGTATTGAGATCCCACCTACTTTTTTCTTCTTTCTCGGGATTGCTGTGGCTATTCGGGGTCTTTTTATTATTATTATTCTAGATGAATTTTTGGAGAGTTCTTTCTAGGTCTCTGAAATATGCCATTGGTATTTTAATGGGGAGTGCACTGAGTCTATAGATTGCTTTGGGTAGTATGGACATTTTAATGATGTTGATTCTACTAATCCATGAACATGGTATGTTCTTCCATCATTTATGTCTCCCTCTATCTGTTTTTTCAGTGTCCTCTAGTTTTTCACATATAGGTCTTTTACCTCCTTAGTTAAGTTTATTCCTAGGTATCTGTTTTTGTTTGTTTGTTTGTTTTGTTTTTTTGGTGCGATGGTAAATGGGATTGCTTTGATTTGTCTCTCTTTCTATAAGTTCAATATTGCTATATAGAAATGCCATAGATTTATTGGCATTCAGTTTGTATCCTGCTACATTTCCCAATTCATTTATTAAATATAATAGTTTTTGGATGGAATCTTTAGGGTGTTTTTTTTAATATATTTTATTGATTTTTCACAGAGAAGAAGGGAGAGGGATAGGAAGTCAGAAACATCGATGGGAGAGAAACATCGATCAGCTGCCTCTTGCACACCTCCAACTGGGGATGTGCCCACAGCCACATGCCCTTGACCGGAATCGAACCTGGGACCTTTCAGTCTGCAGGCCGACGCTCTATCCACTGAGCCACACCGGTTCGGCCTTTAGGGTGTTTTACATACAATATCATGTCATCTGTAAATAAGGACAGTTTTCCTTCTTTTCCAACTTGGATGCCTTTTATTTCTTCTTCTTGTCTAGTTGCAATGGCTAATACTTCCAGTATTATGTTGAACAGGAGTGGTAAGAGTGGACATCCCTGCCTTGCTCCTTTTCTTAGGGAAAATGGTTTTAGTTTTTGAACATTGAGTATGATATTTGCTATGGGTTTGTCATATATGGTTTTTATTATATAGAGGTATGATCCTTCTTTTTTCCACCTTGCTGAGAGTTTTTATAAAAAATTGGTGTTAGACTTTGTCAAATGCTTTTTCCGCATTAATTAATGTGACTATGCTCTTTTCGTCTCTCAGTTTGTTTATGTGATGTATCATGTTTATTGATTTGTGGCTATTGTACCATCCTTGCATCCCTGGGATCAATCCTACTTGGTCATGGTGTATGATATTTCTAATGTACGTCTGGATCCAATTTGCTAGAATTTTTGCTGATAATTTTGGCATCTATGATCATGAGGGATATTGGCCTGTAATACTCTTTCATTGCTTTGTTTTTATTTGGTTTTTAGAATAGGTTGATAATGGCTTCATAGAATGAGCTTGGGCATATTCCTTCCAATTTAATTGTTTTGAATAGTCTGAGGAGTATAGGTTTTATTTCTTCCTTGAATGTTTGATAAAACTCCTCTGTGAAGCCATATGACCCTGGCTTTTGTTTGGTGGAAGATTTAGATTACTGCTTTAATTTCTTCCATAATTATTGGCCTATTGAGATTTTAAAATTCTTCTTGATTGAGTTTTGGAAGGTTTTCTAGGAATTTTTCCATTTCCTCAAGATTGTCCAGTTTGTTGGAATACAGTTGTTCATAGCATTTTTTTTTAACAATCCTTTGTATTTTGGTGGGATCTGTTGTTATTTCATCTCTTTCATTTCTGATTTTATTTATTAGGGTAATTTCTCTTTGCTTCGTGGTGACTCTGGCTAGAGGTTCATCAATCTTGTTCATCCTTTCCAAACACCAGCTCTTGGTTATGTTGATCTTTTGTATTATTTTTTTGGTCTCTATGTTGTTTGTCTCTGCTCTAATCTTTATTAATTTATTCCTTCTACTTACACTTGGCTTTTCTTGTTGCTCTCTTTCTAACTCTTTGAGTTATAGAGTTAGGTAATTTATTACTATTATTTCTTGTAATAGGCTTGTAGAGCTATGAACTTCCCTCTCAAGACTGCTTATATTGTGTCTCATAGATTTTGGATTGTTGTGTTTTCATTATAGTTTGTTCCATGATGTTTTTTATATCTTCTTTGATATCTCTGGTAACTCAGTCATTGTGTAATACATGCTACTTAGTCTCCATGTGTTTGATTTTTTTGGATTGTTTTTATTGTAGTTTATTTCTAATATGCCATTGTGATATGAGAAAATGATTGATATAATTTCAGTCTTCTTGGATTTGGAGAGACTTTGCCTGTGACCCATTATGTGGTCTATCTTTGAAAATGTACCATGTGCACTTGAGAAGAATGTATATTCTATAGCTTTGGGGTGAAATGTTCTTAAGATGTCAATTAAGTCCATCTGAGCTAGTGAGTCATTTAGGGTTGCTGTGTTTTTGCTGATTTTTTGTCTACAGGATTTATCTAGTGATGTCAATGGTGAATTTAAGTTCCCTACTATGATTGTGTTGTTGTTAGTCTCTCCCTTGATATCTTACAGGAGTTTTTATTTATTTATTTGGGTGCTCCTGCATTGGCTGCATATATGTTTATCAGGGTTATATCCTGTTGTTGTATCTATCCCTTTAGTATTGTGAAGTGGCCTTCCTTATCTCTTGTTAAGGCATGCACTTTGAGGTCTATTTTGTCTGATATAAGTATTGCAAACGCACATTTTTTTTAATTTCCATTCGACTGAAAGATATTTTTCAATCCCTTCACTTTCAGTTAGTGTGAGTCCCTTGTTCCAAGGTGGGTCTCTTGCAGACAGCATATCTATGGGTTGTGTTTTTATCCATTTAGCCAGTTGATGTCTTTTGATTGGAGCATTTAGCCTTTTTACATTTAAAGTTATTACTGAAAGGTGCTTGTTTGTAATCATTTATATATTTCTGCCTGTGTTCCTTCTTATCTTTTTATTTCTTCTTTATACAGCATTCTTTTTAGCATTTCTTACATTGCTGGTTTGGTGCTAATAAACTCCCTCAGCCTTTTTTTGTCTGTAAAGCTCCTCACTTCCCTTTCAATTTTGATTGATAGTCTTGCAGGATAGAGTATTATTGGATTCAGTCCTTTGCTTTGCAACACTTTGTGTACTTCCTTCCATTTTCTTATGGCTTGATGTGTTTCTGTTGAGAAACTATTTGATAATCTGATGAAGGATCCTTTGTAGTTAACTCTCTCTCTTGCAGCCTTTAAGATTCTCTCCTTGTCTTTAATATTTGCCATTGAAATTATGATGTGTCTTGGTTTGGGTGTTTTGGGATTCATCTTGCTTGTAACTCTCTGTACTTGTGTAATTTTTCCCCATATCTGGGGAGTTTTCTGTCATTATTTCTTCAAATAGATTTTCTAATCCTTGCTGCTCTTATTGTCCTTCTGGCAGCCTTAGTATATTTATGTTACTTAGTTTCATGTTGTCCAAAAGTTCCCTTAGGCTTTCCTCCTGCTTTTTAATTTTTTTCTCCATTTGCTGTTCAGTTTGAGCTTGTTTCTGTACCTGATCTTCTAATTTACAAATTCGGACCTCTGCATCTTCCAGTCTACTATTGAAACATTCCACAATGTTTGTGATTGTAGGTATATCACTTTTGATTTTTTCCTGATTTTTGCATAATTTGTTGATTTTCTCATCCATCCAGTGTTTGAACTGTACAACCCTCACTCTGAATTATTTTTCTGTCATGTTGCATGATTCCTTTTCACTTATTAGCTTTCTTGATGATTCCTCCTTTTCTTTTTTATGGGGATTGTTATCTTGTCTCCCCTTTGTGGCTATACCAGAAGGCTCAAATGTCAAGTTGTGGGGGCTTGGGCCTTGTTCAGTGGGAACTTTGCACCCCCTGTGTGTCACTGAAGAGCTCTGACACCAAGATGTGTGGCTGCCATGGGTTGGTGGGAACTATGCTTGCCCTGGATCAGAGTCACAGATGCTTAATGTGGCCTCATGTGTGCACCAAGAATCAGGAATCCTGCTTGTGCCACACTGAAACAGAGACCCAGCTTGCATGTGCCAAAAATCAGATTCCCATGGCACATGTCAGGAGTCAGAGACCCCCTGTGTACATGCATGGGATAGAGTTGATCAGAATCTCTGTTGCTTGGTACAGTCTCATGCCGAGAATCAGGGTCCCTGTGTGTACATGAACCAAGAATTGGAGTCACTGGCTCTTAGTGTAAATGCACTGGGAATCAGGGATCCTAGGTGCACACAATGAGAAACAGAGTCAAGTCACTGGTGCTCAGTGCTGTGTCTCATGTTGAGAATCAGGGTCCCTGGTCTGCTTGGGGGACCAGGCCGCACATTTCACTGTGTCAACAGGAGGTCCACTCCTGCCCTGCAGAAAACAACCTTTTGTGTGCGGTTTCCCTGAATCAAAGTCAAGTGGCACTGCCACCCAGTGTGGTCATGTGATCTGGTCACATGGGTGTGCACTGTGGAAGACAAACTTCCTGCATCCATGCACCCAGGCTCAAATTCAGTGCTGCTCCCCTTTGTGGGCATGGGGACTGGTCACAGGAAACAAACTACCCCAGTTCTCATGCCCAGGCTCAAATTCAGCACAGGGTTCCTGCTTGGGTGCAGGGTCTGGTCATGGGAAACAAACTCCCTAAGTTTACTCCCCCAGGCTCAGATTCAGTGCTGTCTTCCTGCTTGGGTGTAAGATCTGGTTGTGGAAAACAAACTCCCAAGATCGCACACTTAGGCTCAACTTCAGCACAGCCTCTCTACCTGGGTGAAGAATCTGGTCATGGGAATCAAACTTCCTGTGTCCCAATACCAAGGCTCAAATTCAGGTAGATTCACCGCTGCTTTGTGTGGGCAGGAGACCTTTTTGTGCAGTTCCTATGTCACTGATGCGGGACCAGCGGGGAGGGGAATTGGCTCTGTGACTCAGAAATCTGTGGCCAGTGTGCCTAGGGTCTTGGTGTTTGTGGGTCTGCAGATGTGGTCACAGGTCTTTTATCGGATTGGCTGTAGGGTCTTGGTTTGCAACTGTGACCAGATTGAGTAGTGGTGAGGCTAGGATCCTAGTCTCAAGCAGTTCTTTTGTTCAAGAGGGCACAGTCTCTTTGCTGGCAGTGTCCTCCTCAGGGTGTTTCATGATCACACTGTTTTTCAAAAAAAAAATAACTGTTTTGTGCAAAGTTGATAACACTTGAAATAAAAATTATTCTAGTTGTCACAAAGCAAGGTGAAAACTGTTGGTCCTGGATGAACCAGGCCATCCAGGAAGATTTATTCAGAAGATTGAGTGAACCCTAAATTATAAAGATTCTAAGCAATTCTGATTTATTTTCTCTATTCTATGACATTAAACTAGTGAAAAATCAAGTGGTCTGAATTTAGTCTCAGCTTGGAAATAACTTTTTCTTCTCTTTATAAACTTGCTTCTTGGTGACCCTCTTGCCAGGCTCACCAAGAAGTGTGGCCTGCATCCAAAGACCTGGAGAAAGGGCTTATGAGCAAATTGATACACAAGATAAGAAATATAAATTTAGAAGTTATGGGGGAAGCCAGTTGTGAGCTTGTCCCACCGAGTCTCCATTCCCATCTGCCTTTTATTTGTTAGAATACACAATTGCCTTTTAAGAATGCAAACAGACATATCAAAGGTGATGTTTAGTAAACAATAAAGAGATCAACAGGTTTGGGGGGTTGCCTTTGACTATTGAGTCAGCAGCAGATAATAAATAACAATGCAGACATTCAGCCTTCTGAATATCAAAAGCCCAATTCAGCCTTCTGACTGGACTTTTTGCATTCATATTTATTACTGTTGATCTTGGCTTCTTGCAGTAAACTCTAAGCAAAGTATATTTTTAAGCCTGAATCCACTCCTAGTACTGGAATGCCAGAATTCTACCTGATAAATTTGATTAATTGCCTGATGATTAGTAGCAATGGTTTCCTTAAACTGATGTCAGAAAAGAAATAAACATTTGCTCATTTTTAAAATTTTACCCAAATGTGTGTCTCTTTCATTTCCATCAATATAGCAATAATAATCCCCCTTCTGCTTTCTGGTACAAAGTGAAACTACTGGATACAAATGAAAAATCGCCCTGCTGTCATTTACAACATGAGAGAAACTGCACAAATAAGGGTTTCATTGATATTCAAAAATAAGAAGAAACATGGATGAGCATAGTGTGGCTTAGTAAAAAGAGTTTGAGTTTAGATGCCTAATTTCTAGTTCTGATATAATTCCTAATTTGATGTGTGAGCCTTAGTATTTACACTGAAAAAATAAGGGAGTCACACTAGGTTATTTAAGGAACCTTTTAGTCCTGGAGTTCTATTTGTTAGTAATCAGATGAAACATATTAGTTAAACTGGTTTTATTTTTCTTTTATGACCTGATGCTTATCAATAGTTAAATTGTAATGGAATGACTGTTCATAGAAAATAGTGCATACAACTTCCTGCCTCACCAAGATGCTGCTGATTAAAACTTAAAAATCCTGGACATAACAAGAAACAAGCACAGAAAGGTATAATGAAAGAAGACTTCTTAAGAACTATAAGACTTGATGAAGAGCATAGGACCTGTATTTTTTTTAAATCACCACATGAAAATACATTTTTAAAAAATTATTTTTAAGAATGGAGGGAGAGAAAGAGAAACAGCGATGTGAGAGAGAAACATCTATTAGTTGCCCTCATACCTGTATTGTCTGTGGATTGAAACTGCAATTTAGGTAAATGCCTTGAACAAGAATAGAACCTGCAGCCTTTTGGTGTGGGAAATGATGCTCCAATGAACTGAGCAACCTGGTCAGGGTTCTCATAGCAATATTTTTGCAGATATATATATATATATATATGAAGGCAAGAGAAACAAAGAAAAAGTGAACAAATGGCACTGGATCAAACTGAAAAAGCTTTTCCACGTCAAAAGAAAACATCAACAAAATGAAAAGGGAACCAATGTATGGGAGAAAATATTTTTCAAAGATATATCTGATGGGGGATTAATTTATAAAATATATAAAAAACTTATAAAACTCAATACCAGAAGACAAACAATCCAATTAAAACATGGGCAAAGGGAGAGAGACAGAAAATGGTGGCCAAATAGGCAGCAGTGTCATGCATCTCCTTTTAAGATCAGGTCAGAAAAGCAACTAAATTGGAGAACATCCACCCTGAATTAATGAATTAGACACAGCTGATGAGACAATTTTCAATAAGGAAGGGCAGAGGATGCCTAGAGAAAACTGCTTGCCAGCCATAACCTGCAAAGAACTACCACTGTGCCCTGGCAGTGAGTGGCACAGTACCTCCTGGCAGGCTCCCAGATATCTGCAGGGAGTATTAGCCACCAGAGTGAGCTTCCACAGAAAGCCTCCTCACCATCCCACTGGGACTCAATATCATAGAATCTGGCTCTAAGACCCTGCAGTGAGTGAAAGCCAAGGGGAACCCTGTGCCCCACCCACCCCAGATACCAGAAGCATGCTGCTAGCCTGACCTGGATCCACCTGGCACCTTCTCTACCCTGAGCCCCAGGAATGCTGCTGGGGTGACTCAGAGCAACCCATAGCATGCCCTCACTCTAGTTCACAAGGAAGCTTTGACTATGTGACCCAGAGAAACCCAAGCCACTCTACCCTAGTCCCTGGAACAGTTTTGCCTGGGCCATCCAGAGAAACCCAGCATGAACCTCACTCAGGGCTACAAGAGAGCTTGGACTAAGTGACCAAGGGTAACCCATTCTTGCTCCACACTGAGCAATTTAGTGCACATCCCAAACTGGGCTACAAGAAAGTGAGAATTATCCAACCCAGACCAACCTATGCCCACTCCACCTGAGCCTGGGGTCTTGCTGCCAGGGCAACGTGGAGTAACCCAGTGCACACCCCACTCAGGACACAGGCAAGCTCTGACTGAAAACCAGAGCAACCCTCTCCTTCTTCATCCTGGCCCCTGGGACAGACCTTCAGAGGCTACCTGAAGCAACCCAGCACATTCCCCATTCTGGGCCACATCAGAGTTCAATTGAGGTGACTGGTAGCAAGCTAGTGTGCTCATCCAGGGGCCACAGGACCGTATTGTAAGTGTGCTTCCAGAGGCACCTAGGGTACCACCCTGCCATGGGTGCTGGGACCACACAACAAATTGCATGCCAGAAGACTCTAGGTACTCACAGGGGGTCCCACACTAGAGGAACTGTTCATGCTCTCCCAACCACCCCTAGGATCTGAAGTAGACAACTGAGGGACCAGATTCATGGGACCAGAGAATACAACTCAAAGCAGAGACAATAAAGGTATGATTCTCAAGGCAGACACAGCCTTTGGGCTAACAATTTCTGGACCATTCCCTTATAGGATCTTCAATCTCTCAAACCTCAAACAGAAAGAGACAGTAAAATGGGGAGACAAAGAGACTACCCCAAGGAAAGAAAAGATGGAATTGACAGAAAAGGAACTAGATGAAATGGGAGCATGCCATATGTCATAAAAAGAGTTCAGAGTAAGGGTCATAAAATTCATACACCAGATGGATAAGAAAATCACCAACTTATGTAAGAATCAAGTGTAACAAAAAATGATATAGCTACAATAAAAAAATACAATGAAAGAATTCAACAGAATACTAGAAGATTCTGAGTACCGAATTAGTGAGTTAGAAGATAGGGCAGAAAAACATACCCAATCTGAACAGCAATTGGAGAAAATAGTTAAAAAAAACAGGAGAAGAGCCAAAGGAAGCTTTGGGACAATATGAAAGTAAGTAACATACTTATAATAGGGGTGCAAGAAGTACAATAAGGGAAGCAGGGACTAGAAAATCTATTTCAGGAAATATTGAAAGAAAACTTCCCTGATTTGAAGAAGAAAAAGTCACACAGGCACAAAGTCCCAAAAAAGATGAACACAAAAAGATCCACAACAAGACACGTCATAATTACAATGGCAAGTATTAATGACAAAGAGAGAATGTTAAAGGCTCTGAGAGAGACAGAGAGCTACCTACAAAGGATCTCCAATTAGATTATCAAATGATTTCTCAATAGAAACACTTCATACCAAAAGGGAATGGAATGAAGTATACAAAGTAATGCAAAGCAAGTTACTGAATCCAAGAATACTCTATCCAGCAAGGCTGTCATTAAAAATTGAAGGGGAAATTAGGAGCTTCACAGACAAAAACAAAAACAAACAAACAAACAAACAAAAAAACTAAGGAAGTTTATCATTACCAAGCCAGCAATGCACAAAATGCTAAAGGGATTGTTGTACAAAGAAGGGGGAAAAAAGGAAGAAGGAACACAGGCACAAAAGATTAAAATGACTACAAATAAGAACCTATCAGTAATAACTTTATTTTGATGCCCCATTTGCTTATTTTCTCCTTAGCTTTCTTTGTCCTAGGAGCTGTATCAGTAAAGGTATTGCCAGGACATATATCTGATATTTTGCTGCCTCTGGAGTATTCCAAGCTTTTTATGGTTTCCTGTCTTACATTTAAACTCTTTAGCCATTTTGAGTTTATTTTTGTGGATAGTGTAAGTTGGTGGTCTAGTTTCATTTTTTTTGCATGTATCTGCCCAATTTTCCAAGTACTATTTATTGAAGATAATGTCGTGACTTCACTGTGTGCTCTTGCCTTCTTTGAAAAATATTGAGTGTAATGGCTTACTTAACTCAATTTCAGGGCTCTCTGTTCTGTTCCTTTGGTTTATATGTCTGTTCTTGTGCCAATACCAAGCAGTTTTGAGGACACTGGCTTTGTAATTTAGCTTTATATCTGGTACTGTGATCCCTAGAATTTTGTTCTATCTCAGGCTTGCTTTGGCTATTCAGGGTCTTTTTTATTTCAGAAGAATTTTTGAAGAGTTTGTTCTAGGTCTGTGAAATATGCCATTGATATTTTAATGGAGATTAAATTGAATCAATAAATTTCTTTGGTTAGTATGGGCATTTTTATGATGTTGATTATAGCTGTCCTTGAACATGGTATGTTGTTCCATTTGTTTATGTCTTACTCTGTCTCTTTTTTCAATGTCCTATAGTTTTCTGAGTACAGGTCTTTTAACTTCTTAGTTAAGTGTATTCCCAGGCATCTTAATATTTCTGCTGCAATACTAAATGGGATTGTTTTAGTTTGGGGATGTTTTAGTTTCTCTTTCTGTGAGCTCATTTTAATTTCTCTTTCTGTATAAAAAAGCCATAGATTTCTGGATATTAATTTTGTATCATGCTACATTGCCATATTAATTTATTAAGTCTAGGGGATTTTTGATGGAGTATTTAGGCTTTTCCATGTACAAAAGAAATCAATAATAAAACAACAAGAAAGCCCACTGCATGGGAGTTCATATTTCCCAATGTTATCTGAGATAAGAATTTAATCTCCAAAGTTTACAGGGAATTCATACAACCTAACAAAAGGAATATGAACAATCCAAAAAAATGGGTAAAGGTCCTATATAGACACTTTTTGAAAGAGGACATACAGAAAGACAAGAGACATATGAAAACATGCTCAAAGTCACTAATTATCTGAGAGATGCAATTCAAAACAACAATGAGGTACCATTTCACACCTGTCAGAATGGCTGTCATCAACATATCAACAAACAAAAAGTGCTGGAGATGATATGGAGAAAAAGGAACCCTTCTTCACTGTTGGTAGGAATACACACTAGTGCAGCCACTGTGAAAAACATTATGGAGATTCTTCAAAATATTAAAAAGGGAACTCCAATTCGACCTAGTAATCTCACTTTTTGGAATATATCCCAAGAATCTAGAAACACCAATCAGAAAGAACATACACACCCTTATGTTTATAGCAGCACAATTTACAATAGCTAAGATTTGGAAACAGCCTGAGTGCCAATCAGCAGATGAGTGGATTACAAAACAGTGGTATATCCACAAATGGAATTCTATGCTGTTATGAAAAGAAGAAACTTCTACCATTTGCAACAGCATGGATGGAACTGAAGAGCATTATGCTGTGGGGGGGCAACCTCAGTTGACAAAGTCCTGAGAAAAGCAGGTTTCACAAAGTGGCCTGTCTGCTCCCTAGAGCACAGTGACCTTTAAACACAATAGTTTAGTAAACATGCATTCTGCCACCTAGAGCTCAGTGACCTAAAGTACAATAGTTTAGTAAACATGTTGCCCTTGAGCAAGTAGCAGAACATAGGGAGACAGCTAGGGGCTCAAGTGGCACTAAGCTAGGATAAGGAGTTTTGTGTGAAGGTTAATGCTTGTCAAATTATGGGAATGATGAATGTGTTATGTAACCAGCACTGCATAAAAGCTTGGAGGAAAATAAACTTTGGCCTGCAGTCTGAAAGAGGGCTTGTGGACCTCCCGATCCCATTTTTCTGTCTATCATTTCCAATCCTCACCCCCCTTTCAGGTGCTGTACCATTGATGCCAGCTGGCTGTGGCATAAGTGGCATCCGTGACAGGAACCTGAAACAGGGGACACACTGAAGGACACTGCTGGTAAAAGAGACACTTCAGATCAATTAAGGAGTGGGGCAGTGAGGTATAGAATAGGGAGTAAAAATCATGGGACAAGGTAATAGTAAAGAATTGTTTGTGCATGTGCTGAAGAATATGCTTAGGGCTAGGGGAACTAGAGTAGGATATAAGCAGCTTGAGCGCTTCTTGAGTTTTACAGAAGAAGTTTGTCCTTGGTTTCCAGCAGAAGGAACTGTAAATCTTGAGACCTGGACTGAGGTTGGGAAAAAAACTGCAGGACTATTCTGATAATGGTCCACAGAAGGTGCCTGAAGATATTTTTCCTTTGTGGAATCTTATTAGGAACTGCCTTGATCCTCATTCTGAGGAGAAAAGGGGGGAAGAAGGGCTGAGAGAGAAAAGTCCTTCTTATTCTAACTTAGAGAAATTATCTTTGAGGGATAAAAATCCATCTTGTCCCAGCGTAGAGAAACTAGCTCTCCCAGAGGGTCTTGTATGTAAGACATTTAAGCCTCCCCCGATGGAGCCTTCAGTGCCGCCAGCTGTGCGGCCTTGCCTGAAAATCTCTATGCAAAACAGAAGAAAGAAGGAAAAGAAATATTGCTAGTTCACGAGGAGTATAATCTTTATGATGAGCCATGGAGCCCACTTCCCCCTGAGAATGAGGAGAATTTAGAGGATGCAGCCGCATATTATCACGATAGAAGAACCTGCAGAGAAATGCAAATCTTAGCAAAATTAGGTGTTAGTTATTGTTTTAGAAAGCAAAAAAGAAAGAAAAAATTTAAGATCTGTCTTTATACAAAAATAAATTGACAGTCAGTAAGTTAAAAAAGGAGGATTAATCCTATGATCCAGTTTAAATTTAATTTATATTCTTTAAGATAATTTAAGTATATAATCTTCAAATCATATATATACAAATACGTATATTTGATCTTTCCAAGTATATTTCAAGAGACTGAGAGTAACTTTTAGACATTTCAAGGGCCCTGAAATGTTTTCAAAAGTCTGTTCTTTCTTAAAAGAAATATATTTTAATTATACTTGAGATTGCATGAAAGTTTTATCAAATAAAATTAACCAATATATATTTTACTTATATACATGTATTAAGAGTTGTAGAGGTTTTGTCTCTAGAAAGGACAAAGTAGAGTAACAATATATGTCTTAATTATAGCCAAAATTTTCAACAACAGTAGAATTTTAAGAAAGATAAAAAGCCCCAAGCCCCCTACACCTTTAAGGAGGGTGGTTGTGGGACAGTATGCTTTGTATATAAGACCTTTAAACTAAGTCTATTAAATAGGTTTCTTTGTTTTTTAAATAAAGATACCTACTTAAGTTACCTTATAAATTAACCTTTTAAAATATAATTAAGGTCTCATATAAATTGAGTTACATTGAGAAGCCAATGTTTTTATAAGTAATTGAATTTAAGTAAAATCTAAAGAACAGATTAGAAACCACCATTTACTGCCTGAATTTTGTAGCCTCCTACATTGTTAAGCTAAAGGCAGGGCAACATTTACAGCTTGTAAATCAGATGTCTACCTTTACTAAATTTGCTTTCCTTTTTAAATAAAGATGCTTACTTTAATTACTTAAATAAATTGGCTTTTTAAATTAAAATTAAGGTTTTAAGCTAAATAAAAAGCCAATGTCTTTATGAACAATTTGATTCAATATTCTAAGTTACTAAGACCTCCCATAGTCCCTCTGGGTACAAATAAGCCTAAGGGGATACTCATTAAAAATAATATCCTAGCTTAATAAAAAGGAGAAATTTAAAAAATCACTTGTGGAGGAGCAGGACACATCGCAAAGCAGTGTTCCTCCAATAAAAGGGTTAATAAAAGAAATAGCAGAGGTCTTAAACAACCTGGACTGTGCCCTAAATGTAAAAAAAAGAAAAAGAAAAGAAAACACTGGGCAGATGAATATAGATCTAAGGCAAATGTCCAGGGAAATTTCTTGTCTCAACAACAGTCGGGAAACTCTCGAAGGGGGCCAACCCAGCCCGGACAAATAATTGGGACATTGTCTGTTTACACTCCTGTCCCTGTGCTGTCTAAAGGCCAGCTGGCTGCACAGCATCAATCCTGCCCCAGGAAGCAAAACGGATACCAGAATTATTCCACCCAACCCCCAAATGTACCGGATTGGACCCTGGATCCATAAGGCGATATGTATTAACTCCAAAATTAAGACCACAGGCCATCCCTACAAGACTGTATGGACCTACTCCTAAAGGGACGTTTGGCCTTTTACTAGGTAGAAGCAGCTTAATTTTAAAAGGATTACAAGTTTTTCCAGGAGTAATTAATTCTGATTATAAAGGGGAAATTAAAATGATAGCCTCTGCCCCCAGAAATATTATTACCATCACCTCAGACATGAAAATTGCTCAATTGATTTTGCTCCCTCTGCCTACCACAGGCAATCTACTTTCCACAGAGTCTCGGAGGGGCAGGGGATTTGGCTTCTCAGACAAGACATACTGGCTACAAGCCATTTCTCTTGCAAGGCCTGAGAGAACTTTACTTATACAAGGGAAAAGATTTATAGGAATTTTAGATACAGAAGCATATATTTCTGTCATAAGCTTAGCTCACTGGCCTAAACAATGGCCCTATAGAGAAGCTATGACACAACTTCAAGGAATAGGTCAGACCAACTCTCCTTTACAGAGTTCACAAATGTCAAAGTGGCAAGACAATGAAGGTCATTCTGGGTTATTTCGGCCACATGTCATTCCAGGGATCCCTGTGAATTTATAGGGACGAGACATTCTGTCTGCCCTAGGTGTTGCTCTTGTTACCACCCCAGCTCAGGGAAATTTTTAGGGGGGTTATTATTTCTCCTGTTATCCATACAGCTGACAAAATATCTTAGAAGTCAGATGATCTAGTGTGGGTTAATCAATGGCCCCTAACAACTGAAAAGATACACGCCACCAAACAGCTGGTGCAGGAACAGCTAGACAAAGGCCATATAGTACCCTCTAACTCCCCCCTGGAACTCTCCTATATTTGTTGTCAAGAAAAAAATCAGGAAAGTGGAGATTACTGCAAGATTTAAGGAAGATTAATGAGACAATGGAACTTATGGGAGCCTTGCAACAGGGCCTCCTTCTCCTTTTGCCATTCCAGCAGGTACATACAAAATAATTCTTGATCTTAAGGACTGTTTCTATATTATTCCCCTGGCACCTCAAGATTGTAAAAGGTTTGCTTTTAGTATACCATCCACTAATTTTCAGGAACCTATGAGGAGATATCATTGGTTAGTTCTCCCCCAATGGATGGCCAATAGTCCCAAGCTATGTCAAAAGTTTGTTGCACAAGTTCTTGTTAGTACTAGGAAGAAATTTCCTCAGGTCTACATTATGCATTATATGGATGATATTCTATTAGCTTGTCAGAATGAAGGCATACTGCTGGCTGCATATGCTCAGCTGCAAAAAGAGCTTAAAGAAAAGGGGTTAGTCATTGCCCCTGAGAAAGTACAGAGACAGTCTCCTTTCTTGTATTTGGGATATACCTTACATCAGAATTATATTACCCCTCAGAAAATACAATTAATAAAGCATGGGTTAAAAACAATGATTTTCACAAATTATTAGGGGACATTAATTGGTTAAGACCTTATCTGAAAATCACCACAGGGCAGCTTAAGCCTCTTTTTGAGATACCCAAAGGAGATTCTAACCCTAACTCTCCTAGAGAGCTGTCAGAGGAAGCAAGACAGGCTTTACAGATAGTAGAAACAGCTATTGGTCAACACCAGGCTTCATATTAAGACTATTCTCAGCCATGGGGAGCTTATATTCTTGCTACTCACCATATACCGATAGCAGTAATATGGCAGGAAGATCCTCTATTATGGATTCACCTTCCCGTATTGCCTGCAAAGGTACTTACACCTTTTTATGATCAAGTAGCTACTCTGATTCACATAGTGAGGACTGAAGCTTGCAAGTTAATTAGACGTGAGCCACCTTATATTTATCTTCCTTACTCCAAACAACAAGTATATAGGCTGTTACAACATAGTAACAACTGGGGAGGGGCTATGGCTAATTATCCTAGTCATACAGATAATCATTATCTCATAATAAACTTTTGCAGTTTGAAAGCCAGCATGCTTTTGTTTTTCCAAAGATAGTACAAAAAGAACCTATTAAAGAGGCTTTGTTAATTTTTACTGATGGTTCATCTAATGACAATGCAGCCTATAGTATTCAGGGTGAGGTGACAACTTTTCAAACTACATATACATTTGTACAGGTAGTAGAACTGTGTGCTATCTTAGCAGTGTTACAGTGTGTTCCAGATCAAACATTTAACCTGTATTCAGACAGTCAGTATGTGGTGAGAGCAATGGAAGTAATTGAAACTGTTCCCTTTATTGGAACAATTAATTCCATAGTGCAAAGTATGTTTAGAGACATACAGTGTGTCCTACAGCAGCACACCCAGCCATGTTTCTTTGATAATCTCAGAGCTCACACTGGACTGCCTAGACTGTTATCAGAAGGGAATGAACAGGTAGACACTGCAACTAGGATACTATTATATACCCAGGAACAAATGGCTGAGCAATCTTATGCGCTCCATCATCAAAATAGCAATAGTCTCAGGCACCAATTTAAGATTACCAGGGAAGCTGCCAGACAAATAGTAAAGCAATGTATAAGTTGTCCTACTACTCAATCAGTACCTCATTATGATGTAAATCCAAGGAGGCTAAGGTTAATCATTTGTGGCAAATGGATCTGACTCATATCCCCAGTTTTGGGCAGGTAAAATATGTACATGTTACTGTGGATACTTTTTCTGGCTTTATTATGGCTACAGCTCAGACAGGTGAAGCAAGTAAGCACTGTATAGCCCAATATTCAAGGTGTTTTACAGTTATGGGACAACCCAAATGTATTAAAACTGATAATGGCACAGGCTATACTGGAAAAAGTTTTCAATAGTTTTACCAAAGACTTGGTATCACCCATAAACAGGAATCCCATACAATCCTCAAGGTCAAGGGATAGTAGAGAGATCTCATAACATTCTTAAGCTACAACTACAAAAAATAAAGGGGGGAGCTCTATCCCCTGACACCACAGAATTTATTGCATCATGCTTTGTTTGTTCTTAATTTTTTAATTTTGGATGTGCATGGGCGATCAGCTGCACAGCGTTTCTGGAATACAGAAACTGCATCCACCTATGCTGAGGTTAGATGGAAGGACCCTTTGACTGGACGATGGCATGGACCAGACCCCCGTGCCCATTTGGGGACGAGGGCATGTTTGTGTTTTTTCCCAGGATGCCGAAAGTGCAAAGTGGCTTCTGGAGAAGCTTGTGCACTGCGGAGGAGATGGGTGAACTTGTCAAGGAGGTTCGATAACTGACTCTCCAAGATCCACCCTACAGCCTGGCTCAGGGGACACAGACAGTTGCAGTGCCCACCTGGGGACAGATGAAGAAGTTGGCAGTTGAAGCAGAACAGGTGCTGATACAGACTCCAAGGACAGGAGTCTCAATGTTCCTGGCTATGATGGTTATCTTAAGCTGCCAAGTGCCGAGCTTCCGAGGAGGTACCTACTGGGCCTACGTTCCGGACCCTCCATTACTCCATCCAGCTGAATAGAGTGGGCTGTCAGTTCCAGGTATGTGAATGACACTCACCCTTTGGGGATGCCTTCTAATGGACACATACGGCCAGAACTACGTGCGGGTTTTAACTATTCTGGAGAAGGGGATGGAATACCTATATGTTTGTCAAAAGAGAGTGATGTATCAAGATGTTTACCAATGGGTCCTGTAGTAATGGCATCTCCCGGCAGGACAGTGTTTCTTAAAGGATTGAGAGGAGATAAGGGAAATGTAATTAACATCACTCCGCCCCAGGATTTTCCCCCATGTGAAAAAGAATCCTCAGCTGCCCTGTATGCTGTGCCATGAAGACACTGTCATGGTACTCAGGCAGTACAGTATATGCTCCCAGGAACTAATTTTTCCATTTATGACTGGTCTCAACCCTATAGGATATTCTCTGTGAAATTAGAATTGTATGAGGGAATATGCGGATTAAATAATGGGAAGTTCCAATATGGGTTATGGAAGCTAGGAGCGAGTATGGGTACTCCTCTGGTTGAGGGAGGAAGAAGAGACGCCTCTCGCCTTAACATAGAGTCATTATCTTACTCTTATTTGCCTGAAATAAGACCAGTCACTGCCTGTGTGCCAGAACCTTATGCTCTATTGATAGGAAGAGTTAATATCACATTTTCTGAAAATAGATACCGGTTACAGTGTGTCCAATGCAACTTGACTAATTGTATGGAGAATTTGGATGATAGAGCACAAATTGCTGTGGTACATCAACCATCCTTTGTGATAATGCCTGTTAATCTTACTGGCCCTTGGTATTCAGACAGGGGGTTACAGGTTTGGCAGAAGATCACAGGGCACTATCTAGTCCAAGAAGATTTATTGGATTGTTAATAGCAGGAATCACTGCCCTCATCACTTTGACTGCCTCTGCTACTGCCGCAGGGGTGGCATTAACTCAGTTCAGTGCAGACAGTGCACTTTGTCAATGACTTGTCAAAAATGTTACTCAGGAAAATATTGACAGGAAAATAGAGGAAAAATCGAATGCTTTGCATGACATGGTACTATACATAGGGAATGAGGTACAGAGCCTCCAACTGAGATCTAGATTAAAGTGTCACACAAAGTATAATTGGATCTGTGTCACGTCTAAAAAATATAATGAGATTGTACATGCCTGGAATAAAATAAAGAAGCACTTATAAGATATATGGCATAGTACAAATGAATCCTTAGACTTATTAGCTTTGCACAAAGAGAGTCAAGGTTTGCAAGATGCAGTACCCCTAAACTTTGATGCTAGTCAGACTGCACAAGATTTTCTTGACCAATTTCGTAAGGCTGTTCCCTCTGTAGGAGATTTTCAGCACTTAGCTTTAGGAATTATAGGCTTGAGATGTTTGGTACTGATACTGTTTTGTTTATTTTCTATTCTAATGCATAGGGTAGGTGAGGGCATTCTTGCAGTGCACACTGGGTTACATGAACTAAAATTAAAAACCAAACCTGCTTAATTAGTAAAGAGGGGGGAGATATGGGGGACGACCTCAGTTGACAAAGTCCTGAGAAAAGCAGGTTCCACAAAGTGGCCTGTCTGCCCCCTAGAGCACAGTGAACTTTAAACACAATAGTTTAGTAAACATGCATTCTGCCCCCTAGAGCACAGTGACCTTTAAGTACAACAGTTTTGTAAATATGTTGCCCTTGAGGGAGCAGCAGAGCATAGGGAGATAGCCAGGGGTTCGAGTGGCACCAAGCTAGGATAAGGAGTTTTGTGTGAAGGTTAATGCTTGTCAAATTATGGGAATGATGAATGTGTTATGTAACCAGCACTGCTTAAAAGCTTGGAGGAAAATAAACTTGGGGCCACAGTCTGAAAGAGGGTTTGTGGACCTCCCGATCCCATTTTTCTCTGTCTATCATTTCCAATCCTCACCCCCCTTTTAGGTGCTGTACAACTGATGCCAGCATTATGCTAAGCGAAATAAGCCAGTCAGAGAAAGATAAATATCACATGGTCTCACTCATTTGTAGGATATAACGAAAAACATAAACTGACGAACAAAAATAGATCCAGAGACAAAGAAACACTGAACAGACTGTCCAACCTCAGAGAGAAGGCAGGAAAGGGTGAGGTATGGCATCAACCAAATGTCTTGTATGCATGCATTGTTAACATAACTAATGGGTACAGATACTGGGATGGAGGGTAGGAGTTGGGGGGTCAATTGGGCAAAAAAGAGACCTATATAATACTTTAAACAATAAAAAATAAAAAAAGATTTAAAAATGGAACTCTGATTTGACCTAATGACTCTTCCTAGTTTAGACCACAAAACAGTTCCCTCTTTCCAGAAAATTTTCTCTGTAGATCAAATTATCACATAACAAGGGCTTAGTTTTATTTCCAGAAATATCCCCCATTGATATAAAAATTATCTTCTTTTGTTTTACAGACAGTTTTTGTAACATTTTTATTAATATGCCATGGCTGGTGTTGCTAAGTTGGTTGAGCATTGACTCATGCATGACGAGGTCACCAGTTGATTCTCTGTCAGGGCACATGACCTGGTTGGGGGCTCAATCCCCAGTAGGTGGCATGCAGGAGGCAGATGATTGATGGTTCTAGCTCTTTGATTTTTCACTCTCCATTTCACTTCCTCTCTCTTTAAAATCAATAAAAACATATTTTAAAAGATAAATATTTTTTATAAATAATGAACAAATATAATTATGTATATTTAAAGTTTACAAGGTGATGATTTGATATACATTGCAGAATTTCAACATTACCAATATCAAGATAATTGAACCATCCATCCATTACCTTATATAATTAACATAATTAAATCTTTTTTTTTTTGGTAGTAAGAATACTTAAGATCTGTCCTAATATATAATACCATATATTAACTATAGTCACAAGCTGTACAATAGATTTCTTCCTACAGGCCCTGGCAAACACCATCTATTCACTGTTTCTACAAAATCAGCTTTAAAAATCTACATAAAATTGATATCGCATTATTTTTTATTTCTCTGTATGGCTTTTTCACTTAGTGGAAGGAAGGAAATTATAAAGATTAGAGCAGAAATTAATGAATTAGAGACTATAAAGAGAACAGAGAGTATTGACAAATTTGAGTTTGTTTATGAAAAGATATACAAAATTGGCAAACCTTACCTATACTAAGGATATAAAAGAGATGACTTAATAAAAATATAAATCAAAAAGGAGACATTACAACTAATACCACAGAAATGCAAAGAATTAATTTTAAGACTACTACTATGAGCAATTATATGCAAAAATTAAATAATTTAGAGAAATGATTAAATTTGTACCAGAATACAATGAATTATGAAATATTGAAAATGTTAATCAATAACAAGCAAGGTGATTGAATCTGTATCCCAAAATCCCCAAAGAGAAGCTCAGGACAAGGTAACTTCTTTTAGGTAGTAAATTCACTTTTGGTAGTAAATTCTACCAAAAAAAAATCTCTTTATCAAAATTTTTGCAGTAGAAATTTTTGTTTTAAAAAAATTGAAGCAAAGTATTTGCTTCCCCTTTAAACTATGCCTTTCACCAAGATAGCCATTCTAATGTCAGCATGCATTAGATTTACATATTACAGTGTCTCCACTTTATACTTTTTGTATTGTATGCCATCATTATTGTTCCATGATGCAGCCATTCAACAGATATTTCTTATGTGCAGAAAATTAAGGCAGACTTTAAGAGATCCCAGTAATAACTCTATAAATCTTATTTTAAACAGAACTCCTACATTTTCATTTACATATGGCTTGGCAATCAGACCACTATGTGTCTGCAATGCCCACTGCATTTCTTTCCATGGCCAGGATTATTTAGAAAAGAAAGGTAACCTGAGACATATGGCTCAGTCCTGATGATAAGGGTGGTGATACATATCTTACTGTCACACCTAAAACTTTGGTACTAAATTATTAGAGAGTGATACAAAACATTGGACTAAAAGCTATGCTGCTTGGTACCAACTAAAAGTGCTGTAGGAATTTGGAGGAGGAAGAAATTCATGAAAGCTAAATAGAGAAGGCTTTCTGAGCAAGTGGGATTTCAACTTGCCATTGAAGGACAGGAATGATTTGAATCAATAGTGAGAGAAAGAACATTTCAGGTGAGGTGTGAAGGGTAAAAAATGTTTATACTCCTAAACTAGGCTCTAGTTATAAACTGACATTGCCTTTTGCCATTTATAACATTGTTATCCTATACTACTTTTATATGTAGTCATTTCCTGAGGAAAAAAGGTCTCTTTAAATTTCTTATAAAATTCAGATAACTCAGAGGAGCAGAAATGGTGACTTCCTTGGACTAAAAAATAGCAATCAGGATTATTAGTCAAATTATGCAGATTTCACAGGTAATATTAGCAAAATTTTACTGAGAATTTTTTTATGTGCTAGGAGCTATTCTGCATAATTAATACATTTTTATTTATGTAATCCTCACAACAGTCCTGTGATGTATTGTTATCTCCATTTTACTAGTATACATGATAAAACTGAAGCATAATGAGTTTTAACTAATCTACCTAAAGTCCACACTTAAGAAGAGGCAGAGAATTGAAGTGGAATTGAAAGATTCAATCCCAGTTTGGCTCTCTCCCAAGTCTTCACACTTTATCACTTCATAGGGTTGGCAAGGGTTAAAGGAAGAGAGGTCTTCAGTTTTCTGAGGGTTAGAGACAAAGTGTTAAACCCCAAGAAGAGAGGGGATTCTTTGGGGAAGGCTCTGTGGTAAAAAGCAATAAGTAAAGTTTATGACTGCCACAGATAGCTTATGCCTTCAATGGGGAAAATAAGAATATATAAAAATTCATTGATATTAAAATATTGTTTTTAGTTTAAAAAGTTACTTTTGATAATATAAATTTTGCAAAATATTAAAGCATTAAAGATTAAGCAAATAGAGGAGAACCAAGATGGCGGCATAGGTAAACACCTATTGTTCTGCCCCACACAACAATTCAAAAACTACAACATAACAACAAAACAAATATCACCCAGAATCACCAGAAAGCTGGCTGAGTGAAAACTCCACAAATAAAAGTAAAGGTGGGACACTGAGACTCAGAAGAGTGGCGGGAGTGCAGCCTTGAAGTCTGGAAATAGAGATGAGGAGCTGTCCTGGTTGCGCGAGTGGGGGCTGTTGGGCTGGAGCAACAATCCCGGCTGGATTTCTCCAACAGGGAGGGTGGAGACGTCCCATTGCACAGATTCCTCAGCACCCGGCGAGGTCTGAGGTCCGGGGAACACACCCTGGAAGCCGGGCGCAGCAGAGGTCTCCTAGTCTGTGGAGAAACCGGGTGGCTTGGAAAAGAAGTTTGGGCACACGTAAACTGTACCACAGCACAGACGAGTGACTTGCTCCCTGGAAACTTGTCTCCTAGTCCCAGAAACCACCATACTGCTTTGTTTTACAACTCTGGGCGAGACTTTGGGTGTGCAGACTCATTTGGGGAGAGGCAGAGTTGTCTGGCAAGGGGAAGAGACTAGCAGCTTCTCTTCAGGTGCCTGCAACCATCCCCATCCAACAGAGACCCGCACTTGCGAGTGCTGCATAAGACGTAGCTGACACTGAGGCTGCCTTCTCACCTCAGAGACTCCGCCTATCCAACCTGAACACAGTCTCCCTTCACAGCCAATTGGCCTGGAGGTCAAACCCTCCTAGGGCTAACAACAACAAGCTGGGCTTAAATCCAAAAATACTGTACAACCCATAAAGGATTGCAGTAAGAGTATCCACATCAGGTAACTGGGGAGGCTGTGCCATTGACCCTTACATCTACCACATAAAGCAGCCACCATGCAGAGATATGGAAAGAAATCAAGTGTGAAAAAATGGGGGAAAAAAGACGACTAGACATAGAGTTCAAAACCACAATTATAAGGCTTTTCAAGAGGCTCCTAGAAAAGGCCGATGAACTTAATGAGAACTACAAGGAAATAAACCAGATCAATGAGGAAATAAACAAGACCAACCAGGAAATAAAGGAAAGCTACAAGGAAATGAATGAGACTTACAAGGAAATGAATGAGACCTACAAGGAAATGAACAAGACATATGAGGATATGAACAAGACCCTCGCGGATATGAAAAAGAACCAACTAGAAATCAAGCATACACGGACTGAAATAAAAAATATTACACAAAGTCCTAAAAGCAGTCCAGAGGGCCACAAGAACCAAGTCAAAGATTTGAAATACAAAGAAGCAAAATCCACTTGGCTGGAAAAGCAAGAAACAAAAAGAATCCAGATAATTGAAGATAGTGTAAGGGGCCTCTGGGACAACCTCAAGCATGCCAACATCCGAATTATTGGGGTGCCAGAAAAAGAGAGAGAGCAAGTTAATGAAAACCTACTTGAAGAAATAGTGACTGAAAACTTCCCCCACCTGGTGAAAGAAACTGACTTAAAAGCCCAAGAAGTACACAGAACCCCAAAATATAGGAATCTAAAGAGGACCACACCAAGACACATCATAATTAAAATGCCAAGAGCAAAAGACAAAGAGAGAATATTAAAAGCAGCAAGAGAAAAACAGTTGGTTACCTACAGGGGAGCACACATACGATTCTCAGCAGATTTCTCAACAGAAACGATGCAGACCAGACGTGAGTGGCAAGAAATATTCAAAATAATGAATAGCAATGTTATACAAGCAAGATTACTCTATCCAACAAAGCTATCATTCAGAATTGAAGATCAGATAAAGTGCTTTGCAGACAAGAAAAAGCTAAAGGAGCTCACCACCACCAAACCAATATTATATGAAATGCTGAAAGACGTTCTTTAAGAAGAGGAAGAAGAAAAAGGTAAAAATATAAATTATGAATAACAAATACACATCTAGCAACAAATGAATATAAAAATCAAGTGAATTAATAATCTGATGAACAGGATAAACTGGTGAATAGAACAGAATCATGGACATAGAGAGGGAATGGACTGACAAATCTTGAGGAGAACAGGGTTGTGGGAAGTACAGCAAGAGACTGGACAAAAATCTTGCAACAATGGGAGAGGACAGTGGGGAGCAGGAGGTGAGGGTGGAGGGTGGGATGGGTACAGGGTGGAGGGGAGCTATAAGGGAATAGAAAAGGGGGAACAACGTAATTAATAAACTGAACAATAAAGATTAAAAAAATAAAAAAAATTAAAAAAGATTAAGGAAATATTTCCTTGACCATCACCTCAATTCTGTATAAATGCACTGTCTTCTACCCTCTAGGTTATTGCTAGATATTTTTATCTTTGTGTGTGTGTGTGTGTGTGTGCGCGTGCGTGTGTGTGTTTTACATAAATGGAACATCTTATATGACAGTATATGTTATTTATATAGTTGTATATAATGTTTTATATCTGTATAAATACATACATGTTTTACATAAAGAAAATGCATACAGTTAAATTAGCATATTTTAACAGAAGTGGTATTATATTATTCTACATCTCCTCTAATCTGTTGTAAGTATGCATTTATGTTTGTAACACAAATGTGACTCATTACTTTTTGTTATTGGTGTTTTATTCATCTGATCAACATATGTTTTCTCCACTATTTTATTTTATTATTTTTATTTATTTATTTATTTATTTACTTGTCACTTTTTTAAAATCTTTATTGTTCAGTATATTAATTACATTGTTCCCTTTTTCCCCCTATAGTTCCCCTCCACGTGGTACCCATCCCACCCTCCGCCCTCACCCCCCTCCACTGTCCTATCCCATTGTTGCATGATTTTTGTCCAGTCTCTTGCTGCACTTCCCACACCCCCTTTCTCCCCAAGAGTTGTCAGTCCATTCCCTCTCTATGTCCGTGATTCTGATACATTCACCAGTTTATCCTGTTCATCAGCTTATTAATTCACTTGATTTTTAGATTCATTTGTTGATAGATGTGTATTTGTTGTTCCTAATTTACACTTATATCTTTTTCTTCTTCCTCTTCTTAAAGAATATCTTTCAGCATTTCATATAATATTGCTTTGGTGGTGATGAACTCCTTTAGCTTTTTCTTATCTGCGAAGCACTTTATCTGACCTTCAATTCTGCATGATAGCTTTGCTGGATAGAGTAATCTTGGTTGTAGATTCTTACTGTTCATCACTTTGAATATTCCTTGCCACTCCCGTCTGGCCTGCATCGTTTCTGTTGAGAAATTCGCTGACAATCGTATGGGTGCTCTCTTATAGGTAACCAACTGTTTTTCTCTTGTTGCTTTTAATATTCTCTCTTTGTCTTTTGCTCTTGGCATTTTAAATTATGATGTGCCTTGGTGTGTTCCTCTTAGGGTTCCTATATATTGGGGTACGGTGAGCTTCTTGGACTCCTAAGTCAATTTCTTTCACCAGGTGTGGGAAGTTTTCGGTCCCTATTTCTTCAAATAGGTTTTCATTGTCTTGGTCTCTCTCTTTTTCTGGCACCCCTATAATTCGGATGTTGGTATGCTTGAGGTTGTCCCAGAGGCCCCTTACACTATCTTCAATTTTTTGGATTTTTTTGGTTTCTTGCTTTTTCAGCTGAGTGGATTTTACCTCCTTGTATTTCAAATCTTTAACTTGGTTCTTAGGGTACTCCAGAGCACTTTTAGGTCTTTGTATAAAATTTTTTATTTCAATCAGTGTATGCTTAATTTCTGGTTGGTCCTTTTTCATATCCTTGAGAGTCTCCTTTATATCCTTGAGAGTCTCCTTTATTTCCACGTTGGTCTTGATCACTTCCTTGCAGGTCTCGTTCATATCCTTGAGGGTCTCGTTCATTTCCTTGTAGGACTCATTCATTTCCTTTGCAGTCTTGCTTAATTCCTTATAGGCAGCCGTCTTGTGTGTTGGAGTAATGATCAATCTGTAAATTACTCTTTTATTAGATAGGATAGAGGCCTGGTGCATGGGTCGGGGTCAGCTGGTTTGCCCTAAAGAGTGTCCCAGATCAGGGTGGGGGCTTCCTTGGGGTGAGGGGCAGCCTGTGCGAGGGGCATGTGAAGGTTTTCAGGCCTGCCACACCCACCAAGAAACCCAAGTGGAGGCCCTGGGATCTGGGATTAATTTATGTCTATAATTGAAACTTTGTAGCCTGGAGCAGAGCCAAGCCTTCTGCTTGCTCTGGGGTGGCAGCCATTTCTGTTTGAAACTTTTAGCCTAGAGTGGAGGCCTAGGCCAACAATGGCAGACTGAAAGCTTGGCTTCCTCTGTTGCCAGGGGAACCCAAGCCTCTGTTCTCTTCAGCTCAGTGGCTGCTGCCAATTCTGTATCTTTTATAATTGAAACTTTGTAACATTGAGTGGAGGCCCAGGGAGGCAGAAAGCTTGGCTTCCTCTGTTGCCAGGGAAACCCAAGCCTTCCTCCTGCTCTCAGTTGTGGCAGCCACCTTGGTTGGGGTTTATTTGCATAATCTGCTCCTGATTGGCTGTTGGGCATGGCTGTGGGTGTAGCTTGTGGGTGTGGTGAATGTACAGTCAAATTTGCATATTAATCTTTTATTAGACAGTATTGGTCCCACTGAATGATTCAGAATAATATCATTTTAAGATCAGCTGATTAGCAACTTTGATTTTATCTGTAATCTTAATTCTGTTTTGTCATGTAATGTAACATCTTAGCAGGTTATGGGAAATAAAACATGAAAATCTTTGGGGGAAGCATTATTTTACATACCTCACCCCCTCCCAAATCACTGTCTTTCCACTGTAACAGAATAACAAGTAGCCAAAGGAATAGATCAACTAGTTTAGAAAATGAGGCTGATAAGAGACCTTCCTACTACAGCTTGGGTTATACCCTGAGCTCCAATTATATTCTCATTTACTGGAAGAGTCATTGTATTATAAAAATTCCTGTGCTTTCTGAATGTTAATAGAGATCCAGGGTTTTAAACTGCACACAACCCATTTTCCCAAATGGAGAACCTGCCATAAAGTCATTCAAACACAAAGTAGTTGTGTAAAGACATATGTGCATATTTTCTGGGTGCTTATATGATCTAATCCAAAAATATAGGATCACAGAAATATAGGATGTGAGAATTGGAAAAGACATCAAACACCTGCTAATACAAATCTCTCATTTCACAAGTGAGACAACTGAGGCCAAAGAAGTAAAATAGCCCATTCCAGGTCATATATGAGGAGAATTGTAGTGTAGTACTCACTACTGGGTCTAATTTCACCTAAGTAAGCTGTCATTTCTGAAAGCAGTGAAGGTTTTTTTTAATCCCTTAAGTCATATCATGTAGATGACTACTTCTTCCAGTCAGTGTTTAAGTCAGTAACCATAGGGGCATTTTCTACTACAGTTCCTTGAGAATGAAAACAAAAAGTATTGTTATAAGAACAAAAAGATTTGTATATCTATATCTCTATATCTACCTATTGATAGATATAGAGATAGCTGAGTAGATATATATGATAGATAGATGATAGCAGATGATGATAGATGATAGATAGATAGATAGATGATAGATAGATGATAGAAAAATAGATAGATAGATAGATAGATAGATAGACAGACAGACAGACTGATCTTGGGAACAAGACTAGGAGGAGTAAACATTCTGTATAAGAGAGTTGGTTCTTTTCCTGTTAAAATGGGTGAGATAGAATTGACTGAAAACTTTGCTCAAGAGTTCTGAATTCAGGAGAAGCAAAGATGGCGGCATAGGTGAACACCTATTGTTCTGCCCCGCGCAACGATTTAGGAACTACAACATAACAGCAGAACAGACAGCACCCAGAATCGCCAGAAAGCTGGCTGAATGAAAACTCCACTAACTGGAGTGGAGGTGGGACACTGAGACTCAGAAGCAGCGGGAGCGCAGTCTTTCAGACAGAAACAGGTTAGGAGCCATCTTGGTCGCGCGCGCACGGGCTGGGGCTGGAGCAGCAACACCCGTCCCACTGCCCGGATTACCCAGCACCAGGCGAGATCCATCACACTGCCCGGATCCCCCAGCGCCAGGCGAGATCCGGCCGAGGTCCTTCCCACTGCCTGGATCCCCCAGTGCTGGGCGAGGTCCGGCCGAGATCTGGAGGACGCACCCTGGAAGCGGGGCACGGCAGAGGCTTCTGAACTGCGAGTTTCCGCAAAAGGGTCACCCAAACCCGCGACTTGCCCCCTGGAAACTTGTCTCCTGGTTCTGGAAACCATTTATTTTTACAATCCTGGGCTAGACTTTTGGTGTGCAGGCACATTTGGGGAAAGGCGCAGTGGTCTGGCAAGGGGAAGAGACTAGCGGCTTTCTCTTGGAGGTGTCTGCAGCCATCCCCATCCAACAGAGACCCACGCGCGCGAGCACCGCATAGGACCCAGCTGCCGCTGCCGCGCAGCTCAGAGACTCCGCCCATCCAACCTGAACACAGTCTCCTTTCACAGCCAATTGGCCTGGAGGTCAAACCCTCCTAGGGCTAACAACAACAGGCTGGGTTTAAATTAAAAAATACTGAATACAACCCATAAAGGATTGCAGTAAGAGCACCCACCTCAGGTAACTGGGGAGGCTGAGCCACTGTCCCTTTGAAGATATCCACCACATAAAGCAGCCACCATGCAGAGACATGGAAAGAAATCAGGTGTGAAAGAAATGGAGGAGAAAAGACTACGAGACATAGAGTTCAAAACCACGGTTATAAGGCTTTTCAAGAGGCTCCTACAAAAGGCTGATCAACTTAATGAGAATTTCCAGGAAATAAACAAGACCAACCAGCAAATGAATGAGAATTACAAGGAAATGAATGAGAACCTCAAGCAAATGAATGAGACCCTCAAGGAAATGAACAAGGCCTCTGAGGATACGAACCAGACCCTCACGGATAAAAAAAAAAGGACCAACTAGAAATCAAGCTTACACAGACTGAAATAAAAAATAATACACAAAGTCCTAAAAGCAGTCCAGAGGGCCACAAGAACCAAGTCAAAAATTTGAAATACAAAGAAGCAAAATCCACTCAGCTGGAAAAGCAAGAAACAAAAAAATTCAGATAATTGAAGATAGCGTAAGGAGCCTCTGGGACAACCTCAAGCATGCCAACATCCGAATTATTGGGGTGCCAGAAAAAGAGAGAGAGCAAGTTAATGAAAATCTACTTGAAGAAATAGTGACTGAAAACTTCCCCCACGTGGTGAAAGAAACTGACTTAAAAGCCCAAGAAGTACACAGAACCCCAAAATATAGGAATCTAAAGAGGACCACACCAAGACATATCATAATTAAAATGCCAAGAGCAAAAGACAAAGAGAGAATATTAAAAGCAGCAAGAGAAAAACAGTTGGTTACCTACAGGGGAGCACCCATACGATTGTCAGCAAATTTCTCAACAGAAACGATGCAGGCAAGACGCGAGTGGCAAGAAATATTCAAAATAATGAAGAGCAAGAATCTACAACCAAGATTACTCTATCCAGCAAAGCTATCATTCAGAATTGAGGATCAGATAAAGTGCTTCGCAGATAAGAAAAAGCGAAAGGAGTTCATCACCACCAAACCAGTATTATATGAAATGCTGAAAGATATTCTTTAAGAAGAGGAAGAAGAAAAAGGTAAAAATATAAATTATGAACAACAAATACACATCTATCAACAAATGAACATAAAACTCAAGTGAATTGATAGGCTGATGAACAAGATAAACTGGTGACTATAACAGAAACATGGTCATAGAGAGGGAATGGACTGACAATTCTTGGGGAGAAAAGTGTTGTGGGAAGTACAGCAAGAGATTGGACAAAAATCTTGCAACAATGGGAGAGGACATTGGGGAGGGGGAGGTGAGGGTGGAGGGTGGGATAGGTACAGGGTGGAGGGGAGATATAGGGGGATAAAAAAGTGAAACAATGTAATTAATAAACTGAACAATAAAGAAAAAAAGAAAAAAAAGAGTTCTGAATTCAGTAACAGAAGGAATCACTGAATATAAGATAGGAGAAAGCTGGTGTTTGGTTGTTTAATATAAAACAGTGTCACCCAAAGCTGCCTTGGGAGATTGTGAGCTCTCAGTTATTGGAGGCATCCAAGCATAGTTTGTATAATCATTAGTAAAGAAATCTGTATTTGGAGTTTTCACTTTTATTTTGCCAAGAACCTTTTCTTCTAATGTAAGTATACATGGTTGCTTAACCCAGAATATAAAGCATGTAAATGAAACTCTTTAGAGCCCTGTGATGCAACTTAATCTGGAAGCAAACATGTTCCATGCCTTCTGAAGATTTGAAGGTCAGATGCTTAGAGTAAAAGGTCTGGGCCAGTTATAATGGGTAAATTAAAATAGCAGACAGCTGGCAGTTATATATACACAGGACTTTTGGAACAGGCAGTGAAATTATCAGGTATAATTTCAATATTAAATCTGGAAAAGTCTCACCAAAGTCATCTTCCTGAACATGAGGATTATAAATCCAGCTGTTTTCTAGTGGAATTTTGCTAACCATGAGGCCTAGCTCAAAGGTTGTCTTATTCTTTCTTTTGTTTATCATGCATGCATTAATTCATCTAATAAGTATTTATTGAGCACCAAGTCTATATTAAGTGCTATGCTAGGTTCTGAGGCTACAATGGAAAACAAGAAAGAAGTGATCCTTAACCTCAGAGCTTCCATTATAATCTATGAAGACAGGCAGTGAGATAAGAAGCTTCAGTAAACTGTTACTAAATATGCATGGGAACACCTGGAAGGAGCACATAACTCAGAAACACAGGAAGTCAAAGAAGATTTCTTGGAGAAAGGAAATTCTAAGCTGTTACCCAATGATGAATGGAAAGAAAAATAGGGATAAAAGTGTTTGAGTTAGATGAACAACATATAAGGGCTGGAGGTAAGAAAAAGCACATAGTACCCTGGAAAACTAACATACTGAACTATGGTATGGGTGGAGCACAGAGTATGAAGTGAAGAAGGGCAAGCTATGAGCTAGAAATATTAGGAGGGAGCAGGTCATGAAGGGTCTTATAGCCTTGTTAAAAAGTTAGACCTTTATCCTAGTGACAATGAGACATCACTAATTTTTAATGTAACATTTACATGCTTTTATATTATACACTGGTGGCCCAGTGCATGAAATTTGTGCATGGGGGGTGGGTTGTCCCTCAGCCCGGCCTCTGAATCCTCTCCAATATGGGACTCCTTGGGTAATGTCCGATTGCCAGTTTAGGCCTGATCAAACAGGCAGTCAGACATCGCTCTCACAATCTAGAACTGATGTCTCCTAACTACTCATCTGCCTGCCTGCCTGATTGCCTCTAACCACTTTGCCTGGTGGCCTGCTTGCCCCCAACTGCCCTCCTTCTGGCCTGCTCACTCCAGCCTGGCCTCCCCACTGGCCTGCTCACCCCTAAATGACCCCTTGCCAGCCTGCTCACCCCCAACTGCCCCCATGCCAGCTTAATCACCCTCAATGCCCCCCCCCCCCACTGTCCTGGTCAACCACAACTGCCATCCCCTCTTGGACCCTAACTGCCTCTACCTCAGCCCTGCCACTATAGCTTTATCCAGAAGAACATCCGGAAGGTCTCCTGGAAGGTCTTCCAGTCTAATTATCATATTACCCTTTTATTAATATAGATGAGGCCTGGTACACAGGTGGAGGTTGGCCCTGAAGGGTGTCCAAGAGCAGGTTGGGGGTTCTCTTGGGGGGTGGGACAGCCTGGGCAAGGGGCTTGTGGTAGTTTGAAAGCTAGCCACACCCCAATTGCAGTAGGGGTCCCCATTGGGGAGAGCATGGCCAGCCTGGGTGAAGGACTGAGGGCTGCTTTCAGGCTGGTCACATCCCCTTCTGGGTGGAGGTCCCCGCTGATGTGCCTGGCCAGCCTGGGTGAGGGGCTGATGGCTGTTTGCAGACTGGCCATGCCCCCCCCCCCCAGCGGGGACCCTCACCCCATGGGGGTGTGGCCAGCCTGGGTAAGGGCCTGAGGGCCATTTGAAGGCCCCTCCCTTGGCAGCCACCCAGGTGACCCAAGCCTCTCACATGCTCAGGCCTGCTCTGTGGCTGCTGCCCACAAGCCCCTCCTTCAGTGGCTGGCACAGGTGTAGCACATGGGGCCAAATATGGTGGGAATTTCCCTTTTCCGCTTCCAGCACCAGGAGAGAGATGAAACCGGTTCTGAATGGAGGTGGCTGGGGATTGAGAAATAATCAAAGAATAGAAGAATAGAAGAGTGATTTCTGCTGGGCTTACTTTGGGCACGAGACCAAGGGAGCTGACGGAGCTGGGAGATCTGTGCATGAAATAAAGTCCATGGCTGTTGGAGCTGGTAAATGTGGAAGAGGGCCCTCGGAGCTGATGGCAGAGGAAATTCCTAGAAAGCAACCCATTGGGACCTGACAGAAGAGGGAAGCCCAAAAATTTTCGCAGGGTCCTGGCTGCTAAACCCAAGGGGGAAAGGGATTTGCGCAGACATACATCCAGAACCTGAATTCCCACACTTGCATTTTTTCCTCTAATAATCTGAGCTTCTGAGTGCTAAACCAGGATTGTGGGATCCCCTGGTGGGGGATAACCTGGGAAACTGCAAGGAAGAACTATTTTTGGAGCCTGGAGAGAAAAGTCAGCAATCTCCATTAGAGAGGCAGCTCTGGGGCAGCCCATCCCCACAAATCAGTATTGAATACCACAGGGATAGCGGAATTTTAGTTCAGGCTAGAGAGTACCAATAGAGCCAGATGTAAATCCAGAAACACTGCCACCCAGTGTCTGAGTCACAAATTGACTCTTGCACAACACAAATTAAGGAATTAATTTTATTTTCTCTTTATTCTACTTTGGGATTAGTGTTCTACAGTCTATTCTCATTTACCCTTTAGTATATTTTTAGACTACTTCAACTTCACCTTTATGCCACCACTCTCTTGCTAAGCTTTCCCTATTTAGTGCCTTGTTTCCCTTACACATTTCCTGCTTTATATTTACCTTATTCTTTCATTTTACCCCCTGTTAAAATTTCACCCCACTTATATATCTAATCTCCAACCACCTACTCCAAGTCCATAGATACCTCTCACTTCTCTGACTTCACTATCCTAAATTGTTTTTCACTCTGTCCTGTTGTTGTTGTTTACTTGACTGATGACTATATCGATTTTTTATGCAAGTTTGTGAGATGGGTTTGCTTATTCTCTTCTTTTGGTTTGTTTTGTGGGGTTTTTTAAAATGTTGTTTTTTGTTTTGCTGTTCTCCTTTGCATAGTTTCTTTAATATACTATTGCTTCCGTGTTCCCTCACCTTTCTTGTTATTAGTAGTTGTATGTAATTTGTATCAATCTCCAGGTACTTGTTGCTGGCTTTTGTTCAGATTAATGACTGTCCTATAGGAGTTTGCATCCCACATTTATAGTTTATTCCCCTTTTCTACTTTCTTTCTTCTTCTTCTATTTTTTTTACTTCTTCCCCTTTTCCCAATATCATTTTGGTATTCCTGTCTTTCTGGGTGTGTGTGTGTGTGTGTGTGTGTGTGTGTGTGTGTGTGTGTGTGTTTTCTCTTTATTCTTTCTCAACTATCTCCAAATTTGCCTTTCTGATAGTATTTGGCGTTACAAATAGTATGGCTACATTCATGTTAAGTGCCTGGTGAGTTGCAACTGCTTATGTTGTATTTTGTGCATTTAAATCAGCGCAGGAGAGTGAGAACTACATAACCAGATACACAGAGAAGAGAGACCATGAGGAGACAAAGAAATAGCCAACATATGAAAGAAAAATAAGCCTCACCAGAGAAGGAGGTAAAAGAAATGAAAGTTAGCAACCTGTCAGAGAAAGAATTCAGAGAAATGGTGATAAGGTGGTGGAAAAGAATGGAAGACAAATTTGACAATATGAGTAAGATCCAAGAGGAAATGAAGAAGAGCCAAGAAGAAATGAAAAGTAACATCACTGAAGTAAAGAACTCAATAGAAAGCATCAAGAGTAGACTAGAAGAAGCAGAGAACCGCATAAGTGAGCCAGAAGAAAAGGTAAGAAAAAATACCCAAGTAGAGCAGCTTCTAGAAAAAAAAAGCAGGGGGAGAGCCTAAGGGAACTTTGGGACAACATGAAACAAAACAACATTTGTATAATAGGGCTTTCAGAAAGACAGGAAACTGAAACTGAGCAAGGAATAACAAACATGTTGGAAGAAATAATGACAGAAAACTTTCCTGATATAGGAAAGAAAAACCCCACACAAATCCAAGAAGCTCACAGAGTCGCAAGCAAAATGAACCCCAAAAGACCTACGCCAAGGCACATTATAATTAAATTGGCAAACACCATTGACAAAGTGAGAATCTTAAAATCTGCCAGAGAGAGACAGAAAGTCACCTACAAAGGAATGCCCATCAGATTAGCAAGTGATTTCTCAACAGAAATTATCAGGCCAGAAGTGTATGGAATGAAATATACAAAATCATGCAAAGGAAGGGTCTGAATCCTAGAATACTGTACCCATCAAGGCTAACAATCAAAATTGTAGCTTCACAGACAAAAAAAGGTCTAAGGGAATTCATTACCACCAAACCAGCAATGAAAGAAATGCTAAAGGGTCTGCTGTAAAACGAAATAGGAAGCAAAGAAGGAACACAGGGGTAAAGAACAAAAATGGCAACAAATAAGTACCTATCAATAATAACTTTAAATGTAAATGGATTAAATGCTCCAATCAAAAGACATAGGGTAATGTACTGGATAAGAAAACATGACCCATGTATCTGCTGTCTACAAAAAATCCACCTCAAAAAAAAAAAAAAAAAGACGCACACAGACTGAGGGTGAAGGATGGAAAATGGTTCTACAGGAGAATGGAAAGGGAAAAAAGCTGGGGTAACAATACTTATATCCGACAAATTAGATCTCAAAGTGAAGGACATAACAAGAGGTAAAGAAGGCCACTTCATAATACTAAAGGGAGGAATCCAAGAAGAAGAAATAACTCTGGTAAACATATACACACCCAATACAGGAGCACCCAAATACTACAAAAAGCTCCTGGATGATATCATGGGAAAGATAAACAGCAATACGATCATAGTAGAAGACGCTAATACCCTACTATCAAAATTGGACAAATCCTAAAAAAAAAAATCAGTAAAGAAACATCAATCCTCAATGATTCACTAGACCAGATAGAATTGACATCTTCAGATCATTTCACTCCAAAGCCACAGAATATACATTCTTTTCAAGTGCCCATGGGTGATTATCAAAGATAGACCACTGTTGTTAGACCATACGTTGTGTCATAGGCAATGTCTCTCCAAATTCGAAAAGATAGAAATTGTATCAAGCATATTCTCAAATCACAGTGGCATAAAGCTGGAAATCAACTACAATAGAAACAATCCAAAGAAATCAAACACAAAGAGAGAAAACAGCATGCTATTAAAAATGACTGGGTTACTAGAGAGATCAAGGAAGAAATAGAAAACATCATGGAAACAAATAACAACAATAGCAAAGCAATCCAAAATCTATGGGACACTACGAAAACAGTTTTGAGAGGGAAGTTCATAGCTCTACAATCCAACTGCATAAAATAAAAAACAGCGACAATAAATTAACACAACTCAAAGAGTTAGAAAGAGAGCAAAAAGAAAAGCCCAGTGTAAGTAGAAGGAAGGAAATAGTAAAGATCAGAGCAGACATAAATGACATAGAGACCAAAGAAACAATAGGGAACATCAACAAAACCAAGAGCTGGTTCTTTGAAAGGATAAACAAGATTGAGGAACTGCTAGCCAGACTCACCAAGAAGCAAAGAGAGAGGACCCTAATAAATAAAATCAGAAATGAAAGAGGTGAAAAAACAACAGACCCCATTGAAATACAAAGGATTGTTAAAAAAAAAATACTATGAACAACTCTACTCCAACAAACTGGACAACCTGGAGGAAATGGATATATTCCTAGAAAAATATAACCTTCCAAAACTCAATCAGGAAGAATCTAAACAGCTCAGTAGACCAATAAATATGGAAGAAGTCAAAGCAATCATCAAAAAGCGTCCAGCAAACAAAAGCCCAGGGTGAGAAGGCTTCACAGGGGAGTTTTACCAAACATTCAAGGAAGAACTAAAACCTATACTCCTCAGACTATTCCAAAAAATTCAAGAGGATGGAACACTTCCAAACTCCTTCTATGAAGCTAGCATCACCCTAATATCAAAACCAGATAAAGACGACACAATGAAAGAGAATTACAGGACAATATCCCTCATGAATATAGATGCGAAAATACTCGAAAAAATTCTAGCATCGGATCCAGTAGTACATCAGAAAGATCATACACCATGACCAAGTAGGATTTATCCCAGGAATGCAAGGATGGTACAATATCCGCAAATCAATAAATGTGAAACATCACATAAAATATTGAGAGATAAAAATCACATAGTTATATCAATTGATGCAGAAAAAGCATTTGACAAAATCCAACACCCTTTCTTGATAAAAGCTCTCAACAATGTAGGAATAGAAGGATCATACCTAAACATAATAAAAGCCATATAATGATAAACACACAACAAACATCAGACTCAATGGGCAAAAACTACAACCATTTCTCCTAAGAACAGGAACAAGGCAGGGATGTCTACTTTCACCCCTCCTGTTTGACATAGTACTGGAAGTATTAGCCATTGCAATTAGAAAAGAAGGAGAAATACAAGGCATCCAAATTGCAAAAGAAGAGGTAAAGCTATCCTTATTTACAGATGACATGATATTGTACATAAAAAATCTGAAAGACTCCATCAAAAAACTAATAGACTTAATAAATGACTTCAGCAACTTAGCAGGCTACAAAATTAACGCCAAGAAATCTATGGCATTCCTATACACTAATAGTGAACTCACAAAAAGAGAGACTGAAAAAGCAATCCCATTTACCATCATACCAAAAAAATTAAGTTACCTAGGAATAAACTTAACTAAGGAGGTAAAAGACCTATTCCGGGAAAACTACAGCACACTAAAAAAAGAGGTAGAGAAAGATGTAAACAGGTGGAAGAACATACCATGTTCACAAATTGGTAGAATCAACATCATCAAAATGTCCATACTACCCAAAGCAATCTATAAATTTAATGCACTCCCCTTTAAAATACCAGCGGCATATTTCACAGATGCAAAAAAACCTCCAAAAATTCATCTGGTATAAAAAAAGACCCTGAATAGCCACAGTATTCATGAGAAAGAAGCACAAAGTCAGTGGGATTTCAATAGCAGATTTCAAAGCTACTGTTCTCAAAACAGCCTGGTACTGGCACAAGAACAGACATATAGATCAGTGTAATACAATAGAGAATCCAGATATCAACCCAAACTACTATGCTCAATTCATCTTTTACAAAAGAGAAATAAACATAGAATGGAGTCAAGATAGTCTCTTCTATAAATGGTGCTGTGAAAATTGGACAGGTATTTGCAAAAAAAAAAAAAATGAAACTAGATCACCAACTTACACCATACACAAAAATAAAGTCAAAATGGATACATGATTTAAACATAAGATGGGAAACAATAAAAATATTAGAGGAACCCACAGGAAGAAAAATCTCAGACATATGGTGAAAGAACTTCTTCAGTGACACCGCTCCTATGGCAATGGAAGCTAAAGAGAAAATAAACAACTGGGACTACATCAAAATAAAAAGCTTTTGCACAGCTAAAGAAACCATCAACAAAACAGCAAGAAAACGCACTGTATGGGAGAACATATTTGCAAACGTTATCAGTGATAAAGTTTTAATCTCACGCATCTACAGGCAACTCATACAACTTAATAAAAGAAGGACAAATGATCCAATAAAAAAAAATGGGCAACAGACTTAAAAGGACTCTTTTCGAAAGAAGACAAAAGGAAGGCCCAGAGACACATGAAAACCTGTTCAAAGTCACTAATTATCTGAGAGATTCAAGTCGAAACATCACTGCGGTACCATCTCACACCAGTCAGAATGGCTTATATAAACAAATCAACGAACGACAAGTGCTGGCGAGGATGCGGAGAAAAAGGAACTGTTGTGCACTGCTGGTGGGATTGTGGACTGGTGCAGCCACTTTGGAAAACAGTATGGAGTTTCCTCAAAAAACAAACAAACAAACAAACAAACAAACAAACAAAAAACGAAATATGGAGCTGCCATTTGACCCAGTGATCCCACTTCTAGGAATATATCCTAAGAAGGTAGAAACACGAATTACAAAGACTATATGCACCCATATGTTTATAGCAGCACAATCTACCATAGCTAAGATTTGGAAACAGCTTAAGTGCCCATCAGACCATGAGTGGATTGATTAAAAATCTAAGGTACATCTACACTATGGAATACTACAATGCGGTAAAAAAGAAGGAGCTCTTACCATTTGCAACAACATGGATGGAGCTGGAGAGCATTATGCTAAGTGAAATTAGCCAGGCAAAGAAAGATAAATAATATCACATGATCTCACTCATTTGTGGAATATAATGAACGACATAGACTGATGAACAAGGACAAATCCAGAGACTGAGAAAAGTCCATCAGAATGTCAAATCTCAGTGTAAGTGGCAGGTGGTGGGAGTGAGGGGGAAAGTCAATATATTTGACCTCTTAAACTAAGGTAAGTAATTTGTGTTTTTACATCCCTGACAAAGTTTATATAAAGTTATTTAAAAAATTGGCAGCTAGTTTGAGATTGAGTTGACATGGCCTAGAGCTTGTCATCTCCTATGGACACCAGTCCGTAGGCTAGGCCCCCCTTAACCTCCTGTGACACCATAATACCCTTACATGATATTATTCTACAATGTCATTATAATTTTTGATATTTGACAGCAGCATATTATACAATTATCCCAAAGAAACTTACAAACTAATTCTTTGAATGTTTGGCAGCAATTTTTAAAAGAATAGGAAAGAAATTAATCCCTTTCAGAAGCAATTAAGGCATGGGAAGGCACTTGAGAATTCTATATTGGCCCCTCTTGCCCTTTTTGCCAAGAGGGACCCTCTTCCTACAATCCAAATACACAAAGCTGTTTCCTGAGCTTTCAGTTCAAGCTATGGTTGAATCCTCTGGGCGACTGGCACCATTGATCTGTCTCTTGCCCAATGGTGTGATCTGGGTCCTCTCTGGAGAAGAAACCTGGGTGCCCTGAGAATATGTGATTAGTACCGGGACCCCGCCAGCAGGCGAGGTGACTCCAAGGCAGGTGCTGGGCGTGGAGGCCACGGGGACATGGACTACAAATTAGACAGAACTGAACCTCACATCACCCTGTTTGACCCCAGAGGATGGCTGGTTAGCCATAGACGGGTAAGATTCCTCAGGGAAAGAACAACCTAAGACAGCACAGTCACAGAGGGGCCTACAGTAGAGTACTAAAAGATCAACAAAGGTGGGGCATAGACCCTCACCCACTAACCTTGCAGGGTCCTGAACTCTCATCCCTACTGATAGAGATCTCCTGCCCCCAGGGCTGCTTCATCTCCTACGCACAGCTCAGATAGGGGCCCAGGTTGCAGACAGAGACTCGGCCAGCAACAGCTGCTCTATATAAAAATGCATTCTAGTACCAGGAATGCTCAGGGCCTACTCAAGAATGCAAATAATCCTTTCCACTAATATTTACAGGGTTAACTAAGATTTTTGTTTGAGTTTTAAAATTGACAGTAAAATAGTAATCAAGTTTTCAGGTTAATGTAAATTGGCCATGTGAAATAAGTGAATACTCAAGAAAATTTAAGTGTACTTGACAAAAAGCTATTCTTAAAACATTAAGTAAAATATCTATTAGTGGTTCACCTCACTGTAAAATTGCCTAACATCCAAAGAACCTAAAGCAGTAATACTTGTGTGCAAAAATTAAAATTTAAAATTACCAAGACTGCAATATAAAATTTCCAAAACCTCCATTAATCAAAAAATCGAGGAATAGTAGCATAATATCATGTAAGAAAAAATATCCTGTAAGTAAAATACATCTAGAAAATTCCTACTTCACAAAAGTAACTTCCATTTGTAATGCCAAGACCAGGACACCCCAGAAAAACTCACATGGTGTCAAAATGAGCCAAAGGAAAATCATTTGCCCAAAAATAAAAAGAATCCCAAGTCTAATTTGCAGAGAGGATCCCTTTGTTAACGTTTGGTCGAGAATGTGTTTGTGTATTTTCAGAGAACAACTCCAAGACCATGTGGGTTCCTGCAGCAGTGAGGAATGGATGGGTCTGTTCCAGTTACGAGGATGGTGCAGAGATGGGGGACACTGATGACACCTTGCCATGCTAGCAGTCAGCAGCTGTACGTTGCTCCAGTTGGCCCAGGACCAAACCAGGTAGGATGGAACCTGCATTGCCACAATGTGTCCACCATTTGGATACAATTGCTGACTTGTACACATAAAGAATTATTTGACATTGAAACTGGCACTCAGAACTGTTGGACATTGAAACTGAGACTCAAACATTTTTTGTTCTTATACATTTATATCTAGCATGCAGATACAAGATATTTTTGAAGAAAAGAAACAGGGGAGAGCGATTAATATAGAGGCAGGGAGTCATTGAACACAATGTCAAGCTACAGGGCTAAGGCTGGGGAGGGGGTGGCGGGTGCTGTGGGAGGTCAACTGAAGGACTTGTATGCATGCATAGGAGCATAACTAATGGAAGCAAGACACTGGGTTGGGGGGGCAAGTGGGGACATGTGCTGGAAGGTAGGAGAGGCTGAGGAGAGGACAATGGGGGGAAAAGGAAAACATATGTACTACTATTAAATCTAAGTTATACTGCAAAAAGATATAAAAAATATATTTCAAAAAAGAAGAATAGAAGAAGCAGAAACAGAAACAAAAGCTGGGGCTGGGTGGGACGCTGTCTTCTCTCTGATGGAGAGACAGGGACTCAGAGCCCACACAGCAAGTTTATTTTATACGCCCCAAATACCAGGAAGTTACACCAAAAGTTAAGATCAAAGAGATTATTTGCATTCTTGAATAGCCTAAGCATTCTTGGTGCCTGACTGGATTTACATCTCAAAAGCCCACTATGGTCACCTGGGCAAAGGTGAGAGCCAAACTGATAACAAGTCAGCCTTTTTGGTGAAACGTATTCCCGGGGCATGACTCTGCCTATTGCCTTGAGTTCAGCTGACAATGATTAAATAAATGCCCATGTGCTTCCCAGGGTGCCCTCTATACCCAGGCAGGTGGGAAACTTGGGTTCCTCTGTCACCAGCGGAGACCCAAGCCTCCTTCCTGCTCTGGCTGGCTCCTTGGCCACTGCCATCTTTGTTCCACTATTTTGCATACTCACTCCTGATTGGTTGGTGGGAGTCTTGAAGTGATGGTCTATTTACATATTTCTCTTTTATTAGTGTAGGTTTTATTAGTGCAGATAGAAATACAAAGAAAGAAAGAAACAGGAATTCATACATACACTTCCAAATAACCTTAAAAAAACACTTCAAAATGAAAAATGAAAGTCACCTTCCTCCCACTAGGTACTCTCTCTAAAGGAAACCACTGGTAAAAATATTTCTCTGTGTCTTTTTTCCAGAAAAAAATATTATCTCATATAAGTGTATATATTGAAGTATGTGTCCCTGTGTGTAGCAAATGCAAAATGCTCATTATTCTGTACTTTGCCTTTAACATGATGATATATCTTGGAGATATTTCTATATGTGCATTTGCACACACAAACACAAAACACAAGGAACATTTGACCAGTTTGAATGTCATTTTTACACAGGGGCCTTGCTAATCTCTTTATTACTCGAATTTCAGTCAATAAAACTCCACAGCTGGAAGGTTTTAAGTAAGGGGGAGATATAATCACCTTTGTGCTTTGAAAAAGAATAGCTTTGGCTGTTATTTGAAGAACAGATTTTAGGGTCAAGAATAAAGGCAAAAGATAGTGAGGAGGTTATTACAGTGATCCAGTTAAGAGACTAAGGCCATGTGAGTGAAGATGGAGAAAAGTGGGTGGATTAAAAAGATTTACAGAATATAAATATGACATAATTTGGGAGTGAGAGAGAAGGCAGGGATCTTGGAGGACATTAAAGTTTGTGGCTCTCAGAAAATGGCGGCGGAATAGACGTATGTGTCCTAAGCCTTGTCCTGGAGCAGACAAAAAGAATTGCTGAGGGTTGCACGGGGAGTGTTTGTTGGTGAGTTGAGGGACAGTTATATTCCAGGAGAAGGTGGGGAACTGCTGGATAGGACTCCCCTGACCGAGCAGCCCCCAGTGAGCTGGGTTCTCTTGCAGATCCACTGGCTCAGGTGCAGACTGCACCATCTTGAAGGGGAAAAGCCTGAAAATATATAGCTGTGGCACCCACTGAACAGCTGAAAACCCCAGAACACCGGTCACCAATTAGCACAAACATGCGGATTCAGAAGAGCTCTGCACTCCACCACAGAAAGGCCAGATTTTGTCTGGAATAAGGTTAGGTCTATGCTCCCCACATGGGATAGAAACAGGCACACAGAGGGAGCTGGAGGAATAGGGGAAGTCTGTGCCTGAAAAAAATCCATGGCTGTTGGGGCTGGTGTGATGCATGAATGTGGAAGGGGGCCCTCAGAGCTGATAACAGAAGAGATCCCTAGAAAGCAGCCTATTTAGATCTGACGAAAAAGGACAGCCCAAAAAGTTTGGGAGTGTGCCAGCTGCTTAAACCCAAGGGGGAAAAGGGGAGTTCCCATACTTGCATTTTTTCCCTCTCCAAATCATTGCTTCTGATTACTAAGCCCAGAGCATAAGATCACCTAGTGGGGGACACCCTGGGAGACTACAGGGGAAAGTAGTTTTTCTGGAACCTGGGGATCAGAGAAGGAAGTCACCGTTAGAGAACCAGCTCTGGGGCAGCCCAATACCACAAATATGTATTGAGTGCCACAGGGGTAGCAGGATCTTAGTTCAGGCTAGAGAGGACCAATAGACCAGGAGATCAATCCAGAAACACTGCCACCCAGCGGCTGAATCAAAATTGGCACTTGTGTAACACAAATTAAGTAACCAGTTTTATTACTACTACTGTTTTGCATTTTTTAAGTGTCATTTTATTTTGTCTTTATTCTACTTTGGGATTAGTGTTCTAGAGTCTATTTTCATCTTTCCTTATGCATCTTTTAACTCTATCTCAACTCCACCTTGATACTATTACTCTTTTGCTAACATTTCCCCATTTGGTGTCCTGTTTCTCTTACCCTTTTCATGCTTTAGATTTTCCTTATTCTTTGTTTTTACCCCCTGTTAAAATTTCACCCTACTTATATATCTAATCTCCAATCCCTTGCTCCATGTCCATATACACCTCTCTCTTCTCTGTCTTCACTACCTTAAATTGTTTTTCTCTCTGTCCTTCTGTTGTTGTTTCCTTGACTGTTGGTTATATAGATTTTTATGCTTGTTTGTGGGATTGTTTTGCTTATTCTTTTAAAAAATTATTATTTTATTGTTTAAAGTATTACAAATAGTAGTACATACATTTCCTTTTCCCCCCATTGACCTTTCCTCCCCAGCCTCCCCTACCCCCCAACACATGCCCTCACCTGCCCTCCCTACACCCAGTGTCTTGTATCTATTGGCCACCCCCATATGCATGCATACAAGTCCTTAGGTTGATCTCCCACAGCCCCCACCCCGCACCCTCCCCTGTTTTCCCACTGCAGTTTGACAGTCTGTTCAATGTTTCTTTTCCTCTGTATTTATTTTTCCCACTGTTTCTTTTCTTTTAAAAAATGTTGCATTTGCGTACTAGAAATAAACATATGAGAACAAAAAATGTTTGAGTATCAGTTTCAATGTCCAACAGTTCTGAGGCCCAGTTTCAATGTCAAATAGTTCCTTATGTGTACATGTCAGCAATGGTATCTGGATGGTGGACAAATGGTAGCAAAGCAGGTTCCACCCTCTGGTTTGGTCCTGGGCAACCTGCACCAATGCACAGCTGCTCACTGTAACCATGGCAAGGTGTTGTCAGCGCCTTCCATCTCTGGACTGTCTTCACAGTTGAAACAGACCTGTCAGATCCTCTTTGTTGCAAGAATTTATATGGTCTTGGAGTTGTTTTCTGAAAATGTACAAACATATTCTTGACCAAAGTTAATAAAGGAATCTTTTCTATAAATTAGATTTGAGATTCTTTTTATTTTTGCCCAAATGATTTTCCTTTGGTTTATTTTGACACCATGTGTTTTTCATGGGTGTTATGCTGTTAACATTACAAATGGAAATTAATTTTCTGAAGTAAGAATTTTTTACATGTAATTTACTTACAGGATATTTTTCCTTACATGATATTGCCTCACAACCCCGCCCCCTTTTTTGATTAATGAAAGCTTTTGGAAATTGTATATTGCAGTCTTGGTAACTTTGAATTTTCATTTTTGCACAAAAATATGACTGCTTTAGGTTCTTTGCATGTTAGGAAATTTTATGATGAGATGAACTACTAATAGATATTTTAATTAATATTTTAGAAACAGCTTTTTGTCCAGTACACTGAAATTTTTTGAGTATTCGCTTATTTCAATTAGCCAATTTAAATTAACCTGAAAACTTGATTACTATTTTGCTGTTAAATTTAATACTCAAACAATAATTTTAGTTTACCCTGTAAATATTAGTGGAAAGGATAATTTGCATTCTTGAGTATGCCCTGAGCATTCCTGGTGCTAGATTGGATTTAGATATAGGGCAGCTGTTGCTGACCAAGTCTCTGTCTATAACCTTGGTCCCGATCTGAGCTGTGCATGAGAGGTGAAGTGGCTGTGGGGGCATGAGACCTCCCTCAAAAGGGGTGAGAGTTCAGGCCCCTTCTTTTGCTTATTCTTTTCTTTTTGTTTGTTTTGTGTGTTTTGTTGTTGTTGTTGTTGTTGTTGGGGTTGTTGTTGTTTGGTTTGTTTTTATTTGTTTTTTGCTTCTGTTTTCCCTCACCTCACTTGATATTAGTTGTTGTTTGTAGTCTGTGTTAATCTCCAGGTACTTGTTGCTGGTGTTTGTTGGGATTAGTGGCTGTCTTATTGGAGTGTACTCCCCATATATATAGTTTGTTTACCTTTTCTTTCTTATTCTCTTTCTTTTCTTTCTTATTTTCTTTTTTTCCCCTTTTCCCAATTTTATTTGGGCATTCCTTTTGTGTGTTTGTGTGTGTGTGTGTGTGTGTGCGTCTGTTTTCTTTCTCTCTCTCTTGTTTCTCACTTATCCTCTAATTTGCCTTTCTCTGGTGATCACCTTTATTTGGGGTTATCAATATTGTGAATATACTCCTGTTCAGTATCTGGTGCATTGCACCTGGTTGTGCTGTATTTTGTGCCTTTAAATCAAAGCAGAAGAGAGCGAACTACATAACCAGACACACAGAGAAGAGAGACCATGGGGAGACAAAGAAACAGCCCACATATGAAAGAAAATCAAGCCTCACCAGAAAAGGAAGTAAACAAAATAGAGACAAGCAACCTGTTAGAGAAATAATTCAGAGAAATTGTCATAAGATAGCTGAACAGAATGGCAGACAAATTTCACAGTATGAATAAGAACCACGAGTAAATGAAGAATTGCTAAGAAGAAACTAAAACTGTCATAGCTGCAGTAAAGAACTCAATAGAAAGCATCAAGAGTATATTAGAAGAAGCAGAGGACTGTGTCAGTGAGCTAGAAAAAAAGGTAAGAAAAAATAACCAAGTAGAGCAGCTTCTAGAAAAAAAAACAGGAGGAGAGCTTAAGGGAACTTTGGGATAACAAGAAACAAAATAACATCCACATAATAGGGCTTCCAGAGAGACAGGAAACTGAGCAAGGAATAGAAAACCTGCTGGAAGAAATAATGACAGAAAACTTCCTTGATATAGGAAAGAAAAAAACCCACACAAATCCAAGAAGCTCACAGAGTCCACAGCAAAATGAACCCCAAATAACCAATGCCAATGCACTTTATAATTAAATTGGAAAACACCAATGACAAAGTAAGAATCTTAAAAGCGGCCAGAGACAGAAAGTCACCTACAAAGGAACCCCCATCAGACTAACAAGTGATTTCTCAACAGAAACTCATCAGGCCAGAAGGGAATGGAATGAAATATACAAAATCATACAAAGGAAGGGTCTGAATCCAAGAATACTGTACCCAGCAAGGTTATCAATAAAAATTGAAAGTGAAATCAGGAGCTTCACAGACAAAAAAGGACTAAGGGAATTCATTACCACCAAACCAGCAATGCAAGAAATGCTAAAGGGTCTGGTGTAAAAAGAAATAGGAAGTGAAGAAGGAACACAGGGGTAAAGAATAAAAATGGTGACAAATAAGTACCTATCAATAATAACTTTAAATGTAAATGGATTTAATGCTCCAATAAAAAGACATAGGGTAATGACTGGATAAGAAAACACGACCCATATATTTGCCATCTACAAGATTCAAACCAGAACTGTATGTGCTCAGAGCCCACAATTAGGAAACTACATGAGAATATACAGGAAAAAATGGCAGCAGGAGCTAATGCCATTCATAAAGTTGTTCATGGAAGGGCACAATAAAACAATACATGTTAAGTGAGCATGAAAGGGAAAAGATGGGGATTCATACAGGAAGGAATGAAGGGTCTGGGCCAAAAAAGTGGGCAAGTAGGTGTTTGAAAGAGACTGCCTGAATGATGTACCAGGAGACTGAAATAAATAAATATATTTTTGACCTGGTGCCAAAGACTGGATACTTGAAGACCAGGGACAGTGAGAACTCAAGGACCAGTCTGAAGAAACTAGTGAATCCCTTAGGCTTGAGCAGTGGTTTTCAAAGTGTGACAATCAGACCAGTGCCATCAGTATCACCTGGGAACTTGTTATAGATGTGAATTACAAGGCCTCACCCCATATTTACTGAAGCAGAAACTCTATGCCTTAACAAACCCTCCAAGGTATTCTGGTGCATGCATAAGTTATGAAACCTACTGCCTTGGAGGACTGAGGAAAGCAGCAAGTAGAATTAAGAACCAGAGTTCAAGCCCAGGACAATCACACATCACAACAGTGTATATCAATCTTTTCAAAGCCTTCTGAAGCCTGTTGGTCAGAGGTGGTGGGGAATGAAAAAGGAGGTCAGTAGCTTCAGAAGTGTGGTCCATAGGTGACAATCTCTTGTTCCTTGCACCCCTGAACCATTTCCCAGAGACCTTGTTTTTAAGAATGGCTAAGGCAAGCTCATCAAAGGGTCTTGTGGAAAAGCAAGTAAACTAGTTATGCTAGGGTCCTGCTGTGGATTTCTATTTTCAACAGGTACCTGACACTGTCACTAAATTTCACTGTGAGAAAGATGGAGAGGAAATAAATGTTAATAGAAGGTGCCCTAGGTATTGGGCACTGTGTTAAGTGTTCATGGAAGTGGCAGTTTATTTAATTCTCACAATTACTGCACTCATGAAACTAATATTGCTGCAATTTTACAGATGAGAAACAAGAGAGAACCAAGATGGCAGCATAGGTAAACACCTATTGTCCTGCCCCATGCAACAATTCAAAAACTACAACATAACAACAAAACAAACATCATCCAGAATCACTAGACAGCTGGCTGAGTGAAAACTCCACAAATAAAAGTAAAGGTGGGACACTGAGACTCAGAATAGCGGCGGGAGCGCAGCCTTGAAGATACACGCAGAAACAGAGGTAAGGAGCTGCCACACGCGTGGGCTATAGAGCTGGCAGCAGCAATCCCGGCTGGATTTCACCAACAGGGAGGGTGGAGACTTCCCACTGCATGGATTCCCCAGCACCAGGCGAGGTCTGAGGTCCAGGGGACCCACCCTAGAAGCCGGGTGTTGAAGAGGTCTCCTAGTCTGAGGAGAAACCCGGTTGCTTGGAAAAGCAGTTGTGTGCGTAAACTGTGCAACAGCACAGACACTCGACTTGCCCCCTGGTCCTGGGGACCACCGGACTGCTTTGTTTTACAACCCTGGGCGAGACTTTTGGTGTGCAGTCTCATTTAAGGAGAGGCAGAGTTGTCTGGCAAGGGGTAGAGACTAGCGACTTTCTCTTGGAGGTCTCTGCAACCATTCCCATCCAACAGAGACCCCCACGCGTGAGCACTGCATAGGACCTAGCTGACACTGACGCTGCCTGCTCAGCTCAGAGACTCCACCCATCCAACCTGAACACAGTCTCCCTTCACAGCCAACTGGCCTGGAGGTCAAACCCTTCTAAGGCTAACAACAACAAGCTGGGCTTAAATTCAAAAATACTGTACAACCCATAAAGGATTCCAGTAAGAGTACCCACCTCAGGTAACTGGGGAGGCTGAACCACTGTCCCTTAAAGGACATCTACCACATAAAGCAGCCACCATGCAGAGACATGGAAAGAAATCAGGTGTGAAAGAAATGGAGGAAAAAAGACGACTAGACATAGAGTTCAAAACCACAATTATAAGGCTTTTCAAGAGGCTCCTAGAAAAGGCTAATGAACTTAATAAGAACTACGAGGAAATAAACCAGATCAACGAGGAAATAAACAAGACCAACCAGTAAATGAATGAGACCTACAAGGAAATGAATGAGACTTACAAGGAAATGAATGAAACCTACAAGGAAATGAACAAGACATATGAGGATATGAACAAGACCCTCACGGATATGAAAAAGGACCAACTAGAAATCAAGCATACACTGGCTGAAATAAAAAAATATTACACAAAGTCCTAAAAGCAGTCCAGATGGCCACAAGAACCAAGTCAAAGATTTGAAATACAAAGAAGCAAAATCCACTCAGCCAGAAAAGCAAGAAACAAAAAGAATCCAGATAATTGAAGATAGTGTAAGGGGCCTCTGGGACAACCTCAAGCATGCCAACATCCGAATTATTGGGGTGCCAGAAAAAGAGAGAGAGCAAGGTAATGAAAACCTACTTGAAGAAATAGTGACTGAAAACTTCCCACACCTGGTGAAAGAAACTGATTTAAAAGTCCAAGAAGCACACAGAACCCCAAAATATAGGAATCTAAAGACGACCACACCAAGATACATCATAATTAAAATGCCAAGAGCAAAAGATAAAGAGAGAATATTAAAAGCAGCAAGAGAATAACAGTTGGGTACTTATAGGGGCACACCCATATGATTGTCAGCGGATTTCTCAACAGAAACAATGCAGGCCAGACGGGAGTGGCAAGAAATATTCCAAGTAATGAATAGTAAGAGTCTACAACCAAGATTACTCTATCCAGCAAAGCTATCATTCAGAATTGAAGATCAGATAAAGTGCTTCGCTGATAAGAAAAAGGCAGAGAAGTTCATCACCACCAAACCAATATTATATGAAATGCTGAAAGATAGTCTTCAAGAAGAGGAAGAAGAAAAAGGTAAAAATATAAATTATGCACAACAAATACACATCTATCAACAAATGAATGTAAAAATCAAGTGAATTAATAGTGTGATGAACAGGATAAACTGGTGAATATAACAGAATCATGGACATAGATAGGGAATGGACTGACAATTCTTGGGGAGAAAAGTGGTGTGGGAAGTACAGCAAGAGACTGGACAAAAATCTTGCAACAATGGGAGAGGACAGTGGGGAAGGAGAGGTGAGGGTGGAGGGTGGGATGGGTACAGGGTGGAGGGGAGCTATAGGGGGATAAAAAAGGGGGGGACAATGTAATTAATAAACTGAACAATACAAATTAAAAAAAATAAAGATGAGAAACAAGAGGTTCAGAAAGCTTAGGTGAATTGCCCAAGGTCATCCAATTGAGAAAGAGCCAGCCAGGATTCAATCCTGGTCTTTCTGAGTCCAAACCCCACACTTCTCATACTAGATAGTGTTGCCCCCTAAAATGAAGCTTTCAGTCGTTTTTTCATCTTTGTAACCATTCCAAAGCCATGCCCTCATGATTATCCATACATAGTTAAACTTAAAAATATTGAGTAAATGAATAAATAAAGAGATGGACTAGTGAAAGAATTAATCTTTATTCTTAAATCCATTCTATTCCTTTGCTTCTCAAATAAATGTGTTTTCAGAGCGATTGAAGTTTCTCACTGGTGTACCAAGGTTAACCACATTGTTTTGATGGGTAGGCATACAATTGAGCAGGTCCCTGGATCCCTTAAGCCCTGCCCATTTCTTTTCTCTCTTAGCCTTATCAGAAAGGCTCCACTTTCATTTTCCAAACATAGTGTGTGTGTACTGTAAGAATTTACTTGGGAAAGTAGTTTTGCTGCCAAATTTTTGGGAAAAAAAGAGAGATAAATCTAAAAAAATTTCTCCATTTTATGGGCAGAGAATAAAGTCCCATAAAGACAAACTTACTTGTCCAATATTACTCTGTTTACTTTAAAAATGTTTTCAATTGATTTTTAGAGGAGGTAAAGGAGAGGGAGAGAGAAGGAAACATCAATGAGAGAACCATCCATCATTGGCTGTCTCCTTCACACCCCCTACTGAGGATTGAGCCCCAAATCCAAGCATGTGCCCTTACTAGTAATCAAACCAGTGACCTCTCAGTGCATGAAACAATGCTCAATCAATTGAGCAACACCAGCTAGGGCAGTCTGTTTTCTTTAGTAGCATAATTACAATAAAGCCAGGATTCTACAAAAATTCTTCTGTTTCATCATGAATTAGTATAAATTATTTTCTAACAATGAGGAAAGAAGAACTTATTTTTTTTCTATTAAAATTTAAAAAATGATAACTTATTTTAGGGCACTTACTCTGTGCCAATCACTGTAATAAATTGTTCATATGAATACTTTTATTTCATTCCTCATAACTGCCCTATGAAATAGGTACTATTGTTATCCCCATTTCACCAAGGTTTAGAAGGATTGAATGAATTTTCCAAGGTCAAAGAAACAGAAAATGACAAAGTTGGTATTTCAATCTATGATGTGTGATTATAGTTTTCATCTCTTAATAACGTTTCATATTATAAATGTCTATATTGCAAAACAGTCTCTAATGGTGTTTTCAAACTAAAGCTTATAAATTAAATCTGATCTGCTGCTTGTTTTTGTAAATTAACTCTTATTGGTACAGAGATATGTCCAACATGCTACACCTGCCTATTTTAATAGTTGTATCATAGACTCTTCTGCAAATAAAATATTTACTAACTGGCCTTTTTCTAAAATAATTTACCAATCCTAATCTATAGGTATCAAATTAAACTTTTTAAGTGACACTTGATGAAAGGCACCAGAAATATATCCAGGATTTGCAAAAGAGGAAGGCACTAGGTGCCCACTCAGTGAATTGTTGAATGAATAATACAAACTCTGAGATCTGGTCAAGCTGGCTTCCTGCAGCTTTTAATGTGTTGACTCAAGTGTGTCTATATGACCTGCTTCTTGTTGGCTTTCATGAGTCAGAGCAGAGACCTTATCATTTCCCCTCCCTATCATAAATGCCTTAGAGCCTGGACTTGGATCCCAACTTAATGGGTTTGGTTCCCTCTTACTGCTTCTAGATTCAAGGTCCACATCTGTGCCAAGTGGGGAAAGAGGGAGATAACTCCAGCAACTGCTGTGTCCTGATCCACCTTCCCTCAATCATTGAACATTTCTGAGAGATCCGAGGCTGGTAGCTTCTCTATCAATGCTTCTACTTGGTATATATGGCTTGCAGTTTGTGGGGCAGTTCCTAAGTGTCTAGGAACCTTTAAACACCTCTATGGTTTATGACTCAGACTTTGCCCCACCAGCTCATTCTTTGAAAGTCCTCCTCCCTGGACCCTGCCCTTGACATTTTAAATCCAGAAAACAAAATGTGTTGAGCCTGCCTAGAGGACAGTATCTGCTCTGAGCCAAGATTTCCTCATCATAAAGTAAGGATACTAGGCGATAGAACCGCCATTATACCTATATCCTTTCTATATGTGGGTCTGGTGGGTAGATGCAGCTCTTACAAAAGGGGAATGTAGTTCATATTTTCTTTGTTTACTTTGTACTCATTCTTTCCTTATACTTTGTAACTTTAGAACCTCTTTCTCTTCCACTTTTAATATAAAAAATGTACCTTCTTGATGGAATGCTGGGTATATAAATTTATAGAGCTGTGAGAGTCTGTAGCTAGATCAAGGCCTCATACAAATAGAATGGCTGAGGCCCAGAGAAGAATCTGGGTCAAACCAACATAGCTGATTCCTGCCAGAGCAAGCGGTGCTTGAACCTAAGTCACTTGATATCAGAAACAGGGAAATTTTAGGGTCTATTTTTTTAGTTTATTTTTTAATTTAATATTTTCAATTCTTCTGAATCTTTTTTGTTTTTAGGATGTTGACATATATTAATCCAGGCTATCTTCTAGTTGTATCCAGTCTCCTTTATGGAACCTATTTTTAATACAGTCTTGGAGTTTTACTATAGGAGCTGCTAGAAATGGCAGAAGCAGAGGTAATACTCATAAAAATATATAGCAATGGCAGGAACTCAGTAACTATGAAGTCACTTCCCTCATCTCAAAAAGGCTTTCTGTCCCCCTCTCCCCCAAAACAGCATTGTGGTAGTGGGGTGGCTAAGAATCTAGACAGACCCATTAAAATTCCCTCTTTTGCTTCCTAATGGTGTGACTTTGAACAATTTACCTTCTCTCTTAGAGCCTATATTTTTTAGTTGTAAAGTAAATAGAATTAGTGTCCATTTCACAGAGTATCAGGATATCTAAATTAGAAGATGCATGTAAAGTGGTTAACATAGGGCCTGGTATGTAGAAAGTTCTTTTTTTTTATTGCCAGCTTTATATTTTTTTCTTACTAAGCAACCATGGCCTCAGGGTAACAGGCAGGGCTAATAACTGCTTCATAGCAAGAAGAAAACAATTGGTGGTGGAAGAGAGCTCTTCCTAAACCAACAACAGTTTAAAAGGACTCCATTTAATAAATGGAATTGTTGGAATCTGTGAGCTTTGGCTACACTTGGCAGTGCATTCTCTTCCTCCTCTCAGCAAAGGCCAACTAGCAATCCATGATAACAGAAATGCAGCCCACCCCTTTGTAATTCCTCCTGAGGTCCTCACCAGGATTTGAAAAACACCCAGATATGGTTAAAGAGCAATCTTGGTTTTTTTTTACCAAACCAAACTGGAACAAGACACTCCAGTAGTTTAGTTTCTAGAAAGGACAGTATCCAGCTCTACCCCTGCCTCCATTCACCCTATCCCAGTAATGCTGGCCAGATTGTAGCCTAGGACTTAATTTATGAGAAAGGCCCTGTAACCCAGGATACTGACTGAAGCAGAGCTGGCAAATTCACGCTGGGTCTGCAGTGCAGCATCAATAGGCTGCTGACGTGAATACAGAAGGTTTTTCTCTAACAAAGGTAAGCTTTCTTTCCTCTCTTCAAGCCCTATCTCACCTTTCTTTGTTAAAACATTTATTCATCTGAGTTTATGGGAGTCCTGGGCCACTGAGAGAGAAATTCAGTTGCTGAAAAATTAGAGAAAGCTTGGCTGAGTGTGCACGGAAGTTAAAGTGAACAATAGACTTCTTTTTGTTCCTTCCTCCAAAATGTACATACAGGACCACACTGGCTTTACTGCTTCAGAGACAATCCTGGAGTTGTAGAAAGCAGTTACTAGTAATTTTTCTGTTGAAATAATGTGCTGATCTCCCATTTTACAGGCTGAGGGGTTTGTTGAAGTGATGTATCTGAGGACTACATAAATAAGAGGTTCAAACACTTAAAAACATCAATTTGGTTTCATATTTTTAGATACAAATTCACAGAGAGTAAGCAAATAAATGATAGGTGAACTAAGCTGTTAGCTTAAAAGCTAAATTGTTTCACACACTTAGGGCCTAATTAGCAGAAATATTTTTGAAAACATGAGTTCCAATTCTAGCTTTGTCAGTAACTGGCTGCTTGACTTTGAGCAAACCCCTTTACCACCCTGGCCTCAGTTTTCTGTGTGTCACATCAAGGGGTTGAAAAAATAGTTTCTAAAGGTCTTTATAGATATATGAATCTATGATGCTTTCAATTTTTTACTGAACATCTATTGCATTCAACTCCTTGCTTGGGTTTCAAAAATATAATTTCTGAGCCTCAAAAATATTGTGAGATAAATATAATCTCATTTTTGGTTAAAAAAGTGAGACTGAAATAGATGAAAGTGACTTTTTCAGAGGTCACCATTACAGGCAAGAGATAGAATTTGAATTCAGGTCTTCGGATTTCAAATTAGTATGCTTTCTATGATACCACAACTGAGGTCTATAGAAATAAAGCAGTCTCATTAATATAAGTGGAAAATAGTGATAAAATAATATTGTCCCAGGAATGACATGATTATAATATGCTGAATATGATTCCTAGGATGGAGGGTCAGAAGTGTTAGGTTCCAGCACTAGCTTCCAGGATTTCAGGTGAGTCCCTTCTCTCTGGATCTCGATTTCATCACCTCTTACATACTAGGATGCAGTGATACTGATTAAAGAATAACATATATTTTACTTGTATTATCTGGAACCATGTGGGGCTTTTAACACTCTAGTTTTCCTCCTAGTAAAGAAAGGCCTATAACCAACAAAGGTGAGAAACTCCCCACTTGAAATGTATTTTGATTCACAAGGTGAAGAAAGAGACAAAAAGCACTAAGAAAGCAGAGGACCAAAATGGATGAAGATTAGAGACAGGACCCAAAAAATAGTTCAGCATTCCAATGTTCAGTTGAGTGAACATTGTTTAGTATGAGGCTGTCCATCTCAGTCTAACCCAACTCATAAAGAAAGATGAAAGGAGAGAAAAAAGCATTATCACATTAAAGGGATACCAAATTATATTGAAAACAATGATGCAAATTGTCATGGATGATGCTGACTAGGCCCAGGTGATGTTTGGATGACAGGAAGGTAAGGTAAAGGTAGGAGAGGCTTGAATTGTAGTTTACCTTCCCCAGGGCTAATCTCCTAATCTCAGTGTAAATTAACTATACTATGTCTAATTTCAAGTAAAGCAGAACTTCATTCATATTATTCTCTCTCTCTCTCTCTCTCTCTCTCTCTCTCTCTCTCTCTCCTTCTCTCCCTTCCTCCATCCCTTCCCCGCTCCTCTCTTTCTTTCTCTGTCTCCTTACCTCCCTCCCTTCTTTCCTTCCTCTCCCTCTTTCTTCTGCCTTCTCTGTTTTTACTTTGTCACAGGATTATCGCTCATTTTACCTATTTCATTTGTCTTTTTACCTTTTTTTAAATGTTTTGTCCTCAGTCTGGCCTTTTTCTAAGACTTCCTCTTGTGGGCTCAGCTGAGAGAAAGTCGCCTGCCCAAGTGAAAAATTTGCATAGGACTTTCTCATCCTTCATTTCATTTGATGTTCATAGTAAATTAATGAGACGATCAAAGCAGAGATTATCTTTATTGACTAAATGAGAAAACTAAGGTTCAGAAAATTAGGTGACTTGTTCAATGCCATACAACTAATAAATGATGCATCCAGAAGTAGAATATATTTTTCTAGGATCTGAAATATTTCAATTTTATCATGAAATATATAAATGATTATAAAATAATATTTTTTTCTTTCTTCTGTTTTAATAATATATGATAAAATCAAAATTCAAAAATAGGAACAATAGCAACAACAAACACAGTTTGGGAATTTAAAAAAGCCAGTGACTAGAAAGAAAGCTAATATTTGGCAGGTATCTACTCATATATATCAGGTGCCTATTAAGTCTCCCTTTCAAACACAACTGAAAACAGCACCCCAAATTAAGTTAATATAATTCAAAAGTTCTGTTTCTTTTCATTATATAATATTCCTTCCAAAGAGTCTGATCTCAGCCATATATATGTAGCTGTATGCTTAGTATGTGTTAATGTGTATGATAACTTTTGAGTGTGTATGTGTTGTGGCTATCCATAAAATGTTAAAGCTTTGGCATGTTGGTAAATTTCATTTCTAAACCTATTTCCTTTTCTGTAATAATAATAACCACGAATACTTTTTTATCAATTACTTGTATACTTGACCATATATTTATGTTCTATGTACCTACAAATCTTAATATATTTAGTCTTCACACTACTTGAGGTGTTACTACTAGTATTAATTCTATTTCAAAAATTAAAATACTATAGCTAGAGAAGTGAATCAGTTTATCACGTCACACAGTTAGAAAAAGTGGAGTCAGGATTTATTTAAATAGTCTGACCCCAAAGCCTGTATCTGGAATGCCAAATGGGGAAGACAATACTTATCTCTCAAAAGTTTGGGAATTAAATAAGATTGCAGATATGAAAAGCATACTGTAAAGTGGAATGTAGTAGACAAATGCTAGGTAGGACTTTTTTTCCAGGTTCTATTGTCTAGCTCTTTTGGTAATTACTCACTACCTTTGAATGTTTATTCATTGTATTCTGAATGTTTATTCATTGTATGAGAATGAATAAATGAATAAACTTGAAATATTTCCAAGTTTACCATGTGTATCTCCAATTGTGAAATTCTTACCTGAGATAGTTTTTTACTTAGGTAAGCAAGTTTAAGGTACAACAGCCTTACTGACACGACCCTGAGAAAGAAGTTTGAAGGAGGTCCATGTTGCAAGTGTTAAATCTTCCATTGAACCCAATAAATGGTAACTACCATCATTATTATCATCATTGTGAGTGATATTGATTATATATATATATTTGCCTATGTGAGTATGAGTCTGTTTCTAGAAGTGATCACAATTACATGTGATTGTATGTTTTAGGGTATATAAGGTTTTCCCCAATATCTTTATAGTTATGGACAAATACATGTTCTCTGTGTATATTCATGTGATTTTACAAGTATGTTTTTTGAAAGGTAGCATGGTATGGTGATTAAGAACATAGACACTAGAGCCATACTTTCTGGACTCAACCCAAATCTACCGATAACTAGGTGACCTTGGAAAAATTACACTTCTGCAGTTTTCTCCTTCTGCAATATGTGGATTATAATTACAACTTTTTCATATGTGGTTGTAAAGATTAAATGATTTAATCTATGTAAAATATTTATAAAAGCTTCTGGCATGCTATGCATGTACAATAAATATTGATTTATTATTATTCTGAAAATGACAAAGGATCTGTGTGACAGTGTATTTCTATATATAGATGCAAGTGTGTACAGCTCTGCTTTTAGATAAGGTTGAATGTGCCTATGTGTATGTTATGTTATGTTCTCTGTGTTTCTAAATTTGACTGTAGCCCCAAGAAGTCTAACCTCCTGGCTGGTGTACTGGAATGAGAGGCTGGAGGCTTAATTTTGACTAATTCATGATTGGACCTAAGAAATGAGTTTATGCATAGCAGAGAACATTTTGATAAATTAATATTTCCCTTATATATTCTCATTTGTTTTATTTTTACTTTTGTCATTCACATGCAGTAGAGCATATGAATGCTAAGTTTATAGCTCTATATATCATCACAAACTGAACCCACTCATGTAACCAGTATGTAGATCAAGGAACTGAACATTACTTAAAAGCATTCCTCATCTTCCCAGTCACAGATCCCTACTTCAAGAACAAATGCTATGTTGGCTTCTAGCAGGATACATTAATTTTTCTTGATTTTGTACTTTATATAAATGAAATAATAGAGTAAGTATTCTTTGTCTGTTTTATTTCTGCAACATTATGCTCATGAGAGGCATCTACATTTTCAAGTGTAATTGTAGTTTGTTCATTATCATTGTTATGCAAAATTCCATTGTATAAATAAAATGCAATTTACTCACCATTCTAGTGTTCATAAACATTTTGGTTGTTTCCATCTTGGGTCTATTAATTTTCTAGTAAATGTCTTTTGATGAATTCTCGTTTGCTTTTAAATACAATTCATAGGGGATGGAAAGTGGCAGCAATAGAAACAAAGGCATAGGGAGAATTAGTGACTTGATTTAGGTACTGAGTGAGTCAGTTGCACAATCAGGCTTTTAGTGCCTGTTTCCTGATTCTTGTGCCAGAATAATTCTTACTTCTGCTCGCTGAAAGAACTAGATCAAGATTTATCTTCTGAAGGAAGTGATGCATAATTATCCATATAAGTGACTGTTTAACTTTGTCCTCCAAAGTGCAATGTGTAGAAATCATTGAACATTTGTTGACTGAAAGTACTCAGATAAGGTATAGATTCTGGGAAATCCATTCTTGCTTTCTCAGTTGCTCCATCTGACACTTGCCTCTTTAGTTTTCCAGACACATGCAAAGCCCCTTTGTTCTCTTTCTTTCATAACAACAGCTATTCACTTGCCTGTTTCTCAGAGTAATGTGGGCCATGGAGCCAGGTCATCTCCTCTGGGCTCTGCTGTTCATCCAACCCTTGTGGCCCCAAATGACTGATGGGGCTACTCGAGTCTACTACCTGGGCATCCAGGACGTGCAGTGGAACTATGCTCCCAAGGGAAGGAATGTCATCATGAACCAGCCTCTGGACAGTGACACGTAGGTTTAATGTCTTGTGAAAGTAGAACTGGAGTCGGGGACACCTTTGAGGTCAGAAGGTAACCTCTTGAGGACTTTTTCCCAGGTGTGGTAGAAGCAGTTCCTGATATCTTTGAACCATGCACCTAGTGGCATGTTTGCTGAGAATAGGCTAGTTGACTCAGGAGCCAGCATTCTATATGGCGTCTGCTTTTTCACGTTGAGGTGCCTCAGCATTTTTAGGTCTTGATAGTAATTTCATATTCCCTTGATGTTAGTTAAGATCATATCCACAATGCTGTTTTAATAACAGTTGTTTAGCCTTAAAAAAGGAAAGAAACATGAAATATACCCAGTGTTTGTAAGATGTGTATGTGGAACTAATCTCCCATATTTCAATAGAACTGTACTAATTTCAAATATGTAAAAATGACAAAAATAAGGTTGATATCATAATGAAAGAAAGAACAGTAATAGCTATCACTTACATAAGATCATACTAGAAATTTACGTACTTAGTCTCACCTAATTTTTACAAAAGCTCTAGGAGGTGAGTCTGAATATTCTCATCTTTTAGACAAGAAAGCTGAGTGTCAGGGATATCAAGTAAGTTGCTCAAGTCCCACAGTTAGTAAATGGAAGAACTAGGATTTTAACTTGGGTAATGTGGGTGCAAAAAATGATATTCTTACCATTTTGCCTCTCACATTAACACAGGATTAATCTTTCTTGATTTTAGAGCCTTGCAGATGCTTCACAAATATATATTTTTAAAAACGAATGAGTGTATCAAAGAATCTTTTCTGATAATGAATCATTTTTTCTCCCCAAAGCCTCAGAGTTTTCCAAAGTTAGCTGTAATACCTCAGAGCTCTCTGGGAAGAATTAGAGTAAGAAAACCAGCTGTCTTTTATGACAAACCATCTTTCTATCAATCTAGTTTTGAAGTCACAGATTCTTTGCTTTAAAATTATCCTTGAGGGATAACTTTGTTATTGCCCATCTACAATAGTTTGAAGTAGTAGTTAATATCTAATAAGCTTTTACTATTTTCCAAGCACTGTCCTAAGCTCTTTATGCATTTTTATTATTTTAGTCACCAACAACACCTGTCCAAAATTGGTACTGTGATTATCTCCATTTTACAGATGGGAAAATTGTACACAGAAGTTAAGTAACTTGGCCAAAGTCCACAGATTTGGAAGTGGCAATATCGGGATTTAATTGAACCATCCCAGCTCCAGAGTTTAAGCATTTGACCACTACTTTATAAAACCTCTCATACATAGCAGGTCAATGCTAAATTAGACAACAGAGGTAGGAAGTTGATTACTTAAAAATAACCATTCCTTGATTGCTTCCTTATTACTATACTAGAGGCCTGGGGCTGATGGGCCTGGGACAGCCAGCCCTGCCCCTAAGCAGGGTTGGTTGGGGAGTGGGGGGCGATCAGGGGCAGGACTGGCTTGGGGGAGAGGCCACAGGGAGTTGGCCACCAGCCCAGGCCCTGGTCAAACTCCTGGTCGAGGGCACAATTTGCATATTAGTCTTTTATTATATAGGATATTAGATTGAAACATGTGAAATTGCCTTTTTTGGCATGTTAAAAGTGTTCAAATATCAGGAACTTCATATGCTTTCACTTAATATTTCCCATTATCAAGCAATTAAACTAACTTAAAGCTTTCGTGTTTTGATTAGTACTTCCCATTTCCTCTTGTTTTGCCCTAAACAAAGATGGACACTTTTTGTCAGCCTCATCTGGAAAATAACTCTCCAGAGGTTTGAAAATTGTGGCAAAATTGTGACTTTTCCCCCCTCCAGAGTAGCATCCAGCTTCTTAAAGTCTGACAAGAACCGGATAGGGAGCAGCTACAAGAAGACCATCTACAAAGGATACAATGATAGCTCATACATGCATGAAATTGCCCAGCCTACCTGGATGGGTTTCCTGGGGCCAGTGCTGCAGGCTGAGGTGGGAGATGTCATCCTTATCCACCTGAAGAATTTTGCTACACGTCCTTATACTATCCATCCTCATGGTGTTTTCTATGAGAAGGACTCAGAAGGTAAACCCGCCCTTCCTCCCTTTCTCCTGCCTATAACAACTATAACTTTTCCTTCTCTGCCATATGAAAGAGGGGAGTTGAGTCTTTTCTCCCTTATTGATCTGAGGAAGCAGGGACTCTTCTCAGAGTAAACATGAGTGGGCACTGTTATCAGTTCTGCTATTTATGTATGTGACTTCGGGCAAGTCATTTCCCTCTCTTGACCTTGGATTCTTCATTAGAAATGTGGAGATTCAATCTGCCCTTCATCACTGAATTTGTTTGTTTGTTTGTTTGTTTGTTTGTGTTTTGATAGAGAGAACAAACTGATGGTTGCCAGATGGGAGGGTGTTTGGGGGAACTGGGTGAAAAAATTGAAGGGATTAAGAAGTGCAAATTTGAAATGACAAAATAGTCACAAGGATGTAAATAACATTATAGGGAATATAGTCAATAATCTATATATATAAAATCCTAAGTGACCATCACAACTGAAACAACCAAATGAACAACCAAATAGGCTGCATGGGGTGACCAGGCCAGCAGGGGGGTTAGTGAAGGGCCACCACATGACTGAGCAGTGGGCTGTGTGGGGCAACCAGGCTAGCAGGGGGGTTATTGAGGGATGGCCAAACGACTAAACAGAGGGTTGCATGGGCCTACCAGGCCGGGGAGGGGGGAGTGAAAGGGGACCAAAAGACCAAACAGCAGGATGAATGGGGTGACTAGGCCAGGGGGGCAGTTGGGGACAATCAGGCCAGCAGGGGAGGCACCTGGGGGTGAACAGGCCAGCAGGGTGTGCATTCAGGAGTGATCAGGCAGGCAATTAAGCAATTAGGAGCTAGTGGTTCCGAACTGTGAGAGGGATGTCCGACTTTCCATTTAGACCTGATCCCCAGGATCGGGTATAAACTAGCAGTCAGACATCTCTTGCAGGGTCCTGGATTGGAAAGGGTGCAGGCTGGGCTGTGGGGATCTCTACCCCAATGTGTGCACGAATTTCATGCACCAGGCCTCTAGTATTGTAATAACTGTGTGTGGTGGCAGGTGGGTACTGTAAATATTGCAGGGGGAATCACTATGTAAATTGCATAAATGTCTAACCACTATCCTGTACACTTGAAACTAACATATCATTAAATGTCTGTAAAAATCTGCCTTTTATCAGGAAGAAATACTTAAATGACATTTCTATAAAATATCTGTGCTTTGAACAGAGAATAATTTGGTCTGAATATAAGGGAGCATTATTCTAGGGTCACAGTCTTCCAAAAGGCCATTTTCCCCCTTAAGAGTTATTTCAGCCCTAGCTGGTTTGTATCAATGGACTAAGCCTCAGCCTCTGAACTGAAAGCTCCTGGGTTTGTTTTCCATCAAGGACATGTACTTTGGTTGCAGGCTCTATCCCCTGCACATGCAGGAGGCAACCTATCAATGTGTCTCTCTCACATTTCTCTCTCTCTCTCTCTCTCTCTCTCTCTCTCTCTCTCTCTCTCTCTCTCTCTCTCTCTTTCTCCCTCTCCTTCTCCCTCCCTCTCCCCCTCCTTCCCTTCCTCCCTCCCTCCCTCCCTCCCTCCCTCCCTCCCTCCCTCCCTCCCACTATCACTAAAAATCAATGGGAAAATATCCTCAAGTAAGGATTAACAACAAAAACAACAACAACAAAAGTTAGTTCACTTTACTTATTTATATCTCTCACTATCCCAGGCCCAGTGACCTATAATACAGACACAAGAGTGACTGTGGGGAATAGAGAGAGAAGTAAGAAGCTCCTGACTTGGCCACTAATTCTTTCTGTATGACCATTGGCAAGTTACTTTTCCTCAGGTTTCTCTTCCATAAAATGGGGAAGTGAGCCAACTGATCATTAAGTTGCCTTTAAAATGAAATTCTGTGATTGTTTTTCAAAGTGAGTGCTTGAAAAGAGGGAATTATGTCTCCTCCTGTGCCTCCATACCCCCGGTTTTGCACTAGAGCACTACTAGACCAGGCTGTGGAGCAGTTTTTGTGGCCATAGCTCCTTCCTCAGAGGCTACATCTCCACCCTTTGTTCATGTGAGACTTGTAGTTCTTTGGCTAGATATCACCTGGATCTGTGCCCCCCCCCCTCAGGTTTTGAATAACACTGTGCTGGACCTCAGAACTTTACCTTTTCCACAAGACTGGACCTAGATGTCTCATATGTCAGCCTTCCCCTCACTTGTAAATCTTCCGGGTTCCGTCTCACTCAACCTGGGACTGAGATGTGCAATTTCATTTTCTAGGCTCCCTATACCCGGATGGCTCCTCTGGTCAGTTCAAAGCTGATGACTCTGTTCCCCCGGGAGGCAACCATATATACAACTGGACCATTCCAGAAAGCCATGCACCCACTGATGCTGATCCAGCATGCCTCACCTGGATCTACCATTCTCATGTAGATGCTCCACGAGATATTGCAACTGGCCTCATTGGACCCCTTATCACCTGTAAAAGAGGTACAGGCCTCAAGAGTGAGCTATGAGATGTAATTTGGGATATCTATAGAAAACAGTGATGTTGTTGAACTACCTACATGTTAAGCAGCAGCCTGAGGAATGATAATTCAGAACTAATGTTTATCAGCAGGAATAAACAATGGCAAACTCCCCTTTCACTATTCTTTTTTCCCCCCTATTTTACTACCTTCTTTTTCTAACAAAAAAAAACTTTCTACTTTAAAATTTTCTTTATAATCACTTAAAAAACTTGAATTGGTAACTATGGGACTTAGGTCATATAAACATATGAGGTAAGAGTTTAAGTTTGGATACGATTGGAAGTGTATCTATCAAGATTTGAGAAAGATTGTGAAAGTGGTTGGAAACAGGGTATATTTAAGGTATAGTCAGGCCTGAAGCCCTAAGTGTTGCAAGGGTGTGGTCATTTTAAGGCCCTGATTGAAGAAGTCTCCTTCTGCTTTTCTGTCACTGACAGACTCTTAAGACTTCCTCTTTTCTTATTTCTTATGAGTACTCCTTGAAGTTTACTGTATAAGGAGGTTCTCAATGACACTTTTCTTACTTGTACTAGGAACCCTGGATAGGAACTCCCCTCCTCAGCGGCAAGACGTGGACAATTCTTTCTTCATGCTCTTCAGTGTGATAGATGAGAATCTTAGCTGGCATATCAATGAGAACATTGCCACTTACTGCTCAGACCCTGTCTCAGTGGACAAAGAAGATGAGGCCTTTCAAGAAAGTAATAGGATGCATGGTGAGCTGGGAAGCAGTGGCCACACTGTGACAGTAGACTGTGATGAAAGGTCATTTCAGATATCTGATCATTTTTAAGCATTAGAAGGACCAGGAGCAGTAGGTACCTTTACCTTGTTTTTACCTATGAGAAAACTGAGGATTACAGAACAGATAAATGGCACAGCTAAAATTCCAACCCTAATCTGTCTGACTGCATAATGTGCTCTTGCCATTAAGTACCTTGCCTCCTCAATGTAGAATAGCCCATGGTGTCTATTCTAAACTCATATGCTATAGTTCAGTCACTTTGATGAGTGTTGTTTACTGATATAATTAAATAACATTTCTTTGTTCTAAAAAGGATGCAAACTATAATAATTAACCACTTTGTGAAGAAAAATGATTGCCTATGGGGAACCTATCATCTTAATTACATATAAAATTAACTAAAGGCACAAAAGTCCTGAGGTATGGGCAGAGAAATGAATTTTAGGAAGAGAAACAAGTTACTTTTGCTTTTGGTTAACTAAGGGAGTAGCTTACTTACCTTTGGCTTACTTCCCAAGGGGAAGTGAAAACTCAGATGAAAGATGTAAGGGATGGCTTAGACAGCTCAAATTTATCTTGGTTTTGTACCAATTGCTTATTATAACAATGGTAATTAGTTAGCTAGCTTAACAATTGTCCTATGGAATTCTTAGAAGAAAATTGTCCTAGAAGGAAAGAATACCTTACAAATAAACCACATTCCTTGAGTTGCTGGCTTAGAACCTTGACTCTACCACTTGCCTTGGGAGAGAGCAACTTTACCTCTCTGAGCCTTGGTTTTTCTCATTTTTTTTTCATGAGACTGTTGATACTTGCCTATTTCCTAGGATTGTTTGTAAGATTTAAATGATATAATGCATATTGTCAGCATAGTGTGCTCTTTAAAACCTCATCTATATGTATCATATATACTATGGAATATTACTTGGCCATAAGAAGAGATGAAATACTGCCATTTGTGACAACATGGATGGACCTTGAGAATATTACACTAAGCAAAATAAGTCATTCATAAAAAGCTAAGAACCATATTATTTAATTCATTATGTGAAAATAAAATTGAAACTAAGATACCTAGACAGACAACACTATGGTAGTTACCATAGGGAAGAGAGTTGAGGAGTAAAGGGGACCAAATATATGTTGTCAGAAGATGATTAGACTTTGGGTAGTGGGTACACAATGCAATATGCAGATCACGTATCCTAGAAATGTACACTTGAAACCTATACGAAACCACTGTCACCCTAATAAATTTAATTTAAAAAATAAAACCTCTTCTAAATGTTACTTTATATTATTATCAGACGATAAGGCTTTTCCTATTGGGTTATTCTTTCCTAAGTGATATTTTTCTTTGGATTTTCTTTTTCAGCAATCAATGGCTTTGTATTTGGGAACTTACCAGAGATGAACATGTGTGTACAGAAGCGTGTGGCCTGGCACTTGTTTGGCATGGGCAATGAAGTAGATGTCCACACAGCTTACTTCCATGGACAGATGCTAACCATCCGAGGCCACCGGACTGATGTGGCTCACATCTTTCCAGCCACCTTTGTAACTGCTGAGATGGTGCCTCAGAAACTTGGCATCTGGTTAATTAACTGTCAAGTAAATAGTCACTTGCAAGGTGAGATCCAGCATCTCTGACCCTTGAAGTATGGGATGAATGGGGTAGTATGGTCATCAAGAGCCAGGGCTTCTAGTCTGGAGCCATAAGAGAGATTCTTAAGGTGAGACAGTCAGGAATAAAGGATGAAACACTAGACTAGAATTCTGGGACCCACATTCTTTCCTTGCTCAGACATTAACTTGCAGGGTGACCTCAGGCACATCTCTCTGAGCTTCGTCTTTTACATTTGTTAGGGGATTGTTAAGTGTTATTTTCCCCCCTGAAAGTCCTAAGGAATTAATACCTGGAGGTCTTGCAGATGATTGAATAGGGAATAAATGAAAGATTAGTTTTAAAAGTATAAGGTTTTTTCAAGAAACCATGGAGTATTGTGGGCAGGTGATGACACCCTAGTTGGGACCCAACAGAAATAGGGATAGAATGTTTGGTTTTCAGAGGAAGAATGGTTGAAGTAATGGCACAGTGCATTGAGGACCATCAGAGAGGAGGAACATATGAGGCACTGGAAAGAGCTGTAGATAACTGATTAGATGATTTCAGTGATTATCTCAGCTCTATAAAAAAACTCGCTGTAATAACTTCGGGAAAGTCCCTTTCCATTTCTAGGCCTCATTTGCGACATTTATAAAATTGAAGATTTGGTCTAAATAGTCTCTAAGTGCGTCTTCAGCTCTCACTTTCTAGAATTATTTAATATATGGTAAATTAGATGGATGTCAGGTAAGTGATACATGAGTATGTGAAAATGGATTTGAATAAGGGAGAAGGTATAGACTGGTAAGATAATGAGTCTGGGGTGGTATTTTTTTCCCTAATAGGAGCCAGTTACCCATGCTCTGTCATCCAGGGTTTGGCTTGGTTCCAAAGGTGTCTGAGTAAATGAGTATGAATCCAAATTGAAGTTAGGAATGTAGCACAACAGTAGAACAAGCAGGGGCCTTAGATCCAGACAGGCCTGGATTCAAAACCTGTTCCACCAGTTGCTTAGTTAGCTTTGGTAAGTAATGTCACTTCTCTGAGACTCTGTTGCCTTATCTTATTATTGCAGTAATGATTTCTATCTTATGAAGTTGTAGTGGGATATTAGAGAGATAATGTAATTTTTAATCTTAAGGACTAGGAGAATGTTGAGACCAAGCTAGTGGTTATAAGAAAAAAAATGAGCACTTAAATTTGTATTTGAAAGGTAAGAGCTTAAGTCTCAGCTTTATCACTGACTAGCTGAATTATCTTGGGCAAGTTACTTAACCTGTCGGATCCTTAGATTTTTTTCAAGTGCAAAAGGAGATATTAAAAGTTTGTTTAGCCCAGCCGGTGTTGCTTAGTGGTTGACTGTCAATCCATGAACCTGGAGGCCCGTAGTTCAATTACTGGTCAGGATACATGCCTGGGTTGTGGGCTCCATCCCCAGTAGGGGACATGCAGGAAGCAGCAGCCGATCAATGTTGCTCTCTCATCATTGATCTCTCTCTCTCTCTCTCTCTCTCTCTCTCTCTCTCTCTCTCTCTCCTTTTCTCCCATACTCCCTCTGAAATCAATTTTAAAAACATATTTTAAAAAGTTTGTTTCACAGGGTGGTTATGAGGATTGAAGGAAATAACATATGTAAAGAACCTAGCACAGGTCCTGGCCTATGTACTAGACACATATGTAAGACCTTAATAAAGAATTTTTTAAATGAATATCTTTCCACATCCTTTTTTATATCTCAGATTTCTAATTTATAATTTTAGATCTCCTTGGGATGTTATGAGACTCAAATGAGATAATGATTTGAATGAGCTCTATAAGATGCCAAGCAAATATAAGGCAATATCATCAATTACCACTATACCTCAATGTAACATTTTTCACGTTTTGAAGATACTATTGAGTCTATATTTTCATGACAGTCCTAAATCCGAAGCTTAATCTCCATGTGTAGATGTCCCATTGTTTCAGGAGATCCCCTCTTTACAAATTACTTGCTCCTCTTTTTTTTTATGCTCCCACCAGCCCAGTGTGGCAGATTTCCTATTCTCCCTGTTTATAAAACAGGGTTTAATTTTAGACCTAGGAATTGACTTGCCTAAGTCTCACAAAGAGTAATAAGGCTTGGACTCATTCTCAAGTATTTGGACAATGTAAACCTTTTGCAAAGGAATGAACATCTGGTAAATGAGGTAGTGGTGGTGAGCAAGTGGGGATACTTTAATTCCTATTTGGGCTCATTCTCTTCCAGCCAGACACTTAAGGAGTGAGAGAAAATGGCTTATTTGGAGGTATGGGTAAAGAGCCTATTGGAAGGTGGGAGGGGAGACCTTAGGAGAATGAGAAAGGTGGATTGTCTGGGTACAAGACTTGTTAGTTGAAATAGGACCAGACATTATATTTTTCCTCTTATTCCAGATGGCATGCAAGCACTCTACAATGTCAAGAATTGCTCAATGGCCCCTCCTGTGAACCTACTAACAGGAAATGTCCGGAAGTACTTCATTGAGGCTCATGAGATTCTATGGGACTATGGCCCAACAGGTTATGATGGGAGCACTGGGAAGAATTTGAGAGAGCCAGGCAGGTAAGAGGTGGTGGGCTTCTTCTCCCTACTCCTGGTTTTAGCCCCAAACAGTACTACTCACTGTCAGAAATTTCTCTTTCACTTGGGGGTCATAATCATTGTCTGACTGGAGTTAATGACACAACTGTTAATGAAATTCTTTTGACCCCTGGACAGCTTGCTCTTGAGGAACTAGCAGTGTTTGAGGTTGTTCCCGCTCTAATGCCAATCCATATTCAAAAAAGGAGGCCCAGTTGGACTAGATCAGTTGAAATGTCATTTCTATAGCTCTTCTTTATTTCATCTATTATTTACCTCCTCTTCTTTTTCATAGTCTGAAGGGGGCATTTATACCGGAGTGCAAAAAGCACTCAGAAATGTAGGAAGAAGAGAAAGCAACCTACCTTATAGCCATTCCATAACCATCGTTTTGGAGAAATTTATTCAAATTCTCTTGTTTCATCCATGACTCAGATTGGGCAAGGTAGAGTAGGTTAGTTCCCTATTCAGTTGTTAGGCCTTAAATTATGCATATTCACTGGCCTATCAGTGATTCCATGTCTTTCACAGAAGTGCCACTTGACCAATGACTTGGAGTGTTTGGGGGAATATCTGGAGGCTTAATTTTTTTTTGCTGGAAAAAATGTTTATTTTCCAGCAAAAATAAATATTTTTTTCAGCAGAAAAACTAAGGGAATGAATGTGCAGAAAATATAGGAAAATAGACACTTGGGTCTCAGCATGGCTTCTATAATTTCTAACTGGGTTGGCTGAGTTAGTGGGTTTTCATTTTGGAATTAAGGATATTATTTTTTTGAATTTTATTCTTTAAAGTATTACAAATAATAGCACAAATGTTTCCTTTTTTCCCTATTGACCTCCCCCAGTACCCCCATGCCACAGCACATGCCCTCATCCCCCCTCCAGTGTCCTGTATCCATTGGTTATGCTTATTTATATGCATGCAGACAGTCCTTCAGTTGATCTCCCACAGTTCCCGCCCCCAAACCTCCCCTGCGTTCCCACTGTAGTTTGACAGTCTGTTCAATGCTTCTTTGCCTCTGTATCTATCTTTTCCCCATTTCTTTTCTTTAAAAAACATCTTGCATCTGCAGCCTCCCTTAAAGGAGCGGCTCAGTGTGGCTGGGTTCTCTCGCAGAGCCTGGCTCAGAGGCGGCTGCGCCATCTTAAAGGGGAAGAACCTGAAGATTTTACAGTTGCGGTGCCCACTGGGCATATGAGAACCCCCCGCCCCCCAACATCGGTTCCTAGTTGGTGAAGAAGCGGATTCCGAGGAAACCTGTGCTCCACCATGGAAAGTGTATGGTGTGCTCCACCTCGTGGTGTTGTAGTTTGAGCCTGCAAATCAACACAGGAGAGTGAGAACTACATCACAAGACACACAGAGAAGAAAGACCATGGGGAGACAAAGAAATACCCTACCATTGAAAGAAAAACAAGCCTCACCAGAAAAGGAGATAAAAGAAATGGAAACAAGCAACCTGTCAGAGAGAGAGAGTTCAGAGAAATGGTCATAGGGTGGATGAAGAGAACAGAAGCCCATATGAGTAAGAACCATGAGGAATTGAAGAGTAATCAAAAGGAAATGAAGAAGAGCCATGAAGAAATGGAAAAGAACTATGAGGAAACGAAGAAGACCCAAGAAGAAATGAAAAGTGACACTGCTGAGGTAAAGAACTCCATAGAAAGTATCAGGAGTAGATTAGATGAAGCAGAGGACCGCATGAGTGAGCTGGAAGACAAGGTAGGAAAAAACACCCAAGTAGAGCAGCTTCTAGAAAAATAATAAAAAGCAGGAGGAGAGCCTAAGGAAACTTTGGAACAACATGAAACAAAACAACATCCGCATAATAGGGCTTCCAGAGGGACAGAAAACTGAGCAAGGAATAGAAAACCTGTTTGAAGAAATAATGACAGAAAATTTCCCTGATATAGGAAAGAAAAAACCCACACAAATCCAAGAAGCTCACAGAGTCACAAGCAAAATGAACCCCAAAATACCTATGCCAAGGCACATTATAGTTAAACTGGCAAAAATCAACGACAAAGTGAGAATCTTAAAAGCTGCCAGAGAGAGACAGAAATTTACCTACAAAGGAACCCCCATCAGATGAGCAAGTGATTCATCAACAGAAACTTATCAGGCCAGAAGGAATTGTAATGAAATATACAAAGTTATGAAAAGAACGGGTCTGAATCCTAGAATACTGTACCCAGCAAGGCTATCAATCAAAATTGAAGGTCAAATCAAGAGCTTCACAGAGGTCTAAGGGAATACATTACCACCAAACCAGCAATGCAAGAAATGGTAAAGGGTCTGCTGTGAAAAGCAATAGAAAGCCATGAAAAAACATAGGGGTAAAAAACAAAATGGCAACAAATAACTACCTATCAATAATAACTTTAAATGTAAATGGTTTAAGTGCTTCAATCAAAAGACATGGGGTAATAGACTGGATAAGAAAACAAGACCCATATATCTGCTGTCTACAAGAAACCCACCTCCAAAAAAAAAGACGCACACAGATTGAGGGTGAAAGGATGGAAAAAGGTTCTTCAGGCGAATGGAAATGGAAAAAAAGCTGGGGTAGCAATACTTATATCTGACAAATTAGATCTCAAAGTGAAGGATGTAACAAGAGATAAAGAAGGCCACTACATAATACTAAAGGGAGCAATCCAACAAGAAGAAATAACTCTGGTAAACATATATGCACCCAATACAGGAGCACGCAAATACATACTAAAACTCCTAGAGGATATCAAGGGAGAGATACACAGCAATACAATCGTAGTAGGAGACTTTAGTGCCCCACTATCACCCTTGGACAAATCCCCTAAACAAAAAATCACTAAAGAAACATCAGTCATAAAGAATCACTAGACCAGAAGGAATTAATTGACATCTTCAGATCATTTCACCCAAAAGCCACAGAATATACATTCTTTTCAAGTGCCCATGTGTCATTCTGAAAGATAGACCATGTGTTGAGTCATAGGCATAGTCCCTCCAAATTTAAGAAGATATAAATCATATCAAGCATATTCTCATATCACAGTGGCATAAAGCTGGAAATCAACTACAATAGAAACAATCCAAAGAAATCAAACACATGGGGACTAAACAGCATGCTATTAAACTATGACTGGGTTACTAGAGAGATCAAGGAAGAAATAGAAAACATCATGGAAACAAATGACAACGACAGCACAACAATCCAAAACCTATGGGTCACAGTGAAAGCAGTTCTGAGAGGGAAGTTCATAGCTCTACAATCCTACCGCAAAAAAACTAGAAACAGCGGCAATAACTCAAACAACTATCTAACCCAACAACTCAAAGAGTTAGAAAGAAAGCAACAAGAAAAGCCCAGTGTAAGCAGAAGGAGGGAAATAGTAAATATCAGAGCAGAAATAAATGACATAGAGACCAAAGAAACAATACAGAAGATCAACAAAACCAAAAGCTCGTTCGTTGGAAGATTAAACAAGATTGATGAACCTCTAGCCCGACTCACAAAGAAGCAAAGAGAGAGGACCCTAATAAATACAGTCAGAAATGAAAGAGGTGAAATAACAACATACCCCATTGAAATACAAAGGATTGTTTAAAAAAATACTATGAACAACTCTACTCCAACAAACTGGACAACCTGGAGGAAATGGATATATTTCTAGAAAAATGTAACCTCCCAAAACTTAATCAGGAAGAATCTAAACAACTCAATAGACCAATAACTGTGGAAGAAATTGAAGCAGTCATCATAAAGCTTCCAGCAAACAAAAGCTCAGGGGCAGACGGCTTCACAGGGGAGTTTTACCAAACATTCAAGGAAGAACTAAAACCTATACTCCTCAGACTATTCCAGAAAATTCAAGAGGATAGAACACTTCCAAACTCCTTCTATGAAGCTAACATCACCCTAATACCAAAACCGGATAAAGATGACACAATGAAGGAGAATTACAGGCCAATATCCCTCATGAATATAGATGCCAAAATCCTCAATAAAATTCTAGCAAATCGGATCCAGCAGTACATGAGAAAGATCATACACCATGACCAAGTAGGATTTATTCCAGGAATGCAAGGATGGTACAATATCCGCAAATCAATAAATGTGATACATCACATAAACAAATTGAGAGATAAAAATCACATAGTCATATCAATTGATGCAGAAAAAGCATTTGGCAAAATCCAACCGGCTTTCTTCATAAAAACTCTCAACAAGGTAGGAATAGAAGGATCATACCTCAACATAATAAAAGCTATATATGATAAACCCACAGCAAACATCATACTCAATGGGCAAAAACTACAACCATTTCCTCTAAGAACAGGAACAAGACAAGGTTGCCCACTTTCACCACTCCTGTTCAACATAGCACTGGAAGTATTAGCCATTGCAATTAGACAAGAAGAAGAAATAAAAGGCATCCAAATTTGAAAAGAAGAAATAAAGCTATCCTTATTTGCAGATGACATGATATTGTACATAAAAAACCCGAAATACTCCATCAAAAAACTAATAGACTTGATAAATGAGTTCAGCAATGTAGCAGGCTACAAAATTAATGCCAAGAAATCTATGGCATTTCTATACACTAATAGTGAAGTTACAGAAAGAGAAACTAAAAAAGCAATCCCCTTTACCATCACACCAAAAAAATTAAGATACCTAGGAATAAACTTAACTAAGGAGGTAAAATACCTATTCGCGGAAAACTACAGGACACTAAAAAAAGAGATAGAGGAAGGTGTAATCAGATGGAAGGAAGAACATACCATGTTCATGGATTGGGAGAATCAACATAATTATAATGTCCATACTACCCTAAGCTATCTATAAATTTAATGCACTCCACATTAAAATACCAATGGCATACTTCGCAGACCTAGAAAGAACTCTCCAAAAATTCATCTGGAATAAAAAAAAAGGCCCCAAATAGCCACAGCAATGCTGAGAAAGAAGCACAAATTCGGTGGGATTTCCATACCAGATTTCAAGCTGTATTACAAAGCTACTGTTCTCAAAACAGCCTGGTACTGGCACAAGAACAGACATATAGATCAATGGAATAGAATAGACAATCCAGATATCAACCCAAACCACTATGCTCAATTAATATTTGACAAAGGAGGTATGAACATAAAATGGAGTCAAGATAGTCTCTTCAATAAATGGTGTTGGGGAAATTGGACAGACACATGCAAAAAAATGAAACTAGACCACCAACTTACACCATACACAAAAATAAACTCAAAATGGATACAGGACTTAAAGGTAAGACGGGAAACCGTAAAAACATTAGAGGAATCTACAGGAAGAAAAATCTCAGACATATGCCAAAAGAACTTCTTCGATGACATTGCTCCTAGGGCAGTGGAAGCTAAAGACAGAATAAACAAATGGGACCACATCAAAATAAAAAGCTTTTGCACAGCTAAATAAACCATCAACAAAACGACAAGAAAACCCACTGTATGGGAGAACATATTTGCAAATGTTATCAGTGATAAAGGTTTAATCTCAAGCATCTACAGGCAACTCACACAACTCAATAAAAGGAGGACAAATGATCCAATAAAAAAAATGGGCAACAGACCTAAATATAACCTTTCCTAAAGAAGACAAAAGGAAGGCCCAGAGACATCTGCAAACTTGCTCAAAGTCACTAATTATCCCAGAGATGCAAATCAAAAGGACTATGCAGTACCATCTCACACCTGTCAGAATGGCTTACATCAACAAATCAACAAATGACAAGTGCTGGTGAGGATGCGGTGAAAAAGGAACTCTCGTGCACTGCTGGTGGGATTGTAGACTAGTGCAGCCATTGTTGAGAACAGTATGGTTTCCTCAAAAAACTAAAAATGGAGCTCCCTTTCGACCCAGTTATCCCACTTCTAGGAATCTACCCCAAGAAACTAGAAATGAGAATTAGAAAGGATATATGTACCCCTATGTTCGTAGCAGCACAATTTATCATAGATAAGATTTGGAAACAGCCTAAGTGCCCATCAGCAGATGAGTGGATTAAAAAACTATGGTACATCTACACAACAGAATACTACGCTACAGTAAAAAGAAAGAGCTCCTACCATTTGTAACAACATGGATGGAATTGGAGAGCATTATGCTAAGTGAAATTAGCCAGGCAGAGAAAGACAAATATCACATGATCTCACTCATTTGAGGAATACAATCAATGACATAGACTGATGAACAAGAATGGATCCAGAGACTGAGAAAAGTCCATCAAAATGTCAAACCTCAGGAGAAAAACTCCAAGACCATGTGGGTTCCTGAGACAGTGAGGAACTGACAGGTCTGTTCCAACCACTAGGATGGTCCAGAGATGGGGGACGCTGATGACACCTTGCCATGCTAGCAGTAGGGAGCTGTGCATGGCTGCAGGCGGCCCAGGACCATACCAGAGAGGATGGATTTTGCATTGCCACGATGTGTCCACCATCTGGATACCATTGCTGACATGTATACATGAAGAACTATTTGACATTGAAACTGGTACTCAGAACAGTTGGATATTGAAACCCACACTCAAACATTTTTTTTTTTTGCTCTTATACGTTTGTTTCTAGTATGCAGAGGCAAGATATTTTTGAAGAAAAGAAGCAGGGGGTAGTGATTGATATAGAGGCAGGGTGGCATTGATCAGGCCGTCAAGCTACAGGGGGAAGGCTGGAGTGGATGGGAGGCGGATGCTGGGGGAGATCAACCGAAGGACTTGTATGCATGCATATGAGCATAACCAATATATGAAAGACACTGGGTCGGGGAAGGGGGCTGGTGGGGACATGTGTGTGTGGGGGGGTAAGGGAGGCTGGGGGGAGGATATTGGGGAGGAAAAGGAAAACATATATACTACTATTAAATATAAGTTATATTGTAAATAAAAATAAAAAATAATTATTAAAAAAATCTTGCATCTGTATACTAGAAATAAACATATAAGAACAAAAAATGTTTGAGTCTCAGTTTCACTGTCCAACAATTCTGAGTCCCAGTTTCAATATCAAATAGTTCCTTTTTTGTATATGTCACAATGGTATCTGGATGGTGGAGAAATGGTGACAATGCAGGTTTCACCCTCTCTGGTTTGGTCCTGGGCCACCTGCAGCGATGTACAGCTGCTCACTGCTAGCATTGCAAGGTATCGTCAGCATCTTCCATCTCTGGACTGTCTTTGGTGTTAGCATTACAAAAGAAAATTAATTTTCTGAAGTAAGAATTTTCTAGATGTAATTTACTTACAGGATATTTTTCCTTACATGATATTACCCCACTATCCACCCTTTTTTGATTAATGGGTGCTTTTGAAAATTTTATATTGCAGTATTGGTAACTCTGAATTTTAATTTTTGCACAAAAAGATGACTGCTTTAGGTACTTTGCATGTTAGGCAATTTTATGATGAGATGAACTACTAATAGTAATTTTAGTGAATATTTTATGAACAGCTTTTTGCCCACTGTACTTAAATTTTCTGGAGTATTCACTTATTTCAATTGACCCATTTAAATTAATCTAAAATCCTGATTACTATTTTACTGTCAAATTTAATACTCAAGCAATAATCTTAGTTTACCCTGTAAGTATTAGTGGAAAAGATTATTTGCATTCTTGAGTAGGCCCTGAGCATTGATGGTGCTAGATTGGATTTAGATTCAGGGCAGCTGTTGCTGGCCAAGTCTCTCTTATTAACCTGAGTCCCGATCTGAGCTGTGCGTGGGAGGTAAAACAGCTGTGGGGGCAGGAGACCTCCCTCAGAAGGGGTGAGAGTTCAGGCCCCTGCAAGGTTAGGGGGGTGAGGGTCTGTGCCCCACCTTTGTTGACCTTTAAGTTGTCTCCTGATGGCCACTCTGCGACTGTGCCTGTCTTAGGTTGTTCCTTCCCTGAGGAATCTTACCCATCTCTGGCTAACCAGCCATCCTCCCAGGGCCAAGCAGGGTGATGTGAGAGGTTCAGTTCTGTCTCCTTGGTACTCTATGCCCCCATTGCCTCCACACCCAGCACCTGCCTTGGGATCTCCTCGCCTGCTGGTGGGATCCCGTTACTGATCACATATCTCAGAGGACTCAGGTTTGTTCTCCAGGAAGGGCCCAGCTCACCCCATTGGGCGAGAGACAGATCCATGGTGCCAGACACCTAGAGGGTTCAACTTCAGCTTGAACTGAAAGATCAGGCAACAGCCGTGTGCACTTGGATTGTGATAAGAGGGTCCCTCTTGGCAAAAAAGGGCAAGAGGGGCCAATAATAAATAAAATCAGAAATGAAAGAGGTGGAAGAGTTGAAATAACAATAGGCCCCAACAAAATACAAAGGATTGTTAAAAAATACTATGAACAACTCTACTCCAACAAACTGGACAATCTAGAGGAAATGGATATATTCCTAGAAAAATATAACCTTCCAAAACTCAATCAGGAAGAATCTAAACAGCTCAGTAGATCAATAACTATGGAAGAAATTGAAACAGTCATCAAAAAACTTCCAGCAAACAAAAGCCCAGGGCCAGACGGCTTCACAGGGGAGTTTTACCAAACATTCAAGGAAGAACTAAAACCTATCCTCCTCAGACTATTCCAAAAAATTCATGAGGATGGAACACTTCCAAACTCCTTCTATGAAGCTAGCATCACCCTAATACCAAAACCAGATAAAGACGACACAATGAAAGAGAATTAGAGGCCAATATCTTTCATGAATATAGGTGCCAAAATCCTCAATAAAATTCTAGCAAATTGGATCCAGCAGTACACCAGAAAGATCATACACCATGATCAAGTAGGATTTATTCCAGGAATGCAAGGATGGTAGAATATCTGCAAATCAATAAATGTGGTACATCACATAAACAAATTGAGAGATAAAAATCACATAGCCTTAGTCTTATCAAATGATGCAGAAAAAAGCATTTGACAAAATCCAACACCCTTTCTTGATAAAAACTCTCAACAAGGTAGGAATAGAAGGATCATACCTCAACATAATAAAAGCCATATATGATAAACCCACAGAAAACATCATACTCCATGGGCAAAAACCACAACCATTTCCCCTAAGAACAGGAACAAGACAGGGATGCCCACTCTCACCACTCCTGTTCAACATAGTACTAGAAGTATTAACCATTGCAATTAGACAAGAAGAAGAAATAAAAGGCATCCAAATTGGCAAAGAAGAAGTAAAGCTATCCTTATTTGTAGATGACATGATATTGTACATAAAAAACTCAAAGGACTCCATAAAAAACTTTAATAATGGATTTATTAAAGGATATTCTTTATTAAGGAAAGAAACAATACTGAATACCTAAAGATAATTAAGAATAGATGTAAGTGTATGGTATTCATGAACACAGGACTAGTAGTAGTGTCTGGAACTTACAAGCAAGAAGATTTCAGACTATTATAAAAATAACTGTAATCATTAAAGTTATCCAACAGTAAAAACGTTTGTTTTCTGTGAAAATGAGTTCCCTAACCTTGGAAAGACTGAAGCAGAAACTGCATATTATTTGTTAGTGGTTTCATCTTCACTGGGTAGATACTAACATGGATGATCTTCGAGATCTTTCCTAATTTTAAAGATCCATAACTTGATGAGACCAAGGGTTATATGGGCGTCGATTTGATACATAACTTAGTCATGTGACATTTGTCTTCTTATATGCCAGTGGCTCAGATATATTCTTCCAGAAGGGACCCAGCAGAATTGGGGGCACTTACTGGAAAGTCCGATATGAAGCTTTCCAAGATGAAACGTTCCAGAAAAAGGTACAGCTGGAGGAAGATGAGCATCTTGGAATCCTGGGTGAGGAATTCTTAACTTACAAAATTAATTGACTAGATCTGTGAAACTGGGGAGTACTTAGAAACTGGAGTCTGTGGCGGGGGCTGTGGGGGGGCCACTCAGAGACATCTCTAGAACAGCATTTCTGAAAGTGAGTACCAACAGATGAGTGTTTTGTGCAAGAGTCTTTTGTGACTGTGTTTGCAAAATACTAAATTAAACATCTATCTATATAATAGAAGAATATGCAAATTATCCGAGACACCATAACATCAAAACTGAACAGGAGGGACCTGAGGCTTCATGGCACCTGGCCAGGGCGAGGGACCTCAGGCCATGTCCCCTGCCCCATGGGCTTGACAGGGGACCTCAGACCACACCCACACCTGCAGCCTGGGAGAACTTGATGGGGGACTGCAGGCCATGCCTTCTGCCCCAGCACTGGGCTGGGAGACCTCAGACTGCACCCCCATCCTGCTGGGCTTGATAGGGGACCTCAGACCTTGCCCCTTGCCTGGCGGAGCTTGATGAGGAACCTCAGGAGGTGCCCTCCACTCCAGTGCCAGGCTTGGGGACCTCAGGCTCTATCCCCTGCCTGGTGGGGCTTGACAGGGACCTCAGGCCACATCTCTCACCTGGTGGGATTTAACAGGGGACCTCAGGCTACAGTCCTTGCCCAATGAGCTTGACGGGGGACCTCAGGATGTATCCCACTCCCTGATTCTGGGCCGGGAGACCTTCTTCCACACACCCGCAGTGTCAGTCTAGGGTACCTCAGGCTGCACCCCAATCCAGCGGGGCTTGATGGGGACCACAGACAGCACCCTCCCCACCCAGCAGGGTTTGACAAGGACCTCACAGTGCACCACTGCCTGAGGGGGCTTGATGGGGACCTCAGGCTATGCCCCCCACCCTGATGCCAGGATGGGGGACTTCAGGCCAAGCCTCTATCTGGAGGAGTTTGACATGGGACCTCAAACCATGCCATCCCAGCCCCAGTGCCAGGCCGGGGAACCTCAGGCTGCACCCCCTCCCCCGATGGCTGGGTTGACAGGGGACCTCAGGCCACACCCCCCATCTAGCGGGGCTTGACAGGGGACTTCATCCATGCCCCCCCCCACCCCAGCGCTGGGCTGGGGGACCTCGGGCCATGCCCCCAGCCATGACAGGGGTGGGGCTGGCTGGGTCTGGGTCTCCTGCGTTTTCGAAGTGCATGTGTGTGGTGGGCTGGGACTTGACTCTTGGTCCCATAGTATACCCCAGACTCTGACAGGAGGGAGATTTTCATATACATTTTATTAATTTTCTTTCATCTCTGACATTTCTATTATAGAGAAAGGGCAATAGCAATATTAAAATATTTCCTCTAATTACTTCCTTTTTAATGTGAAAAATTTTCATGCACAGGGCCACTAGTAGTCACATAAATATAGTCAAGTAGTGTTCTTTGCTGCAGGGATTCTCAGAACTTTGGATTTATTTTTGTTTATCATGAATCTCAAAGATAGGAATAGAGCATGTGGCATTTCTTATACTTTACAGTAGACATTTTTTTCCAGTGCATATCTTCTGGACGTACTGTTATTAAGATCACACTTTAAAATATTTCCCTAGGTGAATTTCTAAAGGGCTCTATATAAAGCAGTAAGACTGCCCAGGTTCCTGGCAATATTTGGACAGGGACAGCTTGACATGACATGCAGATATGCTTGCTATAGTGAGGGATAAAAAACAAAGGTTAGAAACTGACTTGGAGAAAGTATCCAGAAGACCTGAAGTACGGTATTGAAACAGTATAACAATGTTGGATGCTTTAGTCACTTAATGAAGCCAGAAAATAAAATAGATTAGATGGGAGAAAACTATGGAACTATGGAAATTAATGTAATGAACAGAATTCTGGGGTTAGATGTGTGCCAATTAGTTCTAAGAGATCTGAGCAAGCACAGTAGAGCTTACATCAAATAAATAAGGATATATATGGAGAAAAATCTTACCTTGGAAAAAAGGATGGACAGTGAGTATTAACCTTGCATTAGTTTGTGTTCAATATGGGTCTCCAGTCTTTTTCTTGGCTTTTTTATTGTGGTAAAATATGCTCAAAGTAAATTTGATTATAGTAACTATTTTAAATGTACAGTTCAGTGATATTGAATGCATTCATAATGTTTTACAACCATCACTACCATCTATATCAATTATTTTTATGTTGCAAAACTGAAATTCATTAACTACCCTTCTTACCCTCTACCAAGTGTTCAAATATGACTTTGAGGCATGATTTCAATTATTTTGGGTATACACAGAATGGAATTACTGAATGATATGTTAATTCTATTTTTAAATTTTTGAGGGACCACCATGCTGTTTTTCACAGTAGCTGTGTTATTCTAAATTACCAACAACAGTGCACATGTTTTATTATTGCTCCATATCCTTTCCAAACTTTATTTTCTGTGTGTATGTGTTTATAGTAGCCATACGAGTGGGTGTGAAGAGGTATCTCATTATTGTTTTGATTTTCATTTCCTTAATGATCAGTAATGTTTAGAATCTTTCCATGTGCCTATTGGCTATTTGTATATATTCTTTGCTAAAATATTTTCTCAAGTCCTCTTCCCATCTTCATTTAGGTTGTTTATTTATTTATTTTTGCTAATAAGTTTTAGGAGTTATCTTAATTGCTTATCAGATATATAATTTGCAAATATTTTACCATTCTGTAGGTTGCCTTTTTACTCTATTGATAGTGTCTCTTTGGTATATAGATTTCAAACATTTTTATAAATTCCAATAAGCATGGGGGTTTTTGTTACCTGCACTTTTGTATCCAAAAATTATTGTTAAATCTAATGTCATGAAGGTTTTTCCTTATGTTTTTCTTTTTTCCGAATTTAAATTTTTTATTGTTTAAAGTATTACATAAGTGTCCTTCCCTCTCCCCCCACTGACCTCTGTCTAGCTGTTCCCATCCCCCAGAAGATGCCATCACCCCCCAATGGATACACTGTCTATATCCATTGGTTATACTCATATGCGTGCATACAAGTCCATTGGTTATCTCTTACCTCCTCACCCCCTGCCTTCCCTCATAAGTTGGAGAGTTTGTTCAATTCTTCTATGACTCTGGTTCTATTTTTATGCATCAATTTATGTTGTTCATTATATTCAACAAATGAGTGAGATCATGTGATATTTATCTTTCTCTGACTGGCTTATTTCGCTTAGCATAATGCTCTCCAGTTCCATCCATGATAAGAATTCATTCTTTTTTACAGCAGCACAGTATTTCATTGTGTAGATGTACTACAGCTTTGCAATACAATCATCTGCTGATGGGCACTTAAGTTGTTTCCAAATCTCAGCTATCGTAAATTGTGCTGCTATGAACATAGGGATGCATATATCCTTTCCAATTGGTGTTTCTGTTTTCTTGGGATATATTTCTAGAAGTGGGATTACTGGGTCATGTGGAAGTTCCATTTTTAAATTTTTTGAGGAAACTCCATACTGTTCTCCACAGTGGCTGCACAGTCTGCATTACCACAAGCATTGCACAAGAGCTCCTTTTTCTCCCCATCTCCTCCAGCACTTTTCATTTGTCAATTTGTTGATGATAGCCATTCTGACAGGTGTGAGCTGGTACCTCATTGTTGTTTGGATTTGCATCTCTTGGATGATTAGTGATTTTGAGCATGTTTTCATATGTCTCCTGGCCTTCTGTATGTCCTCTTCTGAAAAAGTGTCTAGGTCTTTTTCCCATTTTTTATTGGATTGTTTATCTTCCTTTTGTTAAGTTGTATGAGTTTTCAACAAATTCTGGAGATTAAACCCTTATTGGAAATATCATTGGAAAATATGTTCTCCCATGCACTGGGCTTTCTTATTGTTTTGTTGATGGTTTCTTTTGCTGTGTAGAAGCTTTTCATTTTTATGTAGTCCAATTTGTTTATTTCCTCCTTCTATTGCCCTGAGAGCTATATCAGTAAAGATATTGCTACAACAAATGTCTATTTTGCTGCCTATGGCTTCTTCTAATATTGCTATGGTTTCCCATCTTACATTTAAGTCCTTTTATCTATTTTTAGTTTATTTTTGTTTATGTTGTAAGTTTGTGGTCTAGTTTCATTTTTTTTTGCATGTATCTGTCCAATTCTCCTAACACCATTTATTGAAGAGACTGTGTTGCCTCCTTTGTCAAATATTAATTGAGCATAATGAGTTATATCAATTTCTGGGCTGTCTGTTCTATTCTATTGGTCTATGTTTGTTCTGGTGCCAATACCAGGCAGTTTTGAGAACAGAGGCTTTGTAGTATATTTTCTTATCAGTTGTATTGGTTTAGGCATTATATTGAGGTGTTTTTTAAATTAATTTTGTATATAGTGTTAGGTAAGTGCTCACCTTTATTATTTTGCTACTAGTGGCCCCGTGCATGAAATTCATCCACTGGGAGTGTTGTGGGGGGGGGGGGGGGAGGCGTCCCTCAGCCCAGCCTGCACTTTCTAATCCAGGACTCCTTGGGGGATGTCCTGCAGTCAGACATCCCTTTCACAATCTGGGACTGCTAGCTCTTAACCACTCATCTGCTTGCCTGCCTGATCGCCCCTAACGACTCTGCATGCCTGCCTGATTGCCCCTAACCACCTCTGCCTGTCAGCCTGATTGATCCTAACTGCCTCTGCCTCATCCCTTGTCACCATGGCTTTGTCCAGAAGGAAGACTGGATGACTGGAAGATGTCCAGTTGACCTAGTCTAATTAGCATATTACCCTTTTATTAGTATAGGTGGAAATCCAGTTTCCTTTTTTGTTGTTCTTAATCCTCACCTAAGGATATTTTCCCAGTGATTTTTAAAGAGAGAGGAAGAGAGGGGGGAGAGACAGAGAGAAAGAAACATCGATGAAAGAGAAACACATTAATTGGTCAACTCCCCCACATTTCTGGGACCAGAGCCGGTCACTGAGCCTGCAACTGAGGTATATGCCCTTGACCAGAATTGAACCCAAAACACTTCAGTCCCCAGGCTGATGCTCTATGCACTGAGCCAAGCTGGCTAGTGTGAAATCCAGTTTTCCACTCACCATTAGCTTAAAAAACTGTCCCTATATATGTGAGTATTCATTTCTGGGTTTTCTAGTATATTCCATTAGTCTGTATTCCATTGGTCCATATGTCTATACTTATGCTAGTACCACACTGTTTTGATTACAGTAAGCTTTTTGGTAAGTTTTAATACGAGGAAATGCAAGTCTCCTAGTTTTGTTCTTTGTTTTCAATACTAATTTTTGGTTATTCTGGATCCCTTGAGATTACATATGAATTTTAGGAATGATTTTTCTATTTCTGCAAAATAATCATTAGAAATTTGATAGGGATTTAAATGAGTCTATAGATTTCTTTAGGTGGTATTGACATTTAAACACTTTAACTCTTCAAACCTATAAACATGTGATATGTTTACATTTCTTTATATAATATTTAATTCATTTCAACAATGTTTTATAGTCATTATTTTACAAGTCTTTCACATCTTTAGTTAAGATAATTCTCAAGTATTTTATTTTTTTGATGCAATCTATATGGAATTATTTTTGTAATTTTTGTTTAGATTGCTCATTGTTAGTATATAAAAAATGCAACTGACTTTCACGTATTGACTCTTTATCCTGCTACTTTGCTAAATCCACATATTAGTTCTAACAGTTTTTGTTTTTGTGTACTCTTTAGGTTGTCTACATATAAGATTATAAAATCTGCAATGGAGATCATTTTACTTTTTCTTTATAATTTAGACATGTTTTTATACCTTATTTCTTAAATAATAACCCTGGCTAAAATTACCAGTAATATGTAGAAGAGAAGTGGTGAAAGGAGGCAACTTTACCTTATTCCTAATCTCATAGGAAAACCTTTCAGTCTTTCACCACTGAGTATGGTGTTTGCTATGGGTTTTTTCATACATGGATTTTATTACGTTGAGAAGTCTCCTTCTATTTCTAGTTTTTAAAAAAATATTTTTATCATGAAAGGTGCAAATTTTATTAGATGCTTTTTCTGGGCATTACCATTTTAAAATTTTATTCTGTTAATATCATGTATTACATTGATATTGGTCAATTTTTGTATGTTGAACCATCCTTGCATTTCAGGAATAAATTTGAGCTGGTCATTGTGTGTAATTCTTTTAATATGCTGCTTTTAAGGATTTTACATTAATGTTTATAAGGGATATTGATGCATATAGTGTTTTATCCTTGTAATGTTTTTGTCTGGATTTGAGAACATGGTAATTTTCACTTGGCAGAATTAGTTGAAAAGTGTTCCCTCCTTTTCAATAGTTTGAAATATTTTGAGAATGATTGGTATTAGTTCTTTAAATGTTTAGTAGAAATCACAAGTGAAGCCATCAGATCCAGAGATTTTCTATTTTGGAAAACTTTTCATTATTGATTCAATGGGCTTGCTATCTGCAGGTCTATTCAGATTTTCTGTTTCTTTATGATTTAGGCTTGGTAGGATTTGTTTTTAGAATTTGCCTGTTTCATCTAGTTTATTCAATTTGTTGGTGTACAATTGCTCTTAATACTCATTTATAAGCTTTTATTTATGTAAGATCAGTGATAATGTCCCCACTATCAATTCTGAATTTAATAATTTGAGTGTTCTCTTTTTTTCTTAGTCCATCTAGCTAAAGATTTGTCTACATTGTTGACTGTTTTGAAGAACGAACTTTTGGGTTTACTTATTTTCTTTATTATTTTATTATTCTCTATTTCACTATCATTAACATATTTTCTTCTTTCTAGTAGCTTTTGGTTTTCTTTTTCTATTTTCTTAACTTGTGAAGTTAGATTGCTGATTTAAGATTTTTTTAATCTAAGTGTTTATAGCCATAAATTTTCCTCTTTGCAACACTTTCACTGCACATCATATATTGGCATGTTTTGTTTTGTTTTGTTTTGTTTTCATCTGCTTCTAAGTATTTTATATTTTTTGTGATTTTTTCTTTGATCCATTGGTGTTTTAAAAGTGTGTTTAATTTTCACAAATTTTTAAATTATCCTTCTTTCATTGATTTGTAACGTCATTCCATTGTGGCTATAGAAGATAATTTGTATGATATGTTTCAAAATCTACTGTGGCTTAACGTGTGCCCTATCATATGGTATATTTTGAAAAATGTCCCATGTGCACTTGAGATGAATATGTATTCTGTTGCTTTTGGTAGATTGTTTTTTATATGTTAGATCTAGTTGGTTTATTTAAGTCTTCTATTTATTTACTCATAACCTGTCTGGGTGTTTTATTTAATATTATGAGTGGGATATTGGTCACCAGACTTGATTAGAGGCGAAGCATTAAGTGTGGACATTGAGTAGAATCTATACCAGAAATTCTGAATTAGAGTTAGAGTCAGCATAAATTATCAAATTGTCTTGGTAATACTGGTTAGCTTCAAAATTGGCCTAGGGTAGGTCCAAGATGGTGGATAGTGGAGCAAAGAAAAGTTCAGTAGTCATGACTAGACTAGTTATTCCGGGGCCTTGATAGAAGATATAATAATTTTATATGCTCAAAATTGATTTACAATTGAGGCAAGCTCAGATATTTAAATGGGTCCTACAAAGAAATGCAACTGTAAGAACTGGGGCAATAAAGGCTGGGGAAATAGAATTGGTTTTGACAGTGGGGTAGGAGAAAGCCTTACTTTATTATTATTTTTAAAATATATTTTTAATGATTTCAGAGAGGAAGGGAAAAGGAGAGAGAGATAGAAGAGAGAGGTAGAAACTTCAATGATGAGACAGAGTCACTTATTGGATACCTACTGCATGCCCCACACTGGGGATCAAGCCCACAACCTGGGCATGTGCCCTGACCCGAAATTAAACCATGACCTCCTGGTTCACAGGTCGACACTCAACCAGTGAGTCACTCTGGCTGGATATGAGAAAGCCCTAACTTTATTTATCAATTGTTTTTTCTTTCTTTCTTTCTTTCTTTCTTTCTTTTTAATAATTCTTTATTGTTGAAAGTATTACATATGCTCTCCCTTTTTACACATTGACCCCCACCAGCCCCTCCTGGCTCCAAGTCGTCACCACCCTATTGTCCGTTTCCATGGTTATGCAGATATGCATACAAGGTCCTTGGTTGATTACCTACCACTGTCCCACCCTCCTCCACCTTCCCGCTGAGATTCCGCACTCTGGTCCATGACTTCATATCTCTGAATCCACTACACTCATCAGTTTATTTTGTTCATTAGATTCCACATACACTTGAGACCATATGATACTTGTCTTTCTCTGACTAAATTATTTCACTTAGCATGATACTCTGCAGGTGTCTCCATGCTGTCTCAAAAGGTAAGAGATTCTTCTTTCTTACTGCTGCAAGGTATTCCATGGTATGAATGTACCACAGCTTTTCTATCCACTCATCTACTCATGGGTACTTAGGCTGTGTCTAATTCTTAGGTATTGTAAATTGTGCTACTATGAACAAAGGGGTGCATACTTTCTTTCTGATTGGTGTTTCGAGTTTCCTAGGATATAGTCCTAGACGTGGAATCACTGGGTCAAATGATAGTTCCATATTTAATTTTTTTAGGAAACTCCATACTATTGTCCATAATGGCTGCACCAATCTGCATTCCCACCAGCAGTGTACTAGGGTTCCCTTTACTCCACATCCTTGCCAGTACTTGTCATTTGTTGAATTATCGATGGCAGCCATTTTGATAGGTATAAGGGTATATCTCATTGACGTTTTAATTTGCATCTCTCTAATGATCAGTGACTTAGAATATTTTTTCAAATGTCTCTTAGCCATCTGTATATCCACTTTGGAAAATTGTTTGTTTAGGTCCTTTGCCCATTTTTTAAATTGGATTTTTGACTTCCTTTTGTTAAGTTGTATGAGTTCATCTTATATTTTAGACATTAACCCTTTATCAGATGTATCATTGCCAAATATGTTCTCCTATGGTGCAAGCTCTCTTAATTTTGTTGATGGTTTCTTTTGCTGTGCAGAAGCCTTTTATTTTTATGTAGTCCCATTTTTAATTATTTCCTTGGTTTTCTTTGCTTAGAAGGTGTATCCATAAACATATTGCTATGAGAGATGTCTGAGATATTGCTGCCTATGGTATCTTCCTGACTTACATTTAAATCTTTTATCCATTTTGAGTTTATTCTTGTATATGGTGTAATTTGATGGTCTAGTTTCATTTTTTGAATGTATTTTCCCAATACCATTCATTGAAGAGACTGTCTTGACTCCATTGTATGCTCTTGCTTCCTTTGTAAAATATTAATTGAGTGTAATGACTTGGGTCAATTTATGGGGTCTCTGTTGTATTCTATTGATCTTTATGCCTGTTCTTGTGCCAGTACCTGCTGTTTTGATTACAGTGGCTTTGTAGTTTAACTTGAAATCTGGTATTGTGATTCCTCCTATTTGTTTTTCTTTCTCAAGATCGTGGCAGCTATTCAGGGTCTTTTTTGAAGTCCATTTAATTTTTTTGCAATATTTGTTCTAGATCTGTGAAATGTGCCACTGGTATCTTAATATGGGTTGTATTGAATTTGTACATTACCTTGGGTAGTATGAGCATGTTAATGATGTTGTTTCTACCAATTCATGAACAGAGTATATTCTTTCACTTATTTATATCTTCTTCTTTATCTTTTTTCAACATCTTGTAGTTTTCTGAGTACAGGTCTTTTTCCTCATTGGTTAAGTTTATTCCTAAGTATCTTAATTAATTGATTGCAATGGTAAATGTGATTCTTAGTTCAGTTTCTCTTTTTGGGAATTAATTATTGGTATATAAAAAGTCCATCAATTTTTGGGTATTGATTTTATATCCTGCTACATTGCCAAATTAATCTATTAAATCTAGTAGTTTTTGATGGAGTTTTCTTTGTACAATATCATGTCATTTGCAAATAATGAGAATTTTACTTCTTCCTTTCCAATTTGGATGCCTTTTATTTCTTCCTCTTGTCTGATTGCTATGGATAGGCTTTCCAGTGCTATGTGGAATAAGTGTGGTGAAAGCAGACATCCCCGTCTTGTTCCTATTCTTAGGAAAATGGTTTAATGTTTTCACATTGATTATGATATTTGCTGTAGGATTGTCATATATGGCCTTTATCATGTTTGATATTTGCTCTCTCTATTTATACTTTTCTGAGAGTTTTTATAAAAAATGGTTGTTGTATTTTGTCACATGCTTTTCTGTATCTATTGATATAATTGTTTGATTTTTATATTTCAATTAATATATGTCATGTATCACAGTTATTGATTTGCAAATATTTTACCAGCCTTACATCCCAGGAATAAATCCCACTTGATGGTGGTGTATGAAATATTAATATATTGCTAGATCCTATTTACTAATACCTTTTTTGAGAATTTTAGCATTCATATTCATCAGAGATATTAGAATGTAATTCTCTTTCTTTGTAGTTTCTTTATTTGGTTTTGGAATTAGGATAACTTCTAATAAAAAGAACTATTGGTCTCATGAAAAGAGCTTGGAAGTATTCTTCCCTCTTGGATATTCGGAATAGTTTGAAGAGTATAGGTAATAATTCTTCTTTGAATGTTTGATAAAACTCCCCTTTTAAAGCCATGTGGACCCAGGCTTTTGTTTCCTGTGAGTTTTTTGTTAGTTTGTTTTGTTTTACTGTTTCTATGTCATCAGTTGTTATTTGCTTATTCAGGTTTTCTGATTCTTTATGATTCAGTTTTGGGAGATGGTATTTTTCTAGGAATTTGTCCATTTCATCTACATTGTCCAACTTGTTGCCATATAGCTGTTCATAATATTTTTTTACAATGGTTTGTATTTCTGCGGTGTCAGTGGTTACTTTTCTATTTTTTCTGATTTTATTAATTTGGGTTCTCTCTCTTTGTTTCTTGATAAGTTTGGCTAATGGTTCATCAATCTTGTTCATCTTTTCAAAGAACCAGCTCTTGGTTTCATTGATTGTTTTTGTCTCTATGTCATTGATTTCTGCTCTAATCTTTATTATTTCCTTCCTTCTCCTTACTCTGGGATTTGATTGTTGTTCTCTTTCTAGTTATTTAAGTTGCAGGGCTAAATAGTTTGTTTATTTTTCTTGTTTTTGTTTTTAGTTTGTTTTTAAGAAAGGCCTGCTGTGCCATGAACTTCCCTCTCAGAACTGCTTTTGCTGTATCCCCAGAAATTTTTGTTTGTTATGTGTTCATTTTCATTTGTTTCCAGGAAGTTTATTTTTTATTTTTTTCTTGATCTCATTGGTAACCCATTCATTGTTTCATAACATATTATTTAGCCTCCATGTGTTTTAATATTTTGGGGTGGTTTAACTGTGGGTGATTTGTAATTTCGTTCCACTGTGATCTGAGAAGATGCTTGATATGATTTAAATCTTTTTGAACTTGTAAAGAATTGTTTTATGTCCTAACATGTGGGCTAATCTTTGTGAATGATCCATGTGTACTTGAGAAGAATGTATACTCTTTGGCTTTGGGGTAAAATATTCCATAAATGTCAATTAAATCCATCTGATTCAATGTGTCCTTTAGTCACTGTTTCCTTTTTGTCTGGAAGTGTGGTATGGATGTCCTCTACTATGACTGTATTGTGACTGATATCTCTGTTAAAGTCATCTAGAAATATATATATATATATATATATATATATACACACACCTATATCGAGTGCCTATATGTTTAGTAGGGTTATATCCTCTTACTGGGATCGATCCCTTTAGTGTTATCTGACTTGTTGTTTATTGTGATGGCCTTCATTTTGAAGTCTATTTTGTTGGATATTGGTATTACTATTCTAGCTTCTTTTTCTTTCCCATTTGCAGGAAAAAACATTTTTTCCAGCCCTTCACATTCAGCCTGTTTGTGTTTTTTTGTTCTGAGGTGGGTCTTTTGTAGACAGCATATAGTTGAGTCATGTTTTCTTATCCATTCATCTACCCTTTGTCTTTTGATGGGAGCATTTAATACATTGACATTTAAAGTTGTTATTTATAGGTATTTATTTATTTATTCTAAAACTTTTTTTATTGAATAAGGTATTCCATATTTGTCCTTATCCCCCAATTCTCCCCCACCATCCATTCAAGCCCTCACTCCCCTAGTGTCTGTGCCCATTGGATATGCTTACATGGATGCATACAAGTCATTTGGTTGATCTCTCCATCTTACCCCAACCCTCCCTTACATTCCCTTTGAAGTTTGAGCATATGATCAATGATTATCTCTGGATCTGTTTTTGTTCATCAGTTTATGTTGTTCATTATAATCCATAAATGTGTGAGATCATATGACATTTATCTTTCTCTGACTAATTTATTTCACTTAGCATAATGATCGCCAGTTCCATCCATGTTGTTACAAATGGTAGGAGTTTCTTCCTTTTCACAACAGCATAGTATTCCATTGTATAGATGTACCATAGTTCTGTAATCCACTCATCTGCTGATGGGCACTTAGGCTGTTTTCAAATGTTAGCTATTGTAAATTGTGCTGTTATGAACATAGGAGTGAATATATACTTTCTGATTGGTGTTTCTAGTTTCTTGGGATATATTCCTAGAAGTGGGATCACTGGATCAAATGGGAAATCAATTTTTAGTTTTTTGAGGAAATTCCATATTTTGGCTGTATCAGTCTGCATTCCCATCAGCAGTGCACAGGGTTTCCTTTTCTCCTAATCCTCTCCAGCACTTGTCATTTGTTGATTTGTTGATGATAGCCATTCTGATAGGTGAGAGATGGTATCTCATTGTTGTTTTGATTTGCATCTCTCAGATGACTAGTGACTGTAGCATATTTTCATATGTCTCTTGTCCTTCCTTATATCCTCTTTCAAAAAGCATCTATTTAGGTCCATTGCTCATTTTTTGATTGGGTTCTTTATCTTTCTTTTGTTAAGTTGTTTGAGTTCCCTATAATGCTGGAAGTTAAACCCATATTGGAGATAACATTGGCAAATATGTTCTCCCATGCAGTGGGTTTTCTTGTTGTTTTGAAGACAGTTGCATTTGCTATGTGGAAGCTTTTTATTTTGATGTAGTCCCATTTGTTTATTTTCTTTTTTGCTTCCATTGCTGTATCAGTGAAGATATTGCTTCAGCATATGTCTGAGATTTTTCTGCCTGTGGACTCCTCTAAGATTTTTATGGTTTCCTGTCTTACGTTTAAGTCCTTTATTCATTTTGAGTTTATTTTTGTGTGTGGTGTAAGTTGGTGGTCTAGTTTCAATTTTTTTTGCATATATCTGTCCAATTTTCTCAACACCATTTATTGAGGAGACTATCTTGACTCTATTGTCTGCTTTTGTCTCCTTTGTCAAATATGAATTAAGCATAGTGGTTTGGGTCGATTTCTGCGTTCTCTATTCTATTCCATTGGTCTATATGTTTATTCGTGTTCCAGTACCAGGCAGTTTTGAGAACAGTGGCTGTGTAATACAGCTTGATATCTGGTATTGAGATCCCCCCTACTTTGTTCTTCTTTCTCAGGATTGCTGCAGCTACACTAGGTCTTTTTATATTCCATATGAATTTTTGGAGAGTTTGTTCTAGGTCTGTGAAATATGCCCTTGATATTTTAACAGGAATTGCACTGAATCTATAGAATGCTTTGGATAGTATGCACATTTTAATGATGGTTATTATACCAATCCATGAACAAGGTATATTCTTCCATATGTTTATGTCTTCCTCTATCTCTTTTTTCATTATCCTGTATTTTTCTGAGTATAGGTTTTACCTCCTAAGGTAAGTTTATTCCTAGTTACCTTATTTTTTTTTTGTGCAGTGGTAAATGGGATTGATCTTTTAATCTCTCTTTCTGTCAGTTCACTCTTGGCATATAAAAATGCCATAGACTTCTTGGCATTAATTTTATAACCTGCTACATTGCCAAATACATTTATTAAGTCTAATAATTTTTTTATATTTTATTGATTTTTTTTTACAGAGAGGAAGGGAGAGGGAAAGAAAGTCAGAAACATCAGTGAGAGAGAAACATTGATCAGCTGCCTCTTGCACACCCCCTACAGGGGATGTGCCTGCAACCAAGGTATATGCCCTTGACCAGAATAGAACCTGGGACATTTCAGTTTTCAGACTAACTATCCATCCACTGAGCCAAACTGGTTTCTGCAAGTCTAATAATTTTTTATGGAGTCCTTAGGGTTTTCTATGTACAATATCAAGTCATCTGAGAATAATGAGACTTTTACTTCTTCTTTTCCAATTCTGATGCCTTTCATTTCCTCTTCTTGTTTATCACCTTGGCTAGCACTTCCAGGTCTATGTTGAACAAAAGTGGGCATCCATGTGCTTTTTCTGTTCTTCAGGGAATTGGTTTTAGTTTTTTACCATTGAGTATGATGTTGGCTGTAGGTTTATCATGTAAGGCTTTTATTATTTTGAGGTATGATCCCTCTATTTCCACTTTGCTGAGCATTTCTATCAGAAAAGGGTGTTGGACTTTCTCAAATGCCTTTTCTGCATCAATTGATATGATTATTTGATTTTTGACTCTGAATTTGTTTATGTGATGTATCACATTTATTGATTTGTGGATATTGTACTAACTTTGTATCCCTGGAATAAATCCTACTTGGTCATGATGTATGATCTTTCTAATATAATGCTGGCTCCAGTTTTCTAGAATTTTGTTGAGGATTTTGGCACTTATGTTCATCAAGGATATTGGCCTGTAATTCTCTTTCTTTGTGTGTTTCTATCTGGTTTTGGGATTAGACTAATGCTGATTTCACAGAAAGAGCTAGGAAGTGTGCTTTCTTCTTGAATTTTTGGAATAGTCTGAGAAGGATTGGTGTTAGTTCTTCTTAGAATGTTTGGTAAAACTCCCCTATGAAACCATCTGTTCCAGGGCTTTTGTTTGCTGGAAATTGTTATTACTGTTTCAATTTCATCAGCTTATTCAGGGTTTTTATTCTTCCTAATTGAGTTTTGGAAGCTTGTATTTTTCTAGGAATATGTTTATTTCCTCCAGGTTGTCTAGTTTTTTAGAGTAGAATTGTTGTTCGTAGTATTTTTTTAACAATCCTTTGTATATCTGTGGAGTCAGTTGTTACTTTACCTCTTTCATTTCTGAGTTTGTTTCTTTGGGTCCTCTATCTTTGTTTCTTGGTGAGCCTGGCTTGAGTTTCATCAATCTTCTTTATCCTTTCAAAGGTCTATCTCTTAGTTTCATTGATCTTTTGTAATTTTTTTGGAGGGGGGGGTTCTATGTCATTCATTTCGGCTCTGATCGTTATTATTTACTTTCTTCTGGTTCCTGTGGGCTTTTCTTGTTTCTCCCTTTCTAATTCTTTAAGTTGCACTATTAGTTAATTTATTATTTATTTTCTTTCTTTCTTTCTTTCTTTCTTTCTTTCTTTCTTTCTTTCTTTTTCTTTTTCTTTTTCTGTAGGCCTGTAGAGCTATGAACTTCCCTTTTAGGAAAGCTTTCATTGTGTCCCATAGATATTTAATTGTTGTGTTTTCATTGTAATTTTTTTCCAGGATGCTTTTTACTTTTTCTTTGACCTCTTTTGTAACCCTATCATTGTTTAATAGCATACTATTTATCCTCCAAGTGTTTGATTTTTTCCATTATTTTATTACAGTTGATTTCTAATTTTATGATATGGTGCCTGAGAAGATGCTTGATATGACTTCTATCTTCTTTAATTTTAAGTTTCTTTTCCTGTGTTCTAATATGTGGTCTATCTTTGAAAATGTACTTGAGAAGAATGCATATTCTGTATCTTTTGGGTGAAATGTTCTGAAGATATCAATTAAGTCCATCTGATCTAGTGAGTCATTTAGGATTGCTGTTTCTTTTCTGATTTTTTGTTTAAAGGATTTATCCAGTGGTGTAAATTGGGTATTAAAATCCCCTACTATGATTGTATTGCTGTCAATCTCTCCCTTGAAATCTTCCAGAAGTTGTTTTATGTATTTGGGTGCTCCTGTATTTGGTGCATATAATTTACCAGAGTCATAACCTCGTGTTGAATTGCTCCCTTCAGTATTATGAAGTGACCCTCTTCATCTCTTGTTATGGCTTTTACCTTTAGGTCTATTTTGTCAGATGTAAGTATTGCAACCCCACCTTTTTTCTCATTTCCATTTGTGTGAAAATGTTTTTCCACCCCTACACCATCACTCTGTGTGAATTTTTTGTTCTGAGCTGAGTCTTATGCAGACAGCAAATATAAGGGTCATGTTTTCTTATCCATTCAGCTTCCTTTATGTCTTTTGATTGGAGCATTTAATCCATTTACATTTCATGTTATTCTTGATAAGTACTTGTCAGCATTGTTATTCTTTATGTTTGTTTTCCTTATTTTATTTCTATTTCTTCTTTTTTACAACATTCCCTTTAGCATTTCTTGCATTTGGTGGTAATAAAATCCCTTAGCCCTTTTTTGTCTGTGAAGTGTCTAATTCCACCTTTAATTTTAAATGATAGCCTTGCTGGGTATAGTATTCTTGGATTCAGTCCTTTGCTTTGTATCTTTTTGTATATTTCATTCCATTCCCTTCTGGCCTGGTGTGTTTCTGTTGAGAAATCAATTGATATTCTAATGGAAGATCCAGTGTAGGTAACTTTCTTTCTCTCTCTGGCAGCCTTTAAGATTCTTACTTTGTCATTGAGGTTTGCCAATTTATGATGTGTCTTAGTGTCAGTCTTTTAGGGTTCATCTTGTTTGGAGATTTCTGTGCTTCTTGAACCTGTGTGCTATTTTTCTTATCAGCATCAGGGAAGTTTTCTGTCATTATTTCTTCAAACTGCTTTTCTATTCCTTGCTCTGCTTTCTCTCCTCCTGGTACCCCTATTATGCAGATGTTGTTTCATTTTGTGTTGTTCCAAAGCTCCCTTAGGCTCTCCTCTTGCTTTTTCAGTTTTCTTTCTAGTTGCTGCTATATTTATGTGTTTTTTCATACCTTGCCTTCTAATTCACTGATGTCCTTCAGTCTTCTAGTCTACTGTTTAAGCATTCCATTGTGTTATTTATTGCAGCTCAATACTTCTTCATTTCCTCTTGGTTCCTTTTCATATTGGTGACATTCTCATTCAGCTCCTTATAATTCTCATTGAGTTGTGCTTATTTTTCATCCAGCCGTTTAAGCATCCTTATAACCATTACTCTGAATTATTTCTCTGGCATGTTACTTGCCTTCATTTTATTTAATTCCCTTTCTGGTGATGCCTCTTTTTCTTTCCTTTGCAGATTGTTTTTTTGTCTCCCCATTCTTGCTGTAACTTTTTAATTATTTCTGTGACTTCGATCCAACTACTTTGCTACCCAGGTTCACTCAGGTCTCTGGGCATGGTGATCTAGTGCCACTTCCTATTTGAGCTATTTGGGCTCTCTTGACGTAGCTGGATCTTGAATGTTAGTTTCTTATTTATGGATGAAGTTTCATCATGGATTGGCAATGTGAATCACCCTTGGCTTCATTGTGCAAGCTGTTTGGGATATGATTATGGTTCTGGCTCTTGTGGAAAAGGTTGTCTGAGATATCACTGGTATGTGCTCACTGTGGGTTCCCAGAGTCCATGGCCTGGGAAGAAGGAGTCTCAGGGCCTGAGGCTCAGGTACTGTGACTTTGGCCAGTGTGGTGTGACCCTTGCTAGATTAGCATCACTCTGTACCTGATTATGAGGGTCCCAGAGCCTGTGATATTAGGAGGCCAGTGTCTCATAGTCTGTGGTTGAGGCAGAGAGACTCTGGTCAAAGTGATTTCCCTCTCTGAATCACAAGTGGGTTCAGAATCCAGCAACTGGGAATATGGGAATCTCAGAGTCTATGGCTGAAACAATGTGATATTGTCCATGGAGGCGACCACTGAGCAACACACCAAGCTGTCCAGAGGTAGGTAGTTGGGAGGGGGATGTTGTGGATCCAGCTGAGGGAGCCCTGCACCCTTGTTTGGAGAGGCACATGTCAAGTGGAAGCTCACAGAGGGGCCCAGGAGCCCTCTGAAAGGAGTGTGTGCTCATGGGTCCCACAGGCTGGATCAGAGTGATTGTGATGTGCCACTAGCCCCATGGAGGGAGACATCCCAGTGTCTGCTTCAGGGGATGTGTGACCTTGTTTGGATACACACATTTAGTGACTTCTTACAGAGGAGCCCAGGAGCTGTCTGCTGGTGCAGTGGGCTCAGAAGGCCCGGGTGCTGGAGTAGCACTACTGTGGGGACCGGATGCCAGCTATGGGGTTGTGCCTTGCAGTGGCTCAAAGAAGCACCAATGGGCCTCCTGCTGGGACAACGAGCTCAGGAGGCTTGCACCCTGGATTGGTGCAACTGCAGTGACTGGAGGTCAGCATCTGAGGAAGAAAAATTCTGAGTTTTTGCTGGCAGAGCCTTGCACCCTTAGTTGGATATAAGTGTGCCTAGTGACAGCTCACAGAAGCACCCAGGAGTCACCTGCTGTGGCGGTGGTCTCAGGGTGCTTGAATGTTGAAACCACACAACCACAGTGTCTGTGAGTAGGCAGCCAAGAAGCAGGAAGTCCAAATTTCTACTGCTAGGGCTATGTGCACTTGTTTGGATATGAACGCACTCACTGGGGGCTCAAGGAGACACCTGAGAGCTTCCTATAGGGGCAGCGGGCTCATAAGCCTGCATCCTGGAAAGGCACAAGTGCGGTGTCTAAAGGTCAGCAGCCGGGGAGGGAGAAGTGCCAATTTTTTTTCTGCCTTGCACCCTTAATTGTACATGCCCAGCAGAGACTCACAGAGGCACCCAGGAGTTGCCTGTCTGTGTAGTGGGCCTCAGAAGGCCTGTGCACTAGAAAGGCGCAACTGCAGTGTCTGGCAGTTGGCAGCTCTGGAAGAGGAAGACTCAGTTTTTGCTTTTGGGGCCTTGCACCCTTGGTTGGTTTCACACACACTCCCAGCGGTGGCTCACAATGGCATCCAAGAGCCGCCTTTGGGGTGGTGTGCTCAGGAGGCCTGCGTGCTGTAAAAGAAAAACTTTGGTGTCCAGAGGTTGGCAGCTGTGGAGTGAGAAGACTCAATTTTTGGTGCCAGGTATTGCACCCTTGGTTGGATTTGTGCTCACCTAGGGGTGGTTCACAAAGACTACCGGGTGCTGTTTGCCAGGGCGGTGCACTCAGAGAGAAACTTGTGCTGAAGCCATGTGACCTAGGTGTCTGTGGGCAGGCATCTGGGAATGGGGGAATTCAGAATTTCTACTGCTGGGGCTATGCGTCCTTGTTTGGATAATAGCACACCCACCGGGGGCTCACAGTGGCACCCAAGAGCAGCCTGTGGGGTGGTGGGCTCAGTAGGTACAACTGAGGTGTCCAGAGGTCAGCAGCTGGGGAGAGGGGGTAATACTTACTTCTCCAGGAGCATGCACCTTTGGAGGTGGAGGTCCTAGAGTCTGTGAGTCTGTGGATGGGGCAGCAGGATTTTGGCTGGAGTGGCTGAAGGGTCATGGGCAGTGTCCAAGGCCAGTCTGGGTGGTTGTGCTGATGAGTTCTTAGAAAAGGTCGCTCTCTCCTTCAAGATGTCTTGTGCTCCATGCCCAAGCTCCACAGCCCGTAGAGTGCCCACAGCAGTGCTAAGTGCTCCCTGTCCAGGAGAGCCTGGTCTGCCAGCCCTTGCTACTCCTGCCAGATTTAACTGTCCCTCACTCACTCATACACACACCACACACATCCACACAGTCTCCTTTCACCCCTTCACACACCCACACCCTCTCCCTCACCTCAATCTTGCCAGTCACCCTCTTCCAGTAATTATTTATTACTATTTTTATTCTCTATGGCTAGGTTTCTTGTTCTCTTTCTTCTTCTCATTATAGCATCCCCGTTAGCATTTCTTGTAATGGGACTGGATGGTAATGTACTCCCTTAGTCTTTGTTTTTTTTTTTGTTTGTTTGTTTTATGTGGGTTTTTTTGTTTGTTTGTTTGTTTGTTTGGGTCCAAGAAGCTCTTTATTTCACTGTCTATTTTGAATGATAACCTTGCTGGATATAGTACTCTTGGTTTCAGATCCTTGCTTCCCATTATCTTGAGTACTTCTGGCCTGTAGAGATTCTGATGAGAAATCTGTTGTCAGCCTTACGGGAGCTCCTTTGCAGTAACAGTATGCTTTTCTTTCCCTGCATTTAAGATTCTCTCTTTGTATTTAATTTTTGTCATTTTGATCATGATGTGTCTGGGAGTGGATCTTTTTGGTTTCATGTTGCTTGGGGTTCTCTGTGCCTCTTAAATTGCGTGACTTTTTTCTTTACCAGGTTAAGGAATTTTTCTGCCATTATTTCTTCAAGCACATTCCTTATCCCATTCTCCCTTTCTGCCTCTTCTGGCATACCTGCTATCCAAATATTGTTACTTTACATATTTTCCCACAGCTCCCTTAAGCTGTCCTCCTGTTTTTTGTGTTTTTTTTTTTCTTGTTTTTTTTTTCTTTTTGGTTCTCTGATTTTTTTCAATCCTTTCTTCTAATTCACTGATTCATTCCTCAGCTTCCCCTAATCTGTTGTGTATTACTTCCAATATGCTCTTTATTTGTGCTATGTCATCCTTCATTTCTGTTTTAATAGTTACTATATCTTTTCTCATGATGTTGAGCATCTTTACCATCATTATTCTGAACTCCATATCAGATAAATTTCTATCTCCATTTTGTTTATCTCTTTTTCTGGAGAAATCTCTTGTTCTTTCATTTGTGGGTTTTTTTCGTTGTCTCCTCATTTTGGCTGCCTGTTTATGTATGTGATGATGTATTAGGTAAATCTGCTCTGCCTCTCAATCTGGTGCAGGACAGAGTCAAACGCTATTTCTGACTAATTAGATCAGGCAGAATCTCAGATCCTCCAGAGACCACCTCTGCCTACAGATTGATAGTATTCCATCTTGAATTGTCCTCAGGCAAATGTCCACAGTGTAGCAAGTGTTTTTTGTTTTTGTTTTTTTCTAACAGGGTGTGGCAATTGCTTCTTCCAAGTGGCTAATTGTTAGTGTCAATCTCTTAATGGATCTCAGAAGCTCTGCACTGTGGGGCAAGGTGTTTTCTAGTAGGGTGGGTCAGCTGTCTTCCCCCAAAGCAAAGCCATATGTATAGCAATTGTCTGCATTAGGAATATGACTACCACAGCATAAGGGAATGACTCAGTACAGGAAACTGGGGTATCTGCTGGAGCACAAAGTGAGCGGCTCCACAGAGAATTTTATGTGTTGGTCCTTTAAGAGGGTGCCTGAATTTCCAGCCTTGACTCCCTGGCAGACAGTAACCCCACTGCTTTTCACATCCAGATGTTATGTGGGTACCCTTATCAGTTCTGGTGCTCTATTCTGGGGGGTCTCTGCTTGGGTATGAGACCCCAGAGTTCTCATTGGCAACCCACTACAGCTGAGATATATCTCTGGAACTTCAGTTTCGGTCTGTGGGAGCTTGTCCAGCACTTTTGTGCCTCTGCCCCTCCTACCAGTATCTATGTAGTTTCCATTTTCCATCCTCAGGTATCAGGGTTCTCTCCAGTGAGTCTTTCGTTGATTATTTGGGAAGTTTTTCTGTATTTTAATTATAATTCCAGTTTTTTCCTGGGACTATGTCCATGCAGCATCCACTTACTCTGCCACTATTTTTAATCTCAGGAATCCTTAACTTTAGATATAATCTCCATTCCTAATCAGTCATTTAAATTTGAGGTCAATTTGAGCTGCAGTTTCCACATTTGTAAAATGAAGATATCCCTTGCCCTGTATAACATAGAATGATATTTGAAGGTGAAAGTGAGATAATGGATACTAATGTGATTTTTATTTCAGGTTTTAAAACTTTTTTGCTTGCATATTAAAAATTGTGCATTCTAATAATTAAAATAATTTTAAACAAAAATGGCATTCTGTTTAAACTGTATTTTGCAGGCTTTGTTTTTACTCTAGATTTCACTGTTGTCCCACCCAGCTTATTCCTTCACTGACGTGCAAGTTCATTCTCTTCCCTGCCAGCCAGGCAGGTAGATGGGAGAGGCAGGTGTGGCCTTCCTTGCCAGTAGTTGCCTGATGTGAAAAATGGCAGCACAGTTGATTAAACTGATCTAAGCTCTTTGCATCTTACAAAGTTAAACAGCTAAAAGAAGTAAAATAAGAAGGCAATGTTTGTGGAATTACAGTGCATATTGGTGGTGCATGTCTCATTATGATTCGCCTGCTTGTTTCACCAATTCAGTCATTTCTTTTTAAGGTAGTGGATTTTTCTCTTGTGTTTCTGTATTCTTCATTTTGACTGTTATCACTGACTAGATTGGACTCTTCTCATTTGCAAGGTGTGCTCAGCTTCCTCTGCAACCATGTTGATAAACCTGAGATGACTGACATTAAGAAATCAATAAGTCAAAGTTGATGTGCTTTTTGTAGGTATAAATTTCAATATACTTAGAAGCATCCATTCTTATTATTGCAGAGAGGAGCGCTCTATATTTTTCATATTCTTTTTCTTTCCTTCGCATTTTTTTGTTTGTTTCCATCCTCACTTGTCATGCCTGTTTTCATTTCCGTTGTCTCTCCTTCCCATTTGACAGGGCCAGTGATCCGGGCTGAGGTGGGTGACACCATCCAGGTGATCTTCTACAACCGTGCCTCCCAGCCATTCAGCATACAACCTCATGGGGTCTTTTATGAGAAAGACTACGAGGGAACTGTGTATAATCATGGTGAGCTGGAAGGGTCTCCAACTAAAGTGGGCTGCAGGTAATAGCAGGTAGCTCTGTAAGGAAAATAAATAGGAATTGAAGGAGGAAGAACTAGGCAAAATTAATAGCCATGTATGGATACTGTTGAATGAATGTTTGATATTATGGCAAGCATAGCTGGAATTAATAGAAGACACGTTTTCAATTTTTTTCTAATTACAAAAATAGCATATGTATTATAGAATTTTGAAAAATGTAAAAATTATAAAATAAATCAAATCATTCATAGATAAATTGCCATTGCATTTTGATATACCTTTAAATATACTTTTTTGCTTATAAAATGCACATATATTTATTTGTGATTATATGGTTTGAACAGTTTTGTATCATATTATTTTCATTGCCCATTATATTTTGTCCATCTTCTCATTCCATAATAATGTTATATCTTAATAGCTATATAATTATCACATAGATTTGCCTCTATTACATTATGCTCTATTGTTTGTACATATAATTTTTTATTATTTTAGAATATTGTAAATCATTTAATGAATTTGGATTACTAGTGAAATCATTTGGTAAATAATTTCTGGTTTTCTCTGAAAATAATATTAACACATGCTAATTCCAGGCCAAAACTAATCTACACTAATAAAAGAGTATCATGTTAATTGACCATACCTTTGCAACAACCACGAGCCAATCAGGAGTGAGTATACAAATTAACCCAACAAAGATGGTGAGTTAATTTGCAGACACAGGTGCCATGGCAACGATGCAGGCATTCTGCACCACCCCAGCTGCTCCGGGCTTCTGGGCAGCATGGGAAGGTGAAAAGGCAACTCCGGGCTGGAGTGGAAAGGTGACTTCAGCCAGAATAAAGGCAATGAGTGCAGCCATTCTTGCACGACTCTTCATGCATCAGGCCTCTAGGAAATCATAAAGGGCAAAGTTGCAGACAAATCTAGACTAAAAGAACATCCTACAGGGCAACTGATGTAGTCCCTTTAGGAAGTCAATTCCATAGGGAAAAGAATTAGTGACCACACCAAGGGCAACATGCAACTTGTCTGATCCTGTTCATAAAAAGTATCTTAAGGGACATTTTGGAGACAATTTTAAAATATTTGTTTTAGATTGGATATTAGATTATATTAGTGATGTTATGGTATTTTTTAGATGTGGTAATGTTATTGTGGTAATACAGGATATGTTTACTGATTATTTAGAAATAAAACGTCATGTTTGCATTTTATTTCCAAATAATTTAATAAAAGCAAACAAAAACTGTATGCGTACATGCCTCTCTCTGTATATATATGTGTGTGTGTGTGTGTGTGTGTATATATATAAATGTAGATGAATTAAAGAATGTAAAATGTTAACAACAATCAACTAACTCTAGGTGGTAGGGTGATTATTGTACTAACCTTTACATTTTCTTACACATTTGAAAATTTGAAGTGTTGGGAACAATGAGTGAATAAGAAAAGGTTAGTTAATATCATCCTAAATTATACCATCCTGTTATGGGTTATACTACAAATATCCTTGTATATGTTTCTTTGTACACTCGTATTATTATTTTTTCAAGATACTATTATATTTATATGATGTGGTACTCCTGTGTCTGATGATGCACACATTAAAATTTTTGGTATCTATATCCAAATTGCTTTCTGAAAAATTTTTCTGTCAATTTTAAATCCCATAACAGTAACTGACAGAGAGAACCCATTTTCTTACATCCTTACCAGCACATAGAGCCATGTAGCCTTTGTCAAAATGTCAGTCTTGTAGGCAAACAACAAAACTCATGGATGTTACAATTTGAATTAAGTTGAACATTCTTTTTAGTATTTATTGCATATCATACAGTTTTTGTGGCCATGAATTTTTAAGGCTTTTGATAAGTTTTATTAACTTTTATCCCCAATGGGGCAATTATCATTTCGCCTTTTTATAGGTGAGAGAGAGGGGTAAGAGCTATCTGAACATCATCATCATTATTATTATTATTATTATTATTATTATTATTATTATTACTAGAGGCCCGGTGCATGAAATTCATGCATGGGGGGTTGGGGTTGTCCCTTAGCATAGCCTGCACCCTCTCCAATCTGGGACCCCTCCAGGGATTTCCAACTGCCCTACCAGATTGGGCCTAAATGGACAGTCAGACATCCTTCTCACAATCCAGGACTGCTGGCTCCAAACTGCTCACCTGCCCGCTTCCCTGATTGCCCCTAACCACTTCTGCCTGCCAGCTTGATCACCCCCTAACCACTACCCTGCCAGCCTAATTGATGTCTAACTGCTCCTCTGCCAGCCTGTTTGCCCCCAACTTCCCTCCTCTGCTGGCCTGGCCACCCCTAACTGCCCTGCCATGCAGGCTTGATCACCCCCAACTGCCCTCCCTTGCAGGCTTGCAACCTCCCAACGGCCCTCCCCTGCTGGCCATCTTGTAGTGGCCATCTTGTGACCACATGGGGGCAGGATCTTTGACCACATGGTGGCAGCCATCTTGTGTGTTGGAGTGATGGACAATCTGCATATTACTCTTTTATTAGATATGATGATAGAGGCTTGGTGCGTGGGTGGGGGCCAGCTGGTTTCCCCTGAATGGTGTCCCAGATCAGGGTGGGAGTTCCCTTGGGGAGTGGGGTGTCCTGGACAAGGGGCTTGTGGTGGTTTGCAGGCCAGCCATGCCTCCCAGCAACTCAAGTGGAGGCCCTGGGATCTGGGATTAATTTATGTTCTACAATTGAAACTTTGTAGCCTGGAGCAGAGCCAAGCCTTCTGCTGGCTCCGTGGCAACAGCCATTTCTGTTCAGGTATATTTACCTTCAATAATTGAAACTTTGTAGCCTAGAGTGAAGGCATAGGTGCTAGGGTTGGAGAAACTTGGCTTCCTCCATCGCCCTGATAACCCTAGCCTCTGCTCTCTCCAGCTCTGTGGCTATTGCCATTTCTGTTGGGATTATGTATCTTCTATAATTGAAACTTTGTAGCATTGAGTGGAGGCCTAAGCCAGTAAGGGCAGGCAGAAAGCTTGGCTTCCTCCATTGCTGGGAAACCCAAGCCTCCTTCCTGCTCTCAGTGGCTGCAGCCATCTTGGTTGAGGTTTATTTGCTCCTGATTGACTGGTGGGCATGGCTTGTGGGTGTGTCAGAGGTATGGTCAATTTGCATATTACTCTTTTATTAGATAGGATTCCTCACCCAAGGATATGTGTTTATTGATTTCAGATAGAGGAAGTGAGACACAGAGACAGGGAGAGAGAGGAAGAGAGAGAGAAGCATCAGTGTGAGAGAGAAACATTGTTCAGTTGCCTTCCTACACACCCCAAAAGGGGATCCAGCCCACAACCTAGGTATATGCCCTGACTGTGAATCGAACCAACAACTTTTTGGTGCATGGAATGATGGGCCAACCACCTAAGTCATACAACTAGGGCTGAACTGATTATTTTCATTTGTAAAAACCTTGCTAATGTGACAGGCAAAAATTTATCTAGCTATGTTTTGTACTTCTTTGATTACTAATACTTTCAAATTTTTAAAATAAAATTTCTGCTCATTGTTTGGTCATGACATATGTCCACATAAGAAATTACAGTCTTAGTGTATCTTTTCAATTACAGTTTACCTTCAGTACTATATTAGTTTCAGGTTTACAGCATAATTATTAGACATATTGATAATTTTTATGTAATCCCCCAATAAATCAAGTACCCACCTAGCACCACACATAGTTATTAAATACTAGAGGCCCAGTGCATGACACTGAACGGGGGAGGTTCCTCAGCCCAGCTTGCCCTCTCTCACAGTCCGGGAGCCTTCAGGGGCAGGAGGCGATCTGGTGATTAGGGGAAGACAGCCCTGGTTACCTGAGCCTTGGGCAGCCCTGGGCAAGTGAGGGTCTGAGGGGACTGGGAGACTCTGGAAGCAGGCACCTGCCACCCTGGTAGTGCTGAGGGGACTGGGTACCACCAACTTGTGGCTGTGGACACTGCCATTTCTGAGGGTGTGGTGGTCAATTAGCCTATTCCCTCCTTATTGGTTGTGGGCCCTGCCATTTTTGATGGCATGGCAATCAATTAGCATATCCCCTCCTTTTTGGCTGTGGGCACCACCACCTTTGCAATGGTGTGAGGGTCAATTAGCATATTCCCTCTTTATTAGATAGAAATATTGGCTATATTCTTTATGCTGTACTTACCATTCTCGTGACTATTTTGTAGCTACCACTTTGTACTTCTTAATCCCTTCACTCTTTTCACCCAGCCCCCCAACCCTTCCCATCTTGCAACCAATAATCTGTTCTCTGTATCTATGAGTATGTTTCAGTTTTGTTTATTTTTTCTTTACATTCTTCATATAAGTGGAATGATATGGTGTTTGTCTTTCTCTGTCTGGCTTATTTCACTTAGCATAGGTCCATCCATGTTGTCACAAATGGTAAGATTTCATTTTTTATGGCTAAGTAATATTCCATTGTATATATGTACCACATCTTCTTTATTCAGTCATCTATTGAAAGGCACCTAGGTTGCTGCCATAGCTTGCTTGTTATAAATAATTCTGCAATGAACATAGTGGTTCATATATTTTTTCAATTTATCATTTCATATTTCTTATATAAATGTCTAAAAGTAGAATTTCTAGGTCATAAGATAGTTCTAATTTTGATTTCATGAGGATTTCCATACTGTGTGTGTGTGTGTGTGTGTATACATACATAACATATATACATCGACATGTTGATATATACGTATAGAAAAGAAAAAGTGTTAAACAATCAGAACCATTCAAAGATGAAACAGGCTATGATGGCAGGCAGTGAATCTCCCAAATCTGGATATTTTTAAGCAGTGATAGGAATATCAAAGCAGATAAATATATGTTTTTAAGTGAGGGGTATTCCAAATAAGTTTTAAATGCCCTTTTATTATTTAGATCTTATGAGTTTGAGAAAGATTAGGGAAGTTTAAATTTCTCCTGTTCATATAACAAATTGTAGCAGAACTAGGAACCAAACTCTAGTGTCTTGACTCCTACCCAGGGTTCTTTAAATATTCAAAATTCCATATTCCTGTTGTTTCTGCTGCTGCTCCAAAATGCTTTTGTAGTTCATGATCTTTACCACACTGTTTGGAGTTGATCATCTTTACCCAATGTGACTAATGAGAACCATGTTTTTCCTGTAGGCTCATCCCACCCTGGCTTGGTGGCCAAGCCCTTTGAGAAAGTAACATATCGCTGGACAGTACCCCCCCACGCAGGCCCCACTGCTCAGGATCCTGCCTGTCTCACTTGGATGTACTTTTCTGCTGTGGATCCTATAAGAGATACAAATTCTGGTCTGGTGGGCCCCCTGCTGGTATGCAAGGCTGGTGTGTTGGGTGCAGATAGCAAACAGGTATTGCCAGTGTTTCTGACCTGAAAATCTGGAGGATGAGGTTGGGTCGCTGAATAGGAATTAAACATGGAACTGGGTTCTAGAGGAGAGAAAATAGAAAAAAATAATTAAGCTATTGAATCAGACATTAATATTTGGTGACTTCATGCTCCCTTTCATGTTATTTTTTCACTCACAAACACATATCCTTAGTCTTTGACCTTAATTCATTTTTTAGCCTCAGTAGCTCCTAACCTTTACTTGTCTTCTTTCATTTCCAGCCCACCATTTCTAGCTATGTAATCTTGGACAAGTTACTTAACCTTTCTTTGCTTCCGTTTCCTCATCTATAGTAAAGGGTTAGCAATGAAAAAAGGTAGCTTAGGTTTCTGTAAGAATTCATTAAAATAATCCATATAAAGTACTTAACACAGTGTCTAGTACATAATAAACCCCCATAATAAATGTTAGCAGTAATAATAATAATTGATGGCATATTAATAATTATTACAATTATTTTTATTATTTTCTACCTCACCCCCCGCCAGATTTCTCTCTCCCCTGATCTCCTAGCCACCTTTTTTCCATTCCTCCTCAAGTGACTCTACACTCTCTTCTATCACACTTTGTATCTTTTATCCATAATCTATATATTGTGCTCTTTCCTGCTCCCTTTCCTACAATCCTTTCCTTCAGTTTTGTCACTTTGTCCTGACCTCCTTCACCTACCTGTGATTTGAAGTTACCTGATAAAAATGGTGTAATAACAACTGTACTTCTAGGCAGACAATATGATCTTGGCTGTGTGTCCGGAAAAGGAAATGGGAAAGAATCAGGGATTATTGAGTCTGGAACATCAGAGTCTATAGCTGCTGAAACTGTTGTCATTTCTCCCTCTCTTCTCTCTCACTGGGCCTACAGAAAGGAGTGGATAAAGAATTCTTTCTCCTTTTTACTGTGTTGGATGAGAACAAGAGCTGGTACAGCAATGCCAATCAAGCAGCTGCTATGTTGGATTCCCGACTTCTCTCACAGGATGCCATGGGTTTCCAAGACTCAAATCGGATGCATGGTATGGGGAGTGAGTGCTTTTATCCTGAGCTACATCAGAGAGGTTATAAGTAAAATCTACATTTAACTTACTTATGATACCTCCCTGAAAACACTGATTCCACTGGCCAGCTATGTCCAAGAGATGAGCCAGATTGAGGGACTAAACTTGACAACAGATCTCCTACTGAACATCTCATTGTGCTCTTTCCTACATTAAACAGTATCAGGGACACTGGATAAAGGTACAGTGAAATGAGGATTGCACACAAGGAACCCACTATAGGCTGAGAAGAGTAAGCTAGGATGACACCTTTCTAGGCTTATTTCCTCTTGGTTATCACCTACTGCCCTTGTTTCACAAATCTATACTTTAGCCCAACAGGGCAATTTTTCTCTATATGGGCATAACTTTGTGATTTTCTAACTTCATGCCTTTGCAATGCTTTGCCATACACTTGAAATCTCCCTCCTTACATCTTTGTCTTTCTCCTGGAGAATTTTTTCCCACTCTCTAAGGTCCTACTCAAGATTTAATTCCTCCATATAACATGTTTTTTTATCACCCAAGCCCAAGATGATAACACCCTCTTCTGAACTACTATTGCATTTTTATTAGACTATTTTAATAGGAAGTTTCATACATTCCCCAATATTTTAATTGATACATTGCTTTTGACTTCTGCTAAAGTGTAATCTTCTTAACTGTGAGTATTTTTGCCATTAAATAGATTTAATTAAGTGTTTATTATATGATGGCTACATACACTTGTGTAATTGATTTATTTTTAAATTTTTATTGTTGACACTATTGCAGATATCCCCCATTCCTCCACTTCGCCCACCTCCACCCAGCTCCCATCCCCACTCCTTTAGTCCTCACCACATTATTGTCTGTGTCTTCAATGACTCTCATCAACTTTCCTTATCAGTCCCCCCACAGCCTTTCCCACTGACATTTGTCAGTCTGTTCCATGTATCCATGTGTCTGTTTCTATTTTCTTCGTCAGTTTATTTTGTTCATTATATTTTACATAATAATGAGATCGTATGGTATTCGTATTTCTTGGCTTATTTCACTTAGCATAATAATCTCTAGGTCAATTCATGCTGTCCCAAAATGGTGAATATTTATTTGTTGCTTATATCTGTATCCTCTACATTAATATACAGTAAATGTTTATGAACCAGTGAATTATCAATTAATGAGTAGGTGGGCAGGTGAGTGAATGAATGGAAAGACATGGTCCCAGTTTGTAAGAAGATCCCAGCATTTTGCAATGAGATGAGGCTAATAACACTCATTAAACAATTATAGAACAATCTAAAACATACTATAATCAAATGCTAAATTGTGTGAAACAGATTTTAAGTGACGTAGAGTTCAAAGGAAGAGAATATTAGTGAGGAACAATCCAATTAAAATATTTCTGGAAGAAGGGAGTGCTTGAGCTAGTTCCAGTGAATGTGGGGACATTGGAAAGGGGTTGGCTTCAAGTAAGCCTCATTGTATTTTTTCAGAGGAGTGTAGAGGGTGCAAGGGAGTCAAGAACAAGTGTATCATCTTTTGGCTCCATCTGTTGGTTCTCATTACTGGTCAGTTATATCAGCTGGAAAAAGTAAGATAGTCCTGAAAACCAAGTTCATTTTAGTTTGAACTTATGGAGCACCTGATTAGTATTAGAGTGATCAGATGCTTAGGCAGCCATGCAGATGCAGAAAATAAATATGTGTTTTCTCTTAACTCATTCTAGTGTGGGAGCTAGACCTATAAGTAAATAACTGGATTCTGTGGTTAGTGATATGGCAGAATTTTGTGGGGATAAAGTTTCATGGAAACCAGAGATAGAGTAATAATTCTGCTTCCCTGGGAAGGTGGCATTTGAGATGGAGCATAATGGATGGATGAGTAGCAGTTTGCTGTAGAGAGAGATCAGAGGGAAAGTATATTACAGGCAGAGGTAACAGCATATAAATTCAACAAGTGTATTATAAGCACCTACCATGTTTAATGTTTTGGGCATGAAGAGACAAATTGACCTCAGAGAATAATGGGGGATAGATTTCAGGTAGGGATACCAGGAAGGAGGCTTTTGCAGGAGTTCAGGCCAGAGGTAACAGGTGGATGAGACAGTTTAAAAACTGAGTATAGAACTACACAACTTTACAGAAGAATGGAGAATGAGGAAAACATGGAGAAATAATAATCAAAGAGGTTGTAAGAGAATGGGGTGCTATTGAAGGCAAGGGAGAAGAGTTTCAAAAGTGTGAGAGTAGGAGAGGTTGGTACTTTTGTGTATATATGAAAGGGTGTTTTGCAAGGATGTGAAATATGGTGGAGGTGGGGCAGGAGATGAGGCTAGAAAGGCTGGTTGGGTTCTCATCTTAAAGGGGCAGATCTTCATAAGTAGAATTAAAGTGGCTTAGGGAAGAAGGCAGAGAAGTTGAGGATGACACAGAAATATTAAGGTATGGAAGACCACAGTACAGAGCTGATGCCATGCTGCTGGCCAATCTTGAGCAGTCTGGTTTCATCTCCCCATCCTGTCTTGTTTCTTTTTGTTTTCCAGCTATTAATGGGTTTCTATTCTCTAACCTGCCCAAACTGGATATGTGCAAGGGTGACACAGTGGTCTGGCACCTGCTTGGCCTCGGCACAGAGACTGATGTGCATGGGGTCATGTTCCAGGGCAACACGGTGGAGCTTCAGGGCATGAGAAAGAGTGCAGCCATGCTCTTTCCTCACACCTTTGTCATGGCCATCATGCAGCCTGACAACCCTGGTAAGTGCCTCAGCAGCTAGCCCTAGGTGCAGAGGCTTTATTGGGCAAGAGGCTGGGGGTGGGGGTGGGGCAGAAGGGACTGATGAAGAGAGAAAAAGAGTCATGTGGAGGGTACTTGTGAAAATTTTAAAACACATTTGTCTTCTCCTTTGATGTGCATTCCATGTTGTGGTTATTTGGATTTTTGTCTCACCTATAAGCAAATTAGAGCGAAAAGCTAAGAAAGTTCTTTATGGAACAACAGGAGAAAAGTAAGGATGCTGCCCAGGTTCAGGGCAATTTTTATATTGGCAGAGGGCCATGTAACCCCTTGGACACATAGAGATTCTATAGATATGGTCCTTGCTTTGGGGGTGGGGAGGATGAGAGGTACATGAGATATTTGAATAAGCACTTCCACCTCTGATAATCTGTGAGTATTCCTGCAAATTTCAGTGGTAGTGAGCTAAGTGTGTGTGTGTGTGTGTGGCGGGGATTGCTTGAAAAGTTTTAGCCCAAGAATTGGAACACAGGAACTTCTAGTCCAGGCTCTTTAAGAAACTTTCTGTTTAAATTTGGTCTAATCACTCCCTCTCTCTGAAACTGAATTCCTTATTTTCATTCTCTATCTGTCCCTCTCCCTCCCTCCTTCCCTTTTCTTTTCCTCTTTTCTCCCTCTCTGACTTCTTCTTCTTCATCTCCCTCTGCCTCTCCCTCTCCTTCTCTCTGTCTTTCTTTCATTAAGAAACTAGAGGCCTGGTACACAAAATGCAAGCATTGGGGGGGGGGTGTCCCTCAGTCCAGTTTGCACCGTCTTCAATCTGGGACCCTTAGGGGGTGTCTGACTGCTGATTTAGGTCCAATCCCTCTCACAATCCAGGACTACTGGCTCCTAACCACTGGCTCCTAACCACTCGCTTGCCTTCCTGATAGCCCCTAACCACTCTGCCTGCCAGCCTGATTTCCCCCTAACCGCTCCCTTGCTGGCATGATTGACACCTAACTGCTCCCATGCTGGCCCAATTGCCCTCAGCTACTCTCCCCCGCAGGCATGATCACCCCCAACTGCCCTCCCCTGCCGGCCATCTTGTGACAATGTGACAGTGGCCATCTTGTGATGAAGTGGAGTGGCCATCTTGTAACACAAAGACATGAGAGTCAATTTACATATTGCCTCATTATTATATAGGATCTGACTAGAATGTTTCTTCTGGTCCCATCTATGTCTGACAGTTCATATACAGCAGCAATTTCTCTGTGCAGTTGCCAGGGTGCATACTTTGTCTAGGCAGTAGCTGGCAATAGTGTTTGTAAGAAAAATCTGTCAATTACATTCATTTACAATTAAACTTTAATTTCGTTCTGTGAATTCCATTCATATTTGGAAAGTAAATCTGTAAGCAAAACAAGTCTCCTTGACAATTTAGTAATTTCATCCTGGCACTGGATTTAATAAGCATTTGATGTAAAGCTGGTCTCCAAGAAAACTGGATGCTCATTTTTGTCCATCTATCTAATATACTTTTTTGGTCTGGGAAAGCTGTTAGCAAATTAGAAATAATTCTTCCTATTTAAGAAAATAGTAATATGCAAATTGACCATACCTCTGCTATACACACAAGCCACTCCCACCAGCCAACCAGGAACAAATATGCAAATTAACCCCAACCAAGATGGCTGCAGCCACGGAGAGAGCAGGAGGGAGGCTTGGGTTTCCTCGGCAATGGAGGAAGCCAAGATTTCCACACACCCTGGCTGGCCCAGGACTCCACTCAATGCTACAAAGTTTCAATTATAGAAGATAAATAAATTCCAACAAAAATGGCAGCAGCCACATAGCCGGAGAGAGCAGGAGGCTAGGGATGCCCCCGGGGATGGAGGAAGCCAAGCTTGCCGCCTGGCCTCCACTTAAGACTACAAAGTTTCAAATATAGAAGATAAATAAATCCCAACAGAAATGGCTATGGCCACCGAGTGAGCAGGAGGCTTGGCTCCACTCACTTGGCTACAAAGTTTCAATTGTAGAAGATACAAATAAATCTCAGATACCAGGGCCTCCAGTTGGGCTGCTGGGGGGTGTAGATGGTCTGCAAACTACCACAGACCCCTAGCCAAGGCTGCCCCACACCCCAAGGGAACCCCCACTCTGATCCAGGACACACTTCAGGGCAAACCAGCTGGCCCCCACTGATGCACCAGGCCTCTATTCTATCTAATAAAAGAGTAATATGCAGATTGACCATCCCTCCAACACACAAGATAGCTGGGCCCATGTGGTCAAATATCCTGCCCCCATGTGGACACAAGATGGCCACCACAAGATGGCCAGCAGGGGAGGGCAGTTGGGAGGGACCAGGCTTGCAAGGGAGGGCAGTTGTGGGTGATCAAGCCTGCATGGGAGGGCAGTTAAGGGTGACCAGGCCTGCAGGGGAGGGCAGTTAGGGGTAAACAAGCTGGCAGAGGAACAGTTAGGCATCAATCCGGCTGTCAGGGGAGTGGTTAGGGGGATATCAGGCTGTCAGGCAGATGCGATTAGGGGCAATCAGGAAGGCAGGCAGGTGAGCAGTTGGGAGACAGCAGTCCTGGATTGTGAGAATGATGTCTGACTGCCCATATAGGTCCAATCCTACTGGGATCAGGCTTAAATGGGCAGTAGGACAGCCCTCGAGGGGTCCCAGATTGGAGAGGGTACAGGATGGGCTAAGGGACACCCCCCCACCTCCCGTGCACAAATTTCATGCACCCAGCCTCTAGTCGGTAATAGAACTGATAGGAATAATAGAAACAAGTGCTTTTAGTGAGGACTAAAGTGGGAAACTTATGAATAAGGAACACCTTTCTCTCTATCCTTGGTTCCAAAGCCAGATCCTAGGCTTAATTTCCTTCTTGCAAAACTAGTCACACTCTCTAGTCATGTTCGTGTGCCACCCCAGGGCTTAAGCTTACCTAGGACAAATTAAATTATTTTTGTGCCACACTGAGGCTCAAGGATGATGGAATTAGATGGCTCAAAAACATTCTGATCTATTATGGGGTGGAGAAGATGTGAATAGATTTATAAGAGTAAAGGCTTTAAAGGTTACTCTTTTTGAAGATTCCTGAGTTTTCTTACCAGCAAAAGCCAAAATCCATCTTATCTTTGCATTTTCCAGACCTTTAAAAAATTTTATTCCTTTTTAAAATACATTTTTATTGATTTTTTTACAAAGAGGAAGGGAGAGGGATAGAAAGTTAGAAACCTTGATGAGAGAGAAACATCAATCAGCTGCCTCATGCACACCTCCTACTTGGGATGTGCCCGCATCAAGGTATATGCCCTTGACTGGAATTGAATGTGGGACCTAGTCCGCAGGCCAACACTCTATCCACTGAGCCAAACCAGTGAGGGCTAAACTTTTTATTCTTTCTGAAGAGTTCTCAAGTCATACAATTTGGAAATCTTGGAAACTGTAGAGCTCCTTTGAGATAATCTCAATCCACTTATCTTATTAATAGGAGGAAGAGATAGATACCTGAAAGAGGAAAATGCTTTGTTCAGGTTAGACATGTGGTTCTATTTTTCTTCTTTTTCCACTTGCCTATTTTCTATTAACTCCTATTACTTCTTCCTCCTAGATGACATATTGAACCTCAAGTCTCCTTTATTCTTCCCTCTAGGGGCTTATTCTCTGATTAAAACTGAGAGAGACCATTGTCAATACCTCTACACAGAAAAGGCAAAAGCATCAAGCGAATGGAAAAGCCAGGACCAGAATCTGGCATGGGGATTCTAGAGAAAGGAGTAGTGATGGAGATTGGTAAATATACATATGTAATTGAGCAGTTTTGCAGATGTTTTAAGTCTAAAAACATCACAAAGGAGGTTCACAATTAATATAGAGAAACAAATATCCAGAAAAAAATCAGCAAAATGTTTCATTCATTTCCAAATATGAGTAAATATGGTACTTGTCTTTCTCTGATTGACTTATTTTACTTAGAATAATATTCTAAAATAAAAGTGTTTCAGTTGTGTGGGTCTGTTGGTAGTTTTGTATACTCACCTTGCTGTGCTTTAAATTTTAATAAGCCAATATTTTATTTAATAGAAATGACATGTTGTATTTAAAAATATCATACTACATAATATTCAGCAACTTTTCCAATAATCTACTGATACTAGAGCTTTAATATCCAGGGAATGTAGCAGATAAAAAGGGGAGAGTAATGTGTTTTCTCCTTTTTCCTCTTGTCTCTCATTTTTCTTTTTCCTCTTTACCCCTTCTTTTTCTATGCCTTTGTTCCTTTTGCTCATCTATGCTTCCCCCCTTTTTTCTTTCATCCATTTTATCCCATCTTGATGTTTGTCTTTTTTTCTTTTTTCATTTCCTTCTTTTATTTTTTTTAAATTAAATTTATTTTTATTTATTTCAGAGAGAGAGGAAGGGAGAGGAATAGAGGAATAGAAACAACAGTGATGAAAGGGAATCATTGATCAGCTGCCTCATGCACACCTCCTACTAAGGATTGGAACCACAACTTGGGCATATGCTCTGACCAGGCATGTGACCTCTCTGTGCATGGGTTGATGCTCAACCACTGAGCAACACCAGCCAAGATTTATTTTTATCTTTCTTTATTTCTCTCTTTTTCTCTTTCCCTTCCTCCTATTTCCTTTTGGGTTTTTTTCCTTTTTCTTCAATCTGTCTTTTCTCTCTTCTTGTCTTTTCATTTTTCTGCCTAACTTATTTAAATTTTCCTTTTATATTGCAATTTCATTTCCCCCAAACATCTGTTGGTCTGGATGCTAGGGATGTGAGGATGAATAAAGCAGCTAACAGTGTGAAAGGGAGATAAGTGTGTAAGCAATATTCATAATGCTATGATGATGGTATCTATCAGAGCTATGGTAACACACAGAAAGCTATAACAAATTCTGTGTGACTTTTGAAATGAAGTTTTACTGGGAAATCAGACATTCAAACTGACCTTTTAAGGATGAGTAAACTGTCACCAGGAAAATATAGGGGATGGGCATTATAGGCAGTATGAATCATACAGGCAGTGGCTTAGAAACAGCATCTACCTGGAGAATATTCTAGACTGGTTTGATTCAGTCTCTCTCTCTCTCTCTCTCTCTCTCTCTCTCTCTCTCTCTCTCTCTCATATTTTATTGATTTTTTACAGAGAGGAAGGAAGAGGGATCGAGAGTTAGAAATATTGATGAGAAAAAAACATCAATCAGCTGCCTCCTGCACACTCCCTACTGGGGATGTGCCCGCAACCAAGGTACATGCCCTTGACTGGACTCGAACCTGGGACCCTTCAGTCCGCAAGCCAACACTCTATCCACTGAGCCAAACTGGTTAGGGCTGATTCAATGTCTCTTAACTCAAGGCAGTATGCTAAAAGTTGTTTGGAAATGTATGAAGGTACTTTTCAATGTTACATAACTGGGAATATGGAGATGGTTATACTGTCATTTAGAGGGCGGGAGTCAGAGATAAGATAGTTTTAAGCAATGAAAAATAATCTCATGCAAAATTGTAACAGCTGCTCTGCTAAAGAATACCAATAAGAAAGGTTTAAAGGGAGGCAGAACAGGAAGTTCTTGCAAGAGATGATAACTCTGCTGATGGGTGGAAGCAATAGGAATGATAAGCAGAGGTAGTGTTAAGGGATGTTTGAGAGAGATGACAGGATTTGCTGAGGCGTTGCATAGAAAGGATGTCTGAGGTTTCAAGCTTGTGCACTAGATGTGATGTCATTAACCAAGTGAAAAAAATACAGAAAAGTGTGAGCAGGGTAGTAAGATTTTGGTGGAAAATACTCATTTGGGGTATGCTGAGTTTTAAGTTTCTGGTGAAATTCAGGTGGTGTAGGTTTCACAGTAGGTAGTTGTGAGTAGAAATACAAAGCTTGGAGAACAAGTCCAGGCTACAAAGAGCAATGTAAGTATTCTCATACATCTAAAGTGATAGGAATGAAAACTTAAGACAAAAATACACATTTAACAGGTAAGAGAGAAAAGAGAAGCCAGGGTAAGGAAACATAAAATAATAGGTCAAAGAGGTAGGAGACTCAAACACCAAGGCAGAAGAGTGTTAAAAAAAGAAGTGGCTTGGACAATAATGTTCATATGCAAAAAAACCTCAGATGATGTGTTAGTCCAAGGTCACATGTGTCTTTCCCAAAATGTCATCTATTTGCTCCCATCCCCTCCAGTGATAATCAGTTTCTTCTCCACACCAACCCTTGAAGTATGACTTTTGGACAGTGTATACAGACATTCTCTTGCAAAAACATTTATTCACTCAACACATTTATTGCACACCATTCATGTGCTAAGTATAGAGCAAAGGTGTGAAAAGATAGATATAATCTTTACTATAAGAAGATATCTGAAATAAACACATAAAATGCATGCATAAAATAATAAGATAATTCCATATCATGATCTATGTCATGAAGGAAATAAAATGCAATAATATGACAATATGATTATCTTAGAGAGTATGTTCAGGGAAGACCTCTTTGAGAATGTAACACTTACCCTGAGACCTAAATGATGAGGAAAATGGAGCTATATGAAGATATTTGAGAAAAACATTCCAGAGAAATCAGCAAGTACAAATGTCCAAAGGTGGGAAAATGTATGGCTTGCTTAAGGGTCAGAAAGAAGGCCAGTATGTTTGGAATGTAGTGAACTAGGAGAAGACTGCTATGACATGCGGTCATAGAGGTTGGCAAGAGCTTTTACAAAGGGTTGTAGGGCCTTGTAGACTATTTTAAGGAGTTTGGATTATATATATTCTCAGTATGAATGGAGCATTTAAAGCAAGGGATCAATGTGCTCTGGATTACATTTGTTTAAAATGATACTGGATCCTATGTGGAGAATTATTGAAGAGGGAAGGAAAATAAGCAGAGCAGACAATTGAGAGATTAACCATGTTCCAGGTGAGGGATGATTGTGGCTTTGACTAGGGAAGTGAGAGTGAAAATGAAAAGATCATTGTGAAGAGCTGATAGGATTTACTGATTGATTGATGTGTAGATGTGGAAGTAAGGGAAATAGAAGAGTTGGAAATATATATGGAAAGAAAAAGAGTATTTTAAATAAACTAGTGGAAATGACTGTTTATGTGGAATCTAAAACAATAATGACAAAACGGACTAGTAGAAACAGAAACCAAAGGTATGGATGCCTCATGGCAAGGATGGATGAAAAGGTGAAAGGAACTATACTCAATCCTATATAATATAATCTAATAATATTATGTTATATTATAATAATATAATCTAATATGTTAATTAGATTAAACAGCCGAATGACCTTCTTCATGATCTTCTGGATGAAGCCAAAGCTGTGAGGGCTGGCTGAGGGTGTGGAGAACTTCAAGGGCTGGCTGAAGCAGCCAGGGCTGTGAGGGCCAAGCCTCTTGTGCGAATTTCATGCATTGGGCCTCTAATCTATATATATAAAAGCTTAAGTGATTGAATGGCTGAACGATCATTTGACCTATTGCTATGATATGCACTGACCACAAGGGGGAAGACAGTCAACACAGGAGCTGCCTCCTCGTGGTCAGTGCATTCCCACAGTGTGAGCACTGCTCAACTGACTTACAGGTTCCAGATGCTGGTGAGAGCAGCTGTGGCAGAGTGAACATCTTCCACCTCCATGGCAGCACACTACTGAGTGGTGGTGGTGGCAGGCGCAGCAGGGCCTGGATGAGCAGGGGCAGTGCCTGGCTCAGGCTCCTTCCCAGCTGCCTGCCACTTTGTGCATTACTACATCTTTGGAGGATGTTGGACTGCTGGCTTTGGCCCAATTCCCACAGGCCAGGCCAAGAGACCCTACCTACCAGAGGGACCCCACTCACTTCACAAACACCCTTTGAACCTGAGCACCACCCCAGGTGTGGCCGGGAAGGGAGGTTGGCTCCAAGGTGTGTTAGTCCCGTCTCTGCCAGTACTGTCCCACTGACTACCTTCTAATTAATTTCCTTTCAATGTGCATGAATCTGTGCACTGAGCCTCTAGTCCTATCTAATTAAATAGTAATAAGCAAATTGAATGTACATCCACTATACCCACAAGCCATTCCCACCAGCCAATCAGGAAAAAGTATGCAAATTAACCCAACCAAGATGGCTACAGCCATGGAGCGAGCATGAGGCTTGGGTTTCCCCAGCAATGGAAGAATCCAGGTTTCCCACACACTCTGGCCAGCCCTAGACTCCACTCAAGGTTACAAAGTTTCCATTATAGAAGAGAAATAAATCCCAACAAAAATTGCTGCAGCCACTGAGTGACCAGGAGGCTTGGGTTTCCCTGGAAATGGAGGAAGCCAAGCTTCCAGGAGCCCTATAAAGCCATGGACTCCACTCAAGACTACAAAGTTTCAATTATAGAAGAATTATAAATCCCAACAAAAATTGCAGCAGCCATGGAGCTGGAGAAAGTAGGAGGCTTGAGTTAGCACCCGCAATGGAGGAAGCCAAGCTTCCACAGCCCTGGGCTGCCTTGGCCTCTGCTCAAGGCTATAAAGTTTCAATTATAGAAGATAAATAAATCCCAACAAAAATGGGTGTGGCCATGTAGAGAGCAGGAGGCTTGGCTCCACCCAAAGCTACATAGTTTCAATTATAGAATATAAATAAATCCCAGATACCAGGGCCTCTGCTTGGGTTGTCAGGGGGGGTTGGCCAGCCTACAAACCACCATAGGCCCCTTGCCCAGGCCACCCCATGTCCCAAGGGAACCCACACCCTGATCTGGGAACCCTTCAGGGCAAACCAGCTGACCCCCTCCCATGCACCAGTACTCTATCCTATCTAATAAAAGAGCAATATGCAAATTGACCATCCCTCCAACACACAAGATGGCTGTCCCCATGTGGACACAAGATGGCCACCAAAAGATGGCCAGCATGGGAGGGCAGTTGGGAAGTAGCAGGTCTGCAAGGGAGAGCAGTTGGGGGCAATCAAGCCTGCAGGGGGGGGCAGTTAGGGGTGACCAGGCCTACAAGGGAAGGGCAGTTAGGAGAAAACAGGCTGGCAGGGGAGCAGTTAGGCATCAATCACGCTGGCAGGCAGAAGTGGTTAGGGGTAGTCAGGAAGGCAGGCAGGCGAGCATTTGAGAGTCAGCAGTCCTGGATTGTGAAAGGGATGTCTGACTGCACAGTTAGACCCGTTCTTACCGAAATTGGGCCTAATCAAGCAGTCGGATATCCCTCGAAGGGGTCCCAGATTGGAGAGGATGCAGGCTGGGCTAAGGGACACACCACCCTGTGCACAAATTTTGTGCACCAGACCTCTAGTTATATTATAAGTCTTTATGCTGACAGACTAATGGATGTAATAGATTAATAAATTGTAAGGTAAAAAATGGCAAATAACTCTGTTTTACACCTAAAATTAATATAATTAATATATTATATATCAGCTACACTTAAAGAAGCAATAGAGAGGAAGACTTATTGCTCAATCATGTGGTTTAAATGGGGGAAAAAATCAGGAGTAGAAAGGCCAGTGATACAGAGGTCAGTGTGGGCCAGAATAGCCATAGAGGGCTTCCTGGAAGAGATGAATGATGAATTTAGTCTTAGAGAATTAGTGAGCTCTCAGAGATATTTATTAGTGGTTTAGATAGCTACATTCTAGAAAGGGAGTAACAACATAAGTGAAAATTCAAACAAAGGAACAAGATATGTACAAAGGGAAGTCAGGGCAGATTTAGTTGGAGCCCTGGTTGAATTTGGAATAGAATGGAAAGTGAGATTGGGTTTATAGTTTGAAGCCAGCTCATAGAGGCCTTTACAAGTCAGGAAGAAGAGTTTGTAGTGATAAGATAGGCAATGGGCAACAAGAAAATAATGAAAAAACATTCTAAGAAAGTTAGCTTCTTTTTAACATTCTGTGAGCCTTAGTGTCCTTGACATAGAAACCCAGAATTTGAAATCAGGTTCAGACATTTCCACAACTTAGGCACATAAGACTTACATCAAATATTTCATTATAAATACATAGGGAAGGCCTTTTCAAATCTCTGGTATAAGTACCCTTGTGACTAAGAAGTTCATTTTATTTTAATTATATTTATGGGTGTAAGCAACATGGTTAATTACATTACATAAGTTTCAGGTGCACTACCTTATGATACATCTGCATACTCCATTGTGTGCTCGCCACCCATAGTCTAGTCTCCCTCTGTCACCATATATTTGACCCCTCTTTATCTTCTTCATCTTCTGTCTATCTCCCTTCCCCTTTAATAACCACCATAATGTTGTCTGTGCTTATGAGTTTGTTGCTTTTTGTTTTATATCTAACATAACAATAAAATTGTATGGTTCTTGTCCTTTCCATCTGATTTATTTCACTAAGCAAGAAGTTCATTTTTATATATCTATTCAAGCCCATCTTTATTTCTTTGCTACTTAGTAGAAAAGGTATACAAATAGTTGGTCAATGCCTTCCTTGGAATAATAATTATTACAGCTTTATTTACTTATTTACAGCTTCACTTATTGAATGCTTACTATATACTGTGCTAAGCAATATATGCATACTATTGTGTTTAATTCTATAACAACCCAATGAAGTCACTAAACTTATACCTATTTTACTAAAAAAGGAACTGAAACATACAGAAGCTTAAAAATTGCTTCAAGATTATACAGCTAATGTGTCAGATAAAGGGACCAAAGATTCTAGTTTTCTAAGAACTGAGGCATTTTCAGGGATATGAGACTTTTAGAGCTGAAACTCGGAAAGCCCTGAATAAACGGGAAGGAGCTGGTTATCCTTGTGGCAGAGTTTAGTGTTGTTGTTGTTGTTATTGTTGTTGTTTTTATCCTCAACAGAGGAGTGAAAATATTTTCCCATTGATTTTTAGAGAGTGAGAGAGAGCGTAGAAGGGAGAGAAAGAGGGAAGAAAGAGACACAATGATTGGTTGCCTCCCACACTCACCCAGTCTGACCGAGTACAGAGATCAAACCTGCAACTTAGGTATGTGCCCTTGACCTGAATCAAGCCCACAACCCTCCAGTGTGTAGGCCAACGCACTACCACTGAGTAACACCAACCAGGGCTTTAAACCCAGATAGTGTATATTTGGACCTAAAGCTCTTAATCTATGTGCTCATTGGTCTCAATACACTTGCAATCATTTTTTATGTAATGCATATGTTAATCTTATCTGAATCTACTCTTTCTCTGCAGTATGCCTAGAGAGAGTCAGGAAATCCCTCGCACTTCACAAGGATATTCTGATTCAGGATTTGCTCTTTCTTCCTTTCTCAGGGATATTTGATATTTACTGCGAGGCAGGCAGCCATAGAGAAGCAGGAATGAGGGCAATCTATAATGTCTCCCAGTGTCCTGGCCAAGCCACCTCTCGCCAACACTACCAAGCTGCAAGAATCTACTACATCATGGCAGAAGAGGTGGAGTGGGACTACTGCCCTGACAGGAGCTGGGAACTGGAATGGCACAACCAGACTGAGAAGGACAGGTAAGTCTTCAGAAAATAAGTCACTTTAGAGATTCTAAACAATTTTATAGAGAAGGAGGATACTGAAATTCTGAAAGAAGGAAACCTAATAAAATACGAGCAAATCTGGTTCAGGGACTAAAATGCAGGTAAAGTAGAACTCATTACTTCTTCTATATCACTGTACTTCAGGGCTAAAGTAAAAAATCTTACCCACAGCCTTGTGTTCTTAATCTCTGCCGCCTTTTCTCTTGTTAGCCAGAAACACCCCTACTGGGACTTACATTTTATAGAAAATTTACTCAAGGAACTGAATACCTCAAGGTCAGCTGTTCCTTGAGAAAATGCCATTATGGTACAGGCTCAGCTGTATAGCAGGAAAAAAATAGAGTGGCTTAAATAAGTTAGAATTTTATTTCTTGCTCGCATAATAGTATAATCATGAGCAATTCAGGGCCTGTAGAGGAATTAGTCACATATAAAACTTCCTTTCAGCTCTGGAATTAAGATGCCTGTTCCCATTATAATAATTCTCATATATCAAGTAAGGGGATAGAAGTCCAAGGAAAGCAGTATTATCTGTAAGGCATACCCCATTATCCTAAACTTATTTATATGGCCATACCCAGCTGCAAGAAAGTTGGGGAAATGTGATATCTGGTTTGACAGCCATGTGCTCAGCTAAAACCTAGGTGGAGAATAGAAACATATATAGTTTAATAATTTCCAATACAGTTTATTTTTTGTATTATCACTACCCTTTGCCAAGTCTTGCTCTGTATGTTTATTATTAAAGGTTGAAGTTTATTTGCTACCTTGTCCTGCAGCCTAGAAAAAGTGACTTCATTTTCTGAGCCTTGGTTTACTTATCTTTAGAGTGATGTGGTATATTTGAAATAACTTGACTGGAATGAGGTAGGGAAGGAACAGCAGATTTGAATCTAGGTTCTGACTCCCTTTCTGGCTGACAATATCAATTAAGATACATTCTGTCACCTCTGGATCACAGAATCCACCTCTGGAACATATCTACCTCAACAGCCTATTGGTAATACCAAATGATAAAATAATAATAAATATCTTTGTAAACAGGAAAGCATTCTATAAGGAGAAATCTGTCGAATTCCCACTTCTTCCTATCCATCTAGCAGCAGAAGCAGTTAGTACTTTCCTACCACATGTATCTTGTCCTTTTGTTAAATTAATTTCATCTCAGACATCATCAAGGCTAGAGCTGGAGACCAAGGTTTCTGATTTTTATCCCAGTGTTCTTGTTATATACATTTTACTACATATTCATATCTGGATGATGGCAAACAAGAGAATATAAATAGATATTTAAATCTACCATCTATAATTACATGTATACAGCCAATGTGGTGGGAATCTGATGTTAGAAGAAATAGGTCCCCTACTTCTACTATCTGTGACATGAACTTGGATCTGACCTCATTCCCCTACGGTCTTGAGAGACTGAGAACCAGGTACTAATACTATTCTTTGGAATCTTCTAGTTATGGCCATATCTTTCTGAGCAATAAGGATGGGCTACTGGGTTCCAGATACAAGAAAGCTGTATTCAGGGAATATACTGATGGTACATTCAGAATCCCTCGGCCAAGGACTGAAACAGAGGAGCACTTGGGAATCTTAGGTAAGGAAATTCCACTTTCCTCCTAGTGTCTACAATACTGTGCAGTTCCTAGAGGGGTTCAGTCACATTGGAAGGATTCCCATTCCCCATTATCAGTTTTTCTTTATGATGTTCTAGAACTATAGTCATATTTTATAAATCAACCATGAAAATAGACAATCAAAGGGAGAAATTAATGAATTTCTGCTTCAACATGAATCAGATTTTCTCAGGTATCTATTCTAGATATCTTTGAATGTGATAGATTTTCTTCCATGCTAAAGGAGGAATGTAGGACATCAAATAGTAGGGAAAAAATGGTGCAGGAAACCAGTATAATTATTGTTCCCCAGTTTAATTATTGCCACAGTTTCTTCACTTTTGTGGAGCCCAATGAGTTTCCTCATTCTTGTCCTTGTACAGAAGGGATCCACTAGCTCTTTAAGAGAGCCCAGCAAACTCTCACTCCTAATTAACAATCACACAGAGCCTTGATACTCAGAAACTTGGAGTATTATTTAGAGAGAGCTGGGAAGGGAAAAGTGGCAGTAATTGGAGGCATAACCCTGTTGATGAAGTACTTTCATCCTATGGGTAGCAGTATCAGTTTAAGGGCTTTTGAATTTAAAAATGAAGCTATTCATTACTTTCAATCTCAAAACGATCTTTTTTAGGGCAAACTCCTAATTCTGGGGAGCTCCTATTTACTATATGTCCCCTTTTTTTTCAGTGCCTTTAATGTCCCTGTTCCATACTCAACTAATGTGATTTCCTTCTTTTACATATAATAGGTCCACTTCTCAGAGGAGAGATTGGTGATATCTTAACTGTGGTGTTCAAGAATAATGCCAGTCGCCCCTACTCTGTACATGCCCATGGAGTGCTAGAATCTAGTACTGGCTGGCCCCTGGCTGCTGAACCTGGTGAGTGGGAACATTTAGTGAAGGAAAAGAGAATGTGCAGCACTTCTTTAGCCCTCTGTCTTGCTGCTTTAAATTATGTTCCTAGAAAACTGAAACTAAATCATAACTTGAGGTTGTGTCTTTAAAATACTCATTCTCTCAGTCTTAGAATAGGCTACTTTAGTTTTTTGTTTTATCAAAGTTACCCTCAACACTGGTCACACATGGAACCTTATACTAGCCTTAACTATGAATGCAGATGGAGCTTCTAATCATCTCTAAATCTGAACTTAACCTTGGATAGAGGGTTACCTGTCTCAGACCTCAAATTGATCCTTAACCCAAGGCATAAGATAAAGTTCTTGTCCCCTTAATAAAGACTGAATCTTAACCCCAGTCACATACTAAGCTCCTGATACTAAATGTAGGGAAACCATAATCTTGACCACATTTTCTTCCTTTCATTCATTCATTGAATAAATACTTATTGGAAGCCTACTGGGCTACAGGACACAGGAAGATTCTAGAAGGGATGACTGCAGTGGGAAATAGTACCTGTTTTTACTCTTTAAAAACTTGGGCTATTATCACATAGGGGTAAGTAAACTGATAATTATAATTCAGTGTTTTAAGTGTTAAGTAGAGATTTTTTTTAAAGTGTGGTAGAGAGTTATAAAATAGTTTACCTGATATAATGCTTGGATGGTCAAAGATGGCTTCCCAAATAGGTGATATCTCAGCTGAAATCTGAATTATTAGTTCTCACATTTTACCATGCATCAGAATCACCTGAAAGGCTTGTTAAACAATGGATTTCTGGGATCAACCCCAGAGGCTCTTATTCAGGAGGTGTTGGATGGGGCTCAAGAATTTGCTATTTCAAATTTCAAAGTGATTTTGATGTATCTGAATTAGGAAGTTACACTTTGAAAACCACTGATTGAAAGGTTAAGTAAGAAGCATACAATTCAAGGATTATTGTGGGAGAAAAGCAGGGAAATTGTAATAATTTTCAGATGTAAGGAATAGCCAGTAGTAAGAAAAATGAAAGTTTGAGTTGAGGAAAGGAGATAGATTCTAAAAACATTAATGAGGTAAAATAAGAAAGATTTGGTAATTAATTGGATATTGAAGGTGATAAAGAGGATTCTTGAATAAAATACATGGCTTTGGAGAAAAATTCTGAAGTGGTACCCAGGTTTTTGGCTTGTCAACCAGGCAAATATTGATACTATTCACCAAGATAGAGTACATGGGGGTAGGTAGGAAACATGAATGAAGATGGAGGAGATTGAATGATCATGAGTCTACTTTGGCATTTGTTGAACTTGAGATGTCTGCAAAGCAACTGATATAGGTATCTAAAAGACATAAAGCTCTGGAGCTCAAAAAAAAAGTTCTGATCTGAAGTGATGAGGTGACAGGCATCAATATTTAAGTAGTAAATGAAGGCAAGGAAATGAACACAGTCACCCTGTGTTCTAAGATTAAGAATCATAGAGTAACACCCTGAGGAAGACTAATATTTAATGAACTCATTAAAAAAACACATGATCTCACTCATATGTGAAATATAATGAACAAAATAAACTGATGAAGAAAATAGATCCAGAGACAGAGAAGCATGGAACAGAATCTCAGAGGGAAGGCCAGGGGTGGGGTTAGGGATGGGAAGAGATCAATCAAAGAACTTTTATGCATATATATGCATAACCATTGGGCACAAACAACAGAGTGGTGAAGGCCAGGGGATGGGGGTGGGAGAGTGGGCTTTAAGAGGTTAATGAGGGTGAGGAGAAAAGGGATGCATTTGCAGTTCTTTCAACAGTAAAGATTTAAAACAAACAAGCAAATAAAATAAATAGGTAAGCCTGAGCCCTGACCAGTTGCTCAGTAGTTAGAGCATTGGCCCACGCACCAAAGGGTCTTAGTTTAATTCCTGGTCAAGTGCCCATATCTGGGTTGCAGATTCAATCCTGCTGGGAGACAACCAATTGATGTTTCTCTCCCTGCCCCTCCCACCCTTCTACTCTCTCTAAAAATAAATGGAAAAAAATATCCTCAGGTGAGGATTAACAACAACAACAGCAATAGTAAGCTTGAGAGAAAGTAAATAAGATGTTAAAAACAAAAACATGAGAAGATGGTATCAAAATGTTTTATTTTTTAAGTAAATGTTTTCATGTTATATAAAAGAGGAAAATTTCAGTTCAGTGGGAAAATCATGGTTTATGTATTTATTTATTTATTTACTTACTTCTGAATTAACTTTATTGGACTGACATTGTTTAATAAATTATATAGGTTTCAGATGTACAATTCAATGATACATCATCTATATATTGCATTGTGTACCCACCACCCAATGTCAAGTCTTTTTCCATCACCATATATTTGATATCCTTTACTACTTTCTTACTCCCCCTTAAATGTGGGTAACCACCATACTGTTGTCTGTGTCTATGAGTTTTTAAATTATATTTATTGTTGAAATTATTACAGATATCCCCTTTGTACCCATTCCCTCCCGTTTACCCCCTCCACCTTGCATCGGCCCCCATCCAGGCCTTTACACACTATTATTGCCTGTGGCCATGGGCTATGCATACTGGTACATGCATACAAGTTCCCTGGTTAATCTCTTTCTACCCACTTAAACCTTGCCTTCCCTCTGAAATTTGTCAATCTGCTCCATGCTTCTATGTATCTGAATCTATTTTGTTCACCAGGTTTTTTTTTTTGTACATTAGATTCCTCATATGAGTGAGATCATGTGATACCTTTCTCTAACTAGATTATTTCAATTAGCATAATGCTCTTCAGGTCCATCCATGCTACTGCAAATGGTAAGAGTTTCCTCTTTTTATAGCCACATAGTATTCCATTGTGTAAATATATCACAGCTTTTTTTATTTACTTAACTTGGGCTGGTTACAAATCTTAGCTATTGTAAATTGCACTCTGTGAACAAGCGGTGCATATATTCTTTCTGATCGGTGTTTCAGTTTTCTTAAGATTTATTCCTAGAAGAGTTATTGATCACTGGCTCAAATGGGTATTCCAAAACCGGATAAAGACACTAAAAAGAACAAGCCAATATCCATGATTAACATAGATGCCAAAATCATCAACAAAATATTAGCAAGTTGAATCCAGCAATATATTAAAAAGATCATGCACCACAACCAATTGGGATTCATTCCAATGATGTAAGGCTTGTACAATATTTACAAATCAATAAATGTGATACATAATGTAAGCAAATTGGAAGACAAATATCACATGGTCATATCAATTGACACAGAAAAAAGCATTCAACAAAATCCAATGCCCTTTTTAGATAAAAACTCTCAACAAAGTGGGAATAAAGAGATCATACATCAACATAATAAAGGCCAAATATGACAAACTAATAGACAATATCATACCCAATGGGCAAAAAACTTTAGTTAGGTTTTGTACATTTTTGTACATTGAAAGCCATTTCCCTTAAGAACAGGAAGAAGACAAGAATGTCTGTTTTCACAACTCTTATTCAACATAGTACTGGAAGTCCTAGCCACAGCAATCAGAGAAAAAGAAAACATAAAAGGCATAATTATTCACAGATAACATGGTATTGTACATATAAAACCCTAAAGACTTCACCAAAAAAACTACTAGATTTAATGAATTCAGCAACATAGCAAGATACAAAATTAACACCCAGAAATCGATAGCATTTTTTAAACACCAATAATGAAGTTTCAGAAAGAAAAACTAAAAAACCAACCAAACAACAACAACAAAATCCAATTTACCAGTGCAACAAAAAAAAATTAAGATTCTTAGGAATAAACTTAAATAAGGAGGTAAAAGATCTGTATGAATTTGTGTGTTTTTTTCTTGTTTGTTCATGTGTTGTTTTCACTTTTATATCCCACATATTAGCAAAATCACATGGTTATTATTTTTTTTGTCTGACTTATTTTGCTTAGCATGATATTTTCAAGATTCATCCATGTTGTTGCAAATAACAATATTTAATCTTTTATTATGGCTAAGTTGTATTCTATTTTATACAATTACCACATCTTTTTTATCCAATCATCTATGGAAGGATACTTAAGTTATTTCCATGTTTTGACCACTGGAATAATGCTACAATGCACATAGGAGAGCATATATTTTGCAAATAAATGTTTTCAATTTTTTCAGGTAGATACCCAGAAGATGGGTGGCTTTGTCATGTGGTACCTCTAGTCTAAATTTTTTGAGGAACTTAAAAATTGTTTTCCATAGTGGCTATACCAGTTTACATTCCTACCAGCAGTAAATGAGTGTTTCTTTTATTCTACAACCTCTCCAACTCTTGTTATTATCTTGTTGATAGTAGTCATTCTAACAGGTGTGAAGTAGTTTTGATTTGCATTTTCCTAATAGCTAATGAAGTTGAGTATCATTACATATATCAGTTGGCCATTTGTATGTCTTCTTGGGAGAAGTGACTTTTCAAGTACTCTACCCCGTTTTTGATTGGGTTGTTTATTGGTTTGTTTGGTGTTGAGTGGTATGTGTTCTTTATATATTTTGATTTAAACTCCTTGTAAGAGCTATTGTTTGCATATATCTCCTCCCATTTGATTAGTTGTCTTTTTGTTTTGTTGGCAGTTTTCTTTGTTGTGCAGAATCTTTAGTTTAATATAGTCTCATTCATTTACTTTTGCATTTATTTCCCTTGCCTTTTGGGTCAAATTCATAAAATCCACTATAAGACCAAGGTCCATAAGTTTAATACTTATGTTTTTTTTCCTATGTAGTTTTTTTGTTTCAGGTCTTATGTTTATTTATTTGGTCCATATTTTAGTTAAGTTTTGTACATTGGGAAAAAGTGTAGTCTAGTTTCATTCTATTCAGGTGGCTTTCCAATTTTCCCAACACCATTTTCTGAAGAGATTTTTTCTCCTTTGTAACTTTTTTACTCTTTTGTTGAAAACTATTTGCCCATATACATGGGTTCTCAATTCTGTTCCATTGGTGTTTAGGTCTTTTTTTCTGCCAATATCATGTTGTTTTTATTATTGTCGCGTTGTAGTATAATTTGAAGTCAGGGAGCATGATACCTCTGGCTTTGTTATTTTTTCTCAAGATTGCTTTGGCTATTTAAGGTCTTTTGTTGTTCCATACAAACTGTTGAATTCTTTTAATCCTTACCCAAGGATATGTTGTTATTTTTATTGACTTTAGAGAGAGGAATAAAGATGAGAGAGAGAGAGAGAGAGAGAGAGAGAGAGAGAGAGAGAGAGAGATCAATTTGAGAGAGAAACATTGATTGATTGGTTCTCTCCTATATTCTCCCTGACCAGGAATGGAACCTGCAACCTTTTGGTGCACAGGACAACACTCCAACCAAGCCACCCAGCCAGGGCAAAAATGATGATTTTTTTAATATTTCTTTTTAAAGATGTTATGGGGATTTTGATGGGAATTGCATTAAATCTGTGTATTTCTTTGCATAATATGGACATTTTTACTATGTTAATTCTTACAAATGTTAATAAGGAGATCATTTTAAGAATGAATATGTCAATATCTTCAGCTGTTTAAGAGAAGTTAAATAAGATCAGAATGGATATTTCCCATTGGATATAGCAACAGAATTGTGGCACAAGTTTTTAACAAATTGGAGTGAATAGAAGCCAGATTAGGATGGACTGAAAAGTAATTGGATAATATTTCATTTTTTATGGCTGAGTAATATTCCAATTATTTATTAAGTAGAGGCTCAATGCACAAATTCATGCATGAGTGGGGTCCGGCCAGCTTGGTCCCAATCAGGGCAGATTAGGGCTGGATCTGTCAGGAGGAGGAGATGGCAGGAGGTTGGCTGACCAGCTAGCCTGGATCAGGGCCTGATAAGGGCCTCTGATGAGGGCCAGGCCAGGTTGGGGAAGGGGCCGTGAGTGATTGGCTAGCAGGCCCGGCCCCCAATTGAGGTTGGGGGCTAATTTGGGCTAGAGCCAGCCATTGGAAGGTGCTGTGGGTGGTGGGCCAGCTGACCCTGTCCCTGAATGGGATGGGTAGGGGTGTCAATTTGGGGCCAGCTGGCCCCACCCATGATCAAGGTAGGGGGGCTGATTTGGGGTGATACCGGGCAAAGGGAGGGGGTGCAGGAGATTGGCCAGCCTACCCTACCCCCTATTGACGTGGTAATCAGGGGGAGGGCTGGCCAGGGGTAGGGGCTACAGGAAGTTGATCGCACACCCCCACCCCTATTGGGATTGGGGAGTGTTATCAGGGTTCCTCCTATCATGGTGGGGGAGGCTGATGGGGGTCTGGCTTCTAGGAGTGGTAGGGGGAGAAGGGAGGGGCATTTGGCCATCAGGCTTAGCTCTTTTTAAAAAAAACTATATTTTATTGATTTTCCACAGAGAGGACGGGAGTGGAATAGAAAGTCAGAAACATTGGTGAGAGAGAAACATCGATCAGCTTCCTATTGCACACCCCCTACTGGGGATGTGCCCGCAGTCAAGGTATATCCCCTTGACCAGAATCAAACCTGAGACCTTTCATTCCGCAGGCCAACACTCTATCCACTGAGCCAAACTGGTTTCAGCCTAGCTCTTGATCAGGGTAGGAGAGTCTGATCAGGGGCAGTTCATCAGCCACAGTGAGCATCACAGCAACCATTTGAGAGGTTGTTATGGCTGAGAGGTGCTCCATGCACCTTCTGGTGACTGGTCTTTTGGTTGTTTTGGTCATGACACCTCTTGGCCTTTTATTATTAAGACTAGAGGCCCAGTGCATAAAATTCATGCACTGAAAGGGGTGTCCATCAGCCCTGCCTGCGCCCTCTCCAATCTGGGACCCCTCAGTTTAAGCCCAACATCCCTCTCACAAACTTAGACTGCTGGCTCCTAACCACTTGCCTGCCTGCTTGTCTGATTACCCCTAACTGCTTCTGCCTGCCATCCTGATCGCCCCTGCCCACTCCTCTAATGGCCTGATTGATGCCTAACTGCTCTCCTGCTGGACTCATCACCACCAACTGCCCTCTCCTCGCCACCCTATCATCCCTAACTGCCCTCCCCTGCTGGCCATCTTGTGGTAGCCATCTTGTGATGACATGGGGGCAACCATCTTGTAGTGGCCATCTTGTGACAAGGGGGTGGCCATCTTATCATGATGTGAGGGCGTCATGCAAGGGCATGATACCATCTAGGCTTTTATTATATAGGATGGGCACTTATGTTGCTACCATTTCTTGGTTACTGTAAATAATGTTGCAATGAACATAGGGGTATGTATATCTTTTCAAATTAGTGTTGTGTGTTTCTTCAAACAAATACTCAAAAGAATGAAATCATACCATTTGTGACAACATGGATGGAACTAGAGTGTATTGTGCTAAGTGAAATAAATCAGACAGAGGAAGACAAATGCCATCTAATTTCACTTACATGTAGAATAAAAATAAACAAACAAGTCAGAAACAGACTCATAGATACAGACAACAAATTGATGGTTGCCTGGTGGAGGGTGGTTGGGGGTCTAGGGTAAAAAGGTGAAGGAATTAAGAATTAAAAATTGGTAGTTACAAAATAGTCACAGGGATGTAAACTACAGCATAGAGAATATAGTAAATAATATTGTAATAGCAATATATGGTGCCAGGTGGGTATTAAATTAATCACTTCATAAATTATATAAATGTCTAACCACTATGCTGTACCCTGAAACTAATATAATACAATATTGAATATCAATTGTAATTTTTTTAAAATTTAAAAAGATAACATTTTAAAGAGTAATTGGGAGATGTGGGAGTGGAAACAGTGAGTGTGGCTTAATTTTAAGATGTGGGGAGAACAATTTCAGGTTATAAGAAGGTCTGGAGATTGACAAAAGGCTAAAGTAAAGTGATGATGAATCATCCATATAAACTTTGAAGTTACTCAGAAGAAACAAGGATATTGGAATAGAAAGAAAAATAGTAATCCAGGTACTAAAATATAAATAAATTTCTAAAAGGATAGAAAGGATATTTTGGAGGCAGGGAAACCAGTTGGAAGGTTGTAGTAATCCATACAAGTGGTGAATAACTTTAACACAGGTGGTAGAATGTGAGGATGGGTAGAATTAGATATACCCAAGAGATATTAATCCATAGAATATAATAATTGAACAAATGTTTAGAGGATAAAGAAGATGGTGGAGTTAAGGATAATACATTTTTGGATTAAGCTTCTAGATACTGGTAACCACTCACAAAGCAGAAAAGAAATGGGAGAAGCAGGGGATGTGTGTGTTTGTTTAGAAGAGAAATATATTGCTTATTAAAAAAAACTTTATTTAATCTTTATTGTTGAAAATATTCTTTTTACCCCCATTGACCCCTTTTGGCCTGCCCCCGCAACCTGCCCCAGGCCTTCATCACCTTATTGTCTGTGTCCATGTGTTATGTATATATGCTTACAAGTTCTTTGGTTGGTCACTTCCCACCCAACCATCCTGCCTCTCCCTCCCTCTGAGATTCCACAGTCTGCTCTACACTTCTATGCCTCTTGATCTATTTTGTTCATCACTTTATTTTGTTCATTAGACGTGACATATGAGTAAGATCATGTGATAATTGTCATTCTCTAACTGGCTTATTTTGCTTCCCATAATACTCTTCAGGTTCCTCCATTCTGTCTCAAAGGGTAAGAGGTCTTTTTTTCTTTTACTGATACATGGTACAAATGCACCACAGCTTTTTTATCCACTCATCTACTGATGGCTACTTGGGCTGATTCAAGTTCTTAGCTATTGTAAATTGTGCTTCTATAAACATAGAGGTGGATATATTATTTCAGATCTGTGTTTCAGGTTTCTTAGAAATATTTCTACAAGTGAGATTACTGGGTCAAATGGCAGTTACATATTTAATTTTTGAGGAAACTCCATACTATTTTTCATAATGGTTGTAACAGTCTGTATTCCCAGCAGCAGTGTACTAGGGCTCCCTTTTGTTCACATCATCAACAGCACTTGTCATTTGTTGATTTGTTGATGGTAGCCATTCTTAACAGGTGTAAGGTGATACCGCATTGTTTCTTTAATTTGTATGATGATCAGAGATTTTAGCATTTTTTCACATATATTTTGGCTATCTAGATGTCTGCTTTGGAGAAGTGTCTATTTAGGTCCTTTGCCCATTTTTTATTGGATCATTTGTCTTCTTTTTGTTAAGTTGTTTGAGTTCCTAATATACTTTGGATGTTAACCCTTTATTAGATGTAACCATTGCCAAATACGTTCTCCCATATAATGGTCTCCCTTTTTGTTTTGCTGATGGTTTCTTTTGCTGTGCAGAAGAGTTTTATTTTGATGGAGTCCCATTTCTTTATTTTGTCCTTAGTTTCCTTTGCCCTAGGAGATGTATCCATAAAAATATTGCTTGAGAGATGTCTGAGATTTTGCTGCCTATGGTGTTTTCTAGGATTTTTATGATTTCCCAATTTACCTTTAAATTTTTATCCATTTTGAGTCTATTCTTATTCATGGTGTAAGTTGGTGGTCTAGTTGTATTTTTTATATGTACCTATCCAATTTTCCCAACACCATTTATTAAAAAGACTCTCTCTGTTCCAATGTATGTTCCTGCCTCCTTTCTCAAATATTAATTGAGTATAATGGCATGGGTTAATTTCTGGGTTCTCTGTTCTGTTCCATTGATCTATATGCCTATTCTTGTTTTGATTCCAGTGGCTTTGTAGTATAACTTGATATTTGGTATTGTAATTCCTCCAGATTTCTTCTTTTTTCCTCAAGATTGCTACAGCTAGTTATCATCTTTTTTGGTTTCATATACATTTTTGGAGTGTTTGTTCTAGGTCTGTGAAATATGTCATTGGTATTTTAATAGAGATTACATTGAATCTATAGATTTTTTTGGGAATTATGGACATTTTAATGATATCAATTACACTAATCCACGAATATGGTAATATTCTTCTACTTGTTTATATCTTACTCTCTTTTTTCAATATCCTGTAATTTTTTGAGTACAAGTCTTTTACCACCTTGGTTAAGCTTATTCCTAAGTATCTTAAACTTTTTGTTGCAATGGTAATGGGATTGATTGTTTAGTTTCTCTTTTTGAAAGTTCATTATTGGTGTATAGAAAAGCCATTGATATTTTCAGTGTTGATTTTGGATTCTGCTACATTGTTGAATACATTTATTAAATCTAGTAGTTTTTGGTGGAGTCTTTAGGGTTTTCTATGTACAGTATAATGTCATCTGTGAATAATGAGAGTTTTACTTCCTAATTTCCAATTTAGATGCCTTTTATTTTTTTTCTTCTTGTTTGATCACTGTGGATAGAACTTCCAGTACTATCTATATATATAAAAGGCTACTATGCAAAGTGTCCATCTGATCAGTAGCTATGGCATACACTAACCACCAGGGGGCAGACACTCAACATAGGAGCTGCTTTGATGCACACTGGCCATTTACAGAAAAACGGCACCACAGACCTGGTGCCCACAAAGCAACACTTGGTTTCCCCTATGTGGGATACAGGCCCCAGAGCAACAACTCACCAAATCACAGTTGATGCTTCTGTGACCCCCATGGTGCAAAATGTGGCCCACAGCCCAGCTGTGGGCTCTGGGTAATGATGTCATGTAGCAATGCCCAGATTCCTCTTTCTAGAGACTAGCTTCCTTGGAGTTTCTTCAGCCCATAAACACAACTTGCTTTATAGCCAGGTGAAAACAATTTACTCTTTAACCAAATGTCTGTGAAGCATTTTCCCATGCCTCACCTCATTTGATCCTACAGAAGTCCTGGGGTAGGTAGATAGAAGAGTTGGTAGGATCCTATTTTCATTAGTCAGAAAATGGAGATTTTGAAAGCTTAGAAACTTGACCTGACTGAAAAGAAGCAATAAATGGTGGACCTTGAAAATGACTTCAGATTTTCTCACAGAACAGAATATAGTCAAAACACTGCTGCAGTTAAATATTTTACCCTTTGTTTTCCATGTGATCTACAATAATAATCTGCTTTGTGTTGATATTTAATGCTGTATTGTTTACAAATACCCGAAAGAAAAGTTGGGATGCTTCGTTGGTCTGAAAAGGTTTAGCTAAATCAGAAACAAATCTAATTAAGCAAGTTTATTCTATATCTATAAAAGTCCAAGTTGACTTGTGTATGCATGATACATATAAAGCTCTCACTGGTACCAATCACATGTGTGTGTTTCTATCTGTCATTGTCAATCATGAATTTGGTTGACACTTCTATTATATGGAAAGGACAAATAGTGATATTAAAATATTTCTTCTAATTAATTTCCTTTCAATGTGCACCAATTCGTGCACCAGGCCACGAGTGGTGAAAGTGGATATCCCTGTCTGATTCCTGTTTGTAGGGGAAATGGTTTAGGTTTTGCCCATTGAGAATATTTGTTGTAGGTTTGTCATATATGGCCTCAATTCTCATTTTGCTCCCTCAATTCCTACTTTGTTGAGAGTTTTTATCAAAATGGGTGTTGAATTTTGTTGAAAATGATTTTTCTGCATCTAGTCATATGATCATGTGATTTTTGTCTTTCAATTTGTTTATATTACCTATTGATTTGAAGATATGGTAGCAGGCTTGCATCCCTTAAATAAATCCCACTTGGTCATGGTGTCTGATTTTTTTAAATATATAGCTGCATTTGATTAGCTAATATTTTGTTGAGGATTTGAGCATGGGTTTTCATCAGGGTATTGACCTATCATTCTCTTTCTCTGTGCTTTCTTTATTTGGTTTTGGATTTAGGATAATGCTGGCATCATAGGAAGAGCTTTGAAGTCTACCATTCTCTTGGTTTTTTGGAATAGTTTGAAAAACACAGGTATTAGTTCTTCTTTGAATGTTTGTTAAAACTACCTTGTGAAGCCATCCAGACCCAGGCTTTGTTTGTTGGAAGATTTTTTTTTTATTAATACCTATATTTCATCAGTTGTTATTAGTCTATTCAGGTTTTCTTATTCTTCCTGATTCAATTTTGGGACATTGTATTCTTCTAGAAATTTGTCTATTTCATCCACATTGTCCAAGTTGTTGGCATATAGTTATTCATAGTACTTTCTTACAATCCTTTGTACTACTGTGGTGTCCGTTGCTACTTCACCAATTTTGTTTCTGATTTTATTTATTTGTATGCTTAGTCATTGTTTCTTGATGAATTTTGCTAAAGGTTCATCAATATTTTTTTTCTTTTCAAAGAACTAGCTCTTAATTTAATTGATTTTTTATTGTTGTTGTTTTTGTCTCTATGTCATTTATTTCTGCTCTAATCTTTGTTATTTCATTCCTTCTACTTACTCTGGGCTTTTCTTGTTGTCCTAATTCTTTACATTGTAGGGTTAAATAGTTTATTGTTAATTTTTCTTGTTTTATGAGGTAGGCCTATAGTGCTATACACTTCCCACTCAGGACTGCTTTTTCTGTGTCCTGGAGATTTGAGGTGGTTGTATGTTCATTTACATTTGTTTCCAGGGAGTTTTTTATTTCTTTTTTGATCTCATTGATAACCCATTCATTTTTTACTAGTAATTGCATGCTATTTAGCCCCTAAGTGTTTGAATGTTTTTGAGTTCTTTTAGTGGTTGATTTCTAATTTTATTCTTTTGTGATCTGTAAAGGTGCTTGATATGATTTCAATCTTCTTGAACTTGTAGAGCTGTTTTTGGATCCTAACATGTGGTCTATCTTTGAGAGAGTCCCATGTGCACTTGAGAAGACTATATATTCTGCAGCTTTTGGGTGAAATATTCTATAAATGTCAGTTAAATTCATCTAATCCACTGTGTCATTTAGAGTCACTAATTACTTAATTTTTTGTCTAGAAGATTTGTCCAGTGAAGTTCCCTGGTGTTAAAGTCACCTGCTATGATTCTATTGTGTCAATTTCTTCCTTAATGTCCTCTTGAAGTTTTTTTTTTCTGTTTGTTTATTTGTTTTTATAACTGTAGGTGCTCCTCTATTGGGCACATGTTTATGAGGGTTATATCCTCTTGTTGGAATGATCCCCTTAGTATTGTGTAGTGACCTTTATTGTCTCTTGTGGTGGCAATCATATTGAATTCTATTTTGTCAGATATGAGTATTGCTACCCCAGATTTTTTTCCCATTTCCATGGAAAAAAAATTTTCCCATCCCTTTACTCTCTTCGTTTGTGAGTCTTTTGTTCTGAAGTGGGTCTCTTGTGGATGGCATATAGTTGGGCCATGTTTTTTGTATCCATTAAGCTACTCTATGCCTTTTTATTGTGGCATTTAACTCAGTTACATTTAAGGTTAGTGTTAATAGCTATTTCTTTATTGCCATTTTAATTCTGTATGCCAATGTTTCTCTCTATCTCTTCTCATTACAGAAGTCCCTTTAACATTTCTTGTAGTGCTGGTTCAGTGGTGATCACCTTGTATAGTATGTTTTTGTCTCTTCAGCTCTTTATTTCACCATCTATTTTGAATGATAACCTTGCTGGATATAGTATTCTTGGTTTACATCCTTGCTTTTCCTTGAGTACTTTATTCCATTCCCTTGCAGAATTTGATGAAAAATCAGCTGACAGCTCTATGAGAGTGCCTTTGCAGGCAACACATTGCTTTCCTCTGGATGCCTTTATGATTCTCTCGTTGTCTTTACTTTTTGCCATTTTAATTATGTGTCTGAATGTGGGCCTGTTTAGGTTCTTATTGGTTGGGACTCTCTGTGCCTTCTGCATTTGTGTGAAATTTCCTTCACCAAGTTAGAGAAGTTTTCTGCCATTATTTCTTCAAACATGTTCTCTATACCATTGGTCAGCAATTTGCAGCTTGTGAGCTGAGGTTTGGCACTTTGTTGACTAATGAGTTTGCTGACCGCTGCTCTATACCTTGCTCACATTCTTCTCCTTCTGGTATTCCTTGATGCAAATGTTGTTATGTTTCATATTTTCACACAGCTCCCTTAAACTTTCTTTCTGTTATTTTTTAACATATATTGTCTAAATTTTACACATATATTCCCTTTTCCCAATTGACACCACCCAGCCATTTACACAACAAGCAAGCTCCCACTGCCATGGTGTCTGTGTCCATTGGTTATGCTAAGATAGATGCTTACAAGTCCTTCAGTTGCTCTCTAACACTCTCCCTTCTCCTGCCATTTGTCTCTGGATCTATTCTTGTTCATCAAATTATGTTCATCATTATATCCCACACTATTAGCCCTGTGCATGAATCTGTGGTCCAGTACCTCTCTGCAGGGCCAGGCCACTCTGCAACCACTTCCCAGAGGCTCTCCATGGCCCAGAGGCCCATCCACAACTGGACGTGAAACACTTTCCTCATCGCTGGGGTGACAACGCAACCATTCCATGCCCAGGTCTGGCCAGAGGGCCATCTATGGCAGGGTGCAGAACACTTGGGAATCAAGCATTCTGCCAGGCCGATCAATCTGCCCTCTCTCAATGGCCACCCCCCTTCTTGGGACTGGGGGACTCCAGTGCAGCTGAGAGGACTGGGTGCCACCATATTGTGGCTATGGGCACTGCCATCTTTGTGACAGAGTGATAGTTAATTTGCATATTACCCTTTCATTAGATAGTATAGGAGTGAGATCATGTGACATTTATTGTTTCCCGACTGGCTTATTTCACTTAGCATAATGCTTTCCAGTTCCATCCATGCTGTTGCAAATAGTAAAATTTCATTCTTTTTTATAATGATGTAGTATTGCGTAATGCAGATGTACCACAAAATTTTTACCCACTCATCTGCTGATGGGCACTTATGTTGTCTTCAAATCTTAGCTATTGTAATTGTGCTGCTATGAACATAGGGGTGCATATATTTTTTCTGATTGTTGTTTCTGGTTTCTTGGGATATAGTCCTAGAAGTGGGGTTACTGGGTCAAATGGGAGTTCCATTTTTAACCTTTTGAAGAAACTCCATACTGTCTTCCAAAGTGGCTGCATTAGTCTGAATTCCCACCAGATATTCACAAGGGTTCATTTTTCTCCACATCCTCACCAGTACTTGGCATTTGCTGATTTGTTGATAGCCATTTGTCAGGTGTGAGATGGTATCCCATTGTTGTTTTGATTTGCATCTCTCCCATGATTAGTGACTGAGCATGTTTTCATATGTCTCTTGGCCTTCTATATGTCTTCTTTGAAAAAGGGTCTATAAAGGTCCTTTGCCCATTGTTTGATTGGATCATTTATCTTCATTTTGTTAAGTTGTATGAGTTCTCTGTAATTTTGGAGATTAAACCCTTATTCTATATAATAAGGAGGTGATATGCAAATTGACCATCACACCCTTGCACAAGATGGCTGCCCCTATGTGGTCACAAGATTGCCACACAAGATAGCTGGCAAGGGAAGGCAGTTGTGGGTGACCAGGCCCAGCAGAGGAGGGCAGTTGGGGGCCACCAGGCCAGCAGGGGAGGGAGGGCATTTGTGGGGGATGGTGCCTATAGGGGAGGACAGTTAGAGGCAACCAGGTTGGCAGGGTAGGATAGTTGGGGGGACTAGGCTTGTGGGGGAGGGCAGTTGGGGGCAACTTGGCAGGCAGGGGAGGACCATTAAGGGTAACTGGGCCAACAAGATAGGGCTGATGGGGGTGACCAGGCAAGTAGGGGAGGGCAGTTGGGGGTGACCAGGCCTGCAGGGGAGGGCAGTTAAGGGCAAACATGCTGGCAGGGATGGGCAGTTGGGTGGGCCCATGCAGGCAGGAGGGCAGGTGAGCATCTATCATGCTGGCAGTGGAGTGGTTAGGGGGTGATCAGCCTGGCCGGCAGAAGCAGTTAGGGGCAATCAGGCAGGCAGGCAGGAGGGTGGTTAGGAGTCAGCAGTCCCATATTGTGAGAGGGATGTTGGGCCTAAACCCAGGGGTCCCAGATTGGAGAGAGTTCAGGCTGGGCTGAGGGACATCCATGCCCCATTGCACAAATTTCATGCACTGGCCTCTAGTCTGAAATATCATTGTCAAATATGTTTTCCTATGCAGTGGGCTTTCTTGTTGTTTTGTTGATGGTTTCTTTTGCTGTGCAGAAGCTTTTTATTTTGATGTAGTCCTATTTGTTTATTTTCTCCTTACTCTCCATTGCCCTATGAGCTGTATCAGTAAAGATATTTCTCTGACACCTGTATACTATTTCGCTGCCTATGGAGACTTGTAGGATTTTTTTTATTGTTTTCCATCTTACATTTAAGTCCTTTAGCCATTTAGAGTTTGATTTTGTGTATTGTGTAAGTTGGTGATCTAATTTCACTTTTTTGCATGATTCTGACCGAATTTTTCAGCACCATTTATTGAAGAGACTGTTTTGACTCCATTGTACACTCTTGCCTCCTTTGTCAATATTAATTGAGCACAATGACTTGGGTTGATATCTGGGTTCTCTTTCCTGTCCCATTGGTTTATAAGTCTGTATAGTACAAGACAATTTTGAAAACTGTGGCTTAGTAATATAACTTTATATCGGGTATTGTGAGTCATCCAACTTATTCTTCTTTCTCAGGATTGCTGTGGTTACTCAAGGTCTATTTTTATTCCTGGTGAATTTTTGGAGAGTTTGTTCTAGATCTTTGTAATATGCCATTGGTATTTTAATGGAGATTGAATTTAATCTGGAGATTGCCTTGGGTAGTATGGACATTCTAATGATGCTGATTCTACCAGTCCATGAACATGGTATGTTCTTTCACTTGTTTATGTTTTCCTCTATATCTTTTTCCAATGTCCTGTAGTTTTCTGAGTACAGGTTTTTTACCTCCTTAGTTAAGTTTATTCCTAGGTAACTTAATTTTTTTTTTTTGGTACAATGGTAAATGGGATTTTTTTGTTGTTTCTCTTTCTGTGAGATCATTATTGGTGGATAAAAAGGCCATAGATTTCTGTGTGTTAATTTTGTATCTTGCTACATTTCCAAATTTATTTATTAGGTCTAGTAGTTTTTTGATGGAGTTTTTAGGATTTTCTATGTATAGTATCATAGAAAACTGTGAATAAGGACAGTTATACTTCTTCTTTTCCAATATGGATGCCTTTTATTTCTTATTCTTATCTGATTGCCAGGGCTAGCACTTCCAGTGGTATGTTGAACAGGAGTGATGAGAGTGGGCATCCCTGTCTTGTTCCTACTCTTAGGGGAAATGGTTTCAGTTTTTGACTTTTGAGTATGATGTTGGCTATGGGTTTGGCATATATGGCTTTTATTATTCCCACTTTGCTGAGAGTTCTTATTAAAAATGGGTGTTGGATTTTGCCCAATGCTTTCTCTGCATTGATTGATATTATTGTGTGACTTTTGTCTCTCCATTTGTTTTCGTGATGTATCATATTTATTGATTTGTGGATATTGGACCATCCTTGCATCCCTGAAATAAATCCCTTTTGGTCACGGTGTATGATCTTTCTGATGTAATGCTGAATCCTATTTGCTAGAATTCTGTTGAGGATTTTAGCACCTATGTTCATCCAATTTTCTCTTTTTTGTGGTGTCTTTATCTGGTTTTGGAATTAGGGTAATGCTGGCATCATGGAAAAAAACTTGGAGGTGTGTTTTCTTCTTGAATTTTATGGAATAGTCTGAGGAGGATAGGTTTTATTTATTTCATTTTATTTTATTATTCTTTATTGTTCAGTTTATTAATTACATTGTTCCCTTTTTTCCCCCTATAGCTCCCCTCCACCTGGTACCCATCCCACCTTCCACCCTCACCCCCCCTCTGTCCTCCCCTATAGTTGCATGATTTTTGTCCGGTCTCTTGCTGCACTTCCCACACCCCTTTTCTCCCCCAAAATTGTCAGTCCATTCCCTCTCTATGTCCGTGATTCTGTTACATTCACCAGTTTATCCTGTTCATCAGATTATTAATTCACTTGATTTTTAGATTCATTTGTTGATAGATGTGTATTTGTTGTTCATAATTTACACTTTTATCTTTTTCTTCTTACTCTTCTTAAAGAATATCTTTCAGCATTTCATATAATATTGGTTTGGTGGTGATGAACTCCTTCAGCTTTTTCTTATCTGTGAAGCACTTAATCTGACCTTCAATTCTGAATGATAGCTTTGCTGGATAGAGTAATCTTGGTTGTAGATTCTTGCTACTCATCACTTTGAATATTTCTTGCTACTCCCATCTGGCCTGCATCGTTTCTGTTGAGAAATCTGCTGACAATCGTATGGGTGCTCCTTTATAGGTAACTAACTGTTTTTCTCTTGCTGTTTTTAGTATTCTCTCTTTATCTGTTGCTCTTGGCATTTTAATTATAATGTGTCTTGGTGTGGTCCTCTTAGGGTTCCTATATATTGGGGTTCTTCAATGCGCTTTATGGATTCCTAAGTCAATTTCTTTCACCAGGTGGGGGAAGTTTTCAGTCACTATTTCTTCAAATAGGTTTTCATTATCTTGCTCTCTTTCTTTTTCTGGAACCCCTATAATTCGGATGTTGGTATGTTTGAGGTTTTCCCAGAGGCCCCTTACACTATCTTCAATTTTTTGGATTCTTTTGGTTTCTTACTTTTTCAGCTGAGTGGATTTTACCTGTTTGTATTTCAAATCTTTAACTTGGTTCTTGGGGTGCTCTAGAGTACTTTTAGGTCTTTGTATAATATTTTTTTTATTTCAATCAGTGTATGCTTAATTTTTGGTTGGTCCTTTTTCATATCCTTGAGATTCTCCTTCATATCCTTGTAGGTCTCATTCATTTCCTTGTAGGACTCTTTCATTTCCACATTGGTCTTGTTCATTTCTTTGCAGGTCTCGTTCATATCCTTGAGGGTCTTGTTCATTTTCTTGTAAGTCTTGCTTATTTCCTTATAGGTCTCGACCTTTTCTAGGAGCCTCTTAAAAAGCCCTATAACTGACCTTGGTTTTGAATTTCATGTCCAGTCATCTTTTCCCCTCTATTTCTTTCACATCTGATTTCTTTCCATGTCTCTGCATGGTGGTTGCTTCCCTGAGTTGGTCAATTAGCTTTGTGTGGTAGACTTCCTACCAGGGACAGTGGCTCAGCCTCCCCAGTTACCTGAGGTGGATATGGGTTGCACAGTCTTGCTGAAGTTAAGTTCAGGTTAATCATTGTTAGCACTTGGAGGGGTTGATCTCCAGGCCAATTGTCTGTGATGTTCAGCTGTGCTCAGGTTGGATGGGCAGAGTCTCCGGGCCAAGCAGACAGCGTTAGCTCCGCCCTATGCGGCCCCAGGGACTCTGTGCCAGGGGCAATAGCTGCCAACACCTCTAAGAGAGAGCCGCTGCCGAGCTCCACTGGCTGCTGGAGAATTCAGACTCTCATCAAATGAGTCTGCACACCCAACACCTCACCCAGGGTCGCAAAACAATGCAGTCTGATGGTTTCCCGAATGAAAGAACAAGTCACGAGTGCTCTCTGCACTGTCAGGCAGCTTCTCTGTTCCCAAGCTCACACGTACTCTGCACAAGCTCACCTTCTTCTCAAGCCAGCAGACCCCTGCAGCACCCGAGCTTCGGTGTGCCCTCCCACTGTCCAGTTTTTACCCGGTATGATAGTGGGTTCCCTGGACTTTGCCCAGAGCTGGAGAATCAGTCCAGTGGGACGTCTTTGTCTCCCCTATTCGAGAAAACTGGCCGGTTTTCAGTTGCCTGCCCTAACCATTGGCACGCGCACTCCAAACCTCTCTCCGCGCTTATCTTCAACGCTGTCCTCAGCCACTCCTCCGAGTCACAGTGTCTTATCTTCACTTTTATTTGTGGAATTTTCACTTAGCCAGCTTTCTGGTGATTCTGGGTGGTGTTTGTTCTTTCGTTAAGTTGTAGTTTTAAATTTGCTGTGTATGGCGGTAAGATAGGTGTTTTACCTATGCCGCCATCTTGGTTCTGGTTTTATTAATTTTTTTTAATACTTGGTAGAACTCCCCTGTAAAGCTGTAAGGATGAGGGCTTTTGATTGCCGGAATGTTTTTGATAACTGCTCCAATTTCTTCAGTAGTTATTGGTCTTTTCAGGGTTTTCAATTATTCCTGATTGAGTTTTGTGAGTTTGTATTTTTCTAAGAATATGTCCATTTCATCGAGGTTGTCCAGTTTGTTGAAGTAGAGTTGTTCATAGTATTTTTTCATAATCCTTTGTATTTCTGTGGGATCAGTCGTTACTTCACTTCTTTCATTTCTGATTTTGTTTATTTTGGATCTTCTCTCTTTGCTTCTTGGTGAGCCTGGCTACAGGTTCATCAATCTTATTTATCCTTTCAAAGAAACAGCTCTTGGTTTTGTTGATCTTTTGTATTGTTCTTTTCGTCTCTATGTCATTTATTTCTGCTCTGATTTTTATTATTTTCTTCCTTCTGCTTACGCTGGGTTCTTTTTGATGCTCTCTTTCTACTCTTTGAGTTGTATGGTTAAAATAATTTATTACCATTTTTTTCTTGTGTTTTTGAGGTGGTGTATAGAGCTATGAACTTGATCTCAAGACTGCTTTCACTGTGTCCCATAGAGTTTAGTTTGTTGTGTTTTTATTGTCATTTTTGCCATGATTCTTTTTATTTCTTCTTTGATCTCTTTGGTAGCCCAATCATTGTTTAATATAATGCTATTTAGCTTCCAGCTGTTTGATTTTTCATTGTTTTTATTGTAGTTCATATCTAATTTTATGTCATTGTTATCTGAGAAGAATATTCATATGATTTGTATCTTCTAGAATTGCAAGAGAATTTGTCTGTGTCCCAATATGTGGTCTATCTTTAAAAATGACCCATGTGCACCTGAGAAAAATGTATATTTTGTGGCTTTGGGGAGAAATGTTCTGAAAATATCAATTAATTCCCTTTAATTTAGTGAGCCATTTAGGATTGTTTATTTGCTGATTTTTTGTTTAAAGAATTTGTCTAGTGGTGTCAGTGGGGTATTAAAGTCCCCTACTCTGACTGTATTGCTATCAATATCTCTCTTTATATCTTTCACAGTTTTTTTAATGTATTTGGGTTCTCACGTGTTAGGTGCATATATGTTTACCAGATTTATACCTTCTGGTTGAATTGTTCCCTTTAGTATTATGAAGTCACCTTCCTTATCTCTTGTTATTGTCTTTACTTTGAAGTCTAATTTTTCAGATATAAGTATTGCTTCCCCAGGTTTTTGTTCATTTCCAATTGCCTGAAAAAGTTTTTTTGGTCTCTTCACCATCAGACTGTGTGAGTCTTTTGTTCTGAGGTGGGTCTCCTGTAGAAAGCAGATATATTGCTCATGTTTCTTATCCATTCTTTTGATTGGGGCATTTAATCCATTTACATTTAAATTTACTATTGACAGGTACTTTGTTGCCATTTTTATTTTTTATGCTTTTCTTCCTTCTTCCCTTCTTATTTCTTCTTTTTACAGCAGACCCTTTAGCATTCCTTGCATTCTTGTTTGGTGGTAATAAACTCCCTTAGTCCTTTGTTGTTTTTGTTGTTGTTGTTGTTGTCTGGAGCTCCTGATTTCACTCTCAACTTTGATTGATAGCCTTGCTGGGTACTGTATTCTTGGATTCAGACCCTTGATTTGCATGACTTTGTATATTTCATTCTATTCCCGTCTGGCCGGATGTGTTTCTGTTGAGAAATCATTCAATGGGATGATGGGAGATCCCTTGTAAGTAACTTTCCGTCTCTCTCTGGCAGCCTTTAAGTGTCTTACTTTGTCAATGGTGTTTGCCAATTTAATTATAATGTGTCCTGGTATTGTTCTTTTGGGGTTCAACTTGTTTGGGGGTCTGTGAGCTTCTTGGACTTGTGTGAGTTTTTTCTTCTTCCGAATATCAGGGAAATATTCTGCCATTATTTCTTCAAACAGGTTTTCTCTTTCTTGCTCAGTTTTTTCTCCTTCTGTGACTCCTCTCATGTTTTCCCAAAGTTCCCTTAGGCCTTCTTCCTGTTTTAGAAGGTTTTTTTCCTAGTTGCTGCTCTGCTTGAATATTTTTTCTACCTTGTCTTCCAGCTCACTGATGCTGTCTTCCAGTTCTTCTAGTCTACTATTGATGCTTTCTATTTTGTTCTTCATTGCAGTGATGTCATTTTTCATTTCCTCATTGCCTCTTGGTTCTTGCACATATGGTTGAATTTGTCTTCCATCTTTTTCAGCTTCCCTATGACTATTTCTCTGAATTCTTTCTCTGACATATTGCTTGCCTTCATTTTGTTTAATTTCTTTTCCAGTGATTCCTCCTTTTCTTTCATATGGGGGGGTCTGTTTCTTTGTCTCCCATGATCACTCCTCTCAGGATGTCTGGTTATGTAGCTCTCTCTCTCTCTCTCTCTCTCTCTCTCTCTCTCTCTCTCTCTCTCTCTCGTTCATTGACTTAATGGCACAAAATACAACAAACAAGACACAATGCATAGGGCACCAAAAACAAATGTATTCATGATACTAATAATCCCAAATAAAGGTAATCACTAGAGAAAAGAGAATTAAGAGGGAGAAAGAGTGTAAAAATGATATTGAGAAAAGGAAAAAAATGTAAGTGAGGAAAGAAAGAAGAAGGGAGGGAAATATATGTATACTAGAGGCCTGGTGCATGAAATTCATGCATGGGGAGCAGGGGATGTCCTTCAGCCCAGCCTGCACGCTCTCAAATCTGGGAACCCTCAAAAGATATCCGACTGCCCGTTTAGGCCCAATCCTACTGGGATCCAGCCTAAACAGGCAGTCAGACATCCGTCTCACAATCCAGGACTGCTGGCTCCAAACTGCTCACCTGCCTGCCTCCATCATGGCCCCTAACCGCTTCTGCCTGCCAGCCTGATCACCCCCTAACCACTACCCTGCCAGCCTAATTGATGTCTAACTGCTCCCCTGCCAGCCTGTTTGCCCCCAACTTCCCTCCTCTGCCAGCCTGGTCACCCCTAACTGCCCTCCCCTGCAGGGTTGATCACCCCCAACTGCCCTCCCTTGCAGGCCTGGTCCCTTCCAACTGCCCTCTCCTGCTGGCCTGATCACCCACAACTGCCTTCCCTTGCAGGCCTGGAACCTCCCAACTACCCTCCCCTGCTGACCATCTTGTGGTGGCCATCTTGTGTCCACATGGGGGCAGGATCCTTGACCATATGGATGCAGCCCTCTTGTGTGTTTCAATGATGGTCAACCTGCATATTACTTTTTTATTAGATAGCATAGAGGCCTGGTACATGTGTGGGGACCGGCTGGTTTGCTCTGAAGAGTTTCCTGGATCAGGGTGGGGGTTCCCTTGGGGCATGAGGTGGCCTGGGCAAGGGGTCTGTGGTGGTTTGCAGGCCAGCCATGCCCCACAGTGAGCCAAGAGAGGCCCTGGGATCTGGAAATAATTTATGTTCTAAAATTGAAACTTTATAGCCTGGAGCGGAGCCAAGCCTTCTGCTTGCTCTGTGGCGACAGCCATTTCTGTTTGGGACATTTATTTTCTATAATCGAAACATTGTAACCTAGAGTGGAGACCTAGGTGCTAGGGCTGCAGAAGCTTGGCTTCCTCCATCGCCCTGGCAACCCTAGCCTGTGCTCTCTCCAGCTCCATGGCTGCTGCCATTTCTGTTGTGTTTAGGTATCTTCTATAATTGAAACTTTGTAGCATTAAGTGGAAGCGTAGGCCGTCAAGGGCAGGTGGAAAGCTTGGCTTTCTCCATTGCGGGGAAACCTAAGCTTCCTGCCTGCTCTCAGTGGCTGTACCCATCTTGGTTGGGGTTCATTTGCATAATTTGTTCCTGATTGGCTGATGGGCATGGCTATGGGCATGGTTTGATCAGAGGTATGGTCAATTTGCATATTATTCTTTTATTATATAGAATGGGGAGAAAATACAAAAAAAAAAAAACAACCCAGCAACTAATCCAGAAAATGCAAACAATAAACAACCAGAGATGAATGTAAATAACAAGCAACTAATAAAAAAATGCAAACAACAACAACAAAAAAACAAGCCCTAGCTGGTTTGGGTCAGTAGATAGAGTGTTGGCCTGTGGACTAAAATGTCCCAGGTTCAATTTAGCCAAGGGCACATGCCCAGGTTACTGGCTTGATCCCCAGTAGTGGCCGTGCAGGAGACTGACCCAAAGTTGGTTTCTTGCTCATTTCTCCTTATCTGTTCCCCACTTTCCACAAAAACAATTTTCTCCTGTAGTCTCAATGAGTGTTTTTAATTGGACTTAGCAAGCAAAAGCAAAGAGGGGGGAGACAAAGGAACTATACCAGCTCTTGTCTTTTCTCCCTGGCATTGTGCGGCCTGTATAGAAAGAACTCCAGGCTGCCTTTATGAGAACCCTTTCCCAAGGCTGTGGAATTATATCTGCAATCATCCCTGTGGACACCCCTTCCACTTTTGAGGACTACACTGACCCCAAGGGTTGTGGGTTTGGTGGAGTGCAGTCTCCCTCTGAGACTCTAGTCCCCACTACATACGTTTCTCCCTCAAGTCTGAATCCCAGATCTCATCTCTCTCTCTCCAGGCAATCTTTATCCTTTCTATCCATGGATTCCCTCACCAGCTATGTTTAATTTGCCAATTCCAGGTGGATCTTATTCAATTCAGCTGTTCCTTCTATCTGTTCTGTGAGAAGGCACAGGACCCATTTACATATTTGGCACCACCTTGTCTGCCTATGAACAAACTTTTTAGGCACCCACAGCTGGGGAGGCTGAGTCTCAGTGTTCGCAGGCTCACAGCTGAGGCAGCTGGTCCTTGGATGTTGTGGTTGTAGGGTCCTAGATGGTATACAAAGAATTCCCAGTTGAAGGTATGTCTGGGCTTCTGATCACAGCTGCTCTCTCTTTCAAGATGGCACACTCTCTGTGGCAGTGCCAGCTGCTCTGGGAGAAATTTCAGCAGTAGTAGAGGCTGCCCAGCCAGGGGATCCTGGTCTGCCAGCCCCCAACAATGCTGTGGACTATAGCTGTCACTCACTCACAAATACAGACACACCCGCATATCCACACACTCTCCTTTCACTCTCTCACCCACACACCATCTTGCAGCATGCCATGCCATCTGCTGCCATATTGGATCCTTCCTGTTTTTAATTGGGTTTTCTTTTTGGTTGTCTAATGGAGTAATTTTTTTCTACCCTATATCCTAATTAATTGATCCAATCCTCAGCTTCCCCTAATCTGCTGTGTATTTTTTCCACTCTATTCTTTATTCATATTATGTCATTTTTTCATAGTTACTATGTTTTCTCATGCTGTTGAGCATCTTTGCCATCATTATTCTGAACTCTGTCTGGTAAATTTCTTATCTCCACTTCATTTATAGCTTCTTCTGGAGAATTATCTTGTTCCTTCATTTGGGGATTGTTTTTTCTCCCCTCATTGTGGCTACCTGCTTGGGTTTGTGAGTATGTATTAGGTATATCTGCTCTGCCTCCCAATTACTAGTGCAGGACAATGGCAAAAACTGTTTGTGACTAATTAGATCAGGTCAAGTCTCAAAGCCTCCAGAGAAGTGGTCACCAACCTTTTAGACCTCATGGACAACCAGTGGTCCCACTGGTTGGTGACCGCTGCTCCAAAGGTTCCCTTAAAGCAGTGGTTGCCAACATTTCAGACCCACGGTGACCACTGCTCTCTTCAGTGGTTTGCCTCTGCCTGCAGTCTGATTGGATTCAGTATTGAGTAACCTTGGGCAATCATCCACTGATTGGGCAAGATGTTTTCTAACAGCGTGGGGCAATTGTTTCTGCCTTCAGGCTGATTGTTATTCTCAGATTCTTAATGGACCTGAGAAACTCCACTGGGTAAGGCAACTGGTTTTTCTATAGGGTGGGGCCACTGTACTCCCTCTGGCAAAAACTGCTTGTATAGCAAAGGTCTAAGAAAGATGTCCTCTGCATTGTGAGGCAATGACTCAGCACAGGAAACTGGGATGACTGCCTTCTGAACTCTAACCCTAGAGCCTCTAACCCTGACTTCTGCTCACACAGCTCCAGTTCACACTGCCTTCCCTCTGATGGAGCACAAGGTGAGTGGCTATGCACAAAATTTTGTGTATTAGCCCTTTACGAGGGTTCCAGCCATTCCTCCATGGCAGACAGAAACCTTGCTGCTGTTCACAGCCAGATGTCATATGGGCACCTTTCTCAATTCCAGTGTTCTCTGCTGGGGGCTCCAGCTTGTGGTTTAAACCCCAGAGTTCTCATTGGCAACCCCCCCACAGCCAATATATATCTCTGTAACTTCAGTTGCTGTCTTTAGGATCCCAGCCACTCCTTCTGTACCTCTGCCCTTCCTACCAGTTTTTATGCAGTCTCCATTTTCTGTCCTTAGTTATCAGAGTTATCTCCAGCTATTCTTCAGTTGATTATTCAGGATGATTTGTTTGTATTTTAGTTGCAATTCCAGTTTGGTCCTAAGAGTGTATCTGTGTTGTTTCTTAACATCTTGAATATGAGGTACCTGTAAGACATCCGAGTGAAAATGAGAGTTCTTATATGTATACCAGGAGCCCAGTGCACCTTGAAAAGAACTGTGGGCCTCGAGGCTGTTGTGGGCACAGGGGCGGTTCTTGGGCCATCCTCCACAACCCCATCTGGTCCCTCCCAACTGTGGCCCCAGGTCCCCTGTCTGCTGGTAGCCCTGCTCCCACCTCTGCTCACACTCTGACAGGTGTGATGCAGTATCTTATTGAAGTTTTTATTTGCATTTCCCTAATTGTCAATGAGGTTGAACATCTTTTCATATATCTATTGGCTATTCATATGTATTCTTGGGAGAGGTGTATTTTCCAGTGCTCTGCCCATATTTTTGATTGGGTTGTTAGTTTGTTGTTGATTTTTATGAGTCCTTCATATATTTTGGAAACTAAACTTTGTTGGAGCTACTGTTTGCAAATACCATCTCCTATCTGGTTGTCTGCCTCTTTGTTTTATTGTCAGTCTCTTTTGCAATGCAGAAGCTTTTTAGTTTGATATAGTCCCAATCATTTATTCTTCTTAATCAAAATTGCTTTATTAATTCAGTATTTTGTGTGGTTCTATATGCATTTTAGAGTGTTTTTTTTTTTGTTGTTGTTGTTGTTATTTCTGTAAAAATGTCATGTGATTTTGGTAGGGATTGCATTGCATTCAGTTTGTAGATAACTTTAAGTAATATGGTCATTTTCACTATATTAGTTCTTCCAATCCATAAACACATATTTTCAATTATTTATGTCTTCTTCAGTTTACTTCATCAAAATTTTATACTTTTTGGTGTACATTGTTCCATTTCTTTGGTTAAGTTTATTCCTAAAAATGTTTTTTGTTGCTGTTGTGAATGGGATTGTTTGTTTAATTTCTTTTCTTAGTTTATTGTTTGTATATAGAAACAGGACTGATTTTTGTATGTTGATTTTGACCTGGAATCTTTAATGAACTTGTTTATTAATTATAATAGATTTTTGTTGAATCTTTAGGGTTTTCTACATATAAGATTATTTGATTTCATTTGCGAACAGACATAATTTTACTTCTTCCTCTCTTAATTTGGATGTTTTTATTTTTTTCTAAAATTTTATAATGCCTATAGCTAGGACACCCAGTACTATGTTGAATAGAATTTACAAGAGTGAGCAACCTTTCAATTTTCCCCTATTGATTTTGAATATACATGGGATCTTCAGATATTGCTGTTATTGTCTTCAGGTAAATTTCTTCCATACCTATTCCTTGAGACTTTTGCTCATGAATGGATATTATGTTTTTTAGTGTTTTCTGTTCACAATGAGATGATAATGTGATTTTCTCATTAAAATGTGTCTCATTTATTGATTTGCCTATTATTATAGAGTATGGTCCTTTAAATATGCTATTTAATTTAGTTTGCTAGTATTTTATTGAAGATTTTGTATCTGTTCATCATGGGTATTGGCCTATAGTTTTTTATCCCTTCATTTCCAGGAGTTTTATTAAGCTAATGTGTTAGAAAGTGCTCTATCTTTTTTTAATTTATTGATTTGAGAGAGAGAGAGAGAGAGAGAGAGAGAGAGAGAGAGAGATTTAATTTTGGCATAATGGGACAATACTCTAACCAATTAAGCTACTTGGTCAGATCTGTTCCCCCTTCTTTTATTTTTTGAAACAATTTAATAAGTGGTAGTATTAAATATTCTTTGAATATTTGGTGGAATTAACCCATGAAGACATCTGGCTCTGGGTTTTTATATGTTGGGAAATTTCACAATACTAATTCAGTATTATTGATTCAATCTCATCATTGATATTGTCTTTTTAGGTTTAGTATTTCTTCTTTAATTTGTGTAGAAATTTATCCCTTTTTCTTAGCTATCCAGTTGGTTGGCATATAATTGTTTATAATATTTCCTTATGATCCTTTTCATTTCCAGGGCATTCTTTGCAATGTCTCTTTCATTCAGATTTTATTTCAGAAAAGACTTTTATATCTTTTTTTATTTAGTCTCACTAAGGATTTTTCAATGTTGTTTATTTAAAAAAATACTCTTGCCCAAAGGAAGATGTCAACCAACAAGACAGCAGGGAGAGAATATAAGAGAGTGAGGGAGAAAAAAATAAGTGTGTAGAGTTGTCTGTAGAGTGTGTGTGAAAGCTAGGGACAGTTAGGTCCTGCAAGACTTTTTGGGGCTGGTGGACCAGGCCGTCTTAGACTGTGAGACACCACTGCCACTGCAAACACTCCAGGCAGCCAGTGCTGGCACAGAAACAATGCTATCTTGAAGGACAGAGCTGCTGTGACTAGAATTCTAGCCTCACCACTACCCATACTGGCCTCAGATGTAAAACAGGAACCTAGAGCCACTCTGGAAAAACACCTGATACCACAGCTACAGACCCAGGGACACCAAGACTCCAGATATCCTGGCCACATATTTCTGTTTGTCACAGAGTGCATCCCCCTCCCCGCTGGCCCACAGCAGCAGCATAGGGCCAGTGTGATCCATAGCACGTGAGTGGACCTCCCACTGACAATTGGTGGCTGTGAAACCTTACCCCCTTAGCAGGCCAGGGACTTTATCAGTGCACTTGCTGAAGGCTGCACTGAGCACCAGTGACTTTGTTTCTTAGCAAGTACAAGCAGGAACTCTGTTTCTCCTCACGTGGGTGCACAGGTTATCAGCACACATGAATTGATTCTTGTCACCATGTGAGGCCACACTGAGCACCAATGACTTTGATTCTCAGTGTGCACACGCAGAGACTCTGTTTCTTGCTGCACATGTGCACACAAACAGGGATTCTGACTACTGGTGCATGTGGGCTGATTTTCAGGGTGTGCGCAAGGTTGCACTGAGTGCCAGTGACTTTGATTCTCAGCATGCAAACATAAGGACTCTGTCTCTCGTTGTGTGTGCATGGGGACCCTGATTCTTTGAGCATACTAGGGGCTGCGCCAAGAGCCAGAGACTCTGATTCTCAATTCTAGTTGCACACACACAGGGACTCTCATTCCTAGCATGTGCTTGAGGACTCTGATTCTCAGCTCACACATGCAGGGACTCTGTGTCTCAGCACACATGTGCAGGGACCCTGATTCTATTTGCTCACATGAAGCCACACTGAGTGCCAGTGACTCCAGTTCTCGGAAAAGGCATGCAGGGATTCTGATTGTTGACATGCATTGCTCCCACTGACCACAGCAGACACAGATCTTGGTGTCTGAGTTCTTCAGTGACACCATGCTTTTGCCACACATGGCTCAGGTTCCTGCAACTCGGTGCTTGGAGCTTTTGATGATAGCTAGAATGGAGAGACAATGAAACAATCCTCAAAAGAAAAAAAAGAGGAATCACCAAGAAAGGAAACAAGTAAAATGGAGGCATGCAATATGACAGAAAAGGAATTAGGAGTTTTACACTTCAAATGGTTTTACACTTCATAAACCAGATGGATGATAAAATCAACAACCTATGCAAAAACAGGAAGAAATAAAAAGTGTTATAGCTATAATAAAAAACCTGATAGAAGATTTCAACAGTAGACTAGAAGAAGCAGAATTCTAAATTAGTTAGTTAGAAGACAAGGTAGAGAAATAAACCCAATCTGAACAGCAACTGAAGGAAAAAATTAAAAATCAGGAGGAGAGCCTAAGGGAACTTTGGGACAACATGAAATGAAATAACATACATGTAATAGGGATGCCAGGAGAATAAGAAGAACATCAAGATTTAAGGAATTTATTTGAATAAATAATGACAGAAATCTTCCCTGTTGTGAGAAGAAAAAGTCACACAAGTATAGAGAGTCCCAAGCAAGATGAACCCCAAAAGACCCACACCAAGATGCGTCATAATTACAATGGCAAATGTTAATGACAAAGAGAAAATGTTAAAAGTTGCAAGAGAGAGACAGAGAATTAACTACAAAGGATTCCCCCATCAGATTATCAAATGATTTCTCAACAGAAACACATCAAGCCAGAAGGGAATGGAATGAAGTATAAAAAGTAATGCAAAGCAAAGGACTGAATCCACGAATAACCTATCCAGCAAGGTTATCCATCAAAATTGAAGGGGAAATCAGGAACTTTGCATACAAAAAAAGGCTAAGGGAGTTTGTCACTACCTAGCCAGCAATGCAAGAAATGCTAAAGGGAATTCTGTAAAGAAGAAGAAGAAGAAGAAGAAGAAGAAGAAGAAGAAGAAGAAGAAGAAGAAGAAGAAGAAGAAGAAGAAGAAGAAGAAGAAGAAATAGAAAGGGAACAAAGAACACAGGCATAAAGGATAGAAATGGTTACAAATAAGTAACTATCAATAATAACATTAAATGTAAGTGGATTAAATGCTCCAAGGAAGAGACATAGAGTGGCTGAATGGATAAGAAAACATGATATCTATATCTATATCTATATCTATCTATATCTATATCTATATCTGCTGTCTACAAGAGACCCACCTCAGAACAGGGGACTCACACAGACTGAAAGTAAAAGGATGGAAAAACATATTTCAGGCAAATGGAAATGAAAAAAGAAAGCTGGGGTAGCAATACTTATATCCAATAAAACAGACCTAAAAGGGAAGGCCATAAAAAGAGATAAGGAAGTCCACTTTCCACTTCATAATTGTAATGGGATAAATACAAGAAGATATAACTCTGGTAAACATATGTGCACCCAATGCAGGAGCACACAAATACATAAAAAAGTTCTGTCACGGGAGAGATTTACAGCAATACAATCACAGTAGAAGATGCTAATACCTCCATTAATATCACTATGTAAATCCTCTAGACAAAAAATCAGCAGGCCTCTGTAGGCCTGGTCACCCCCAACTGCCCTGCCCTGCAAGCCTGGTTGCCACCAATTTCCCTTCCCTGCTGGCCTAATCTTGCCCCCATTTGCCCTCCCCTGCCCGTCTGATTGCCCCCAACTTCCCTCCCCTATCAACTTGATCTCACCCCCAACTGCCCTCTTTTGCTTGTCTGATTCCACTCCCTACTGCCCTACCCTGCAGGCCTGATCTTGCCCCCAACTGCCTTTCCTTCCTGGCCTGATGGCCTCCAACTGTCCTCCCCTGCAGGCTTGATATTGCCCTCAACTGCCCTCCCCTGCCAGCCTGGTCACCCCCAATTGCCCTCTCTTACTGACCTGATCACCCACAACTGCCCTCCCCTGCCAGCCTGATCACCCACAACTGCCCTCCCGTGCCAGCCATCTTGTGGTGACCATCCTGTGGTGGCCATCTTGTGGCAGCCGTCTTGTGATGATATGGGGGTGGCCATCTTGCAGTGGCCATCTTGTGATTATGTGGGGGCAGCAATATTATGACAATATTACAGCGGCCATCTTGTGACAATGTCATGCAATGCCACCTAAGCTTTTATTATGTAGGATTATTCTTGTCTTCTTTCTATAGCTAGGACTTCCTGTATTATGTTGAATAAGAGTGGTAAGAGTGGATATCTCTGTCTCATTACTGATCCTTAGAAAAATGCTTTTAGCTTTTCCCTGTTGAGTCTGATGTTAGCTGTGGGTTTGTCATATATGGCCTTGATTATGTTGAGGTATGTTTCTTCTATTCCTACTTTGCTGCATCTATTGATATAATCATATGACTTTAATCCTTTATTTTGTTTATTTGGTTTATCTTGTTACTTGATTTGTGGATATTTAATAAACATTGCATACCCAAAACAAAACCTACTTGATCATGGTATATGATTTTTTAATGTATTGCTGGATCCAGTTTGCTAATATTTTGCTGAGGATTTTAGCATCTATGTTCATCAGGGATATTGGACTATACTTTCCTCTCTTTCTAGTGTCTTTATCTGGTTCTGGGATTAGGATAGTGCTGGCCTTGTAAAAACAGCTTGGGAGTCTCCACCCCTCTTAAATTTTTTGGAGTAGTTTGAGAAAGATATGTGTTAGCTCTTCTTTGATTGTTGATAAAACTCATCTGTGAAACTATCCAGTCCAGGACTTTTTTGTTGTTTTTGTTTAATCTCTGCTTCAATGTTGTTCATTTTTAAAGGTCTGTTCAGATTTTCTCTCCCTACATGATTTAGTTTTGAAGTTTGTATATTTCTGAACTATATCAATTTCTTACAGACTGTCCTATTTGTTGGTATATAGTTGTTTGTAATACTTTTAATATATTTTTTATATTTCTCTTGGTTCAGTTGTTACTTCTCTTTCATTTATGATTTTATTCATTTGTGTACTATCTCTTTTATTCTTGGTGATTCTTATTAAAAGTTTAATAATCATGTTTATCTTGTCAAAGGTAATATACAATTGGTTTAATTGATGTTTTGTCTTTTTATTTATTTTTTAAAAACATACACATTTAACTTTATCATTGTCATTGAAAGCTTGATTTTATAAAACACAAGAAGACATTAAGAGTATAATTTAAATAGGAGAAATAGTGACATCTTTGTAAATGCAAATTATATACATTAAAATCAAATAATTAGTTTTTTTCCAATATGGAAATTATACAATTAAATAAATGGCAGAAGAACATTCCAGGAATACTGTTATTGTGGGATATCAGTTACTTTAGGACTAAAAAAAGATTCTGACTATTCAGATGCTTTTGCTGTTTCATATTTACCTATACTCTGAGTCAAGCTACTTTGACTGAAAGTTCTGATTTAGGAAAGCATTCAGCTTTATAGCAAAGGTTTTCATCTCCATTTACCACCTTCAAAAGAGTACACATTATAGTGCTGATATAATCGGCTGGTTCCCTTTGAACAGTATGCAAAAAATTATGGCAACCCTATGGAAAGTCAAACAGGCACCAATAAATGGAACAATATGCACAGTGTAGTAAAGTGCAATGTTACATTTTCCCCACAGAAAAATTAATAAATTAAGCAAAACATGAACTACAGTTGACTTGGTCTCAGGAAACATACATGTGGGATTCCATTATTATTTGTGAAGCACCTTCAGTCACTCACAAGGATTTTGTAGGCCACCATGCTTTTTACTTCGTGGATTGCAGTCATGAAGGAATGCAAGCAGACTTGCTCAAAATTGGCAATGAACTGTGGTCTGGACTCTTCCTAGTTTTCAGGTACAACCAAATTTTTGTATAGATCAGCAGATCAAATGAACAGAAAACTTCCAGCAGAGGCAGGAATGTCACCATAGCTATAATGCCTAATCACCAAGCGGATCTTGTCTTGGATGGCTTTCTGAGACTTTTCTCTGGGTGCATTGTCATCTCTGGCCATCTTGTCACACTCAGTGTCAAATTACCACTTTTCAAGGACCTCCCTGTTTTTAATATTCAAGATGACCACCACCAGCTTCTGCACTGAGCACTTGTACAACCAATCTTTAAGTTGTTCTACCATATTGTTTAGGTATTTCATGATCTCATGATCAGTGGTTACAAGCAAGGTATGTCCATATTTCTGTAATCAAGTAAAGGTTTCAGATGGATAAATACCATGCTGATACAATATACTATTGATTCCAAATGAGAAGAATTTGGCCATGATATCTGTGCTCCCTGGACAACTGCTGCACCATGGCTAGTCCCACAGCTGGCACCCACCCACCACACGGGAGACCACACTTGGTGCCCATGAGCTCATAGCTGTCTCCCGACACCCGGTTCTGATCTTTCATCTTTTCATACTCTAATACACTTATTATTGCTCTAATATTTATTATTCCCTTTCTTCTAGTCACCTGTGCTTTACTTGTTATTCTTTTTCTAGTTCCTTTGGATATAAGGTTAGATTGTTTTTGAGATTATTCTTGTTTATTGAGGTATTGCTGTGAAATTCCCTTTTTGAACTGCTTTCTGTGTCCCATAGATTTTGGGTTGTTGTGTTTTAATTTGTGTCAAGGTGTGTTGGTTTCCTCCTTGATCTAATTGTTAACCCATTCATTGTTATATAGCATGTTATTTAACCTCCATGTGTTTTTGTGGTTTTTGGGTTTATTTTTAATGTCTAATTTAATACCATTGTGGTTAGAGAAGATGCTTGATATGATTTCAGTCTTCTTAAATTTATTGAGACTTGTTTGTGTCCTAACATGTGGTCTGTCTTAGAAAATGTTCCCCATGTGCATTTGAAAAGAATGTATTTCTACTGCTTTGGGGTGAATTGCTCTGAAAACATAAATATATCTGGTCTAGTGTGTAAGACTACTAGTTCCTTGTTGATTTTCTGACTGGAAGATTTATTCGTTTATGTCAATGGGGTGTTAAAGTCCCCAATCAATAGTGTACTACTTTGGATCTCTTACTTTTGTACAAGTGTACTACTTTGGATCACTTCCTTTAGTCCATCAGTATTTGCTTCATATATTTAGTTGCTCCCATGTTGTGAACATAAACATTTACAAGAGTTATATCCTGTTGTTGGCTTGATCCCCTTATTATGTAACATCATTCTTTGTTTTTTATTATAACTTTTGTTAAAAATCTATTTTGTATTATATAAGTATTGCTATCCCAGGTTGTTGTTTATTCATTTAAGTAAAATAATTTTTAATCTCTTTAATTTAGTTTGTGTATGTCTTTCAAACTGATGTGGGAATCCTGTAGATCATACATACATAGGTCCTGTATTTTTTTAATCTATTTAGCTACTCCCTGTCTTTTGATTGGAATATTTAATCCATTTATATTTAAAGTGATTATCGACAAGTACATAGTTTTTGCCATTTTATCCTGTATAATAAAAGGCTAATATGCAAAACAACCAAATGGCAGAGCAATTGGTCGCTGTGACACACACTGACCACCAGGGGGCAGATGCTCAGTGCAAGAGCTTCTGAAGATGCTTCCACATGGGGAGAGCCACTCAGCCACAAGCTAGGCTCACGTGGGGAGTGGGCCTAAGTCAAGCCATCAGTTGGACATCCCCTGAAGGCTCCTGGACTGCTACAGGGTGCAGGCTGGGCCGAGGTACTCCCTTCCCACCACTACCAGCCCCTCCCCCCGAGCACATGAATTTCATGCACTGAACCTCTAGTTCTCTATATAATTATGTTACTTTTATTTTTTCTGTCTTCTTCCTAAAGAAACCTGTTAACATATTGGTTTGGTAAGAATGAACTCCTTTAGCTTTTTGTTGAATGGAAGCTCTTTATTTTTCCTTCAAGGTTAAATGATAGCCTTGTTGTTTAGAATAGTCTTCATTGTAGTACTTCCTTTTCATCACTTTGAATACTTCATACCAATCCCAGCATAGGATCCCTAAAGTGTTTCTGTTAAGAAGTCAGCTGACAGACTTATGGGGACTTCTTTGTAGGTAACCAATTGTGTTTCCCTTGCTGCTTTTAAGATTATCTCTTTGTATTTAACTTTTAACATTGTAATTATGATGTGCCTTGTTGTGGGCTCCTTTAGGTTCATTTTGTTTAGGACTCAGCATTCCTGGACTTATGGTGGGGAAAATGGGCTTTTTCTTTCACCATGTTACAGAAGTTTTCAGTCATTTCTTCAAATAGCTTCGATTCCTTGCTGTCTCTATTCTCATTTTGGTACCTTTATGATGTGGATGTTGTTATCTTCATGTCCTCAAATTCTCTTAAACTACCTTTATATTTTTTAAATTATTTTATGCTATAATTAGATGTTGTTATGCTTCATGTCCTCAAATTCTCTTAAAGTACCTTTATATTTTTAATTATTTTATGCTCTAATTGGATGTTTTCTGCTATCTTGTCTTCCAAATCATTAATTTGATCCTCTGTTCCATCTAACTTAACTATTTATTCATTCTATTGTATTCTTCATTTCAGATATTGTATTCTTCATTTTTGACTAGTTCTTTTTTATGGTTTTGGTCCTTTTTTATACTGTTGAAGTTCTCACTTAGTTTCTTAAAGTTCTCCCTATAAGTTCCTTACACATCCTTACACCCATTTTTGAATTCTATATCTGGTAAATTGCCTAACTTCATTTTATTTAGCTCTTTTAATGGATTTTTCTTATGTTCTTTCATTTGGGACATGTTATTTTTCTCCCCATTTGGCTCTCTTTTTGTGTTTGTTTCTAAGTATAGGTCAAGCATGTCAAACTCATGGCCATGAGTTTGTTTCTAAGTATAGGTCAAGCATGTCAAACTCATGTCAAGCTGGCCATGAGTTTGATATGCTTGTATTAGGTATATCTGCTATGTTTCCCAGCATTGGTAGGGTGGCCCTATATAGCATGTGTCTTATGGGACCCAGTGGTGTACTCTACTTGTTCATCTTAGTTTAGTCCTCCAGAAATGCCCCTTTTGTAGGTTGTATGAGCCTTTCTTTTGTAATTGTCTTGACTGTTATTTAGCTTGCTTCAGTGTGGGATGAATCCTCAGGTTGTCTGACTGTGAGGATAGACTCCAACCATAGTGTACATGCTGCTGTGAAAGTACTGACCACAAAAAGTGGAATTTGCCTCAACAGTGTCTGGTGCCAGCTGACATCTCTCTTTGCATATGCTACTTATGAAGCTAATTGGGTACTCATTTAATGTTGTATGATGCTCACCACTGGGTATGTTGTTTCTGGGGCTTCTTGGGAGGGACTCTGGTGCAGGTCAATGTCAAAAGCTGTCTGTGATTGACCCTGAGCAACTTTTTGGAGCTACAAAATGACCCATAGTTTGTGAGTTCCTCTGCTGGGCGTGTGTGCATGGGAAGGATTAAGCTCTGCACCAAGACTGGCAAACACCAGCACCAAGCCGAGAGGGGAAGGTTAGCAAAAGGCCAAAAGCACCCCAAGATCTGGTTTTGCCTGACTCTGCCTGTTGGCTGCCTGTTATACTCAGTCACTGAAAGTGCCACTGTCAGTACTTGAATTACGTGAGTAGTTTCTCAGTGATTCCCCAGTAGGGATGAGTTGTATTCACCAGATTAATACAGGTTTAAACTCAGTACCAGTTCTGGGTCTGAGGTCACTCAGCAAAAGTCCCAGGATAAAGCAAGGTATCTGCCACCCTCTTGGTGCCCAAAGATCTTGTGGTGGGGCTAGGTTTCATGGAGTCATCAGGGTGAGTCCAGCAGAATTTTTTAGCCCAAACCAGCCAAGATTTGGCTGTGTAAAGGGAGGGCACTGGACTGTTCAGTGTGTGAGGGAAATATGGCTCCCATCCTGAATCATACAACTTAATCTGTCCCTGATTGTCCCTGTACCTCCCAGAAAGTTCTAGCTCAACAGTTCAGTGCTGCCAGGAATCAGGATGGTGGGACTAATGGATCTCTCCTGAGAGCCAGGCACTACTCAGGCTCATGGGATGGCAGAGGAAATAGACTCCACTCCAGAGCCACATAGCTCAGTCATAGGGACGTCTCAGTCTGTATGGACCTCTATACACCAGGTCCAGGTTACTGATTCCTCCACAGAGCATGAGATCTTCAGGGTGGTGCGATGACGATTCTGGAGTTTGGGGCTACTACATTCCCCCAGTTGAATACAGTAAGTAGGCGAGTGCCCCACTAAGAAAATATGGCATCTGTAGTGTGGGAGAGAGACTGAGCACAGGGATCCTAATGGCTATCCATTCAGCTCTCTTCCTGGAACTTCAAACCACAATATCTCCTCAGAATACTCTATTCTACTCCACACTCCCTCCTCTAGAACCCAAAATGAGTGTCTGTGAATTATGTTGATATTTTGTGCTGTTCCTTGATTCTTCCCTGTAAGAGGGCTCCTGGGTCTCTAGCAGACTTCTACTTCTCCTTGGTGGAAAGAATCCCTGCTGATTTTTACAACCAGATGTTATGGAGGTTCCTCTCCCTATCTTTTTTTTCCTGGAAATTCAAGCATTGGGCTGAGACCTCACTTTCCTCAGGGATAATCTTTGGAGCTGAGATATCCCTCTGGAATCTAAGCTGCCACCTCTGCCAGCAGCACCAGTCATTTTTTCTTCTCTATCTTTCTTACCAGTCTCTATGAGGTTTATTCTATAAATCCTTGCTTATAAGACTTCTGTTATTTTTCAGTTGGTTATTCAGGTTGTTTGTTATATATTTTACTTGTAATTTATGTTTGGTCCTGGAAAAAGGAGAGTGTAACATTCACCTACTCTACTGCCATCTTGGATTCTCTCCCTGCATTCTTCATTTCTGATTGGATGGATATATATATATATATATATATATATATATATATATATATATATATAATTGATTTCAGAGAGAGAGAGATAGAAACATCATGATGAGAGAGAATTACTGGTAAACTGCCTTCTGCATACCCCCCACTGTGGATCAAGTCTACAAACCGGGCATGTGCCTTGACATGAAATCAAACCTCCTGGTTCATGGGCTGATGCTCAACCACTGAGCTATACCCGCTGGGCTTGAATGGCTCTTTTTTATGTCTTATTTTTCCATTTTTATTCTTACTATCGCCTTATTTAGCACTATGTTCATTTTTTTTAATTTCTCTGGGGGCGGGTGTTAGGAAGACTATGTTCATTCTTTTTTTAAGTTTTTGGAGCAGTCTTATAACCATTGTTTTTAACTCTCTACGTGGTAGATTGTTTGCCCCATTTTATTTTATTTACTTATCTTTATGGGGATTTCTCCTATTCTTTCATTTTGGTCATGTTTCTTTGTTTCCCAATTTTTGGTGTCTCTATTTGTTTCTGTATAATGGGTATATCTGCTACCTCCTGGTCTTGGTAGGGTGGCCTGATGTAGTATATATCCTGCTGGCTCAATGGCACAGTCTCCCTGATTATCTGAGTTAGATGCTCCAGGAAAGTCCCTTGTGATAGTCATGTAAGATCTCTTGTTGTAGTTGAGTCTTGATTGCGCTTGACCCATCCATGGGTCAGGTTGAACCTCAGGCTGGTTTATTATAAAGATTAACCCCAACTATAGCAATTTCTATTCCCTGTTGAGATCTTCCTTTAAGTGTTCCACTTGTGTAGCTAATTGAGTCATTCTCTGATGTGTTCTGAATGTGGTCACTTGTTATTTTGGTTCTGGGACGTTTTGGGTGGGACTTTGGTATAGTTCAATATCATACTGCTCCTGTGACAGGCCTTTTTAAGAGCTACAAAGTGATCCACAATGTGTAGTGCTTTTTTCTGTTGGGCCTGAGTACACATGGGGAAGGCTGTGTTATGTACCAAAACAAGCTTCCACCAGCACCAAGCTTCATGGGAGGTCAGCAAAAGGCCCAAGGCACCTTGCAATTTATCTCTGTTAGCTGGATGGCTGTTAGGCTCAGTCACTGAAATATTCTCTAGTATTTACTAGATTAATACATAGTTAAACCTGGTACCAATACTGGGTTTGAGGCCACCCAGAAAATGTTTCAGAGTATGCCAAGGTCATTCATCACTCATGTGTGGTTTGTGGAACTTTATTTTATGGCAGTATCGCAGGGAGTTATCAGGGTGAAGTCAGTAGTTTCACTGAGCTAAAACAGATTAAGATTTTGCCCTGTGGGGGGATGAATCTGCATAGGGTCAGTGGCACTGGTTGGGGCATGTGGGAGAAAAATAGACCTTCTGAAGAGACTTCCAAGAAAGTTTGAACCATGTGTCCTGGCTGGTGATAGACAGAAGACTCCTCATGGCATGAACTTGGCAAGGTGGGGCCACAGGCAGTTGGGAGGATGGGGCTAGTGCATTCCCCTAGGCCAGTGTTCAGCAAACTGTGGCTCATGGGCTACATGCGGCTTGTGAGCCATGGTTTGCCGCTCTGTTGATTAGTGAGTTTGCCGACCACTGGAATAGGGGCTTAATCACAAGGAACAACAACAGCTTGTAATTATTGGAATTGAGAGTCTATGCTGACATGGCATGGAGAGGCGTGTTCAACCCAGATAGCATCTGTATGAAGTGTGGGAGAGGTCAGCACTAAGACAATGGCGGTTGTCCCCATAGTCCTCTCCTTGAAGACACACAACACAATCTCTCCCTGTATGACTCCAGTCCACTCTGAGTTACCACACCTTCGCTGGTGATCTAGGTGCATACTTGCAAATGATATTTTGTGTGCTGGCCCTTTATGAGTTTGCCTGGGTTCTTAGCAGACTCTTGTCTCCCCCTGGCAGATGGAATCTTCTCTGATTTTCACAGTGAGACAGGCTCTTCTTCCTGTCTCTGGTTCTCTGGGCTGGAGAACCTATGGTGGGGCTGAGACTCCTCACTCCTCAGGGGAACTTCTGCAGTTAAGATATCCCTCTTGACTCTCAATTGACACATGTGGGTAAAGGGCCAGCCCTTTTCATGTCTCTGCCCTTTCTATCAGTCTCAATGTGGCCTCTTCTGTAAATCCTTGGTTATAAGACTTCTCTTCAGCTAGTCTTTAGTTATTCAGTTTGATTGTTCTATGATTTAGTTTTGATTCCAGTTTGATCCTAGGAGGAGGTGAGTGTAACTTCCATCTATCCCACTGTCATCTTGGATCTCCTCATTCATTACATATTTTTAGCTCTAGATTTTCTATGGGTTCTCTTTTTCTTACTTTTATCTTTTTGTTGAACATTTAATTTTGATCATGTATTTTTTATTTTTATATATTTTTATTGATTTCAGAGAGGAAGAGAGAGATAGAAACATCAATGATGAGAGAGAATCATTGATTGGCTGCCTCCTGCATGCCTCCCCACTGGGGATTGAGCCCACAACCCGGGCATGTGTCTTTGACTGGAATCGAACCCAGGACCCTTCAGTCTGCAGGCTGACATTCTATCCACTGAGCCAAACCAGTTAGGACTATTTTTATTTTATTTTTCTTTATTGATTAAGGTATTACATATGTGTCCTTATTCCCTCATTGTCCCCCAGTCCACTTACGTTCAGGCCCTCACACCCCTGGTGTCTATGTCCATTTGTTATGCTTACATAGTTGCTCTCTCCCCCTTACCCTCACCCTCCTAGGTAGAGCTATTTTTTATTGAGTTTGTTTTCTTAAATAGCTCACTGAACTCCTTTAAAAGAACTATTTTGAATTATATGTCAAGCAGTTTGTAGATTTCTGTTGCTTTGGAGTTGGTATTAAAAAAATTACTGTGTTCCCTTGATGATATCTTATTTCCTTAATTATTCATGTTTCTTGTAGCCCTGCATGATATCTCCACTTTTGAGGAATCAGTCACCTTTATTTCACCTATGATTGAGTGCAAGAGTGCCAGGTCAATGGCATTACAGCTGTTTTGCATTTGTGGGTGTTCAGCACTGGTTCTGGTTCTGGGGAGTGCACAGTATTATAGTCTCTATACAGCTCCATATGCTGAGGTCGGTGTCAGTGAATACTGCAGTACTCCTCAATGTCCAAGTGGGAAGTTACCCCCAATGCTAACAAGGGGCATTGGAGTCCTCAATGGTGAAGGCTATCCTCCTGTTCACATTTTCCCCCATGAGGCAGTCATGGCTGAGGGCATCTATTTGGCACCATGTTTAGCATGTGAGTGTCACATAAAGTAGCTCTGGCTTCTATCTTTGAGCTGCAGATAAAGTAGCATGTTCCAGAATTCTGTGATGTAGATTTCTTCACTGCTGCAGTGGTGCTGTTGTCTTGAGGGAAGGACAATATTTATTGGGTAAGAGGCGCCAAATTGCCGCTACTTCTGGTGGGATTGGAGCAGGAGTTGCTCCTTCTGTACAGGTTAGCTAGAATAGACTTGGCTCCTTCTGGGGGCTAAGTAGCACCAGCTTCTTGTGTGTGTTTTGGAGGGGGGAATAAAACAGTGGCTCCTTTTCTGGGAGAACACAAGTGTTGTGATTCCTTGTGGATGGAGGTGGAATCAGTGGCTCCTGGGTAATTGAGGTTTTGGCAGCTTTATGGAGAACAGAGTATGAGTGGCTATTTGGTTGGTGAGTGAAACCAGCTTATTTGGGATGCATGGAACAGTAACACTTCCTTCTGAAGAAGGGCAGATTACCAGTGGTTCCTTCTGGGAAAGTTGTCATTGATGGCTCCTTTTTATGGGGAGGGTGTGGAAGAACAGCAATTCCTTTTGGGTAAGGGAGGCAAGGGCTGGAACCAGCTCTTTCTCAGGGGGATTCACTGGTGATGGTTCTCTCCCAAGATTTGGAACAGTGATAACTTCTCTGAAGAACACAACATCAGTGGGTCCTTGTGTATTTGAAGGCAGAGCACATATGGATCCTTGGGTGGTAGGAGAATTGGCAGTAGCTCTGTGGAGGGGGAGCAGAGCAGAAAAGAATCCTTTTTGTTGATCAAGGTGATGGAGACTCCTTTTTGGAGAGAGTACAGCAACTTTTGCTTGGGTTGGGCAGAGTGATGGTGACTTCTACTTACAGTGATTGCAGAGGGGAATAGAATCCTAGCAGTTCAGTCAGCTAAAGTCAGTATCAAAAAAAGACTTCTTAATGGTAAGGGCTGCAAGAATCATCCTACTGTCCTTTGCCACAATAGGTTCCCATTTGGTGCCTAGCTATGCCAGAGTATAATTATATATAAGATACTTTCTACATTTTACTCTATGTCCATTTTTATTTTTTTCTTCACTGAGTTGTGACAAGTTCTTTATTGTATTCCAGAACACTCTCAGAGCTATTTTTTTTTGTGTATATAGTTCATTTCCTAATTTTGTTGCTATTTGGGGGTAGGAGAGATTATCATTAGAACCTGATAGTTTTCCAACTTGCTAATGTCACTCCAGTAGTTTTCCATTTGTATCAAAATCTCAGAATGGGAAAATCTATAGAAACATAAAATAGATTAGTAGTTGCTCAGGATTTGGGGAGGAGGTGGATTAAAGAATGATAGCTAAGGAATGTAAGGTTATTTTTGTGACAATTTTTTAACATTTAATGTGGTGAGGGTTACAAAATTCTGTGAATATAAAGACCAGTGGGTTTGGAAGAACCAAGATGGCAGCATAGATAAATACCTATTGTGCTGCCCTGAGCAACATTTCCAAAACTACAACATAACAACAAAACAAACATCATCCAGAATCACTGGAAAGCTGGCTGAGTGAAAATTCCACAAATAAAAGTAAAGATAGGACACTGTGACTCAGAGGAGCAGTGGAGCACAGCCTTGAAGATATACATGGAGAGAGGTTTGCAGCCGTGGTCACGCACAGGCTTTAGGGCTGGCAGCAGCAATCCCGGCTGTATTTCTCCAAAGGGGAGGGCAGAGATGTCCCACTACACAGATGACCCAGTGCCAGGTGAGGTCCAAGGTCCGGGGTACGCACCCTAAAAGCCGGGTGCAGCAGAGGTCTCCAAGTCTGAGGAGAGTGCACGTAGCTTGGGACAGCAGTTTGCCTGCGTAAAATGCACAACGGCACAGATGTGCAACTTGCTGCCTGGTTTGGGAGACCACTGGACTGCTTTGTTTTACAATCCTGGGCGAGACTTAGGGTGTGAAGACTCATTTGGGGAGAGGCAGAGTTGTCTGGCAACAGGTGGAGACCAGTGGCGGCTTTCTCTTGGAGGTGCCTGCAGCCATCACCACCCAAACACAGAGACCCACGCGCCACATAGGACATAGCTGACACTACCTGCTCAGCTCAGAGACTCCACCCATCCAACCTGAACACAATTTCCCTTCACAGCCAATTAGCCTGGAGGTCAAATCCTTCTGGGGCTAACAACAACAAGCTGGGCTTAAATTCAAAAATACTGTACAACCCATAAAGGATTGCAGTAAGAGTATCCACCTCAGGTAACTGGGGAGGCTGAGCCACTGTCCCTTAGAGGACATCTACCACACACAGCTAATGGACCAACTCAGGAAAGTAGCCACAATGCAGATAAATGGAAAGAAATCAGGTGTAAAAGAAATGTAGGAAAAAAGACGACTAGACATAGAGTTCAAAACCAGAGTAATAAGGTTATTCAAGAGGCTCCTAGAAAAGGCCCATGAACTTAATGAGAACTATAAGGAAATGAACAAGACCAATGAGGAAATGAACAAGACCAACGAGGAAATGAATGAGACCTACAAGGAAATGAATGAGAACTACAAGGAAATGAACAAGACCTACGAGGATATGAATGAGACCCTCAATGATATGAAAAAGGACCAACTAGAAATCAAGCATACACTGACTGAAATAAAAAAATATTACACAAAGTCCTAAAAGCCATCCAGAGGGCCGCAAGAACCAAGTCAAAGATTTGAAATACAAAGAAGCAAAATCCACTCGGCTGGAAAAGCAAGAAACAAAAAGAATCCAGATAATTGAAGATAGTGTAAGGGGCCTCTGGGAAAACCTCAAACATGCCAACATCCGAATTATGGGGGTGCCAGAAAAAGAGAGAGAGCAAGGTAATGAAGACCTACTTGAAGAAATAGTGACTGAAAACTTCCCCCACCTGGTGAAAGAAACTGACTTAAAAGCCCAAGAAGTACACAGAACCCCAAAATATAGGAATCTAAAGAGGACCACACCAAGACACATCATAATTAAAATGCCAAGAGCAAAAGATAAAGAGAGAATGTTAAAAGCAGCAAGAGAGAAACAGTTAGTTCCCTATAAGGGAACACCCATACGATTGTCAACGGATTTCTCAACAGAAACGATGCAGGCCAGACGAGAGTGGCAAGAAATATTCAAAGTGATGAATAGTAAGAATCTACAACCAAGATTATTCTATCCAGCAAAGCTATCATTCAGAATTGAAGGTCAGATAAAGTGCTTTTTGGATAAGAAAAAGCTAAAGGAGTTCATCACCACCAAACCAATATTATATGAAATGCTGAAAGATATTCTTTAAGAAGAGGAAGAAGAAAAAGGTAAAAATATAAATTATGAACAACAAATACACATCTATCAACAAATGAATCTAAAAGTCAAGTGAATTAATAATCTGATGAACAGAATAAACTGGTGAATATAACAGAATCATGGACATAGAGAGGGAATGTACTGACAATTCTTGGGGAGAAAAGGGGTGTGGGAAGTGCAGCAAGAGACTGGACAAATATCTTGCAACAATGGGAGAGGACAAGGCGGGGGGAGGTGAGGGTGGATGGTGGAAGGGTACAGGGTGAATGGAGATCTATAGGGGGATAAAAAGGGGGGAACAATGTAATTAATAAACTGAACAATAAAGACCAAAAAAGGCTAGTGGATTGTGTTCTTTAATGGTTGAATTTCATGACATGCAAATTATGCCAATATATAAAAATCCAGGGGCTGCCATGACCTGAAACAACCAGATAGACAACTGAACAGCAAGCTTAGTGGGGCGACTAGGTCGGCAGGGGGTTAGTGAGTGATGACCAAATGACTGAACAGCAGACTGTGTGAGGTCACCAGGCCAGCAGGAGGGGCAGTTGGGGGTTTGTAGTTCAGCATGCAGAGGTGGTTATGGATGATCAGGCTGGCAGGAGGGGGGCAGTTAGGGACAATCAGGGAGACAGGCAGGTGAGCAGTTAGGAGCCAGTGGTCCTGGATTGTGAGAAGGATGTCTGATTTAGGGGATAGGACCTAACCCATCAGTCAGACATCCTCCAAGGGGTCCCAGACTGAGGAGAGTGCAGGCTGGGCTGAGGGGACCCTCCCACCCCCTGCCCCATGAACAAATTTTGTGCACCAGGCCTCTAGTATCTTGACAAATCTGTTTTAAAAAATAATATTCCATCAGTCAGAGGGGAAGACTTGGTCACAGAAAAACATATTGGGAGGTTTTCTAATAGTCCTGTTGAGAAAAACAAGGGCCTACATTAGAGTATGGATGTTATGGCTATAAAATATATTGTAGAGGTAAAATTGATAGGATTTGCCATTTGGTTGGATGATTTGTGTGTGAAGGTAGGGATACAAAGAAGACTAAAGTTTTGAATTTGGGTAGCTAGGATGGTTTTGGTATCTTTTCTAGACACTGGCAGCACAGAATGACTAACAATATTTTTTCAAAAGAAGGAGATGAGTTCATAACAATTTTAGTTTTTCATGTACTGTCAGGATAATCTTCAAAAGATGCCCAGGAATCTAATTGAAAATATCAGATTGTAGCTCTATGGCAAGAGAAGTCTAAGTATTTAAGAATTATGAATACATAGATAATAATTGACATCAGAAAGGCAGATAAGAATATCCATGGAGAGACTATGAAGAAGTAGAAGAGGACTGGAGACAGAGCCTTGGGTAGACAGCACCCTATGAGCAGCAGCAAAAAAAGAAAACAGAGCCAAAGAAGCAAGGACATTATAAGCAAAGAAAACAGTAGCAGAGCTGCTTTACTAGATTACTAGACCTAGGCCCATAAGGAGAGGATTAGTAGAAGAGAGGCTGAGGTTGTTCCATGAAGGAGAAGACCAAAGTCACACAAAATAAAATGGAGGCTAGTATAAAAATGACAGAGAATAATCAAAGGTTTGGGGACTTACCCACCTTAGCAACTTAGGAAGACTATGGAGTTGTGAGAAATTTCTGATCTGGTCCAACTAAAGATCCATATTACCTTTCCTAGGTGAGGTTCTCACTTACAAATGGAACATACCGGAAAGATCAGGCCCAGGACCAAATGATTCTGCTTGTGTTTCCTGGATTTATTATTCTGCAGTAGATCCCATCAAGGTAAATACAATGTTGACTTCCTGAAGGTGAGTCGCACAAATGGGCAAAACTCACTGACAAAAAGAAGCTATTAATGGGTATAATAAAAAAGTCCACCACTGAAATACTAAGGTCTGGGGTTTTGGAGAAAGTTCCTTAAATGCTTGGCTTATTTTAATAGACAGAGGAAGGAATTAAAGAAGTAGATAACATCACATGTTTGCCTTGAACATTTTCTTTCTTTATTCTTCTTCTTGGATTTTACAAGCTCTAATTTAAAAAGCCTAGGATTGCTTGTCAAAAAAGTGGGGCTATAGCCTCAAATTTTGTTTAATCCTTCCTTTGGAGTGACTTTAGATAAGTCATTCTGCTTTTGTGTCCTCATCTGGAAAATGGGGCAATGTAGTCACCAATCTACAACCAGGTCTCAGCAATCATTTGCGAGACATTTTTAACATTTTGCTTGGTTCTCTAAATGATATAAATATAAGATAGATTTCCCATATTCAAAAATTATTATCTATTTTGGGAGACAGGTGAATATAAACTATAATGCTATATATATATATATATATATATATATATATATATATATATATATATATAAACTACTCTTTTGAATCATATAACAGTTATATATGGGTTCAGCAGACAGTGATTGCTTCTGCTTGGAGATGGGGATGAATGAGAAGAAAGATAGAGAAGGCTTCACAATTAATGGAAGTTGCATGTACTTTGAGTTTTGAAAAATACATAACAATATGCCATATGATAAATGATATGGCAGAGGGGGGGGACATTTCAGAAAGAAGAGACGGTATGAGAAAAAGCACTGGGTTTTGAAAGTTCTGGTGGATTGTCAGATCATTGAGTAGTCAAAGCTTATGTAGCATACCTTATCTGTGTCTCAAGATATTTATGAGGCTAAATTCAGATAACATACTGAACATTATTATAAATGTAAGACATTATGATGAAGTTCTGAGGGCAGAGTGGGCTTGAATGTCAACTTGGTTTTCTACACAGCATTGCCACTCAGGAACAACCTCATATCTCCTACTCTCTCTTCCTCCCATTTTCAGGACATGTACAGTGGCTTGGTGGGGCCCTTGGTCATCTGCAGAAAGGGCATCCTGGAACCTCATGGATTAAGAAATGACATGGACCGAGAATTTGCCTTATTATTCTTGATTTTTGATGAGAACCAATCTTGGTATCTGGATGAGAATGTGGCCACCCATGGGTCCCAGGGGCCAGACCGTATTAACCTACAGGATAAAATTTTCTTGGAGAGCAATAAAATGCATGGTTTGTAGAAGCCCCCACTTATTATATAGGAGTATCTTATAGATCCATTACTATCCAAGGGTGCATAATTCCTAAAAAACAATGGGAAGGTAGGAAGGTAGAATAGAGACAAATGGAAGAAATGTTTCCTACTATTTTATTTACATACACAAAGCAGATATGTAGTTTATATTAGATCAGGTGCCAAGAAAGCAGGAGTTCTGGCTCTGTAAAGTTTCTGAGGTGACATCAGCATATTTGAACATATTACTGAGGCAAGATCGACATTTATGACCTTCAGTATATTTAGTAAGCTGGCTGCTGAGGGTTTCTCTGCTTCAAAATCCTGAATTTAGTTTCTCAATATAATCTTATTTTTTTACTACTCTGGATCTGATATATGTATTTACAATATACACAGATGGACAGCTTATCTTTTAGTCTATTTTTTAAAACAAACTTCAATTTACAGATTGAAGAAATGGTGGAAAGACCTAAGGTAGTAACATACTTGGTTTATATTACATACAAGAAAGAGGAGGTTTTTTTTATGCTTGGATTTTTTAGGGACATTGTGCATTCAAGCCCTCCATTCTTCTAGAAATATGTGCATCTCTTCAAAAACAATAGGAAATCTCAAACAAGAGGGAGAATTTAAGTATAATGAAATGCATTAAGTCATTTCTCACTATCCCTTCTAATATAATATTCCTTTGACCTGAGCATAAGGTTTAGCTTTGTTAGTGACTCTAATGAAATTTTAAAATAGTATTTCGTTGTCACATGAATCCTAGTTATTTCTCCTTTGTGGATATATGAACAATTCACTTTGGAACAGATGTTTCACAAACTATAAAGTGAACTTTATCTCTTGTCAAGTCAAAGAAATAAATTTCCCAGGACAAAAAGGGAGTAAGCAGTTGGATCATATTAGTGCAGGAATTGGGCTAATGCCCATTTCCACCTGCTTGTTTAAATGCTCATTCATCCAAAGTCTTCATATATAAATAAATCTACCTATCTGTCCATCAGGTATTTGTTGAGAACTTTTTGAGTGCTGGCATTGGAGATAAAGTTAAATAATGTAGAGTTCTAATGAGAAATAGATAATATTATTCCCTTCCCTTTCAGTTTCATGAACCAATTCAGAAAGAGAAAGAGATGTTTGAGGTCAAATGTGAACTTACTGAAAAGGTTAATTGGAAAACCAAATTTGGTTCTTCAATTAAGTGGGCTTCCTAATACTTTTTTTATAATATACTAGAGGACTTGTGCATGAAATTCATGCATGGGAGGGGGTGTCCCTCAGTCCTCACTGCACCCTCTCCAATCTGGGACCCCTTGAGGGATGTCCAACTGCCCGTTTAGGCCTGATCCCAGTAGGATCGGCCTAAATGGGCAGTCGGACATCCTTCTCACAATCCAGGACTGCTGGCTCCAAACTACTCACCTGCCTGCATCCCTGATTGCCCCTAACCACTTCTGCCTGCCAGCCTGATCATCCCCTAATCACTACCCTGCCAGCCTAATTGATGTTTAACTGCTCCCCTGCCAGCCCGTTTACTCCCAAATTCCCTCCTCTGCTGGCCTGGTCACCCCTAACTGTCCTCCCCTGCAGGCTTGATCATCCCCAACTGCCCTCCCTTGCAGGCTTGCAACCTCCCAACGGCCCTCTCCTGCTGGCCATCTTGTAGTGGCCATCTTGTGTCCACATAACGGCAGCCCTCTTGTGTGTTGGAGTGATGGTCAATCTGCAAATTACTCTTTTATTAGATAGGATAGAGGCCTGGTGAATGGGTGAGGATCAGCTGGTTTGCCCTGAAGAGTGTCTCAGATCAGGGTGGGGGTTATCTTGGGGCATGGGGCAGCCTGGGCGAGGGGCTTGTGGTAGTTTGCAGGTCGGCCATGCCCCCCAGTGACCCAAGTGGAGACCCTGGGATCTGGGATTAATTTATGTTCTACAATTGAAACTTTGTAACCTGAAGTGGAGCCAAGCCTTCTGCTCCCTCCCTGGCAGCAGCCATTTCTGTTAGCTTCAACAATTGAAACTTTGTAGCGTAGGGTGGAGGCCTAGGCCGGCCAGGGTTGCAGAAACTTGGCTTCCTCCATCACCCGGGCAGCCCTAGCCTCTGCTCTATCCAGCTCCATGCCGTTCTGTTAGGATTATGTATCTTTTATAATTGAAACTTTGTAACATTGAGTGGAGGTCTAGGCCAGCAATGGCAGGCAGAAAGCTTGGCTTACTCCATTGCCAGGGAAACCCAAGCCTCCCTCCTGCTCTCAGTGGCAGCAGCCATCTTGGTTGGGGTTTATTTACATAATTTGTTCCTGATTGGCTGGTGGGTGTGGCTGTGGTTGTGGCTTGATTGGAGGTATGGTCAATTTGCATATTACTCTTTTATTAGATAGGGTAGGTTTTCTATCCTGTCATTAACATATATGGCCAACATTAGCCATCTTTCTTTTCAGGGACATAATCTTTTCCACAATGGAATAGTAAATCTGTTTGCTATAGTAAATCTGTCTGCTTTGTATGGTCAGACAGATTCAAGAGGGAGAAGATTCAAAAAAGGCTGAAATGAGTATGTTTAATGTTTTTTTTTTCTCTCAAATTCAGTTTGGTGGGGGTAAAACCAAAGGTGGCTATAAATGTTCCTTTTATTCTTTTCTATCTTGAGGTGTAGAATGGAAATTACCTTCCTTCTCTGAGAACATGAAAAGTTGAGAAATGTCTTGGGCATAACACTGGTAATGTTCATTAACATGACAATGAGTAGTTTATTATCTTTAGAGTATAGGATGTAGCCTAGAAAGAGGCATATGATGAAGCCCATGCATTAATATAATTATTAATTTTAAAATGTGACATCTTTTTTAGATATTTATTGTAAGCTAATGTGTCTGCTAGGTGTTTGGGGGAGTATAAAGGAACAATAGTACTATTGTATTATCATTTCCTGCTGTCTAGGAACCTAGAGTCTAATTGGGGATACAATCTTCCACAAATTAAAGCTAAATAAATAAGAGGCAATTCCTGGTTTGTTCCAAAAAGCAAAACAGACAGTACTGGAGAAGTTTAGAGGTTGAAGGGGTGCAGAAAGTGAGGTACCAAAAAGAGCTAATCAAAGAAGTGTTGTGGAGATGGTGAAGGTTTGATTGGGCTTTGAACAGATGGATAGAAGGAAACAGGGTTTTGGGGAGGGAACTTCCAAAACATGAGAAGGGGACACAAAGCATATGCATATTGAGACATATGGAGGATGCTAAATAAATTACCCTGCTTGAAATAAGTTTGTTGGATAATGGGAGATGAGTCTGGAAAAATGTTTTGAGGCCATATTTTAAATGATCATGTTTTCTAAGTTAAGAAGCAATGGACTTAATTTTGGGGGGAAGGGGGGGATAATAAAGTATTTTAAACAACAGAGTAGCATGGTCATATTAGTTATTTAGAAGTCCACTCTTATAACACCAATGTAGAAGATAAGCTAGAGTGGAACAAATGGAATAGAGATGAGAGCAGTTAGGAGGCTATTGTATCCTCAGAGATAATAGGGACTAGCCCTAGGGCAGTGGCAATGGAAAGTCAAAGTGAGAGATATAAGACTTTGTATTCTTTTACAGCCATTAATGGAAAGCTCTATGCCAACCTCAAGGGTCTTACCATGTACAAAGGAGAACGAGTGGCCTGGTACATGCTAGCCATGGGCCAAGATATTGACCTGCACACTGTCCACTTCCATGCAGAGAGCTTCCTCTATCGGGTGAGCTAGAAAGAGGGCTGAGTCCCTCAAGGGTGATTAGCGGAGTGCCTTAAGAGCCACTGAGGAAGAAGGGAATAGCAAAGAACAAAATAATCAGTTAAAAGAGGAGAAGTCTTGTACATGGAACATTGGGCTGAAAATTCTACTTTGACTCGTATATCCCAGCATCACTTCTATCTGAAAGAAGTTGCTCATCTGTGGAGTAGGGAGATTGAAGGAATAAATGAAATTGGTTCTCAGTCAAGGACTCGAGACACAATGAGCTGTTATTGCAAGATCTATGAATTTCGGTGTTGTCTCAGAATCTGAAAATACTTCATATATTATAAGAAGAACTTCAGTTGAGGAGTTTATAACAAAACATGTAGGTTTTGAAGAAGATTAGTCTTAAGAAAAGGAATAGAGTTGGGGGAATTGATATAAATGTCAGGATCTAGAAGTGCTGAGGAAAGTGATAATATGAAGAATAAACTATTTTGATTTTCATTGCTAAAGAAAATATGTGACTTCTTCCCAGGTTCAGGCTTACGCCCAATTCACCAGATTTCATTCCCAGTTTAGTTCTTAGCGGTAGCTTCACTATTTTTTATTTTGGAATACTTGAAGAATAAGTAGGAGTGGAAAGAGCCCCCTCTATTGATTTATTTTGTGTGGGCAGGTTCATTGGGAAAATAAACAAGGTGAACTATTTAAGCTACTCTCTGGTCTATAAATTTTAGAGTCCCATGTACCTAATGTGTACTTCCAAGCCTATTGATTTTTATAAACTGTGAGGTGATCTCTATACTATCCATTTCCTCTTCACCCCCAATATCTCTTGCAGAATGGAAAAAACTACCGGGCAGATGTGGTGGATTTATTCCCAGGGACCTTTGAGGTTGTGGAGATGGTGGCCAGCAACCCTGGGACATGGCTTATTCACTGCCATGTTGCTGACCATGTCCATGCTGGCATGGAAACTCTCTTTACTGTCTTATCCCAAAGAGGTAAGAACTAACTATTCAAGTTGTGCCATCTTCTGGCACTTGTCTAGCCTATTGAAAACAGATAATCCTAAAAAGTCTCACCTGTTCTTCTAATCCCATGAGAACCAGAATTTAAGACAGCATAGGTGCTCTCTCATCCAATAGTTCTTATTCTCCATTGCCCTCTTGCTCTTGCCTCTTTATAATTTATTTGATTCCCATTGAGCTCAAATCAATTAAAACTGCCTGAAACTACTTGGGTTTTGGTCATTTATGCTTAATGCAGACTTTCTTACTTTGAAATATATTTATTTTGTATATAAATCTATTACTTAGAATTAATTAAAGTCACTATTTCAAGAAATTTTGTTAATGAATCCAGTTTATAAAAATAAAAATAATTCTAATAATCATCTCTTAGTTGATTTTTCTTGTGTGGATTATGAAAGGCAGTTCTTTTTGTCCTAGAACAACTCTCTCTAAGGCTGTAAAGAAATAATAGTCTTTGATTACAGCTTATCTCAGACAGAGTTGCTACCAAGAGAAAAAATTTTCTTATGATTTTTTAATATGGAAAGAGAATAACTGGGATAGTTTCTTTACCAATAAATCTTTGTTAGTCACCAAGGGAGTAGAAAGGTTGTGTTGGATTATATGCCTTTGAGTCATTAAAGGGTTAAGTCTCTCACTTCTTAAGCATTTCAACCTGAGTTCAGTTCTTAGCATTATGCACCTTACAAGAGGCCATATAAAATCTCCTAGGGCCCACATGAAACCAGGAATTTTTTTCTCATGTGCTTTGTTTTATTTTTTAAATATATTTTATTGATTTTTTTACAGAGAGGAAGGGAGGAAGGAGAGATAGTTAGAAATATTGATGAAAGGGAAACATTGATTCAGCTGCCTCCTGCACACCCCCCACCGGGGATGTGCCCGCAACCAAGGTACATGCTCTTGACCAGAATCAAACCTGGAACCCTTCAGTCCACAGGCCAATGTTCTACTCACTGAGCCAAACCAGTTAGGGCTCTTGTGCTTTGTTTTAAAGTGCCATATGTTTTTGAAAAAGTAGTGTTATTAAGTTAGATATTTTATGACTGCCAATAATTGGCACTCTGTCAAGAATAGAAAGTGGAAGAAAGCCTTCAGGCATTCAAAAAGACTAGCAAACCAGGGTAGGGATTACAATCCTGCTGTTTATCCTATGGGGGTAGGCAAATAGTTTTACCCTATGATTTCCCGTTGTTTGAAAAGTATTGTCCTCTGATATACCATACTCTAGAACGTGGCTTCTACATACTACTCTAGTACTATTTTCTACCGCCCAGATAAGCACACAATTCTTTGTTGTGCTGTCAGTCCTTTGAACCAAAGTGAAATGATGAATTGATGTGTCATCAAAATTATGAGAGTGAAGGATAGGTGGTCAGGTAAGGGGCTTGAGGAGAGTGGCCAAATGTTTGAAATAACCACTCTTTGATCTTTACTGTAAGTACTGGGAAGTTAATTATTGCCTGGAAGCTTTGATGGCTTATTTAAAGTTGGACACAAATAATAATGATCTTTATATTGTACTTGTGCGATTTTTCTCCACCAGCATTTAGTATACCAGGCAAAATACAGGAAAAATATAATTACTGCATTTTTTATAGTTTATTATAACACTCTTTGTAAGTTTGTAGTTGAGTTGACATAACATGGAGTCTAGCCTGACCAAGAAGGAAAGAAAAGACAGGATAAAGCTGGCATATTAGGAAGAAAACTGAAATGTCCAGGAGCTAGAGGTCTTCATGAGAGGGAAATAAAATCAATAGTGTTAGAGTACAAAAAGGATAGAATGCTGTTGCTAGATTTTAGATTTTTGATATGGAGCAGTATTGCATAAAAAGTCCAATGTGATCAGGGTAGTAGTTGTGGAAAAGTTATTGGAGTTAAGAAGTTCAGAAATGGTGAGGCTTGAGTGTTGGATGATGGGTCAATACCCATAGTGAGAACTGAGGAGAGGAAGACTGATCCAGGTATTAAAGATTTCCATGGATGAAAATAACTGCTAGGAACATTAATTGACAAGAAGTGGTATGGTTATTCTAGCTAAATAATATGAGCTTCAAAAGAGGTAGGTCTTTACAAAAAGGAGAGGAGCAATAATCTCAAAGAACTGAGAGGATGTAGAGGAAGCATAGTCCCTAGAGAAGAACTCAGCCTCATTAAAGCAAGAAGAGGATGAAGAAGTGGAATATGTAGAGGATTCCTGAAGGGAGGGTGGAAAGGTGACAAAAAGAGTAATAATGGTAATAGAGGAAGTGCCAATTAATATGTAAATAATGCATAAGGATGGCTTACCTTTCTCCTAAGTTTATGCACTTGCTCAAATTTTGTGTCACTACTCAAAATAAAATTTACATACTAATATTGACTTTGACCATAAGTTAGTTAAGCCCAGGTACCTTCATTTTTTGTTATCTTATCCCAAAGATTTCCCCAACCAATGCCAACCTCCCACAGTGAGCCTATAGATTGATAGGAAGAATAACAGGACTAACGTCTTGTCTTTTTTTCTCTCTAGAACACTTAGGCATTATCACTACCATTACCAATGACATTGGAAAAGGTAAGAAGAGTGATCTACAGACTAGGTGGTTATATTCAATGTGCATTTGTGGGAAGGTGTGTGTCTCTAATATATGGGATTTTTTTTGACCAAGTGTCTATGTTCTTTATCACTTTTTAAGAATGTATAGAAGTACTAGGAGAAAGCATTCTCATATTTTTGCAAAACTTCAGAAGCCAGGAATTTCAGGTCCAGCTTCCCTCAGTAGGTTTATTCTCTCTGGCCTCTACTCCAACCTCCTGGGTTGAAGGCTGAAGAAAATTTGAGGTCTTGCTGGGTTGGGTATGAATATACTGTAGCACAGTCATGAATTGCCCATAGAGACAGTCTGAGAGTAGAACAAATACCATGGAGTCTGTATCAGATATTTTTATTCTTGCATCTATGGACTACCAAACAGTTTACTCTTTAGAATCAGTAATTTTTTTCCTATAAGAAAATAAAGATTCTTGTTCTATCTAGCAAAGGTCCAAATAGTGATTTCATTTTCCACCCCATTTGTACCTGAACTATGATTCAGAAAGATTCAAAAGTTATGAGAGCTAGAAATAATATTAGAGATTATCAGTTAGAAAATTTTTCAGCTGTATTTCTAATGATTTGCCTATGTATCTTATAAACTGACAACCATGGAACTAGAATGTATCCTGGAGGGGTTGTGAAGAGGCAAGATGAGGCTCAGAGTGGATCACCATACATATGCATGTATTTCATCTTGTTTCACTTTTGTAAGAATATACGTTCATCCAGTTAAATATTCATTGAACAGATTCTGAGTGTCAAGGGCATCAAAGCAAATAAAACAGAAATATTATATTTCAAGAGATTTGTGTCTAAAAATGGAATGAGACAGAAAAATAATAATTGCAATGTTAGACGCTATGTGTTGTTTTAGAAAGGCAAACAGTAATAACATTTATCAATTATTGTGCATATACTATCTTTCGGGTGCTATGCTAAATATTTATAAATGCTAACTCACTTAAACTTCACAATAAACCTCTGAGTTAAGTACAGTTACCCGCTAATAACAAATTCATACACTCAGAATCTGTTCAATGAATATTTAACTGGATGAACGTATATTCTTACAGAAGTGAAACAAGATGAAATACATGCATATGTATGGTGAGCCACTTTGAGCCTCATCTTTCCTCTTCTCAACCCCTCCAGGATACATCCTAGTTCCATGGTTGTCAGTTTATAAGATACATAGGCAGATCATTAGAAACACAGCTGAAAAAATTTCCAACTGATAATCTCCAATATTCTTCCTAGCTCTCATAACTTTTGAATATTTCTGAATCTTAGTTCAGATAACTGAAGGAGACTGAAGTGCAGAAATGAGGGAGGATTAGATAACTTATCCCAAGCAAGTAAATTGTGAGAGTTTAAACAGTACAGATACTTTGAAAATACACAAAAAAGGAGCTTTAACTGTCCAGCTGAATTAATTAAAGCTTTACAGAGACATGTAACATTTAAATTGGGGATAAAAATGTGAGGAGGAAGAAAGGGTGTTCAAGCAAAAGGAGAAGTATGAGAATGTCTTGAAGGTCTAAAAGAGGATCACTTATTCTGGGGAATAAATAATTAGTTGCTGTAACTGAAGAGTAGTAGATAAGGCTAGAAAAGTAGGGTAGAGCCTGGTAGTAAAAGTGTGAATGCCTGACTGACTTGAATATGAACTTTACTCCCTAGGTTAATTGGATATCATTAAAAGTTTACATTCCAGGAACTCAGGCAATCAAATATTTCACCTAAAAAGATCAATGTGACATTAATGTTATCATGACTCAAAGACGTGACAACACAGTGGCAGGTCTAGTGGTCTTATCAGTTACATCATTGAGTAAAACTTCTTCCCTAGAGTTTCTACTTATTTTTAATTCTTCCTTTTAGAACCATACAAAACAAATCCAATTGTTTTTAGATCATAAGCCTTGATATATTTTTATCAAGGTTCTTCCTACTTTGAGTCTTAGTTCTTTCCATAGGTGGATTAGGGCTTCAATGATTCCTAAGGACTTTCTTAGCTATAACATGTTGTTATAAGAAGTCATTCTAACCTCTGAGTCTGTTTTCACCAGCTGGTATTTTTAGGGATGGGGACAGTTCCTCTGTTTTATTTGGATAAAATTGTTTTTTTTCTCTTTTAGTGATAGATTGCAAATGATCTTTAATGTATGCTCTATCCCAGGGTTCCCATTTTTCTCTTGTTCCATTTCAGCAGCAATCTCCAGAGACTTTATAGAAGACAATGTGAGGATGCTGGGCATGCAGATCCCTGTAAAGGATGTAGAGATACTTGCTTCTGTCATAATTGCCATGGGTATCACTCTTCTGCTCATTACCCTGGCTCTTGGTGGTGTGGTCTGGCACCAACATCGTCAAAAAAAATTACGGCGCAACAGGAGGTCGATCCTAGATGATAATTTTAAGCTTCTCTCCCTCAAGAACTAACAGCTGAATCTTGGCACTGCACATCTGGAATGCTTCCTCAGCAGGCCATATACTATCAGATGACCCCATTGTAAAAGGAGCATGGGTGGTAAACAGGAATAGGAGGGAATAAAACTTGTCTGGATTTTTTCCACTTATTTATTTACATATAAATGCTATATTTCCTTTTCTTCTTTTTGTTCCACGTAGGAATGGGGCTAGGTGAGTCCTCTAAAATTATATATCACAAATTTCAATGGCTAGATTCTATCACTCACTGACGCTGGGAAGATCTGAAAATTCCTAAAAACTGATCCTTTTCACAAAGTACGTACCAAGAATAAAACACATTGAATGGGTTTTTACTTTTTTTTCAGGACCTAGCCTAATTCACTTTGAACCAGGACTAAGTGAGTTGTGAATATAATCAACATCTAAACTAAGGATTAAGCAAATAGGCATGATGGGGGGATTAGTGAGGTTAGATTTGGAGGTCCAAATTGTGTTTTAATTATATGAAGGAAACTATTTTGGAAAAGTGGGTAGATAGTGGTTGCCATGAGTACCTTTAACTTCTGAATTCAGAAGCTCTGCAGAAAGCCAATCCTTCAATTTCCTAATACAATCATACTGAAGAGAATGCTAAGTGTCTTGCCATATTTTAGACATAAATTCCTATACATTAAAGTAGTTGTTAAAATACTGTAAGAGTGAACTTGATGATTTTGATGTTTCCTCTTGCCTCTGGAAAGCTGTGACTGTGATTGAAACAATCTCTGGTGCAGGGACAAGTGGGTGTAGAATGCCTGCAAGCTTGATTTTTGGACATGAAAACACTGTCCCAGACGAAGCCTCAAAATCAGAATGGTGGCTACCATCCTTTTCCCCATAGGTGCCCAAAGTAATCTTAATGCCAAGGAAAGTTGCCAAAGGAAAATAGAGGACTGCAGTGAGGATCAAACATGTCCACTTGGCAAAGAAAGAAGGACACAGATCCCATGGGCTATTTTGGTAGTTGAGGATATAATAGATCTACTTGAAATTCTGGGGGCCTCTTTGAAACACAAAGTCCTTCCCTTTGGCACCTTAAAACAATATTCCTTTGTAACCTGCAAGATGAAGCCAATTCAAAATTTTGGTAAGAGACCACGGACAAGAGATTAGGGATGGTTTAGGATGGCCCACCCTCACTGCAGTATCCATATTAAACTTTACATGGCAAGTAGAGAACAGAGGAGGCATCAGGGACAGTGAATATGATACGTGAAATACATGGTGCTTTATACTTTACAAATCATCTAATACATGATTGCATTTGACTTCCTTGAGTTTTATAAGAGTGCTATTATGTTTTACATTTGAGTAAACTAATGATCAGAGAGAAGTAACTTTACCTAAGGATATTCAGCTAGAAGTTGAGCAGGATACAAGCCTTCATCTATTGGACTTCAAATACCTGTTCCATCCTCCCGTATCATGAAAACCTCTTCTATCTCCATCCTTGATGCCCACATTAGCTCCAATTTTCCTATATTCAGAGCTAACCCCCTTTCACATCAAATATAGAACCCACAAGGCTGGTGTTCAGTTGCTATATAATGTTGAAATTTTAAGAGAAAAATCCAGAACAGAGCTTACCTTGATTTATAGTGGTCAGTGGTTTCCTGTGGAGCTTTCCTGGAAATCAAGAACATAGCAGAAAGTGGAGGTGAGGGAAGGGTTGGATTGATAGTTATGAAATCAACTGTTAAAATTTTTTAAGCCATTGCATAATCAATGCACTTAACACCAGAACTCTTTTTTAAAATTGTTTTTATCTTTATTATTCAATTTATTAATTATATTTTCTCCCCTATAGCTCCCCTCCACCCAGTACCCATCCCACCTTCCGCCCTCACCTCCCCGCCACTGTCCTCTCCCATAGGTGCATGATTTTTGTCCAGTCTTTTGCTGCATTTCCCACACCCCTTTTCTCCCCAATAATTGTCAGTCCATTCCCTCTCCATGTCCATGATTCTGTTCTATTCCCCAGTTAATCCTGTTCATCAGAGTGTTAATTCACTTGATTTTTAGATTCATTTGTTGATAGATGTGTATTTGTTGTTCATAATATATATTTTTACCTTATTCTTCTTCCTCTTCTTAAACAATACCTTTCAGCATTTCATATAATATTGGTTTGGTGGTGAGGAACTCCTTTAACTTTTTCTTATCTGCGAAGCACTTTAACTGACCTTCAATTCTGAATGATAGCTTTGCTGGATAGAGTAATCTTGGTTGTAGATTCTTGCTACTCATCACTTTGAATATTTCTTGCCACTCCCGTCTGGCCTGCATCGTTTCTGTTGAGAAATCCGCTGACAATCGTATGGGTGTTCCCTTATAGGGATCTGTTTTTCTCTTCCTGCTTTTAATATTCTCTCTTTATCTTCTGCTCTTGGCATTTTAATTATGATGTGTCTTGGTGTGGTCCTCTTTAGATTCCTATATTTTGGGGTTCTGTGCACTTCTTGGGTTTTTAAGTCAATTTCTTTTACCAGGTGGGGAAAGTTTTTGGTCATTTATTTCTTCTAGTAGGTTTTCATTATCTTGCTCTCTCTCTTTTTCTGGCACCCCAATAATTCTGATGTTGGTATGCTTGAGGTTGTCCCAGAGGCCCCTTGCACTATACTATCTTCAATTTTTTGGACTCTTTTGGCTTCTTGCTTTTCTGGCTGAGTGGATTTTGCTTCTTTGTATTTCAAATCTTTGACTTGTTTCTTGCAGTTGTCTGGACTGCTTTTAGGTCTTTGTATAATATTTTTTTTATTTCAGTCAGTGTATGCTTAATTTCTAGTTGGTCCTTTTTCATATCCTCATAGGTGTTGTTCATTTCCTAGTAGGTGTTGTTTATTTCCTTGTAGTTCTCATTAAGTTCATCGGCCTTTTCTAGTAGCCTCTTGAAAAACCTAATTACTGTGGTTTTGAACTCTATGTCTAGTCGTCTTTTTTCCTCCATTTCTTTCACAGTTGATTTCTTTCCTTTTCTCTGCATTGTGGCTACTTTCCTGAGCTGGTCCCTTAGCTGTGTGTGGTAGGTGTCCTCTAAGGGACAGTGGCACAGCTTCCCTATGTGGTGCGTGGGGTCAGCTCCACCTTATGCAGCGTGCTGCATCAGCGTTAGCTCTGCACTATGCGGCACGCGGGTCTCTGTGTTGGGTAGTAATGGCTGTAGGCACCTCCAAGAGAAATCCACCACTGGTCTCCCCATTGCCAGATAACTCTGCCTCTCCCCCAAATGAGTCTGCACCCCCAAAGTCTCACTCAGGGTTGTAAAACAAAGCAGTCCGGTGGTCTCCGAGCAAGTGAGCAAGTCACACATCCTCTGCCTGGTCGCACACTTTACAAACTGCTGTTCCAAGTTACACACACTCTCCTCAAACTCACAGACCTCAGCTGTGCCCAGGGTTTTCCTTTCCCTGACCTGGGACCTCACATGGAACTGGGGGGTCAGTGTTGTGGGAGGCCTCCGCCCTCACCATTGGAGAAAACCAGCTGGGTTTGCTGTTGCCTGTCCCTCACCGCTCATGTGCACAAGGCTCTGAACCTCACTCCTCACGTATCTTCAAGGCTGCGCATCACTGCTCCTCTTGAGTCACAGCGTCCTATCTTTAGTTTTATCTGTGGAATTTTCACTCAGGGAGCTTTCCAGTGATTCTGAATGATGTTTGTTTTGTTGTTAAATTGTAGTTTTGGAATTGTTGCGTGGGCAGCAAAATAGGTATTTACCTATGCTGCCATCTTGGTTCTCCGAGCTAATGGCATACATTTCAATGACATTTCCACCTCTTGTTAATTTAAGGCAAGTTGCTTAACCTCAGCTCCAGTTTAATTATATGTACATTGCACGACTAGTGGAGGCAGTGCGTTCAACACCAGAACTCTTTAGACTCACTATTAATATGGAGATTTTTGAAAATTTAGTACACTCTGAGGATTCCAGTCAATGATAATTATAATTTTCATTCATCTGGAAGGTTGTTATCTTGATAATGAATCTGAAATAAGGACAGGCAAGTGGAATAGGGATACACTTCTTCTGAGTATGTAATACTGCTCCAGGTTGGGGAATGAATGTAGGCTCAAGCCCCTGCATGCATTTCAGAAAGAGAGATATTTTTTTGTGGAGGTTTTGCTTCCAATGAGGATATAGGAGACATATTTTACAATTAAGTGACACTTCTATCCATTTAATTGATAAATCCAGAAACCCCCAAAGTCAACACTTAAGTGATTCTTAATTGTTTTACCTAAAAATATCTTTAATTGATTCATTTGTTTCTATCTTCATTACTACAACCTCAGTCTAAAACACAGCCATCTGTTACCTGGACTAATGTTATAACCTCTTGCTTACTTTCCCCACATTCACTCTAGCCCCATTCCATGGATTCTCCATGAAGACAAGTGATGTTTTTAAAATATAAATTAGGCTTCCAATTCAGATAAGATTCTGTAGACTCATCTCTCCCTGAAGATAAAGACACCCCAGATTACATAATGAAAGAGGAAACAATATAAGGACTCAAAAAGATAAAAAGAGGTAGGAATCCTGGAGAAAAACTCAGCAACAGAGCAATTGAGTATCTTTTCAACAATGAACCAAGCGATATGCAGCCAAAGATCAAACGGAAATCCTAGATAACCCCAGGGTGGTCTGGAGGCAACAGAAACAGGGATTGAGGAGGAATTCTTCTGACACCAAGTGGCCAGAAAAGATGCTCTTTATCTCTACAGGCTACAGATTCCTCTACCTCAAGGGAAATTTCAACATAGTAAGCTGCTCAAAGCAGAACACATTTTTCAGGCCTGCAATCTATAATGTATTTTTCATACCCAGAAATAAATGGCTCTGGCAGGGATCAACAGTAGTTCCAATGACACCAGAAATACCAAGAAAACAAAAAAGTATAATAAAATCACTGACAATTATATTATCATGCAAAATTATGCCAAAATCTGTTTAAGGTGACTTCCTCCTAAAATAGATTGTTTTGGAGATTCCAAGATGGCTATAGAATAGGTGGAAGCTACACTCACCTGCTCTCAACCCCAAACGGAATATACAACTAAATTATAGAGCAATTATTCTGAATAACCAACTGAAGCTAGCTGAACTGAAATCAAGGATTTAAGAAGAAGACACATAGAGAGTGGTAAGAAGTGCAGAGATGCAGAAAGGGCTAGCCATCAAACCTAGGTGTAGTGGCTGATAAGCCATAGGCAGCTGCAAAATTCCCTCTCCCTAGGAGCATGGGGTCTCAGCCCTACACAGGGATCCCCAACGCAGACGAACAGAGATGGGAAGAGGATCCCATATTGCATATGGTGGTGAACATTACTAGTGATTCCCGACCACTGGGATAAGGGCTTAACCACAAAGAACAACAACAGACTATAATTATTGGAACTGAGAGTCTAGGTCAGTGGTAGGCAAACTCATTAGTCAACAGAGCAGCAAACTGCAGCTCGTGAGCCGCAGCTTGCTGACTACTAGCCTAGGAAACTCAGATGCACCTTTCCTGGGGACTTGCACTACTATTTTTACAGCACCAGCCTGGGGATTGCACTGCTGGAGCCTAAACTGTTGGTGAGACCACTCTACCATACTTGGGTCCTATGGAGAGGTCTTCAGGCTGCACCCAGCAGTGACTTTGGGGACCCTCTTTTCCTGGGAGAAGCTCTTGGCAGAAATTCAGACAGTGACTAAACTGTTTGGCTTTGGAAAGAGGGCTGGTCTCCCTCACATCAAGCACACAGGAGGGTGCTAAGCACTCAACTGTTGTAGTTGGGCCTTGAATGCTGCTGGCCCTTTTGTAGTTGGAGTTAATGTTTTAGGCTGCCTGACTGACTTTACAAGTAAACCTCATCATTATATCTGAGCTCTGGTGTGGTCTGAAGTCCACCAGTGTTTGTGGGTTTATCCATCCCCCCCACCTGCTGAATCACTTGGCTGGCGTCATCCTACTGAGTTAAGCTGCAAAGGCGAATGAGTGTTGTGCAGAACTGAGATTTTCAGAGTAAGTCTCCCAGGTAAGCCTTTGTCCAAGAATAATACAGGTAGGTGCTGGAGTGTGTGGCTATATAGTAGGGGATTGGTGGCATCCCTGAGAGCTTATCCCTCACTACCCTGAGAAGGGGTAGAAATTCCTGTTCTCTGCCTTACAGGTTTGAAGGCACTGCCCCAAATGGGAGACTATTTGGATCAGCCCTGCCAAGTCTCAAATAACACCCTAAACTGGGCTCAGTTCCACAAGGGAAAGCAAGAGTGGGTCAAAGCTGGAACATTCAAAGTGTGAGTCCCTCAGAGGCTATTGTCTGGCACTGGAATGAAGTTATTTTTCTCTCCTACAGGATAGGCTGACATCACCCCCAATGGAAGACTCTTTTGATCTGTTCTTCTGAACTCTGGTGGCTTTGCCCTATTGAACTTTCTCCTGCATAGGAGACTGATGGCCTTTTTGAACCTGAACCTGCAGTGAAGTTCCCAGAGGAACTTGGAAGCTGGCATAGGCTGAGTAGTTTGGCTCTGGAGTAGGGCCCATTTTCCACTCATTGAGAGACCAACAAAGTAGACCCAAAAGAAGGGACCCATAAGACATGCCCTCCTTATTTCAGTTGTTCCACTCTACTGAGCTCACAACCTGTGGAAGGGGCTGTGGTTTGTGGCCAGCTTGGGACCTCTACAATATTTTGTTGGAATGGTCTGGAATAAGACAAGGCAACCTCATGGGGAAGAGGAGTAACTAACAAGCGGAGGCAAACTTTAGGGAGCCTCAGTCATTTTACAGATATGTCTTCAGCTCTAAGCTGAAGAAAGCTGACTCTTATACATAGATTGGCCACTCCCATGCACTTCCAGGCACAGTAGGTACAGCCGCAAACAGTGAACAGCATGAGAGCTCCAAAGAGGTATCCCAAAGCTGGTAACACACAATGTCTGAAATCAATCTGTACCTGGACTTGGCCTAAGTGGACCCAGAACCAACAAAACAAGTGGTGGGCTTCAGATGACACCAGAGCTCAATGCATCTAGCCACACATAAGGCAGACCCAAAATAGATATTCTGATAGGCATCAGACCATACTGGCAAAAATTCCTACTCAAGGGCAGACCATGCACAGTATCTCATATATGGTCATTGAAGTTTACCCATATAGTCAGTCAGATGACCTAAATGGTTATCTCCAACCACAAAAGGGCCAGCAACATTCAAGGGTCAACTGCAACAGAAGTGTATACATAACCCACAAGAAACATTTCTGGAGCACTGAACTCAGGTGATCTATAAGTTTGTGCCACTGAGCCCAACAAGACACCTTCATCATAAAACCATTATAACAAACTTCAGAGTCATAGCAGATCTACCTAATACACATAGGTAAAATGGGGTGACAAAGAAATATGCCCTAAATAAAACAAGGAAATCCCCAGTAAAAGAATTAAATGAAATGGAAACAACCAAAATACCAGATATTGAGTTTAAAACAATGGTTATATGCAGAGGCAAGATATTTTTGAAGAAAAGAAACAGGGGAGAGTGATTGATATAGAGGCAGGATGGCCTTGAACAGGCTGTCAAGCTACAGGGGAAGGCTTGGGTGGATGGGAGGCAGATGCGGGGGCAGATCAACTGAAGGACTTGTATGCATGCATATGAACATAACCAATGAATGAAAGACACTGGGGCAGGGAGGGGGGGAAGCTGGGGATATGTGCTGGGGGGTAGGGGAGGCTGGGGGGAGGATAAGGGGGAGGGGGAAAGGAAAACATGTACTACTATTATACTGCAAAAAAATCAATTAAAAAATAAATAAAATAAATAAAATAAATAAATAAATAATAAATAAATAAAACAATGGTTATAATAATGCTCAAGGACCGTAGAAGAAAAATGTATGATCTCAGTGAGTATTTTTTAGAAAAAGATAGTAAACAATAAAAAGGTCATGGAAAATATGAAAAATAACCAGTGGAAACTTTTTAAAAAATATAATACCTGAAATGAAATACACACTATAAGGAATTAACAGAGCTTAGATGATGCAAAGGATTGAATCAACAATTCAGAAGACAAGATAACAGTAAGCACCCAAGTAGACCATGAAAAAGAAAAGATAATTTTTAAAATGAGGAATGTATAAGGGACCTCTGAGGCAACATCAAGCATAACAGTATATACATCATAGAATTACCATAAAGAAAAGAGAGTGATCAAGGGATTGAGAACCTGCTTTAAGAAATAATGGCTGAAAACTTCTCTAACCTGAGAGGGGTGAAGGAAAGAGTCACACATTGTTTTGGAAGCACAAAGAGTCCCAATCAAGATGAACCCAAAGAGACCCAAAGATGAACCACACAAAGACACATCATAGTTAAAATGGCAAAGATTCAAGACAAAAATAGTACCTTAAAGACAGCGAGCTAGAGAGAGAGTTATCTGAAAGAGAGTTCCCATAAGGCTGTCAGCTTTGTTCTCAACAGAAACAATTCATACCAGAAGAAATTGGAATGAAGTATTCACAGTGATTAAGAGCAAGGTCCTGCAACCAAGACCATTATATCCAGCAAGGTTATTTAAAATTGAAGATCAAATAAAGACTTTCCCAGACCCCCCAAAAAGGCAGCTTATTCCCTACTGCCACAGAGTTGTACAGAGGTGGAGGCAGAGATGCATTCAAGATTTGGCTCTACCTATAACCCACTGCCATGGTCAAAGTAGATATTTCTGTCAGAAGAATAATGGGTGTTAATTCTGCTTTACAGGAGGTGCTAAGGACCCCCTCATCCATGATGACCTAGTGGGTGGAATTCATGTAGCTTTCAAAGCCTTAGACAAGCGCCAGGCCCACCTTTGTCTACTTGCATCCAACTGTCATGAACCTATTACATCAAGTTGGGGTAGGGTATTTGTGCTGAACACCAAATCAACCTAATTAAGGTTGATTACAACAAGAAACTAGGGGAATGTGTAGACCTCTGTAAAACTGACAGAGAAGGACAACCCCGTAAAGTGGTTGGTTGTGTGTGGTTAAGGACTATGGCAAAGAGTCTTAGGCAAAGGATGTCACTGAGGAGTACTTCAGATGCAAGAAATGAACAAATAAACTTGGCTCCTGTTTATTTTTTTTTAAAAGGCTAAAAGAGTTCATTGCCACCAAAGCAGTATTAGAAGAAATGTAAAAGGGACTGCTTTAAGAAGAATAGATAGAGAAGAGAAAGACAGGTATAAAAAATCCTATCTATTAAAAGAGTAATATAAAAATTGACTATCACTCCAAGACACAAGATAGCCACTCCTATGTGGTCAAAGATGGCTGCCCCCATGTGTACACAAGATGGCCACCACAAGATGGCCTGCATGGGAGGGCAGTGGTGAGCAGTTGGGGGAGACCAGGCCAGCAAGGGAGGGCAATTGAGAGGGGCCTATGCTTGCAGGGGAGGCAGTTGTGGGCGATCAGGCAAACAGGGGAGGGATATTGGGAGTGACCAGGCCAGCAGGAGAAGGCTGTTAGGGGCCACCAGGCTGGCAAGGCAGGGTAGTTAAGGGTGACCAGGCTGGCAGGGGAGGGCAGTTAGGGGTCACCAGGCTAGCAAGGCAGGGTAGTTAGAAGTGACCAGGCCTGCAGGGGAGGACAGTTAGGGATGACCAGACTGGCAGGGGAGGGCAGTTAGGGGCAATCGGGCTTGCCAGGGAGCAGTTAGGCACCGATCAGGCTATCAGGGGAGTGGTTAAGGGGTGACCAGGCTGACAGGCAGAAGTGGTTAGGGGCAATCAGGCAGAGGCAGGCGAGCAGTTGGGAGCCAGCAGTCCTGGATTGAGAGGGATGCCCAACTGCCTGTTTAGGTCTGATCCCAGTGGGTGGTCAGACATATCTATAGGGGTCCCAGATTGAAGAGGGTGCAGGCTGGGCTGAGAGACAACCCCCGGACCCATGCACAAATTTCATGCACCAGGTCTCTAGTATAAAATAAATTAGTACCTATCAATAATAACCTTAAATATAAATGAATTAAATGTTCCAATCATTGATTAGGGTAGATAAATTGATAAGAAAACATGACCCATATGTATGCTGTCTTGGTGGTTGAACTTAACAGAAGAGTTGTAAAGGCTGAAAGTAAAAGAAAGGAAAAATATTCTATGGAAATGCATTAAAATGTGGGATAGCAATACTTACATATGACAAAATAGATGACACAAAACCCGTATGAAGAGAAAAGGCAAGTTGCTACATAATACTAAAGAGATAAATCCAACAAAAGTATATAATCCTTGTAAACATATATGCACCCATCTGACAGCCTTTACATATTTAGGAGCATCTAAATATATAAAGAAAAATTTTGGAAGATATTAATGGAGGGATCAACAGCTAAAGAAGCATAGAAGTGGATTTTAATACCACATTGTCATCAATGGATATACCTTCCAGACCTCAAACACAAACACACACACACACACACACACACACACACTCACACACACACAAAGCAAACAAGGCAACAGCTAGGTGGAGGTGGGGAAAATGTAGATAAAAAGAAATTTTGTTTGGGAAACTTTAGAATATGGTCCAGGGTTTCATTATTGAGTCAAGTAAAAATAAAAAATTTTCCAATGCAATAAAATTTATAAAAAGAAAATAAATGGGAAGTGTAGAATAGAAAAAGAGAAGAAAAATCTTAGTGGTTGAGCTTAACAGTAGAGTTGCAAAGGATATAATGCTATCTAATAAAAGGGTAATATGCAAATTGACCATACCTCCACTACACCCAATAAGCCACACCTACAAGCCAATCAGGAGCTATTTGCAAATTAACACCCAACCAAGATGGCTGCTGCCCATGGCAGAGCAATAGCTGGGTTCCCAAGGCAGGAAAAAGCCTTGCCAAGAGACTTTTTCTGGCCTTAGGCAAGCAGGCTGGAGCTGGAGTGGAGCCAGCCAGTGGATCTGCCCTGTGGCAGGGCAATCACTGGGTTCCCAGGCCAGGAAAAGCCTCTTGGTGAGGCTTTTCCTGGCCTTGGGCAGGCAGTATGGCCTGGGCTGGGGTAGAGCCAGCCAGCGATCAGTTGGATCACAGGGAAATCACTAGCTGGGGTCCCCTGGCCCACGTCCCCTGCCCAAGGATGAAAGCCTTGGCCAGAGGCTTTCAGCCTTGGGCAGGCTGGGGGTGAGCCATCAGTAGGACATCCCTTGAGGGCTCCCAGTATGTGAGAGGGGGCAGGTTGGGCTGAGGGACCATCCACCTTCAGTGCACAAATTTTGTGCACCAGGCACCTAGTTATATATAATTTATTCAATGCAAAAAGAGAAAATGGACCAGGAGTTTAAGCAACAACAACAACAAAAAGACCTAGCATCTCTATAATAAAGAGCCAGGGTGTAATGACCAACCATAACCAAAGGCTGACCGATGGTTTGCCATGGTGACCTATTGCTGATTACTGCAGCTACAGGCCCAGTGACCCAGCAGTGACTGCTGAGGTGGGGTAGGCCCAGAAAGAGACGTGAAGAGAGAAGCAGGGGCTAATCTGTAGTGTCTGAGGCAGCTTACCAGAACTTGCCTCTCTCCCGCTGAGCCTAATAGTAACCCTGCTTACATTTCTTTCCAGGCCTCCACTGGGGCTGCTGATCAGTCCCACCTTTCTGATTAGGCCCCGTTGATAGGCCCAGAGACACTGACCGGCATAGAAACCTGCCAATAAAAACACGAATCTGGAAGTCAGTCCTGCAGTCAGCACTGGGTTGCCATGGGGACCCAGTGGTGATTACTGTGGCTGCAGGCCCAGTGACTCATCAGTGACTGCTGAGGGGGCTGCAAATCAGGCTCGGAAAGAGAGCTGAAGAGCGAAGCAGGGGCTGATCTGTAGTGTCTGTGGCAGCTTTTGACCAGCACTTGCCTCTCTCTTTCCCTCTGAGCCTGTCAACAGCCCTGTCTCTATTTCTCTTAGATCCTCCACCAAGACTGCTGAAAAGCCCTGCCTTTCTGATCAGGCCCTGTTGATAGGCCCAGAGATCTGACTGGCATAGAAACTGGCCAATTAGAACCAAAGCTGGGTTAACTGTGAAGAGACAGTGGCTGCCTAGGAGATAGAGGTTTCGATGCTGACTGGCCTAGAAACTGACTAACCAGAACCAAATCTGGGTCAACTGTGAGGAGCCAATAGTTGCCTAGGAGGCAGAGCTTTTGACACTGACTGGCATAGAAACTGACCAATTAGAACCAAATTGGCCAGCAGAGGAGGGCAGTTGGGTGCAACCAGGTCATCAAGGGGAGAGCAGTTAGGGACCAGATCAGGCCTGCAGGGAAGGGCAGTTGGGGGCAACCAGGCTGGCAAGGGGAGGGCAGTTGGGGGCGAGATCAGACCAACAGCAGAGGGCCATTGGGAGCAAGATCAGGCCAGCAGGGAAGAGCCTTTGGGGGCAAGATCAGGCTGGCAGGAGAAGGCAGTTAGGGGCAACCAGGCTGGTAGGGGAGGGTAGTTGGGGGTGAGATCAAGCTGGGAGGAGAGGGCAGTTGGGGCCGAGATCAGGCCAGCAAGGGAGGGCAGTTAGGGGTTATCAGGCAGGCAGTGGCAGTTAGGGGGAATCAGGCAAGCAGGAAGGTGAGCAGTTAGGAGCCAGCAGTCCCAGACTGCGAGAGGGATATCCAACTGCCTGTTTAGGCCTGATCCCGATTGGGCCTAGACTAGAAGTTGGACATCCCCTAAGATGTCCCCAATTGGACAGGGTGCAGGCTGGGCTGAGGGAACAGTCCCCTCTATGCACAAATTTTGTGCACCGGGCCACTAGTTTATATCATAAGTTTTATAGAAGAGAACATGGGAATGGAAAATATTCAAAGAAAAAAATGTTTACAACTTTCCAAATTTGGAAAGATGTCTGCAGATGCAAACGATGGCTAAATCCAAAATAGGAAAAGAAAAGAAAAAAAAAACTTTACCAAGACATAGTATATTTAACTTCTAAGTACTAAAGACAAAAAGAATCAAAATCATCTAAAGATAACCAACATATTATTATAGGGAAACATCAATGTAAATGACTAGGTTTCTATCTAAAGTTCTGGAGGTTAGAAAAAAGTAGCATGTTATTTTTCAATATCTGAAAGAAAAGGACTGTCAATCTCAAATTATATATCCAATGAAGCTGTCATTCAATAATGAAGGGAAAATAAAGACATTCTCAGACTAAGCAAACTAAGAGAATTTGTTGCTAGCAGTCCCAACCATACAGGATGGCTCAAATAAAGCTGATGGAATATAAAGTACATAATGAAAGAAATAATCCTGGAGATTCTGCAAATTTCAAGAATCAGATGGAGCAGATACTTTGCATGCCTTCATTTTTTCTCTTTTCCAATTCAAATAATTATGTGTCCTGCTCATTTGGCTCAACTCTCTGTACATTATTCCTGGCTTGTAGTTCTAGAAAAACAACACTTCTGAATGGAGCTATTTGATTCCATCCATAAGACTGTTGGGGACTGGAGAACAGCCACCTACCCCGTGCCCCTGGCCAGGCAGCCTCTACTACTGCTGAAATCTCTCCTGGAGCAGCCAGCTCGGCCACAGGGACTGAGACATCTTGAAGGGGAGAGCAGTTATGATTAGAAATTCAGCCTTACCTTCAACCAGGGAGACCACAGACAGATACCTCCTGGGACTCTACAAACACAATGCCTAGGGACCAGTTGCCTCAGCAACAAACCCACGAACACTGAGACTCTAGCCCCCCCAGCATGAGCACCTAAAAAGTTTGTCTGGGGGGGGGGAGGTAGCAGCTGAATACATGGAAGGGTCCTGAGCCTTCTCACAGAGCAGATAGAAGGAACAGCTGAATCAAATAACAGCCACCCGGAATTCGCAAATTAAACATAGCTGGTAAGGTAATCTGTGGATGGAAAGGTGACAGATTGCCTAGAGAGAGGTACGATCAGGGATCCAGGCTGGAGGTAGAAACGTGCACAGAGAGGACTAGAGTCTCAGAAGGAGACTGTGCTCCACTAAATTCACAACCCTTGGGGTCAGTGTAGCCCTCGAATGCAGAAGGGGATCCACAGGGCTACTGGAAGAGGGGGGCTTTATATCTAAGCCCACTGTCATGGAAGACTGAGCCCAGAAAGGTAGCCTGAAGTTCTATGCTGCCCGTGCAGTGCCAGGGGGCAGGGCGGGGAGAGAAAGTCCCAAGGCTGTGCAGTTGATTTGTCTTTATAACTTCCTTTCTTTTACTTGCAAAAACCAGTGCATCGAATCTTTCAGTTAAAAAACACTCACCCAGACTGCAGGGGAAAGTTGTCTTTTGTGGAAACTGGGGAACAGAATAAAAAGAGATGATCAGGAAACCAGCTCTGGGTCAGTCTATACCTCCAACCCAGTATTAAGTGCAGCAGAGAAAGAATCTAAACATTGAGTTGAGGGGCCATTTGCTTCCAGAAACTAATACAAACACTGCCACCAAAGGGTTGTGTCAGAAATAGACTCTTGTGTAAATACAACTGAAGTCAGGCAGAGAAACAAAGTGAGCAGAGAGATCCTGCCTGCTTTAAAAAAAAAAAAAAAAGGTTTTGGCTTATGACACAGAGGAGTGCTGGATCGCAGGGAACTTCAACACTGTGCAGACTACCTGATAAAACACAGATGTACCAAGTAATACAGTAGAGAGGAGTCTTAAACCAGCCCCATAGGTCACTGAAGTTCTGATGTAGTGAATGACCTTCACTACTTCACTTTTTAATTTTTTTAATCTTTTACTTAAGAAACTATTTTTTCTCACTCGATTTTACTTTTATTATTATTATATTTTATTTTTAAGTATTTATTACTATTATTTCACTTTTTATTTTATTTTCCTTTATTTTTTATTTTATTTTGGACTAGTGTTTTATATTCTATTTTCCTTTTTCTTTTAGCATTATTTTACTTTACCTCAATTTTTCCTTTATGCCAACACTCTCTTCCTCACTTTTCCCCTGTTTTGTTCTGTTTCTCTTACCCTGTTTCTGCTTTAGTTTTTCTCTATCCTTTCTTTTTACTACTTGTTAAAAATTGCTCTTACTCATATATCTAATTTCTTCTTCCCTGCTCCAAGTCCATGTATACCTCTTTCTTCTCTTCCTTCACTAGCATTTTTTTTGTTTTCCTTCCTTTTTCTTTCTTTCTGTCTTGTTGTAGTTGTTAGATTGTTAGTTTTGTTTCTGATTTTTTTTCTGGGTGTTTCTTGTTTGTATTTTTTTTGATTAGTTGTTTTTGGTTTGCATTCTTCTCTGGGTGTTTTATGTTTGCATTTTTTTGGATTAGTTTTGGGTTTTTTTTTTAGTTTTCACCCCGTATACATATATCCCCCCCCCTTTTTTTCTTTTCTCTCTTACATTATTTTCTTCTTTCAATAACATTTTTTCACTTTTCTCTCCCCTAATTCTCTTTTCTCTGGTGATCACCTTTATTTGGAGTTATTGGTATCGTGAATACATTTTTGTTTGATGCCTTGTGTATTGTGTCTTTCCATGCTGTATTTTGTGCCATTAAGTCAATGCAGGAAAGAGAGAGCTACATAACGAGACACCCTGAAAGGAGCAAACATGGAGAGTCAAAGAAACAACCCCCATGTGAAAGAAAAGGAGAAATCACCAGAAAATGAAGTAAATGGAATGGATACAAGCAATTTGTCAGAGAAATAATTCAGAGCAATTGTCATAAGGACACTGAAAAGGATGGAAGACAAATTCAGTAATATGTGAAAGAACCAAGAGAAAATGAAGAATGACATTGTTGCAATAAATAACACACTAGAAACCATTAAGAGTAGACTACAAGTGGTGGAGGACATCGTTAGTGAGCTAGAAGTCAATGTAGAAAAAAATACCCAAGCAGAGCAACACCTGGAAAAAAGTTAAAGAAAATAACAGGAGGAACACAATCCTAAATGACTCATTGGATCATATGGAGTAAATTGACATCTTCAGAACATTTCACTCCAAAGCCACAGAATATACATTCTTCTCAATTGTGCAAGGGTCACTTTCAAAGATAGAGCACATATTGGGACACAGGCAAAGTTTTTTCAAATTCAAGAAGATATAAGTCATATCCAGCATCTTCACAGATCACAATGGCATAAAATTAGAAATCAACTATAACAAACAAATGTAAAAATAAAAAACCTGAAGGCTAAAATTGCATGCTATTAAAAAATGACTGAGTTACCAAAGAGATCAAAGAAGAAATAAAAAGCATCATGGAAACAAATGACAATGAAAACAGAACAATCCAAATTTTACGGGACACAGTAAAAGCAGTCTTGTGAGGGAAGTTCATAGCTCTACAGGCATACCTAAAGAAATTATAATAAATTATCTAACCTTTCAACTCAAAGAGTTAAAAAGAGAACAGCAAGATAAGCCCAGTGTAAGCAGAAGGAAGGAAATATAAAATCAGAGCATAAATAAACAACATAGAGACCAAAAAACAAACAAACAAAAACAATACAAAGGTTCAACAAAACTATAACTGGTCCTTGGAAAGGATAAAAAAGATTGATGAATCTCTAGGCAGGTTAACCAAGAAGCAAAGAGAGAGGACCCTAATAATAATAATAATAATAATAATAATAATAACAGAAATGAAAAATGTGAAGTAACAACTGATCTCACAGAAATACAAAGGACTATGAAAAAATACTATTCCACCAAAATGGACAACCTAAAGAAAATGGACATATTCTTAGAAAAATATAAATCCCCAAAACTCAATCAGGAATAATTAAAAAAATGTAATAGGCCATAATCCTGAAGAAATAGAAGCAGTGATCAAAAATCTTCCAGCAGCTAGGAAACCAAGATGGCAGCTTAGGTAAACACCTGAACTGCTGCCTTGCACAACTTCAGAACTACAACTAAAAGACAAAATGGACATCATCCAGAACCACAAGAAGGCTGGCTGAGTGGAAATTCTACAACCATAAGGAAAAAGAAAAGCACACTGAGATTCAAAGGAGCTGCAGAAGTAAAGGCAGAGGTATGAAGGCACACTCATGCACAGAGAGGGCTGGAAACTGAGTATGCATCTGCCTTTGTCAAGTGGGATATAGAAAAAAGCTCCTGACTGCTCTGAACTCCAGTTCTGACTGAATTTCTGGGGACCCAGACTCATACAGGGAGAAACTGGTCTAACTGGCAGCGGCAGAAATTGAGGGCACTTTCTCTCAGAGGTGCTTGCAATACTTACCATGGGACATTGAGACCTGGGGGGCCTCTTAGGTCAGGGCTGATGGGAAGCCATTGCTGTTTGCTCTGCCCTGAGACTCCACCCTACCCCAGCTGTGCACAGAGGCTTTTGCATAAGAATGACCTGGTGCTTTGAAAACTAAACTTACCTAACAAACTGCAGCTGAGTCAGTGAGACACAGAACATCCAAAAGAAGGCCCAAGGCCCCACAGCAACTTGAATTGGTTCACAGCTGGGCCTCATCTGGACACCTCTAAAACCCAAACAAAAAAGAGGAATCTGAATATCTCTCTGTAGCTCCTGCTGGGTGATCTCAGGCAGAGGCTAAATTAGCACCTCCTTGGAGATCCAACAGCCAGTGTACCAGGGGTCAAAGTAGGGCCATCCATATTACAACTCCTCAGATTCATAAGGGACACACTCAGGGGACAGACTCAGTGAGCAATAAAGCCCTACTGAAGCAATCTTGCCTCATAAGGGTATCAGCAGCACAGAAATTCTCCCATCATAGACACAGCTGATCCTCACAGCCAGTTGGCCTGGAAGTCAATTCCTCCTAGTGATACCAACAACAATCAAGACTTAACTACAACAAGACTGTGCACACAGCCCACAAAGGGGTGCACCAAGAGTGTCCACCTCAGCTAACTGGGGAGGCTGAGCCACTGGGCCCTATAGGACACCTAGCACAAAAATTCACTCTACCAACTCAGAGAAGTAGCCAAAATGCAGATACAAAGAAACAGACCACAAATGAAAGAAATGGATGAAAGTAAACAACTGGATATAGAGTTCAAAACCATGGTTATAAGACTTTTCAAGAATTTTCTAGAAAAGTTTGATAAATTTCGTAAGACCCTTAAGGATATGAAAAAGGAACAACTAGAAATTAAGCATACACTGATTGAAACTAAATATATATATATATATATATATATACACACACACACACACAGAGATCCAAGAGCAGACTAGAGCAGTGGTCGGCAAACTGCGGCTCTGTTGACTAATGAGTTTGCTGGCCACTACCTTAGAGAAAAACACTTAAAAACATTTTAATAATGTACCAATGTCTTTAACCTGAAGTCAAACTTCTGAGTAAGGGCAATGCCTTACACAGTGGTCAGCAAACTTATTAGTCAACAGAGATGCAAACCACAGCTCAAGAGCTGCATGTGGCTCGAGAGCCACAGTTTGCCAACAACTGGACTGAAGATCATAAGAATCAAGTCAAACATTTGAAATACAAAGAAGCGAAAAACACCAAACCAGAAAAGAATAGAGGGAAAAGATTCCAAAAATATGAAGATAGTGTAAGGTACCTCTGGGACAACTTCAAACATACCAGCTTCTGAAATATGCAGGTGCCAGAAGAAGAGAGAGAGCAAGATACTGAAAACCTATTTGAAGAAATAATGACAGAAATCTTCCCCCACCTGGTGAAAGAAATAGACTTACAAGTCCAGGTTTGCACAGACCCCCAAACTAAAGGAATCCAAAGAGGACCACACAAGACACATCATGATTAAAATGCCAAGAGCAAAAGACAAAGAAAGAATATTAAAAGAAGCAAGAGAAAAACAGTTAGTTACCTACAAGGGAGCATCCATACAACTGTCAGCTGATTTCTCAACAAAAAATATGCAGGCAACAAAGGAGTGGCAAGAAATATTTAAAGTGATGAATAGCAAGAACCTACAACCAAGATTACTTTACCCAGCAAAGTTATCATTTAGAATTGAAGGTCAGATAAAGAGCTTCACAGATAAGAAAAAGCTAAAGGAGTTGATCACCAAACCATTATTATAGGAAATGCTAAAAGGTATTCTTTAAGAAGAGGAAGAAGAAGAAAAAAATAAAGATAAAAATTATGAACAACAAATACATATCTACCAACAAGTGAATCTAAAAATCAAGTGAATAAATAATTTGATGAAAAGAATAAACGGGTGTATATGATAGAATCAGGGGGGTAGAAAGAGAGTGGACTGACAATTCTCAGGGGGAAAGGGAAGTGGAGTGTGCAGGAAGAGACTGGACAAAAATCGTATAAATATGGATGAAGACAGTGGTGGAGGGTAAGGGCAAAGGGTAGGGTGTGAACTGGGTGGAGCGGAGCTATGGAGGGAAAAAAGAAGAACAATTGTAATAATATGAACAATAAAGATTTATTGAAATGAAAAAAAGAAAATGTAAACATAAAAAAATCTTCAAGCAAACAAAAGCCCTGGTGCAGATGGCTTTACAGTGGAGTTCTACCAAAAATTCAAAGAACTAAAACCTATCCTCCTCAGACTATTTCAAAAAAATTCAAGAGGAAGGCACACTTACAAGCTCTTTCTATGAAGCCAGCAATACCCTAATTCCAAAACCAGATACAGACACCACAAAAAAAGAGATAACTATATGCCATTATTCTTGATGAGCATACTAGTAGATGCTATAATTCTTGCAAATCAGATCCAACATTACATTAGAAAGATCATTCACCATGACCAAATGGTATTTATTCTGGGGATGCAAGGATGTTCCAATACCTGTAAGTCAATAAATGTGATACATCACATAAACAAATCAAGAGACAAAAATAATATCAATCAATGCAGAAAAAGCAATTGGGAAAATTCAACGTCCTTTCTTGATAAAAACTGTCAGCAAAGTGGAAATAGAGGATCATACCTCAACATAATAAAAGCCTTATATGACACACCAACAGCCAACATCATACTAAATGGGCAAAAACTAAACTCATTTCCTCTAAGAATGGAAACAAGATAGGGATGAGCACTTTTACCACTCCTGTTCCATATAGTACAGGAAGTGCTAGCCATAACAATCAGACAAAGAAAAAGAAATAATTGGCATCCAAATTGGAAAAGAAAAAGCACAACTCTCCTTATTCACAGATGACATGATACTGTGCATAGAAAACCCCAAAGGCTCCATTAAAAAAATGTATTCTGCAATGTATCAGGATATAACATTAACACCCAGAAATCTATGGAGTTTTTATACACCAATAATGAACTCACAGAAAGTTAAACTAAAAAAAATCCCATTTATTATTGCACCAAAAAAATAAGATACCTAGGAATAAACTTAACTAAGGACATAAAAGACCTGTATTCAGAAAACTACAGATAATTGAAAAAAGAGATAGAAGAAGACATAAACAAATGGAAGAACATATCATGTTCATGGATTTGTCGAATCAACATTATTAAGTTATCCATACTACCCAAAGCAATCTATAGATGCAATGCAATCCCCATTAAAATACCAATGGCATATTTCAAAGATCTAAAACAAGGTACAAAAATTCCTCTGGAATAAAAAAGATCCTGAGTAGCCACAGGAATACTGAGAAAGAAGACCAAAGTTGGAGGGATCACAACACCAGATATCAAGCTATATTACCAAGTCATAGTTCTCAAAACTACCTGGAATTGGCACAAGAGCAGACATTTAGACCAATGGAACAGAACAGAGAACCCAGAAAATGACCCAAGCTATTATGCTCAATTAATATTTGGCAAAGGAGGCAAAAGTATACCATGGAGTCAAGACAGTCTCTTCAATAAATGGTGCTGAGAAATTTGTTCAGATACATGCAAAAAAATGAAACTCGATCATCAACTTGCACCATACACAAAAATAAACTTAAAATGGTAAGTGGACTTAAATATAAAATGGGAACCCATAAAAATCCCACAAGACTTCATAGGCAGCAAAATATCAGACATATGTCGTAGCAATATGTTAACTGACTCAGCTCCCAGAACAAAGGAGACTAAAGAGAAAATAAACAAATGGGACTACATAAAAATAAAAAGCTTCTGCACAGGAAATAAATAAATAAATAAATAAATAAATAAATAAAACAAACAAACAAAACAAAACAAGAAGGAAGCCCACTGTGTGGGAAAACATTTTTGCCAATGCTATTTCGGATAAGGGTTTAATATCCCAAGTTTACAGAGAAATCATACAATTAAACAAAAGGAAGGTAAACAATCCAATAAAAAAATGGGCAAAGGTCCTAAATAGACTCTTTTCAAAAGATGACATACAGAAGGCATATGAAAACATGTGCAGTCACTGATCACCCACAAGATTCAAATCAAAATAACAATGAGATGTCATCTCACACCTGTCAGAATAGCTATCAAGTGCTGGTGAAGATATGGAGAAAAAGAAACCCTCGTGCACTGCTGGTGAGAATCCAGAATGGTGCAGCCACTGTGGAAAACAGTATGGATTTTCCTCAAAAAGTTAAACATGGAACTCACATTTGACCCAGTAATCGCACTTCTAGGACTATATCCCAAGAAACCAGAAGCACCAATCAGAAAGGATATATGTACCTTTATTTTCATAGCATCAAAATTTATAATAGCTAAGATTTGGAAACAAGCTAAGTGCACATCAGCAGATGAGTGGATTAAAAAACTGTGGTACATCTATGCAATGGAATACTACATCACTATAAAAACGAAAGAACTTTTACCATTTTCAACAGCATGGTTGGAACGGGAAAACATTATGCTAACTCAAATAAGCCAGTTGGAGAAAGATAAATATTGCATGATTTCACTCATATGAAGGATATAATGATCACTATATGTTGATGAACAAAAATAGATCCAGAGACAAATGACAGTGGAGGAAGGGGGTTAGAGAGCAAACAAAGGACTTGTATGCATGCATATTAGCATAACCAAAGGACACAGACACTGGGGCTGTGGGGGCTTTCCCAGGTGGGAATGCCTGTGGGGGAGGCGATGAATTGGGGGAAAATGAGACATATAAAACTTTAGACAATAAAAAGAAAATAAATAATCCTGGAACATCAGAAAGAAAGAAATATAGAAAAAAATGAAAGTAAGGATTAATGTCTATATAAAAATATTTGAATAAAGCAATTAGAAAAACAACTATGCTATATACCTGAAACTAGTACAAAATAATGATGAATGTAAACTGTAATTAAAACATACATTTTAAAAAAGAAATATAATCAATCAATCATTAATGAAAGGAATTTAACTGCCATATGTTAAATACTTTATCAAGAATAGCAGAAGAGCTTTGCCAGTGTTGTTCAGTGATTGGATGTCAGCTCATGAATGGGGAGGTCACCAGTTCCATTTCAGGTCAGAGAACATGCCTGGATTGTGGGCTCTATCCTCGGGGGCGGAGTGGATGTGCAGTAGACAGCCAATTGCTATTTCTCTCTCATGAACATTTCTGGCCCTCTTCCTTCTCCTCTCTCTCTCTATCTTAATTAATTAGGTAATTAATTAATTAGAAAGTTTTTTTTAAAAAGTACAGCAAAATACGCATTTTTAGACAACCATACCCATCAAGTGAGATCAGATACTGGAACTTAAAACAAACATCAGCAATTGAAATAACTTAAATCACACATATAATACGTGTTTTCTGATAACAATGGCATCAAACTAGAAAGTCGTAAATGAAAGACACAAGATAATATCTAAACACTTAAATGTTAAATGACACATTTCTAAATAACCACAAATCAAAAATGTCTCAAAATAAATTTTAGAGGAAGAAAAAAATGGCTGTGGAACAGAAGGACACATTCTAAATCGTTTCCCAGGGCAGACAGAGGGAGCAGCTGAGGGTCACGCAGAGGGTGTTTGTTGGCGAGTTGGGGGACAGCTGGGCTCCGGGAGAAGGAGGGGGACTACTAGATTTGCCTCCTCTGAACAAGAGGCCACCAGTGTGGCTGGATTCTCTCATGGAGCCACTGGCTTGGAGGCGGACTGCACCATCTTGAAGGGGAAGGGTCTGAAAATACACAGTTGCAGTACCCACTGGATGGCTGAGACACCCAGAACCCCAGTTCCTAGTTGGCGCAGAAGGAGATTCGGAGGAGATCTGCACTCTCCAATGGAAAGGTCAGATTGTCTCTGGGGTTAGGGGGAACTGGCAAAGCAGGGAGATCTGCGCCTAAAAAAAGTCCATGGCTGTTGGAGCTGGTAAATGTGGAAGAGGGCCCTCAGAGCTGGTGGCAGAGGGGATTCCAAGAAAGCAACCCATTTTGACCTAACAGACAAGGGCAGCTCAAAAATTTAGGGAAGGTGCTGGCTGCTAACCCCAAGGGGGAAAGGGGATTTGCGCAGACATAAGAGCAGAACCTGAGTTTGCATACTTGCGTTTTTTCCACTCCTAATCCGAGTTTCTAAGTGCTAAACTAGGAACCTGGAAATTCCTGGTGGGGTATACCCTGGGAGAGTGCAGGGGAGTTCTGTTTTTCTGGACCCTGGGGATCAGAACAGGTGTTCACCATTAGAGAGGCAGCTCTGGGGCAGCCCATTCCCACAAATCAGTACTGAATACCACAGGAATAGTGAGATTTTAGTTCAGGCTAGAGAGGACCAATAGACCCAGAGGTCAATCGAGAAACACTGCCACCCAGGGGCTGAATCACAAATTCACTCTTGTGTAACACAAATGAAGAAATCAATTTTATTTCTACGACTATTTCACCTTTTTTTTTAAATGCATTTTATTTCCTCTTTTTTCTACTTTGGGATTACTGTTATACAGTCTATTTTCATCTGCACTTTAGTATCCTTTTACTCTACCTCAACTTCAACTTTATGTCACAATTATCTTGCTAACCTTTCCCTATTTAGTGTCTTGTTCCCCTTACATTTTTCCTGCTTTAGATTTTCCTTATTCTTTATTTTTACCCCCTGTTAAAATTTCACCCCACTTGTATATCTAATCTCCAAACACCTGCTCCAAGTCCATACACACCTCTCCCTTCTCTGACTTCACTATCCTAAATTGTTTTTCTCTCTGTCCTGTTGTTGTTGTTTACTTGACTATTGCTTATATCGATATTTTATGCATGTTTGTGAGATTGGTTTGCTTATTCTTTTCTTTTGGTTTTGTAGTTTTTTAGCATTGTTTTTTCTTTTGTTGTTGTTCTTTGCATTGTTTTGGAGGTTTTTTTGTTTGATAGATTTATGCTTCTATGTTCCCTCACCTCCCTGGATATTAGATGTTGTATATAGTTTGTACTAACCTCCAGGTACTTGTTGCTGGCTTTTGTTGGGATTAGTGACTGTCCTATAGGAGTTTTCAATCCAGAAGGGAATGGAATGAAATATACAAAGTCATGCAAAGGAAGGGTCTGAATCCTAGAATACTGTACCCAGCAAGGCTATCAATCAAAACTGAAGGGCAAATCAGGAGCTTCACAGACAAAAAAAGGACTAAGGGAATTCATTACCACCAAAACAGCAATGCAAGAAATGATAAAGGGTTTGCTATAAAAAGAAATAGGAAGCGAGGAAGGAACACAGGGGTAAAGAACAAAAATGGCGACAAATAAGTACCTATCAATAATAATTTTAAATGTAAATGGTTTAAAGGCTCCAATCAAAACACATAGGGTAACAGATTGGATAAGAAAACATGACCCATAAATATGCTGTCTACAAGAAACCCACCTTCTAAAAAAAGACGCACATGGACTGAGGTTGAAAGAATGGAAGAAGATTCTTCAGCCAAATGGAAATGGTAAAAAAGCCGGGGAAGCAATATGTATATCTGACAAATTAGATCTCAAAGTGAAGGACATAGCAAGAGATAAAGAAGGACACTACATAATACTAAAGGGAGCAATCCAACAAGAAGAAATAACTCTGGTAAACATACACGCACCAATACAGGAACACCCAAATACATACAAAAAAAAAAAACTCCTGAAGGATATCACCAGAGAGATTGATAGCAATACAATAATAATAGGAGAGTTTAATACCCAAATATTACCATTGGACAAATCCTCTAAACACAAAATCAGTAAAGAAATATCAATCCTCAATGACTCACTAGACTAGATGGAATTAATTGACATCTTCAGATCATTTCACCCCAAAGCCACAGAATATACATTCTTTTCAAGTGCCCATGGGTCATTCTCAAAGATAGACCATGTGTTGGGTCATAGGCAAAGTCTCTCCAAATTCAAGAAGGTATAAATCATATCAAGCATATTCTCAGATCACAGTGGAATAAAGCTGGAAATGAACTACAATAAAAACAATGCAAAGAAATCGAACACATGGAGACTAAAGAGCATGCTATTAAACAATGACTGGGTTACCAGACAGATCAAGGAAAAAATGGAAAACATCATGGCAACAAATGACGATGATAGCACAACAATCCAAAATTGATGGGACACAACAAAATCAGTTTTGAAAGGGAATTCCATAGCTCTACAATCCCACTGCAAAAAAAACAATGGCAATAAATTATCTAACCCAACTCTCTAAAGAGTTAGAAAGAGACCAAAAAAAAGCCCAGTATAAGCAGAAGGAAGGAAACAGTAAAGATCAGAGCAGAGATAGACGACATAGAGATGAAAGAAACAATACAAAAGATCAACAAAATCAAGAGGTGGTTCTTTGAAAGGATAAACAAGATTGATGAACCTCTAGCCATGCTCACCAAGAATCAAAGTGAGAGGACCCTAATAAATAAAATCAGAAATGAGAGAGGTGAAATAACAACAGACCCCATCAAAATGCAAAGGATAGTTAAAAAATACTATGAACAACTCTACTCCAACAAACTGAACAACCTGGAGGAAACTGGTATATTCCTAGAAAAATATAACCTCCCAAAACTCAATCAGGAAGAAGCTAAACAGCTCAGTAGACCAACAACTGTGGAAGTAATTGAAGCAGTCATCATAAAGCTTCCAGCAAACAAAAGCCCAGGGCCAGACCGCTTCACAGAAGAGTATTACCAAACATTCAAGGAAGAATAAAAATCTGTCTACCTCAGACTATTCCAGAAAATTCAAGAGGATGGAACACTTCCAAACTCCTTCTATGAAGCCAGCATCACCATAATAACAAAACCAGATAAAGACGATCCAATAAAAGATAATTACAGGCCAATATCCCTCATGAATATAAATGTCAAAATCCTCAATAAAATTCTAGCAAATTGGATCCAGCAGTACATCAGAAAGATCATAAACCATGACCAAGTAGGATTTATCCCAGGAATGCAAGGATGGTACAATATCCACAAATCAGTAAATGTGATACATCACATAAACAAATTGAGAGATAAAAATCACATAGTCATATCAATTGATGCAGAAAAAGCATTTGAAAAAATCCAACACACTTTCTTGATAAAAACTCTCAACAAGGTGGGAATAGAAGGATCATACCTCAACATAATAAAAGCCAGATATGATAAACTCACAGCAAACATCATACTCAATGGGAAAAAACTATAACCATTTCTCCTAAGAACAGGATCAAGACAGGTATGCCCACTCTCACCACTCCTGTTTGACATAGTACTGGAAGTATTAGTATTGCAATTAGACAAGAAGAAGAAATAAAAAGCATCAAAACTGGAAAAGAAGAAGTAAAGCAGATGACATGATACTGTACATAAAAAAAACTCCATAAAAATTAATAGACACAATAAATGAGTTCAGAGAGATAGCTGGATACAAAATTAATGCCAAGAAACCTAGGGCATTTCTATACACCCATAGGAAACCTACAGAAAGAGAGCCTAAAATAGCAATCCCATATACCATCAGACCAAAAAAAATTAAGATACTTAGGAATAAATGTAAGTAAGGAGGCAATATACCTAATCGGGGAAAACTACAGGACACTAAAAAAAGAGATAGAAAAGATGTAAACATGTTTAAGAACATACCATGTTCATGGATTGGGAGAAGCAACATCATTAAAATGTCCATACTACCCAATGCAATCTATAAATTTAATGCACTCCCTATTAAAATACCAACAGCATATTTCACAAACCTAGAAAGGACTATGCAAAAATTCATCTGGAATTTAAAAAGACCCATAATAGCCACATCAATCCTGAGAAATAAGCACAAAATCAGTGGGATATCAATAGCATATTTCAAGCTGTATTACCAAGCCATTGTTCTCAAAACAGCCTGGTACTTACAGAAGAACAGACATATAGATCAGTGGAATAGAATAGAGAATCCACATATCAACCCAAACCACTATGCTCAATTAATATTTGACAAAGGAAGCATGAACATAACATGGAGAGAAGACAGTGTCTTCAATAAATGGTGTTGGGAAAATTAGACAGATACATGCAAAAAATGAAACTAAAGCACCAACTTACAACATACACAAAAATAAACGCAAAATGGATACAGGACTTAAACATAAGATGCGAAACCATAAAAATACTAGAGGAATCCACAGAAAGAAAAATCTTAGACATATGCCAAAAGAACTTCTTCACTGATACTGCTCCTAGGGCAATGGAACCTAAAGAAAAAGTAAATAAATGGGACTACATCAAAATAAAAAGCTTTTGCACAGCAAAAGAACCCATTAACAAACAACAAGAAAACCCACTGTATAGAAGAATGTATTTGCAAATGTTATCAGTGATAAAAGTTTAGTCTCAAGCATCTACAGGCAACTCATTCAACTTAATAAAAGGAGGACAAAGGATCCAATAAAAAAAATGGGCAACAGACCTAAATAGAATCTTTTCTAAAGAAATCAAAAGGTAGGCCCAGAGACATATGAAAACTTGCTCAAAGTCACTAATTATCCGAGAGATGCAAATCAAAATTACAATGCGGTGCCATATCACACCTCTCAGAATGGCTTTCATCAACAAATGAATAAAGGACAAGTGCTGGTGAGGATGCAGAGAAAAAGGAACTCTCCTGCACTGCTGGTGGGATTGTAGAAGGGTGCAGCTACTGTGGAGAACAGTATGGAGTTTCCTCAAAAAACTTAAAATGGAGCTCCCATTTGACCTTGTGATAGCACTTCTGGAAATCTATCTCAAGAAACTAGAAATGCAAATTAGAAAAGATATATGCACCCTTATGTTCATAGCAGCACAATTTACCATAGCTAAGATTTGGAAACAACCTAAGTGCCCATCAGCAGATGAGTGGATTAAAAAACTATGGTAGATCTACGCAATAGAATACTGTGCTGCAGTAAAAAAGAAGGAGCCCCTACCATTTGCAACAACATGGATGGAGCTTCAAAGCATTATTCTAAGTGTAATTAGGCAGAGAAAGATAAGTATCACATTATCTCACTCTTTTGTGGAATATAATGAATGACACAGACTGATGACCAAGAATGGATCCAGAGACTGAGAAAAGTCCATTAGAATGTCAAACCCCAGAGTAAGTGGGGGGTAGCAGGAGTAAGGGGGAAAGTCAATATATTTAACATCTTGAACTAAGGTAAATAATTTGTGTTTTTACATCCATGACAAAGTTTATATAAAGTTATTTAAAAAGTAGCAGCTTGCTTGAGATTGAATTGACATTGCTTAGAGCTTGTCATCTCCTTTGGACACCAATCCTTAGGCTAGGCCCCCCTTAACCTCTTGTGACACCATAATGTTCTTACATGATATTATTCTACAATGTCATTATAATTTTTGATATTTGACAACAGCATATTTTAAATTATCCCAAATAAACTTACAAACTAATTCTTTGAATGTTTGGCAGCAATTTAAAAAAGGACAGGAAAGGAATTAATCCATTTCAGAAGGAATTAATGCACTGGGAAGGCACTTGGGCATTCTGTATTGGCCCCTCTTGCCCATTTCGCCAAGAGGGCCCCTCTTCTCTCAATCCAAGTGCACACAGCTGTTGCCTGAGCTTTCAGTTCAATATGTGGTTGAAGCCTCTGTGTGGCTGGCACCATGGATCTGTCTTTCTCCCAAAGGTGTGAGCTGGGCTCTCTCTGGAGAAGAAACCTGGGTCCCCCAAGATATGTGATCAGTACCGGGATCCCTCCAGCAGGGGAGGGGACCCCAAAGCAGGTGCTAGATGAGGAGGCCATGGGGGCATAGACTGCAAAGGAGACAGAACTGAACCTCACATCACCCTGTTTGGCCCTGGAGGATGGCTGGTTAGCCAGAAACGGGTACGATTGCTCAGGGAAGGAACAACCTAAGTCAGGCACAGTCGCAGAGGGGCCAACAGGAGAGAACTAAAAGGTCAACAGAGGTGGGGCACAGACCCTCATCCACAAACCTTGCAAGGGTCTGAACTCTCACCCCTTCTGGGGAGGTCTCCTGACCCCACAGCTGCTTCGCCTCCCACGCACAACTCAGACCGGGACCCAGGCTGCAGACAGAGACTTGGCAGCAATAGCTGCTCTATATCTAAATCCAATCTATTACCAGGAAAGCTCAGGACCTACTCAAGAATGCAAATAATCCTTTCCACTAATATTTACAGAGTAAACAAAGATTTCTTATTGAGTATTAAAATTGACAGTATAATTGTAATCAAGTTTTCAGATTAATTTAAATTGGCCATGTGAAATGAGTGAATACTCAAGAAAATTTAAGTGTACTGGACAAAAAGCTTTTCCTAAAACATTAACTAAAATATCTATTAGTAGTTCATCTCACTGTAAAGTTGCCTAACATCCAAGGAACATAAAGCAGTCATATTTGTGTGCAAAATTAAAATTTAATAGTACCAAGACTGCAATCATAAATCTCCAAAACCTCCCATTAATCAAAAAAGGGGGGGGAGAGTGGGGTAATATCATGTAAGGAAAAATATCCTGTAAGTAAAATACATCTAGAAAATTCTTACTCCTGTAAAGTAACTTCCATTTGTAAAGCCAAAAGCAGGACAACCATGAAAAAACACACATGGTGTCAAAATAAGTCAAAGGAAAATCATTTAGGCAAAAATAAAAAGAATCCCAAGTGTCTTTTGCAGAGAGGATCCCTTTGTTAACTTTTGGTCGAGAATGTGTTTGTGTGTTTTCAGAGAACAACTCCAAGACCATGTGGGTTCCTGTGACAGTGAGGAACTGACTGGTCTGTTCCAGTCATGAGGATGGTCCAAAGATGGGGGACATTGACGACACCCTGCCATGCTAGCAGTCGGTAGCTGTGCATGGCTTCAGGCGGCCCTGAATCAAACCAGAGAGGATGGAACTTGCATTGCCATGATGTGTCCACCATCTGGATACCATTGCTGACATGTACACATAAAGAACTATTTGACATTGAAACTGGGACTCAGAACAGTTAGACATTGAAACTGATACTCAAACATTTTTTTGTTCTTATACATTTATTTCTAGTATGCAGAGGAAAGATATTTTTGAAGAAAAGAAACAGAGGAGCGTGATTGATATAGAGGCAGAGAGGCATTGAACAGGCTGTCAAGCGACAGGGGTAAGGCTGGGGTGAATGGGAGGCAGATGCTGGGGGAGATCAACCAAAGGACTTGTATGCATGCATGCGAGCATAACCAATGAATGAAAGACACTGGGGCAGGGAGGGGGACAGGTGGCGACATGTGCTGGGGCGGAAGGGAGGCTGGGGGGAGGTTATTGGGGTGGAAAAGGAAAACTTATGTGCTACTATTAAATATAAGTTATACTGCAAAAATATCAATCAAAATACGTTTTAAAAATAAAATTTAAAATTACCAAGGCTGCAATCAGAAATCTCCAAAAGCTCCCATTAATCAAAAATGGGGGGGGGGATAGTGGGGTAATATCATGTAAGGAAACATATCCTGTAAGTAAAATGCATCTACAAAATTCTTACTCCAGAAAAGTAACTTCCATTTGTAATACCAACAGCAGGACACCCATGAAAAAACATACATGGTGTCAAAATCACTCAAAGGAAAATCATTTAGGTAAAAATAAAAAGAATCCCAAGTTTGATTTGTAGAGTGGATTCCTTTGTTAACTTTTGATCGAGAATGTGTTTGTGTGTTTTTAGAGAACAACTCCAGGACTATGTGGGTTCCTGTGACAGTGAGGAACTGATGGGTCTGTTTCAGTCATGAGGATGGTCCAGAGATGGGGGACCTGACAACACCTTTCCATGGTAGCAGTCAGCAGCTGTGTGTAGCTGCAGGCGGCCCAGGACCAAACCAGGGAGGATGGAACTTGCATTGCCACGATGTGTCCACCATCTGGATACCATTGCTGACATGTACACATAAAGAACTATTTGACATTGAAACTGGGACTCAGAACATTTGGACATTGAAACTGAGACTCAAACATTTTTTGTTCTTATACATTTATTTCTAGTATGCAGAGGCAAGATATTTTTCAAGAAAAGAAACAAGGGGGAGTGGTTGATATAGAAGCAGGGAGGCATTGAACACTATGTCAGGCTACAGGGGGAAGGCTGGTGAGGGTGGGGGGCGGATGCTGGGGGACATCAACCGAAGGACTTGTATGCATTCATATGAGCATAACCAATGAATAAAAGACACTGGGGTGGGGAGGTGGGCAGGTGGGGACATGTGCTGAGGGGTAAGGGAGGCTTGGGGGAGGAAAATGGTGGGGGGAAGAAAACATATGTATTACCATTAAACTTAAGTTATACTGCAAAAAAAATAATTTTTTTTAAAAAAAAGGTCAACAGAGGTGAGGCACAGTCCCTCACTCCCCTAACTTTGCAGGGCCCTGAGCTCTCACCTGTTCTGAGGGAGAACTCCTGCCCCTCGGCTTTTTCGCCTCCCACGCACAGCTCAGATCAAGACCAAGTTTACAAACAGAGACTTGGCCAGCAACAGCAGCCCTATATCTAAATTTAGTGTAGCACCAAGAATGCTCAGGGCCTACTCAAGAATGCAAATAATCTTTTCCACTAATATTTACAGGCTAAACTAAGATTATTATTTGAGTACTAAATTTGACAATAAAATAGTAATCAAGTTTGCATATTATTTTAAATTGGCTAAGTGAAATAAGTGAGTGCTCTAGAAAATTTAAGTGTACTGGACTAAAAGCTGTTGCTAACATATTAACTAAAATTTCTATTAATAGTTCATCTCACTGTAAAATTGCCTAACCTGCAAAGAACCTAAAGCAATCATATTTTTGTGCAAAAATTAAAATTTATAGTTACCAAGACAGCAATATAAAATTTCCAAAAGCCCCCATTAATAAGAAAGAGGGGTGATAGTGGGGTAATATGGTGTAAGGAAAAATATCGTGTAAATAAATTACTGATAGAAAATTCTTATTCCAGAAAAGTAATTTCCATTTGTAATGCCAACAGCAGGACACCCATGAAAAACACACATAATGTCAAAATAAGCCAAAGGAAAATCATTTGGTCAAAAATAAAAAGATTCTCAAGTTAAATTTACAGAAAAGGTTCCTTTATTAACTTTTGGTCGAGAATATGTTTGTATATTTTCAGAAAACAATTCCAAGACCATATGGATTCCTGCAACAAAGAGGAACTGACAGGTCTGCTACAACTGCAGAGATAGTACAAAGATGGAAGACGCTGACAACAACTTGCCATGCTAGCAGTCAGCAGCCGTGCGTAGGTGTAGGCTGCTCAGGACCAAACGATAGAGGGTGGAACCTGCATTGCCACCATTTGTCCACCATTCAGACACCATTACTGACATGTATACATAAGTAACTATTTGACATTCAAACTGGAACTCAGAACTGTTGGACATTGAAACTGATACTCAAACATTTTTTGTTCTTAATATGTTTATTTCTATTATGCAGATGCAAGATTTTTTTTAAAGAAAAGAAACAGTGGGAAAAAGATAGACACAGGGGCAAAGAAGCATTGAACAGTCTGTCAAACTACAGTGGGAAGGCAAGGAAAGGTGGGGGCGGGGGCTGTGGGAGATCTACTTGCCTGCCACCCCAGCAGTGTTGAGGGGACTGGATGCCATCATCTTGTGCATGTGGGCACCACCATCTTTGAGGATGGGGCAGTAAATTAGCATATTCCATCCTTATTGGGTGTGAATATTGCCATCTTTGTAATGGTATGAGGATAAATGAGCATATTCCCTCTTTATTGGATTAGATATTTTTTATTCTTCCTTTTTCTTCTTTTTCTTTTCTGTCAACTTTTTTCTTTCCACCATATAATTTTTTCACTCTTTTCCTTAATTCACTTTTTCTCTGGTGGTCACCTATATTGGCGTTATCAGTGTTCTGAGTACATACACATTTTAAAAAATATTTTAATCTTTATTGTTCAGTTTATTAATTACATTGTTCTCCCTTTTTTTCCCCTATAGTTCCCCACCACTAGGTACCCATCGCACACTCCGCCCTCACCTCCCCTGCACTGTCCTCTCCCATAGGTGCATGATTTTTGTCCAGTCTCTTGCTGCACCTCCCACACCCCTTTACTCCCCAAGAATTGTCAGTCCATTTCTCTCTATGCCCATGATTCTATTATATTCACCAGTTTATCCTGTTCATCAGATTTTTAATTCACTTGATTTTTATATTCATTTGTTGATAGATGTGCATTTGTTGTTCATAATTTATATTTTTACCTTTTTCTTCTTCCTCTTATTAAAGAATATCTTCCAGCATTTCATATAATATTGGTTTGGTGGTGATGAATTCTTTAGCTTTTTCTTATCTGCAAAGCACTTTATCTGACCTTCAATTCGGAATGATAGCTTTGCTGGGTAGAGTAATCTTGGTTGTAGATTCTTGCTATTTGGCAGTTTGAATATTTCATGCCACTCCTGTCTGGCCTGCACCGTTTCTGTTGAGAACTCCGCTGACAATAGTATGGGTATTGCCTTATAGGTAACTAACCGTTTTCTCTTGCTGCTTTTAATATTCTCTCTTTGTCTTTTGCTCTTGGCATTTTAATTATGATGTGCCTTGGTGTGGTCCTCTTAGGGTTCCTATATATTGGGGTTTGTTGCACTTCTTGGACTCCTAAGTCAATTTCTTTCACCAGGTATGGGAAGTTTTTGGTCATTATTTCTTCAAATAGGTTTTTATTGTCTTGCTCTCTCTCTTTTTCTGGCACCCCTATAATTTGGATGCTGATATGCTTGAGGTTGTCCCAGAGGCCCCTTACACTATTTTCAGTTTTTTGGATTGCTTTAGCTACTTGCTTTTCCAGCTGAGTGGATTTTACCTCTTTCTATTTCAAAACTTTAACTTGGTTCTTGTGGTCCTCTAGAGTACTTTTAGGTCTTTGTATAATATTTTTTTATTTCAGTCAGTGTATGCTTAATTTCTAGTTGGTCCTTTTTCATATCTTCGTAGGTCTTGTTCATTTCCTCATAGGTCTTGTTCATTTCCTCGTTGGTCTTGTTTATTTCTTTGTAGGTCTCTGCCTTTTCTAGGAGCCTCTTGAAAAGCCTTATAACCGTGGTTTTGAACTCTATGTCCAGTCGGGGTTTTTTTCCCTCCATTTCTTTCACATCTGATTTCTTTCCATGTCTCTGCATGGTGGCTGCTTTCCTGAGTTGGTCAATTAGTTTTGTGTGGTAGATGTCCTCTAAGGGACAGTAGCTCAGCCTCCCCAGTTACCTGAGGTGGATATGGGTTGCACAGTCTTGTTGAAGTTAAGCCTAGCTTATTGTTGCCAGCACTAGGAGAGTTTGACCTCCCAGCCAATTGGCTGGGAGGTTCAGCCGTGCTCAGGTTGGATGGGCAGAGTCTCCAAGCTTAGCAGGCAGCATCAGCTCTGCCCTATGCATCACCTGGGACTCTGTGCCGGGTTTCAATGGCTGCAAGCACCTCTGAGAAAGAGAGATGCCACCAAGCTGCACCCACTGACGAATGATTCAGCCTCTCCCCAAATGAGTCTGCACACCCAACTTCTCACCCAGGGTCATAAATTAATGCAGTCTGGTGGTTTCCCGAACGAGAGAGTAAGTCATGAGTTCTCTCTGCACGGTCACACAACTCTGCTGTTCCCAAGTTTACGCACACTCTGCACAAGCTCGCCTTCTCCACAAGCTTGCAGACCCTTGCAGCACCTGAGTTTCAGCGTGCCTCCACACTGTCCAGTTTTACCTCATATGATTGCGGGTTCCTTGGACTTTGCCCAGATCTGGGGAATCAGAGCAGTGGGACGTCTTTGTCTCCCCTATTCAAGAAACCTGGACAGGTTTGCCACCGCCCACCCTATCTGCTCCTCTCGCATGACTCCAAATCTCTGACACCATGCATATCTTCAATGCTGTCCTCCACCACTCCTCTGATTCTCAGTTTTCTGTCTTCACTTTTATTTGTGGAATTTTCACTCAGCCAGCTTTCTGGTGATTCTGGATGATGTTTGTTCTTTCGTTAAGTTGTAGTTTTGAAATTGCTGTGTATGGTAGCAAGATAGGTGTTTACCTATGCCACCATCTTGGTTCCTCCCCTACATTCACATTTTGTTCCCCATGTATCATGTCTTATTGAGGTCTATTTTGTGCTATTTGGTCAACGTGGCAGACAGTGAGCCACAAAACCAGGTAACCTGAGAGGAGACTCCATTCATGACTGGGACAATAACACTCAAACCAAACACACAAAGAGAACAAAAAATCCTAAGTAGAAGCCATCCCTAGATTCCCCAGCCCAGAAGACTGGAGAGATTGCACCACTAGGACCACAAAAAAATCTATTACATTAGGCAAACTAAAAAAAATCTGGGTGACAGAGTTGGTGCAGAAGTGGATTCCGAGGAACCCGGTGCTCTGCCATGGAAATGTAAGATTTCCCCTGGGGTTTTTTACCCAGGGAGATTCGCACCTGGGGGAAAAAAATAAAAGAGAAAAAGCCCGGGGTTGTTGGAGCTGGCAAACGTGGAAGAGGGCCCTCGGAGCTGGTGGCAGGGGGGATACATAGAAGGCAACCCATTTGGACCTGACAGAGAAGGCCAACCTAACAATTTTGGGATGAAGCGGGCTGGCAAACCCAAGGGAGGAAGAGGTTTGCGCAACATACGAGCGGGACGAGAGCAGAACGTGAGTTCTCGCTCTTGCGTTTGTCCTCTCCAAATTCAAATTTCTCTGCAGAACCAGGAACATGGGATCGCCTGGTGGGGGATAACCTGGGAGAACGCAGGGGCTAGCTGTTTTGCTGAGGCTGGGGATCAGAACAGGTGCTCACCATTAGAGAGGCAACTCTGGCTTAACCTATTTCCACAAATCAGCAGAGAATACAATAGTCATAGCGGGATTTTAGTTCAGGCGAGAGAGGACCAATAGATCCGGAGGTCAATACAGAAACACTGCCACCTAGGAGCTGAATCACAAATTGTCTCTTGTGTAACACAAATTAAGGAATCAATTTTATTTCTACTACTATTTAAACTTTTTTAAGTGCCATTTTATTTCATCTTTACTCTACTTAAGAGATTAGGGTTATACAGTCTTTTTTAATCTATCCTTTAGTATCTTTTTACTCTACCTCAACTTCACCCTTATGCCAGCACTCTCTTGCTAACCTTTCCCTAGTTAGTGTCTTATTCCCCTTACACTTTTTCCCTATTCTCTCTTTTTATCGCATGTTAAAATTTCACCCCTCTTATATTCAATCTCCAACCACCGGTTCCAAGTCGCTACACATCTATTGCTTCTCTGAGTTCACTATCCAAAATTGTTTTTCTATCGGTCCTGCTGATGTTGTTTACCTGACTGTTGTTTATATAGAAATTTTATGCATGTTTGTGAGATTGGTTTGGTTATTCTTTTCTTTTAATTTGTTTTGTATGTGTGTGGGGGGGGTTGACATTGTTTTTTGTTTTGGTGTTGTTTACATTGTTTTTTTTTATATAGATTTAAGCCTCTGTGTTCCCTAATCTCCCTTGATATTAGTTGTTGTATGTAGTTTGTATCAATCTCCAGATACTTGATGCTGGCTTTTGCTGGGATTAGTGGTAGTCCTTTGGGACTTTCCAAACCATATTTATAGTTTATTCCCTTTTACTATCTTTTTACTCCTTCCCAATTTTATTTTGGCGTTCGCTTTTTTCTTTCTTTCTTTCATTCTTTCTTTCTTTTTTCTTTTTTTTCTTTTTTTTGTGGGAGTGACTGTTTTCTCTTACTCTCTTTTTTCTCACCTATCACCTAATTTACCTTTCTCTGGCAATCACCTTTAATTTGGAGTTAACAATACTGTGAATACATTCTTCTTCAGGGCCTGGTGTGCTGCACCTGGTTGTGTTGTAGTTTGAGCCTTTAAATCAACACAGGACAGTGAGAAGTAAAAAACAAGAAACACAGAGAAGAGAGACCATGGGGAGACAAAGAAACAGCCCAGCAATGAAAGAAAAACAAGCCTCACCAAAAAAGCAGGTAAGCGAAATGGAAGCAAGCAACCTGTCAGAGAGTTCAGAGAAATGGTCATAGGGTGGCTGAAGAGAATAGAAGTCAATATGAGTAAGAACCAGGAGGAATTAAAGAGGAATCAAGAGGAAATGAAGAAGGGCCATGAAGAAATTAAGAAGAACTATGAAAAAATGAAGAAGACACAAGAGGAAATGAAGAAGACCCATGAAAAAATGAGGAAGACCCAAGAAGAAATTAAAAGTGACATTGCTGAGGTAAAGAACTCCATAGAAAGTATCAGGAGTAGACTAGATGACGCAGAGGACCGCACAAGTGAGCTGGAAGACAAGGTAGGAAAAAACACACAAGTAGAGAAGCTTCTCGAAAAAATAAAATAAAAGGCAGGAGGAGAGCCTAAGGGAACTTTGGGAAAACATGAAAAAGGACAACATCCGCTTAATAGGGCTTCCAGAGGGACAGAAAACTGAGCAAGGAATAGAAAACCTGTTGGAAGAAATAATGATAGAAAACTTCCCTGATATAGGAAAGAAAAAACCCACACAAATCCAAGAAGCTCACAAAGTTTCAAGCAAATTAAACCCCAAAAGACCTACACTAAGGCATGTTATAATTAAATTGGCAAACATCAACGACAAAGTGAGAATTTTAAAAGCTGCCAGAGAGAGACAGAAAGTTACCTACAAAGGAACCCCCATCAGATTAGCAAATGATTTGTCAGCAGAAACTTATCAGGCCAGAAGGGATTGGAATGAAATATACAAAGTCATGCAAAGAAAGGGTCTGAATCCTAGAATATTGTACCCGGTGGCTAACGATCAAAATTGAAGGTCAAATCAGGAGCTTCACAGACAAAAAAGGTCTAAGGGAATACATTGCCACCAAAACAGCAATGCAAGAAATGCTAAAGGGTCTTCTGTAAAAAGCAATAGGAACCCAAAAAAGAACAGAGGGGCAAAGAACAAAAATGGCTACAAGTAACTACGTATCAATAATAACTTTAAATGTAAATGGTTTAAATGCTCCAATCAAAAGACATAGGGTAATAGACTGCATAAGAAAACATGACCCATATATCTGCTGTCTACAAGAAACCCACACCAAAAAAAAAAAAAAGACGCACACAGACTGAGGGTGAAAGGATGGAAAAAGGTTCTTCAGGCTAATGGAAATGGAAAAAAAGCTGGGGTAGCAATACTTATATCCAACAAATTAGATCTCAAAGTGAAGGACGTAACAAGAGACAAAGAAGGACACTACATAATAGTAAAGGGAGCAATCCAACAAGAAGAAATAACTCTGGTAAACATATACACACCCAATACAGGAGCACGCAAATACATACAAAAACTCCTGGAGGATATCAATGGAGAGATAGACAGCAATACAATCATAGCAGGATATTTTAATACCCCACTATCACGATTGGACAAATCCTCTAAACAAAAAATCAGTAAAGAAACATCAATCCTCAATGACTCACTAAACCAGATGGAATTAATTGACATCGTCAGATCATTTCACCCCAAAGCCACAGAATATACATTCTTTTCAAGTGCCCATGGGTCATTCTCAAAGATATACCATGTGTTGGGTCATAGGCAAAGTCTCTCCAAATTCAAGAAGACAGAAATCATATCAAGCATATTCTCATATCACAGTGGCATAAAGCTGGAAATCAACTACAATAGAAATAATCCAAAGAAATCAAACACATGGAGACTAAACAGCATTCTATTAGACTATGACTGGGTTACTAGAGAGATCAAGGAAGAGATAGAAAACATCATGGAAACAAATGACAACTACAGCACAACAATCCAAAATCTATAGGACACAGTGAAAGCAGTTCTGAGAGGGAAGTTCATAGCTCTACAATCCTACCGCAAGAAACAAGAAACAGAGGCAATAAATTATCTAACCCAACAACTCAAAGAGTTAGAAAGAAAGCAACAAGAAAAACCCAGTGTAAGCAGAAAGAAGGAAATAGTAAAGATCAGAGCAGAAATAAATGACATAGAGATGAAGAAACAATACAGAAGATCAACAAAACAAAGAGCTGGTTCTTTGAAAGGATAAAGCAGATTGATGATCCGCTAGCCAGACTCACCAAGAAGCAAAGAGAGAGGACCCTAATAAATAAAATCAGAAATGAAAGAGGCGAAAAAACAACAGACCCCTTTGAAATACAAAGGATTGTTGAAAAATACTATAACAACTCTACTCCCACAAACTGGACAAACTGGAGGAAATGGATATATTTCTAGAAAAATATAACCTCCCAAAACTCAATCAGGAAGAATCTAAACAACTCAATAGACCAATAACTGTGGAAGAAATTGAAGCAGTCATCATAAACTTCCAGCAAACAAAAGCCCAGGGCGAGACGGCTTCACAGGGGTGTTTTATCAAAAATGCAAGGAAAAACTAAAACCTATACTCCTCAGACTATTCCAGAATATTCAAGAGGATGGAACACTTCCAAATTCCTTTTATGAAGCTCGCATCACCCTAATACCCAAACCAGATGAAGAAGAAACAATGAAAGATAATTAAAGGACAATATCCCTCATGAATATAGATGCTAAAATCCTCAATAAAATTCTAGCAAATCGGATCCAGCAGTACATCAGAAAGATCATACACCATGACCAAGTAGGATTTATTCCAGGAATGCAAGGATGGTACAATATCCGCAAATCACTAAGTGTGATACATCACATAAACAAATTGAGAGATAAAAATCACATAGTCATATCAATTGATGCAGAAAAAACATTTGATAAAATCCAACACTCTTTCTTGATAAAAACTCTCAACAAGGTAGGAATGGAAGGACCATACCTCAACATAATAAAAGCCATATATGATAACCCCACAGCAAACATCATACTCAATGGGCAAAAACTATAACCATTTCCCCTAATAACAGGAACAAGACAGGTTTTCCCACTCTCACAACTCCTGTTCAACATAGTACTGGAATTATTTGCCATTGCAATTAGAGAAGAAGAAATAAAAGGCATCCAAATTGGAAAAGAAGAAGTGAAGTTATCCTTATTTGCAGATGACATGATATTGTACATAAAAAACCTGAAAGACTCCACCAAAAACTAATAGACTTGATAAATGAGTTCAGCAACGTAGCAGGCTCCAAAATTAATGCCAACAAATCGATGGCATTTCTATACACTAATAGTGGACTTACAGAAAGAGAGACTGAAAAAGCAATTCCATTTACCATAACACCAAAAAAATTAAGATACCTAGGAATAAACTTCACTAAGGAGGTAAAAGACCTATTGGCAGAAAACTACAGGACACTAAAAAAAGAGCTAGAAGAAGATGTAAACAGATGGAAGAACGTACCATGTTCATGGATTGGGAGAATCAACATAATTTAAATGTCCATACTACCGTAAGCTATCTAAAAATTTATTGCACTCCCCATTAAAATATCAATGGCATATTTCACAGACCTAGAAAAAACTCTCCAAAAATTCATCTGGAGTAAAAAAAGGCCCCGAATAGCTACAGCAATCCTGAGAAAGAAGCACAAAGTCGGTAGGATTTCCATACCAGATTTCAAGCTGTATTACAAAGCTACTGTTCTCAGAACAACATGGTACTGGCACAAGAACAGACATATAGATCAATGGAATACAATAGAGAATGCAGATATCAACCCAAACCACTATGCTCAATTAATATTTGACAAAGGAAGCGTGAACATAAAATGGAGTCAAGACAGTCTCTTCAATAAATGGTGTTGGGAAAATTGGATAGATACATGCAAAAAAATGAAACTAGACCACCAACTTACACCATACACATAAATAAACTCAAAATGGATACAGGACTTAAACGTAAGACAGGAAACCATAAAAATATTAGAGGAATCTACAGGAAGAAAAATCTCAGATATATGCTAAAAGAACTTCTTCGATGATACTGCTCCTAGGGCAATAGAAGCTAAAGACAAAATAAACAAATTGTTCTACATCAAAATAAAAAGGTTTTGCACAGATAAAGAAAACATCAACAAAACAACAAGAAAACCCACTGTATGGGAGAACATATTTGCAAATCTTATCAGTGATAAAGGTTTAGTCTCAAGCATCTGCAGGCAACTCACACAACTCAATAAAAGGAGGACAAATGATCCAATAAAAAATGGGAAACAGACCTAAATAGAATCTTTTCTAAAGAAGACAAAAGGAAGGCCCAGAGACATATGAAAACTTGCTCAAAGTCACTAATTCTCAGAGAGATGTAAATCAAAACGACTTTGTGGTACCATCTCACACCTGTCAGAATGGCTTACATCAACAAATCAACAAACGACAAGTGCTGGAGAGGATGCGGAGAAAAAGGAACTCTCCTGCACTGCTGGTGGGATTGTAGACTAGTGCAGCCACTGTGGAGAACATTATGGAGTTTTCTCAAAAAACTGAAAATGGAGCTCCCATTCGACCCAGTGATCCCACTTCTAGAAATATATACCCCAGAAACTAGAAATGCTAATTAGAAAGGATATATGTACCCCTATGTTCATAGCAGCACAATTTACCATTGCTAAGATTTGGAAACAGCCTAAGAGCCCATCAGCAGATGAGTGGATTAAAAAACTATGGTACATTTACTTGTGTAAGGGGGAAAGACAATATATTTGAACTCTTGAACTAAGTTAAGTAATTTGTGTTTTTACATCCCTGACAAAGTTTATATAAAGATGTTTTAAAAATTGGCAGCTAGTTTGAGATTGAATTGACATGGCCTAGAGCTTGTCATCTCCTATGGACACCAGTCCTTATGCTAGGCCCTCCTTACCCTCCCGTGACACCATAATACCCTTACATGATATTACTCTACAATGTCATTATAATATTTGACATTTGACAACAGCATATTATACAATTATCCCAAATAAACTTACAAACTAATTCTTTGAATGTTGGGCAGCAATTTAAAAAAGGATAGGAAAGGAATTAATCCCTTTCAGAAGAAATTTAGGCATGGGAAGGCACCCGAGCATTCTATATTGGCCACTCTTGCCCTTTTGCCAAGAGGCACTCTCTTCTTACTACCCAAATACACACAGCTGATGCCTGAGCTTTCAGTTCAAGTTGTGGCTGTAGCCTCTGGGAAGCTGGCATCATGGATCTCTCTGTCGACCAATGGTGTGAGCTGGGCCCTCTCTGGAGAAGAAACCTAGTTCCCCTGAGATATATGATCAGTACTGGGACCCTGCCAGCAGGCGAGGGGACCCCAAGGCAGGTGCTAGACATTGTGGCCATGGGGGCATAGACTACAAAGGAGACAGAACTGAACCTCACATCCCTCTGTTTGGCCCCGGAGGATGGCTGGTTAGCCAGAGACGGGTAAGATTCCTCAGGGAAGGAACAACTTAAGACAGAGACAGTCACAGAGGGGCCAACAGGAGAGAACTAAAAGGTCAACAGACTTGGGGCACAGACCCTCATCCACAAACCTTGCAGGGGCTTGAATGCTCACCCTTCCTGAAGGAGGTCTCCTACCCACATGGCAGCTTCACCTCCCACACGCAACTCAGACTGGGACCCAGGTGACAGACAGAAACTCGGCCAGCAATAGCTGCTCTATATCTAAATGCAGTATATTACCAGGAATGCTCAGGACCTACTAAAAATGCACATATTCCTTTCCACTAGTATTTACAGAGTAAACTAAGATTTCTGTTTGAGTATTAAAATTGACAGTAAAATAGTAATCAAGTTTCCAGATTAATTTAAATTGGCCAAGTGAAATAAGTGAATACTCAAGAAAATTTAAGTGTACTGGACAAAAAGCTGTTCCTAAAACATTAACTAAAATAACTACTATTAATTCATCTCACTGTAAAATTGCCTAACATCTAAAGAACCTAAAGCAGTCATATTTGTGTGCAAAAATTAAAATTGAAAATTACCAAGACTTCAAGATAAAATTTCCAAAAGCCCCCATTAATCAAAAAAGGGGGGCAGTGGGGTAATATCATGTAAGGAAACATATCCTGTAAGTAAAATACATCTAGAAAATTCTTACTCTAGAAAAGTAATCTGCATTTGTAAAGCCAAAAGCAGGACACTCATGAAAAAACACACATGGTATCAAAATAAGCCAAAGGAAAATAATTTAGGCAAAAATAAAAAGAATCCCAAGTCTATTTTGCAGAGAGTATTCCTTTGTTAGCTTTTGGTCAAGAATGTGTTTGTGTGTTTGCAGAGAACAACTCCAAGACCATGTGGGTTCCTGCAACAGTGAGGAACTGACGGGTCTGTTCCAGCCACGAGGGTGGTCCAGAGATGGGGGACGCTGACGACACCTTGCCATGATAGCAGTCGAAACCTGTGCATGGCTGCAGGCGGCTCAGGACCAAACCAGATAGGATAGAACTTGCATTGTCATGATGTGTCCACCATCTGGATACCATTGCTGGCATGTACACATTAAGAACTATTTGACATTGAAACTGGGACTCAGAACAGTTGGACATTGAAACTGACACTCAAATATTTTTTGTTCCTATACGTTTGTTTCTAGTATGCAGAGGCAAGATATTTTTTGAAGAAAAGAAACGTAGGAGCGTGATTGATATAGAGGCAGGGTGGCCTTGAACAGGCTGTCAAGCTACAAGGGGAAGGCTGGGGTGGATGGGAGGCGGAGGCTGGGGGAGATCAACCGAAGGACTTGTATGCATGCATATGAGCATAACCAATGAATGAAAGACACCGGGGTGGGTGGGGGGCAGGTGGGGACATGTGCTTGGGGTAAGGGAGGCTGGGGGATGATATGGGGGGAAGGAAAACATATGTACTACTATTAAATATAAGTTATATTGTAAATATAATGAGAAGAAAAAAAAAAACCTGGGGACCGAGGAGCTCAAAAGACCACATTCTTGGCTACAGATTTTTCCTATATAATAAAAGAGTAATATGTAAATTGAAAAAAAAATCTGGGTGACATAGAAGTTTGATCTGATACATAGAAACAATCACAATGGAACAGTAAAAATGGGGACATGATGAAACAACCTACATTCAAAGAAAAGGAAGAATCACCAGAAAATGAAATAAATAAAATAGGGGCAAGCAGTTTGTCAGAGAAAGAATTCGAAGCAATGGTTATAAGTACACTGAAAAGGATGGAAGAAAAATTCAACAACATGTAAGAATAAAGAGAAATTGAGGAAGAATAAATAGAAAAAGAACAATGACATAGCCACAATTAAGGACAAAGTGGAAAGCTTCAACAGTGGACTAGAAGAAGCTGAGGACCACATCAATGAGTTAGAAGATGAGGTAAAAAAAAAAAAAAGCAAACACAGCAGCAACTGGAAAGAAAACTTAAAAAACAGGAGGAGAGTCTAAGAGAGCTTTGTGACAACAAAAAACAAAAGAACTTCTGCATAACATGTGTGCCAGAAGAAGATGATACTGAGCAAGGAATAGAAAATCTGTTTGAAGAAATAATGACAGAGAAAATTTGCACGATGTTGGGAAGAAAAATGCCAAATAATTCCAAGAATAACAGAGTTTTAAACAAGATGAACCCCAAAAGACTGACACCAAGACACATTATCAATAAATTGGCAAACATCAATGACCAAGTAGGAACCCTAAAGACTGCCAGATAGAGACAGAAAGTTTCCTGCAATGGCTCTTCCAAAAGAATATCAACTAATTTTCAGCAGAAACACATCATGCCAGACTGTACTGAAATGAAATATACAAAGTGATGCAAAGCAAGGGACTGAATTCAATAATACTATACCCATCAATGCTATCTTTCAAAATTGAAGAGGAGATAAGGAGGTTCACAGACAAAAGGGGCTAAGAGGGTTTATTATCATCAAACCAGCAATGCAATAAATGCTAAAGGAACTGCTGTAAAAAGAAAAAAATAGGAAGGGAAGAAGGAATACAGGCATAAAGAATATAAATGGAAACAAACATGTACCTATCAATAATAACCATAAACATAAATAAATTAAATCCTGCAAACAACAGACATAGGATAGCTGAATGGATAATAAAACATTACCAATATATTTGCTGTCTCAGAGCCTACCTCAGAACAAAGGACTCACACATACTGATAGTGAAGAGATGTGAAAAAAAAATGAGGCAAATGGAAATGAGAAAAAACCTGGGGTAGCAATACTTATATCTGACAGATTATAACTCAAAGTAAAGGCCATGACAAGGGATATGGAGGGCCACTTCAGAATACTAAAGGGGGAAATTCAACCAGAGTATATAACTCAGGTAAACATACATGCCCCCCTATACAGGAACAGCCAAATACATTTAAAAATACTTCTAGAAAATATCAAGGGAGAGATTTACAGCAACATAATCATACTAGGGTACTGTAATACCCCAATAACACCACTTGGTAAGTCATCTAAACAAAAAAAAATCATCAAAGAAACAGCAATCCTAAATGACTCACTAGATCAGATGAATTTAATTGACATCTTCAGAACATTTCACCCCCAAAACTACAGATAATACATTCTTCTCAAGTGCACACAGGAAATTTTCAAAAATAGACCACATATTAGGACACAGGCAAAACCTCTTCAAATTAAAAAAGATAGAAATAACATCAAGCATCTTCTCAGACCACAATGGTATAAAGTTAGAAATCAACTACAATAAAAACAATCTAAAAAAATCAAACACTTGGAGGCTAAATAGCATGCTAATAAACAATGATTGGATTATCAAAGAGATCAGAGAAGGAATAAAAAGCATCCAGGAAACAATTGACAATGAAAACACATCAATCAAAACTCTGTGGGACACAGTGAAAGCAGCCCCGAGAGGGAAGTTAATAGATCCACAGGCCTACCTCCAAAAAAAAAAAAAAAGGCAATAAGTCATATAACTCTACAACTTAAAGAATTAGAAACAGAGCAACAAGAAAAACCCAGAGTGAGAAGAAGGAAGGAGATAATAAAGATCAGAGCAGAAATAAATGCTATAGAGAAAAAAATATATAAAAGATCAATGAAACCAAGAGCTAGTTCTTCGAAAAAATAAATAAGATAGATGAACTTCTAGCCAGGCTCACCAAGAAACAAAGAGAGAGGATCCAAAGAAACAAAATCAGAAATGAAAGAGGTGAACAAACAAGCAACTCCAGAAATATACAAAGGATTGCAAAAAACAAAAATACTATGAACTACTCTATTCCAACAAACTGAACAACCTAGATGGAAAGGACATATTCCTAGAAAAATATAAGCTTCCAAAAATCAATCAGAAAGAATACAATGACCTGAATAGGCCAATAACTACTTATGAAATTGAAAGAATAATCAATAGACTTTCAGAAGACAAAAACTGTGAACCAGATGGCTTCACAGGGGAGTTTTATCAAACATTCAAAGGAGAACTAAAACCTAATCTTCTCAGACTATTCCAAAAAATTCAAGAGGAAGGAACACTTACAAACTCTTTCTAAGCCAGTATTACCCTAATTCCAATATCAGGTAGTTACAAAGAAAGAAAACTACAGGCCAGTATCCCTGATGAACATAGATGCTAAAATATTCATCAAAATTCTAGCAAATCAGTTCCAGCATTACATTAGAAAGATCATACACCATGACCAAGTTTGATTTATTCCAGAGATGCAAGCCATATACAATATGCACAAATCATTAAACATGATAATCACATAAACAAATTGAGAGACAAAAATCATATAATCAAATCAATTAATGCTGAAAAATAATTTGACAAAATCCAATACACTTTTTTGTTATAAATTGTAAGCAAAGTGAGAATAGAGCCTTATATGACAAACCTACAGACAATGTCATACTCAATGGGAAAAACTAAAGCTATCTTCACTAAGAACAGGAACAAGGCAGGGATGCTCACATTCACCTCTCCTGTTCGACATAGTACTGGAAGCCCCAGCCATACCTATCAGACAAGAAGAATAAATAAGTCATTCAAATTGGAAAATAAAAAGTAAAACTATCATTATTCGCAGATGACATGATATTGTACATAGAAAACCCTAAAGACTCCCATAAGATAACTCTTAGAATTAATAAGTGAGTTCAGCAATGTAGCAGGATATAAAATTAACACCTAGAAATCAATGGCTTTTTTATACACCAATAATGAACTCACAGAAAGAGAAACTAAAAAAAATAATCTCACTTACCATTGCACAAAAAAAAATTAAGATACCTAGGAATAAACTTAACCAAGGAGGTAAAGGACCTGTACCCAGAAAATTACAGGAAACTGAAAAAAGGGATTGAGGAAGACACAAACAAATGGAAGAATATACTGTGTTCATGGATTGGAAGACTCAACATCATTGAAATTTCCATACTACCCTAAGCAATCTATAGATTTATTGCACTCCCCATTAAAACACCAAGCACATATTTCAAAGACCCAAATGAAACTCCCCAAAAATTCATCTGGAATTTTAAAAAAGACCCCAATTAGCTGCAGCAATCTTGAGAAAGAAGATAAAAGTTTGAGGGATCACAATACCAGATATCAAGCTATACTACAAAGCCACTGTCCTAAAAACTACCTGGTACTGGCACAAGAACAGATATATAGACCAATGGAACAAAACAGAGAACCCAAAGACTGACTTGAGCCATTATTTGCAATTAACATTTGACAAAGGAAGCATGAGCATACATTGGAGTCAAGACAGTATCTTCAATAAATGGTGTTGGAAAAATTGGACAGATACATGCAAAAAAATGAAAGTAAGCCACCAACTTACATTATACACAATAATAAAGTCAAAATGAATAAAGGACTTAAATGTAAGACTGGAAACCATAAAAATACTAGAAGTATACATAGGCAGCAAAATAGTAGGCATTTGTCATAGCAATATCTTTACTGATACAGCTCTTAGGGCAATGTATATTAAGGAGAAGATAATTCAATGGGACTACATCAAAATAAGAAGCTTCTGCACAGCAAAAGTAATCATCAACAAAAACAACAAGGAACCCCACTGCATGGGAGAACATATTTGCCAATGTTATCTCCGATAAGGGTTTTGTCTCCAAAATGTATAAGGAACTTATACAACTTAACAAAAGAAAGATAAACAACCCAATCAAAAAATGGGCAAAGGACTTAAATAAACACTATTAAAAAGAGGACATTAGGAAGGCCAAGAGACATATGAAAACATGCTCAAATCGTATGAAAACATGATCCAAATCATCTGAGAGATGCAAATTAAAACAACAATGAGGTATCTTCTCACACCTGCCAGAGTGTCTATCATTGACAAATCAGTGAACAATTAATGCTGGCTAGGGTGTAGAGAAAAAGGAACCCTCTTGCACTGCTGTTGGGAATGCATACTGGTGCAGCCACTGTGGAAAGAAGTATGGCATTTTCTCAAAAAATTAAAAATGGAACTCTCATTTGACCCAGTAATCTCACTTCTAAGAATATATCAGAAGCAAACAGAAACAACAGACGGAAAGGATATATGCAGCCCTATGTTCATAGCAGCAAAACTTATAATAGCTAAGATTTGGAAATAGCCTAAGAGCCCATCAGCAGATCAGTGGATTAGAAAACTGTGGTACATCTACACAATGTCATACTACACTGCTGTAAAAATGAAGGAATTCTTACCATTCGTAACAGCATTAATGTAACTAGAGAGCATTATGCTCAACAAAATAAGCCAGTCAGCAAAAGATAAATATCTCATGATCTTACTCATTTGTGGAATATAATGAACAACATTAACTGCTGAACAAAAATAGGACCAAAGTCATGGAAACATAGAACAAACTGTATAATCTATGAGGAAAGATGGAGGGTGAGAGGGTAAGAGATAAACCAAAGGACTTGTATGCATGCATGTGAGCATAACCTATGTACACAGACAGGGGACAAGAGGTCAGGGCATGTGCCAGTAGTTGGGGGTGGCCAGGGAGAGGTCAAAGGGGAAAAAGAAGACTTATGTAATACTTTAAACAATAAAAAAAATAATTTTTTTAAAGCAAGGCAGATTCTTTTTTTTATCTTTATTGTTCAGTTTATTAATTACATTGTTTCCCCTTTTTATCCCCCTATAGCTCCCCTCCACCCTGTACCTATCCCACCCTCCACCCTTCCCTCCCCCTCCCCACTGTCCTCTCCCATTGTTGCAAGATTTTTGTCCAGTCTCTTGCTGTACTTCCAACAACACATTTCTCCCCAAGAATTGTCAGTCCATTCCCTCTCTATGTCCATGTCTCTGTTATATTCACCAGTCTATCCTGTTCAACAGCCTATCAATTCACTTGATTTTTATGTTCATTTGTTGATAGATGTGTATTTGTTGTTCATAATTTTCATCTTTACCTTTTTCTTCTTCCTCTTCTTAAAGAATATCTTTCAGCATTTCATATAATGTTGGTTTGGTGGTGATAAACTCCTTTAGCTTTTTGTTATCTGCGAAGCACTTCATCTGACCTTCAATTCTGAATATCTTTGCTGGATAGAGTAATCTTGGTTGTAGATTCTTGCTGTTCATCACTTTGAATATTTCTTGCCACTCCCATCTGGCCTGCATCGTTTCTGTTGAGAAATCCGCTGACAGTCGTATGGGTGCTCCCTTATAGGTAACCAACTGTTTCTCTCTTGCTGTTTTTAATATTCTCTCTTTGTGTTTTGCTCTTGGCATTTTAATTATGATGTGCCTCAGTGTGGTCCTCTTAGGGTTCCTATATATTGGGGTTCGATGCACTTCTTGGACTCCTAAGTCAATTTCTTTCACCAGGTGTGGGAAGTTTTCAGTCACTATTTCTTCAAATAGGTTTTCATTGTCTTGGCCTCTCACTTTTTCTGGAACCCCTATAATTCGGATGTTGGTATGCTTGAGGTTGTCCCAGAGGCCCCTTACACTATCTTCAATTTTTTGGATTCTTTTGGTTTCTTGCTTTTTCAGCTGAGTTGATTTTACCTCTTTGTATTTCAAATCTTTAACTTGGTTCTTGGGGTTCTCCAGGGCACTTTTAGGTCTTTGTATAATATTTTTTTGTTTCAGTCAGTGTATGCTTAATTTCTGGTTGGTCCTTTTTCATATCCTTGAGAGTCTGCTTTATATCCTTGAGGGTTTCTTTCATTTCCTTGTAGGACTCATTCATTTCCACATTGGTCTTGATCATTTCCATGTTGGTCTTGATAATTTCCTTGCAGGTTTCATTCATATCCTTGAGCGTGTTGTTCATTTTCTTGTAGGACTCATTCATTTCCTTTGTGGTCTTGCTTATTTCCTTATAGGCCTCGATCTTTTGTTGGAGCCTCTTAAAAAACCCTATAACCGTGGTTCTGAATTCCATGTCCAGTCGTTTTTTTTCCCTCCATTTCTTTCACATCTGATTTCTTTCCATGTTGCTGCATGGTGGCTGCTTCCCTGAGTTGGTCAATTAGCTTTGTGTGGTAGACTTCCTACTAGGGATAGTGGCTCAGCCTCCCCGGTTACCTGAGGTGGATATGGGATGCACAGTCTTGCTGAAGTTAAGCTCAGTTAATCGTTGTTAGCACTTGGAGGGTTGACCTCCAGGCCAATTGTCTGTGAAGCTCAGCTGTGCTCAGGTTGAGTGGGCGGAGTCTCCGGGCCAAGCAGACAGCATTAGCTCCGCCCTATGCGGCCCTGGGGACTCTGTGCAGGGGGCAATGGCCGCCAGCACCTCTGAGAGAGAGCTGCTGCGGAGCTCCACCTGCTGCCGGTTGCTGGGAAATTCAGACTTTCCCAAAATGAGTCTGCATGCGCAATGTCTCACCCAGGGTCATAAAACAAAGCAGACTGACAGTTTTCCGAATGAGAGACAAGTCGCAGAGCGCTCTCTGCGCCGTCGCGCAGCCGAGCTGTTCGCGCGAGAGCTGCCTTCTCCACAAGCCGGCAGACCCGGCAGCACCCGAGCTTCGGCGTGCCCTCCCACTGTCCAGTTTTCACCCCATGTGATAGTGGGTTCTCTGGACTTCGCCCAGAGCTGCAGAGTCAGTCCAGTGGGACGCCTTTGTCTCCCCGAGAAAACTGGCCGGTTTTCAGCCGCCCGCCCTCTCCGCGGCACGCACTCCAAACCTCTCTCCGTGCAAATCTTTCAACGCTGTTCACCGCCGCTCCTCCGAGTCACAGTGTCTTATTTTCACTTTTATTTGTGGAATTTTCACTCGGCGAGCTTTCTGGTGATTCTGGAAGGTGTTTGTTCTTTCGTTAAGTTGTAGTATTAAAATTGCTGATTATGACGGCAAGATAGGTGTTTTACCTTTGCTGCCATCTTAGTTCTCCCAAGCAAGGCAGATTCTAAAATTGACTTTATCATGGCAATAGTCTGAAAATCATTAGCCCAGATGCTTAAATATCAAGACTTTATTGTCTCTGCTCTGAGTTGTATTCCCTTCCCCCATGGATCTGGTCCCTCAGTGGAGAAAACACTCCCTTTTGGTCTCACACTGCTGGTAATCTGTTCAACCAGTTAACTGCCATGCATCAAAAACAGATACCATCCCCCACATGCCACGATATTTTTTAATTTAATTTTAAAAATCAATTTGCAATGAATATTATAAAAATAAATATATTTCTCACAATTTGGGTGGTCTTGAATATTTTCAGCAGAAAATTCTCATGAAAAAAAATGATTTTACAGTTGTTCAGGGCTGCCACTTAGGGAAAACATTTTTCTTTTATATATATGCTTGGCATGTAGGGAAGGTCCGCCCCTTCCATCTACAGAAGCTTATGGCGTACAATGGGTTAATGAGAAGAACATTTGTTTCTGCTGTCAGGAAGCCAAGGAGTTTGGTTCTGATAGGGGCAGTAATAAAATGTTAGAGAACCAGCTAGAACTTTAAGAAATATTAATCATGCTCTGTAACTGTGATTGATTAAAGAAGGTACATTCTAACCTGGCTGGCAGTCACACTCAGTACCTGGGAGCTGACCTGGAGATGTAAAACTTCCTCCCCATTTGGAGTTGCCTATTATCATGGAAATATTAACAACTTTATTGCAGAAATCAGAGACAGAAACCAAAATGCCAGCCCTGTAAGATCCCCAGACCTTTTTGCATAGCTGCAGACCTCTGCAAATCTCCAGCCTGCTTACCTGTTAACTGTCCATTTGGCCTACCCTTTGGCTATCTCCCAATGTAACCTCCAACCCTTTCATATCATTAAGCCCTCTGAAGATCCTCAGCCCTTTTGTATAGCTGTAAAGTGCTCATTTGCCCTTTCTGCCTACTTCCCTTTGTACTTCTATCTATATGAGCAGCTGGTTTATGGTGGGCTGGAGAGCTGATTTTTGTGGATGACCTGTTATTCTCCCAGGCTGCTGGCAATATTTTTTTTCTGAGATCCAAATGAAGGACAGTAAAAGACAGAATATTGACCATTACAAACAAAAGCAGTGAATAATGTCTTCTTTTCATTACCATTTTACCTCAGGGGCCAACTTTGTATATAATCACCAGCCTGTTGCAACTCAGTGTGATACCTGGAACAATGGGATCCATATGGGAGAGTCACCTCCATGATCAGTATGTCTCATCTCCTAATGATTATTTAGGAAGGCATTTCTGAATTCAAAAGTTTGAGTGTTTAAGGCAAGAAGGTAAGCAGCTTGAAGAGAGGGTGGAAGTATTAAATAGCATTCACTCCCTGAATCTACAATAACATCTTCCCGGCCAATTTCCTCCACCTGTCTTGGTGGCCAGTATCCTACTTGAAGTTTTAAAAACCGTCAAGACCAATAGATATTAAATATCACAGCATACACTCACAAAAAGAACACTCAGCCAATGCTAAAATTTATGGCTGTACTTTATGCCTTGCTGATCCCTTCAAATTTCCTGCCTCACATTACTGTTAATTGGCCAGACTTAGGATGGAAATAATGCAACATTACATGCAGCAGAGTAGAGGCATGCGACAGTCTATAATAACAAAAAATAAAGAATCAGAAAGCAAAGCAAAACAAAACAATTCTGTATTGTGTAAAATCCTGATTTTGTGAACAAGAGCATATAATTTTCAAGCCTCACTTGCCTTGTCAGTAAAGTGAGGATAATTTTATATAACTGGAAAGGTTGCTAGCAAATGTTGAAGTCATGGTTAAGAAAGCACTTGGAGGATTATAAGATGCTCTACACTGGTAAAGGCCTATTTTTTAGTATTTTTACTCTGAGAATAAGAACGATCTCAAACCACTTTTCTCCTTGCTTATTACATTCTGTCCCTATACTATGAAGCATAGTGGTCCCTCCTTTGGAAAAACTGCTGTTTGAAACTGCTGTTTAAACTACTCTGTTATTCTTAGACAGTCTCTTATTCTGTAGGTCAGCCCTGTTATTTTTAGACTGTAAAATAACTTTGTTTTTTGCTTGAATAGAAAAGATAAACTTAACTGTCTGACCTTGCAAGCTAGCCATGTAAAGGGGCTGATACATTATATTAATTCACAAATTCTGCCAAGTGTCTGTTCATCCAATGTTATAGGTGTTTGATTAGATATAGTATGTACTCAAAGTTACAAGTTGTCTGTATAGATATTACAGGTGTTTGATTAGATATAATATGTATTCAAGGTTACAACCTATCTTACACAAAGAACTAGAAGAATATAAAAAGGAAATACTCCCTCCTGTGTTTGCTCAGAATTGGACAGAGATAATCTGGCTCCTAACTAATTAGCTAGGAGCCATTTTCTGTTTCTTGAACACTCCCAACTTGTTTGTATCTCAGTGCCTCTACACTTGTTCTTCCCTTTGCCTAACCCTGATATTTATGTAGTTGGTTCCTACTCATCATTAAGGTCTCAACCCAAATATTACCTTCCCAGAGATGCCTAACTCTTTGAATCTAATGAGCTACACATTCTCCAGTTTCTTTTCCTTTATCAGTTCTGTAAGTTTCTAAGCACAGGAAACAAGAGTCAAAGACCAAGACATGTTAAAGGGGAGGTTAATTATGTAGGCAGTAGAGAAACCAGGATTAGAGAAGGGGGAGGAGAAGAATGAAGAACCCAGCCAGGCTGGAGAGAGCAGCAACTTGTGAAGCTGTGAACTCGCCTTTTGAGGGGAGGAACAGGAGGGTGGGGCCCAGGGCACTTGGCGTACACTGATTAGTGGTTCAGTGTCTCTGGTATATCTCAGCAGCAGATGCTGGTTATGTCATAACTCCACCCACCAGTTGGGGGGAGGGCAGAGGGCATGAGTGGTGTGGAATTTCTGTCTAGGACTGGGGTTCTAGGAAGACTCCAGTTATCTCTGTCACCATCTACCTGTCAGATGCATGCATCAGCTCTGGGCTTCCCCCTGCCTCCACCTAACAATTTCAATCTATTATACTTCCTTCATAGCACTTCCCATGGTGAGACTTGTCATGATTATCTTATTTATATACTTCCTTATCTACTTTCAATCTTCCTCCACTAGAATATTAGTGTTATGAAGGTAGGAACTTTGTCTTTCTTATTCATTGCTAGGTCTAAGGAACTTGAATTGTGCCTGAAACATCCTATCTAATAAAAGAGTAATATGCAAATTTGACTGTACCTTCATCACACCCACCAGCCATGCTCACAGCCACGCCCACCGGCCAATCAGGAGCAAATTATGCAAATAAACCCCAACCAAGATGGCTTCTGCCATTGAGAGCAGGAGGAAGGCTTGGGTTTCCCCGGCAACACAGGAAGCCAAGCTTCCTGCCTGCCAAGGCCTCCACTCAAAGTAACAAAGTTTCAATTATAAAAGATACGGAAATGGTGGCAGCCACTGAGCTGGAGAGAACAGAGGCTTGGGTTTCCCTGGCAATAGAGGAAGCCAAGCTTTCAGTCTGCCGTTGCCAGCCTAGGCCTCCACTTTATGCCACAATGTTTCAAACAGAAATGGCTGCCGCCACAGAACGAGCAGAAGGCTTGGCTCCGCTCCAGGCCACAAAGTTTCAATTGTAGACATAGATTAATCGCAGATCCCAGGGCCTCCACTTGGGTTGCTGGGGGGCATGGCCGGCCTGCAAACCTCCACAGGCCCCTCACCCAGGCTACCCCTCACCCCAAAGGAACACTCACCCTGATCCAGGACATTCTTCAGGGCAAACCAGCTGGTCCCCACCCATGCACCAGGCCTCTATCCTATCTAATAAAAGAGTAATTTGCAGATTGACCATCACTCCAACACACAAGAGGGCTGCCCCCATGTGGTCAAAGATCTTGCCCCATGTGGACACAAGATGGCCACCACAAGATGGCCAGCAGGGAGTGCCATTGGGAGGTTTCAGGCCTTGCAAGGGAGGGCAGTTGTGGACGATCAAACCTGCAGGGGAGGGCAGTTAGGGATGACCAGGCCAGCAGAGGAAGAAAGTTGGGGGCAAATAGGCTGGCAGGGGAGCAGTTAGACATCAATTAGGCTGGCAGGGTAGTGGTCAGCAGGTGATCAGGCTGGCAGGCAGAAGCGGTTAGGGGCAATCAGGGAGGCAGGCAGGTGAGCAGTTTGGAGCCAGCAGTCCTGGATTGTAAGAAGGATGTCGGCCTGGTCTCTCCCATCTACTCTCCCCTGCTGGCCTGATCGCCCATGGGCAGTTGGACATCCCTCTAGGAGTCCCAGATTGGAGAGGGTGCTGGCTGGGCTGAGGGACATCACAATCTGTCAGCACCAGAGGGACCAATCTGGTGGAATTTACTTAATAGAAGTAAGAAGGGGCTGATCATCACAAGCAACCCTATATATAGGCAGCAAGAACTGAGACATTAGGTAAGGACTCCAAGCGGGCACCAGGACTGAATAGAAATTGAGACAAAAACAGGTTAGCCAATAGAAAACAAGGTGTTGAATTGAAGGTTATACTAAGACAGGAAAAACATGGTAAGTATCAGAGATTATGCTTGTACCAGGGTTTCTCTTGGACCACAGGATTTATTATTTCAGTGGGGTTAAGCAGATGTTGGGACTAAGGAAGACCACTGCAGGCTTTCCTGGATCCCTGGACCTTGGATTTTAAAGGAAAACTTTACTAAATCTTCACTGAAGGTTGAGACTGACTGAAACAGCTGTGCCATTTTTGTATCTTTGTCAGGATTTGAGCAGGAACTAAACATTCAAGGATTCACTGGGGAGAACTGAGGACTATACTGAGAGCCAGGAAACCAAGCTTGGCTCTGTCACTAGAAGTCTGGTGAAAGACAGACTTTATGCCTTATGTTTGTTTGGTTTTTGTGTGATTGCATGCATGTTTTTGTATTTTTATAACTTGGAAGTTATTGGGGGAAAGTGGTGTTGATTTTAGAGAAGAGAGGGAACTCAATGTGAAATGTAACTGCACATTAAGTGAATGGTCTTCAGTGGCTAAGACTAACCACCTCCAGAGGGCACCATTGTAAAACCTGAGAGGTGTTTTGCCTGAGCAAAGCTAGGAGATAGATGGACAGGTAATTTGAAAAGATCACATGAATTAATATGTCTATTCTGGCTCTTACTATGCCAGGGAGCTTGCCTTCTCCCAACGGTCACAATAAAACTAGTTTCTTCAACTCTCTATCACACATAAAATACCGAGAAAAGCCTGCAGTGCTAGAAAAATGCATAAGAACGGCAGCTACTAAACTCTCCACTCAAAACCTTTTCTCTTCCTGTCCCTGGAATGAGACAGGAGCAATTTCCCCTCTTTCTGGCTTTGCTCCTGCTTTTTGAGGGCCTAATTTTTATCACCCTCTCTTCCTCCTCTCTGCTCATTTCTGTCCAGCTGATAGTTCAAACTCCAGCTCAAATGCTAATTCTTCTGCAAAACTTTTTCAACTCCCATGCCACACCTACAGTGCTTGCTCTTCTAACATTGACTGTCTGCATATTTTGCACCTGTCTGCAATTAATTTATTTCCCAAGGGTGGATTTTTCTTCCTTATTGTAATTGTAAGGTGCTCAAGAAGAGAGGTTGTGCTGTTTTCTTCTTCCAATCCTCCATAGTACCTGGCCCAAAGACAGCCAGGCAGACCCCTGTACCACTGATGAAGTGGGTAGATGGGTGGGGTATTAGCCTCAGTCCTTCTTTTATCCCCTAACTAACTAAAGATGCCATGCAAAGTTTCAGTTAGCTAGTGGGCTTTAGTTCACATGTGCATCAGTGCTTGGGATGCGGAAAGACAGCAGTGATGTCAAAAGTTTGAAGATGTATAATATAATCTGCATCATTTTTCTATTTGTTAAATCCAATCTAGGAATGTTGTTGCATGGAACTCCCACTTCTTTGGGACTTAAGTATTTCATACGCCTTTTTAGAGATACAGAAAGTCCAGGCCAAAGAGGCCAAAGATGGTAAGGACCATGATTAAGAGGCTGATAGAGACTAGACTATGTTTTAGTATCTCAGATCTTGGGTTCTGCCTCTGCCTATGTGGTCCTCCCACTCTGGTCCCTGCCACAGAACCTCTGCACTTTTCCAATATAGAAAAGTCTTATATTTGACTACATGTCAACTACAACTCATTACTTACCAAATGTGGAGTCCTTTGAGGCCCTTGGGAAGGCCTCCTAGGGCCAGATACAGAGAAAATGCCTCCTGAATGCTCAGCTCATGTCGCTTGGTAGTCTTCCTTCAGCAACTGCTGCACAGGGATCAAACTAGAGATCAATGATTCCCAGCTCTCGTGTGGATCTATGTGGTAGAGTCAACATTCATAAACTTCTTTAAGTGTGTTTGTTTGCGTGTCTCTGTTCTGAGTGCCACCCCAAATAAGATAGCTTATTTTTTATCATTTCCTCTTTTTTGCTCTTTTTATTTGTTTTTTAAGAAGTTGCCTGATAACCATATAATCTTTCCCATCCTAGGTCTATATTTAGAAGACTTAGCTCCCATTCATAAAACTTAGTTTTAGTTAGATTTTATGATTAGTCATTCTGTGTTTATCTGTCAACCGCCTTCTCCCCACAAGTGGTTATAACCCAGAAAGATTGCAAAACTCTCTAATCTCTTCCTTAACTGTTCTTTAACCCATAAATAGCTGGATGTGGCCAGGGAAGACACACACACACACAGCAGAAGTTTGCTAGCCTCCTTTGTGGCTGATTGATAATCTGATTCCTGCATGATGTTGATGATGATGAAGGTGATGAGTAATCATGTCTTTCTGTTTATGTCTTAGTAAGTAGTTATTGATAACATGTGGTTCTCTTACTGACTTTTTAAGGAAAATAAGGGTACATTTACTGGCTTTTTTCACAGCCCCTTCTAAATGGTGGGGCTGGTGGGGATGTGGAAGTGGTGGACAGGAAGCCTTGACACTATGGTTGAAACAAACACTAGGCTTTCTCAGTGACAGCTTACTGGAGAGCAAAATGCCCTGGGCTGTCAGGTTCCATACGTCTTATTTCTACTCCTGGTTCTTTAGATAATTATATGTATGACCTTCCTTAAGCTCTTTCCATCCCAAGCTTCCATTTCTCTACTTGTAAATTCATGGGGGGGGGGCGGTTGTAAGGTAAAAAATACTCGAACTCTGAAAGACTCAGAACACTTCTGTTCCCAACCTCTAGGGAAGCAGTTCAGCTGCTCTAGTTGTGATTTAAATGTCTCTAGATCCCTTTTCCAGGAGGCAACTTGAAACTCTAAAGAGAAAAAGCAGTCTTGGAACCCCCAACCCCAGTCTCTTTCCCACTGCAACTCTGAAGACTGAATTCCATCTCGCATTCCCTGCAGCATCAGACTCTGGAAAAATCAATCTATTTGCAAAAACTCCCCAAATCTTAAACCCTCCTTGCACACTCTTTCAGTGTCCCCACTAAGATGCCACATCCAGTTCCCAAATTGGTACTCCCTGGGGTGTTGGACAAAAGTGCTGTGCCCTCCTAGGAGGCTGAACGCAAACCCTAGGGGCCATTGCATGCCATCTGAAGCTGGTGGCTTCACGCTGGAGAAAGCATAGGATCAGCATTATGCTGGGTTCACGTGGTTCCAGATACTCTACAATTTCCCCCCTCCCAATTCTCTAACTTTCCCCTGCCTCATTCTTCTTTCACGACCCCAAAATTTGTGCAGACACTTCCTGGTGACCATTGTCCCTCCAAGGCCAACCAGGTACCCAATGAGGCCTCCAGCTTGTCAGTAGTCACCATGGTCGCCACAGCTCGCTCTCAGTTCTCTGTGCCACAGCTCTTAGCTGGTATTTTGGGCACTGGAGCAGAAGATAAAGAGAGTAAGGGCAAAGGTAAGTGAGAAAGGCGGGTCATGGGGGTCTCCCAAAGAAGATCCTCTAAGTCTGGACTTCCAGTTGCAGCAAGAAGCAGGAGGCAGAGCCAGGGAAGAGCTGCAAAAGGAGGGGGCCTGAGACTGGAGCAGTAAAGACTTTGCCAACTCCTTTAGCTCCCCAGCCAGGATGCACAGGGCGGAGCTTCAACCGCGGCTCCCCATTGGCTCTCTTGCGAGCCCCTTTGACTTTCTATAAAGTGCGGTTGCAGAAGGCTCTGACTTCACTGGTTCGGTGCACAACACCTGCAGGCCTAAGACAAACGGATTCAATGGGACAGAAATTTAGTCTGAACGACCCCCAACTACTTGAAGGAGGAATGGCGCTCGAGAGACGCCTAGCGCTGCTGTGCTGAATTGAGAACCCGCACTGCCTGTGCACCTCAAACTGAGGAACATTTGGAGCCAGACGCATTCGCCAGCCCTGAGCTTCACTGTCCAGCTCAGCTCAGACCACTCCGATTCAGATCCAGCGGTTGTCTTTTTCCTTCTTTCAGGTCCCCTCCGTGCTATCCTCCCACCCACCCCCTCCCACACCTTGGAAAGTGCATTCTCCACTCAGAGCTCCCCGGACAACTCTGAGCAGCGCTTGCCCAGCGCTCTGTGGATACCCCTTACTCCTCCATCTCTCTTCCTTTGGCTCTCCCTGACCCAGTAGCTTAAGGATTTTTGAAGTTTTGCAAAGGCGTCAAGCTGGACGCCCCGACCACAGAATCACCCCAAGGGGCTTTCCCAAACCCCAGCATCATGAGCTATGGGGATGAGCTCACTCCCGAAGCTCTGAGTGTGCCAAGTGGATTTGATTATCTGATCACCTCCACTGCTTCCCAGGTGCTGCAGGCTATTTCTAATGCCGTATCCACGGTTAGTAGCTCAGGCCGGGGTAGCGTGCTCTCCATGATCCATAATCTACCTGGCCATATCTCAAACATTGGCAACCTGGATGACACAGCAGGTCCTATGGCTTCGGAGATGGTGTCCCAGGATGAGCGGGTACAGTTCTGGCTAGTAATAGGGTACACCATAGGGGTATTCGCTGCCATACTAGGCAACTGGGTCTTAAACCATGTGATTATGAAGTACAAGAAGATGCACACTGCCAGCAGCCTCTTTGTCGTCAACATCTCGGTGACCAACATGATGTTGGCTTTTCTCAGCTCTCCCTTCACCATGGTAAGCTGGGTGCTGAAGAGGGGACCCAGGGCTCAAGCCATGAGAGCAGAAACACAATTTTGTATTTGCAGCAGAGAGAGCTGCGAAGTGGGAAGGATCGCTGAAGCGGGTACAGTTGATTAAAAAGTGCGTAGAGACATGAATGGCTGAGAGATGTTGTAAACGGTTTGGAACTTGAGGGGAGGGGAGCTACAACCGTGATTGTGATTCCATTGCTGAATTAATCTCCTGCTTTGTCAGAGGCTGTGACTGGTGTGGCTTAAGGAAGGAGTACGGAGCTGTTTCCGGTGAGCTTTGTAACAAAGACCTAGTTTCAGTTTCCCCATCTTTTTTTTTCTTCTTTATGCATTGTTTGGAATGGAACATGGCTAACAATTTTGTGATATGAGGTCTGCGTGTTCAAACTAGGTTGTTTCTGTGGAAATAGATGAGAGGGTATGACAGCTACAATGTGAAAATATTTTCTTTGTGAGACAATAATGCCAGCAGTTTGTGAAACAGGAAGCTTTTTCTACTTATGTTCTGAGCTTGTAAGAGTGGAATTATGCAGCGCTGAGTCCCAATGCCTCACCTTGTCCTTTCTCCCACAGGTGCGCTATCTGTGTAATTCCTTGGTGTTTGGGAAGATGACATGCCACCTCGGTCATTTTGCTCAGTACTCTTGTGCCTATGTAACAGTGATGACCATGGCTGCTATTTACCTGGACTGACATCGGGTAGGTGTTTCCTAGGGCTTTTCAGGTCTTATAAAAGAGTAGGTTTTTCTTCTAGATAAATGGAAGCATCTAAAAACATAAATAATTTAAAATGTTGAGTTCCTTGAGATAATCTATGTGAATATATATATTTCCTATATAATAAAAGAGAATATGCAAATTTGACCATATCTTTGCTCCTGATTGGCTATGCTACCAGCCAATCAGGAGTGGGGATGGGGCCAAGTGGCATGAGGCCCCCACTCCTGAGGGTGGAGATGAAACGGTGGCATGGAGCCCCCAGCCCCAGGGAGCTGTGAGGGGAAGTTGAAGCAGCAGCGGGGGGCAGTGGTGGTGGTGGTGGCAGGGAGTGCCCGGCCCCCTGGCACTGTAAGCAGAAGTGGCGGTGACACCCCAGCTCCCAGGGCCGGGTGGTCGCACGCAGCTGGGGCTGAGCTGAGCAGGGCTATGGCTGGGTGCCCAAGGCCTAAAGCCTCACCAGAGGCTTTAGGCCTTGAGCAGGCTGGGGGTGAGCCATCAGTTGGACATCCCCTGAGGGCTCCCAGTATGTGAGAGGGGGCAGGTTAGGTTGAGGGACCACCCACCCCCAGTGCATGACTCTCCTGCACTGGGCCCCTAGTGTGTATGTGTGTGGGTGGAGAGAGAGAGAGAGAGAGAGAGAGAGAGAGAGAGAGAATACACACACATATATGTGTGTATATATGTATGTATGTATGTATGTATTAGGAGGATTGCAAAGTGTAAATTACAAATTTTTGCCTTATCAAATCTTATGTAACAAAAATATCATGATCTTTTCCAGTGAGAGCTGAGCAAATGAAATAGAAATAAATTGAGAGATTGAGGAAGAAGGAGTTAATAGGAGGGACTGAAGTGACTTAAAAGAAAGGAAGTAGGGCCAGGGATGAGATATATAGTTCATCAGTTGGGAGGGAGTCAGGAAACAAGTACAGTGGGAAGAACACAGAGAAAAATGGAAGGCGTTGTGTCTGGAACCAGATGGAGGGGGCCTTAGAGAACTATAGGTGATAGGAGATTAAGGAAGATGGGAAAGGGGATGGAGGAAGAGAGGAAAGGGGAAGGGAGGAAGAAAATATTGACCAATGAAGGATAAAGATGGGAGGGGATGGAGGAATAAGGGAAAGAGATATAAAGGGAACCAAGTGGGATAAAGGATAAAGGGATGTGAAGTGCTCACCCATCAATATATGATAAAGAAAAAATACATTACACGTTTAGACATCCACCCCTCTCCTCCACTGAAATAAATGGGAGACAGAAACTTTGAAATCAGGCCTCTTGGATTGCTATCTTCACATTGACATGTTTCTCTCTACACTAACCATCTTTGTTCTTTCATAAAACAAAATACCACTCATTGGTCAAGAGAACTAGTACCCAAAGCACATTACTCACGCACCTACCAAGTCTTTGCACTTTTGCAAAAGAATGTCAGTTGAATAATGACTAATAAGTAACCTTAATATAGATTGTTTAATTGGGCTGGGCTCTTTTCTTCCAGGTCATGCTATATCCCATGAAATCCCAAATTATTCCAATGCAAGGCAATGTTTGCATTATTATCATCTGGATTGTGAGCACCTGTGCTGCTTTGCCACATGCCATTTACCAAAAGCTTTACCAAGTGGAGATTGGGTAATAAAAACACAGAACGGCTAGTGTCTGAATTCGAGCAACCTGTGACCTTGAAAGCCTCATGAAATAAGGAGAATGGGACAGGGGTTGGAATAGCACATTTCAAAACATGGGTACAAAAATAAATTTCTCTAAACTGGAATTTGCTAAGAGTACTCAAGAACTCTCAAACAATGGGTTGTCAGGCAAACCACTTTCTGTTTGGGGTCCATTGTTTCTGTATATATCATATGAGATGTCTGGAATTGATGAACACTAAAACTCGCTGCTTTATAACTCGAGTCTTCAGTCCTAGCACACACACAAATAGTAAATATGTCTCTTTCTTAAGGCCTGTCTGCCATATAACTCCTGGCAATGGGCCTAAGGGAAAAGAAAAATTAAGTTAATGTTTCTCTTTCTCTGTCTTATAACCTAGAAACATAACTGAAGAAAGTGTATGCCTCCTAAGTTTCTCCTATACTTCAAAATCTACATGGAAATATCTTTACCTGAGTACCTTTTTGCTCTTCTTCATCTTGCCATTGATGGTGCTAATGGTTGTCTATGGTCATGTGGCCAAGAAACTGTGGATCCATAATGCTGTTGATGACATTAATACCCACACCTACATTTGCCAGTGTGGGAAGAAGAAGCAAAGTCTGAAGATGCTAATGATGGTGGTGCTTGTCTACACTATTTTCTGGCTTCTCCTCAATGTCTATCTGGTGCTGCTCTCTAGTGAATCCATCTCAAGCCACAATGATCTCTACTTCTTCCTCCACTGGCTTGCAATTAGCAGCTCATGCTACAACCCTTACATCTATTGCTGGCTCAATGATAGGTTCCATATTGAAGTTCAGAAGGTCATCATGGATATACAGAAGATGCTACTAGATGGAATCAGCCGCCTGAGAGGGGAGCACCGCCAACTGAGCTCCATCCCACCCACTCACCACACTGCTAGTATGGATCCCAATCCTGGAGTGCCCAAATTCCCATGGTTCAAAGATTTTGATGAGCTACCCAGTACTCCTCCATCTCCAGAGGCGGAAACATCCTTTCTCTACCCGCCAGTACCTAGAGTTTAAACTGCCCAGACCTCGATAGATTATCCATCCTCAAAAACTCAGATAGGGTGGGACCAAAATATTAAGTTTCATTCATTTTATGTTTGGGAGGAATTGAGGACGGGGTTGGAATTTGAAGGATGGGGGCTATGTGAGCCACTATGTGTGTCTTACTTGCTCTTTCATTTTCTTCTGTCTGTCTTCTCTCCTGTTTCCTTTCCAACATTTTCTTTCTCCCAACAGTAAGTAAACTGAAGATATTCGATCTTCAGGCTCATCAGAGACATTTTTTACATAACTCAAAGGAAAGTTACACTATGACTTGGCTCTCCTAAATTTCATCTCTGATTCTGGAGACTGTTCTCATCTCCATTTTTGTGTGCTCACCTGGCCATGGCACTTGTGTTCTGACATCTTAGATATTGTCTCAGAGCCCTCAGAGTTTACTTACATTTATTTAGATGAACAAGAGGTCAATGTCCATATTGTGTCCAAAATCTTCCCAGAGAAATAACGGAAGATAAATTCATAGTTTCTGTGATGCAGGCCAGACGGGAGTGGCAAGAAATATTCAAATTGATGAATAGCAAGAATCTACAACCAAGATTACTCTACCCAGCAAAGCTATCATTCAGAATCGAAGATCAGATAAAGTGCTTCACAGATAAGAAAAAGCTAAAGGAGTTCATCACCACCAAACCAATATTATATGAAATGCTGAAAGATATTCTTTAAGAAGAGGAAGAAGAAAAAGGTAAAAATAAAAATGATGAACAACAAATAACATCTATCAACAAATGAATATAAAAATCAAGTGAATTGATAGTCTGATGAACAGGATAAACTGGTGAATATAACAGAATCATGGACATAGAGAGGGAATGGACTGACAATTCTTGGGGTGAAAAGGGGTGTGGTAATTACAGCAAGAGACTGGACAAAAATCTTGCAACAATGGGAGAGGACAGTGGGGAAGGGGAGGTGAGGGTGGAGGGTGGAATGGGTACAGGGTGGAGGGGAGCTATAGGGGGATAAAAAAGGGGGAACAATGTAATTAATAAATTGAACAATAAAAATTTTAAAAATTAAAAAAATTTTAGTTCCTGAAATTTAATTGGGTTCTTTAGAAACTTAAAGCTTCTTAAAAATGCACATAATGTTATCTCCTCATGGAAGAATGAGAATGAGAATGAGAAACCTTACAGTAAAAGACAAGGCAGTTAAATGGTTCACTCTATATAACCTGGGTTATTTCTCCAGAATGCAAATACAATAATTTGATGATAGCTTTCCTTTAAATGCAGTGATTATTCAAGTGTACAAGTTAGCACTGCAAAATCCAAAAATTATCCCTGTTTCTTGACTCTACATTTAACATACCTTATCTAATGTAAACTTATACAACTCCTTTTCTGGAAAAAGAGAAAGTATAATGTGTTCACTGTTGATTTGCTTCCACCCCTCCAGCCTATGAGGATTTCAACTCAAGAGAGATGCAGAGGAAATAACTATGTGCCATCGCCTTTCATGTGGAGACATTGTTATTAAGGCTCTTTGAAAGGTATAACTGTGTGTGTCAGGAAAATGCCAAGATGAGGATGTGTTTTTTTTCCTCCTCCCCCTGACTCCCTACTCATATCCTTGTCTGCCCCTTTTCATCTCCTTTTCTCCCGCTTTATCTTCTCTCTCTGGCACCTTATACTCTTCTACTTTTTCTTTTCCACCCTTCTCCTTTTCCTCCTCCACCTCCTACAAATACTTTCCTTCCTCTCACCATCTTTCCATGTCTCCTTTGTTTCCCTACCCTCTTCCTTCTCCCTCCTCTCCCTACTTCTGCCCATCTTCTCCCCTCTTCTCCAGTTCTTTCCTCTTCCCTTAATTATCTTTCATTTTTTTCCCTCGCCTTACTTCTCTTATTGCCCCTCCTCCTCCATCTTCAGCTTCCTTATTCTTCTTTAGTCTCTTCTTTCTTTGGTACCCCTTTTCTAATTTGTCCTTTCTTCATTCCTCCTCTATTATCCATCCATTCATCATTCACTTATCTAATGTCCATATTAGAACTCTGATACATAGCTTAAACTATGATACATAGTTTAAACTACTACTTTCTCCTTGCATTTTAATTATTGTTCATCAATTCTCTCCAATCTTTCTCTCTTAGCTTATCCTCAGAATTCAGACTTCTCTAACCCTTAATGGAAGTCTTGGGATCTGCACAGCATTTTAGTTTTGTTCATTTCCTCCTCCGCCTCCTTTTTATATTTCACCACCACCACCCAAAGAATCAAAATAACTTTTTAAAAATATAAAAAAGCTAATAATTAACAACAACAACAATAAGAATAGACTTTTATCACCACAAGATAACCCTGAAGATTCTTAGAGGTTCCAGGCCCACATGGCTGGCTTGAGTTTTATTGGTACGTTTTCTGTGAACTTCATAGCGACTGACCAAACCCATTGGTTTTAGCAGTACTGAACACAGGTTATCATCATCTCTTTAGAGTGTATGTGTGTTTCTGCTTCAGTCTCATTCTCCTCAATCATCTTCCCTTTCTTCTCATCTTAATCATTATCTTTTCACCAACGACATGTGATTCAAAGTCCTTTTAATTCTTCAGTTTTTTCTGGAAAGTGTTAAGCCAGAGGCATAAAGCAGATTAACTGGAGTTTAGATTCTAGCTAGTCATCCTGCCTGGTGAAAGCAGAAATTGGCTAATTTGAAGTCAAAACTCCAGGAATCTATGGATATTTTCCATACTTGCTAAAGTGTTGTATCCCTTTTTTAGACCAAGAACAATTTTAGGGGAAAGAACGGTAATTTAATCTCTGCTTCTTTCTAGTTTCATTTTCATGAATAAGCCTTTTATCTCTTTTTCCTTCTACTCTCACCACCAAAATAAAAATACACAAAAATATTAAAAATAATTATATTTACATAAGTACAAGACTAAATATTTAGAGAAGTCCTGGACTAAATAACCAGATATGCTAGTGGCATCATTGTAATTGCAGTCGCCTTTCAGCTTCAGCAATTTTTGAAACTGGTAGTCTTTGTGAGTGGTGAGCTCTGCTGATATCTTTTTCTTTCTCATTATGTATAGCCTCATTCTTCTAAGAACAAAGTTATCTTTCTCATTCTCCTTTTGGCAGGATGGATACATCCCAGAACAATCAGGCTGATTGTCTAAGACTCTGCTTCCTCATGAGGAGAGAACAGAGTGAAAATGTCCTGAGGTATCCAATGCTTTCTGAAGGAACTATACCTTGCTCTGATATGTTCCTTTACCTACTTAGATTTAAGAGAATTTCAGATGAAAGAGATGTCATTGTAATTTAAATGACTACTGTGCTATTGTATGTTCACTTAGTGTTCTCCTTCCCAGGAACACTCCTCCCTATCCCCACTTTTATCCTCCAAAGAAGCAGACACCCCACACACACACCTCAGTAAAGCTGAATATCTTTGGATGTTCCATGCTTGACAGATGATCCAGTTTCAGTGTTTGCTGCTGCCTCGACTTTTCCTACCCATTATCTTTGGTGATGGACAGGATCCTTGAAGAATTGGGCCCCTTGGTAGTTTGCATTTTTGTGGAGTTTGCTTAGTTTCTTTTCAGTAGCTACTAATCGAAACTCAACACCCAGCCAAGTCTTGGGGTGCTACTATTGTAAGTAGTTTCTGGCTGAGGAGGACTTATTTAATTGGAATATGGTGCTAATGAGTGCCAGGTTGTAGGCTCTAACCATGTGCAGTCATTTAGCTTTGTGGGTTTAAGCATGGTGTTAAAGAACTATGGGAGAGGAGAACTAAGATGGCGGCAAAGATGAAACACCTATCTTGCCGTCATAATCAGCAATTTTAATACTACAACTTAACGAAGGAACAAACACCTTCCAGAATCACCAGAACGCTCGCCGAGTGAAAATTCCACAAATAAAAGTGAAGATAAGACACTGTGACCTGGAGGAACGGCAGCGGACAGCATTGAAAGATTCGCGCGCAGAGAGAGGTTTGGAGTGCGCGCCGCGGAGAGGGCGGGCGGCTGGAAACCGGCCAGTTTTCTCGAACGGGGAGACAGGGGCATCCCACTGGACAGATTCTCCAGCTCTGGGCGAAGTCCAGAGAACCCACTATCAAACGGGGTGAAAACTGGACAGTGGGAGAGCACGCTGAAGCTCGGGTGCTGCCGGGTCTGCCGGCTTGTGGAGAAGGCAGCTCTCGCGCGAACAGCTCGGCTGCGTGATGGCGCAGAGAGCGCTCTGCGACTTGTCTCTCATTCAGAAAACCGTCAGTCTGCTTTGTTTTATGACCCTGGGTGAGACATTGCGCATGCAAAGTCATTTGGGGACAGTCTGAATTCCCCGGCAGCCAGTGGAGCTCCACAGTGGCTCTCTCTCAGAGGTGCTGGCAGCCATTGCCCCCGGCACAGAGCCCCTGGGGCTGCATAGGGCGGAGCTAACACTGTCTGCTTGGCCTGGAGACTCCGCCCACCCAACCTGAGCACAGCTGAGCTTCACAGACAATTGGCCTGGAGGTCAAACCCTCCTAGGGCTAACAACAAAAAGCTGGGTTTAAATTCAAAAACACTGAATACAACCCATAAAGGATTGCAGTAAGAGTACCCACCTCAGGTAACTGGGGAGACTGAGCCACTGTCCCTTTGAGGATAGCCACCACATAAAGCAGCCACCATGCAGAGATATGGAAAGAAATCAGGTGTGGAAATGGAGGAGAAAAGACGACAAGACATAGAGTTCAAAACCACGGTTATAAGGCTTTTCAAGAGGCTCCTACAAAAGGCTGATCAACTTAATGAGAATTACCAGGAAATAAACAAGACCAACCAGCAAATGAATGAGACTTACAAAGAAATGAATGAGACCCTCAGGGAAATGTACAAGACCTCTGAGGATATGAACCAGACCCTCACAGATAAAAAAAAGGACCAACTAGAAATCAAGCATACACAGACTGAAATAAAAAATATTACATAAAGTCCTAAAAGCAGTCCAGAGGGCCACAAGAACCAATTCAAAGATTTGAAATACAAAGAACCAAAATCCACTCAGCTGGAAAAGCAAGAAACAAAAAGAATTCAGATAATTGAAGATAGCGTAAGGGGCCTCTGGGACAACCTCAAGCAAGCCAACATCCGAATTATTGGGGTGCCAGAAAAAGAGAGAGAGCAAGTTAATGAAAACCTACTTGAAGAAATAGTGACTGAAAACTTTCCCCACCTGGTGAAAGAAACTGACTTAAAAGCCCAAGAAGTACACAGAACCCCAAAATATAGGAATCTAAAGAGGACCACACCAAGACATATCATAATTAAAATGCCAAGAGCAAAAGATAAAGAGAGAATATTAAAAGCAGCAAGAGAAAAACAGTTGGTTACCTACAGGGGAGCACCCATACGAATGTCAGCGGATTTCTCAACAGAAACGATGCAGGCCAGACGCGAGTGGCAAGAAATATTCAAAATAATGAACAGCAAGAATCTACAACCAAGATTACTCTATCCAGCAGAGCTATCATTGAGAATTTAGGATCAGATAAAGTGCTTAGCAGATAAGAAAAGGCTAAAGTAGTTCATCACCACCAAACCAGTATTATATGAAATGCTGAAAGATATTCTTTAAGAAGAGGAAGAAGAAAAAGGTAAAAATATAAATTATGAACAACAAATACACATCTATCAACAAATGAACATAAAAATCAAGTGAACTGATAGGCTGATGAACAAGATAAACTGGTGACTATAACAGAAACATGGACATAGAGAGGGAATGGACTGACAATTCTTGGGGAGAAAAGTGTTGTTGGAAGTACAGCAAGAGATTGGACAAAAATCTTGCAACACTGGGAGAGGACATTGGGGGTGGGGGAGGTGAGGGCGGAGGGTGGGATAGGTACAGGGTGGAGGGAAGATATAGGGGGATAAAAAAGGGGAAACAATTTAATTAATAAACTGAACAATTAAAAAAATAAATAAATAAAAAATAAATAAAAATAAAAATAAAAACCCACAAAAAAAAAAAAAGATATCCTTGTAGTTCTGGAATAAATAAATTTCACTTATTCATGGCAAAAAAAAAAAAAACTATGGGATTGTGGTTTCAAAACCCCATATGTGTCTGTTTACAGACAGCACCACTAACCCTGCCCAGCCTTTTTCTGAACATGGGTTATCAGCCATCTGGAAGAGCCAGCAAAACTATTCTTTGAATAGCCCTGCAAAATTCATTTTCACTTCTGAGAAACAGTTTAAAGTGTATTAACTACTGATAGTGTTTTAGCAGTGTCACCTTCTTGTCAGAAGGACACCATTTTTTAAATGTATATTTGAACAAAGAGAATTACAGTAATGGTGGATGGGAGAAGTTGCCAAATTATCCTTTTTCACATATCCAAATATACATACAAGCCTTTGTCCAATGCTATAAAACTATACCTTGGTCTAATCGAGGACATTTAAAGAAATGCTTTGGTGAAACTAAGAGATATATGAAGCTGGTCCAGTACCACACCTCACTGGGTATGTTTGGACTAGGAATTTATCTCCTGACACATATCTGAGATGCTGGTAGTCAATTGTAAATGTTACTTATTTGCATATGTATAACATAGATTCATTCTTAGGTGTTCTGAACTGAAGGCCTCTTTCATTGAAAGTTACCTCTCATCATATACTTATCTTTGTGTGCTATCACACATACACTCACTCACACATATGCATGCATTCACACATATACATAAATACACACATACACCTATACATACCTACACAGATGCACAAGTGTGAACATACATATACTCCCACACATATAAGAATACATACATGTATATATATATACAAAAATGTACACAAATATTTATTATATTTTAAAACAAATATGACCAAGCCTTTTTATAATGCATATTCTAAATCTAAATTTTTTAAAATATATTTTATTGATTTTTTACAGAGCGGAAGAGAGAGGGATAGAAAGTGAGAAACATCGATGAGAGAGAAACATCGATCAGCTGCCTCTTGCACACCCCCTACTGGAGATGTGCCCACAGCCAAGGTACATGCCCTTGACCGGAATCGAACCCGGGACCCTTCAGTCCAAAGGCCGACACTCTACCACCGAGCCAAACCGGTTTCGGCTAAATCTAATTTTTAATTTTTAGTCACTTAGTCAATTATATGTTTGAATAAATGAACCCTGGGATCTTTTAAAAATCATTATTTTTCTAAGTGATTAGATTACTCTTTTGTACATTGTTGTAGATGCTGACACTATGTTATTAAAATCTGTGCAGCATTCACACTTCTAGCCTTATAACATGGTAAGTGTCCTACTAGCAAATGCATTTAATAATACCAATTGGATATTTATTATTCTAACTAATATATACATAATTTTATGGTTAAGCATGCATAAAAACAAACCCTTAAATTGGGAGTAGCAACTTGAATACACATGAGCATAAACAATTTATGCACTAATAAATACAGAAAAAATGGAAAAAATGTACACAAAACATGCACTATATACAGGCACAGAAAGACACACAAAGCTTCAAGAAACCCTTACCATAAAAGAATCTTGCTGATCAATGCCAGGAAAGAAAATGTTAAATGCCTAACTTGTAATTTTCTAAAACAATGAGGAATTCATAAAGACATTGAGATCTGTGAGCTCCAACCCTTGTTAGCATATATAATGTAGGAAGAATAGAAGGCTAAAATTCCTTTCCCTACTTTGTGAGGAACTTTTTAAGCTTGGGTATTACCTATACTCCAGGAAATTTACATGCCTTCATATCATCAAGTGATTACCAAGAATCATAATTACAGATTTGGACCATCTGCTTCTTTCTTTGTCATTGCTAAAGGCTGTCGACACCTCTAGACTATGAGACAAAGCCTCATTGATGGACACTGTCGTCCTTCAGGCCATGTGCGGAAGGAAAGGAGATGGAGCCAGTCTGGAGATTTTGAGAATGGGGAAGAAGTTGTTTATTCTGATATCTCTTGTTCAGAGTTTTCTGTGTCTAGTTCAACCTTCCTGCCTTTATAATAATAATAGAACTATTTTATATGTGATGATAACTTTGTGATTCTCAAAGTAAGAACTTTTGGTGTTTTTCAATGTGTTTGTTGTCAATGTCTTTCCCCACATTGAAAAACTAGAAACTGTTAGGAGGTCTGGATAAGACTGCAGATTTCATTTGAAAATATGCTGGTGAATAAGTAGATGCTCTGAAAACAGAAAAACACTGGAAAAGAGCCCTTTCATATCGTAGGGAAATCTTGATGTTGAAAGAAATGGCATTATCTGGATGCACAAGGTGGGTACTGAGGAAAAAGTATAGATTTTAGCTTGAATTGCATTTCTTAGCATAATAGATGCAGATTCTGAAGGAAGTGCCCATATTTAGATTTATGTAAATAGATATATGTTAACTAGACAAGTTGAAATGTTATAGCAGAATTTAAAATTAAGGAGTAAATCTAGCTATTATATTAGGATTCGATCCTACTAAAAACAAAGCTGTCATTGGTTTGATTGTTTTTATGGAATGATCTAAATGACATCCAGGAGAGAGATACAGATCAAGCTGACCCACAAGGCCTTTGATGTAGAGAAGTTCCCCACTTAAAACACTGATGTCAAGGTATTGTAAAGCCTTCATGAATAGTTGGGAAAGACTGCATACTCTTTTTGTTGCTTTAACCAAGAGATTGTGTTTGGGAAGACCTTTGTACCTGTAACTTGGAACTGAAACAGGAAAGTTAAGTATTAAAAAAAATCCTTCAATAAAATAAAAATTTAAATACAAAAAAATATTAAGTGATCCATAAAGAAAAAAGAAAGGAAGTGATCTTTTAGACTATATAAGGTAGTTAGTTAAGTTTATTATCTACTCCAGCACTTGCCTAAGCAGTGTTTACTGGACTCTCCATGAGATGAAAATGAACTTGATATTTCTGACTTTCAGGTTTTTCCACTGTTCTGTCCTTGCTCACAAGATCTATGGAATGATGGAAACATCCTATGTGCACAATTATATTCCACACTAGATATATGGTATATATGCAGTTGTAGCGTGGACTGCGGGACTGAAGACTCCCAGGGAAGAATACTGTGAATTTTCACATTTTCTGTATGCAAGCTGCAATAGCAGTGTTTAAATGGCACAGAAAGAAATTCTCCCTGCAGAGATATTGACAAATTGCAATAGAACATCCTGACAAAGGAGAATGAGAGAAGTCTCACCTTGTTCAATAGAAGAATGGACATTATTTTGTGATCCCAACAGGGTTACCTGTGTTATTAATTTTCTTGTTACTGTGCCTTAAATATGCTCTACTAAGGTCCCTATTCCTCTGTACCCTCATTTAATGTTTAAATTTGGATTCTGGGTTGGGTTGGGGAGGGAGCACAAGGTAGTGGATAGTTTAGTGGGTGGGAGCATGGGAAGTGGGAGTATATTAGAATATATATGTATTCACACAGTTAATAAAATATTTATTTAAAACACTTCCAAGGTCTTCCTTTTTATTTTATTTTTTTTACTTTTGAGAGAGATAAAAGGGGATTCTTAATTTTTTGTTCCACTTATTTATGCATTCATTAGTTGACTCCTACATGTGCATTGACTGGGGATCAAACCCACAACCTTAGCATATTAGGAGGATACTTTAACCCAGTGGACAGCAAACTGCTGCTCGTGAGCCACATGCAGCTCACGAGTGTGGTTTGCCACTCTGTTGACTAATGAGCAGTTAGACCACTGCTCTAACCAATTGATCTATCCAGCAAGGGCCCCAAGCTCTTCTCATATGAATAGATCTAGTTGGTACAGGGTGAGGGTTGCTTACATCAATGGGCATTTATGATCCACAGTACCTACCATAAGTGTCAATTGATTGTTGCTGGTGCCAATTCAACATCAACAGGAATTCCCAATATGGGGTATGGTAAAGAATAAAACTTTATTCAGTGCAAATATTGGTAAATAATGGCTGTGAAAACAGCTCTACTGTGACCAGCTCAATAGTGCTACAGCACAGCTGTGAAAACAGGCTGTGAGGTGAACCTGGGACCAGGCCCCTCTTCAGCTAAGTAGCTCTGCTCCACTCTGTTTACTCCACAAAGGTCTGCTCTGCTCTGAAGAACCATCTTCAGTGTTTCAGTTTCAGCTGGGGAAATGCAGTCTTCAGTGGAAAATGTGGGCTCAGAGGCAGAAGGGAGAGGGCTTATATGAAGCGAAGTACCTGCCGCTAGTTCCTGATTAGTTCATCCTCATGAAATGAGGACATCAAATCCTCAAAGTTTTATATATCCTAAAGGCATGTCCTGATTGGACAGAGTATAGCCACTCAGATTGACTAGAGCAGCGCAGCTCTGATTGAATGGGGAATCCCAGTCCTATTGGTTGGACTAGGACTCCAGGAATTATTTTATAAGGGCTGGCTCATATGACAACAACACAATGCAGGCAGGAAGTTCAATTCACAGGCACATCAGTCAGTGCAGGCTTCTCCCAGAAGTATAGTTTACATGAGTGGCTCCTGCGTGGAAATGACTGCTAGGCTCTGTTTTTTGTTGTTGTTGTTGTTGTTGTTGTTGTTGTTGTTGTTGTTGTTGTTCTTGCTGTATTTGTGTGGGAGTTTTGTTTGTTTTTTTGTTTGTTTGTTTTTAGTCACCAGGAGCCCTTCTTAGTCCTTAGGGTATAAGTTAACATCTATTGAAAACTTTCTATGTGATAGCCATATGGGTATTGACTTGGGAGTGGGAGGGAGTAGAGATATCATGTAGAAACAAACACTTTGAACTCTGCTTTGGAAAAGTTTCCTGGTTAGCAAAAGAGTCAAACAGTTTGCCCATGAGAACACTAGGGAATCAAATCTCTACCTGCTGGTAAGTAACCAGAAAAGCATATTGAGACCTCAATAGGAAAGTAACAGAATCCAAAAATGGGTGGGGTCAAGTCAAGAATGCCCAAAGCAGTGATTGGCAAACTGCAGCAGGGGAGCCACATGGGGCTCTTTGGCCCCTTGAATGTGGCTCTTCCACGAAATACTACGGCTTGGGCGAGTTTATTTTGAGGAAGTGGCATTAGAAGAAATTTAACTTTAAAAAATTTGGCTCTCAAGAGAAATTTCAATCTTTGTACAGTTGATATTTGGCTCTGTTGATTAATGAGTTTGCCAACCACTGGCCTAAAGCAATGAAGACGCCTCATTCAATAAAACCAAATCTCAGAATTCCAAGATTTAAACCCTGTAGAAGAATTTCTATATGAGAATGAGTATTAAAGAAGTGGATTGAGCTTAACACCCTGAATTTACCATTCCTTAAGCATCTTTTGCTTAAACTATCACTGCAACAATCATTCCTAAACCCCAGACATGCTCTATGCCCTTTGTATGCTCTGATTCTTTAAAACTAATGATACAGCTCCTAAGGCAAGGGAAACTAATGAGAAATAAACAAATGGGACTACATCAGAATAAAAGCTTCTGCATAGGAAAAGAAACCATCAACAACAACAACAACAAAGAAAAAAAACAAGAAAGCCCACTGTATGGGAGAACATATTTGCCAATGTTATCTCCAATAGGGGTTAAACCTCCAACATTTACATGGAACTCATACAACTTAAAAAAAGGAAGATAAACAACCCAATCAAAAAATGGACAAATGACCTAAACAGTTTCCGAAAGAGGACATTCAGAAAGCCAAGAGACATACAAAAAACATGCTCCAAGTCACTAATCATCCGAGAGATACAAATCAAAACAACAATGAGGTACCACCTCACACCTGTCAGAGTGGCTATCATCAACAAACTACAGATGACAAGTGCTGGTAAGAAACAAGAAAAAAAGGAACCCTCCCTCACTGCTGGTGGGAATGCAGAGTGGTGCACCCACTGTGAAAAACAGTATGACATTTCCTCAAAAAATTAAAAATGGAACTCCCATTTGACCCAGTGATCCCACTTCTAGGAATATATCATAAGAAAACAAAAACACCAATAAGAAAAGATATATGCACCCCTGTGTTCATAACAGCACAATTTACAATAGCTAAGATTTGGAAACAGCCTAAGTGCCCATCAGCAGATGAGTGGATTAGAAACCTGTTGTACATCTACATAATGGAATACTACGCTGCTACAAAAAAGAAGGAATTCTTACCATTTGCAACAGCATGGATGGAACTGGAGAGCATTATGCTAAGTGAAATAAGCCAGTCAGTGAAAGAAAAATACCACATGATCTCACTCATTTATGGATTCAAAAAGTTATAAATTGATGAACAAAAATAGATATGGAGGCAAAGATAGATCGAACAGACTGTCATACTACAGCGGAAAGGCCTGGGAGGGTGGTGGGGGAGGTAAGAGGATGTGTATGCATGCATATAAGGATAACCTATGGACACAAGACACTGGGAGGGGAGTGAGATCATGTGCTGGGGGGTAGGAAAGGCTGGGGAAAGGTCAAATAAAAAAAGGAGACATATGTGCTACTATTTGTAATATTTTAAACAATAAAAAAAACTCAGTAGTCTTTTGAAAAACTGTAAGCTTCCATAGGATATGTTAAAGGAGAACAATTGGGAAGTACATATGTACTAAAGAAGCATAAATACATGTTAACAAATTCTCAGATCCCATAGTTTCCAGCTTTTAACCTAATGTGTGTGTGTGTGTGAGAGAGAGAGAGAGAGAGAGAGAGAGAGAGAGAGAGAGAGAGAGAGAGAGAGAGAGCTACAACTAAGGTCCAAGACAGATTCTCCTTACCTTATCTGAGTTCCCAATTTCCAAGCCTCCGACTTGTCTTGGCTTGAAGGTCGTCATGGTAATACCTGCTACATAAGAGCACCCTCCTGAACAAACATATAATTATTGCCCCACCATAAGTGCCCCCATAATGTCATATGCATCAAAAGTTATTTTACTATCAAAGGTACATACATCATATATGATAAAATAGTAATATGCAAATTGACTGTCACTCCAAGACACAAGAAGTCTGCTCCCATGTGGTCAAAGATGACTGCTCCCAAGATGGCCACCATAAGATGGCCAGCAAGGGAGGGCAATTGGGAGGGACCAGGCCTGCAAGGGAGGGCAGTTAGAGGCAATCAAGCCTGCAGGAGAGGGTAGTTAGGGGTGACCAGGCCTGCAGAGGAGGGAAGTTGAAGAGGGGGGACTAGATCAGCAGAGGATAGCAGTTAGGGGTGATGAGGCTGGCAGGGGAGGACAGTTAGGGGTGACTGGGTCAGCAGGGGAGAAAAGTTGGGGGGGGACAAGGCCTGTAGACAAGGGCAGTTGCGGGGGACCAGGTCACCAGGGGAGGGCAGTTAGAGGTGACCAGGTTGGCAGGTGAGATCAGTTAGAGCAATTAGGCTGGCAGGGGAGAAGTTAGGCATCAATCAGGCTGGCAGGGGAATGGTTAGTGGGTGATCAGGCTGGCAGGCAGGAGCAGTTTGGGACAATCAGGAAGGCAAACAGGTGAGCACCTTGGAGCCAGCAGTCCTGGATTGTGAAAGGGATGTCCAACTGCCCGTTTAGGCCCGATCCTGGTAGAATCAGACCTGAACAGGCAGTTGGACATCCCTCAAGGGATCCCAGATTGGAGAGGGTGCAGGCTGAGCTGAGGGACACACACACCCCCATGCACAAATTTCATGCACTGGGCCTCTAGTTTATTATAAAAACACAGTACCTTCTTGTTAAAACATACCTGGATAGCCCTAACCAGTTTGGCTTGGTAGATAGAGCATTGGCCTACAGACTGAAGGGTCCCAGGTTCGATTCCCACTAAGGGCATGTACCTTGGATGTAGGCACATCCTCGGTAGGAGGTGTGCAGGATGCAGATGGTCGATGTTTCTCTCTCACTGATGTTTCTAATTCTCTATCCCTCTCCCTCTTCTCTGTAAAAAATCAATAAAATATATTTTTTAAAAACACATCTGGATATAGACAAACTTTAGGACCTAATTCTGAAACAAAGCATGACAATTCAATAAAAACGGACAGTATTCTGTCAATACAAAAGCACTTTAAATTTTAAACAGAATCAGAATGTGTAGAACATTTTGACATTAGCAAAGTCACAAGGAAGTTTTGCAACTTCTTTTTATCAGTGACCTCTAATTTTATGCTCTAACACAAAACATTCACGTCTGTTAAATGTTTTTTTATCCAGACAGCTTCTTAGTTGTTTTTTTAATTAGCTTTAATTTAATGAATAACAGTGCTGTGTAGATACAGTGATGGGAATGATGCAAATCAAAATGATAATGAAGTACCATCTCACACCTGTCAGAATGGCTGTCATCAAAAAATGACAAGTGCTGGTGAGGATGTACAGAAAAAGAAACCCTGTTGCACTGCTGGTGGGAATGCATATTGGTGCAGCCATTGTGGGGAACACTATGGAATTTCCTCAAAAAGTAAAAATGGAACTCCCATTTGACCCAGTGATCCCACTTCTAGGAATATATCATAATTAAACAGAAACACCAATCAGAAAGGATATATGCACCCTGTGTTCATAGCAGCACAATTTACAATAGCTAAGATTTGGAAACAGCCTAAATGCCCATCAGCAGATGAGTGGATTAGAAAATAGTGGTACATTTACACAATGGAATACTATGCTCCTATAAAAAAGCAGGAATTCTTACCATTTGCAACAGCATGGATGGACATGGAGAGCATTATGCTAAGTGAAATAAGCCAGTCAGAGAAAGATAAATATCACATGATTTCACTTATTTATGGAATATAATGAACAACATTAAACTGATGAACAAAAATAGGTCCAGAAGCAGAGAAGCATTGAACAGACCTTCAAACCTCAGAGGGAAGGCCTGGTGTGGGGATGGGGGGAGGTAAGACATAACCAAAGGATTTGTGTGCATGCATATAAGCATAACCAAAGAACACAGACACTAGTAGGGTAAGGGCATGTGCTGGTGGGTAGGAGTGGTCTGGGAGAGGTTACTGAGAGAAAAAAGGAGACTTATATATAATCAATATTATATAATAAAAAGGGAATATGCTAATTTACTGCCCCATCCTCAAAGATGGTGGTGCCCACATCCAATAAGGAGGGAATATGCTAATTGACTGTCTCATCCTCAAAGATGGCAGCATCCACAACCACAAGATGTCAGCTCCCAGTACCCTCAGCCCCACCAGGGCAGCAGGCACACAGCCCAGGGCCAGCCCAAGGTGCAGGCAAGCCTTGGATGGCAGCTGCCCAACCTCCCAGGACCACACGAGGCTCAGGTAACCAGGGAAAACCAAGACTTGCACTGCTGGCAGTGGCAGTAGCAGAGGTGTGATGGGGGAGCATCACCTTCCCCTGATTGCATCTCACCATCCCCTGATCCTGGTTGCATCTCACCCCTGAGGGATCCGAGACTGTGAGAGGGGGCAGGCCAGGCTGAGGAAACTCCCTCAAATGCATGAATTTTCATGCACTGGGCCTCTAGTAAAGAATAAAATAATGAAAATGAATGAGGCACACAATTTAGAAAACTTGCATTTGGGTTATGATTATTTTATCATAACCATTTTAGCAATTTTGTTAACAGATTTTAATTTCATTATTAATAATTTTAGGTGAAGAAGTAATTGTGTGGGATATTATTTGGATAGGTCACTTGGAACCTCTATATTTTTCTTCTATGTATTTCTTATAATAGATTTTTAATCCATCTGAATTAATTAGTTAGAACACATGCAAGCAAATTGGCAGCTGAACTTAGCCCTCAGAAACAGTTACTATACAAACCACATGATCAAAAATGATTATAATGTCTTCATCTGTAAAGCTATTAAAAATCAGAGAGCTAGCATACTAACTCCTGGCATATATACAGACAACATCAAATGATGTAGACATTTTAAATATCATATCATTGTAAATAGCTTAGCTCAGTGAATAGAAAATCAGCCCACGGACTGAAGGATCCAGGGTTCAATTCCAGTCAGGGCATGTACTTTGGTTGTAGACTTAATCTCTGGTCGCAGGTGTGCAGGAGACAGCTGATCAACATCTCAAAGATGTATCTAGCTCTCTATCCCTCTCCTTCCCTCTCTTTAAAATCAATAAAAATGTAATTAAAAAAATATATCATCATATCCCAGAAGACTGGAATCAAAGAAATTTTTTGAAGTATAGAAAGCATGATTTTTTGTTACTATATGTATTTTAATTTGAGATTTTTCTTGCTTTTCAAGTATTTTATGTTTGATACTTAAGTGTAGATGGTATAGAATATTATATGAGTTTCAGGTGTAAAACTTTCGTTATTTGATATTTATACATCTTACAATAGGATCACCACACTAAGTCTAGCAATCATCTCTTATCATGAAAACTTATAATAATACTAGAGGCCCCGTGCATGAATTCATGCATGGGTGGGTTCTGGTTGGCCTGCTCAATCAGGGTCAATGTGGCCGACTGGCCAGGGGGTGGGGCCACTGGCAATTGGTGGGCCAGCCCTGGCCCCTGGTAGAACTCCAGTCAAACTCCTGGTCGAACTCTTGGTCAAGGGGACAATTTGCATATTACCTTTTTATTAGATAGGATTGTTGATTATTTTCCACTTTAATCTTTCTACCTGTAACCCATTCTTGTCTCCTGTGGCAACCACTAGTTTGATCTGTTTATATGAGTCTGTTTTTGTTTTGTTTCGTTTACTCATTTGTTTTGTTTTTACAAATTTCACACATAAGTGAAACTATAGAGTATTTATCTTTTTCTGACTTATTTCACTTAGTATAATGCCATCTAGGTCCATCCACATTATCTCAAATGGCAAGATATCATTCTTTTTTATTGTTGTGTTATATTTCATACTAGAAGCCCAGTGCACTAAATTCAAGCATTGGAAGAGTCCCCTCAGCCTGGCCTACACCCTCTCCAATTTGGGACCCCTCGGGGGATGTCTGACTGCTAGTTTAGGCCCAATTCCATCAGGCCTAAACCTGCAGTCAGACATCCCTCTCATAATACAGGACTGCTGGCTCCCAACGACTCCCCTGCCTGCCAGCCTGATCACCCTGAGTCTAACCACACCCCTGCCAGCCTGATTGACACCTAACTATTCCCATGCCAGCCCAATTGCCCCCAACTACCCAACCTTGCTGGCCAGATAACCCCCAACTTCCCTCCCCTGTCTGCCTGGTCACCCCTAACTGTCCTCCCTTGTAGGCCTGGTAGCCCCCAACTGTCCTCCCCTGCAGGCTTGGTCATCCCCAACTGCCCTCTGCTGCAGGCCTGGTTGCCCTCAACTGCTTTCCCCTGCTGGCCTGGTCACCCATAATTGTTCTGCACTGCAGGCCTGGTCCCTCAAACTGCCCTGCCATGCTGGTCCGGTCGCCCCCAACTGCCCTCCCTTACAGGCCTGGTTGCCCCAAACTGCTCTCCACTGTAGGCCTGGTCCCACCAATGACCTCCCCTTCAGGCCCGGTTGCCCCTAACTACCCTCCCCTGCCAGCCTGGTTCCCTCACAACTGCCCTCCCTCCCATGCAGTCCCAGTTGCTCCCAACTGCCCTTCCTTGCCAGCCATCTTGTGATGACATGGGGCGGCCATCTTGTGATCATGCAAAGGCAAGATGCTACCTAGGCTTTTATTAGTATAGATGTTATAGCCTCTTCTCAATTGACTTTTTCATAATTATATAATGTACTTCTTTGTCTCTTTTATTTGTTTATTTGTTTTAAGGTTCATTTTGTCCGATATGAGTATTGCTGCCACAGATTTCTTTTTGTTATTTTTATGGGCTAACTTTTCTCATTCTTTCATTCTCAGTTTGTGTGTGTGTGTTTCTATTTGAAGTGGTTATTTTATAGGCAGAACCTGGGTCTTGATTTTATTTATTTATTTTTATCCATTCTATCATCCTATGCCTTTTGATTGAATCATTTTAGTCAATTTACATTTTTAAAGTAATTATTTTCCATTTTGTTCATTGATTTTTAGGTTGATTTTGTTGTTCAGTGTTCCTTTATTCTTATATTGATCTCTTTCCTTTTGATTTGCTGATATTCTTTAGTGTTTGTTTATGTTTTATTTCTTATTTTCTTCTGTATTTTTGTAGGTTTTTTGTTTTCAGTTACCAACTGCTTAACCTGATAAGCATTTAAGTTCAAACACATTTTACAAGGTCTACATTTTTATTCCCTCCTCTATGCTTTGTGTTTTTGATAACAACTTTTTGTTTTGTGTATCCCCTGACTATTTATTATAGTTATATTTAATTTCCTATTTTTTGTCTTTTAGCTATCATAATGGTTTTTAATTGGTTGATTTGATGTATTTATTATATATTTCTCTTTACCAGTGAGATTTTTTTTCTTCCCTGTATTTTCTTAGTTCTGGTTTGTTTTCTGCATAAAGAAGACCCACTAAAATTTCTTAAAAGGCATTTTAGTGGTGGCAATCTTCTTTATATTTTGCTTGTCTAGAAAACTCTTTGTCTCTCAATTCTGAAATACAACCTTGCCAAGTATAGTATTCTAGATTATAGTTTCCCTTTTTTGTTTTTCAACATTTTAAATAATTTGTGCCATTCCCTTCATGCCTGTAAATATACTTTTTAAAGAATTAACTGATAGCCTCATCGATTTTCCCTTATATGTCATTTGTTATATCCTTCTTGCTGTCTTAAAAATACCTTTTGACCCTTATTTTATTTTGATTATAGTGCTTTGGCGTGGATGCCTTTTGAGTTCATCTTCATTGAGTCTTTGTGCTTCTTGGACCTGGGGTCTGTTTCTTTCCCAGATTAGAAAACTTTTCAACCAAATTATTACTTCAAATTACTTCAGATTTACACTGAGTGGCCAGATTATTATGACCACCTGATGTTTGTAGGCAAATTAGCTGTACACTGCATTGTATGGGATATGGAAATTGAAGGCCTGTTCAAACATCTTTGCTGTCTGCAGTTACCAAGATAAAACTTCTCCAATTCATACAGGAACACAAGCATTGGGGAAAAAGTCATGTAGTCTGATGAATTACATGTCCAGTTGCATCATGCATATGGCAGAGTGAGAATTCGGTTGAAACAGCATAAAAGCATGCACCCCACATGCATGAGTACAACCCTTCAAGCTGGTGGGCCAGTGTTATGGTTTGGGGCATGTTTTCCTGGCATGATTTGGACCCTTTAACTCATGTGGAACAGCATATGAATAGCACAACATATTTAAGTATCATTGCTGATCAAGTTCACCCTATCATGTTGATGGTGTATCCCAAGGGAGATGGCTTCTTCCAATAAGACAATGTGATATGCCACAGTGTTTGTATTGTGCAGGAGTGGTTTTAGGAACATGAGAGAGACTACCTTGTTTAGGTGGCCCTCACGATCACTAGATCTCAATCCATGTGAGCATTTGTAGGATGAATTTAAAAGAGCCATCAGCCAGCTGGTTTCACAACCATCAAATCTCACAGAACTGGATAGTGCTATTCATTAGGTATGGTGTCAGATTCCTCACATCACCTTTCAACATCTCGTGGAGTCAATGCCAAGAAGAATCGCTGCAGTACTGAAGGCAAAAGGTGTCCCAATGAAGTACTGATGGGATGGTCATAATAATCTGGCCACTCAGTGTCGTTTTGTGATTTATTTGTTGTTGTATTTTTTTTGATATTCTGATAGAGTGATTTCCACTATTCTGTCTTCTACTTTTCTAATTTGTTTTTCTGTATTGACTAGATCTGCTGTTGATTCCTTCTATTGATTCTTCATTGCATTTACTCTATTTTGCATTTTTATTGGTTATTTATTACATTTTCTAAATCTTAGCTGAAATATTCTCCAAGTTTATCTTTTGTATTGTAAAATTTGTTGAGAACTATTGTGAGAAGTATGTTTATTTTTTTAGTTTATGACATTAAATAACATTTATTTCCAATTACAGTTGACATAGAATATTATATTAGTTTCAGTTATTAGACATTATATAACTCACTGAGTGCTGATCCTGATAAACCTTGTACTCATGTGACATTATGTATAGTTATTACATTTTATTGACTATATTTCCTAGCTGTACTTTATATACCCATGACAATTTTGTAACTAGTAATCTGTACTTCTCAATACCCTAACCTTTTTCATCCATCCTCCAACCCCCATTCCTCCTCATCCTCCTCATAATCATAATCATTCTTCTTCTTCCAGAACACCTTTAATATGTCATATAATACTATTTTGATGGTAATGAAGTCCTTTAGATTTTTCTTACCTGGGAAGCTTGTTATATGCCCATTGATTAAAAATGATAGCTTTGCTGGGTAGAATAATCTTAGTTGTAGATCCTTGCTTTTCATCACTTTGAATATTTTTTGTCAATCCCTTCTGTTGAGAAATCAACTGACAGTTTCATAGTAGCTCCTTTATAGATAACTAACTGCTTTTGCCTTGCTGATTTTAAGATTCTGTCTTTAGTATTTTAATTATGATGAGTCTTTGAGGGGGCCTATTTGGGTTCATTTTGATTAGGACTCTCAGTGCTTGTTGAACTTGTAGGTCTATTTTCCTCATTAGATTAGGAAAGTTTTCTTTATTATTTTTTCAAATGAGTTTTCAATTTCTGGGTCTCTCTCTACTCCTTCTAGCACCCCCATGATGTGAATGTTGGTATGGTTAAAGTTGCCATAGATGCTCCTTATGCTTCATGTTATTTTTGGATTTGCATTATAATTTTGCTGTTTTGATTGTGTGTTTTCTGCTTCCTAATCTACCATATCTGTATTTTGAACCGCTGGTTCATCTACTACACTCTAAATTCCTTATAATATATTCATTTCAGTTAATATATTCTTCATTCATAACTGGACATTTTCATCTTCTAGTTTTGTTTTTATGCTTCTTATATCTTTGTTAAAGTTTTCATTAAGTTCATTGGCTCTTTCTCTAAATTTATTGAGTATCCTTATAACAGGTGTTTTGAACTTTGCATCTGGTATATTGCTTGTCTCCATTTTTTTAGTTCTTTTTCTGGAGTTTCTGTTTATAGTATTTTTTTCTTCATTGATTAAAGTAATACATATATGTGTCCCTATCCCCCAATTGAACCTCCACCCCCTCACACATGCCCTCACACCCCTGGTGTCTGTGTCCATTGGTTAGGCTTATATGCATGCATACAAGGCCTTTCATTGATCTCTCCCCCTTATCCCACCCTCCAATAACTTCCCTCTGAGGTTTGATGGTCTGATCCATATTTCTCTGTCTCTGGAACTGTTTTCATTTATCCTTTTATGTTATTCATTATATTCCACAAATGAGTGAGATCAGGTGATATTTATCTTTCTCTGACTTATTTTACTTAGTATAATGCTCTCCACTTCCATTCATGCTATTGCAAATAGTAATAATTGCTATTTTTTACAGCAGCGTAGTATTCCATTGTGTACATATACCAGTTTTTTAATCCACTCATCTGCTGATGGGCACTTAGGCTGTTTCCAAATATTAGCTATGGTAAATTGTGCTGCTATTAACATATGGGTGCATATATCCTTTCAGTTTGGTCTTTCTAGTTTGGGATATATTTCTACAAGTGGAATCACTGGGTCAAATGGGAGTTCCATTTTAGTTTTTTTGAGGAAACTCCATAATGTTCTCCACAGTGGCTGTACTAGTCTGCATTTCAACCAGCAATGCATGGGGGTTCCCTTTTCTCTGCATCCTTACCAGGACTTGTTAACTATTGATTTGCTGATGATAGCCATTCTTACATGCGTAAGATGGTACTACATTGTCATTTTGATTTGTCGGATGATCAGTGACTTTAAACATGTTTTTATGTGTCTCGTGGCCTTCCTTATGTCCTCTTTTAAAAAGGATCTATTTAGGTCCATTGCCCATTTTTTATTGGGTTGTTTATTTTCCTTATGTTAAGGTATATGAGTTCCTTGTAAATGTTGAAGATTAAACCCTTGTTGGTGATAAGGCTGGCAAATATGTTCTCCCATGCAGAGGATTCTTGTTTTGTTGAAGGTTTCTTTTCATGTACAGAAGCTCTTTATTTCTATGTAGTCCCATTTGATTATTTTCTCTTTAGTTTCCACTGCCCTAAGAGCTGTATATGTGAAGTTACTGCTTTGGCATATGTCTGATGTTTTGCTACCTATGGAATATAAGATTTTTATGATTTCCCATTTTATGTTTAAGTGCTTTATATTCATTTTGAGTTTATTTTTGTGTATGGTATAAGTTGGTGGTCTCGTTTCATTTTTTTGTATGTATCTGTCCAACTTTCCCCACCAACATTTATTGAAGAGACTGTCTTGATTCCATTGTATGTTCATGCCTCCTTTGTTAAATATTAATTGAGCATAGTGGCTTGGGTCAATTTCTGGGTTCTCTATTCTATTCCTTTGGTCTACATGTCTGTTCTTGTGCCAGTACCAGGCAGTTTTGAGAAGAGTGGCTTTGTAATATAACTTGATATATGGTATTAAAATCCCTCCTACTTTGTTCTTTCTCAAGGTTTCTGCAGCTATTTAGGGTCTTATTTTTTATTCCAGATGAATTTTTGGAGAGTTTGTTCTAGGTCTGTGAAATATTCTGTTGGTATTTTAATGGGGAGTGCCTTGAATCTATAGATTGCTTTGGGTAATATGGGAATTTTAATGATGTTGAGTATACCAATCCATGAATATGGTATGTTCTTTCATCTGTTTATGTTTTCTTCTCTCTCTTTTTTCAGTGTCTTGTAGTGTCCAAAGTACAGGTCTTTAAACTGATTAACTAGGTTTATTCCTAGGTATCTTAATGTTTTTGGTGCAATAGTAAATGGGATTGTTTTTTATCTCTCTTTTTGTAAGTTCACTATTGATGTATAAATATTCCATAGTTTTCTTGGCATTAATTTTGTATCCTGCTACATTTCTGAATTCATTTAATAAAGTCTAATACTTTTAAATGGAGTCTTTATGGTTTTCTATGTACAGTATCAAGTCATCTGTGAATAATGACAGTTTTATGTCTTCTTTTCCAGTTTGGATAACTTTTATTTCTTCTTGTTGTCTAATTGCTATGGCTACTACTTCCAGAACTATGTCAAAGAAGAGTGGTGAAATTGGGCATCCCTGTACCATTCCTGTTCTTTGGTAAAATGGTTTTACCTTTTTCCCATTGAATATGATGTTGGCTGTAGGTTTGTTATATATGGCTTGAATTATGGTGAGTATGATCCTCTATCCCCACTTTGCTGAGCATTTTTATTAGAAAAGTGTGTTGGACTTTGTCAAATGCCTTTTTCTGCATCAATGGATATGATTATGTTATTTTTGTATCTCAAATTGTTTATGTGATGTATCACGTTTATTGATTTGCAAATATTGTATCAGCCTTGCATCCCTGGAATAAATACCACTTAGTCATGGTGTATCATCTTTCTGATGTAATGCTGCATTCAGTTTGCTAGAATTTTGTTGAATATTTTAGCATCTATGTTCATCAGGTATATTTGACTGCAATTCTCTTTCTTTGTGGTGTCTTTATCTGGTTTTGGAATTAGGATAATGCTGACTTCAGAGAAAGAGCTAGGAAGTGTGCCTTCCTCTTGAATTTTTTTTTGAATAGTCTGAAAAGGATTGGTTTTAGTTCTTATTTGAATTTTTGGTAAAACTCCCCTGTGAAGCCAACTGCTTAAAGCTTTTTTATCATTCTTTCAATTTCATCAGTAGTTATCAGCCTATTGAGGTGTTTTTGATTTATCCTGGTTCAGTTTTGGAAGCTTGTATTTTTCTAGGAATGTGTCCATTTCATCGAGGTTTTCCAGTTTGTTGGTGTAGAGTTGTTTGTAGTATTTTTTAATAAACCTTTGTATATCTGTGGGGTCAGTTGTTACTTCACTTCTTTATTTCTGATTTTGCTTAATTGGTAACTCTCTTTGTTTCTTGGTGAGCCTTGCTTAAGGTTCATCAATCTTGTTTATCCTTTCAAAGAACAGGCTCTTGGTTTCCTTGGTCTTTTGTATTGTTTTTTAGTTCTCCATGGTATTTATTTTAGCTCAGATCCTTATTATCTCCTTCCTTTTGGTTACTGTGGGTTTTTTGTTGTTGTTCTATTTCTAATTCTTTAAATTGCAAGATTAGATAATTTATTAACAATTTTTCTTTCTTTCTTTTCTTTTCTTTCTTTCTTTTTATTATTTTTTTTTGAGATAGGCCTGTAGAGCTATGAACTTCCCTCTCAGGACTGCTTGCATTGTGCTCCATAGATTTTGGAATGTTGAATTTTCATTGTCATTTGTTCCCAGGTTGGTTTTTATTTCTTATTTGATCTATTTGGTAACCCAATCATTTTAATAGCATGTTGTTTAGCTTCAAAGTGTTTGATTTTTTCGTTGTTTTTATTGTAGTTGATTTCTTTTTTTATGCTATTATGATCTGAAAAGATGTTTGTTATGATTTGAATCTTCTTGAATTTTGAAGTGAATTTGCCTATGTCCTAATATGTGGTCTATCTTTGAAAATGTCCTTTGTGCACTTGAGAAGCATATATATATTTTGAAGCTTTGGGTGAAAAGTTCTGAAGATGTCTGTTAAGGGCATCTGAACTAGAGAGTCATTTAGGATTGCTGTTTATTTGCTTATTTTTTGTTTAGAGTATTTATCCAGTGATGTCAGGGGGTATTTAAGTACTCTACTATGATTGTATTGTACTGCATTGATCTATCCTTTGATATCTTCCAGAAGTTGTTTTATGTATTTGGGTGCTCTTTATTGGGTGCATATATGTATACCAGAGTTATATCCTCTTGTAATGAACTGCTCCCTTTAGTGTTATGAAGTGTCTTCCTTATCTCTTGTTATGTCCTTTACTTTGAGGTGTATTTTGTCAGATATAAGTATTGCAACCTCAGGTTTTTTTCTCATTTCCATTTGCCTGAAAAAAATGTTTTTCCATCTCTTCACTATCAGTCTGTGTGAATCCTTTGTTCTGAGGTGAGTCTCTTGCAGATAGCAAATATAGGGTCATTTTTTAAATCCATTCAGTTACCCTATGTCTTTTGATTGGAGCATTTAATGCATTTACGTTTAATATTATTATTGATAAGTACTTGTTTGTGGTTATTTTTATTGTTAATGTTTGTGTTTCCTCTTGCTCTTCTGTTTCTTCTTTCTATCACACACCCTTTAGCATTTCTTGCATTCTTGGCTATAATCTCTCTTAGCCCTTTTTTATGTGTGTGAAGCTAGATTCCATCTTCAATTTTGAATGATTGTGTTGCTGGGTATAGTATTCTTGGATTCAGCCCCTTGTATAATTCCACTCGCTTCTGGTCTTGTGTTTCTGTTGAGAAATCAGTTAATATTCTAATGGGAGATCCCTTTTAGATAACTTTCTGTCTCTCTATGGCAGACTTAAAGATTTTTAATTTTTGGTTGTGTTTACTAATTTAATTATGATGTGCCTATATCTTTTGAGGCTCATTTTGTTTGGGACTCTATGTGATTCTTGGACTTCATGGGTTTTTTCTTGCCAGTATCAAATAAGTTTTCTGTCCTTATTTCTTCAAATAGGTTTTCTATTACTTGCTCTGCTCTCTCTCCTTCTTGTACCACTCTTATGTAGATGCTGTTTCACTTTGTGTTGTCCCAAAGCTCCCTTAGGCTCTCATCCTGCTTTTCTAGTTTTATTTCCAGTTGCAGCTGTGTTTGTGTGTTTTTTCCTACCTTTTCTTCTAATGGCTGATGCAGTCCTTAGCCTCTTCTAGTCTACTATGTAAGCCTTCCATTGTGTTCTTTATTGCAGCCATGTCATTCTTCATTTCTCTTGGTTCCTTTTTATGTTGGTGACATTCTCATTCAGCTCCTTATAATTTTCATTTAGTTGTGTGTATTTGTCATCCACCCATTTGAGCATCTTTATAATCATTACTCTGAATTCTTTTCTGACATGTTACTTGCCTCCATTTTATTTAATTCCCTTTCTGGTGATTCCTCCTTTTCTTTCCTTTGGAGATTGTTTTGTTGTCTCCCTATCTTTTGCTGTAACTTTTTAATTGTTACCATGTCTAAGATTCAACAGCTTTGCTACCTAGGTTCTTTTAAGGGTGGTGCTAGAGGTGCCGTCTCTCAAATCATCTGGGCTTGGTGATCTAGTGGTGCTCACTACTTGAACTGTGTGGGTTATTTTGATGTAGTTGTGTCTTGAATGTTAGTTTCTTATTCTTGGATGAAGTCTCGTCATGGATTAGTAATGTGACTCATCCCCAGGTTCATTGTGCAAGCTGTTTTGGATGTGATCATGATTTTGGCTCTTGTGGTAAAGGTTGTCTGAAGTCTCACTAGTATGTGCTCTGGGTTCCCAGAGTCCACTGCCTTGGAAGAAGGAGTCTCAGGGCCTGAGGCTCAAGTATTGTGATTCTGGTCAGTGTGGTGTGACTCTTGCTGGATTAGCGTCACTTTACAACTCACTATGAGGGGCCCGGAGCTCATGGCAGTGGAGGGTGGGTATCTCGTAATCTGTGGTTGAGGCAGTGGGACTCTGGCCAAAGTGATTTCCCTCTCTGACTCATGAAGGGGTTCAGGATCTAGCAGCTGGAGATGTGGGAATCTCATGGTTTGTGGCTGAAACAATGTGACCTTGTTCAGGGAGGCAAATCCTCCAAGCTGTCCAGAGGTAGGTAACCAGGAGGAGATTTCATGGATTCTACTCAGGGAGCCATGTGTCCTTGGTTCAAAAAGCACATGCTCAGTGGCAGCACACAGAGGGACCCAGATTCCGTCTCCAAGGGGTGTGTGCTTGTGGGTCCCACACAGTGGATAAGAGTAATTGTGGTATGCCACCAGCCCCATGGGGGGAGAAGTCCCAGTTTCTGCTTTGAAGGATATGCACCCTTGATTGAAAATGCACGCCCAATGGCTGCTTACAGAAGTGCCCAGGAACTGTCTGCTGTGGCAGTGGGCTCTAAGGTCTCTTTCGCTGAAGCAGTGCTACCACAGGGGCTGGATGCCAGTGGCCAGGGTTGTGCTTTGTGTTGGCTCAGAGAAGCACCCAGGGGCTGCCTATGGGGGCCGCAGGCTCAGGTGGCTTGCACACTGGACTGGTGCGACTGCAGTGACTGCAGGTTGGCAGCTGAGTAGAAGGAAGTATGATTTTTTGCTGCCTGCACCTTGAGTCCTTGGTTCGATACAAGTGCACTTAGTGGCCACTATCAGAGGCACCTGGGAGTCGCCTACTGGGTTGTTGGACTCAGATGGCCTGCATGCTGAAACCACATGACCATGATGTCTGTGGGTAAGCAGCTGGGAAGTGGGAAATTTAATTTCTATTGCTGGGGCAGTGTGCAGTTGTTTGGATATGAGCAAGTCCAGCGGGAGCGCAAGGAAGCACCCAGACGCTGCCTATAGGGACAGTGGGATTAGTATGCCTGTATGCTAGAAAGGTGCAACTATGGTTTCTGGAGGTCAGCAGCCAGGGATGGGGATGTCCCAATTTTTGCTGCCTTGCACCCTTGATTGAAATCGCGCGTGCCCATCAGGGGCTCACAGAGGCACACAGGAGCTGTCGGTAAGGGTGATGGGACTCAGGAGGCCTACGCACCAGAAAGATATGACTGTGGTATCTGGAGGTTGGCAGCTATGAAGTGGGAAAACTCAGTTTTTGCTTTCTGGGTATGAGTCCTTGGTTGGATTCGCATGTGCCCAGTGGCAGCTCACAGAGGCACAAGTGGTATCTGTTTGCCAGGGTGGCAAACACAAGCACTCAGAGGGGTCCTGGTGATGAAGCCATGTGACCAAAGTGTCTATGGGCAGGTATCCAGGAAGGGGGAATTCAGAATTTCTATTGCTAGGGCAGTGTTCTCTTGTCTGGATATGAGCATACCCAGTGGGGGCTCAAAGAGGCACCCAAGAGTTGCTTTTGCAGCCTTGGCCTCCAGAGGCCTGTACTCTGGAAAAGCACAACTGTGGCCTCGGGAGGACTGCAGCTGGGGTGGGGAGAGTCGCACTTAATGCTGTGAGAGCCGTGCACTCTTGGAGGTGGAGGTCCTAGGGTCTGCAGGTTTGTGGATGGGGCAGCAGGATTTTGGCTGCAGTGGCTGCAGGTTCTCAGGCAATGTCCAAGGCCTGTCTGGGTATTGGTACTGATGTGCTCCTAGAAGAGGCTGCTGTCCCTTTCAAGATGGTGTGGTATCTGTTCCTGAGCCCCACTGCCCAGGGAGTGCCCACAGCCATGGTAGGTGCTCCCTGTCCAGAAGAGACTGTTCTGCCAGCCCCTGTTACTCCTGCCAGATTTAACTGTCACACACACACACACACACACACACACACACACACACACACCACAGCCACAGACTCTTCTTTTACCCCCTCACTCACATCTTCTCCCTCACCTCCATCCTGCCAGCTCCCATCTTTCGGTCTCCTCCCAAAGCAATCTTTAGATTCAACACAATACCCATTAAAATAGCATCACTATATTTCACAGACCTAGAATGAACTTTCCAAAAATCTATATGGAATAAAAAAGAAAACCCAAATAGCCACAGCAATCCTGAGAAAAAAAGAACAAAGTATGAGAGATCACAATAGCAGATATCAAGCTATATTACAAAGCCACTGTTCTCAAAACTACCTGGTCCTGGCACAAGAACAGAATATAGACCAATGGAATAGAATAGAGAACTCAGAAATTGACCCAAAACTCTATGCTCAATATTTGACATACAATGGAGTCAAGACAGTCTCTTCAATAATGGAGTTGAGAAAATTGGACACATGCATGCAAAAAAAATAATAATAACCTAGATCACCAATTTACACTATTCATAAAAATAAACTCAAAATGGATAAAAGACTTAAATGTAAGATGAGAAACCATAAAAATCTTAGAAGAATCCATAGGCAGCAAAATAGCAGACATGTCTTGTAGCAATATATTTACCAATACATCTCCTAGGATAGTGGTTGGCAAACTCATTAGTCAACAGAGCCAAATATTAACAGTACAACAATTAAAATTTCTTTTGAGAGCCAAATTTTTTAAACCTTAATTTCTTCTAATGCCACTTCTTCAAAATAGACTCGCCCAGGCCATGGTATTTTGTGGAAGGGCCACACTCAAGGGTCCAAAGAGCCACATGTGGCTCGCAAGCCACAGTTTGCCGACCATGGTTCTAGGACAGTAGAAACTAAGGAGAAAATAAACAAATAGGACTACATCAAAATAAAAAGCTTCTGCAAACAAAAGAAACCATTAACAAAATAACATTAGCGAAGAGAAAAGATGGTGGTGGAACAGAAGTACGCATAATCATTTCTGTCCCAGGGCAGACAGAGGGAGCAGCTGAGGGTCGTGCAGGGAGTGTTTGTTGGCAAGTTGGGGGGCAGCTGGGCTTCGGGAGAAGGAGGGGGACTGCTAGATTTGCCTCTCCTAACGGAGTGGCCCCAGTGCGGCTAGGTTCTCTCATGGAGCCACTGGCTCGGAGGCAGACTGTGCCATCTTGAAGGGGATGAGCCTGAAAATTTTACAGCTGCAGTATCCACTGGGCGGCTGAGACCCCCTGAACATCGGTTCCTAGTTGGTGCAGAAGCGGATTCTGAGGAGCCCTGCACTCCACCAAGGAAAGGTCAGATTTCCCCTGGGGTTGCAGGAGCTGGCAAAGCAGGGAGATTTGCACCTGGTGGGGTGGGGGGAGGAGAGGAAAAGTCCATGGCTGTTGGAGCTGGTAAACGTGAAAGAGGGCCCTCGGAGCTGGTGGCGGAGGGGATACCTAGGAAGCAAACCATTTGGATCTGATGGAGAAGGCCAGCCTAACAATTTTGGGAGGGAGCGGGCTGCCAAACCCAAGGGGGAAAGGGATTGGCGCAGACGTATGAGAGGGACTTGAGATCGTGAGCCAGCATTTTTCCTCTCCCAATCTGAGATTCTTAGTGCTGAACCAGGAATGGGGGATTCCCTGGTGGGGGATAACCGGGGATACCGCAGGGGTGAGCTGTTTTTCTGAGGCTGGGGATCAGAACAGATGCCCACCATTAGATAAGCAGCTCTGGGGCAGCCTATTCCCACAAATTAGTATCAAATACCATAGGCATAGTGGGATTTTAGTTCAGGATAGAGAAGACCAATAGATCCGGAGGTCAATCCAGAAACCCTGCCACCCAGGGGCTGAATCACAAATTGACTCTTGTGTAACACAAATTAAGGAATCGATTTTATTTCTACTACTATTTAAACTTTTTTTAAGTGCCATTATATCATCTTTATTCTACTTTGGGATTAGTGTTATACAGTCTATTTTCATCTACCCTTTAGTATCTTTTTACTCTACCTCAACTTCACCCTTATGCCATCACTCTCTTGTTAACTTTTCTCTAGTTAGTGTCTTGTTCCTCTTACACTTTTTCTGCTTTAGATTTTCCTTATTATCTCTTTTTATGCCCTGTTAAAATTTCACCCCACTTTTATATATAATCTCCAACCACCTGCTCCATGTCCATACACATCTCTCGCTTATCTGACTTCACGATCTTAAATTGTTTTTCTCTCTGTCCTGCTGATGTTGCTTGCCTGACTGTTGATTATACCGATATTTTATGCATGTTTGCGAGATTGGTTTCCTTATTCTTTTCTTTTAATTTATTTTTTTTGGGGGGGATGTTGTCATGGTTTTTTGTCTTGTTGTTGCTTGCATTGATTTTTTGATAGATTAATGCTTCAGTGTTCCCTCACCTCCCTTGATATTAGTTGTTGTATGTAGTTTGTATCAATCTCCAGGTACTTGTTGCTGGCTTTTTCTGGGATTAGTGGCTGTCCTATAGGAGTTTTCAACTCATATTTATAGTTTATTCCCCTCTTCTTTATTTATAATTCATCCGCTTTTCCCAATTTCATTTTGGCATTCTTTTCTTTCTTTCTTTCTTTCTTTCTTTCTTTCTTTCTTTCTTTCTCTTTCTTCCTTTCTTTCTTTCTTTCTTTCTTTCTTTCTTTCTTTCTTTCTTTCCTTCTTGTGTGTGTGTATGTGTTTTTTCTCTTATTCTCTTATTTCTCACCAATCACATAATTTGCCTTCCTCAGGCAATCACCTTTAATATGGAGATGCCAATACTGTGAATACATTCCTGTTCAGTGCCTGGTGCGTTGAACATGATTGTGTTGTAGTCTCCTCAGCATTTAAACCAACACAGGAGAGTGAGAACTACATAATGAGACACACAGAGAAGAGAGACCATGGGGGGACAAAGAAACAGCCCACCTAGGAAAGAAAAACAAGCCTCACCAGAAAAAGAGGTAAACGAAATGGAAGCAAGGAACCTGTCAGAGAGACAGTTCATAGAAATGGTCATAAGGTGGCTGAAGAGAATAGAAGTCATTAGGAGTAAAAACCAAGAGGAATTGAAGAAGAACCAAGAGGAAATGAAGAAGACCCAAGAAGAAATGAAGAAGAGCCATGAAAAAATGAAGAAGAGCCAAGAAGAAATGAAGAAGAGCCAAGAAGAAATGAAGAAGAACCAAGAAGAAATGAAAAGTGACATTGCTGAAGTAAAGAACCACATAGAAAGTATCAGGAGTAGACTAGAAGAAGCAGAAGACCACATCAGTGAGCTGGAAGACAAGGTAGAAAAAAATACCCAAGTAGAGCAGCTTCTAGAAAAAAAATTAAAAAGCAGGAGGAGAGCCTAAGGGAACTTTGGGACAACATGGAACCAAAAAACATCTGCATAATAGGGCATGCAGAAGGACAGGAAATTGAGAAAGGAATAGAAAAACTGTTGGAGTATATAATGACAGAAAACTTCCCTGATATAGGAAAGAAAAAACCCACACAAATCCAGAGAAGCTCACAGAGTCCAAAGCAAATTAAACCCCAAAAGACCTACGCTAAGGCACATTATAATTAAATTGGCAAACATCAAGGACAAAGTGAGAATCTTAAAAGCTGCCAGAGACAGAAAGTCAACTACAAAGGAACGCCCATCATATTAGCAAGTAATTTCTCAACAGAAACTTATCAGGCCAGAGGGATTGGAGTGAAATATACAAAGTCATGCAAAGGAAGGGTCTGAATTCTAGAATACTGTATACAGCAAGGCTATCAATCAAAATTGAGGGGCAAATCAGGAGCTTCACAGACAAAAAAGGTCTAAGGGATTACATTTCCACCAAACCAGCAATGCAAGAAATGCTAAAGGGTCTGCTGTAACAAGCAATAGGAACCCAAGAAAGAACAGAGGGGCAAAGAACAAAAATGGCTACAAATAACTACCTATCAATAATAACTTTAAATGTAAATGTTTTAAATGCTCCAATCAAAAGACCGGATAAGAAAACATGACGCATATATCAGCTATCTACAAGAAACCCACCTCTGAAAAAGAGACACACACACTGAAGGTGAAAGGATGGAAAAAAGTTCATCAGGCGAATGGAAATGGAAAAATAATCTAGGGTAGCAATACTTATATCTAACAAATTAGATCTGAAAGTGAAGGACATAACAAGAGATAAAAAAGTCTACTCATAATACTAAAGGGAGCAATCCAACAAGAAGAAATAACTCTGGTAAACATATATGCACCCAATGCAGGAGCACCCAAATACATAAAGAAACTCCTGGGTGATATCAAGGCAGAGATAGACAGCAATACAATCATAGTAGGAGACATTAATACCCCACTATCACCATTGGTCAAATCCTCTAAGCAAAAAATTAGTAAAGAAACATCAATCCTCAATGACTCACTAGACCAGATGGATTTAATTGACATATTCAGATTATTTCACCCCAAAGCCACAGAATATACATTCTTTTCAAGTGCCCATGGGTAATTCTCAAAAATAGACCATATGTTGGGTGACAGGCAAAGTCTCTACAAATTGAAAAGATAGAAATCTTATCAAGCATATTCTCAGATCACAGTGGCATAAAGCTGGAAATCAACTACAATATAAATAATCCAAAGAAATTAAACACATGGAGACTGAACAGCATGCAATTAAACAATGAAAGGGTTACTAGAGAGATCGAGGAAGAAATAGAAAACATCATGGAAACAAATGACAATGATAGCACAACAATACAAAATCTATGGGACACTATGAAAGCACTTTTGAGAGGGAAGTTCATAGGTCTACAATCCTATTCCAAAAAAATACAAAACAAGAAACAGCAGCAATAAATTATGTAACCCAACAACTCAAAGAGTTAGAAAAAGAGCAACAAGAAAAGTCCAATGTAAGCAGAAGGAAGGAAACAGTAAAGATCAGAGCAGAGATAAACAACATAGAGACCAAAGAAACAATACAGAAGATCAACAAAACCAAGAGCTGGTTCTTTAAAGGAAAAAGATTGATGAACCTCAACCCAGGCTCACTGAAAAGCAAAGAGAGAGGATCCTAATAAATAAAATCAGAAATGAAAGAGGTGAAATAACAACAGACCTAATTGAAATACAAATAATTGTTAAAAATACTAAGAACAATTCTACTCCAGCAAACTGGACAACCTGGAGAAAATGGGTATATTTCTAGAAAAATATAACCTCCCAAAACTCAATCAGGAAGAAGCTAAACAGCTCAGTAGAGCAACAACTGTGGAAGAAATTGAAGGAGTCATCAAAACGCTTCCAGCAAACAAAAGCCCAGGTCCAGATGGCTTCACAGGGGAGTTTTACCAAACATTCAAGGAAGAACTCAAACATATCCTCCTCATACTACTCCAGAAAATTCAAGAGGATGGAACACTTCCAAACTCCTCCTATGAAGCTAACATCACCCTAATATCAAAACCAGGCAAAAATGACCCAATGAAAGAGAATTACAGGCCAATATCCCTCATGAATATAGATGCCAAAATCCTCTATAAAATTCTAGCAAATCGGATCCAGCAATACACAAGAAAGATCATACACCATGACGAAGTAGGATTTATCCCAGGAATGCAAGGATGGCACAATATTTGTAAATCAATAAATGTGAAACATCACATAAACATATTAAGAGATAAAAATCACAGTCATATCAATTGATGCAGAAAAAGCATTTGACAAAATCCAACATCCTTTCTTGATAAAAATTCTCAACAAGGTAGGAATAGAAGGGTCATACCTCAACATAACAAAAGCAATATATGATAAACCCACAGCAAACATCATACTCAATGGGCAAAAACTGCAACCATTTCCCCAAATAACAGGAACAAGACAGAGATGCCCACACTCACCAATCCAGTTTGACATAGTACTGGAATTACTAGCCATTGCAATTAGACAAAAAGAAGAAATAAAAGGCATCCAAATTGGAAAAGAAGACGTAAAGCTATCCTTATTTGCAGATGACATGATATTGTACATAAAAAACCCGAAAGACTCCATAAAAAAACTAACAGACTTAATAAATGAGTTCAACAATTTAGCAGGCTAAAAAATTAAAGCCAAGGAATCTATGGCATTTCTTTTTTTTAATTTTTATTGTTCAGTTTATTAATTACGTTGTTCCCCCTTTTTATCGCCCTATAGCTCCCCTCCACCTGTACCCATCCCACCGCCACCCTTCCTTCCCCCTCCCCACTGTCCTCTCCCATAATTGCAAGTTTTTGTCCAATTTCTTGCAGTACTTCCCACACCCTTTTTCTCCCCAAGAATTGTCAGTCCATTTTCTCTCTATGTCCATGATTCTGTTATATTCACCAGTTTATTCTGTTCATCAGACTATCAATTCACTTGATTTTTATATTCATTTGTTGATAGATGTGTATTTGTTGTTCATAATTTATATTTTTACCTTTTTCTTCTTCCTCTTCTTAAAGAATATCTTTCAGCATTTCATATAATATTGGTTTGATGGTGATGAACTCCTTTAGCTTTTTCTTATCTGCAAAGCACTTTATCTGATCTTCAATTCTGAGTGATAGCTTTGCTGGATAGAGTAATCTTGGTTGTAGATTCTTGCTATTCATTATTTTGAATATTTCTTGCCACTCCCGTCTGGCCTGCATCGTTTCTGATGAGAAATCCGCTGACAATAATATGGGTGCTCCCCTATAGGTAACCAACTGTTTTTCCTCTTGCTGCTTTTAATATTCTCTCTTTGTCTTTGGCTGTTGGCATTTTAATTATGATGTGTCTTGGTGTGGTCCTCTTTAGATTCCTATATTTTGGGGTTCTGTGTACTTCTTGGGCTTTTAAGTCAGTTTCTTTCACCAGGTGGGGTGAAAGTTTTCAGTCACTATTTCTTCAAGTAGGTTTTTGTTACCTTGCTCTCTCTCTTTTTCTGGCACCCCAATAATTCTGATGTTGGTATGCTTGAGGTTGTCCCAGAGGCCCCTTACACTATCTTTAATTATCTGAATTCTTTTTGTTTCTTGCTTTTCCAGCTGAGTGGATTTTGCTTCTTTGTATTTCAAATCTTTGAATTGGTTCTTGTGGCCCTCTGGACTGCTTTTAGGACTTCGTGTAATATTTTTTATTTCAGTCTGTGTTTGCTTGATTTCTAGTTGGTCCTTTTTCATATCTGTGAGGGTCTCATTCATATCCTCATAAGTCTTGTTCATTTCCTTGTAGGTCTCATTTATTTCCTCGTTGGTCTGGTTTATTTCCTCATAGTTCTCGTTAAGTTCATCGGCCTTTTCTAGGAGTCTCTTGAAAAGCCTTATAACTGTGGTTTTGAACTCTATGTCTAGTCATCTTTTTCCTCCATTTCTTTCACACCTGAGTTCTTTCCATATCTCTTCATGGTGGCTGCTTTGTATGGTAGATGTCCTCTAAGGGTCAGTGGCTCAGCCTCCCCAGTTACCTGAAGTGGGAACACTTACTGCAATCCTTTATGGGTTGTACAATATTTTTCAATTTAAGCCCAGCTTGTTGTTGTTAGCCCTAGGGGGGTTTGACCTCCAGGCCAATTGGCTATGAAGGGAGACTGTGTTCAGGTTGGATGGGCGGAGTCTATGAGCTGGGCAGGCAGTGTCTACATTAGCTACATTGTATGCAGAGCTCTCGCGCGCGGGTCTCTGTTGGGTGGTAATTGTTGCAGGCACCCCCAAGGGAAAGCCGCTAGTCTCTACCTCTTGCCAGACAACTCTGCCTCTCCCCAAATGATTCTGCACACCCAAAGTCTCGCCCAGGGTTGTAAAACAAAGCAGTCCGGTGGTCTTAGGGACCAGGGGGAAAGTGGCACGTCTGTGCTCTCGCACAGTTTATGGCCCAACCTGCTTTTCCCAGCAACCCGGTTTCTCCTCAGACTTGGAGACCTCTGCTGTGCCCGGCTTTCAGGGTGCGTCCCCCTTTCCTCGGACCTCGCCTGGCGCTGGGGAATCTGTGCAGTGGGACTTCTCCACCCTCCCCGTTGTTGAATTTCAGCATGGTTTGCTGCTGCCAGCCACAGCCCGAGCTCTTGATCTGGACGGCTCCTAACCTCTGTTTCCGCATGTACCTCCAAGGCTGTGCTCCCACTGCACTTCTGAGTCTCAGTGTCCCATGTTTACTTTTATTTGTGAAGTTTTCACTCAGCCAGCTGTCTGGTGATTCTGGGTGATGTTTGTTTTGTTGTTAAGTTGTAGTTTTTGAATTGTTGGGTGGGGCAGAACAATAGGTGTTTGCCTATGCCGCCATCTTGGTTTCTCCCTCTCTATAGCATTTCTACACACTAACACTGAAATTACAGAAAGAGAGACTAAAAAAGTAATCCCATTTACCATCACACCAAAAAAATTAAGGTGCCTAGGAATAAACTTAACTAAGGGGGTAAAAGAACTATTCACAGAAAACTACAGGACGCTAAAAAAAGAGATAGAGGAAGATGTAAACAGGTGGAAGAACATACCATGTTCATGGATTAGGAGAATCAACATCATTAAAATGTCCATACTACCCAAAGCAATCTATAAATTTAATGCACTCCTCATTAAAATACAAATGGCATATTTCAGAGACCTAGAAATAACTCTTCAAAAATTCATCTGGAATAAAAAAAGACCACGAATAGCCACATCAATCCTGAGAAAGAAGCACAAAGTCCGTGGGATTCAATACCAGATTTCAAGCTGTATTACAAGGCTACTGTTCTTAAAACAGCCTGGTACTGGCACCAGAACAGACATATAGATCAATGGAATAGAATAGAGAATCCAGATATCAACCCAAACCATTATGCTCAATTAATATTTGACAAAGGAGGCATGAACATAAAATGGAGTCAAGACAGTCTCTTTAATAAATGGTGTTGGGAAAATTGGACAGATACATGCAAAAAATGAAACTAGACCACCAACTTACACCATACAGAAAAATTAATTCAAAAAGTATAAAGGACTTAAACATAAGATGGGAAACCATAAAAAATATTAGAGGAGTCCACAGGAAGAAAAATCTTAGACATATGCCAAAAGAACTTCCTCACTGATACTGCTCCTGGAGCAATGGAAGCTAAAGACAGAATAAACAGATGGGACTACATCAAAATCAAAAGCTTTGGCACAGCTAAAGAAACCATAAACAAAACAGCAAGAAAACCCACAGTTTGGGAGAACATGTTATCAGTGATAAAGGCTTAATATCAAGCATCTACAGGCAACTCACACAACTCAATAAAAGGGGGACAAATAATCCAATAAAAATGGACAACAGACCTAAATAGAATTTTTTTGAAAGAAGACAAAAGGAAGGCCCAGAGACATATGAAAACCTGCTCAAAGTCACTAATTATCTGAGAGATGCAAATCAAAACAACAATGCGGTACCATCTCACACCAGGCAGAATGGCTTACATCAACAAATCAACAAATGAAAAGTGCTGGTGATGATGTGGAAAAAAAGGAACTCTCCTGCACTGCTGGTGGGATTGTAGACTGGTGCAGCCACTGTGGAGAACGGTATGGAGTTTTCTCAAAAAATTAAAAATGGAGCTCCCCTTTGTTCCAGTGATCCCACTTCTAGGAATATATCTCTAGAAATTAGAAATGCTAATTAGAAAGGATATATGCACAGCTATGTTCATAGCAGCACAGTTTACCATAGCTAAGATTTGGAAACAGCCTAAGTGCCCATCAGCAGATGAGTGGATTAAAATCTATGGTACATCTACAAAATGGAATACTATGCTGTGGTAAAAAAAGAAGGAGCTCCTACCTTTTGCAACAACATGGATGGAGCTGGAGAGTGTTATGCTAAGTGAAATTAGCCAGCCAGAGGAAAATATCACATGACCTCACACATTTGTGGAGTATAATGAACGATATAGACTGATGAACAAGAACAAATCCAGAGACTGAGAAAAGTGCATCAGATGGTCAAACCTCAGAGTATGTGGCATGTCGTGGGAGTAAGGGGGAAAGCCAATATATTTGACCTCTTGAACTAAGGTAAGTAATTTGTGTTTTTACATCCCTGACAAAGTTTTTATAAAGTTATAAAAAATTGATAGCTAGTTTGAGATTGAATTGACATGGCCTAGAGCTTATCATCTCCTATGGACATCAATCCTTGGGCTAGACCCTCCTTACCCTCCCATGACAACATAATACCCTTACATGATATTATTCTACAATTTCATTATAATTTTTGATATTTGATAACAGCATATTATACAATTATATCAAATAAACTTACAAACCAATTCTTTGAATGTTGGGCAGCAAATTAAAAAAGGATAGGAAAGGAATTAATCCATTTCAGAAGGAATTAAGGCACTGGGAAGGCACTCGAGCATTCTATATTGGCCCCACTTGCACTTTTTGCCAAAAGGGACTCTCTTCTTACAATCTAAATACACACAGCTGTTGCCCAAGCTTTCAGTTCAAGCTGTGGCTGAAGCTTCTGGGCAGCTGGCACCATGGATCTGTCTCTCACCCAATTGTCTGAGCATCTCTGTAGAAGAAACCTGGGTCCCCTGAGATATGAGATCAGTACCGGGACCCCGCCAGCAGGTGAGGGGACTCCAAGGCAGGTGCTGGGCATGGAGGCCACCGGGGCATGGACTACAAAGGAGACAGAACTGAACCTCACATCACCCTGTTTGGCTCCGGAGGATGGCTGGTTAGCCAGAGACGGGTAAGATTCCTCAGGGAAGGAACAACCTAAGAGAGGCACAGTGGCAGAGGGGCCAACAGGAGAAAACCAAAAGGTCAACATAGCTGGGGCACAGACCCTCACCCACAAACTTTGCAGGGGCCTGAACTCTCACCCCTTCTGAGGGAGGTCTCCTGCCCCCACGGCTGCTTCACCTCCCGCGCAGGACCCAGGTTGCAGACAGAGACTCGTCAGCAATAGCTGGTCTATATCTAAATGCAGTCTAGTACCAGGAATTCTCAGGACCTACTCAAGAATGCAAATAATCCTTACCGCTAATATTTACAGGGTAAACTAAGAATTTTGCTTGAGTATTAAAATTGACAGTAAAATATTATTCAAGTTTTCAGATTAATTTAAATTGGCCAAGTAAAATAAGTGAACACTCAAGAAAATTTAAGTGTACTGGACAAAAAGTTGTTCCCAAAACAATAACTAAAATATCTATTAGTAGTTCATCTCACTGTAAAATTTCCTAATATCCAAAGAACCTAAAGCAGTCATATTTGTGTGCAAAAATTTAAAGTTAAAATTATGAAAACTGCTATCTTAAATTTCCCATAGCCCCCATTAATCAAAAAGGGAAGGGGGGATAGTGGGGTAATATCATGTAAGGAAAAATATCCTGTAAGTAAAATACATCTAGAAAATTCTTACTCCAGAAACGTAACTTCCGTTTGTAATACCAACAGCAGGACACCCATGAAAAACACACATGACATCAAAATAAGCCAAAGGAAAATCATTTGGGCAAAAATAAAAAGAATCCCAAGTCTATTTTGCAGAGAGGATCCCTTTGTTAACTTTTGGTTGAGAATGTGTTTGTGTGTTTTCAGAGCACAACTCCAAGACCATGTGGGTTTCTTTGACAGTGAGGAACTGATGGGTCTCTTCTGTCACGGGGTTGGTCCAGATATGGGGAGACTGAGGACATCTTGCCATGCTAACAGTTAGCAGCTGTGCATGGCTGCAGGCGGCCCAGGACCAAACCAGAGAGGATTAAACTTGCATTGCCACGATGTGTCCACCAGCTGGATGCCATTGCTGATATGTACACATTAAGAACTATTTGACATTGAAAGTGGGACTCAGAACAGTTGGACATTGAAACTAAGATTCAAACATTTTTTGTTCTTGTACGTTTATTTCTAGTATGCAGATGCAATATATTTTTGAAGAAAAAAGACGGGAGAGTGATTGATTTAGAGGCATGGAGGCATTGAAATGGCTGTCAAGCTGCAGGGGGAAGGCTGGGGAGGTTGGGGGCGGGTGCTGGGGGAGATCAACTGAAGGACTTGTATGCATGCATATGAGCATAACCAATGAATGAAAGACACTGGGGTGAGGGTGGCAGGTGGGGACATGTGCTGGGGGGTCAGGGATTCTGGGGATGATAATGGGGTGGAAGGAAAATATATGTACTACTATTAAATCCATGTTATACTGCAAAAAAATAAAAAATATTTAAAAATAAAATTAAAAAATAAAATAAAGAAGGAAAAAATAAAATTAGTGCCCACTGAATGGGAGAACATATTTGCCAATTTTACATCCAATAAGGGCTTAATCTTCAAAATTCATACAGTACTCATACAACGTAATAAAAGAAGATAAACTATCTGCCTCCTTTGTGTCCTGCCGCTATGTCGGTGGGGACAGGGGGCCAATCTCCGGCTTATAATATAGGCTCTATGCTATCGCATTGTACTTGGCTCCCTGGTGGTCTTTGGGGATCATGAAATCTGGGCATAACATTTGGGAGCTCACTGGGATCCCCAAGACCCACAAGGGACCCCGACCCGGAGAGCCTGACTGACCACGGTAGGTGTTTGTCTGTTTGTGTTTTCTGTTCCATGCTAGCTCGTTTCTGCTCTAGTTGTGCCCAAAGCAGTCTAGGGGACGTACTGGAGGACCACGGGCTAGAGGACTCAGAACACATTCTGATCCTCTGTCTGGAGGGATGTGGAATCCTCTCACCCTGGAGGGACATGGAATCCCCCCACAAATCTGACCTAGCTTTTGGTTTTGCTTCCAAGGAGTTGGAAGACAGTTTTTTTGTGTGTGTGTGGGCCCTTGTTTGTCTGTGTTTTTCTATTTTATTCTCTGGACTTACTGGACGGAGATTATGGGACAGACTTGACTACTCCTTTAAGTATTATGATTGACCATTTCAAAGAGATTAGGGAAAGATCCAACGACCTCAGTGTGGAGGTCTGGAAGGGCCAGGAGACCTATTCTTGCTTTGCAGGAGGAGAAGAAGAACTAATTTTTCCTCCCCCATATCAGGCCTGCTCCGAGAGTGGAGGGTGGAGGTGTTAAGCCCACCCTGCTGGGAGAGAGCAGTCTGCCTACATCATCCTTCTGAAAAGCTGGAGGGGCTCATTGATTTATTAGATTCTGTTCTTTTCAGCAGCTTTTGCAGGGCCTATTCACCACTGAGGAGAAGGAGAGGATCCTTCCCAGAAGCTAGTTCCGGATGCAGATGGGAATCCTACACCTCTTTTCCTCTAACTAAGCCTGAATGGGATTTCAACATGGCAAAAGGTAAGGAGAGGCTCTGAGTCTACCGCCAGGCTCTAATGGGGGGTCTTCGGATGGCTGCTAGCAAGCCAACTAATTTGGAATGGAAGAAGGGTAGTTGCCCCCCACCCCAGCTTACAGGTAGAAGGCTTCCACCATTTAGCCGTTTTAAAGAAAGAATGTGGTAATTTGCATTTGAATACCTCCAGGTTTGCCATTCAATTTCCACAGGCAAAGAGAAAAAAAGTGGTCAGTTTAAAGTCAAGTTTACTTGCCGCTGCAGTAACAGTGGGGAATAAGAGGTGTTATAAGTGTGGTAAAACAGGACGTTTCCAAAAGGAATTTGTGGATCTGTGCCATGAGGAACTTTAGGATTAATCTTAGGGAGGAGTGGAGACACTCTAAAAGGACTAACTGTTCTGCCTAGAGTTGTTGATTCAGATTATGAAGGAGGAATTAAAGTTATACTAGAATGTAATTACGTTATGCAAATCACTCCAGGACAAAGGTTTTCTTAGATACTACTTCTACCTTATGTTGAGCAAGGTGAGACTAAAAAAAGGACATGAAAGGATTTAATCCCTTCCACCGTGTGAAAGGCCCCATGGATAGGCACTTGAGCATTCTATATTGGCACAATCCAATTGCCCACAGCTGTTGCCTGGGTTTTCTGTACATGCTGAGGTTGAAGCCTCGTGGTGGCTGGTACCATGCATCTGTCTGTCGCCCACGGTGTGAGGTGGGCCCTCCCTGGAGAGGAAGCCTGGGTTCCCTGAGATATTTGATGAGTGCCCGGGCCCCACCAGCAGGCGAGGGGATCCCAGGCAGGCACTGGGTGTGGAGGTCACGGGAGCATAGGCTATCCAGGAGACAGAAATAAACCTCACATCACCCTGCTTGGCCCTGGAGGATGGCTTGTTAATCAAAGATGGGTAAGATTCCTCAGGGGAGGAATAATCTAAGACAGTCACAGTCACAGAGGGGCCATCAGGAGAGAACATGGAGGCCAATAGAGGTGGGGCATAGAACCTCACCCGCCCCAGCATTGAAGGGGCTTGAATACTCGCTCCCTCTGAGGGAGGTCTCCTGCCCCATGGCTGCTTCACGTCCCATGCCCAGCTCAGATTGGGACCCAGGTAACAAAGACTTGGCCCAGCGCAGATCAGGACTGAGGCAACAAACAGAAACTTGGCTGACAGCAGCTTACCACAGATGCTCAGGGTCTACTCAAGAATGCAAAACAATCCTTTCCATTAATAATTACAGGGTAAACTAAGATTGTTGTTGGAGTATTAAATTTTACAGTAAAATAGCAGTCAAGTTTTCAGATTAATTTAATTTGGCTAAGGTAGGAAATGTACAGCAGGAGAAGGACACATTTTCTGGATGGGTAGAGGCATACCCAACCAAGCATGGAACAGCTCAGACGGTGGCCAAGAAACTGCTAGAAGACATCCTACCCAGGTATGGATTTCCTGCTATGATAGGGTCAGACAATGGACCAGCTTTTATTTCACAGGTAACACAGGCAGTAGCCAAGGCTATAGGGGAAGATTGGAAATTACATTGTGCTTATAGGCCCCAAAGTTCAGGGCAGGTAGAAAGAATGAATAGAACTCTAAAAGAGACCCTTACCAAATTAACCATGGAGACAGGCAGGGACCGGGTGGTTCTCCTTCCGTATGCCCTTTACCGGGTGAGGAACTCTCCCTACAGAGAGAGTTTACCCCCTATGAGATCATGTTTGGTGGCCACCCCCTATTATTCCCTTACTGAATTTGTCTCTTAAGAGGGCTCCATTGGGCGCATAAGGACATTTGGCCACACCTCCATGATGAGGCCGGTCTGACCCCAACGTCTCATATCAGGAGACTGGGTTTTTGTCAAGAGTCACAGGCAGGAGTCACTTGAGCTGCGTTGGAAGGACCCCTACATCGCAGTGCTGACTACATCCACCACTCTCAAGGTAGACCGTGTCGCAACCTGGGTCTTCCATACCCACGTCCGCCCAGCTGATCCCTCTGCATTCCAGAAGGACCTCATTACATAATGGAGCCTTGATTACAATCAGCACAACCTGCTCAAGCTCAAGTTATGGCGCATTCGACCCATCTGATGTCGGTGACTCTGTTGACTTTGTTCACTGTCACCCACACTACCGGGAGTCCACCCATTTTCCTGGCAATAGTCATGGCCTGCCTCTGTATTCATGAAGCAAGGAGGCCTATGTGCAGCCCTAGGGGAACAATGTTGTTTTTATTTTGACCATTCAGGAGTTATTTAGGAATCCATAGCCCTCATAAGAGAGGGAGCCAATTTGTCAAAGGGCGCATAGGGGCAGTTCAGTTGATGGTTCTGAGCGCCCAGGAAGGCAAGGTAGAAATGCAGTCCATCTCATGATTGAGCCGTAAGTTCCAAGACAAGAGGGGAATGAAAGGACAGAGCGGGACTGCAAAGACAGCTACCATTTTGGACTGTGTGACTCGGCGGGCACCACGTAGGCCGCGTGATACTTAAACTTACTTGGGGGCTGCCATCTTGAAATCACAAATACCAACCCCTCCCTTTGAATCAGAAAATTGTGAAAGACTGTGCGCTTGAGCTCCAATCAAGAGCAAATGACAGGACAGGTCACATGAATTAGGGATTATTTACATCACTAGCCCCGGACATCACCCAACCAATTGGAATCAGCCAACTCAGTGGTTCCTGTCTGGCCCCACCTCCCAATAAAATCACCATGCTTTTGGATATTTTTCCTCCTTTGCAGCCTGCCTCTGTGTGAGGGTCAGGGGGCCAAGCTCAGGCTTGTAATAAAGGCTCTATACTATTGCAAAAAAAGGAAAAAAAGATAAACAATCCAATAAAAAAAGGGCAAAGGTCCTAAATAGACAAATCTTGAAAGCTGACATATAGAAGGCCAAGAAGCTTATTAAAAATGTCCAAGTTCCTAATCATCAGAGAGATACAAATAAAAATGGCAATGAGGTACCACCTCACACCCGTCAGCATGACTATAAATCAACAAAATCCATAATCAGCAAATGATAGCCAGGACGTGGAGAAAAGGGAACCCTTGTGCACTGCTGATGGGAATGCAGACTGATGCAGCCACTGTAGAAAACAGTATGGGATTTCCTCAAAAATTAAAAATGGAACTCGCTTTTGAACCAGTAATTCACTTTTAGGAATATATCCCAAACAATCAGAAAGACATATTAGAAATAATATATGCACCTCTATGTTTATAGCAGCACAATTTACAATAGCTAAGATGAGGAAACAGTCTAAGTGCCCATCAGCAGATGAGTGAATTAAAAAACAGTGGTACATCTACACAATGGAATACTATGATGATGTAAAAAAGAAGGAACTCTTACCATTTGCAAAAGCATGAATGGACCAGGAGAGCATTATGCTAAGCGTCATAAGCCAGTTGGAGCAAGATAAGTGCTGGGGTTCTTTTCCCAGCCTTACAAAGGGTTAAGCATTCTGTAGAAAGAGGCTGATACATAGATGATTAAAGGGTCCAGACACAAAAGATAATTTTAAAAGGCATTTGGGACCAGAGGAACTTCAGCTCAAGGAACAGTTTAAGGACCCCATGCTATTCATTTAACACAATTTGTCCTAAATCAAGGTGAAGATATACACTTCAAAGGGTAAGGTTACAAAAGCATTGTCAGTTTGGGAAATAGCCTACAGCTGTTCAGGTGTTTGGCCAACAGGAGGCAATAAAATGCCCTGAGCTGTCTGGCAGCAGACAATTCTGTTCAGGTTTTGGGGCAGTGCCATTTAGCCATTCCATCAGGTAATTACATATGTGGCTCACCCTTGTTGAGCCGCCCACGCTTCACCAAGCCTTTAGTGAAACTGTTGTAATTATGACATGCTGGAATTGGTTCCCGACATCTTACCCTTTTTATTTTTTTTTTATATTTGACAAGAATGTATGTTTTAAGATTTTTCTTTTTTTTCTTTTTAAAACATATTTTAACCTTTATTTTTCAGTTTATTAAGTACATTGTTTTCCTTTTTGTTCCTCTATATTTTTCCATGACCTGGTACCCATCCCACCCTCCACCCTCACCTCCCCCCCGCCCAATATCCTCTCCCATAGGTGCATGATTTTTGTCCAGTCTCTTGCTGCACCTCCCACACCCCTTTACTCCCCAAGAAATGTTAGTCCATTCCCTCTCTATGCCCATGATTCTATTATATTCACCAGTTTATCCTGTTCATCATTTTTAATTCACTTGTTTTTTATATTGATTTGTTGATAGATGTGTATTTGTTGTTCATAATTTTTATTTTTACCTTTTTCTTCTTCCTCTTCTTAAAGAATATCTTTCAGCATTTCATATAATATTGGTTTGGTGGTGATGAACTCCTTTAGCTTTTTCTTATCTGTGAAGCACTTTATCTGACCTTCAATTCTGAATGATAGCTTTGCTGGATAGAGTAATCTTGGTTGTAGATTCTTGCTATTCATCACTTTGAATATTTCTTGCCACTCCCTTCTAGCCTGTATCATTTCTGTTGAGAAATCCACTGACAATCCTACTGGAGCTCCGTTATAGGTAACTAACTCTTTTTCTCTTGCTGCTTTTAATATTCTCTCTTTGTCTTTTGCTCTTGGCATTTTAATTATGATGTGCCTTGTTATGGTCCTCTTAGGATTCCTATATTGGGGTTCACTGTGCTTCTTGGACTCCTAAGTCAATTTCTTTCACCAGGTGTGGGAAGTTTTCAGTTACTATTTTTTTAAATAGGTTTTCATTGTCTTGTTCTCTCTCTTTTTCTGGCACCCCTGTAATTCGAATGTTGTTAAGCTTGAGGTTATCCCAGAGACCCCTTACACTATCTTCAATTTTTTGATTCTTTTGGTTTCTTGCTTTTCTAGCTGAGTGGATTTTACCTCTTTGTATTTCAAATCGTTAAGTTGGTTCTTTTGGTCCTCTAGAATACTTTTAGGTCTTTGTATAATTTTTTTATTTCAGTCAGTGTATGCTTAATTTCTAGTTGTTCCTTTTACATAACCTCGTAGGCCTTGTTCATTTCCTTGTAGGTCTCATTCATTTCCTCATAGGTCTTATTCATTTCCTTGTAGGTCTCGGCCTTTTTTAGGAGCCTCTTGAAAAGCCTTATAACCGTGGTTTTGAACTCTATGTCCAGTTGGTTTTTTTTCCCTCCATTTCTTTCACATCTGATTTCTTTCCATGTCTCTGCATGGTGGCTGCTTTCCTGATTTGGTCGATTAGCTTTGTGTCGTAGATGTCCTCTAAGGGACAGTGGCTCAGCCTCCCCAGTTACCTGAGGTGGATATGGGTTGGACAGTTTTATTGGAGTTAAGCCTAGCTTATTGTTGTTAGCACTAGGCAGGTTTGACCTCCAGGCCAATTGGCTGTGAGGTTCAGCTGTGCTCAGGTTGGATGGGCGGAGTCTTCTAGCCTAGCAGACAGTGTCAGCTCTGCCCTATGCAGCACCTGGGACTCTCTGCCAGGTGGCAATGGCTGCAAGGACCTCTGAGAGAGAGCTGCTACCGAGCTCCACCCGCTGCCAGATGATTGAGCCTCTCCCCAAATGAGTCTGCACACCCAAAGTCTCACCCAGGGTCATAAAACAATACTGTCTTGTGGTTTCCTGAATGTAAGAGTAAGTCATGAGTCCTCTCTGAGCGGTCATGCAGCTCCACTGTTCCCAAGTTCATGCGCAGTCTGCCCAAGCTCGCCCTCTCCACAACCTTGCAGACCCTTGCAGTGCCCGAGTTTCAGTGTGCCTCCCCACTGTCCAGCTTTACCCTGTATGATTGTGGGTTTCCCAGACTTTGCCCTGAGCTGGGGAATCAGAACAGTGGGATGTCTTTGTCTCCCCCATTCGAGAAAACCATCTGGGTTTGCAGCCGCCCACACTATTGGCTCACGCTCGCACAGCTCCAAACCTCTCTCAGCATGTATCTTCAACGCTGTACTCCCCTGCTCCTCAGTGTCCTGTCTTCACTTTTATTTGTGGAATTTTCACTCAGCCAGCTTTCCAGTGATTCTGGATGATGTTTGTTCTTTCTTTAAGTTGTAGTTTTGAAATTGTTGTGTATTTCAGCAAGATAGGTGTTTACCTATGCCGCCATCTTTCTTTCTGCTGTTTTAAGATTTTTAAATTCAATGGAAAGGACAGAGTTCTATCAAGTCTCTTTAAATTGCTGTCAGGCAATAAAAAATTATCCTGCAGTCAGTTTCTTTCTGGGCCAACAGTTCTTTGAGTTCCATTTTCAATGTCCAATTGTTTTGAGTTCCATTTTCAATGTCCAATAGTTTTGAGTCCAAATTTCAATGTTCAACAGTTCCTTATGTGTTCATGTCAGCAATGATATTTCAGTTCTGGATGGTGGACAAATGGTGGCAATACAGGTCTGACACTCTCTAGTTTAGTCCTGGGCAATCTGCAGTGACTCACAGCTGCTGACTGCTAGCATGGCACAGCGTCTTTATTATCTTCATTTCTGGACAGTTTCTTCTCTGTTCTTGGGGGCCACTGCTTATTCTGTGGCTGGAGCAGGCCTGTCAGTCCCTCTCTAGGATAAGCTGTTGTAGCAATCCACATGGGCTTGGAGTTTTCTGGAAATATACAAACATATTCTTGACCAAAGGGTAATCTTTTCTATAAATTAGACTTGGGATCCTTTTTATTTATACCCAAAGGATTTTCTTTTGGCTTATTTTGACACCATGTGTGTTTTTTCATGGGTGTCTTGAAATCAGCATTACAAATGACAAATAATTTTCAAAGTAAAAAATTTATTGATATAATTTATTTACAGGATATTATTTCTTACAGGATATTTTCCCACAGTTCCCTTTTTTTAAATTAATTATTAGGAGGCTTTTGAAATTTTTATAATGCAGTCTTGATAGCTTTTAACTTTAATTTTTTTAACAAACATATGAGTGCATTGGATTCATTGCATGTTAAGCAATTTTACTATGAGATGAACCATCAATAAAAAGTTTAAAATTTTTTAATATTTCAGGAACAGCTTTTTGTACAGCACAATTAAGTTTTTATGAATATTTTTTATTTCAATTAGCCAATTCAAATAAAAAGAAAGTTTATTTTTTTTTAACTTTACATGTCTTAGGTTATGGACAATAAGTGACATTAAATTTTTATAACTAATCTTTGAGTAACTTAAACCTTCTCAGGGAGGCAGAAACACAAATTACTTGCTTTACTTTTTGAGGCCAAATATGTTAATTTTTAATCGCAATCCTTCAGATGTTTGAAGGAAACACTCTTTTTATTTCCTTCCAAAATAAATTTCAGGCTACAGAGTTTCACTTACAAATATTTGTCTTTCTTTACACCAAGCAACCTACCAGGCTGCTGCTTAACACTGGCAGATATTGCCAAATAGCCATATTACAAGAAATCTCATTACCGTAAAGTCGACTACTATTTGCTGTCAGATTTAATACTTTAACAATCTATAGTTTACACTGTAAATATTAGTGGAAAAGATTTCAAAATTTTCACATTTCTCCTTTTTATTAAACTTAGAATTTTATTTTTTAAGTATTCCCTATGGCTCATTTGCATATATAGAGGGATCAAGGGAGGTCTAAGTAACTTTCTTAGAAGACTTAATTAAATTGCTTACAAAATCATTGGCTTATTCAAAGGGCAGGGTTGGCCTTTGCTGTTTAAAGATGGTGGCCACCAGGAGGAGTGGCAAGCCATGTGTCCATCATGGCAGCTGTAAAGTCAGGCAGTCCAAAATGGCTGCTGTCTAAACTGTTCTTTGACAGAAAAGATACTAGTTTATTCTCACAATAAACAAGGGAAGAACAAACCAAATCCCTAAAAAGATAGTCAAAATTATATTGCAGACAAATAGAAATCTCACTAGCTGTTTCTGGGGGCTTTGTTAGAATTTAATTGTTTATAAAAATATTGGAGGCCCACTGCACGGAATTCATGCACGTGGTGGGGGGAGAGGTGTCCCTCAGCCCAGCCTGCATCCTCTCCCATATGGGACCCCTTGAGGGTTGTTCAACTGCCCATTTAGGCCTGATCCCAGTAGAATCTGGCCTAAACGGGCAGTTAGACATCTCTGTCACAATCCAGGATAGCTGGTTAGCAACTGCTTGCCTGCCTGCCTTCCTGATTGCACCTAACTGCTTCTGCCTGCCAGCCTGATCACCCCTTAACCACGCCCCTGTCAGCTTGATTGATGTCTAACTGCTCCCCTGCCAGCCTGTTTGCCTCCAACTTTCATCCTCTGCTGGCCTGGTCACCTCTAACTACCCCTCACCCATGTAGGCTTGATCACCCCCAACTGCCCTCCCTTGCAGGCCTGGTCCTTCTCAACTGCCCTTCCCTGCTGGCCATCTTGTGGTGGCCATCTTATGTCTACATGGGGGCAGGATCTTTGACCACATGGGGACAGCCATCTTGTGTGTTGGAGTGATGGTCAATCTGCATATTATCATTTTAATATATAGGATAGCTGCCTGCTGCATGGGTGGGGGCCAGCTGGTTTGCCCTCGGGGCATGGGGCAGCCTAGGCAAGGGGCCTGTGGTGGTTTGAGGCCAGCCACATTCCCCGGTGACCCAAGCAGAGGCCCAGGTATCTGGAATTTATTTATCTTCTACAATTGAAACTTTGTAGCTTGGAGCAGAGCCAAGCCTTGGCAGCAGCCATTTCTGTTGGAGTTTATTTATCTTCCATAATTAAAACTTTGTAGCCTTAAATGGAGGCCTGTGCTGACCAGGGTGTGCAGAAAGCTTGACTTCCTCCATCACCAGGGAAACCCAAGCCTCCTTCCTGCTCTGTCCATGGCTGCAGCCATCTTGGTTGGGGCTAATTTGTATACTTGCCCCTGATTGCCTAGTGGGTATGGCTTGTAGGTGTAGCAAAGTGATGGTTAATTTGCATATTACTCTTTTATTATATAGGATTGGATTTTCATTTAGCTTAATTTATGTGAAACCTTGATTATATCTTTAAAATCTAATTTATAACTAACTTAAGTAGGTATCCTATCTAATAAAAGAGTAATATGCAGATTGACCATCACTCCAACACACAAGATGGCTGCCCCCATATGTTCAAAGATCCTGCCCCTATATGAACACAAGATGGCCACAACAAGATGGCCAGCAGGGGACGGCAATTAGAAGGGACCAGGCCTGCAGGGGAGGGCAGTTAGGGGTGACTAGGCCAGCCGAGGAGGTAAGTAGGGGGCAAACAGGCTGGCAGGGGAGCAGTTAGACATCAATAAGGCTGGCAGGGTAGTGGTTACAGGGTGATAAGACTGGCAAGCAGAAGTGGTTAGGGGCAATCAGGGAAGAGGGCAGGTGAGCAGTTTGGAGCCAGCAGTCCTGGATTGTGAGAAGGATGTCCAATTGTCCATTTAGGCCCAATCCTGGAAGGATTGGAGAGCATGCAGGCTGGGCTGAGGAAAACCCGGTACTCCCTGTGCATTAATTTTGTGCACCAGGTCTCTAGTTTTTAATGAAAAAAACATGCAAATTTAGTAAATGTTTACATCTACAAGGCACAAATGTAGCCCCACCACTAGCCTATTTAAAAATGCAAGTGGCTAGAGGATTTTATTTTAAATTGTTTCAAAATTCTACTGTTAAAAATTTGGCTTTTATTTTAAAATTTCATCTTAAAATTCTCCTGTTGGATTTTAAGAAATATTTAGTTACTTCATTTTTCTCTTTTTAGAGGCCAAAACCTTCATAACATTTAAAATATATGCATATAAGTAAAATATATCGATTAATTTTTATTTGATAAAGCTTTCATTGTGATTTCAAGTATATTAGATTGGCTATCCTTTAAGAGAGAGAATAACTTCTTCAAAACATTTCAGGGCCCATGAAAATGCCTCAAAATTATCCCTTGGTTACAGCCTTGAAATTTAACTTGGAAAAATGATCAAGATATGATTTAAAGATTATAATACTTTTTATAATTATCTTAAAATATAAATTAAATTTAAACTCATCTTTATATTAAAATTTTCACTTGGGAATCACAGAATTAATGCTTTTATTTAATTAGACCAATAAACAACATATTTTGAATTCCTAATTATCAGAGAAAACACAAAAATCTTTTTTTCAATAATAAATTTTTATACTTTTGACATTTAATTACCACAACTATTTAATTTCTCCCAATTCAATTTGAACTTTGAACTTTTAGAGTTGGCAAGTCAAATATTTAGCAGTTCTTGATTGATAACACTTTATATGTTTAAGAATAAATTCAAAAATACAAGACATAATCAATTAATAGATTCAATTTTGTCCTCTAGATTTTTCTCATGAAGAAGCAAACTTCCAACATTTTAAGCTGCCAAAGGAGTTTGGAAGAAGTCTGTATTCAAATGAAAATTGCCACATTCATTAAAGATGGCTACTGATGGGAAACTGGCCTACTTGTCTTCTGGGAGAAGGGCAACTACCACTTCCTCCATTAACAAAGGATGTAGCCAGTCTTAACTGGGCTACTTAGACCTTTATAATTAATACATTATTTTCTATATTTCAACCATTTTTTAAGATTCAAGAGTCAATTATTTTATTTGGCAATTTTTTTGTAACAGACAATTTACTAATTTTCTTGAAGGCCTCAAATTTAATTTTTGATTGAGGTTCATTAACATTTTTAAAAACTACTCTTTATTATGAAAATGCCAACCTCATTGCTGGAAGTAGTTTGAATTTTTCCTGGGTCAAATCTGCCATCATTCTTAGGAAAAAAAGTCAGTCTTGGATTTTTCATTTCTCTAGCTTTCATAAAGAGAGTCAAGCCCAAAACAACCTAATATGTCCAAAAAAATGGGTAGTTGTGCGCATATTTTATGCTAGGTTCTCTCTTTACAGGGGCACAGAAATTCCAGACACATTTCTAAATTGTTATGGCGAGAAAGGAGACTTTAAATTAGCATACTGGGAGAGTGTGCGTCCATATTGGATTGCCACTGTCTCTCTTCCCCGACATCCTGCTTGGTTTGGGGGAAGTTTTTAGTAACGGATCTGGCCATGTTTCTTTTCATGCTTAATAGATAAAAAAAATATCTTAAAATTTTTCCTTTTTTGATTTCAAATTAATAACTAGCACCCAAGCTTATCTTAGCTAAAATTTGGTTATCATAAGATGTTCTTCTATAATTTTTAAACAAAACAAGTAATAGCTCTGCCCTCTTCTGCCACCTTTAAATTTCTCACCAGAGGTGGTTTGGCAACAGGATTTCATTGCTATTACAGATTTTAGATTCCAAATACAAATTTTAAAATTTTAATTTGAACAAGAAATCACATTAAAGATGACCATGCACTCTTTTTTTTCAGCCTGATTTTAAAAAGTACCTTTTGATATTATACCTTTATAATTTGCCTTTTGACCAAATTTCCCCCATAATAATCTGACTTAAACACAAAGTATAACTCTTGCACTTACAGATTTGCAGGGTTCCAAAGCTGACATTAGCTCTACATAGTTAACTTTACCACCATTCCAGTATTTCCCACTCAGATGATCCTTCTTTCTCCAGAAGTGTTCCATTAGTATCTCTTGTTCAGGCACCATATGATGGGGTTCTTTTCTCAGCTTTACAAAGGTTTTTGCATTCTGGATAAAAGAGCTGCATGTAGATTAAGAAGGTGTCTGGAGATAAAAGATAATTTTTGAAAGGAATTGGTTGTCAGAGGATCTTCAGCTAAAGGAACTGAAGACTCCTTCCTTGTCTAAGGACCATGTGCTATTTATTTAACACAATTTTTCCTAAGTCAAGTTGGAGATATACACTTCAAAGGGTAAGGCTACAGAAGCATTGTCAGTTTGGGGAATAGCCTACAGCTGTTCAGGTGTTTGGCCAACAGGAGGCAATATAATGCCATGAGCTGTCTGGCAGCAGACAATTCTATTCAGGTTTTGGGGAAGTGCCGTTTAGCCATTCCAGCAGGTAATTACATATATGGCTCACCCTTGTTGAGCCACCCAAGCTCCACCAACCTTTTGGTGAAACTCTTGTAATTATGACATGCTGGAATTGGTTCCCAGCAATAAGTATCACATGATCTCACTCATTTTTATCTAATGAACAACATGTTCTGATGAACAAAAATAGATACAGAGACATAGAAGCATCAATCAGACATTAAAACCTCAGAAGGAATACAGCGGAGGATGGGTTGGGGGTTAAGTATGGGGGTAAGAGATCAACCAAAGAACTTGTATGTATATAAGCATAACCAATGAACACAGCCAATAGAGGGGTGAAGTTCTGACTTGGGGGGACAGAGACTGGCTGGGAGAGGCCAATGGGAGATAATGTGGGCATATGTAATGCTTTCAACTATAAAAAAAATTTTTAAGTACAAACCAGCAGGTACAGAATAGTCATGGGGATATAAATTACAACATAGGAAATATAGTCAACTAGAGACCAAATTCATGAATTCATGCACAGGTGGTATCAATCCTTCCTCCCCTGATCAGGGTGGGGATGTCATTCAGCGGTGGGGCCATCCAGGGGAAGGGGCCATGGGCAGTTGGCCAGTCAGCCTCAACCCTGATTGGAAGGGAGTTATTGGGGGAGTACCAGCTGAGCAGAGGGCTTTGGACAGTTGGCGTGCTTTCCCCACCCCCTGTTTGATGTCCTCGATGAACTCCCATTTGAGGGGAAAATTAGAATATAAACCTTTTATTATTCATATCCTATTTAATAAAAGGGTAATATACAAATTTGACCATACATTCACTACATCACAAGTCACGCCCACAGCCACGACCACCAGCCAATCAGGAGCAGATTATGCAAATTAAACCCAACCAAAATGGCTGTCAACACTGAGAGCAGGAGGGAAGCTTGGGTTTCCCCAGCAACAGAGGAAGCCAACCTTTCCACCTGCCATTGTCAGCCTAGGCCTCCACTCAATGTTACAAAGTTTCAATTATAAAAGATACAGAAATGGTGGCAGCCACTGAGCTGGAGAGAACAGAGGCTTGGGTTTCCCTGGCAATAGAGGAAGCCAATCTTTCTGCCTGCTGTTGATGGCCTAGGCTACAAAGTTTCAAACAGAAATGGCTGCCACCACAGAGCGAGCAGAAGGCTTGGCTCTGCTCCAAGCAACAAAGTTTTAACTGTAGACATAAATTAATTCCAGATCCCAGGGCCTCCTCTTGGATTGCTAGGGGGCGTGGCTGGCTTGCAAACCTCCATAGGCCCCTTGCCCAGGCTGCCCCTCGCCCCCAGGGAACCCCCACCCTGATCTGGGACACTCTTCAGGGCAAACCAGCTGGGCCCCAGTCACACCAGGCCTCTATCCTATCTAATAAGAGTAATTTGCAGATTAACCATCACTCCAACACACAAGAGGGCTGCCCCATGTGGTCAAAGATCCTGCCCCAATGTGGACACAAGATGACCACCACAAGATGGCCAGCAGGGGAGGGCCATTGGGAGATTCCAGGCCCTGCAAGAGAGGGCAGTTGTGGATGATCAGGCCAGCAGGAGAGGGCAGGTGGGAGGGACCTTCAAGGGAGGGCAGTTGGGGGCCATCAAGCCTGCAGGGGAGGGTAGTTAGGGGTGACCAGGCTGGCAGAGGAGGGAAGTTGGGGGCAAACAGCCTAGCAGGGGAGCAATTAGACATCAATTAGGCTGGCAAGGTAGTGATTAACGGGTGATCAGGTTGGCAGGCAGAAGTGGTTAGGAGCAATCAGGGATGCAGGCAAGTGAGCAGTTTGGAGCCAGCAGTCCTGGATTCTAAGAAGGATGTCCAACTGCCTGTTTAGGCCTGATCCTACTCAGACATCCCTCGAGGGGTCCCAGATTGGAGAGGGTGCAGGCTGAGCTAAGGGACATCCCACGCCCTCCACCTGTGCACAAATTTTGTGCACTGGGTCTCTAGTATATATATATATATATATAAAAAGCCAGGGGCCCTCATGACCGAAACAACCAGATGGTTGACCGAATAGGCAGCATGGCTTGACCAGGCTGACAGTGGGGGGTGGGGTGGAGGGAGTGAGGGACAACCAAATGACCGAATAGCAGGTTGCATGGGGCAACCAGGCCAGTGGAGGTTTGGGCAGTTGGGGGTGACCAGGCTGGCAGGGACCAAAGTTAGGAGTGACCAGGCTGGCAGGAGAAGCATTGCGGGGGAGGAATCTGGCCATCAGTGGGGCCAGTGAGAAGTGACCTGGCAAGCACCAGGGGGCAAGTAGGGGTGACCAGGCTGGAAGGGGTGCCATTAAGGGGTAACAAGGCCAGTGGGGGGGGGGAGTTGGGGGTAATCAAGCCAGCAGGGGGGGCAGTTAGGGTGTCAATCATGGTTGAGGCTAGCCATGGAGAGGGCCCAGGCCAGCAAGGGGGGGGTAGTGAGGGGCAATCAGGCTGGAAGGCAGAAGCAGTTAGGGGTGATCAGGCTGGCAGGGGGGTCAGATAGGGGGAAGGCAGACAGGCAGGTGTGTAGTTAGGAGACAGCAGTCCAGGATTCTGAGAGGGATGTCCAACTGGCAGTTTAGCCCCAATCCCTGGGATAAGACCTAAACCAGCAGTTGGACATCCCCTGAGGGGTCCCGGATTGGAGAGGGTGAAGGCTGGGCTGAGGGGACCCTCCCCTCCTGTGCAAAAATTTCATTCACCGGCCTCTAGTATCCATCTCATCCAATAAAAGAGTAATATGCAAATTTGACTGTACCTTCACCACACCCACCAGCCACACCCACCAGCCATGCCCACTGGTCAATAAGGAGCAGATTATGCAAATAAACCCAAACCAAAATGGCTGCCACCACTGAGAACAGGAGGAAGGCTTGGGTTTCTCGGCAGCAGAGGAAGCCAAGCTTTCCACCTGCCAGTCTTCCACTCAATGTTACAAAGTTTCAATTATAAAAGATACAGAAACGGTGGCAGCCACTGAGATAGAGAGAACAGAGGCTTGGGTTTCCCTTGCAATAGAAGAAGCCAAGCTTTCAGCCTGCCATTGCAGGTCTAGGCCTCCACTCTATTCTATAAAGTTGCAAACAGAAATGGCTGCCGCCACAGAGCGAGCAGAAGGTTTGGCTCTGCTCCAGGCTACAAAGTTTCAATTGTACACATAGATTAATCCCAGATACCAGGGCCTCTACTTGGGTCGCTGGGGTGTGGGTGGGGGACGTGGCTGGCCTGCAAACCTCCACAGGCCCCTCGCCCAGGCCACCCCTCACCCCAAGGGAACCCCCACCGTGATCCAGAACACTCTTAAGGGCAAACCAGCTGCCCCCGCCATGCACCAGGCCTCTATCCTATCTAATAAAAGAGTAATACGCAGATTCACCATCACTCCAATACACAAGAGGGCTGCCCCCATGTGGTCAAAGACCCTGCCCCCATGTGGACAGAAGATGGCTACCACAAGATGGCCAGCAGGGGAGGGTGGTTGGGAGGATCCAGGCCCTGCAAGGGAGGGCAGTTGTGGGTGACCAGGCCAGCAGGGGAGGGCAGTTAGGGGTGACCAGGCTGGCAGAGGAGGGAAGTTGGGGGCAAACAGGCTGGCAGGGGAGCAGTTAGACATCAATTTGGCTGGCAGGGTAGTGGTTAGTGGGTGATCAGGCTGACAAGCAGAAGCAGTTACGGGCAATCAGGGAGGCAGGCAGGTGAGCAGTTTGGAGCCAGCAGTCCTGGATTGTGAGAAGGATGTCTGACTGCCCGTTTAGGCCTGATCCTACCTGGGATCGGGCCTAAACGGGCAGTCAGACATCCTTCGAGGGGTCCCAGATTGGAGAGGGTACAGGCTGGGCTAAGGGACACCCCCTGCCCCCCCCCCCCCACACATGCATGAATTTCATGCACCGGGCCTCTAGTAGAATAATATTATAATAACTATGTATGTTGTTGAGTGGTACTAGATTTATCAGGTTGACCAGTTTGTAAGTTACATAAAAGTCCAATCACTGGATTGTGAACCTGAAACTATATCTCTAATTAAAAAATTAGAAAATATATTAAAAACAAACAAAAAACAAAAAATAAAGGGTAAAATCATACACTTGTCCTAATAGATGCATAAAAGCTTTTGATGAATTTCAATATCCACTTGTGGCAAAACCTCTAAACAAAATAGGTATAGGCAGAACATACCACCATATTAAAAAGACCTTAAATGACAAGCCACAGCTAACATCATACTTAGTGTTGAAAAGCTGAAAGCGTTTTCTCTTAGTTCAGGAACAAGACAAGAATGACCATTCTAACTACTTTTATTTGAGATAGTATTGGAAGTGCTAGCCAGAGCAATTAGATAACAAAAATAAATAAAAGGCATTCAAATCAGAAAGAAAATAATGAAACCGTTACTATGGCATTATATGATATACAAAAGTCCCTCAAGACTCCATAAAAATTTGCTAAGAACTAATAACCAAATTTACTAACATTGCAGGATACAAAATCAATATAAATACATTGTTTTTTTCTATACACTAATAACAAACTAACAAAAAATGAAAAATTTAAAAGAATCCTATTTACTATGCAGAAATATAATAAAATGATGAGGGACAGATATTCAAGGAGATGAAAGACTTGTACATTTAAAATTATAAAATATTAATGAAATAAACTGAAGAATACTCAGATAATTGGGAAGATAATACATGCTCATGGCTTGGAAGAATTAACATTGTTCAAATGACTCTGCTATGTGAAGCAATCTATAGATTTATTTCAATCCCTATCAAAATCCCAATGATTCCCTCACTGGTTTGGCTCAATGGATAGAGCATCAGCCTGGGGACTGAAGGGTACTGGGTTTGATTCAGGTCAAGGGCATGTCCCTCTGTCACAAGCTCAATCCTTGCCCCTGGTCAGGGTGCATGTGGTAGACAACCAACCGTCTCTCTCATTTCAATTTTCTCTCTCTGTCTCTCCCTTCTCTTTTCCACTCTCTCTAAAAATCAATGAAAAATATCCTTGGGTCAGGATTTACAACAACAAAAAAATACCAACAGCATTGTTCACAAAAATAGAATAATTTCAAAATTTGTACAGAACCCTAAAAGAAAAAGAAAACTTAAAAAATAACAAAGCTGGAAGCATCACACTTCTTGATTTCAAACTATTTTACAAAGCAACATTAAACAAAAGAGTACAATACTGGCATAAAAAAATGACACACAGCTCAATGGAACAGAAGAGAGACCACAGTAATTAACTCAAACATACATGGTCAATTAATTCATAACAAAGAGTCAAGAATATAAAATGGGAAAGAGTCTCTTGAATAAATGTTATAGGAAATACAGACAATGCAAAAGAATAAAACTGGACCACTAAGTAACACCACACAAATTTTTTAATGCATTAATATTTGAATCCGAAACCATAAAAGAAAACATAATTAGTAACCTCCTTTACTTTGGTCTTGGCAATCGTTCTAGATTTAATACCTAACAAAAAAGGTCACTGCCTGAGAGAAAATATTTGCCAATGTTATCTGTGATAAGGGTTTAATCTCCAAAATTTAAAGGGAACTAATACAACTTAACAAAAGGAAGCTAAACAACCCAATCAAGAAAATGAACAATAGACCTAAATAGATACTTTTCGAAAGAGGACATAAGGAAGGCCAAGAGACATGAAAACTTACTCAAAGTTACTTACTAATCATCCGTGAGATGCAAATCAAAACGACAATGCAATACCATCTCACATCTGTCAGAATGGCTATCATCAACAAATCAACAAATGACAAGAGCTGGCAAGTAAGTGGAGAAAAAGGGACCCTCATGCACTACTGGTGGGAATGCAGATTGGTGCAGCCACTGTGGAGAACAGTATGGAGTTTCTTCAGAAAACTGAAAATGAAACTCCTATTTAACCTAGTGATCCCACTTCTAGGAATATATCCTGAGAAACTAGAAATACCAATCAGAAAGGATATATGCAATCCTATGTTCATAACAGCACAATTTACAATAGCTAAGATTTGGAAACAGCCTAAGTGCTCATCAGCAGATGAGTGGATTAAAAAAACTGATACATGTACACAATGGAATACTGTTCTGCTGTAAAAAGGAAGGAACTCCTACTATTTGCAGCAGCATGGATGAATCTGGAGAGCATTATGCTAAGCAAAATAAGTCATTTGGAGAAAGATAAATATCACATTTGTGGAATATAATGAGCAGCATTAAACTGATTAATAACAACAGATCCAGAGATAGAGAAGAATTGATCAGACTGTCAAACCTCAGAAGGAAAGCAGGGAAGAGTGGGGGTAAAAGGGAGAGATCAACCTAAGGATTTGTATGCATGCTTGTAAGCATAACCAATGGACACAGACACTAGGGGTATAAGGTCATGAGCAGTGGGGGAGGGGGGAAACAATGAGGGAATAAGGACACATAGGTAATACTGTAATCAATAAAGAAAACAAAAACAATAAATAAATAACTAAATAAAATGTATGGAGCCAGAAAAAAGGCAACAACAACAACAACAAAACAAACAAACAATTGGGATTATATCAAACAAAAAATTTCTGCACAGCAAAGGAAGCAATGAACAATATAAAGATTCCCTTCCTCCTCTTCTTCACTCTTGGGTGTATATCTCCTAAATTCTATAGGACCCCATGAGACTTTTCACCAGGGGAGCAATGGGCAGCAGCAGCCCATGCAGAGCTAACCCTCTGAACTTGTCGCCAAGGTCCCCTTTTCTTTGACTTCTCAGTGAGCCAAAACAGCCTGTTGCTTCTTCTATCCTAAACCCTTCCTGTTTTACTGTTCCCCATTTTAATAAACGTACTCTCAAAATCAATATGTCTAATCTATATCTATATTTATATCAATATTAATATCAATACCAATATCTTGATATTGATATAGATATATAGATATATTTAGAAAATATTCAGAACATATCTAGAAACCGTGCATCCTCCCAAGTTTTGACATCAAACAAATAAACAAACAAAAACATGTATATACCTAAGGGCTCAGTGCACAACTTCATGCACTTTGAAAGGATCTGTTGGCTGTGAGCCTGTGGTAGGCACATAAGCGGGTCTTGGCCCATCCTCTGTGCCCCCACCTGCTATATCCCCTGGTCCCCTGTCTGTCAGCAGCCCCGTTCCTGCCACAATAACTCCCAGGGGGTGATGATGCCCACCCTGCTCACACCTGCTGATGGAGCCGAATGAACAGGACTGGTGCTGGGCACTGGCAGCAGGTGCGACCAGGGGCTCCAGTGCTGGCTCCAGGTGCAAGCAGGGCCAGTGATAGCAGTGGGTGCGAGCAGCAGTTCTGGAACTGGCAGCAGGTGCAAGGGCACCGGCAACAGTTGTAAGAGCTGAGCAGGACTGCGGCATGTGGGAGCAAAGAATTTTCAGCGAAGACCAGAGGCTCACCCCAATGATAGTTACCGGTGCTCTGACTTGGTCTGGCACCCCTGCTCCACCATCCCACAGTGGCCAACATCCGGCATGATCCACACCCACCGTTGTGGTGAGCGCATGTCATAGCAAGCAATTGTTCAGTTTAATTGTTCCATTTGTTCTACAGTTCAGTCCATTTGCATATTAGCCTTTTATTAAATAGGACTAGAAGCTTGGTGCATGAAATTCATGCACAGGGTGGGGGGAGAGATTTCCCTCAGCCCAGCCTGCACCCTCTCCAATATGGGAACCTTTGAGGGATGTCTGGCTGCCCCTTTAGGCCTCATCCCGGTAGGATCAGGCCTAAACAGGCAGTTGGACATCCTTCTCACAATCCAGGACTGCTGGCTCCAAACTGCTCACCTGCCTGCCTCCATGACTGCCCCTAACCACTTATGCCTGCCAGCCTGATCACCCCCTATCCACTACCCTGCCAGCCTAATTAATGTTTAACTGCTCCCCTGCCAGCCTGTTTGACCCCCAACTTCCCTCCTCTGCTAGCCTGGTCACCACTAATTGCCCTCCCCTGCAGGCTCGATCGCCCCCAACTGCCCTTCCTTGAAGGCCCAGTCCCTCCCAACTGCCCTCCCCTGCTGGCCTGAGCACCCACAACTGCCCTCCCTTGCAGGTCTGGAACCAACAGCCCTCCCCTGCTGGCCATCTTGTGGTGGCCATCTTGTGTCCACATGTGGTCAGGATCTTTGAACACATGGTGGCAGCCATCTTGTTTGCTGGAGTAATGGTCAATCTCTGTATTACTCTTTTATTAGATAGGATAGAGGCCTGGTGCATGGGTGGGGGCCAGCTGGTTTGCCCTGAATAGTGTCCCAGATCAGAGTGAGGGTTTCCTTGGGGTGTGGGGCAGCCTGGGCAAGGAGCCTGTGGTGGTTTGCAGGCCAGCCATGCTCCCCAGTGACCCAAGCAGAGGCCCTGGGATCTGGGATTAATTTATCTTCTACAATTGAAACTTTGTGGCCTGGACCAGAGCAAAGCCTTCTGCTCGCTCTATGGCGACAGCCATTTCTGTTTGGGTTTGTTTAAATTCTGTAATTGAATCGTTGTAGCCTTGGAGGCCTGGGTGCTAAGGCTGCAGAAGCTTGGCTTCCTCCATCACCTAGGCAACCTTAGCCTCTGCTCTCTCCAGCTTCATGGCTGCCACCATTTCTGCTGGGATATATATTTTATAATTGAAACTTTGTAGCATTGACTAGAGGCTTAGGCTGGCAACAGCAGGAGGAAAGCTTGGATTCCTCCATTGCCGGGGAAACCTAAACCTACCTCCTGCTCTCAGTGACAACAGCTATCTTGGTTGGGGTTTATTTGCTCCTGATTGGCTGGTGGGTTTGACTTGATTAGAGGTATGGTCAATTTGCATATTACTCTTTCATTAGATAGGATTGCTGGGTGTAATTTGCTAATATTTTATTGAGAATTCTAACATCTATGTTCATCAGGAATATAGGCCTGTGATTCTCTTTCTTTGTAGTGTCTTTATCTGGCTTGGGAATTAAGATAATTCATCATAAAAAGAGGTTGGAAGTGTAAATTCCTTTGGAATTATTTGGAAAAGTTTGATAATGGTAGATGTTATTTCTTCTTTGAATGTTTCATAAAACTCCCCTATGAAGGTCTCTCAACCAGGAACCTGATTTTCTGGATGTTTTTTATTACTATTTCAATTACAATAGTTGTTATTGACCTATTCAAATTTTCTAAGTCTTTGTGAATCAGATTTTTTTATTGTTCAGTTTATTAATTACATTGTTTCCCCTTTTTTATCCCCCTATATCTTCCCTCCACCCTATACCTATCCCACCCTCCGCCCTCACCTCCCCCTCCCCAATGTCCTCTCCCATTGTTGCAAGATTTTTGTCCAATCTCTTGCTGTACTTCCAACAACACTTTTCTCCCCAAGAATTGTCAGTCCACTCCCTCTCTATGTCCATGATTCTGTTATAGTCACCAGTTTATGTTGTTCATCAGCCTATCAGTTCACTTGATTTTTATGTTCATTTGTTGATAGATGTGTATTTGTTGTTCATAATTTATATTTTTACCTTTTTCTTCTTCCTCTTCTTAAAGAATATCTTTCAGCATTTCATATAATACTGGTTTGGTGGTCATGAACTCCTTTAGCTTTTTCTTATCTGCGAAGCACTTTATCTGATCCTCAATTCTGAATGTTAGCTTTGCTGGATAGAGTAATCTTGGTTGTAGATTCTTGCTCTTCATTATTTTGAATATTTCTTGCCACTCGCGTCTGACCTGCATCGTTTCTGTTGAGAAATCCGCTGACATTCCTATGGGTGCTCCCCTGTTTTTCTCTTGCTGCTTTTAATATTCTCTCTTTATCTTTTGCTCTTGGCATTTTAATTATGATATGTATTGGTGTGGTCCTCTTTAGATTCCTATATTTTGAGGTTCTGTGTACTTCTTGGGCTTTTAAGTCAGTTTCTTTCACCAGGTGGGGGAAGTTTTCAGTCACTATTTCTTCAAGTAGGTTTTCATTAACTTGCTCTCTCTCTTTTTCTGGCACCCCAATAATTCAGATGTTGGCTTGCTTGAGGTTGTCCCAGAGGCCCCTTACGCTATCTTCAATTATCTGAATTCTTTTTGTTTCTTGCTTTTCCAGCTGAGTGGATTTTGGTTCTTTGTATTTCAAATCTTTGACTTGGTTCTTGTGGCCCTCTGGACTGCTTTTAGGACTTTGTGTAATATTTTTTATTTCAGTCTGTGTATGCTTGATTTCTAGTTGGTCCTTTTTTTTTATCCGTGAGGGTCTGGTTCGTATCCTCAGAGGTCTTGTTCATTTCCCTGAGGGTCTCATTCATTTCCTTGTAAGTATCATTCATCTCCTTGTAATTCTCATTCATTTGCTGGTTGGTCTTGTTTATTTCCTGGTAATTCTCATTAAGTTGATCGGCCTTTTGTAGGAGCCTCTTGAAAAGCCTTAAAACCGTGGTTTTGAACTCTATGTCTTGTCGTCTTTTCTCCTCCATTTCTTTCACACCTGATTTCTTTCCATGTCTCTGCATGGTGGCTGCTTTATGTGGTAGATATCCTCAAAGGGACAGTGGCTCAGTCTCCCCGGTTACCTGAGGTGGGTACTCTTACTGCAATCCTTTATGGGTTGTATTCAGTGTTTTTGAATTTAAACCCAGCTTTTTGTTGTTAGCCCTAGGAAGTTTTAACCTCCAGGCCAATTGGCTGTGAAGGGAGACTGTGTTCAGGTTGGATGGGCGGAGTCTCTGGGCTGCGCGGCAATGGCAGCGGCAGCTGGGTCCTATGCGGCGCTCACGCGAGCGGGTCTCTGTTGGATGGGGATGGCTGCAGACTCCTCCAAGAGAAAGCCGCTAGTCTCTTCCCCTTGCCAGACAACTCTGCCTTTCCCCAAATGTGCCTGCACACCAAAAGTCCAGCCCAGGGCTGTAAAATAGATGGTTTCTGGAACCGGGAGACTAGTTTCCAGGGGGCAAGTCGCGGGTTTGCGCGACCCTTGGGACTAGGAGTCTCTGCCGGGCCCCGCTTCCAGGGTGCGTCCCCCGGACCTCGGACCTCGCCCAGTTCCGGGAAATCTGTGTAGGGGGACCTCTCGTACCCCGGATCTCGGACCTCGCCCAGCTCGGGAAATCTGGGCAGTGAGATGCCTCCGCCCTTCATCGACGGAGAAATCCGGCCGGTCCCTGCTCCAGCCCCAGCCCGCGCACACGCGACCAGGGCGGCTCCTAACCTCTTTCCGTCTGAAAGGTTGCACTCCCGCTGGTCCTGAGTCTGTGTCCCACCTTTGCTCCTATTAGTGGAGTTTACATTCAGCCAGCTTTCTGGCAATTCTGGGTGCTTGTCTGTTCTGCTGTTATGTTGTAGTTCTTAAATCGTTGAGCGGGGCAGAACAATAGGTGTTTGCTTATGCCGCCATCTTGGTGTTCTCCGTGAATCAGATTTTGAAGATTATATTTTTCTAGACATTTGTCCATTTCTTCCACATTGTCCATCTGGTTGGCATATAGTTGGGGTGATATGATCTGAAGATGTCGATTAAGTCCATCTGACCTAATGAGTCATTTAGGATTACTGTTTCTTTGATGATTTTGATTTTTTGTTTAGAGGATTTGTCCAGTAAAATTTAAGTCCCCTACTATGACTGCATTACTATCCATCTTTCCCTTGATATCTTCCAGAAGTTGCTTTATGTATTTGGGTGCTCCTGTACTGGGCACATATATGTTAACCAGAGTTATATCTTCTTGTTGAATTGCTCCCTTTAATGTTATGTAGTGGCCTTCCTTATCTCTTGTTATGGCCTTTACTTTGAGATCAATTTTGTCAGATATAAGTAAGTATCACAACCCCAGCCTTTTTCTCATTTACAATTGCCTGTTAAATGTTTTCCCATCTCTTCACTCTCAGTCTGTCTGAATCCTTTCTTCTGAGGTGGGTCTCTTGCAGACAGCAAATATATTGGTCATGTTTTCTAATCCATTCAGCTACCCTATGTCTTTTGATTGGGGCATTTAATCCATTTATGTTTAATGTTATTATTGATAAGTACTTGTTTACTTGTTGTCATTTTTATTCTTACCATTTCTGTTTCTTCTTGACTTTCTATTTCTTATTTTTACAAAAGCCCCTTTAGCATTTATTGCATTGCTGGCTTGGTAATCATAAATGCTTTTAGCTCGTTTTTGTTTGTGAAGGTCCTGATTCCACCTTCAATTTTGAATGATAGCCTTGCTGTGTATAGTATTCTTGGACACATTCCCTTGATTTGAATCACTTTGTATATTTCTTTCCATTCCCTTCTGTCCTGTTTGTTTCTGTTGAGAAATCAGTTGATATTCTAAAAGGAGATCTCTTGTAGGTAACTTTCTGTCTCTCTCTGGCAGCCTTTAGGATTCTTACTTTGTCAATTGTGTTTGCCAATTTAATTAAGACGTGTCTTGGTGTTGGTATTTCGGGGTTTATATTGCTTGAGACTCTATGTACTTCTTGGACTTGCATAGTATTTTTCTTGCCAATATCAGGGAAGTTTTGTCATTATTTCTTCAAATAGGTTTTCTATTCCTTGCTTCTCTTCCTCTCCTTCTGTACCCTCATTACATGAATGTTCTCCCATTTTGTGTTGTCCTAAGGCTCCCTTAGGCTCTCCTCTTGATTTTTAAGTCTTTTTTCCAGTTGCTGTTGTGGTTATGTGTTTTTTCCTACCTTGTCTTGTAGTTCGCTGATGTGTTCCTCAGCTTCTTCTAGCCTACTGTTTAAGCCTTCCAATGTTTTCTTTATTGCGGCTATGACATTCTTCCTCTCCTCCTGGTTCCTTTTCATATTGGTGACATTCTCATTCAGTTCCTTATAATTCTCATTGAGTTGTGTGTATTTGTCTTTGAGTTCTGTGCACTTTTCATCCAGCCATTTGAGCAACCTTATAACCTGTACTCTGAATTCTTTCTCTGATATGTTTCTAGCCTCAATTTCATTTAACTCCCTTTCTTCTGATTTGTACTTTGCTTCCCTTTGGAGATAGCTTTTTTGTCTTTCAATATTTTACTGTAACATTTTAATTGTATATGTGATTGCTTTGATACCCAGATTCTTTTGGGGATGGTATTACTGGTGTAATCTCTCAGGTCTCCTAGACTTGGTAATCTAAGATTGCTCCCTACTTGAGCTATTTGGGTCCTCTTGATGTAAGCCTGTGAGCTGGAAAGGAGCAAATGTGGTGTCTAGAAGTCAGCAGCTGTGGAGAGGTGTGGGAACCCCTTTCTTGTCCTGCGTGGTTCAGGGTTCCAGGGTCAGGGTTTGGGTTCTAGAGAAGGCCACACACAAATAAAAAGAGACCGGAAAAACATTAATTTGGGGAAAATTGAGGTCAGGAGGTAGTCCAACTCCAGTAGGAGAACTATGTCTTGCTTTGGCCTTGCCATTCTTTTTATTTAGGTTTTGGGATACACCCATTGCCTTGAGGCAGGGAATAAGCATATTATTGTATCTGTAAGGATTTACATGATTATTTGGTGTGGAAGTTGCTTCAGCTACCCTTGTCTCAATTAGATAGGCAGTGGTTGGCACTGACCTTTCAGAGCTTCAATGTTGACCAGCCTTTTGGGTTCCTTGTCCACACCTTTCTAATTAATAAAACAATATTCGGTTTCCAGCATCTCCCCCATTTCTTTTCTTTAAAAAATCTTGCTTCTGTAGACTAAGAGCAAAAATGTTTGAGTCCCAATTTCAATGTCCAACAGTTTTGAGTCCAAAATTCAATGTCAAACAGTTCCTTATGTGTACATGTCAGCAATGATATCTGGATGGTGGACAAATTGTGGCAATGCAGGTCTGACCCTCTCTAGATTGGTCCTGGGAAACCTGCAGTGATGCACAGCTCCTGACTATTAGCATGGCAAGGCATTGTCAGCGTCCTTCATCTCTGTCTGGACTGTTTCTCCTCCTGTCTTCATGGTTGGAGCAGACCTGTCAATTCCTCTCTGTTGCCGAAATCCACATGGTCTTGGAGTTGTTTTCTGAAAATACACAAATATATTCTCGACCAAAAGTTAATAAAGGAATCTTCCGACTTGGGATCCTATTTATTTTTGCTAGAAATGATTTTTCTTTTCCTTGTTTTCATATCATGTGTGTTTTTCATGGGTGTCTTGCTGTTAGGATTACAAATGAAAATTAATTTTTTAAGGTTAAAAAAATTTACTTACTTCCAGGATAATTTTTTCCTTACATGATATTGCCCTATGATCTTCCCTTTTTTAAATTAATGGAGGCTTTTGAATATTTTATAATGCAATCTTGATAACTTTAAGTTTTTATTTATTTTTTTTTTGCACAAAAATAGGTTCATCAAGTGTTAAGCAATTTTACCATGAGATGAACTACCAATAGAAATTTTAGTTAATACTTTAGGAAAAGGTTTTTGTCTAGTATAATCAAATTTTCTTGAATATTCATTTATTTCAATTAGCCAATTTAAATCAATCTGAAAACTTGCCTACCATTTTATTGTCAGATTTAATACTCTAACAAGAATCTTAGTTTTCTCTGTAACTATTAGTGGAAAGGATTGTTTGCACCCTTGAGTAGGCCCTCAGCATTTCTGGTGCTAGATATAGGGCAGCTGCTGTCAATCAAGTCTCTGTTTTTTGCCTCAGTCTCCATCTGGGCTTCCCTAAGTCTTTGTTTGTTACCTGGGTCCTGATCTGACCTGGGTGTGGGAAGCGAAAGAGCCATGGGGCAGGAGAACTCCCTCAGAAGGGGTGAGGGTTCAAGCCCCTGCAATATTCAGGGGATGAGGGTCTGTGCCCCACCTTTGTTGACCCCCTTGTTCTTTCCTGATAACCCCTCTGTGACTGTGCCTGTCTTAGGTTATCCCTTCCCTGAGGAATCTTCCCCGTCTCTGGCTAACCAGCCATCCTCCTGGGCCAGGCAGGGTGATATGAGGTTCAATTTTGTCTCCTTGGTAGCCTATGCACCCATGGCCTCCACGCCCAGCACCTGCCTCGGGATTCCACCTCAGGTGCCAGCAGGGCCCTGGCATTGATCACAGACCTTGGGAAACCCAGGTTTCTTCTCTAGTGAGGGCCCAGCTCATATAATTGGGTTACAGACAGATCCATGGTACCAGCCAATACAAGGTTTCAACTTCAGCATGAACAGAAAACTCAGGCAACAGCTGTGGGCAATTGGATTGTAAGAAGAGGAGCAATTGGAGTGTAAGAAGAGGGTCCCTTCTTGGCAAATGGGCAAGAGGATCAACATAGAATGCTGAAGTGCCTTCCCAAGTAGCCTTCCAAACAGTGCAAGGTATTAAATCCTTTCATGTCTCTTTTAAATTGCTGCCAATCATTCAAATAATTAGTTTATAAGTTTGTTTGAAATAATTGTACAATATGCTGTTGTAACATATCAAAAATTATAGTGACATTTAGAATAATGTCATGTAAGGATATCTTTGCTTTAAGCCATGAAAATTCAATTTTAAACCAGCTGTCAATTTCTTTTTATATAGAGTAGGTCTAATTACAATTTTGCACCTCTCCCTGGAACAAGTAGATGTGTTTTTGCTTTTGCCTTCCCTCTTTTGGTGTCCACGCAAGCCAGAACTCTCTTTAATTTTACAGATAAAGGAGCAGTGGTTTAATTTTCATGTCAAATAAGAAAGGGAAGCTGGGTGGTGATACAATTATACTTCCTTGTCCCACCCATGTTCCTCCTGGATGAACCAAGGTGTTTGGTATTATTGGTGAATACATTAGGTGGGGATTAGCTCCACATAAGGGTTCTTACCCATGAAGGGTAAGGAACATGTGACCAAAATACTTCCCAATTTGCCCCAGGTAATATTATTGTACAGCCCATTACTGCTATTATGGTTAGAAAGATGTTCTCAGGCATCTGTACTGTCTTCTTTACCATGCCCCAGGTGGTCTCCAGGCTGTTTCCTGTCCAGCTCGCCCTTCTCCTGCTCCTCATCTTCAGTAGATTGCTTGGGTTGCTGCTCTGTGTCTGAGGTGGTTGATTGAATGCAGCTGCATGGTGTGGTCCTCATTAGTCTGGCTAGTTTCTCTCCTGGATCCCTGTTGCAGTTTAATATTTCTAGCTGTAATTAACAAGAATTTGGAAAAAATCTGTGGAAATATACAACCATACCCTCTGCCAAAGGTTAATAATGATCAGGACCCTTCCATAAACTGGATTCGGGACCTTTCCATTTAACTAGGCTGTTTTCTTTTGTTATATTCTGGCACCAATGTAGCTCCATAGGTGTCTTTCCATTTTCATCACAAGTGAAAAAAATTTAAAGTAGTTAAGTCTTGGTGTAGCCTACACACAGGTGATTTCTCCATCATCCCCCCTTTTTGCTTTTCAAGTTGGTATTTTAGCCACTGATGCTGTTGTTCAATAACGGTCTGTCCTTGGGAATTTTATGGTATCCCTGTAATGTGCTGAATTTTCCACCTTTTACAAAATTCCTGGATTTGACAGCTTGTGTAAGCAGGCCCATTATCAGTTTTAATAATTTTTGGAACTCTCTTGATGGCAAAAGAAGCTAGGTCATGATTAATAACCTGTTTTGCCATTTCTCTTGTAGATGCAGTAGCCCATAAGACTTTTGAAAAGGTGTCTACAGAGACATGTAATGCCCAAGGCATCCAAAAGAAGTAAATGAATTACATCCATTTGCCAGATATGGTATCTTAGCAAACCTCTAGGGTTGACTCCTGTGTTATCTCCTTGAGGTACATGTAACATGTAAGTGGGACATTCCTTATTAGTCTGTTTTGCCTGTTATTGAGTAATTGAGAATTCTTTAGATAGCATTTTGGCAGGCTGATGAGATTCTAAGGTTTCTTTTAATAAAGCAATCAATTGATCAGCATGTGCATTTCCTTTTGTTAAAGGACCAGGTAAGACACTATGAGCCCTGATGTGAGTGATATAAAAAGGATATTGTCTCTCTTTTACAATCTTCTGAACTTGTTTAAATAGTAAAAATAAACTTGGGTCACTAAGCCATTTCAACCAGGCAGTTTAAATTCTATTCATTAAGTTCGCAGCATAATAGGAATCAGAGATGATATTAAGACACTCTTGCAAATTCTGCAATGCAGTCTTAATAGCTTATAGTTCAATTATTTGTACACAAATATGACTGGTCAGTATGACTCGGTCTGAGTTTATTGTATGGTAGGCAGCTTCCCATTAGATGATCCATCAATAAAAACAGTTAAAGCTCCAGGAATAGGTTCCTGCCTAGTATTTTTTGGTATAATGATAGAGGTATTATATAAAAAATGTAGTAATTTTTCTTTAAATAGGGGACAGCTAAGTTCCCCTGAATATCCACTTAACCCAATTTGGCAATTTATATAAGTCTGAAATAACATTTCTTATTCCTTCCCAGTGAGGAGAAGATAGATACACAGGGGCTCTTCCCCTCTAAGCTATTTACAATGTTTTCTAATTTGAAATAATAATTGGGCTATTAGTTCTACATATATAATCACAGTTTTAGAAGATTGATATGCCCTAGGTGGACCCACTCAATCATGGCAGGAGAATTTTTATTTTGAAAGATGACTCCAGTGGGACTATTTGCAATAGGGTTATTTTGTCCCAATAAAGGTAATTCTGGCTGAACACATGCTACTTGAGCTGAAGAAATTGCCTGCTCAACTCCTAGCAACTCATTCCTAGCTTCGTCTGTTAATGTTCAGGGAAAGGAAAGATTGGAGTCACCTTTAAGTAAATTAAATAAATTTTTCATTTCTCCTGTAGAGATCTTCAGATAAGGTCTTAACCAGTTAATATCCCCTAATCATTTCTGAAAGTTATTTAAAGTTTTAAGACATTTTTTTCTTATTTCCACCTTCTGAGGCCCAATTTATTGGTTATCAATTACAATCCTTACGATATTTGAAGGAAACCTCTCTTTATTTCCTTCCAAAATAATTTTCAGGCCACAGATTTTCATTTAAAAATCTGAGTCACATGAAAGAGTTTCTCTAAAGGTTATGGTGACCTCTAGTATGGATTAGATTTAATATTTTAATAACAATCCTCAGTTTGTCCTGTAAATAACAGTGAGAGATTTCAAAATTTCTCCTTTTTATTAAGCTAGAATATTATTTTTAAGAGTACCCCATTAGCTAATTTGCATATAAGAAAGGATCATGGAAGCCTTCAGTAACTTTCTTAGAATACTTAATCAAATTGCTTACAAAGATATTGTTTTTTTTCAAAGGAGGGGTTGGCCCCTATGGTTTCCAATATGGCAGCCCCCAGGAGACTGGCAAGCTATGTGGCCATCATGGTGGCTGTCTAATCTGTCTTTTAAAAGACAGAAAAATTTATATTGCAGAAAAACAGGACCCTTACTAGAAATGTCTGGTCTTTATTAGAATTTAATTCTTTATAATTTAAGTAGGTATCTTTAACTAAAAAGCAAAACAAAGCAAATTTAGTAAATGTTTACATCTGGTTCACAAGCTGCAGGTATTGCTCTGCCTCTAGCTTAATTAAGAATGCAGGTGGCTACAGGCTTTTTGTTACTTTAAATTCTGTTGTTGAATTATAAAAATATTTAGTTACTTCATTTTGCCCTTCTTAGAGACCATAAACTTCATAACATTTAAAATATAGTTAATTTTTATTTAATAAGGTTTTCCATGTAATTTCAAGTATATTATATCAGCTAAATTTAAAATATTTCCTTTAAGAAGACAGAATAAATTTCTTGTATTACTCTGGGCCCTTGGAGCTTTCCAAGAATCATCTCTGTTAAGGCCTTGAAATTTTTAACATGGAAACACTAATATATATATATATATATATATATATATATATATATATATATCTCCCCATATATGATTTAAAGATTATAATAGTTTTTATAATTATCTTTAAGATATCAATTAGATTTTAAACTAGTTTTTTTTTCATAGAAAAATTTTGGTTGGGATCACAGAATTAATCCTGTTTTTTAAATAGACTAATAATAAGCAACTTATTTTGAGTTGCTAATTATTTTCAGAGAAAACATAACATTTTGTCTCAAAAATACATTTTTATATTTTAGACATTTAATTACCACAACCATATTTTCTCCCAATTTAATTTGGACTTTGAACTTTTAAAGCTGGCAAGTCAAATATATTTAGCATTTCCTCAATTAATAACACTTTACATTTTTATTATCAATTGATAGCTTCAATTCTGTCCTCCAGGTTTTTCTCATGATGCAAATTTATACTTTAATTCTTATTTGCCAGCAACTCAGGTTTGGTTTATTTAAATGTAAATTACAACATTTTTCAATGATGGCTCCTGGCAGGAAACTAGATTACCTGTCTGCAAGTTCTGCTGGGGGAAGCAAAACTGTAGCAATCCAAATACAAATTAACAAATTCTTTAAAGAATGGCTGCTAGCAGGAACTGGATTACCTGTTCCTCTGAGGGAAGGGCTTTTATCTCTTCCTCCATTAACAAAGGGCGTAGCCAGTTACCTAGGCTACTTAGAACATTATAATTAATACATTATTTATCTATTTTCAACAACTTCTTTGATATTCAAATCCAATTCCAATTATTTTAAGTCATTTAGTTTGGATAAATCCTATAACAAAGACTAATTTACTTATTTTCTTGAACACCTTAAAAGTTAACTCCCTGATGACAAAACTATGACATGCCTGTCAGCACTGACACGCATAGCCTTTTTCGATGACACACGGCCACATGCAGTCACATACAGAGAAGTATGGGGCTGCATGCTGAGAAGGATGTTTCATTCTTGGCTACTGCATGGCCAGGTGCAATAGCCGAGGATGACACATTTGCTGTAGTGTAGTGTAGAAACTCTGTGCTGGAGGTCTGTAGGCCAAAACAACAGAACTTCGACACAGAGCATCTAGTTCTGGGACTTCTGGTTAGGCCATTAGGGAATATTTTACCACACCTCCAGCCAGCGGAGTAGGAAGCAGTGGAATACTGTGGGGGACACATCTCTGAGGTCCCTGTGATTGCCATTACCAGCAACCACATAATCACAGCAACCATCATCCAATCTACTGTTCTAGAGTGTCGTGGATTTCTAATTGACCATCATTACTGAGATAGGTGAGGGGAAGGCTGGGAGAGGCAAGGGCCTGTGCTATGGGTGCCATTTCCTGCCATTAGAAATAGCAGCAGTCATCTTAATTTATATAAAGAACTTCATTTTGTAGCATAGTGCAGACTCCATTTCACCACTATTACTGTTGTGCATCCTTACTAACCGCTATTTCTGCTTATTAACCCTGCCCTTTCTTAACAGTTACATGTGCCATCTTGTCATCAGTTAGGCTAGTTAACACCTAATTGCCTGCAGGGCTAACAGGCTATCTGTAATTCTATCTTCTGTCACTGCCCCCCTTATGGAGAACCCAAAAAATAAAAATAAAACGAGGTTAAGTAAAGGAAGTGGTAGTAGCAGTAGCTGACCCTTGCCAGAAACATGGACCAAGATGTGTGGCATTATGGAAAAAAATGGCAGATCATTTTGCATTCTATGCACTGAAACAGTAGTAAGCAGAACATGGAATATAAATAGATATTTTGAAACAAACCATTCCCAGCTCTAGAAAAAAAGTCATGATGACAGGAAGGAATACAGAAGAGAACCAAGATGGCGGCATAGGTAAAACACCTATCTTGCCATCATACATAGCAATTTTAAAACTACAACTTAACGAAAGAACAAACACCATCCAGAATCACCGGAAAGCTGGCTGAGTGAAAATTCCACAAATAAAAGTGAAGATAAGACACTGTGACTTGGAGGAGCGGCTGAGGACAGCGTTGAAGATACATGCGGAGAGAGGTTTGGAGGAGCGCACTCCAGCGGATAGGGCGGGTAGCTGAAAACCGGCCAGTTTTCTCAAACGAGGGAGACAAAAACTTCCCACTGGACTGATTCTCCAGCTCTGGGCGAAGTACAGGGAACCCACTATCATACAGGGTAAAAACTGGACAGTATGAGGGCACACCAAAGCATGGGTGCTGCAGGGGTCTGCCGGCTTGTGGAGAAGGCGAGCTTGTGCGGAGTGTGCATGAACTTGGGAACAGCACAGCTGCGTGACCATGCAGAGAGCACTCATGACTTGCTCTTTCATTCGGGATACCATCAGACTACTTTGTTTTATGACCCTGGGTGAGACGTTGGGTGTGCAGACTCATTTGGGGAGAATCTTAATTCCCTGGCAGCCAGTGAAGCTCAGCAGTTGCTATCTCTCAGAGGTGCTGGCAGCCATTGCCCCTGGCACAGAACCCTGGGGCCGCATAGGGGGGAGCTAACACTGTGTGCTTGGCCTGGAGACTCCGCCCATCCAACCTGAGCACAGCTGAACATCACAGACAATTGGCCTGGAGGTCAACCCCTCCAAGTGATAACAATGATTAACCTGAGCTTAACTTTAGCAAGACTGTGCAACCCATATCCACCTCAGGTAACTGGGGAGGCTGAGCCACTCTCCCTTGTAGGATGTCTACCACACAAAGTTAATTGACCAACTCAGGGAAGCAGCCACCATGCAGAGACATGGAAAGAAATCAGATGTGAAAGAAATGGAGGGAAAAAAACGACTGGACATGGAATTCAAAACCATGGTTATAGGGCTTCTCAAGAGGCTCCTAGAAAAGGTCGAGACCTATAAGAAAATAAGCAAGACCTACAAGGAAATGAAGGAGACCCTCAAGGATATGAATGAGACCTGCACGGAAATGATCAAGAGCAACGTGGAAATGAATGAGTCCTACAAGGAAATGAATGAGACCTACAAGGATATGAACAAGACTCTCAAGCATATGAAAAAGGACCAACCAGAAATTAAACATACACTGACTGAAATAAAAACTATTATACAAAGACCTAAAAGTACTCTAGAGCACCCCCAGAACCAAGTTAAATATTTGAAATACAAAGAGGTAAAATCCACTCAGCTGAAAAAGCAAGAAACCAAAAGAATCCAAATAATTGAAGATAGAGTAAGGGGCCTCTGGGACAATCCCAAGCACACCAACATCCGAATTATAGGGGTGCCAGAAAAAGAGAGAGAGAGAGACAATGAAAACCTATTTGACGAAATAGTGACTGAAAACTTCCCATACCTGGTGAAAGAAATCGACTTAAGAGCCCAAGAAACGCACTGAACCCCAATATATAGGAACCCTAACAGGACCACACCAAGGCACATCATAATTAAAATGCAAAGAGCAAAAGATAAAGAGAGAATATTAAAAGCAGCAAGAGAGAAACAGTTGGTTACCTATAAGGGAGCACCCATACGATTGTCAGCGGATTTCTCAACAGAGACGATGCAGGCCAGACGAGAGTGGCAAGAAATATTCAAATTGATGAACAGCAACAATCTACAACCAAGATTACTCTACCCAGCAAAGCTATCATTCAGAATTGAAGATCAGATAAAGTGCTTTGCAGATAAGAAAAAGCTAAAGGAGTTCATCACCACCAAACCAATATTATATGAAATGCTGAAAGATATTCTTTAAGAAGAGGAAGAAGAAAAAGATAAAAGTGTAAATTATGAACAACAAATACACATCTATCAACAAATGAATCTAAAAATCAAGTGAATTAATAAGCTGATGAACAGGATAAACTGGTGAAGGTAACAGAATCACGGACATAGAGAGAGAATGGACCGACAATTCTTGGGGAGAAAAGGGGTGTGGGAAGTGCAGCAAGAGACTGGACAAAAATCATGCAACTATGGGGGAGGACAGTGGGGGAGGGGGAGGGGGGAGGTTGGGATGGGTACCAGGTGGAGGGGAGCTATAGGGGGACAAAAGGAACAATGTAATTAATAAACTGAACAATAAAGATTAAAGAAAAGAAAGGAAGGAAGGAATACATTTCCAGGCAGTGACACCTTTATAAGAGCCAATGTAATTCCATCCATAAACTTATAAAAGGCTCTACAAATTTAACATCTGCAAGTTTGGGCATTGCTCACTCCATATTGATCATGGGAAATCGCTCAGTGAGGGAGAATTTATTGAAGAAAATCTCCTAAAATGTGCACCAGTTCTATTTTATGAGAAGTATGGGGCCACAGCCGAGAAGGACTTTCATCCTCAACTACTGCATGGCCAGGTGCAATAGCCGAGGATGAAACATTTGCTGTAGTGTAATGTACACAGTCTGTGCCCGAGGCCTATAGGCCACAACAACAAAACTCCAGCACAGAGCATCTATTTCTGGGACTTCTGGTTAGGCCGTTAGGGGATCTTTGACTTCACTTCTGGCAGGCGGAGCAGGGAGCAGTGGAATGCCACAGGGAGCGCATCTCTAGGGGCCCTGTGATTGCCATTACCAGCAACCATATAACCCCAGCAACCATCATCCAATCTACTGTTCTGGGGTATTGTAGATTTCTAATTGACCATCATTACTGAGATAAGTGAGGGGGAAGCTGGGAGAGGCTAGGGCCTGTCCTTTGTGGAGGGCATGTGTTATAGGTGCCTTTTCCTGCTATTAGAAATAGCGGCAGTCATCTTAATTTATATAAGTGAGGGAGAATTTATTAAAGAAACTCTCCTAAGATGTGCACCAGTTCTATGCAGAATAAAGATGCAATTAAGAGAATACCTGAGTTACCACTCAGTAGAAATATCATAAAAGACTAAACAATGAGACTGAACACAAACGTACAACATCAATTAAAGAGAGACATAAGTAATTGTAAATATTTTTTATTTCTCTTGATGAAACTACTGATGTCACATCACATGCTCAGTTGGCCATTATTGATCGATATTCTGATGGTCTCACAATGATAGAAAAGTTGATAAAGTTAGTATCAGTGCCCACAAGTACATCAGAAAGAAAAAATATGTAAGGTTGTTATATAAACATTCCGTGAGCTAAGTATTGATATCTCTAAAGTTGTGTCAGTGACGACAGGTGGGGCACCAAACATGGTGGAGGAAAGAGTCGGATTTGTCAAATTGTTTACAGAAGCTATTGGACATCTGATTGTGCCTTTTCATTGTATTATCCATCAGGAGGTTTTATGTGCCAAGGCAGGATTCACTGACTTAAACGACTTAATGTCAGTTGTTACAAAAATAATTAATTTAATAGCTGTTCGCCCACTTCACAAGTGAGAATTTTTTGCACTTTTACTGGAGATTGATTCCACCTACAGTGGACTGCTAATGTACAATAATGTAAGATGGCTGAGCCAAGGCAAAGTTCTTGAGTGCTTTGTGGAGTGCTTTGAAGAAATTATGGTATTTTTTTAGGATAAGGATCTGGGAAACTTTTCTCAGCACAATGATGATAATTGGGTCAACACCCTGATATTTTTTACAGATCTCGCTGTTCATATTAATGAATTGAACTTAAAGTTACAAGGTTTTGGCAAAAGTATTGACGTTATGTTTGGATACATAAAAGCTTTTGAAAATAAACTTAAAATTACCAAGAGAGATGTAGAAACTAAAACTTACAAGTATTTTCCTCGAGTAACAAAGTATTTTGAGAAGGCCAGTGCAGCTGTACAAAATGAAATGGAATCCTTGCATATAAAGTACCAGCATGTTTTAGACTCATTACTTGACCAGTTCAGTGATAGATTTAATCAATTTAGAAGCCTAGAACAGACCATAAAAATAATTAAATATCCTGATGTATTAGTCCACAGTAGTTTGGAATTAAATGGTTTCCAATGGATGCAAATTGATGATTTGGAGATGCAACTTGTAGAATTTCAAGACAGCATCTGGGCTCAGATTATTGTTGACTTGAGGTCAAAGCTTGAGAATCTGGAAAGGTGCCACTTGGAGAATCAAGAGGAGTGCCACTACGAACAGGAAATTTGGAGTGCCTGGAACTGATTACCAGACACTTTTAGAACCCTGAAAAATATAGCAATGGCTTTACTCACAATTTTTCCCTCTATGTACTTTTGTGAGACCTTATTCTCAGTGTTAAATAATATCAAAATCAACAAAGAAACAGATTGACAGATGAAGTTAGTAGTGCTTGCTTGTGCTTGAAGTATATAAAATACCTACCTTCATTTGAAGGTTTAGCCAATGAAATTCAGCAGCAAAAAAGTCACTAATAGGCAGGGTAGTTAAAGAACTCCCCCCTCCCTGTCACTTATCTTAGTTCATGGCATCCCACACAAGTTAAATAGTATCAAGACCAACAAACAAAACTGACTGACAGATGAACAAAGAAGTCACTAAACAGGTAAGTTAAATAATTAGTTTAAATAATTTAAATTTTGGTTTATTAAATACAGTTATATATTACAATTATACATTTTTGTTATTTAAACTATAAATATTACAAAAATATGTTTTGTTTTTCTCAAAGTGACACACCACCCAAGTTATGCTTGGTTTTTCGGCTAATTTTGACACACCAAGCTCAAAAGGTTGCCCATCACTGTACTAGGACATCCTATTTAGCAAAAGAATAATATTCAAATTGACCCCACCTCCACTACACACATGCCACACCCACAAGCCAATCAGGAGCAAATATGCAAATAAACCCCAACCAAGATGGCTACAACCACTGAGAGCAGGAGGGAGGCTTGGGTTTCCCTGGCAATGGAGGAAACCAACCTTTCCTCCTGCCCTTGCCAGCCTAATATTCCACTCAATGCTACAAAGTTTCAATTATAAAACATACATAATCCCAATAGAAATGGTGGCAGCCACTGATCTGGAGAGAGCAGAGGCTAGGTTTGCCCTGGCGATGGAGGAAGCCAAGCTTCTGCAGTGCTGGCTGGCATAGTCCTCCACTCTAGGCTACAAAGTTTCAATTATAGAAGGTAAATGTCCCAACAGAAATGGCTGCTGTCACAGAGCGAGTGGAAGGCTTGGCTCTGCTCCAGGCTGCAAAGTTTCAATTATAGAAGATAAACAAATCCCACATACCAGGGTCTCATCTTGGGTCACTAGGGGGTGTGGCCAGCCTGCAAACCACCACAGGCCCCTCGCCCAAGCCACCACACACCCCAAGGGAACCCCAACACCGATCAGAGACATCTTCAGGGCAAACCACCTGATCCCCACCCAGGCACCAGACCTCTGTCCTATCTAATAAAAGAGTAATATTCAGTTTGACCATCACTCCAACACACAAGACAGGTGCCCCCATGTGGTCAATGATCCTGACACCATGTGGGCACAAGATGGCCATCAGAGGAGGGCAGTTGGGAGCAATCAAGCCTTCAGAGTAGGGCAGTTAAGGGTGACCAGACTGGCAGAGGAGAGAAGTTGGGGGCAAACAGGCTGGCAAGGGAGCAGTTAGACATCAATCTGGCTGGCATGGGAGTGATTAGGGGGTGATTAGATTGGCAGGCAGAAGTTTTTAGGCCAATAAGGAAGGCAGGCAGGCGAGCATTTGGGAGCCAGCAGTACTGGATTGGGAGAGAGATGTCCCATGGCCCATTTAGGCACGATCCCACCAGGATCTACTAGGACTTTGGTTTAATAAAACCAATTATTAAAAGTATTTTGATCTGAATAGGGGAGGTTTGGGGAAAGGTAAAAGGATTTAGTTGGCTTTGATATTTTGACGTTATATCTTGGACTCTGTAAAGAGTTTATTTGTAAAGCAAAGACAATCATTTTTAATATTTTAAAAATTGGGAAATGTTGGCAAAGTATCAATAATTTTTGGAATTATTTTTATTTGGGTATATTTTTTTCTTAAGGTCTCTAGCTATTGCAGAGACTTAGCTTATAGGTAAGATATTACTGAGGTTATTTTTGAGACTTATAATGGCTTACATGTATGGAAAAGACATATTTATTAAAGGAGGACTTATTCTTCATCCACTTACCTTGGGAATGGCAAAATAGGTCTAATTGTAGGATAGTATTAAACTTAAAGGTGCCATTGATTGGCCAAACATTTTTTATTGTCTACTTTATAGTGGGGTCAGGCTATATATTGTAAAAGAATTTTGAGGGATTTAGGGTTAAAATTTACTCAAAGTGGTATTTTGAGTCACTGTGAATTGGTTCCCCATTATGGGGACATACATAAATTCTCATTCAAAAGTTGAAGGGCTCCCTGTTGATTTGGGGGCTGTCTTGGGCCACTGTCCTGTGATTTGAAAACCACAGAAGGGCAGGTTCCCTTTTGCCTGGGAAATTCCCAGGGTGTGGTATTTTACCCTGTGCCCCAAGGGTAGGCTTCTCAATGATCTCTATGATGGCCAGTCACAGGGAAGATGGATTTATTCCATTTAGACAGGTGGACTCCACTTTATAGGAATATCCTGCCATCTGGGTGTTACCCGGGTACAGAGTTTTATTTGTGTCAGCGGGTAGTCTTATTAAGGATCACAGTGGTTGCTTGGCATTGTAATGATGGGCTTACTTTGGTTAGAGAGGTGAACTCCACTTTATATGATACAAAGCTTAAGATCCCTGCTTGTCTACCTCCAGATTTAACCAGCCTTACCGAAGTTTCCCACCCCCTTTTGTAATTGTTCATACAAGGTGTATCTAATATCTCTGTGACCTTGGATGGAAATTTCATCCTACAATTCTAGTCTTTAGTTGTTGGGCTACTTACATATTGCCCTGTTTTTTATGTTCCCCAAAGCACTGATTCTTTAGGAGGCCGAGGGAAGAAAGAGCAGCTGCCCCTTGAAGGGAAAGGAGAGTCCCTGTTAAGTTATCCCTGAGGCTTTCATAGAATTTGGTTTTAGGGACCTGAGAGGATTCCTGGTGACTTGAATGTTAATTGGATTGGCAAGACATACTAAACCTTGGGCCTTCAGGAAAATTTTATTAGCTTTCTCTAGAAATATTAGAAACTGCTGGGGTCCATTATTTATGAAGCAGAGTTCAAGCTCTCATTTATTCAGCAGAAGGTCCAGTTTAGACCCTTAGAAAGCAATTTCAATTGAAAAGCCAAAGTTAAAAGATAGTCATTTATTTTGCATGTTTTTAGTTTTTTGGGTTCTTATTGATAGCCTAGGGCCTCTTAACCCTTAACCCCTAGCTTTATCTTGAAAAATTCAAAAAAGCTAAAAGAAAGTTAGTCTGGATTTAACTCCAGACACAAAAAAGGAAGGGAAAGGGAAGAAAAGATCATTCTTCTAGCCAAAGGATAAGGATTTCTCTCTTTCCATTGAAACTAATAACCTGATAAGGAAAAGCTGTGGGAAAGGGCTTTGTGTGATTTTATAGTGTTTTGGTGTGCATAGACACTGTCTTGTAGTCAGTGAGGTGCCTAGTACAAACTTTTTTTGGATCTACTTATTCTGTTACAGAGGTCTTTTAGTAGTGAGCATCCTAATGGTTTTCAAATGTTCCACCCGTGCCCATACAGTGAGATAATCTAGAGAAAGAGAGGGAGAGGGAGAGAGAGAAACTCATGGCCAGAGGAAAAGAAAAGATGCAGGAAGGAGAGAGAACATAGTCATGTCTTTTAAGGCAAGGAGGCAATGATGATTGCCTTACCAGTAATGAAACAATTCCAGTCGTTGTAAGAACAATCTCAGTCACAACACCATTATATTGTAGGCAGCAGGAATGGCACCGGGTATTAGACCCATGAGGTCAGACTGGACCTGAGTTTAGCAAACTCTGGCAAGTACAGTGGCAGTGTCTGGAGCCTCTCCCACCTCTGCTACATGCAAGGTAGTAAGCAGCGAGAGGTCCTAGACTGTGAGAACCCCAGACTACAAGAGGGCTGTTTGGCTACCAGCTTAGGCCTGATCCCCTAAGTTAGAAGGCAGACATCCCCTGAGGGGTCTTGGACTGCAAAAAGGTGCTGGCCAGCCTGAGGGATGGCCTAGTGCATGAATCTCATGCACGAAGCCTCTAGTTTATTTATAAAATTATAGTGCTAGAATAAATAATTTGGAAAAAAGATTGGCTAATGAAACGAGTTATGAAAGCAAAGGAAGGGCCCTAGGAACTTAGCAGTGAGGAAGGTAATGGTAACATGCTTGGAGGGAGGGATAAAGAGAAAGGAAAAGAGGAGAGAACCAAGATGGCGGCATAGGTAAACACCAATTGTTCTGCCCCGCGCAACAATTCAAAAACTACAACATAACAACAAAACAACATCACCCAGAATCACCAGAAAGCTGGCTGAGTGAAAACTCCACAAATAAAAGCAAAGGTGGGACACTGAGACTCAGAAGAGCAGCGGGAGCACAACCTTGAAGAACTCGCAGAAACAGGTTAGGAGCTTTCCTGTCCTGCGCATGGGCTGTAGGGCTGGAGCAGCAACCCTGGCTGGATTTCGCCAACGGGGAGGGTGGAGACGTCCAACTGCACGGATTCCCCAGCACTACACGAGGTCCGAGATCCGGGGTACGTGGAGACGTCCCACTGCACAAATTCCCCAGTGCCAGGTGAGGTCTGAGGTTTGGGGGACGCACCCTGGAAGCCGGGCACAGCAGAGGTCTCCTAGGCTGCGGAGAAACCGGGTTGCTGGGAAAAGAAGTTTGCGTGCAAGTAAACTGTGCGACAGCACAGACATGCGACTTGCTCCCTGGAAACTTGTCTCCTGGTCCTGGAAACCACCATACTGCTTTGTTTTACAATCCTGAGCGAGACTTTGGGTGTGCAGAATCATTTGGGGAGAGGCAGAGTTGTCTGGCAAGGGGAAGAGACTAGCGGCTTTCTCTTGGAGGTGCCTGCACCCATCCCCATCCAACAGAGACCCACACGCGCAAGCGTTGCATAGGATGTAGCTGACGCTGACGCTGCCTGCTCAACTCAGAGACTCCGCCCATCCAATCTGAACACAGTCTCCCTTCACAGCCAATTGGCCTGGAGGTCAAACCCTCCTAGGGCTAACAACAACAAGCTGGGCTTAAATTCAAAAATACTGTGCAACCCATAAAGTATTGCAGTAAGAGTACCCACCACAGGTAACTGGGGAGGCTGTGCCACTGACCCTTAGAGGACATCTACCACATAAAGCAGCCACCATGCAGAGATATGGAAAGAAATCAGGTGTGAAAGAAATGGAGGAAAAAAGACGACTAGACAAAGTCGTTCAAAACCATGGTTATAAGGCTTTTCAAGAGGCTCCTAGAAAAGGCCGATGAACTTAATGAGAACTACGAGGAAATAAACCAGATCAACGAGGAAATAAACAAGACCAACCAGGAAATGAATGAGACTTACAAAGAAATGAATGAGACTTACAAGGAAATGAACAAGACCTCTGAGGATATGAACCAGACCCTCACGGATATGAAAAAGGACCAACTAGAAATCAAGCATACACTGACTGAAATAAAAAATATTACACAAAGTCCTAAAAGCAGTCCAGAGGGCCACAAGAACCAAGTCAAAGATTTGAAATACAAAGAAGCAAAATCCACTCAGCTGGAGAAGCAAGAAACAAAAAGAATCCAGATAATTGAAGATAGTGTAAGGGGCCTCTGGGACAACCTCAAGCATGCCAACATCCAAATTATTGGGGTGCCAGAAAAAGAGAGAGAGCAAGGTAATGAAGACCTACTTGAAGAAATAGTGACTGAAAACTTCCCACACCTGGTGAAAGAAACTGACTTAAAAGCCCAAGAAGTACACAGAACCCCAAAATATAGGAATCTAAAGAGGACCACACCAAGACACATCATAATTAAAATGCCAAGAGCAAAAGACAAAGAGAGAATATTAAAAGCAGCAAGAGAAAAACAGTTGGTTACCTACAGGGGAGCACCCATACGATTGTCAGTGGATTTCTCAACAGAAACGATGCAGGCCAGACGGGAGTGGCAAGAAATATTCAAAGTGATGAATAGCAAGAATCTACAACCAAGATTACTCTATACAGCAAAGCTATCATTCAGAATTGAAGGTCAGTTAAAGTGCTTTGCAGATAAGAAAAAGCTAAAGGAGTTCATCACCACCAAACCAGTATTATATGAAATGCTGAAAGATATTCTTTAAGAAGAGGAAGAAGAAAAAGGTAAAAATATAAATTATGAACAACAAATACACATCTATCAACAAATGAACATAAAAATCAAGTGAATTGATAGGCTGATGAACAGGATAAACTGGTGAATATAACAGAATCATGGACATAGAGAGGGAATGGACTGACAATTCTTGGGGAGAAAAGGGGTGTGGGAAGTACAGCCAGAGACTGGACAAAAATCTTGCAGCAATGGGAGAGGACAGTGGGGAGGGGGTGGTGAGGGTGGAGGGTGGGATAGATACGGGGTGGAGGGGAGCTATAGGGGGATAAACAAGGGGAAACAATGTAATTAATAAACTGAACAATAAAGATTTAAAAAGAAAAAAATAAAGAGAAAGGAAAAGGGAAAGGGAAAAGTAAAGGGAAAGGGAAAAGGGAAAGAGAAAAGGAAATGAAAAAGCATGGGGGCATTCCTGGGAGGGAGAGCACAATGCATCCTTTGTCTTAAGTTTTTTTTAATACATTTTTTATTGATTTCAGAGAGGAACAGAGAAAGAGAAAGAGGTACAAGCATCGATTATGAGAAAAAATCATTGATCAGCTGCCTCCTGCCTGCCCCACACTGGGGATTGAGCGTACAACCCCCGCATGTGCCCTGACCAGAAATTGAACCATGACCTCCTGATTCACAGGTCAGCCTCAATCACTGAGCCATGCTAGCCAGGCTGTCCTAAGAGTTTTAAGGGTGGAAATTTTGGGGGAGGTCCCAGGGTAAAAGTTTAATAAAATATTTAATAGTTTTTAGGGTCTTATCTCCCTTAATTGATTGGTTGACCCCAGAGTAGGGGGTCATTATCCAATATAGCTGGTCCTGAGGTCAGTTGTGAGGTTATTGATTTGGTTTTGTTGCTTTTCTGGACCTGGAGCTAAAATATAACTGAGGCCATGACCAGTTATATGCTAGGGGAGAAATGGTAATCCTTGGAGTGAGGTTACATCCTACAATTGTCCTTTGCTAGGTACCAAGGGCTCTCCACCCTGTTGACCTTTTATATTCAACCCAGTGTCCTTGCTCTGCTCATGTCTATTTGCCTATTACAATTCAACACTTCTGCCACCTGATTGCCTCTTTCCTTCTGTATCTAATTTCACTTAAACTCAATGTAACAGTCTTAACCAAGCAACATTGTTACTTTCTTTGCAGGATAAAGACATCCACCATTGTGTTTTGCTTATTGAGGACCTTCTTATTCTAGGACTGGTTTGTAGGAAACTCCTTAATAATGCTGAATTAATTTGGTTTACAGATGGATCTTTAAAGAATGAGCAGGAATGTTACCAAGCTGAATGTGCAGTAACTTCCATGACAGACATAATTAAAGATTATTATTTACCTGAATAAATCTGCCCGATAGCCTAATTGTTCTAACTCAGGCATGTCAATTGATCAAAGATCAAATAGCCAATATTTACACTAATGGTAGCTATGCATTTAGTGTAGCTCACAACTTTTAAATGTTGTGGAGTAGTGAGGCTTCTAAATTTTCTAAGGCAGCCCATAAAGAATGGGAAATAGTTCACTGTGTCCCATAGATTTTGGATTGTTGTGCTATCGTTGTCATTTGTTTCCATGATGTTTTCTATCTCTTCCTTGATCTCTCTAGTAAACCAGTCATAGTTTTATAGTATGCTGTTTAGTCTCCATGTGTTTGATTTCTTTTGATGTTTCTATTGTAGTTGATTTCCAGCTTTATGCCCCTGTGATCTGAGAATATGATTGATATGATTTCTATTTGGAGAGACTTTGCCTATGACCCAACACATGGTCTATCTTTGAGAATGACCCATGGGCACTTGAAAAGAATGTATATTCCATGGCTTTGGGGTGAAATGATCTGAAGATGTCACATAAAGAACTATTTGATACTGAAACTGGGACTCAGAACAGTTGGACATTGAAACTGAGACTCAAACATTTTTTTGTTCTTATACATTTATTTCTAGTATGCAGAGTCAAGATATTTTTGAAGAAAAGAAACAGGGGAGAGTGATTCATATAGAAGCAGGGAGGCATTGAACAGGCTGTCAAGCTACAGGGGGAAGGAAGGCTTGGGTGGATGGGAGGTGGATGCTGGGGGAGATCAACTGAAGGACTTGTATGCATGCATATGAGCATAACCAATGAATGAAAGACACTGGGGCGGGGAGGGGGGAGGGTGGGGACATGTGCTGGGGGGTAAGAGAGGCTGGAGGGAGGATAATGGGGGGAGGAAAACATATATACTACTATTAAATATAAGTTATAATGCAAAAAAATCAATAAAATATATTTAAAAAAAGAATGGGAAGTAGGTTGCAGAATTATTACATGTCAAACAGAACAAAAACAATTGACAATTATCAAAATTCCAGAAGATTCTAAAGCTGTCACCATGGCAGCAAAAGGAAATTATTTAGCTGATGTTGCATCTAGACCTGTTTTTACCATTCCCAAGGGAAATGGAGAGAGATTCCGTATATACAAGATTTTGTAGCTTTCAGAGGTGACCCTAAGCTATGTGGTATCTATAAATTAGAAAAATGCACCCAAAGGAAAGAAACATTAAAAAATGGGTAAATTAATTTGTCAGTCTGTCTTCAACAATTGGGCACAACCCAAGTGTTGAGGTTAACAAATCCAGCACCTTACGATCTCACTCATAAGTGGAATTTAGTTAACATAAACTGATGAACAAAAATAGACCCAGAGACACAGAAACATTGAGGAGACTGTCAAACCTCAGAGGGGAGGCAGAGGAAGGGGGGGATATCAACCAATATGCATATATGCATAACCCATACATATAAACAATAGGGTAGTGAAGGCTTAGGGGCGTGGGGGGAGAAGGCAATAAAGATTTATTTTTTAAAAAACAAAGCATCTTATCCATAGCTAATAAAATCAATTTATTTCAGCTAATCATTTCTAAATCAGTAAATTTGATAAAAGCTATTGAATATGTAGATATTTTGAAACTTGATATACTGAAACATTAATTCCTAGACAAGTCATGGGTTTGCCTGCTTTTGGCTTTTGTTGCAGATAGGTTGTGGAGTGGATCTGAAACTGTTAATAAATGTCTAGTGCTTTATAAGTTTCTTGAAAGTAAGTGTGTTAATCAATATAGGAACTTAGGTTGATCTCTTACCTCCCCCTCAACCCTCCCCAGCCTTCCAGCTGTAATTTGACAGTCTGTTCAATGCTTCTCTGCCTCTGTATCTATTTTTGTTTATCCTATCTAATAAAATAATAATATGCAAATTAACCATCACCATGCTGTACCAACAAGCCATGCCTACTAGCCACGCCCACTAGCCAATCATAAGTGAGTATGTAAATTAACCCCAAGCAAGATGGCTGCAGCCACAGAGAGAACAGGGAGGAGGCTTGGGTTTCCCCAGTGAAGGAGGAAGCCAAGCTTTCAGCACACCCTGGCCAGCTCAGGCCTCTGCTTAAAGCTACAAAGTTTCAATGATAGAAGATAAATAAATCTCAACAGAAATGGCTGCAGCCACGGAGCAAGCAGGAGGCTTGGCTCCACTCCAGGTTACAAAGTTTCAATTGTAGAAGATAAATAAATCCCATATACTAGGGCCTCTGCTTGGATCACCAGTGGTTGTGGCTGGCCTGCAAATCACCACAGGCCCCTTGCTCAGGTAGCCCCATGCCTCAAGGGAACCTCCATTCTTATCTGGGACACCCTTCAGAGCAAACCAGCTGGCTCTCACCCATACACCAGGCCTCTATTCTATCTAATAAAAGAGTAATATGCAGATTGACTGTCACTCCAATACACAAGATGGCTGCCAACATGTGGTCAAAGATCCTGCCCCCATGTCTACACAAGATGGCCACCATGAGATGGCCAGCAGGGAAGGGCACTTGGAAGAGACCAGGCCCGCAAGGGAGGGCAGTTGGGGGTGATCAATCTCGCAGGGTAGGGCAATTAAGGGTGACCAGGATGGCAGAGGATGGAAGTTGGGGACAAACAGGCTGGCAGGGGAGCAGTTAGGCATCAATCAGGTTGGCAGGAGAGTGGTTAGGGGGTGATCAGGCTGGCTGGCAGAAGCAGTTAGGGCAATCAGGAAGTCAGGCAGGTGAGCAGTTTGGAGCCAGCAGTACTGGATTGCGAGAGGCATGTCCGACTGTCCATTTGGGCCTGATCCTACCAGGATTGGGCCTAAATGGGCAGTCAGACATCCTTCGAGTGGTCCCAGATTAGAGAGGGTACAAGCTGGGCTGAGGGTGCAAGCTGCACAAATTTGATGCACCTAGCCTCTAGTTGGTTTATAATGTTCTTTATTATCCATAAATGAGTGAGATAATGTGGTATTTTTCTTTCACTGACTGGCTTATTTCATTTAGCATAATAATCTCCAATTTCATCCATGCTGTTGCAAATGGTAATAAGCATAACCAATGGATGAAAGACACTGGGAAGGGGGTGAGGGCATATGCCTGTGGTTAGGGGAGGCTGGGGGAAGGTCAATCGGGGAAAAAAGGACACATATGTACTACTATTTGTAATATTTAAAACAATAAAAAAGAAAAAAATATATATATATACATAAATATATATGTATGCACATATATATCCCCAAATAATATATACAGTATTCTTTTGTGAAAACAAAAATATATAGAGGAACTTAAGTTTCTAAAGATTATAATTGTGTTCATTAAAGTCAATCTACAGAGCCTGGGCTGGTGTGGCTCAGTTGGTTGGAGCGTTGTCCCGTACACCAAGAGGTGGCGGCTTCTATTCCAGGTCAGGGCACATACCCAGGTTGCAGATTCCATCCCTGGTTGGCTTGTGTGCAGGATGCAACTGATTGATGTTTCTCTTTCCTCTCTCTCTCTCTCTCTCTCTCTAAAAAAAAAATCTATTTTTAAAAAAGTCCATATAAGAGGCTGCTTACTTTTTTTGGTTAGCATTGAAAATTGAGCTTTCAAAAAGTTAAAAATTTTAATTAAATTGGAAAGAAGTTATACAGTTTTGATAATAGAAAATATAAAGTATGACGATAAATTTTTAAGAGACCATTCTGCAGAGACCACAAATTGCCTTATTGTTATTCAGTAATTGTTGACTGATAACTATCCTGTTCCCAACTATGTAAAAGAAACTTATGTCTATCATTTTACTTTTTATCCAGTCCCAGAGGTTGCTCCACTTTGCTTTCTCTTGCCTCCCTAATCTATCAGCATTAAGTTTTATGTAACCCATTTATGTCTTCTTTTTTATTGTAATGTATAAAATATGGTGAAAAACTGCCATTTCCTGAAATATAATCTCAATCCATTGAGATTTTGCTTCCTAATAATTGTTTAGCTCAAATAAACTAAAAAAAATTATCTACAGGTTTAAATGTTTATGTGACTTCAGTTACATTTCTTGTACCATTAAAGTTTATGGACCAAAATTTTTTTCCCTCTACAATATTCTTTCTGCTATAAATTATATTTCATTCTAGGTTTGATGCATAGTATTGTCATCATTGTTATTTTCTAAATTATTTTTCATTACAATTTCAATTCTTTCTTGGCACAATAGTTTCCTCCTCCTATCCCAGGTTTTATTTACTGCTTAAAAATGCCTTTTATATTTTATAGAAATTCAGTTGTTTTTCAGTTATTATTTGTAGAAATAGATTTCAGCATATGAAAGTGAACATTTTCATATCTGTGAAAATACATTTTCCAGAAGCTCTAAATATAATATTGTATCTATGAATATATGTATTTTTGAAATTACTTAATTTTTATTGTCTTCGATTTTTAAAGTATAGAAATCCAAATTTTTCCATCAAAATATTTATGTCCGTAATTTGCTGCTTAGGTTTTTTATTTAGTTGGTTTTTTCCCATTGTTCTCTCTCCCTGTAAGCTCTTTAAACACATTATACATAATTTTCTGGTTTCATTAAACTAGGTAAGATCAGATAAAGGTGTCTTTTAATGTTACTTAAAAGGTAATGAGGTCCGATAATTAAAAGCGATCAATACATAATAAATTAGAGTTACTTTGTCAAGATCACAGTCATTTCTAGAATCAGTTTTATTTATGCAATGAATCTCTGAGGAAATGTCGCCTCCTCAGGGTGCCTTGTATCTAAACAGAATCACCTCCCCCGCCAACACACATAATTTTTATCCTTTTACCTGGTGTTCTTTTTCTCTGTAGCAATTTATCTTCATCTGAGACACTACATATTTTATTTCATAGATTCTAGGTCTGTGTTCTCAAATTTGGTCTAATTTATGTACTGGTGTATCCCAAACTCCTCCAATAGTAGCTGGCACACAGTAGATCTTAATTAAAGCTTAAATAAAAGTACATGGAAAGGACCTAGAAATTGCCTTAGGCTCAGAATAACTGTTCAATAGGTGGATTCCTAGTGGTGCAGAAACATTGATTATAAGATATCAACAAGCCCTTTCCTCCTTTGAGATGGTGATTAAAGTTAACTGGCCTAGAAGTAGTCTCCACTTATCAACCATTGGTCAATGAAGAGGTTTCAGAGAAAATACTACAATTGTCAATCAGCAAAAAGGTGGGGGCAGGACACAAAGGAAAAATTTAAGCGCTATCTTCAATGGGGCAATCCCGGACTAAATGCCCGGACTTTCCACAGCGGTAGCAGTTGACCTCCATTGTCTTGGAACAGTTGATGGCCATATGGCCCGTCTTGCCACATTGGTAGCACTTGATTTGAGTGCAGTCTTTCTGAATGTGACCATATTCACCACAAGAGTAGCATTTCTGCTTTTCCTGATGGTCACAATCACGAGCCAGATGGCCAGGCCTGCCACAAGTGTAACAGCACTGCTCTCTTGAGCGCTTAGGCTCAACACAGTCTTTGGTGATGTGGCCACTTTTCCCACAGTTGTAACAGATGTCCTCCTGAAGGTCACAGTTCTTAGCGTGATGACCAAATTCACCGCAGCGATAACAGATGTCAGATGGAGTGGCAGAACTGCACCGACAACCTCTACCACAGCCTCTAGCTCTTTGCCCTGGAACTTGTCCTTCTCTAGGGCATCCTCGGACCCAGTAGCCAGAGCGTCCACACTTGAAATATTCCTTACTGCTCATGGCTATAGGAAGATCTTCCAGTGATCCGCTGTACCACTGCCCCAGAGGTTCCCACACAGCGCCCCTTAGTGTGGCTTAGAAAGCAGTGGCTGTTTTTCTCTAGGAGTTTCCATGACGTCACACAAGGCTTATGCGGAGACCCATTCTTGTGTTACTGGAGTTCCAACTGTCATGCCCTCCTGACTTCCTGTCTTTGAAGCCAAAAGCACAGGAGTACTGTTTTCCTTTTTTTTTTTAAATAAAAGCTTGGGTCATTAAGTTTGAGTTTGATTCTTTCCCTGTTCAGAAAATGTGCTTGGTAGGGTTTCTTATGTATGTGCTAAGGACTTAGGAAAACTATGTGTGAGATGTATCTAATCAGTACATGAAAGAGAAAAATTGTAACCAATTAGAATAACCCAATATTTTTGTTTTAAAAAATAAAATACAGCCCTGGCTGATTTGGCTCAGTGGATAGAGCCTCGGCCTGTGAACTGAAGGGTTCCAGGTTCAATTCTGGTCCAAGGCATGTGCCTTGGTTGTAGACACAATGCCAGTGGGGAGTGTGCAGGAGGCAGCTGACCGATGTTTCTCTTTCATCAATCTTTCTAGTTCTCTATCCTTGTTCCTTTGTCTCTGTAGAAAAATCAATAAAACATATTAAAAAATAAAATACAAATATCCATAAAGATGAGATACATTAGATAGAAAAAAATCTGTAAAATGCTGCAGTGAGAACATTTACTCATAATTTATACAGTTTTATTGCAGTAATCTTAATTTTCAACCTAATCACCACCATTTAAGTTATCAAACATAACATGATCGGAGAATTCAGTATAAAAATGCATTATTAGTGGGGAAATAAATTATAAAACTATAATTTACATATTGGACAGATTTCCTTTCTGTTTTACAAATTGTTTATATCTTATACAAATGTCATAAATATTTGTGAATATGTTTTCCATTTTTGTAGATAAACTAGAAGCACGGTGCATGAAATTCATGCATGGGGGTGTTGTCCCTCAGCCCAGTCTGCACCCTTTCCAATTTGGGATCCCTCCAGGGATGTCCAACTGCCTGTTTAGGCCCAACACAGATAGGATCGGGCCTAAACCGGCAGTCAGACATCCCTCTCACAGTTCAGGACTGATGGCTCCCAACTGCTCACCTGCCTGCCTTCCTGATTGCCCCTAAATGCTTCTGCCTGCCATCCTGATCACCTCCTAAGCACTCCTCTGACAGCCTGATTGATTCCTAACTGCTCCCCTGCCAGCCTGTTTGCCCCTAACTGCCCTCCCCTGAAGGCCTGCTCATCCTTAACTGCCCTCCCCTGCAGGCCTATTACCCCACAACTCCTCTCCTCTGTAGGCCTGGGTCCCCCACAACTGCCTTTCCCTGCAGGCCTGGTTGCCACCAACTTCCCTCCTCTGCTTGCCTGGTCACCCCTAACTGCCCTCCTCTGCAGGTTTGATTGCCCCCAATTGCCCTCCCTTGCAGGCCTGGTCCCTTCCAACTTGCCCTCCCGTCCTGGCCATCTTGTGGCATTGATCTTGTGTCCACATGGGAGTAGTCATATTTGACCACATTGGAGCAGCCATCTTATATGTTGGAGTGATGGTCAATTTGCATTTTATTCTTTTATTAGAGAGGATTAGATAGGATAGAGGCCTGGTGCACAGGTGGGGGGCGACTGGTTTGCCCTGAAGCATGTCTCTGATCAGGGTAGGGGTTCTCTTGGGGCATGGGGTGGCCTGGGCAAGGGGCTTGTGTTGGTTTGCAGGCTTGCCATGCCCCCTAGCGACTGAAGTGGAGGCCCTGGTATCTGGAATTTATTTATCTTCTATAATTGAAACTATGTAGCCTTGAGCAGAGGTCAAGGCAGGCCAGGGCTGTGAAAACTTGGCTTCCTCCATTGCCAGAGACAACTCAAACCTCTTGCTCTCTCCAGCTCCATGGCTGCCACCATTTTTGTTGGGATTTATTTATCTTCTATAATTGAAATTTTGTAGCCTTAAGCAGAGGACAAGGCAGGCAATGGCAGGCAGAAAGCTTGGCTTCCTCCATTGCCGGGGAAATCCAAGCCTCCTGCTCTCTCTGTAGATGCAGCCATCTTGGTTGGGTTAATTTTCATACTCGCTTCTGATTGGCTGGTGAGCATAGTTTGTGGGTGTAGCAAAGTGATTGTTAATTTGCATATTACTCTAGACACTGAAAAATTAAGAAAAGCTACTTGAGGGTTATATTGTTGAATATGACTTTTTTCTCCTTATTTTTCTTCTTTGTAATTTATAATTTTTAACTGATTTTGGATTGTGTAATTTTTAAAATTCACAATAAATACTTTTCTTTAAGTTACTACTTAGCTATTAGATTTGTATATGAATTTTTTTAGACAACCAGTACAAATATATTTGGTAAAACACAGACAAAAGAATAATGAATATAGTTGATCTTTATTTTCAGTATGACTTGATTAGGACTGCAACAGGTTCCATAAATGCAATGACCAAAAAAAAAACATTTGGAAAAATTAAAGTTTATAGCCAAAGAGTATGAGTAGTCGTCACATAGCGTGATGAAGTAAGTCTTATTATTAACTACTAAATGCTGTTGCATGAATAATTTTAAGAGGTAAAAATTCTGTGGTTCAAAATTTGATATATGCTTATAATTAACCTTATTAATCATCATGTTTAAATCTTCCTTTAAGTTTATATTTTAATTAAATTAACACATGTCCATAGTATATAAAGCATTGCTTTTTCAAGCAGTTTTAATTGAGACATGAAGTAAGAAATTCATTATCTCTTTCCCTTTGATATACTAGTATATTGTGGAAGTTGCAGAACAATTTAGTATTGCCCCAACAATATCAACTCATCCAGTACGTGAGCATAGGGTATTGTTCTATTTATTTTCATTTAATCTATAATAATAAAAGCATAATATGATAATTAGGCTGGACAGTCAAATGACCTTCCAGACGTCCTTCAGGACGAAGCCACTGTGGCTGCGAGGTCTGACCCCTTGTAAGGATTTCATGCATTGGGACTCTAGTATGTTATGAAATACTATGAAGTGTTTAGTGAATAAGTTTCACACATCTTTTGTAAGTTTTTGTTGTTAATGCTCACTCGAGAATATTTTCCAGTGATTATTTTTTGAGACAGTGGAAGGGAGAGGGAGAGACAGAGAGAGAGAAACATTGATGTGAGAAAGACATATCAATTGGTTGCCTCCCACCAATGCCAGAACCAGAGGTGGAATTGATCCTGCAACTGAGGTATGAGTCCTTGACAAGAATCATTGAACCTGGAACACATCAGTATGCCTGGCTGATGCTCTATTCACTGAGCAACAGACTTGTTAATTTTTTTTAAGGATTTCAATTATTTTTATGCTGTTTTAAATAAAAATTATTTTCCTGATTTCAGTTTTGGGTTATTTTCAACATATAGAAAGATAATTATTTTTAATATATTTTTATTTTTTTCAATATTTTATGTGTTTTTTTCTTATTATTGATTAAGGTATTACATATATGTCCTTATGCACCCATTACCCCCATCCCCAATTCATGCCCCCAACACCTATTATCTGTGTTCATTTCCCAGGCCCATATGCATCCATACAAGTCCTTTGGTTGATATCTCCCCCTCACACCCCCCCTTCTCTGAGGTTTGACTTTCTGATAGATGTTCTTCTGATCTATTTTTGTTCATCAGTTTATGTTGTTCATTATATTCCACAAATGAGGGAGATAATGTGATATTTATCTTTCTCTGCCTGGCTTATTTCACTTAGCATAATGCTGTACATATCCATCCACATTGTTGTAAATGGAAAGAATTCCTTTTTTTTCATAGCAGCATAGTATTCCATTGTGTAGATGTACCACAGATTTTTAATCCACTCATCTGCTGATGGGAACTTAGGCTGTTTCCAAATCTTAGCTATGGTGAATTATGCTGCTATGAACATAGGGGTGCATATATCCTTTCTAATTTGCGTTTCTAGTTTCTTGGGATATATTCCTAGAAGTGAGATCACTGGGTCAAATGGGAGTTTCATTTTTAGTTTTTTGAGGAAACTACATACTGTCCTCCACAGTGGCTGCACCAGTCTGCATTCCCACAAACAGCACACGAGGGTTCATTTTTCTCCACACCCTCACCAGCTCTTGTCATTTGCTGACTTGTTGATAATAGTCATTCTCACAGGTGTGAGATGGTACCTCATTGTTGTTTTTATTTGCATCTCTCTCATGATTAGTGACTTAGAGCAAGTTTCCATATGTATCTTGGCCTACTGTCTTCTTTCGAAAAGTGTCTACTTAGATCAGTTGCCCATTTTTTAATTGGGTTGTTTTACTTCTTTTTGTTAACCTGCATGAGTTCCCTGTAAATATTGGAGAATAAAACCTTTTTGTTGATATCATTGGCAAAATTGTTCTCCCATGCAGTGGGCTTTCTTGTTGTCTTATTGATGGTTTCCTTTGCTGTGCAAATGCTTTTTATTTTAATGTAGTCTCATTTGTTTATTTTCTCTTTAATTTCCATTGCCCTAGGAACAGTATCAGTGAAGAAATTCCTTTCACATATGTCAGAGATTTTTCTGCCTGTGGATTCCTCAACTATTTTTATGGTTCCCATTGTATATTTAAGTCCTTGATTGATTTTGTGTTTATTTTTGTGTATGGTGCAAATTGGTAGTCTAGTTTCATTTTTGCATGTATCTGTCCAATTTTCCCAGTACCATTTATTGAAGAGACTGTCTTGACTCCATTGTATGTTCATGCCTCCTTTGTCAAATATTAATTGAGCATAGTGGTTTGGGTCAATATCTGGGTTCTCAGTTCTATTCCATTGATCTATAAGTCTGTTATTGTGCCAATAGCAAGCAATTTTGAGAACAGTGGCTTTGTAATACAGCTTGATATCTGGTATTGAGATCCCACCTACTTTGTTCTTCTTTCTGAGGATTATTGTGGTTATTCAGGCAGTCCCATCATATGCACCTTATTTCATTTTGTGTTGTTCCAAAGCTCCCTGAAGCTCTCTTCTTGCTTTTTAATATTTTTCGCAGTTGCTATTACGATTGGGCTTGTTTCTTTATCTCATCTTCTAACTCACAAATTCAGTCCACCACTTCTTCTACTCTACTGGTAAAACCTTTCATAGCATTTTTGATTGAAGCTATATCACTTTGATTTCTTCCTTATTTTTGCATAGGTTTTTTATTTTCTCATCCATCCAGTTTATGAACAGTATGACCATTATTCTGTATTCTTTTTCTGTCATATTGCATGCCTCAGTTTCACTTATTTCCATTCATGGATATTCCTCTTTTTTATTTCCTCTGGGAATTGTTTCAATGTATCCCCATTCCAGCTGTCACCAGAAGGTCCAAACACCAAGTTGCAGGTGTCTGAGATGTGTGCAGTGGGAGTGTCGTGCCAACCAAGTATCACTGAAGAACTCTGACACTGGGACATGTGGCTGCTGTGGGTCAGTGGGAGCCACACACGCCAAGAATCAGAGTCACTGGTACTCAGTGCGGCCTTGTGAGAACACCTAGAATTAGGGTCTCTGTGATTTCCCTTCCTGATCTGGGAATGGTTCCTCAGTTTTTTGAATGTTTCCTTGCCCCTAATGTATTTTTTTTGTCATTCAGTGTAACTTTATTTACTGTTTATTGCACATGATTTGAGGTCTTTAATTTCTAACCACCAGGGATTCAAAGGACTATTTTTTTTCCTGAAGTTTAACATTAACATCAGTGAATTCATGTATTCATGTGTTTTTATTGTAAATATTTTAATTATTCACATTGTCATAGATCCTGAACTAATAAACATGGACCATGCACAGGTTCGCAGCAAGCCAGGATAAAACTCTGAAAGCACATAGATATTCTGCATAAGGAGAAAAGTCATTGCACAACATTTAATGTCCAACCTCAGTCACCTCAGAATTATATATATATATGTGTATATATATATATATATATATATATATATATATATATATATATATATTAATTTATATAGTACTAGTAACTCAAATGCTTGGTTGGTGATGGGGTTGACCTGGTTTCAGGAGGATTACTCCTGAAATAATTTAGGAAAGGGGGGCTCAATCTTTTCTTGGTTCCTTGATTTTCCCCAGCACCTTTATCTTTCTTCTCATCCTCAACTTCTTGGGCATATTCTCTTTCACCTTCACCTCCTTCTTCTTCCTCCTTTGCATCCTGAAATTCTTCCTTGGCACTTTCTTCCTCTTCCTCGCTTTCCTCGTCTTCAGCCACTTCCTCTCCTTCTCCTCCTCTTCAGCTCCTCCTTCAGAGGGGGTTTCATCCTTAGCTTCCTCGGCTTTTGCAGCCTCTATGGTCTCCTCCACCTCGATCTGCTCCTCCTGGTCATGGCAGGTGTATTAAGAAGGGAAGTAGCCAGAGGACATCAAGTATAAGCTGGTCTGTAAACCACCTTAGGCAGATCAACCAAAGACTTGGGAACTGAGGGAGTAGCCACTGGCTATGTTTCCTACACTGGTGAGCCAAGTCTCCTCACCTTCCAAGAGTTTCCTATAAACTGCAATGTCAATCTCCAAAGGCACAATGAGGAGGTCCTGGTATTCTTTTAAATATCATGCCATTTCACTCTCTGTAGTTCTCAACTCGTTTTGTAATTTGTTGATTGTGTCCTGCATAGCACTAACACCTGAGTTCTGCTTATCCTCCAGCTCTTCCAGCTGCTTTCCCAGAGCTTAGTTCATGCCCTGGCATGCTTCCATCTCCAGGGTCTTGGCCTTGAGCAGGCAGCGGCTTTCAGACACCTCTTCCTTGACTTCACACACCCCATAGATGTTCTTGACAGTGCTCTCAGTCAGCATGGTGAAGCGGCTCTTGTACCATTCTTTGGTATTCTGCATGTTCTTGGCAGCCAGCTCCCCCTACTGGGCGCAGATGTCCTTGAGCTGGCAGAGAGGTAGGACTTGTAGAACACGTCCATCTCCATGGATATTTGAGCATATTTGATTTGTGCCTGCAGCTCAGCGATCTCCTCTTCATGCACCTTCTTCAGAAAGGTGATTTAGTCCATCAGGCTGTCGATGTACTTTTCAAGCTCAGTGCCAGCCAGAGCCGCCACATCTGCACCTTTGCACGCCTCCATCAGCCAGCCCTCTGCCTCATCATGGTTCAGCACCTCTTCCTGGTAGCATGTTGCTCCCAGTTCCAAGCCCTGGTGGCTACTAACTGCCCACTGCCCTCTCCTCCCCAGGGACTTGGCTCACTGGATGGGGGCACAGCCATCCCATTTTCATTTAAATGGTCAACCCTGACCTGCTCCACCAGTATGCATAGCCAGCCCGGGGGCAAACAGTGATTCCAGAGACCCTGGCTACCCCTGCCTACCCATGTCCCCAATGGGGGCCTGGCCCCGGTGGGCGGAGTCAGGTGTAGCTACCCAGCCCTCCCTGACTGCCCTATTACTGATCTTGGCCTTGACCCAGTCGGCAGAGTCAGGTGCAGCCAGTCTGCCCTGCCCATCCCAAGGGCGAACTGGACCCCGCTGTAGGTGTCAGGTGCTGCCACCACCAACTTTCCTGCCTGTCTGATTACTGATCGTGGCCTCTGCACTGACCACCTGGCCTGCCCAGTCCTCCACGGGGGGGCTGCGATCTGGACCCCGGCTGCCCACAGCGAGAAGCACCGCCATGGTGGCACTTCTCGCTGAGGGCAGCTGGAGCCACTGCTGGAGCTGAGGCTGCGAGAAGCACCTCCATGGCCAGGCTTCTTGCTGCAGGTAGCAGGGGGTCAGGGAGCCGGATTCCCTGCTGGGGCGGGGGCTGCAATGAGGAACCTGCTGCCCGCAGCGCTGCTATGGCTGGCTCGGAGGCTCACCGGCCATCTTGGTTGGGGTTAATTTGCATAGTGTTCCTACTGGCTGGTAGCTTAGGGAAAGTATGGTCAATTTGCATGTTTCTCCTTTATTAGATAGGATACACACACACACACACACACACACACACACACACACACACACACTCTTTTATTATATTGAGGTATGACCCTTCTATTCCCATATTGCTAAGAGTTTTTATCAAAAAAGTGTGTTGGATTTTGTAAAATGCTTTTTCTGCATCAATTGATATGACTATGTGATTTTAATCTCTCAATATATTTATGTGAAGTATCACATTTATTGTTTTGCAAATATTGTATCATCCTTGCGTCCCCGGGATAAATCCTACTTGGTCATGATGTATGATCTTTCTGATGTACTGCTGGCTTCAATTTGCTAGCATTTTGTTGTAGATTTTGGCATCTATGTACATGAAGAATACTGGCCTGTAATTCTCTTTCATTGTGTTGTCTTTATCTGGGTTTTGGTATTAGGGTCATGCTGGCTTCATGGAATGAGCTTGGAAGTGTTCCTTTTTCTTGAATTTTCTGCAATAGTCTGAGGAGGACAGGTTTTAGTTCTTCCTTGAATGTTTGGTAAAACTTCTCTGTGAAGCCATCTGGCCCCGGGCTTTTGTTTGCTGGAAACCTTTTGATAACTGCTTCAATTTCTTCCATAGTTATCAGCCTATTGAGATTTTTAGAATCTGTCTGAGTAAATTTTGGAAGGTTGTATTTTTCTAGGAATGTGTCCATTTCCTCCAGGTTGTCTAGTTTGTTAGAAAACAATTGTTCATAGTATTTTTAATAAGCCTTTTAATTTCTGTGGAGTCTGTTGTTATTTCTCCTTTCATTTCTGATTTTGTTTATTTGGGTCCTCTCTCTTTGCTTCTTCGTGACCCTAGCTACAGTTTCATCAATCTTGTTTATCCTTTCAAAGAACCAGCTCTTGGTTTCATTGATATTTTGTATTTTTTTTGTCTCTAAGTTATTCATTTTTGCTCTTATCTTTATTATTTCCTTCCTTCTGCTAATTGTGAGCTTTTGTTTTTGCTCTCTTTCTAATTCTTTGAATTGTTGAATTAGATGATTTATTGCCATTTGTTCTTGTTTTTTGAGTTAGGCATGTAGAGCTATAAACCTCCCTCTCACGAGTGCTTTCATTGTATCCCATAATATTTGCATTGTTTTGTTTTTATTGTCATTAGTCTCTAGGATGTTTTTAATTTCTTCTTTGATCCCATTGATAACATTATCATTTTTTAATAGCATGCTATTCAGCTTCCAAGTGTTTGAAATTTTTGGAATGTTTTTATTGTAGTTTATTTCTAATATTTTGCCATTATGGTCTGAGAAAATGGTTGATATGATTTCAATATTTTTGAACTTGTGCAGACTTTGTTTGTTACCCAATATGTAGTCTATTTTTGAAAATGTCCCAGGTGCACTTGAGAAGAATGTATATTCTGTGGATTTGGGGTGAAATGCTCTGAAGATGACAATTAGTTCCATCTGATCTAGTAAGTCATTTAGAATTGCTGTTTCTTTGCTTTTTTTTTGTCTGCAGGATTTATCCAGTGATTTCAGTTGTGTATTAAGGTCCCCTACTGTAATTGTATTGTTGTTTATCTCTCCTTTCATATCTTCCAGAAGATTTTTTTATGTATTTGGGTGCTCCTGCATTGGGGGGCATATATGGTTATCAGAATTATATCGTCTTTTTGTATCGATCCCTTTATTATTATGAAATGGCCTTGCTTATCTCTTGTTATGGCCTTTATTTTGAGGTTTATTTTGTCAGAAATAAGTACTGCTACCCCAGATTATTTTTCATTTCCATTTGCCTGAAAGATATCTTTCCATCCCTTCACTTTCAGTCTGTATGAGTCCCTTTTTCTGAGGTGGGTCTCTTGTAGACAGCATATGTATGTGTCGTGTTTTTTTAATCAATTCAGCCACTCGATGTCTTTTGATTGGAACATTTATTCCATTTATGTTTAAAGTTATTATTGAAAATTACTTATTTGTAGCCATTTTTATTTTTTGTGTCTGTATTCCTTCTTACCTTTTTATTTCTTCTTTTTACAGAAGTCCCTTTAACATTCCTTGCATTGCTGGCTTGGTAGTGGTAAACTACTTTAGTTTTTTTTGTCAGTGAAGCTACTTATTTCCCCTTCAATTGTGAATGAAAACCTTGCTGGACAGAGTATTCTGGGATTCAGTCACTTGGTTTGCATCACTTTGTAAATTTCCTTTCATTCTTTTCTGCCCTGGTATGTTTCTGTTGAGAAATTATTTGATAATCTAATGGGAGCTCCCTTGTATGTAACTTTCTTTGTCTCTCTTACAATCTTTAAGATTCTCTCTTTGTCCTTAGTATTAGGCATCATAATTATGATGTGTCTTGGTGTGGGACTTTTCGAATTCATCCTGTTTGGGACTCTCTGTCCTTGTGTGACTTTTTTCTTTGCCACATCAGGGAAGTTTTCTGACATTATTTCTTCAAATAGTTCTTCTAACCCTTGTTCCTCTTCCTTTTGTTCTGGCACCCCTATTTTTCGTAGGTTGCTTTGTTTCATGTTGTCCCATAGCTCCCTTAGGCTTTCCTTCTTTCTTTGAATTTTTTTCTCCAGTTGCAATTCAGTTTGGCTGTGTTTTCCTTCCTTGTCTTCTAGTTTGCTAATTTGGTCCTCTGCTTCTCCTAGTCTACTGTTGAAACTTTCCGTGGCATTTTTATTACAGCTATATCACTCTTCATTTCTTCTTGATTCTTACATAAGTTGTTATTTTTTTTCATCCATTTTTTCTTGATTCTTACATCAGTTTTTCATTTTTTCTTCCATCCCATTTATGATCTCTATGACCCTTATTCTGAATTCTTTTTCTGACATATTGCATTCCTCTGTTTCACTTAGCTGCTTTTCTGGCAATTCCTCCTATTCTTTCCTTTGAGGATATCTGTCTACCCATTTTTGGTCTCACTGACTGACCTAGATGCCGAGCTGTGCAGGGGCTGCTCCTTGGGTGGCAGTGGCCTCTCTGGCTGTGGTTGCTCCTTTGGCAGTTAAAATAGCAGCTGCTCCTCAGTTGGCAGTGGCTCCGCTGGTGGGTCCTGTTCACAGCAGTGGTGCCTCCTCTCGCTGGTGGTGGAGGTTGCTAATATAGCTGCTGTTTCTTGGACGGGGGTGGGCTGATTATGAGGTTGCTGCTCCTCAGATGGAGATGGGTTGTTCGTGTTCATTGCTCCTTGGACAGGGGCCAAGTGCTCACGTGGCTGCTGCTCCTTGGACAGGGGCAGGCTTCTCATGTCACTGTTTTTTTTCAGATGGGGGCTGGCTGTGTGCTGCTTCTTTTCCTCAGATGGGATGGGCTACTTGTGATGCTGCCACTCCTTGGACAGTGGCAGGTTGCTTGCAGGGCTGCTGTTCCTTGTACAGGTGTGGGTTGCTCATGCAGTTGCTTCTCCTCGGATGTGGGGTGGTCTGATCATAAGTCTGCTGCTCCTCATGTGGGGGTGAGCTGCTCATTCTGTTGATGCTCCTTGGACAGGGACTGGCCACTCACCTAGCTCCTTCTCATCAGACAGGTGCAGGCTGTGTGTGGGTGCTGCTCCTTGGATGGGGTGAGCTGCTTGAACAGCTGCTGCTCCTTGGAAGACAGGTGGCTGCTCGTGTGGCACCGCTGCTGCTCTTCAGACAGGTGCAGGATGTGGGCTGAGTGCAGCTGCTCTCCTCAGAGTGGATCTGCTGTGTGGGGCTGCCACTCCTCAGTAATAGGTGGGCTGCTCAGGCAGTTGCTGCTCCTCGGATGGGGTGAGCTGCTCGCATGGCTGAAGCTTTTCAGATGTGGGAACTGGCTGCTCACACAGCTGCTGCTCCTTGGGCAGGGGCAGGCCACATGAAGCTGCTGCTCTTAGGCCTGTGGCAGGTTGCTCACAGGACTGCTGATACTTGGACAGGAATGGGCTGTTCACATGTCTGCTGTTCACGTGGTTGCAATGCCCTGGGCAGCTGCCTCTCCTTCACCAATTCAGGCGAAAGATAATTATTTTTGTATGTTGATCTTTAAACCCACAGCCTCGCTAAACTGAACTGATTTAATAGTCCCAATAGTTTTTTTTTAGAGGATTCCTTAGGATTAGAAATTTTTGTATTTAAGACTGTGTTATCTGAAAGTAGGGATAGTTTAAATTCATTCTTGGCATTCTGGGTTTATTTCATTTCATTTACTTCCCCTCACTAGAAGTCTTGTAAAATGTTGAACAGAACTGATAACAGCAGGCATGCTTGTCTTGTTCCTGGTCTTAGGGGGGAAGCTTTCAGGCTTTAAGACCATTAGTATAATGCTAGTCATGGTTTTTTAAAATATACATATTCTACCAAGTGAGAAAATTTTTTTCTATTCCAAATTTGTAAAGTGTTCTTATCATAAAGGGGTGTTGAATTTTGTCAAGTGTGTTTTTTTAATCTCTTGAGTTTGTCTTAACTAACTTTTTGTATTTGCTAGAACCTCCAGTATATTGTTCAATAGAAATTGTGAGAATGGTCATCCTTGTCCTGTTTCTGATCTTAAGGGAAAAGCTTTCAGTCTCACTGACAAGTATGGAGTATACCTGCTCTCAACCCCACCACCATAAAACAACCATGTGTAAATATTTCACAACCTTATTTAAGGTTTGTTCATGTAGCCAAACTTTATACCATTTTAAAAATTACTTTGGGTGCATAATCAAGATAGCAATGTAGGTAAACATCTGTACTTACAACATTCCACAATCACATGAAAATTCCAACTAAAATAAAGAACAAGAGGATAGAAAATGGCAGCCAAATAGGCAGCAGTGCCATGCACCTCCTCTTAGGGCCAGGCCAGAAAAGCAACTAAATCCGAGAAAACCAACCCTGAATTATTAAGTTAGACACAGCTGAGGAGACAGTTTTTGACAAGGAAGGGCAGAGGACGCCTAGAGGATGCCACATACCAGCCATAAATTTCATGGAAACACCACTGTGCCCTTGCAGTTACTGGTGCAGTAACACTCAATAGGTTCCCGGAGGTCTGCAGGGTGTGTGCTGCAAGAGTAAGCTCCTGTACCAGGCCTCCTCACCATCCCGCTGGGACACAGCATCCTGGGATCTGGCTCTAAGATCCCACAGTTAGTGCAAGCCAGGGGGCACCCTGTTCCTCACCACCACACCAGAACCAAGAACCATGCTGCTAGCCTGATCCAGAGCCACCCTGCACCCACTCCACCCCCTGCACCAGGACTTGCTGTTGAGGTGACCCAGAGCAACCCAGGACACACCACAGGGGATCTCTGACTGTGCAACCCAGAGCAACTTATGCCTACTCCACCACACTCTGGATGACAGGGGAGGATGATCTGAGTTACACAGGAAAACCCGCAAAGGCCCTATGGTGGTGTCCACAGCCACAAGATGGCTGTGCCCAGTCTATTCAGCCCTGCCAAGGTGACAGGCACAGAGCAAGGCACGGCTAACCCCCTGGCGGGCCTGGCCACTTCACACATCTGCCTCTGAGGTCCCCCAGTACCCTCAACTCCCCAGCTGCCACAGGCCAGCACAAGGCCCAAACAAGCCTCAGATGGAAGCTGCCCAGCCAATGCTTGAGGCACAGGTAAGCCTCATATAGTGGCTTCCCAGCTTCCCAGAGCCACCCAAGGCTCAGATAACTAGGGCCAGCCAGGGCTTGCATTGCTGGTATTGGCAGCAGCAGAGGTGAGATGGGGGAGTCACCTTCCCCTGATCATTTTTTTTGCCTCCTGCCCCGGAGTGTTCCCTAACTGTGAGAAAGGGCAGGGAAGGCTGAGGGACCCCCCTTACTGTGCATGAATTTTCATGCACTGGGCCTCTAGTATACATATTATAGTGGTTCCAGAAGGACAAGAAGAGGAGCAAGGATTAGAAAACTTATTTTAAGAAAAAATGACAGAGAGGAAAATGGCGGCGGAACGGAGGGATTCGATCTGAATCTGCTCACAGGGCAGAGGGAGGGAGCAGCTGAAAGTCACGCAGGGAGCATTTGTCCGCGACTAGGGGGACAGCTGTGCTCCAGGAGAAGATAGAGGACTGCTGGGCTGGCCTCCCTAGCCTGAGCGGCCCCAGTACTGCTGGGTTCTCTCCCTGAGCCAACTGTGCGAGGAGGCGCGCGGAGGCGGACCACGACATCTTGAACAAGAGGAGCCGGAAAACATACAGCTGCCATACAAGGTACCGGCAGCACCGCTGGGGCTCCCGGAGCACCTGTGCCCAGGTGGCACGGAGGCGTGCAGAGCCCAGGGAGCGCTAAACTCCAGCTCGGAAAGATCAGATTTCCCTGGGGGTACTTTGGGCATGCAACTGAGGGGGCTGGCAGTCTGGGAGATCTGCACCTTGGAACTCAAAACCTGGAGATATGCACCTGAAATAGAATCTGTGGCTGTTGAAGCTGGTGAACGTGGGAGAGGGCCCTTGGAGCTGGTGGCAGAGTTGATCCCTGGAGCGCAATCGGTTTGGACCTGACAGAGGGGGAAAGCCCGGAAGATTTTGGGAGGGTTGTGGCTGCTAAAACAGCAGTCACCATTAGAGAGGCAGTATTGTTTCATTCAGGATAAAGAGGACCAATAGACCCAGAAGTCAATCTAGAAACACTGCCACCCAGGGGCCAAATCACAAATTGACTCTTATGTGACAGGGAATTGATTATATTTTCTCTTCGACCTTGGGAATACAGTCTATTTTCATCTACACTTTAGTATCTTTTACTCTACCTCAACTTCACCTTTATACCACCACTCTCTGGCTAACCTTTCCCTATTTAGTGCCTTGTTTCCCTTACACTTTTCCCGCTTTAGATTTACCTAATTCTTTAGCCTTACCCCCTGTTAAAATTTCACCCCAATGATATATCTAATCTCTAACCACCTAATCCAAGTGCATATATACCTCTAGCTTCTCTGACTTCACTATCTTAAAGTGTTTTTAGCCCTGTCCTGTTGTTGTTGTTTACTTGACTATTGATTATATTGATTTTTTAAGCAGGTTTATGAGATTGATTTGCTTATTCTGTTATTTTGGTTTGTCTTGTAGGGGGGGTTATTTTTATTTTTGGTGTTGTTTCTTGTTTTGTTGTCCTCATCTGCATTGTTTTTGAGATAGATCTTTGCTTCTGTGTTCCCTCACCTCTCTTGATATTAGTAGTTGTGTGTAATTTGTATCAATCTCCAAGTACTTGTTGCAGGTTTGGTTCGGATTAAGGGCTGTCCTATAGGAGTTTTCACCCCACATTTATAATTTACTCCTTTTATTTCTTTTTTTTTCTTCTCCCCCTTTTCCCATTATCATTTTGGCATTCCTGTCTTTCTTTTTTGTGAGTGTATGTGTGTGTGGGGGTCTCTTTCTTTTTTGTGTGAGTGTGGGTGTGTGAGTGTCTGTGTGGGTCTGGGGGAGGTTCTCTTTCTTTTTTCCCACCTATCACCGAATTTGCCTTTCTCTGGCGGTCACCTTTATTTGGAATTACAATTACTTTGACTACATTCCGGTTCAGTGCCTGGTGCGTTGCACCTGGTTGTGTTGTATTTTGTGCCTTTAAATCAACGCAGGAGAGTGAGAACTACATAACCACATACACAGAGAAGAGAGACCATGGGAAGACAAAGAAATAGCCCACATATGAAAGAAAAGCAAGGCTCACCAGAAAAGGAGGTAAACGAAATGGAAGTTAACAACCTATCAGAGAAAGAATTCAGAGAAATGGTCATAAGGTGGCTGAAAAGAATGGAAGACAAATTTGATAATATGAGTAAGAACCAAGAGGAAATGAGGAAGACCCAGGAAGAAATGATGAAGAGCCATGAAGAAATGAAGAGGAGCCAAGAAGAAATGAAAAGTGACATTGCTGAAGTAAAGAACTCAATAGAAAGTATTAAGAGTAGACTAGAAGAAGCAGAGGATCGCATCAGTGAGCTAGAAGACCAGGTAGGAAAAAATAACCAAGTAGAGCAGCTACTAGAAAAAAAAAATTAAAAAGCAGGAGGAGAGCCTAAGAGAACTTTGGGACAACATGATACAAAACAACATCCGTATAATTGGGCTTCCAGAAGGACAGGAAACTGAACAAGGAATAGAAAACTGTTGGAAGAAATAATGACAGAAAACTTTCCTGGTATAGGAAAGGAAAAACCCACACAAATCCAAGAAGCTCACAGAGTCCCAAGCAAAATAAACCCCAAAAGACCTACGCCAAGGCATATTATAATTAAATTGGCAAACACCAATGACAAAGTAAGAATCTTAAAAGCTGCCAGAGAGAGACAAAAAGTCACCTACAAAGGAACACCCATCAGACTAACAACTGGTCTCTCAACAGAAACCTATCAGGCCAGAAGGCAGTGGAATGAAATCTACAAAGTCATGCAAAGGAAGGGTCTGAATCCTAGAATACTGTACCCAGCAAGGCTCTCAATCAAAATTGAAGGTAAAATCAGGAGCTTCACAGATAAAAAAGGACTAAGGGAATTCGTTACCACCAAACCAGCAATGCAAGAAATGCTAAAGGATCTGCTGTAAAAAGAAATAGGAAGCGAAGAAGGATCACAGGGGCAAAGAACAAAAATGGCAACATATAAGCACCTATCAATAATAACTTTAAATGTAAACGGGTTAAATGCTCCAATCAAAAGACATAGGGTAATAGACTGGATAAGAAAACACAACCCATGTATCTGCTGTCTACAAGAAATCCACCTCCGAAAAAAAGACGCACACAGACTGAGGATGAAAGGTTGGAAAAAAGTTATTCAGGCGAATGGAAATGAAAAAAAAGCTGGGGTAGCCATACTTATATCTGACAAATTAGATCTCAAAGTGAAGGTTGTAACAAGAGATAAAGAAGGCCACTTCATAATACTAAAGGGAGCAATTCAACAAGAAGAAATAACTCTTGTAAACATATATGCACCCAATACAGGAGCACCCAAATATATACAAAAACTCCTAGAGGACATCAAGGGAGAGATAGACAGCAATACAATCATAGTAGGAGACTTTAATACCCCATTATCACCATTGGACAGATCCTCTAAACAAAAAATCAGTAAAGAAACATCAATTCTCAATGACTCACTGGACCAGATGGAATTAATTGACATCTTCAGATCATTTCACCCCAAAGCCACAGAATATACATTCTTTTCAAGTGCCCATGGGTCATTCTCAAAGATAGACCATGTATTAGGTCATAGGCAAAGTCTCTCCAAATTCAAGAAGATAGAAATCATATCAAGTATATTCTCAGATCACAGTGGCATAAAGCTGGAAATCAACTACAATAGAAACAATCCAAAGAAATCGAACACATGGAGACTAAACAGCATGCTATTAAACTATGACTGGGTTACTAGAGAGATTAAGGAAGAGATAGAAAACATCATGGAAACAAATGACAATGATAGCACAACAATCCAAAATCTATGGGACACAGTGAAAGCAGTTCTGAGAGGGAAGTTCATAGCTCTACAATCCTACTGCAAAAAACTAGGAACAGCGGCAATAAATTATCTAACCCAACAACTCAAAGAGTTAGAAACAAAGCAACAAGAAAAGCCCAGTGTAAGCAGAAGGAAGGAAATAGTAAAGATCAGAGCAGAAATAAATGACATAGAGACCAAAGAAACAATACAGAAGATCAATGAAACCAAGAGCAGGTTCTTTGAAAGGATAAACAAGATTGATGAACCTCTAGCCAGACTCACCAAGAAGCAAAGAGAGAGCACCCTAATAAATAAAATCAGAAATGAAAGAGGTGAAATAACAACAGACCCCATTGAAATACAAAGGATTGTTAAAAAATACTATGAACAACTCTACTCCAACAAACTGGACAACCTGGAGGAAATGGATATGTTTCTAGAAAAATATAACCTCCCAAAACTCAATCAAGAAGAATATAAACAACTCAATAGACCAATAACTGTGGAAGAAATTGAAGCAGTCATCATAAAGCTTCCAGCAAACAAAAGCCCAGGGCCAGACGGCTTCACAGGGGAGTTTTACCGAACATTCAAGGAAGAACTAAAACCTATACTCCTCAGACTATTCCAGAAAATTCAAGAGGGTGGAAAACTTCCAAACTCCTTCTATGAAGCTAGCATCACCCAAATACCAAAACCAGATAAAGACGACACAATGAAAGAGAATTACAGGCCAATATCCCTCATGAATATAGATGCCAAAATCCTCAATAAAATTCTAGCAAATCGGATCCAGCAGTACATCAGAAAGATCATACACCACGACCAAGTAGGATTTATCCCAGGAATGCAAGGATGGTACAATATCCGCAAATCAATAAATGTGATACATCACATAAACAAATTGAGAGATAAAAATCACATAGTCATATTAATTGATGCAGAAAAAGCATTTGACAAAATCCAACATCCTTTCTTAATAAAAACTCTCAATAAGGTAGGAATAGAAGGATCATACCTCAACATAATAAAAGCCATATATGATAAAGCCACAGCATACATCATACTCAATGGGCAAAAACTACAACCATTTCCCCTAAGAACAGGAACAAGACAGGGTTGCCCACTTTCACCACTCCTGTTCAACATAGTACTGGAAGTATTAGCCATTGCAATTAGACAAGAAGAAGAAATAAAAGGCATCCAAATTGGAAAAGAAGAAGTTAAGCTATCCTTATTTGCAGATGACATGCTATTGTACATAAAAAACCCGAAAGACTCCATAAAAAAGTTAGTAGACTTAATAAATGAGTTCAGCAATGTAGCAGGCTACAAAATTAATGCCAAGAAATCTATGGCATTTCTATACACTAATAGTGAACTTACAGAAAGAGAGACTAAAAAAGCAATCCCATTTACCATCACACCAAAAAAATTAAGATACCTAGGAATAAAGTTAACTAAGGAGGTAAAAGATCTATTTGTGGAAAACTACAGGACACTGAAAAAAGAGATAGAGGAAGATGTAAACAGGTGGAAGAACATTCCATGTTCATGGATTGGGAGAATCAACATAATTAAAATGTCCATACTACCCAAAGCAATCTATAAATTTAATGCACTCCCCATTAAAATACCAATGGCATATTTCACAGACCTAGAAAGAACTCTCCAAAAATTCATCTGGAACAAAAAAAGGCCCCGAATAGCCACAGCAATCCTGAGAAAGAAGCACAAAGTCGGTGGGATTTCCATACCAGATTTCAAGCTGTATTACAAGGCTACTGTTCTTAAAACAGCCTGGTACTGGCACAAGAACAGGCATATAGATCAATGGAATAGAATAGAGAATCCAGATATCAACCCAATCCACTATGCTCAATTAATATTTGACAAAGGAGGCAGGAACATAAAATGGAGTCAAGACAGTCTCTTCAATAAATGGTGTTGGGAAAATTGGACAGATACATGCAAAAAAATGAAACTAGAGCACCAACTTACACCATACACAAAAATAAACTCAAAATGGATACAGGACTTAAACGTAAGACAGGAAACCATAAAAATATTAAAGGAATCTACAGGAAGAAAAATCTCAGACATATGCCAAAAGAACTTCTTTGATGATACTGCTCCGAGGGCAATGGAAGCTAAAGAGAAAATAAACAAATGGGACTACATCAAAATCAAAAGCTTTTGCACAGCTAAAGAAACCATCAACAAAACAACAAGAAAACCCACTGTATGGGAGAACATATTTGCAAATGTTATTAGTGATAAAGGTTTAATCTCAAGCATCTACAGGCAACTCACCCAACTCAATAAAAGGAGGACAAATGATCCAATAAAAAAATGGGCAACAGACCTAAATAGAATCTTCAGGAAAGAAGACAAAAGGAAGGCCCAGAGACACATGAAAACTTGCTCAAAGTCACTAATTATCCAAGAGATGCAAATCAAAACTACAATGCGGTACCATCTCACACCTATCAGAATGGCTTACATCAACAAATCAACAAACGACAAGTGCTGGCGAGGATGCGAAGAAAAAGGAACTCTCGTGCACTGCTGGTGGGATTGTAGACTAGTACAGCCACTGTGGAGAACAGTATGGAGATTCCTCAAAAAACTAAAAATGGAGCTCCCATTCGACCCATTGATCCCATTTCTAGGAATATACCCCAAGAAATTAGAAAGGCGAATTAGAAAGGATATATGTACCCCTATTTTCATAGCAGCACAATTTACCATAGCTAAGATTTGGAAACAGCCGAAGTGCCCATCAGCAGATGAGTGGATTAAAAAACTATGGTACATTTACACAATGGAATACTACGCTGCGGAAAAAAAGGAGCTCCTACCATTTGTAACAACATGGATGGATTTGGAGAGCATTATGCTAAGTGAAATTAGCTAGGCAGAGAAAGACAAATATCACATGATCTCACTCATTTGAGGAATACAATCAATGACATAGACTGATGAACAAGAATGGATCCAGAGACTGAGAAAAGTCCATCAGAATGTCAAACCTCAGGGTAAGTGGCAGGTGGTGAGAGTAAGTGGAAAAGTCAATATACTTGAACTCTTGAACTGAGGTAAGTGATTTGTGTTTTCACATCCCTCACAAAGTTTATATAAAATTATTAAAAAATGGCAGCTAGTCTGACATTGAATTGCCATGGCCTAGAGCCTGTCATATCCTATGGACACCAGTCCTTAGGCTAGGCCCTGCTTAACCTCCCATGACACCATAATACCCTTACATGATATTATTCTACAATGTCATTATAATATTTGATATTTGAAAACAGCATATTATACAATTATCCCAAATAAACTTACAAACTAATTCTTTGAATCTTGGGCAGCAACTTAAAAAAAGGATAGGAAAGAAATTAATCCCTTTCAGAAGGAATTAAGGCACTGGGAAGGCATCCGAGCATTCTATATTGGCCCTTCTTGCCCTTTCTGCCATGAGGGACCTTCTTGTTACTCTCCAAATACACACAGCTGATGCCAGAGTTTTCAGTTCGAGCTGTGGCTGAAGCCTTTGGGCAGCTGGCACCATGGATCTGTATCTCGACCAATGGTGTGAGCTGGGCCCTCTCTGGAGAAGAAACCTGGGTCCCCCGAGATATGTGATCAGTACCGGGACCCCGCCAGCAGGCGAGGGGACCCCAAGGCAGGTACTGGACGTGGAGGCCACAGGGGGGCATAGACTACAAAGGAGACAGAACTGAACCTCACATCACCCTGTTTGGCCCCGGAGGATGGCTGGTTAGCCAGAGACGGATAAGATTCCTCAGGGTAGGAACAACCTAAGACAGGCACAGTAGCACAGGGGCCAACAGGAGAGAACTAAAAGGTCAACAGAGGTGGGGCACAGACCCTCGCCCACAAACCTTGCAGGGGTTTGAATTCTCACCCCTCCTGAGGAAGGTCTCCTAGCCCCACGGCTGCTTCGCCTCCCACTCACAACTCATACGGGGACCCAGGTGGCAGACAGAGACTCGGCCAGCAATAGCTGCTCTATATCTAAATGCAGTCTATTACCAGGAATGCTCAGGACCTACTCAAAATTGCAAATATTCCTTTCCACTAGTATTTACAGGGTAAACTAAGATTTCTGCTTGAGTATTAAAATTGAAAGGTAAATAGTAATCAAGTTTTCAGATTAATTTAAATTGGCCAAGTGAAATATGTGAATACTCAAGAAAATTATAATGTACTGGACAAAATTTTTTCCTAAAACATTAACTAAAAAATCTATTAGTAGCTCATCTCACTGTAAAATTGCCTAACATCCAAAGAAACTAAAGCAGTCATATTTGTGTGCAAAAATTAAAATTGAAAATTACCAAGACTGCAATATAAAATTTCCCAAAGTCCCCATTAATCAAAAAAGGGGAGGGGACAGCGAGGTAATATCATGTAAGGGAAAAAAAATATCGAGTAAGTAAAATACATCTAGAAAATTCTTACTCCAGTAAAGTAAATTCTATTTGTAAAAACAATTGCAAGACACCCATGAAAAAACACACATGGTGTCAAATAAGCCAAAGGAAAATCATTTAGGCAAAAATTAAAAAGAATCCCAAGTCTATTTTGCATAGAGGATCCCTTTGTTAACTTTTGGTCGAGAATGTGTTTGTGTGTTTTCAGAGAACAACTCCAAGACCATGTGGGTTCTTGCGACTGTGAGGAACTGATGGATCTGTTCCAGTCACGAGGATGGTCCAGAGATGGGGGACACTGACGACACCTTGCCATGCTAGCAGTCTGCAGCTGTGCATGTCTGCAGGCAGCCCAGGACCAAACCAGAGAGGATGGATCTTGCATTGACACGATGTGTCCACCATCTGGATACCATTGCTGACTTATACACATAAAGAATTATTTGACACTGAAACTGGGACTCAGAAAAGTTGGACAATGAAACTGAGACTGAAACATTTTTTGTTCTTATACATTTATTTCTAGTATGCAGAGGCAAGATATTTTTGAAGAAAAGAAACAGGGGAGAGTGATTGATATAGAGGCAGGATGGCCTTGAACAGGCTGTCAAGCTACAGGGGGAGGCTTGGGTGGATGGGAGGCAGATGCGGGGGGAGATCAACTGAAGGACTTGTATGCATGCATATGAACATAACCAATGAATGAAAGACACTGGGGCGGGGAGGGGGGGGAGCTGGGGATATGTGCTGGGGGGTGGGGGAGGCTGGGGGAGGATAAGGGAGAGGGGGAAAGGAAAACATGTACTACTATTATACTGCAAAAAATCAATAAAAATTTTTTTAAAAAAATAAAAATAAAAATAATAATATCTTGCATCTGTATACTGGAAATCCTATCTAATAAAAGGGTATTATGCAAATTTGACCGTACCTTTGCCACACTCACAAGCCACCCCCAAAGCCACGCCCAACAGCCAATCAGGAGCAGATTATGCAAATAAACCTAACCAAGATGGCTGGCACCACTGAGAGCAGGAGGAAGGCTTGCGTTTCCCTGGTAACACAGGAAGTCAATCTTTCTGCATCCCTAGGCCTCCACTCAATGTTACAAAGTTTCAATTATAAAAGATACAGAAATGGCAGCAGCCACTGAGCTGGAGAGAACAGAGGCTTGGGTTTCCCTGGCAATGGAGAAAGCCAAGCTTTCAGTCTGCCATTGCTGGCCACGGCCTCCACTCTAGATTACAATGTTTCAAACAGAAATGGCTGCCATCCCGGAGCGAGCAGAAGGCTTGGCTCCACTCCAGGCTACAAAGTTTCAATTGTAGACATAGATTAATCCCAGATCCCAGGGCCTCCACTTGGGCTGCTGGGGGGCATGGCTGGTCTGCAAACCTCCACAGGCCCCTCGCCCAGGCTGTCCCTCACCCCCATGGAACCCCCACCCTGCTCTGGGACACTCTTCAGGGCAAACCAGCTGGCCCCCACTCATGCACCAGGCCTCTATCCTATCTAATAAAAGGGTAATTTGCAGACTGACCATCACTCCAACACACAAGACAGCTGCCTCTATGTGGTCAAAGGTCCTGCCCCCATGTGGACACAAGATGGCCACCACAAGATGGCCAGCAGATGAGGGCTGTTGGATGTTCAAGGCCCTGCAAGGGAGGGCAGTTGTGGCTGATCGGGCCAGCAGGGGAGGGCAGTTAGTGGTGACCAGGCCGGCAGAGGAGAGAAATTGGGGGTAAATACGCTGCCAGGGGAGCAGGTAAATATCAACTAGGCTGCAAGGGTAGTGGTTAGCAGGTGATCAGACTGGCAGGCAGAAGCAGTTAGAAGCAATTAAGGAGGCAGGCAGGTGAACAGTTTGGAGCCAGGATTGTGAGAAGGATGTCCGATTGCCCGTTTAGACCTGATCCTACCAGGATTGGGCCTAGACCTGCAGTCGGACATATTTAGAGGGGTCTAAGTTTGGAGAGGGTGCAGGCTGGGCTAAGGGACATCCCATACCCTCTGTGAACGAATTTCATGCACCGGGCCTCTAGTAAATGTATAAGAACAAAAAATGGTTGAGTCTTAGTTTCAATGTCCATCTGTTCTGGGTCCCAGTTTCAATGTCAACTAGTTCCTTATGTGTACATGTCAGCAATGGTATCTCAGTGGTGGAGAAATGGTGGCAAAGCAGGTTCCACCATCTCTGGTTTTGTCCTGGATTGCCTGCAGCGATACACAGCTGCTGACTGCTAGCATGGCAAGATGTCATCAGTGTCTTCCATCTCTGGACTGTCTTCGTGGTTGGAACAGACCTGTCAGTTCCTCTTTTTTGCAGGAATCCACATGGTCTTGGAGTTGTTTTCTGATAATATATAAACATACTCTCGACCAAAAGTTCATAAAGAGATCTATTCTGTAAATTAGACTTGGGATTCTTTTTATTTTTGCCCAAATGATTTTCCTTTGGCTTATTTTGACACGATATGTGTTTTTCATGAGTGTCCTGCAGTTGGCATTACAAATGGAAGTTACTTTCCTGGAGTAAGAATTTTCTAGATGTATTTTACTTACAGGATATTTTTCCTTACATGATATTACCTCCCTAGCCCCCTCTTTTTTATTAATGGGGGCTTTTGGAAATTTTATATTGCAGTCTTGGTACTATTAAATTTTAATTTTTGCACACAAATATGACTGCTTTATGTTCTTTGGATGTTAGGCAATTTTACAGTGAGATTAACTACTAATAGAAATTTTAGTTAATATTTTAGGAACAGCTTTTTGTCCAGTACACTTAAATTTTCTTGAGTATTCACTTATTTCACTTGGCCAATTTAAATTAATCTGTAACTTGATTACTATTTTACTGTCAAATTTAATACTCTAGCAATAATCTTAGTTTACCCTGTAAATATTAGTGGAAAGTATTATTTGCATTCTTGAGTAGGCCCTGAGCATTCCTGATACTAGACTAAATTTAGATATAGGGCAGCTGTTGCTGGTTGAGTATCTGTCTGTAACCTGGGTCCTGATCTGAGCTGTGCATGGGAAGAGAAGCAGCCATGGGGGCAAGAGACCTCCCTCAGAAGGGGTGAGAGTTCAGGCCCCTGCAAGTTAGGGGTGAGGGTCTATGCCCACCTCTGTTGAACTTTTAGTTCTCTCCTGTTGGCCCCTCTGTGACTTTGTCTGTCTTAGGTTGCTCCTTCCCTGAGGTTTCTTAACCATCTCTGGCTAACTAGCCATCCTCCCAAGGCCAAGCAGTGTGATGTGAGGTTCAGTTCGGTCTTCTTGGTAGTCTATGCCCCCGTGTCCTCCAAGCTCAGCACCTGCCTTGGGATCCCCTCACCTGCTGGCGGGGTCCTGTTACTAATCACATATCTCAGGGACTCAGGTATCTTATCCAGGGAGGGCCCAGCTCACACCATTGGGCGAGAGACAGATCCATGGTGCCAGCCGCCCAGAGGCTTCAAACTCAGCTTGAACTGAAAGCTCAGGCAATAGCTGTGTGCACTTGGATTGTGATAAGAGGGTCCCTCTTGGCAAAAAGGGCAAGAGGGGCCAATGCAGAATGCTCGGATGCCTTCCCAGTGCATTAATTCTTTCTGAAAGGGATTAATTCCTTTCCTGTCTATTTTTAAATTGCTGCCAAACATTCAAAGAATTAGTTTGTAAGTTTCTTTGGGATAATTGTACAATATGCTGTTGTCAAATATCAAAAATTATAATGACATTGTAGAATAATATCATGTAAGCATATTATGGTAACAGCAGAACTGGTCCCAACTGCTTCACCAGCTGGTTTTACCAAACATTCAAAGAAGAACTAACACCTATCTTCCTTAAACTATTCCAAAAAATTCAAGAGGAAGGAACCCTTCCAAACTCATTAGGGTAATTAAGCCAGTGTTACCCTAATTCCTAAACGAGATAATGACACTACAAAGAAAGAAAATTACAGGCCAATATCCCTGAAGAACACAGATGCTAAAATCCTCAACAAAATATTAACAAATTGTAAAAAATATTAGCAAATTGGATCCATCAATACATTGAAAAGATCATACACCATGATCAAGTGGGATTTTATTCCAGTGTTGCAAGCTGGTACCATATTCACAAATCAATAAATGTGGTACATCACTGAAACAGATTGTAAAACAAAAATCACATGATCATATCAATTAATGCAGGAAAAGCATTAGTCAAAATGCCACACCAGTTTTTGAAAAAAACTCTCAGCAAAGTCGAAATAGAGGGATCATACCTCAATATAATAAAACCCATGTGCAACACACCTACAGCCAACATCATACTCAATGGGCAAGAACTAAAACCATATCCACTAAGAACAGGAACAGAATAGGGATGCCCACTTTCACCACTCCTGTACAACATAGTATTGGAAGTCTTAGCCACAATGATCAGACAAGAAGAAAAAATAGAAGGCATCCAAGTTGGAAAGGAGTAAATAAAATTCTCATTATTTGCAGATGACATGATATTGTACATAGAAAATCCTAAAGCCTTCATTTAAAAACATCACTAAATTTAATAAATGAATTCAGCAATGTAGCAGGATACAAAATTAACACCCAGAATTCTATGGCATTTTTATACACTAATAATGAACTCTCATAATGAGAAACTAAAAAAAAAAAAAAAACACAACACAATCTCATTTACCATCGCAACAAAACATTAAGATATGTAGGAATAACTTAGCCAAGGAGGTAAAAGACCTGTACTCAGAAAACTAGACGTTGAAAAAAGATAGAGGAAGATATAAAAAAAGTGGAAGACTATTCTGTGTTCATTTGGTAGATCAACATCTTAAAATTGTCCATATTACCCAAAGCAATCTATAGATTCAATTCAGTCCCTAATAAATTACCAATGGCATAGTTCATATGTCTAGAACAAACAATCCAAAAATTCATATGGGAATAAAAAAGAGCACGACTACCCACAGCAATCTTGAGAAAGAAGAGCAAAGTTGGAAGGATCACAATACCAGATATCAAGTTATATCACAAAGCCATTATACTCAAAACATCTTGGTCCTGGCAAAAGAGCAGGCATATAGACCAATGAAACAGAACAGAGAACTCAGAAATTGACCCAAGCCATTATGTTCAATTAATAAATTAATATTTGGCAAAGGATACAAGAGTATGCAATGGAGTTATGGCAGCCTCTTCAATAAATGGTGTTGGAAAAATAGGACAGGTACATAAAAAAAAAAGAAAAAGAAAAGAAACTAGACCACCAACTTAAACCACACACAAGAATAAACTCAAAATGCACAAAAACTTAAATGTAAGTCATGAAATCACAAAAATCTTATAATAAATCCTAGGTAGGAAAATGTCAGACATTTCTCATAGCCACATATATGCTGATATATCACCTAGAGCAGTGGTCAGTAAACTGCAGCTCGTGAGCCACATGTGGCTCTTTGGCCCTTTGAGTGTGGTTCTTCCACAAAATACCACAACCTGGGCTAACTTATTTTGAAGAAGTGGCATTAGAAGAAGTTTAAGTTTAAAAAATATGGCTCTCAAAAGAAATTTCAATTGTTGTACTATTGATATTTGGCTCTGTTGATTAATGAGTTTGCTGACCACTGACCTAAAGCAAAGGAAACTAAGGAGAAAATAAACAAATTGGATTACATAAAAAAAAGCTTCTGCACAGTTAAAGAAACCATTAGCAAAATGACAAGTGTTCCCACTACATGGGATATCATATTTACCAATGATAAATCCCATAAGTGTTTAATTTAAAAAATATAGAGGGAACTCATACAACTTAACGAAAGGAAGACAAACAATCCAATTAAAAAATGGGCAAAGGACATGAACAGATACTTCTCCAAAGTGGAATACAGGAAAGTCAAGAGACATGAAAAAAAATGCTCAAAGTCACTAATCATCCAATAAATGCAAATCAAAATGACAGCAAGGTATCTATCACCTTACATCTATCAGAAAGGCTTTCATCAACAAGTCAACATATGACAAGTATTGGAGAGGATCTGGAGAAAAGGGAACACTAATACACTGCTTATAGGAATTCAGACTGGTGCAGCCCTTGTGGAAAACAGTATGAAGTTTCCTTAAAAAAACTGAGAATGGAATTCCCATTTGACTCAGTGTTCCCATTTATCCTATCTAATAAAAGAGTAATACTCAAATTGACCATACCTTCACTATACCCACAAGCCATGCCCACAAGCCATGTCTACCAGCCAATCAGGAGCAAATAAACCCCAACCAAAGCGGCAAGCTGGCCAACCGCTGCCCAAAGCATGGCCACTGTGGCTTTTTAGGCAGCCAGGTTCAGGTTGACAGCCCCAGACCCAGCAGGGGATCCAGCACCCATCTGACCGAACTGCCACCATGGTGGCACTTCGGGTGGCCATGGTGGGGGAGGTGGATCTCAGCCCTAGATGCAGCAGGGGATCCAGACTTCCAGCTGCCCAAACTGTCACCATGGTGGCTCTTCCGGTGGCCGGGGGCCAGGATCTCAGCCCCAGACCCAGCAGGGGATACGGGCGGCCGGGGTCCAGATCGCAGCCCCAGACTCAGTTGGGGGTCCGGATCACAGCCCCAGACCCAGCAGGGGGTATGGGTCGCAGCCCCAGACCCATCCGGGTTCCCGATCGCAGCCCCACACCCAGCAGCGGATCTGTCCCCCTCCACCCCAACCCCAGCAGCCGGAAGCACTGCCATGTGGTGCTTCGGTGGCTGGGCGTCCGGTTGCAGCCCCAGACCCAGCCCCAGCAGGGTTGGCCAGACCTGGACAGCTTGGGTTGCTGAAGGGCATGGGTTGGGGCAGCAGAGACACAAACCCGCAAGAAACCTGTGGAAATTGAGAAAAACTATCATAACTTTATCTCCCTTTCCACAAGATGAGAAAACTGTCCCTGGATTACTTAGTGATGTGGCCAACACCTTTCTATAAACACAGGGTAATGTTATGATCACTCTCAGGAAGGTCTGGTCAGAATACCGTCTCCAGGGAATAAGCTATTGAGGCAAATCATCTAAGAGAGGAAACAAGCTTTTGTTGGTTTTATTCTGAGGGTCAGAGAACATGCCACCCCAACATATGCTGTGTTGTTATATTGATGATCTTGAGCTGCAGATGCTCGAAAAACAACAAATTCATGCAGAGGATTTCACTCAAGTCTCCTGATCTCCCTAAAATGAGACCCCCCCAAAGGAGCTTAAATGTCATAGGTCCCCTTGATGGGAGAAGTGTCATCAGGCAGAGAAGACTGACTCCTGTCACAGGACAGGAGAGTAGAAGTTGACATCACACCCAAACTTCGTTACAAACTATTTTCCCCCACCCCTTTCATTTTTGCTAAATATCATTTACTCTCCTTTAAGAGGCCAATACCTCCTGTCCCCTTTCCCTAGAAAGAAGGTATTTAAATCTGCATTCTAAGCCACCTTGGAGAGTTATTCATTTTTCCCTGGGATCTCCCACGTATACACAAGGTACACATGTTAATGAATTTCTGTTTTTTATCTTGTTGGTCTGTCTTTCATTACAAGGGCCTCCACTAAGAACTCAGAAAGGTAGAGGAAAGATTTTTTTCCTCCTCCATAATTCTCTCTCGGGAAATCAAGTCCCTAGCTGAACAATGAGGTTGGCTCAAGTACCAAGCAGTCCCAGCTGATGGGAGGGAAGCTTCTAGGGAGAAATCAATGATATTGGCACCAAAGTGGGCATGGAGGGCACACCCATGGTTGCTGGTGGGAGTTTAAAGTGGTTCAACACTTTTGGAGGATGATTTGGCAAATTCAATAGAAATGTTCAAGGCACATCCAAGAGTCTTCTTCTAGGAATCACATTTGCTGAGATAAAGCACAAGTGCGTAAGCCTTGCTCAGAACCCAGGATGCTACTGCAGGCTCTCCTTCCAGGATAGGAAAACCTGGGAACAACCTGCATTTTTAGGACAAGGTGACATCTATACTAATAAAAGGGTAATATGCTAATTAGACTGAACATCTTCTGGATGACCTTCCAGATGTCCTTCCAGACATCCTTTCAGACAAAGCCATGTTGGTGGGGCCAAAGCAGAGGAGGTTAGAGGAAATCGGGCAGGCAGGCAGGGGAGAACAGTTAGGGGGACCAGGCCAGCAGGGGAGAGCAGTTACAGGGATCAGGCTGGCAGGCAGGTGAGTGGTTAGGAGCCAGAGGTCCCAGATTGGAGAAAGTATAGGCCAAGCTGAGGTGACCCCCTTCCTGTGCACAAATTTTATGCACTGGGCCTCTAGTAGGAGTATATCCTAAGAAACCAGAAATATCAATCAGAAAGAATATATGCATCCCTATCTTCATAGCAGCACAATTTACAATAACTAAGATTTGGAAACAGCTGAAGTACCCATCAATAGATGAGTGGCTAAAGAAGCCATGACATATTTACACAATTGACTACTATGCAGCTATATAAAAGAAAGAACTCTTTCCATTTGCAATAGCATAGATGGACCTGGAGAGTATTATGCATGTGAAATAACTTAGTCAGAGAAAGACAAATATCACGCAATCTCACATATAAGTCAAATCTAATTAACAAAATAAACTGATGAACAAAATAGATCCAAAAACACAGAAACATGGACTAGATTGTGGATCCTCAGAGGGTCTTTGGGGGAGGGTGGTTATATGGAAAGAGTTTAACCAAAGAACTTGTATGCATGTATGTATGACCCTGGGACACAAACAATAGGGTGGTGAGGGCCTGTGGCAGGGGGTGTGGGTGTGCTGGAACAGGCCAATTTGGGAACAAAGGATACATATGTGATACTTTCAACAATAAATATTTAAAATATATCTCATTATTATAACAACCTACTTTAATATGAGAACAAGTTAACTTCAATAGGTGCAAACACTTTACACTTTTACTAGAGGCTTGGTGCCCAAATTCATGCACCAGTGGGGTCCCTTGTCCTGGCCTGCAGGATCGTGCTGAAACGGGCTCTCAGATATCCCCCAGGGGTCCTGGATTGCTAGAAGGCACAGGCCAGGCTGAGGGATCCCACTGGTGTACCATCAGGGCCAGGGTGAGACCGTGGGAGGGCTCCAGGGATTGTGGGTGAGCTCTGACCTGTCTCGCTCGGTCCCAATTGACCAGATCCCAGCAGCAAGCTAACCTACCGGTTGGAGCATCTGCCCCCTAGTGGTCAGTGCAGGTTATAGCCAGTGGTTCAGCATCCTTAGCATATCATTAGCATCTTGCACTTTGATTGGCTGAATGGTGACTGGCCGACCAGACACTTAGCATATTAGGCTTTTATTATATAGGAGGATATCGCCCCCTTCCCATTTTAGGTATTTGATATTAAAAATAATATTTTTATACAATAACTAATTATTTACACTTATTATTCAGGTGTTTATTTTTTAACTTTTTCACCTGGAATTGTAAGTGACTTATACACCATCATTATAATATTAGAAATTCTTAGTTTGACTATATATTTATTTTTATCAGTGACTTTGACACATTTATCTGTTTTTACAATATTAATGAACATAATTTTACTTCAGTTTGAATAATGTTCTTTAGTATTCCTTGTAAGGCAACTTTAGTGTTATTTTCTTGGCTTTTGTTATTTTTTGAAAAGTCTGTCTCACCTTCATTTCTGAACGGCAGATTTGTTGTGTGTAGTAGTATTCCTGGTTGATTTTTTTTCTTTTTTTATTTTTTAAAATATATTTTATTGATTTTTTTACAGAGCAGAAGGGAGAGGGATAGAAAGTCAAAAACATCAATGAGAGAGACATCGATCAGCTGCCTCTTGCACGCCCCCTACTGGGGATGTGCCCACAGCCAAGGTACATGCCCTTGCGGGAATCGAACCAGGGACCCTTCAGTCCACAGTCCGACGCTCTATCCACTGAGCCAAACCGGTCCCGGCTGATTTTTTTTTCTTTCAGTATTTTGAATATATTGTCCAATTCTCTCTTGGTCTGCAAAGCTTCTGCTAAGAAATCCATTAATAGCCTTCTAGGGTTCCTTTGTATATGAAAAATCACTTTTCTCCTGCTGCTTTAAAAATGCTCTCTTTGTCTTTGACAAGTTAATTATAACATGTTTTGTTGCAACTCGTTTCTAATCCAACCTATTTGTGGTTCTTTGTGCTTCATGATTATAGATGCTCCTTTGTATTCCATGTTTGGAAAGTTTTCAGACATTATTGCTTAAATTTGCTTTCTGTTCTTTTATATTTCTCCTCTCCTGTTTTATTCCCATGCTATACTAGTATATTTTGTTTGCCTTCATTGTATTCCTCCAGATCCTTGGGTTTTCTCCATTCTTTTATTTATTTCCTCTAACTGAGTGATATCAAATGATCTTTTAGTTTACTGGTTCTATTTTATGCTTTGTTGTGTCTTCTGACTAAATATTCAGTGTATGCATTGTACTTTTCTGATTTTTCTATGGTTTCTATTTATTTGTTGATTTTCACATTTTGTTTATTAATTGTGTTTTAGGTTTGTATTTCTTTAGGCTCCATTATGGGAGTTTTGTTAATTTCGATTGGTGGTATCATTTTTACTTGGTTCTTTGTGATTCTTGAATCCTTGCTTTTGTATTCATAGATTAAGTAAGTCTCCTTTTCCACAATTTACAGGTTTACTTTTTTGGCAGGGGAAGGCCTGCACCATTCAACTCTACTTGGCAATTTGCATGTGTCAGCTTGTAATATCCACAGGCAGATGTGGCTTTTGTCTTTAGTAGGGTGAGGTCACTACCTGTTTTCTGTGGGGAATACTACTGGCTTAGCTCTGTAGTCAAGTGTGGCCATTATGTAGGCTATATAATCACCTTCAGTTGGTCCATGTTTCAGGCTGTGTTTAGTAATCAGTCCAGACTGTAGAGTAGGCTCTGTGAAAGACTATAAGTAGGTTTTAAAAATACATAGGGTCACCATTTGGATTCCATATTTATTCAGGGCCAGAGGTTATACTCAGCAGTTGAGCAGGGCTGTTGGCTTGTTTCCTAGTCTAAGGGGCTGAAAACTGGGCTCATGTTCTCTGGCCAGGCAGTACTGGAGACTATGCTCAGCAGTTGAATGGAGCTGTGCATTTGCTTTCCTGCCCAGGAGAGACTATAGAATAGGCTATGTGGCCAGTATTTACAGTAACCAATTCAGGCAGAACTGCCATCACAGCCCACTGGCCAGATAAGGCCACCCCTCGCTCTGCAGATGGCAGAACTTCTGGCTTGTATCTCATTAGACTGTTGCTGCAAGCAGGGATATGATATACCAAAATGTAAGAGTTGGTGCCTATATATCCTACTCCCCTTTGTATGCAGGGTGTCCCCAAAATGTATACACACTTTAATAGTCAATAGCTCAATTTAGAAACTGAAATGTATTTTAATAAATCCTCCCTTCATAATTATTCAAAGTGTGTATAAGTTCCACAGATTTCTTAGTGGTTCCCATGAAGCCAGAGATGAGTGGGCCCTCTTGGAAGAACCTATAAACTCTGGAGTAGCTGGATGTCAACTTCAGGCTTTCTTTTCTCACTGAAAAAATATGAGACAGGTCTCTCTAAGTGTGGTGTTGTTCCAGACTGGAGGAGGGGGGTTATGGTGAAACTGCTCCTTTTACTCTTGTTCATCTCTTTGGTCCATTGTGCTGCTTCTGGAATTTTCCAATGGTGTCTTGATGGATCATTTCTGGTTGGTCTTCTTGTGAGAAGGACTGAAGTTGAAATGACCTATGTTGCCATCTTAATCATGTCACCTTCCGTGGATGCAGGATTTCCATTGGTAACCCACTTTAATTCTGTTAATTGTGTTTTGTACCTTCTTTATTTGTATCTTTATTACTTTTGTTAAGTTTATCAATTTTATTTTATTAATTTTTTAAAGAACCATTTAGTTTCATTTGTTTATTATTTTCCTGTTTTGAGTTTCATTGGTTTTTGCTCTTACATACTACCTTCCTATCTCCTGCTTCATTGGATTAATTTACTGTTTTGTTGATAGTTTTTTTTTTCAAAATGTCAGAGAACATTTATTCGGAAAGTCACAGAGGTGGAAGCAATTCCTAAAACAAATGTGCTTAGGAAATGAGTTAAGAGGTAAAGGAAGGGCCCTTGGAGCTTGGGAGTGAGGGAGGTAATGGTAATTTACCTGGGGATAAGAGAAGGAGAGGGGAGATAGAGAAGGTCATGTTCCCTGGAGGGAGAGTCACTGGGTCCTCCAACCTAAGGGCTTTAAGGGTAGAGATTTTAGGGGAGGTCTCAGGGGAAAATCTCAATAGGATATTCAGCAGCTTTCCAGGTGTGTCCTTTTGGGGTCATGGTCTCCATGATTGGTTGTTCAGCGCCAGGGCAGGGGGTTAGTACCAAATGCAGCTGGTTCTGAGGTCAGCCATGGGGTCACTTGTCTAGTTTTATTGCTTCTCTCAGCCTGGAGCTGAAGTACAACTGAGGCCTAGATGTTATCTTTAGAGAGAAAAGGTCAGGGATCCAAACTGAGTGATCAGCAATATGCTGGGGAAGAAGGTCACCAGGGGGAGAGGTTCCTGCAATTGATTGCTGCTGCCAGGCACCTGGGCCTTTCAGCCAGGATGACCTTCTGTACTTGCCTATGGTCCGGGCTCTGCTCATACCTGTCCCATTGTCAACCATATAATTATGACACTCCTGAGCCCCCCGCCACTCAGCACTCATCCAGCTGGGGAAGGATGGGCTCAAGGAAGAGCACTTCCCCAGCCTTGTCCTGCAGCTGGAGCCCAGGCAGAATGGGCAGTCCTTCCTTACCATATTCTCTTGGGGCAGCCAGCAGCTCTGAGCTCCACCACCAACTCCAGGAAGTATACCACCTGCAGTGATGCCAACTGAAAGTGCCTCTCTTTTGTTTATAGTTTCTTCATGTAGAACTTATTTTATTAATTTAACACATTTTCTATATTCTAATGCATTTTAGTTCTATAAATTTCTCTCCTAGAGCTTCTATAGCTGCATCCCCAATATTTTGAAATGGTTTGTTTTTATTTTAATTAATTCTATGTATTCTTATAAATCTTTTTTATTTTAAAATTTTATTTATTTATTTATTTATTTATTTATTTATTATTCTTTAAAGTATTACAAATAGTAGTACATATGTTTTACTTTTTTTGCCCCATTGTCCTCCTCCCAGCATCCCCTACTCCCCAGCACAAGTCCTCACCTGTCCACCTACCCCAGTGTCTTGTATCCATTGGTTAAGCTTATATGCATGCATACAAGCCCTTCAGTTGATCTCTTACAGCCCTCGCCCCCACCCACCCCAGCCTTCCACCTGTAGTTTGACAGTCTGTTCAATGCTTGTTTGCCTCTATATCAATGTTTTTTCCCTGTTTCTTTTCTTTAAAGAGATCTTGCATCTGCATACTGGAAATAAATGTATAAGAACAAAAAATGTTTAAGTCTCAGTTTCAATGTCCAACTTTCTGAGTCCCAGTTTAAATGTCAAATAGTTCCTTATGTGTACATGTCAACAATGGTATCTGGATGGTGGAGCTATGGTGGCAATGCAGGTTCCACCCTGTCTGGTTTGGTTCTGGGCCACTTGCAGCAATGCACAGCTGCTGACAGCTAGCATGGCAAGGTGTCATCAGTGTCTTTAATCTCTGGACTGTCTTCGCTGTTGGAACGGAACTGTCAGTTCCTCATTGTTGCAGGAATACATATGGTTGTGGAGTTATTTTCCAAAAACATACAAACATACTCTCGACCAAATTTAATAAAGGGATCTTTTCTGTGAATTAGACTTGGGATTCTTTTATTTTTGCACAAAGGATTTTCCTTTGGCATATTTTGACATCATGTGTGTTTTTCATGAGTGTCCTGCTGTTGGCATTACAAATGGAAGTTACTTTTCTGGAGTAATGATTTTCTAGATATAATTTACTTACAGGATATTTGACCTTACATGATATTGCCCCACTATCCCCCCCCCCCATTTTTTGATTAATAGGGCCTTTTGGAAATTTTATATTGCAGTCTTGGTAATGTTAAATTTTAATTTTTGCACAAAAATATGATTGCTTTAGGTTCTTTGGATGTTAGGCAATTTTACAACGAGATGAACTACTAATAGAAATTTTAGTTAATATTTTAGGAACAGCTTTTTGTCCAGTACACTTAAATTTTCTTGAGTATTCACTTATTTCACTTGGCCAATTTAAATTAATCTAAAAACCTGATTTCTGTTTCACTGTCAAATTTAATACTAAAGCAATAATCTTAGTTTACCCTGTAAATATTAGTGGAAAGAATTATTTGCATTCTTGAGTAGGCCCTGAGCATTCCTGGTACTTGACTCAATTTAGATATAGGGCAGCTGTTGCTGGTCGAGTCTCTGACTGTAACCTGGGTCCTGATCTGAGCTGTGCATGGAAGGTGAAGCAGCAATGGGGGCAGGAGGCCACCCTCAGAAGGTGTGAGAGTTCAGGCCCCTGCAAGGATAGTGGGTGAGGGTCTGTGCCCACCTCTGTTGACCTTTTAGTTATCTCCTGTTGGCCCCTCTGTGACTGTGCCTGTCTTAGGTTGTACCTTCCCAGAGGAATCTTATCCGTCTCTGGGTAACCAGCCATCCTCCCAGGGCCAAGCAGTGTGATGTGAGGTTCAGTTCTGTCTCCTTAGTAGTCTATGCCCCCATGTCCTCCACGCCCAGCACCTGCCTTAGGATCCCCTCACCTGCTGGCGGGGTCCCGTTACTGATCACATATCTCGGGAAACTCAGGTATCTTCTCCAGGGAGGGCCCAGCTCACACCATTGGACAAGAGACAGATCCATGGTGTCAGCCACCCAGAGGCTTCAACCACAGCTTGAACTGAAAGCTCAGGCAACAGCTGTGTGCACTTGGATTGTGAGAAGAGGGTCCCTCTTAGGAAAAAGGGCAAGAGGCGCCAATATAGAATGCTTGAGTGCCTTCCCAGTGTGTTAATTCTTTTTGAAAGGGATTAATTCCTTTCCTGTCCTTTTTCAAATTGCTGCCAAACATTCAAAGAATTAGTTTGTAAGTTTCTTTGGGATAGTTGTACAATATGCTATTGTCAAATATCAGAAATTATAATGACATTGTAGAATAATATCATGTAAAGGTATTATGGTGTCACAGGAGATTAGGGGGGGCCTAGCCTAAGGATTGGTGTCCATAGGAGATGACAAGCTCTAGGCCATGTCAATTCAATATCAAACCAGCTGACAATTTTTTATAACTTTATATAAACTTAGTCAGGAATGTAAAAGCACAAATTACTTACGTTAGATCCAGAGGTCAAATATATTGACTTTCCCCCTTACTCCCACCAACCCCCACTTACCCTGAGGTTGAGATTCTGATGGACTTTTGGCGGTCTTTGGATCCATTCTTGTTCACCAGTCTATGTCTTTCATTATATCTCAAAAATGAGTGAAATCATGTGATACTTATCTTTCTCTGCCTGGCTAATTTCACTTAGCATAACGTTCTGCACCTCTATCAATATTGTTGCAAATGGTAGGTGCACCTTCTTTTTTACCTCAGCGTAGTATTCCATTATGTAGATGCACCATAGTTTTTTAATCCACTCATTTCTGATCAGCACTTAGGCTGTTTCCAAATCTTAGCTATGGTAAATTGTGCTGCTATTAACATAGGGGTGCATATATCCTTTCTAATTTGTGTTTCTAGTTTCTAGAGATATATTCCTAGAATTGGGATCACTGGGTCAAATGGGAGTTCCATTTTTAGTTTTTTGAGGAAACTCCATACTGTTCTCCACAGTGGCTGCACCAGTCTACAATCCCACCAGCAGTGCACGAGAGTTCCTTTTTCTCCACATCCTCGCCAGCACTTGTCATTTGTTGATTTGTTGATGAAAGCCATTCTGACATGTGTTTCATGGTACCACATTATCGTTTTTATTTGCATCTATCGGATAATTAGTGACTTTGAGCAGGATTTCATGTCTCTGGGCCTTTTTGTTATCTTTTGAAAAGATTCTATTCAGGTCCATTGCCCATTTTTTAAATTGGATTATTTGTCCTATTGTTAAGTTGTATGAGTTGCCTATAGATGCTTGAGATTAAACCTTTATCACTGATAGCATTTGCAAACATGTTCTCCCATACAGTGGGTTTTCTTGTTGTTTTGTTAATGGTTTCTTTTGCTGTGCAAAAGCTTTTTATTTTGATGTAGTCCCATTTGTTTATTTTGTCTTTAGCTTGCATTGCCCTAGAAGCAGTATCAATGAAGAAGTTCTTTCAGCATATGTCTGAGATTTTTCTTCCTGTGGATTTCCCTAGTATTTTTAAGGTTTCCCGTCTTATGTTCAAGTCCTGTCCTGTATCCTTTTTGAGTTTATTTTTGTGTGTGGTGTAATTGGTGGTCCAGTTTCAATTTTTTTGCATGTATCTGTCCAATTTTCCCAACACCATTTATTGAAGTGACTGTCTTGACTTCATTTTATGTTCATGCCTCCTTTGTCAAATCTTAATTGCGCATAGCTGTTTGGGTTGATATCTGGATTCTCTATTTTATTCCACTGGTCTATATGTATGTTCTTGTGCCAGTACCAGGCTGTTTTGAAAACAGTAGCTTTGTAATACCACTAGAAATCTGAAATTGAAAGCCCCCCGACTTTTTGCTTCTTTCTCAGTATTGCTGTGGCTATTCGGTGTCTTTTTTCATTCCAAATGAATTTTGGGAGAGTTCTTTCTAGGTATGTTAAATATGCTGTTGGTATTTTAATGGGGAGTGCATGAAATTTATAGATTGCTTTGGGTAGTGTGGAGATTTTAATTATGTTGATTCTCCCAATGCATGAACATGGTATGTTCTTCCACCTGTTTACATCTTCCTCTATCTCTTTTTTTTAGTGTCCTGGAGTTATTCGCCAATAGGGCTTTTCCCTCCTTAGTTAAATTTATTCCTAGGTATCTTAATTTTTTTTTTGGTGTGATGGTAAATCGGATTGCTTTTTTAGTCTCTCTTTCTGTACGTTCACTATTGGTGTATAAAAATGCCATAGATTTCTTGGCATTAATTTTGAATCTTGCTACATTGCTGAACTCATTTATTAAGTCTATTAGTTTTTTATGGAATCTTTCAGGTTTTTCATATACAGTATCATGTCATCTGCAAATAAGAATAGCTGAAATTCTTCTTTTCCAATTTGGATGTCTTTTATTTCTTCTGCTTATCTAATTGCAAAGGCTAATGTTTCCAGTACTATGTTGAACAGGAGTTGTGAGAGTGGGCATTCCTGCCTTGTTCCTGTTCTTAGGGGAAATGGTTGTAGTTTTTGCCCATTAAGTATGATGTTTGCTGTGGGTTTATGATATATGGCTTTTATTATGTTGAGGTATGATCCTTCTATTACTATCTTCTTGGTAGTTTTTATCAAGAAAAGGTGTTGGATTTTGTCAAATGCTTTTTCTGCATTAATTGATATGACTATGTGATTTTTATGTCTCAATTTGTTTATGTGATGTATCACATTTATTGTACCATCCTCGGATTTCTGAGATAAATCTTACTGGGTCATGGTATATGGTTTTTCTGATGTACTGCTGGATCCAATTTGCAATAATATTGAGGATTTTGGCATCTATATTCATGAGGGATATTGGCCTGTAATTCGCTTTCATTGAGTCGTCTTTATCTGGTTTTGGTATTAGGGTGATGCTGGCTTCATAAAAGCAGATTGGAAGTATTCCATCCTCTTGAATTTTCTGGAATAGTCTGAGGAAGATTGGTTTTAGTTCTTCCTTGAATGTTTGGAAAAACTCCCATGTGAAGCCGTCTGGCCCTGGACTTTTGTTTGCTGGGAGCTTTTTGATGTCTGCTTCCATTTCTTCCACAGGTATTGCTCTATTGAGCTGTTTTGATTCTTTCTGTTTGAGTTTGGAAGGTTATATTTTTCTAGAAATATATCCATTTCCTCCAGGATGTCCAGTTTGTTGGAGTAGAGTTGTTCATAGTATTTTTTAACAATCCTTTGTATTTTGATGGGCTCTGTTGTTATTTCACCTCTTTCATTTCTCATTTTATTTATTGTGGTCCTCTCTCTTTGTTTCTTGGTGACCCTGGCTACAGATTTATCAATCTTGTTTATCCTTTCAAAGAACCAGCTCTTGGTTTTGTTAATCTTCTATATTGTTTCTTTGTTCTCTATCTCTGCTCTGATTTTTACTATTTCTTTCCTTCTGCTTAAGCTCGGCTTTAATTGTTCCTCTCTTTCTAACTCTTTGAGTTGTTCTATTAGCTAAATTTTTGCCATGGTTTCTTGTTTTTTGCAGTAGGGATGTAGAGCTATGAACTTCTCTCTCAAAATTGCTTTCGTTGTGTCCCATCAATTTTGGATTGTTGTGCTATCATTGTCATTTGTTTCCATGATGTTTTCTATCTCTTCCTTGATCTCTCTAGTAACCCAGTCATAGTTTAATAGCATGCTGTTTAGTCTCCATGTGTTTGATTTCTTTGGATTGTTTCTATTGTAGTTGATTTCCAGCTTTATGCCCCTGTGATCTGAGAATATGCTTGATATGATTTCTATCTTCTTGAATTTGGAGAGATTTTGCTTATGACCCAACACATGGTCTATCTTTGAGAATGACCCATGGGCACTTGAAAAGAATGTATATTCTGTGGCTTTGGGGTGAAATGATCTGAAGATGTCAATTAATTCCATCTGGTCTAGTGAGTCATTGAAGATTGCTGTTTATTGATTTTTTGTTTAGAGGATTTGTCCAATGGTGATAGTGGGGTATTAAAGTCTCCTACTATGATTGTATTGCTGTCAATCTCTCCCTCGATATCCTCCTGGAGTATTTTAATGTAATTGAGTGCTCCAGTATTCAGTGCGTATATGTTTTTCAGAATTATTTCTTCGTGTTGGATTGCTCCCTTTAGTATTATGAAGTGGACTTCTTAATCTCTTTTTATGTCCTTCACTTTGAGATCTAATTTGTCAGATATAAGTATAGCTACCCCAGCTTTTTTTTCATTTCCATTCGCCTGAAGAACCTTTTACCATACTTTCACCCTCGGTCTTCATGCGTCTTTTTTCGGAGGTGGGTTTCTTGTAGACAGCAGATATATGGGTCGTGTTTTCTTATCCAGTCTGTTACCCAATATCTTTTGATTGGAACATTTAAACCATTTACATTTAAAGTTATTATTGATAGGTACTTATATGTTGCCATTTTTGTTCTTTACCATTGTATTCCTTCTTCGCTTCCTATTTCTTTTTACAGCAGACCCTTTAGCATTCCTTGCCTTGCTGGTTTGGTTGTAATGAATTCCCTTAATCTTTTTTTTGTCTGTGAAGCTCCTGATTTGACCTTCAATTTTGATTGATAGCCTTGCTGGGTACAGTATTCTAGGATTCAGACCCTTCCTTTGCATGACTTTGTATATTTCATTCCATACAGTTCTGGCCTGATAATTTTCTGTTGAGAAATCACTTGCTAATCTGATGGGGGTTCCTTTGTAGGTGACTTTCTGTCTCTCTCTGGCGGATTTTAAGATTCTCACTTTGTCGATGTTGTTTGCCAATTTAATTATAATGTGCCTTAGCATAGGTCTTTAGTGTTTATTTTGGGACTCTGTGAGCTTCTTGGATTTGTGTGGGTTTTTTCTTTCCTATATCAGGGAAGTTTTCTGTCATTATTTCTTCCAACAGGTTTTCTATTCCTTGCTCAGTTTCCTGTCCTTCTGGATGCCCTATTATGCAGGGGTGTTTTGTTTCATGTTGTCCCAAAGTTCCCAAAGTAGGCTCTCCTACTGTTTTTTAATTTTTTTTCTAGAAGCTGCTCTACTCGGGCCTTTTTTCCTACCTTGTTTTCTAGCTCACCAATGCCATCTTCTGCTTCTTCCAGTCTACTCTTGATACTTTCTATGGAGTTCTTTACCTCAATGATGTCACTTTGCATTTCTTCTTGACCCTTCTTCATTTCTTCTTGGCCCTTCTTCATTTCTTTTTGGCTCTTCTTCATTTCTTCTTGGATCTTCTTCATTTCCTCTTGATTCTTCTTCAATTCCTCTTGGTTCTTATTCATATTGTCAAGTTCATCTTCCATTCTCTTTAGCCACCTTATTACCATTTCTCTGAATTCTTTCTTTGACAGATTGCTTGCTTTCATTTAATTTACCTCTTTTTCTGGTGAGGCTTGTTTTTCTTTCATTGGTAAGATGTTTCTTTTTCTCTCCATGGTCTCGCTTCTCCATGTGTCTGGTTATGTAGTTCTCATTCTCCTGCATTGCTTTAAAGGCTCAAGATACAACACAACCAGGTGCAACACACCAGGCACAGAACAGGAATGTATTCATGATATTGGTAACTCCAAATTAAAGGTGATCACCAGAGAAAGGCAAATTAGGTGATAGGTGAGAAAGAAGAGAGGAGAAAACACACACACACACACACACACACACACACACACACACACACACATACACTCACACAGCCACACACACAAAAAAAGAAAGGCATGCCAAAATAAAATTGGGAAAAGGGGAAGAAGTAAAAAGAAAGAAAATGGTAATAAACTATAAATATGAGTTGAAAATTACTATAGGACAGCCACTAATTCCAACAAAAGCCAGGAACCAGTACCTGGAGATTGATACAAACTACATACAACAACTAATATCAAGGGAGGTGAGGGAACACAGAAGCATATATTTATCAAAAAAAATGCAAACGAGAACAACAAAACAAAAAACAATGCCAAAAAACCCCCACAAAACAAAGCAAAAGTAAAGAATAAGCAAACCAATCTCACAAACATGCAAACAAAATCGATATAATCAACAGTCAAGTAAACAACAAATCAGGACAGAGAGAAAAACAATTTAGGATAGTGAAATCAGAGAAGCAAGATGTGTGTATTGACTTGGAGCAGGTGGTGGGAGATTAGATATATAAGTGGGGTGAAATTTTAACAGGGGGTGAAAAGGAAAAAATAAGGAAAATCTAAAGCAGGAAAAGTGTAAGGGGAACAAGACACTAAATAGGGAAAGGTTAGCAAGAGAATGGTGGCATAAAGATGAAGTTGAGGTAGAGTAAAAAGATACTAAATGGTATAAAAAAGATGGAAATAGACTGTATAACACTAATCCCAAAGTTAAATAAAGAGGAAATAAAATGGCACTTAAGGAAAAAAATGTGAAATAGTAGTGGAAATAAAATTGATTTCTTAATTTGTGTTACACAAGTGTCAATTTGTGATCCAGCCCCTGGGTAGCATTGTTTCTGGATTGATTTCCAGTTCTATTGGTCCTCTCTAGCCTGAACTAAAATCCTGCTATCCCTGTGGTATTCAATACTGATTTGTGGGAATGGGCTGCCCCAGAGCTGCCTCTCTAATGGTGACCACCTGTTCTGGTCCCCAGGCTCCAGAAAAACAGCTCTCCCCTGCAGTTTCCCAGGGTATACCCCACCAGGGGATCCCAGGTTCCTGGCTTAGCACTTAGAAACTTGAATTAGGAGAGGAAAATCGCAAGTGCGTGAACTCATGTTCTGCCCGTACATCTGTGCAAAACCATTTTCTGCCTTGGGTTTTGCAGCCAGCACCCTCCCAAAATTGTTGGGCTGCCCTTCTCTGTCAGGTCCAAATGTGTTGCTTTCTAGGGATCCCCTCTGCCACCAGCTCTGAGTGCCCTCTTCCAAGTTTACCAGCTCCAACAGCCACGGACTTTTTTCATGTGCAGCTCTTCCTGCTTTGCCAGTTTCCCCTAACCCTAGGAGAAACCTGACCTTTCTGTGGAGGAGCACAGAGCTCCTCCGAATCCGCTTCTGCACCAAGTAGGAACTGGTGTTCTGGGGGTCTCAGCCGTCCAATGGGTACTGCAGCTGTATATTTTCAGGCCCTTCCCCTTCAAAATGGCGCAGTCCACCTCCCAGCCAGTGGTTCGGTGAGAGAACTGAGCTGCCCGGGGGCAGCTCGGTCAGGGGAGGCAAATCCAGCAGTTCCCCTCCTTCTCCGGGAACCCAGCTGTCCCCCAACTCGCCAACAAACACTCCCTGTGTAACCCTCAGCTGCTCCCTCCATCTGCCCTAGGACAAGATTTAGAATGCTTCCGTCTGTTCCGCTGCCATTTTTTCCCCCTTACTCACTTGAGCTCTATTTTTTTTAATATCCCAAGTGCATTTGAGAAGAATGTATATTCCATAGCTTTGAGGTGAAATGTTCTGAAGATACCAATAAATTACATCTGATCTAGTGTGTCATTTAGGATTGCTGTTTTCTTGTTGATTATTTTACAACTTTATTGTTGAAAGTACTAAATTATGTCCCCTTTTTTATACCATTGACCATCTGCAGCCTATTCCTGCCTCCTGCCCTAGGCCTTCACCACCCCACTATCTGCATCCATGAGTTATTCATATATGCATATAAGGTCATTGCTTAATTACCTCCAACCCATCTACCCTCTGCCCATTCCCTCCCAGATTCTGAACTCTGTTCCATGCTTTCATGCCTCTGCATTCACTTCATTCTTCAGTTTATTTTGTTAATTAGATTCCACATATGAGTGAGGTCATGTGATACTTGTCTTTCTCTGACTTATTTCACTTATTATAATACTCTCCAGGTCACTCCATACTGTCTCAAAGTGTGAGAGATTCTGTTTTTTTTTACTGCTTCACAGTATTCCATGGTATAATATACCATAGCTATTTAAAAAAATTAAATTAAATTTATTTATTTTATTTTGTCTATTTTTTATTTCTTAAATAACTATTTATTGTTGAAAGTATTACATATGTCCACTTTCCCCTGTATCAGCCCTCTCCAGCCTACTCCCACCCCCTGTTCTATAAATGTCAATTAAATCTATCTCATCCAATGTGTCTTTTGGAGTCACTGTTTCCTTGTTAATTTTTCTTGTCTGAAGGATCTACCCAGACGTGATGTCAGCGGGGTGTTAAATTCCCCTACTAAGAGTGCATTGTAATCGATCTCTCCCTTAAATTCCTCTAGAAAAAATTAAAATACATTTAAATTTACCCAATAGAGGATGCATATGTGTTTACCAGGTTATATCTCTGTTGGATCGACCCCGTAGTATTATGTAGTGACCTTGTTGTCTCTTATGATGGCCTTAATTTTGAAGTTTATTTTGTCAGATACGGGTATTGCTAACCCACTGTTTTTTTGTTTGGTTTGGTTTTGTTTTTGTTGTTGTTGTTGCATGGAATTTTTTTCCATCCCTTCACTCTCATCCTGTGTCTTTTCTTCTGAGGTGGGTCTCTTGTAGACAGAATATAGTTGAAATATGTTTTCTATCCATTCAACTACTCTATGTTTTTTATTAGATCATTTAATCCATTTACATTTAAATTTATTATTAACTAGAGGCCCATGGATGAAATTCATGCATGGCTGTTGTGGGGTGTCTTCCATGACCAGTTGCAAATGACCACGGAGGCAGTTAAGTTGGTAATAAGCAAGCAATGATTTATTGAAAAACTGGCCAGGACGGTCATGAGGGCACCATGTGGAGACCAAACACCCATGGCCATACTGCCCTGAGTGCAGGCAGTCCTTTTAAAGGGGTCTGAGCTGTAAGCTTTCATTGTTTGAATTCTGAGAACAACTCTCAGGATTATATCTGGGATAGGGAAGTTACAGAGGACTATGATTGACTCTGCTGCCTGCTCCTTGTCTCTAACTATGTATCGTGTAAGAAGTGGAAAAGTAGTCCTGTCTCACAAAAGCAGATAGTACAGCTCAATTCTTAACACCACTGAGTCACTCCTTTATGGTATATAAAGGGATTTATGTGAGCTTCAAGGTCTCAAGCTGGAAGCCAAATTAATTACCCTTTTGTCTTAAGTAAGCAAGTGTGAATAGCAGTCAGAGTAGTAGGATCAGCAGTTTTACCCGAGATAAATGTGATAGTTTGTATCCCTCAGCCCGGCCTGAACCCTCTCCAATCAGGGACCCCTTGAAGGATGTCCATATGCTTCTCTAGGCCTGATCCCGATGGGATTGGGTCTAAACATGCAATTGGACATCCCTTTTACAATCCAGGACTGTTGGCTCCCAACCACTCGCAGGCCTGCCTGCCTGATTTCCCCTAACTACTTCTGCCTGCCAGCCTGATCACCCCCTAAACACTCCTCTGCTATCCTGATAAATGCCTAACTGCTCCGGTGACAGCCCGATTGCCCCTAACTCCCCTCCCCTGCTGGCGTGGTCACCCATAACTTCCCACCCTTGCCAGCCTGGTTGTGCCTAACTGCCCTCCACTGCCAGACTTATTGCCCCTAACTGCCCTCCCTTGCAGGTCTGGTCCACCGCAACTGCCCTCCTCTGCCAGCCATCTCATGGTGGCCATCTTGTGTGCACATGGGGATGGCCATCTTTGACCACATGGGGGCGGCCATCTTGTGTGTTGGAGTTATGGTCAATTTGCACATTACCTCTTTATTATATAGGACCGTGATGGTGACCTAAGATAAGCGTATAAGCACTGACACATGTAGCCATTTTCAATGATATGTGATCACATACAGTATGGGGCCACATGCCGAGAAGGATGATTCATCCTCATGAATCTTCATGAAAAAGGATGAAACATTTACTGTAGTGTAGTGTAGACACTCTTGTTGGAGGTCTGTAGGCCAAAACAACAGAACTCTGGCACAGAACATCTAGTTCTGGGACTTCTGGTTAGGCTGTTAGGGGATCTTTGACCTCACTTCAGGCTGGCAGAGATGGGAGCAGCAGAATGCTTCAGGGGACCCATCTCTGGGGGCCCTGTGATCACCATTACCAGCAACCACATAACCACAGCAACCATCATCCAATCTACTGTTCTGGGGTATTGTAGATTTTTAATTGATTATCATTACTGAGATAAGTGAGGGGGAGGGGCTGGGAGAGGCGAGGGCCTGTGCTATGGGTGCCGTTTCCCGTCATTAGAAATAGCAGCAGCAATCTAAATTTATATAAGGAACGTCATTTTGCAGCATAGTGCAGACTCCTTTTCACCACTATTACTTTTGTGCATCCTTATTAACTCCTATTTCTTCTTATTAACCCTGCCCTTTCCAAAAAGACAGTTACATGTGCCATCTTGTGGTCAGTTAGGATAGTTAACCCCTAATTGCCTGCAGGGCTAACAGGCTATCTATAATTCTATCTTTGGCCACTGCCCCCCCCCCCCGATGGAGAACCCAAAAAATAAAAAACGAAGGTTAAGTAAAGGTAGTGGTAGTAGCAGTAGCTGACCCTTTCAAGAGACATGGACTGAGATGTATGGCATTATAGAAAAAAAAGGCAGATCATTTTGCATTCTATGTAGTCAAAAGGTAGTAAGCAAAACATGGAACATAAATAGACATTTTGAAACTAATCATTCTCAGCTCTTGAAAAAAAAGTGAGGTTTAAAAGAAGGAATACATTTCCAGGCAGCTACACCTTTATAAGTGCTAATCTAATTCCATCCTTAAACTTATAAAAGGCTCTACAAATTTAACATCTGCAAATTTGAGCATTGCTCACTCCATAGCTCAGCATGGAAAAGCACTCAGTGAGGGAGAATTTATTAAAGAAACTCTCCTAAGATGTCCACCACTTCTCTTTCACGATATGCAGAATGAAGATACAATTATTAAGAGAATATATGAGTTACCACTCTGCAGAAATACCATAAAATACCGAATAATGAGACTGAACACAAATGTACAACATCAATTAAAGAGAGACATAAGTAATTGGAAATATTTTTTAATCTCCTTTTTTTAAAATATTTGCACCACTTAATTTATTTTTTTAAGTTTCATGCATAGTTTTTCTAAATCTCTTTCTTCTTTCACAACTTCTTTATTGATTAATGTATTACATATGTTTCCTTAACCCTCTATTAACCCCTCCAACCCTCTCCCCACTCGTGCCCTCTCCCCCCAGGTGTTCATGTCCATTGGTTAGGTTTACATTCATGCATCCAAGTCCTTTGGTTGATCTCTCCTCCTTCCCCACTCCCTCTGGTACCTTGCCCTTGAGGACCAGCATTCTGGTCAATGCTTCTCTGATTCTGGATCTGTCCCTGTTAATCAGTTTGTGTTCTTCATTATATTCAACAAATGAGTGAGATCATGTGGTATTTGTCTTTCTCTGACTGGCTTATTTCACTTAGCATAATGCTTTCCGCTTCCATCCATGCTATTGCAAACGGTAAGAAATCCTTCATTTTTACTGCAGTGTAGTATTCCATTGTGTAGATATACCCATTTTTAATCCAATCATCTGCTGATGGGCACTTAGGCTGTTTCCAAATCTTGGCTATGTTGAATTGTGCTGCAATGAACATAGGGTTGCATAAATCCTTTATGATCCGTGCTTCTAGTTTCTTGGGATATATTCCTAAAAGTGGGATCACTTGGTAAAATGGGAGTTTCATTTTTAGTTTTTTGAGGAAACGCCATACTGTTCTCCACAGTGGCTGCACCAGTCTGCATTCCCACCAGCAGTGCAAAAGAGTTGCCTTTTCTCTGCATCATCGCCAACACTTGTTGTTCGTTAATTTGTTGATGATTGCCATTCTGACAGGAGTGAGATGATACCTCGTTGTTGTTTGGATTTGCATCTCTCGGGTAATTAGTGACTTTGAGCATGTTTTTATATGTCTCTTAGCCTTCCTTTTTTCCTCCTTCGAAAAGTGTCTATTTAGGTCTGTTGCCCATTTTTTGGATTGGATTGTTTATCTTACTTTTGTTAAGTTGTATGAGTTCCCTGTAAATGTTGGAGATTAAACCCTTTTCTGTGGTGACATTGGCAAATATGTTCTCCCATGCAGTGGGATTTCTTGTTGTTTTGTTGATGGTTTCTTTTGCTGTGCAAAAGCTTTTTATTTTGATGTAGTCTCATTTTTTATTTTCTCATTGGTTTCCATTGCTCTAGGAGCCCTATCATTGAACAAGTTCTTGCAGCATATGTTTGAGCTATGAACTTCCCTCTCGGAACTGCTTTCACTGTGTCCCATAAATTTTGGATTGTTGTGCTATCCTTGTCATTTGTTTCCATGATGTTTTCTATCTCTTCCTTGATCTCTCTAGTAACCCAGTCATAGTTTAATAGCATGCTGTTTAGTCTCCATGTGTTTGATTTCTTTGGATTGTTTCTATTGTAGTTGATTTCCAGCTTTATGACCCTGTGATCTGAGAATATGCTTGATATGATTTCTATCTTCTTGAATTTGGAGAGATTTTGCCTATGACCCAACACATGGTCTATCTTTGAGAATGACCCATGGGCACTCGAAAAGAATGTATATTCTGTGGCTTTGGGGTGAAATGATCTGAAGATGTCAATTAATTCCATCTGGTCTACTGAGTCATTGAGGATTGATGTTTCTTTACTGATTTTTTGTTTAGAGGATTTGTCCTATGGTGATAGTGGGATATTAAAGTATCCTACTATGATTGTATTATTGTCTGTCTCTCCCTTGATATCATCTAGGAGTTTTAGTATGTATTTAGGTGCTCCTGTATTGGGTGCGTATATGTTTACCAGAGTTATTTCTTCTTGTTGGATTGCTCCCTTTAGTATTATGTAGTGGCCTTCTTTATCTCTTGTTACAACCTTCACTTTGAGATCTAATTTGTCGGATATAACTATTGCTACCCCAGCTTTTTTTTCCATTTCCATTTCCCTGAAGAACCTTTTTCCATCCTTTCATCCTCAGTCTTTGTGCATCTTTTTTTTTTTTTGGAGGTGGGTTTCTTGTAGACAGCAGATATATGGGTCATGTTTTCTTATCCAGTCTATTACCCTATGTCTTTTGATTGGAGTATTTAAACCATTTACATTTAAAGTTATTATTTATAGGAAGTTATTTGTAGCCATTTTTTTTTCTTTGCCAGTATGTTCTTTCGTGTCTTCCTATTGCTTTTCACAGCAGACGCTTTAGAATTTCTTGCATTGCTGGTTTGGTGGTAATGTATTCCTTTAGTCCTTTTTTGTCTGTGAAGCTCCTGATTTGACCTTCAATTTTGATTGATAGTCTTGATGGGTACAGTATTCTAGGATTCAGACCGTTTCTTTGCATAAGTTTGTGTATTTCATTCCAATCCCTTCTGGCCTGATAAGTTTCTGTTGAGAAATCACTTGCTAATCTGATAGCGGTTCCTTTGTAGGTGACTTTCTGTCTCTCTCTGGCAACTTTTAAGATTCTCACTTTGTCGTTGATATTTGCCAATTTAATTATAATGTGCCTTGCCGTTGGTCTTTTGGGGTTTAATTTGCTTGGGACTCTGTGAGCTTCTTGGATTTGTGTGGGTCTTTGCCTTCCTATATCAGGGAAGTTTTCTGTCATTATTTATTCCAACAGGTTTTCTATTCCTTGCTCAGTTTCCTGTCCCTCTGGAAGCCCTATTATGCTGATGTAGATTTATTTCATGTTGTCCCAAAGTTCCCTTAGGCTCTCCTCCTGCTTCTTAATTTTTTCTTCTGGAAGCTGCTCTACTTGTGTGTTTTTTCCTACCTTGTCTTCCAGCTCACTGATGTGGTCCTCTGCTTCATCTACTCTACTCCTGATACCTTCTATGGAGTTCTTTACCTCAGCAATGTATCTCCTCATTTCTTCTTGGGTCTTCTTCATTTCTTCTTGGGTCTTCTTTGTTTCTTCATAGTTCTTCTTCATTTCCTCATAGTTCTTTTTCATTTCTTTATGGCTCTTCTTCATTTCACCTTCATTCCTCTTCAGTTCCTCATGGTTCTTACTCATATTGGCTTCTGTTCTCTTCAGCCACACTATGACCATTTCCCTGAACTCTCTCTCTGACAGGTTGCTTGCTTCCATTTCGTTTACCTCTTTTTCTGGTGAGGCTTGTTTTTCTTTCATTGGTGGGCTATTTCTTTGTCTCCCCATGGTCTCTCTTCTCTGTGTGTCTTGTTATGCAGTTCTCACTCTCCTGTGTTGATTCAAAGGCTCAAACTACAACACAACCAGGTGCAGCACACCAGACACTGAAGAAGAATGTATTCACAGTATTGGTAACTCCAAATTAAAGGTGATTGCCAGAGGAAGGCAAATTAGGTGATAGGTGGGAAAAAAAGAGAGTAAGAGAAAACACAGTCACACACACAAAAGAAAGAAAGAAAGAAAGAAAGAAAGAAAGAAAGAAAGAAAGAAAGAAAGAAAGAAAGAAAGAAAGAAAGAAAGGAAGGGAGGAAGGAAGGGAGGAAGGAAGAAAAAAAGGGAATGCCAAAATAAAATTGGGAAAAGGGGAAGGAGCAAAAAGAAAGGAAAAGGGAGTAAACTATAAATATGGGTTGGAAACTCCCAAATGACCGCCACTAATCCCAGCAAAAGCCAGCAACGAGTACCTGGAGATTGATATAAACTACATACAACAACTAATATCAAGGGAGGTTAGGGAACACAGAAGCTTAAATCTATCAAAAAACAATGTCAACATCACCAAAACACAAAACAATGCCAACCCCCGCCCCACAAAACAAATTAAAAGAAAAGAATAACCAAATCAATCTCACAAACATGCATAAAATATAAACAACATCAGCAGGACTGAGAGAAAAACATTTTAGGATAGTGAAGTCAGAGAAGCATTAGATGTGTATGGACTTGGAGCAGGTGGTTGGAGATTGGATATAAAAGTGGGGTGAAATTTTAACAGGGGGTTAAAAGAGAGAATAAGGAAAATCTAAACCAGAAAAAGTATAAGGGGAACAAGACACTAAATAAGGAAAGGTTAGCAAGAGAGTGCTGGCATAAGGTTGAAGTTGAAGTAGAGTAAAGAGATACTAAAGGGTAGATGAAAAAAGACTATATAACACTAACCTCTAAGTAGATCAAAGATGAAACAAAATGGCACTTAAAGAAAGTTCAAATAGTAGTAGAAATAAAATTGATTCCTTAATTTGTGTTACACAAGAGTCAATTTGATTCAGTCCCTAGGTGGCAGTGTTTCTGAATTGACCTCTGGGTCTATTGGTCCTCTCTAGCCTGATCTAAAATCCCGCTATGTCTATGGTATTTACTACAGATTTGTGGAAATAGGCTACCCCAGAGCTGCCTCTCTAATTGTGAGGACCTGTTCTGATCCCCAGTGTCAGCAAAACAGCTCGCCCCTGTGGTCTCACAGGTTATTCCCCACCAGGGGATCCCCTGTTCCTCGTTCAGCACTGAGAAATTTGGATTTAGAGAGGACAAACGTAGGCGCGCGAACTCACGTCCTGCTCATATGTTTGCGCGAAACCCCTTTTCCCCTTGGGTTTGGCAGCCCGCTCCCTCCCAAAACTGCCAGGCTGGCCTTCTCCTTCAGGTCCAAATGGGTTGTCCTCTATGTATCCCCCCTGTCACCAGCTCCGAGGGCCCTCTTCCACGTTTGCCGGCTCCAACAGCCACGGACTTTTCCTCCTCCCCTCTCCCCCTCAGGCGAGAATCTCCCTGTGTTACCAGCTCCCCTAATCCCTGGAGAAACCTGACCTTTCCGTGGCAGAGCACAGGTTTCCTCGGAATCCACTTCTGTGCCAACTAGGAACCGATGTTGGGGGGGGGAGTCTCAGAAGCCCAGTGGGTACTGCAACTGTAAAATCTTCGGGCTCTTCCCCTTTAAGATGGCAGCCGCCTCTGAGCCCGTGGCTCCAGGAGAAAACCCAGCTGCACTGGAGCCGCTCCATTAAGGGAGGCCAATCTAAGCAGTCACCCTCCTTCTCCCAAAGCCCCGCTGTCCCTCCACTCGCCAACAAACACTCCCTGAGTGATCCTCAGCTGCTCCTTCCGCCTACCCCGTACACAAATGATTACGTGTCCTTCTGTTCCGCCGCCATCTTTTCCTTCCAATCTATTTCTTCTTCTTGTCTGATCACAATGGCTAGTACATCCAGCACTATATTGAACAGGAATGGTGAGAGTGGGCATCCCTGTCTTGTTCCTGTTCTTAGGGGAAATGATTTTATTTTAATTTCCATTGAGTATGATATTGGCTGTGGGTTTGTCATATATGGCTTTTATTATTTTGAGGCAAGATCCTTGTATTCCCACCTTGTTGAGAGTTTTTATCAAGAAAGTTTGCTGGATTTTGACAAATGATTTTTCTGCATCAATTGATATGACTATGTGAATTTTATCTCTCAATTTGTTTATGTGATGTATCACATTTATTGATTTGCGAATATTGTACCATCCTTGCATCTCCCAGATAAATCCTACTTGGTCATGTTGTATGATCTTTTTGATGTACTGCGGGATCTGATTTGCTAGAATTTTGTTGAGGAATTTAGCATCTCTGTTCATAAGGGATATTGACCTGTAATTCTCTTTCATTGCATTGACTTTATCTGATTTTGGTATTATGGTAATGCTGGCTTCATAGAAGGAGGTTGGACGTGTTCCTACCTCTTGAAATTATTTTGGAGTAGTCTGAGGAGGATAGGTTTTAGTTCTTCCTTGAATGTTTGGTAAAACTTCCCTGGGGAGCCACCTGGCCCCAGCCTTTGTTTGTGGCAAGTTTTTTTTTTTTATGACTGCTTCAATTTCTTCCATATTTATCAGCCTATTGAGATTTTTAGAATCTTACTGAGTCAGTTTTGGAAGGTTGTATTTTTCTAGGAATATATCCATTTACTCCAGGTTGTGTAGTTTGTTAGAATCGAGTTGTTTATAGTATTTTTTTAACAATTCTTTGTATTTCTGTGGGTTCTGTTGTTATTTCACCTGTTTCATTTCTGGTGTCGTTTTTTGTTGTTTTGATTTTTAAAAAATATACTTTATTGATTTTTTTCCAGAAAGGAAGAGAGGGGGACTGAAAGTCAGAAACATTGATGAGAGAGAAACATTGATCATCTGCCTTTAGCACACCCCCTAGTGGGAATGTGCCTGAAGCAAGGTACACACCCTTGACTGGGATCCAACCTGGGACCTTTCAGTCTGCTGGCCAATGCTCTATCTACTGAGCTAAACCGGCCTCAGCATGATTTTTTTTTAATTGGGTCCTCTTTTTTTTGCTTCTTGGTGAGCCTGTCTAGAGTTTAATCAATCTTGTTTATCTTTTCTAAAAACCTGCTCTTGGTTTTGTTCATCTTTTTTATAGGTTTTTTTGGGGGGTCGTCTCTGTCATTTTTTGTGTGCTCTGATCTTTATTATTTCCTTCCTTCTGCTCATTGTGGGCTTTTTTCGTTGCCCTATTTCCAATTCTTTGAGTTAGATGATGTATTACTATTTTTTTTTTAGGTAGACCTGTAGAGCTATAAACTTCCCTTAGTACTGATTTCATTGTGTCCCATAGCATTTGCATTGTTGTATTTTTATTGTCATTAGTCTCTAGGATGGTTTTTATTTCTTCTTTGATCTCATTGAAAACCCAGGCATTGTTTTTTTAGCATTCTATTCAGCTCCCAAGTGTTTGAATTTTTTGGAATGTTTTTATTGCAGTTTATTTCCAATATTATGCCATTGTGGTCCGAGAAAATGCTTGATATGATTTCAGTCTTTTTGAATTTGGGGAGACTTTGCTTCTGACCCAATATGTGGTCTATTTTTGAAAATGTCTCATGTGCACTTGAGAAGAACATATATTCTGTGTCTTTGAGGTGAAATGCTCTGAAGATGTCAATTAGGCCCATCTCACATAGTGATTCATTTAGAATTGCTGTTTCTTTGCTGATTTTTTGTCTAGAGGATTTATCTAGTGATGTCAGTTGTGTATTAAAGTCCCTACTATGGTTGTATTGTTGTCTATCTCTCCCTTGATATCTTCCAGGAGTTGTTTTTTTTTTTAATGTATTTGGATGCTCCTGCATTGGGTGCATATATGTTTACCAGCCTGTGTGAATCTTTTGCTCTGAGATAGGTCTCTTTTAGATAGCCAATATATGTGTCATGTTTTTGTATCCACTCAGCTACCCTATGTCTTTTGATTTGTGCATTTAATCCATTTACATTTAATGTTATTATTGACAAGTAGATGTTTCTGGTCATATTTTTCCTTAGTAATAGTGTTTCTTTTTGCCTTTCTCTTTCTTCTTTTTACAGCAGTCCCTTTAGCATTTCTTTCATTGCTGGTTTGGTAGTGATAAACTCCCTTAGTTCTTTTTCTGTCTGTGAAGCTCCTGATTCCACCTTCAATTTTGAATGATAGCCTTGCTGGTTATTGTATTCTTGGATTTGTTCCCTTCCTTTGCATTGCTTTGTATATTTCATTCCATTCTCTTATGTTCTGGTGTGTTTCTGTTGAGTAATCAGTTGATATTCTTATAGGAAATCGCTTGTAGTTATCTTGCAGTCTCTGGCAGCCTTTAATGTTCTTACTTTGTCATCAGTGTTCACCAGTTTAATTATGATGTGTATTGGTGTTGGTCTTTTGGGGTTCAACTTGTTTGGGACTCTATGTACTTCTTGGACTTGCATAGTTTTTTTTTTCTTGCCAATATCAGGGACGTTTTCTGTCAGTACTTCTTCAAACAGGTTTTCTATTCCTTGCTTCTCTTCTCCTTCTGGTATCTTTATGCAAATGGTCTTTCATTTTGTGTTGTCCCAAAACTCCCATATGCTCTACTCTTACTTTTTAAGTCTTATTTCCAGATGCTGCTGTGTTTGTATGCTTTTTCCTACCTTGTTTTCTAATTTTTTGATGTGGTCCTCAGCCTCTTCTCATCTACTGTTTAAGCCTTTCAATGTGTTCTTTATTACAGCTATGTTGTTCTTAATCTCCTCAGTTTCTTTTCATGATGGTGACATTGTCATTCAGCTCCTTATATTTCTCTTTGAACTGTGTGTATTTGTCATCCATCCATTTGAACATCCTTATAACCATTACTCTGAATTCTTTCTCTGATAAGCTGCTATCCTCTATTTCATTTAACTCTCTTTTTGGTGATTCCTCTTTTTCTTTATTTTGGGGATTGCTTTTATGTTTCATCATATTTTCCTGTGATGTTTATTTGTAGATTCAATTTCTTTGCTACCCAGGTTCTTTTTGTGATGGTGCTACTGATATAATCTCTCAGTTCTCTTGGGCTTGGTTATCTAATATAGCTCTGTACTTGGGCAATTTGGGTTCTCTTGATGTAGGTCTGGGAGCTTGAGAGGCACAACTGCAATGTCTCAATGTCAGCAGCCTTGGAAGAAAGTGTTCCAATTTTTGCTTTCTTGCACCCTTAATTGAAATCACGTGTGCCCAGTGGGGACTCACATTGGTACCAAGGAATCATCTTTTGGGGTAATGGGGCTCAAGGGGCCTGCACTCTGGAAAGGCATGTCTGTGGTGCCCAGAGTTCTGTAGTTGTGGGGTGGGCAGACTGAGCTTTTGCTTCTACACCTGTGGTGGATAAGTGCTTACTCCCAGTGGTGGTTCACAGGAGCACCCATGGTAAGTTTGCCAGCAAGGTACACTGAATCACTCTGAAGGATCCTGGCAGTGTAGTCTTGTAATTGAGGTATTTTTGGGAAGATATTCAGAATGAGTGAATTCAAAATTTCTACAGCTGTGTGCGAGTGCACTCCAGTTTGTTCAAGACTGAACCCAGGCAGAGTGCACAGCGGCTCCCACAAGTGCTTTGTGGGTACATGGGTTCAGGGTGACTGTCTATTGGGACTTCACATCTATGGAGGTATGTTTGCCAGGTACAGAGCTCTAATGCATTCTGAAGAGTCCTGGCACTGACGTTGAGCCACTGGGGTGAATGTCAAGGCAGGTATTCTTATGGAAATAAACTAATTCTTTAAAAATGCCAAGAAGCAAAAGGGAACTCTGCTGGTTCTTTCAAGTGTATCACCCTCCAGTTTGACAAATCCAAGTCACACTTTTCAGTTCTCATCTAGATTCTAAAAATTTCCCTTTAGGCCAGTTCCTATTGCCTCAGGGAGTATTCACATTCCATGGTGTTATTCAGGGTGGAATCTGGGTATAGCTATATTGGTTGCCTGGGGACTGGAGGAAGGGACTATTTCTCAGGAGAAAATGGTGACCAGGGCTTAGATAGGACTCAGCACCAGACTCGCTACCACTCCTGGACCACCCACCACCTACTCTCCCCAGATTCCACAACTCCACCCCTTCTCCTGCACCTCAGCCATGGGTAAGTGTCTGTATCCAAAAGGTCCTATGAACTAGGTTCAGTGGAGAAAGGTGCAGGCTCCAGTGTGAGGAGGGACTGTGTCTCTGCAAGTTCCTCTTTTGCCAGCGCTTCATGGTTGGGCAGCTCTTCAGGGCTGCCTCTGAACTCAGATACAGACTCCAAGGTCCAAAATTCACTACCTCCCACAGTCCCGTGCACCCATTTTTCACAGTCAGGCACTTTGCCTGTCGTCCTGGATGAGGCTTGGCACCTTGTAGTTTCTCCCTGACCTTCTGGCACAGAGGTCTGGCACATTATACTGCCTAGATCTTTGATTTGACTTTTATACAGGGGATCTATGCCTTTCCCGGTTGGAAACTGTCTCACCAGCTGCATCTCCTTCCCTAATTCGGGCTGGATTCCACTCATTTCAGCTGCTCCCTCTATTTGCTCTGGGACAAGGCTCAGGACACGTCCATCTATTCTGCTGCCATTTTGTCTCCTCCTTATTTTAAATATATTTTTATTGTTAATAGTATTACAGATATTTCCCATTTCCCTTCCCCCCTCCTCCCAGTCCCTACCCCACCCCTGTTTTCATCATCTTATTGCCCAGGTCCATGGGATCTGCATTTAAGCGTATAAGTTCTTTGGTTTATCTCCTCTGGTCCCCCCTAACTCCACATTGAGGTATGTCAATATGTTCCATGCATCCCTGCCTTCGGTTTCATTTTATTGGTCAATTCATTTTGTGCAGGAAACCAGTCATCACCTCACCAATAGAGATGTAAATAGAACAAACAAGAAACCTGGTCAAACCTTAATGGAACTGTTTACTCACTGCTTAGGTGAGACATTGGTAGCTAAAGCAGATGCCTTCTTTAGTCTTATGTTTTAAGTATGAACTGTTTACTCACCGCTTAGGCGAGACATTAGCTGCCCCTCTTCAGTCTTATGTTAAGTATGAACTATTCACATATTGTTTAGATGACACATTGGTAATTGAAGAAGCTTCCACACTTTTAGTCTTATGTTAATTCTTGCCAGTTAATTTCATTGTTGGAATTTCCTTACCTAACGGACATGGATGTATGACTTAGCCCTAATAAAATGGAATAGCAAGGCCAGAGCTGGTGGCGTCCTTCCCCTAGAGGAGAACTCCCGCCAGGCGCCCATTATTCCACAAAATGGATGCTTTTCAAGTCTCTCTTCATTTGTGTGCGGCCTTCTCCAGACACTGAACCCTGACATGGGACCCCTGGACACGCAGGACATGAAAAGGATTACAACATCTGGGGCCTGACCTGGGAACGTCTGGAGGAAATTATATTTTTCGCCTAGAGTGAAGGAGGTGATATTTTTCGCCTAAAAGAGCGAAGGAGGAAATACACCAAGAAAAGGTGTGGAAATTTCACCGTATGCAAAGCCCACAGACTAACTGCAGAGCCGCAGTCTGTAAGTAGGATGGGAACATCTTTCTAAACCAGGCTAACGGGGAAGAATTAGATTATAAAATAATGTGGTTTCTTGTTCAAATTAAAATCTTAGTTTGTATTTGGAATCTAAAAACTGTAAAGAGAGAGAGAACTAAGATGGCGGCAAAGGTAGAACACCTATCTTGCTGTCATAATCAGCAATTTTAATACTACAACTTAACGAAAGAACAAACACCTTCCAGAATCACCAGAACGCTCGCCGAGTGAAAATTCCACAAATAAAAGTGAAGATAAGACACTGTGACTCGGAGGAGCAGCGGCGAACAGCGTTGAAAGATTCGCGCGGAGAGAGAGGTTTGGAGTGCGGCCGCGGAGAGGGCGGGCGGCTGGAAACCGGCCAGTTTTCTCCAATGGGGAGACAAAGGCGTCCCACTGACTGATTCTCCAGCTCTGGGCGAAGTACAAGGAACCCACTATCATACGGGGTGAATACTGCCGGCTTGTGGAGAGGGCAGCTTGTGCGAATAGCTCGGCTGCCTGACGGCGCAGGGAGCTCTCTGCGACTTGTCTCTCATTCGGAAAACCGTCAGTCTGCTTTGTTTTACGACCCTGGGTGAGACATTGCGCATGCAAAGTCATTTGGGGACAGTCTGAATTCCCCGGCAGCCGGTGGAGCTCGGCAGTGGCTCTCTCTCAGAGGTGCTGGCAGCCATTGCCCCTGGCACAGAGCCCCTGGGGCTGCATAGGGCGGAGCTAACGCTGTCTGCTTGGCCCGGAGACTCCGCCCATCCAACCTGAGCACAGCTGAGCTTCACAGACAATTGGCCTGGAGGTCAAACCCTCCTAGGGCTAACAACAAAAAGCTGGGTTTAAATTCAAAAACACTGAATACAACCCATAAAGGATTGCAGTAAGAGTACCCACCTGAGGTAACTGGGGAGACTGAGCCACTGTCCCTTTGAGGATAGCCACCACATAAGCAGCCACCATGCAGAGACATGGAAAGAAATCAGGTGTGAAAGAAATGAAGGAGAAAAGACGACAAGACATAGAGTTCAAAACCACGGTTATAAGGCTTTTCAAGAGGCTCCTACAAAAGGCCGATCAACTTAATGAGAATTACCAGGAAATAAACAAGACCAACCAGCAAATGAATGAGAATTACAAGGAGATGAATGATACTTACAAGGAAATGAATGAGACCCTCAGGGAAATTAACAAGACCTCTGAGGATACGAACCAGACCCTCACAGATAAAAAAAAAGGACCAACTAGAAATCAAGCATACACAGACTGAAATAAAAAATATTACACAAAGTCCTAAAAGCAGTCCAGAGGGCCACAAGAACCAAGTCAAAGATTTGAAATACAAAGAACCAAAATCCACTCAGCTGGAAAAGCAAGAAACAAAAAGAATTCAGATAATTGAAGATAGCATAAGGGGCCTCTGGGACAACCTCAAGCAAGCCAACATCCGAAATATTGGGGTGCCAGAAAAAGAGAGAGAGCAAGTTAATGAAAACCTACTTGAAGAGATAGTGACTGAAAACTTTCCCCACCTGGGGAAAGAAACTGACTTAAAAGCCCAAGAAGTACACAGAACCCCAAAATATAGGAATCTAAAGAGGACCACACCAAGACATATCATAATTAAAATGCCAAGAGCAAAAGATAAAGAGAGAATATTAAAAGCAGCAAGAGAAAAACAGTTGGTTACCTACAGGGGAGCACCCATACGATTGTCAGTGGATTTCTCAACAGAAACGATGCAGGCCAGACGCGAGTGGCAAGAAATATTCAAAATAATGAAGAGCAAGAATCTACAACCAAGATTACTCTATCCAGCAAAGCTATCATTCAGAATTGAGGATCAGATAAAGTGCTTCGCAGATAAGAAAAAGCTAAAGGAGTTCATCACCACCAAACCAGTATTATATGAAATGCTGAAAGATATTCTTTAAGAAGAGGAAGAAGAAAAAGGTAAAAATATAAATTATGAACAACAAATACACATCTATCAACAAATGAACATAAAAATCAAGTGAACTGATAGGCTGATGAACAAGATAAACTGGTGACTATAACAGAAACATGGACATAGAGAGGGAATGGACTGACAATTCTTGGGGAGAAAAGTATTGTTGGAAGTACAGCAGGAGATTGGACAAAAATCTTGCAACAATGGGAGAGGACATTGGGGAGGGGGAGGTGAGGGCGGAGGGTGGGATAGGTACAGGGTGGAGGGAAGATATAGGGGGATAAAAAAGGGGAAACAATGTAATTAATAAACTAAACAATAAAAAAATTTAAAAAAAAAACAAAAACTGTAAAGAGAACTGAAATTCCACTGCTGAAACCGCCTCTGGTGTGGAGAATTTCAAAGGTGTCAAAAGAGGGCAGGGCTATCTGCTCTCCCACAATGAGATTGCTTAAGGTATTTAAAAATTATAAAAGAACTCACAGGGAAATGCAAATTTTGGCCAAATTGGGTGTTAGTTATTACTTTAGAAAGCAGAAAAGAAAGAAAGGGTTTAAGATCTGTCTTTATCTTTTAAGCATGAAAAGAAATTCAGCCAGATCTGTTGCTGATGCTTCCCCCGAAGTAAGCAGGATGTGGGGAAAGAGAGCCACGTGGTGATCCAATATGGACACCACCCCCAGAAGGCCATTACAAAAGGGTCTCATCTTTGCCATGTTTTTTTCCCAGATAATGACTTAAAACTTTTACAAAATCTACAAATGTACTGGGGATTTCTGTACACTTGTAAAGGGAAAGGACAGTTTTAAAACTAAGATGCACGCAATTGTCCAAATTGAGACATTTTAGATAGAGTTTTTTAAAGCTGAACTTAACCTTTGCTATGTACAGAATAAAAACCTGAGAGTTTTTAACCTAAGGAAGATGGCGGATATGAACCAACAGAAAACTCAAGTTAGTTCTAGGAGCAGACTGGTATTTCCATAATAAAGAGTGTTTTTTTAAATGCTAATGAAGGGTGTTAAAAAGTTAACTTAAGGCCTTTAAGAAAATAAGTGAATTGTGTTACAAAAGAATTTATACAAAGTAAATGCCTTAAAATAATTGGAATTGAATTTGAAACTCCAAAATTTGTTGAAATAGAGATAAATAATGTATTAACTATAAAGATCTAAATAGTCCAGGTAACTGGCTATGCCCCTTGTTAATGGAGGGAGAAGGTTAGTTGCCTTCCCCCAGCACAAAGGTAGACCTGGTTCGTGCCAGCAGCCATCTTTAAAGAATGTGGTAATTTACATTTGAAAAAAAATTGGTTTTCCAGAGCCACTGGCTAATAAAAATCAAAAGTTTAAATTTGCTTCCTCATGAGAAAAACCTAGAGGACAGAACTGAAGCTATTAATTGATAATGTCTTGTATTTTTCTTAAAAATGTGAAGTATTATTAATCTAGGAACTGATAAATGTTTAACTTTACAGCTTTAAAAGTTCAAAGTGCAAATTAAATTGGGAGAAATTATATAAATGTAATAATTAAATGCCTAAATTATAACTTGTTTTTTGGAAAAAAAGTTATGTTTTCTCTGGTAATTAGAAATTCAAAATTTTTTACTTGTTGGTCTAAATTTAAAAAGGAGAATTAATTCTATGATCCAGTTTAAATTTAATTGATATTCTTTAAAAGTAATTTAAATATATAATCTTTAAATTATATATATATATATATATATATATATATATATATATATATATTTGATCTTTCCAAGTATATTTCAAGACTGTGAGGGAAACTGTTGTGGAGCAAAGGCGACTAAATACTACTATTGCCCAGACCAAATTAAAATTTAGGGAGCCTTTATTAGCCAGCCTGGAGACTGCTCTGCCATCCTGATGCAGGGAGACCAGAGAGCAGCCCTGACCCTTTGTGCAAGACCACTTTTTAAGCACATTAACCACATCCTGTTTTTGCAAAACAGGCAACCTAAGACAAAACAGTTTTCCCCAAGCTATGTCAGAGTCATGCCATTGATGACCATGCCATCCACAGGGTCAGCCTGTTCTTCAGAAAGCTGACAGTGTTCTATCTTGTAAGGCCTACGTGCTGGAAAGGGGCCATGAGACCGTATCTCAAGGCCTGGCCTGGTGTCAGCACTGACTACCCTATCTGGGGCATAGTCCATAGCTTCAGTAGTGCTCAAAAATTCCCACTATATAACAGTAACTTTTGAACATTTCAAGGGCCCACAAATGTTTTCAAAAGTCTGTTCTCTCTTAAAAGAAATATTTTTAAATTATACTTGAAATAGCATAGAAAGTTTTATCAAATAAAATTAATAAATATATTTTAATTATATGTATATTAAATGTTATGAAAATTTTGCCTCTAGGAAGGACAAAATAAAGTAACAGTATATATTTTACTTATATTAAGTGTTGTGGAGGTTTTGCCTCTGGAAGGGGCAAGGTGGAGCAACAATATATTTCTAAATTATAGCCAAATTTTTCAACAGTGTAGAATTTTAAGAAAGACAAAAAGCCCCAAGCTGCCTTCACTTTTAAGTAGGTTGGTTGTGGGACAGTGTGCTTTGTTAAGACCTCTAAACTAAGATTACTGAATAAGTTTCTTTGCCTTTTTTAATACCTACTTAAGTTACTTTATAAATTAGCTTTTTAAAATATAATCAAGGTCCCATAAATTAAGTTACATTGAGAAGCCAATGTTTTTATAGGTAACTGAATTTAAGTAAAATCTAAAAAACAGATTAGAAGTCACCATTTATTTACTGCCTGAGTTTGGTAGCCATCTACATTCTTAATTGAACTATAGGTGGGGCAACATTTGAGGCTTGTGAAATTTGCTTTACTTTTTAAATGAAGATGCTTACTTTAATTACTTAAATAAATTAATTTTTTAATAAAAATTAAGGTTTCCAGCTAAATAAAAAGCCAATATTTTTATAAACAATTTTAATAAAGGCCAAAAACAGCTAGTGAGATTTGTTTGTCTGCAATGTTATTTTGATTCTCTTTTAAAGAAGGGATTAGACAACCACCATGATAAGCACATGGTCACTGATCACATGGGGGGCAAGCGACAGGAAAATGGCGATTGTTACATGACCTTAGAGCAGTTAATGCTACTATGCATACCATGGGAACTTTACAACCTGGATTCCCAGTGCCTTCACAAATCCTTTTAAATTGATTTCCTATTGTAGTAGATCTTAAAGACCGTTTTTTCGCCATTCCCTTGGCACCTCAAGATAAACAGATTTGCATTTTCAGTGCCATCTATTAATAATATAGAACCCATGAAAAGATATCAATGGAAGGTTTTGCCTCAAGGTATGGCTAACAGTCCTACCTTGTGCCAAAAATATGTTGCTCAAGCTGTTCAGGCTTTAAGAGACAAATACCCAATGTTATATTATTCATTATATGGATGGCTTGCTTTTAGCAAGCCCACGGGAAGAGCAGACTTTGGCTATGTTTTCCCAGTTACAAGAGGAGCTCCCTAAATGGGGCTTAAGAATTGCTCCAGAAAAGGTACAAAAAGAAATGCCTTTTCAATATCTGGGAACCGCAATTGAAAACCAATGCATTATGCCTCAGAAGGTGGGGATAAGAAAAGATTGTCTTAAAAACTTTAAATGACTTTCAGAAATTATTAAGGGACATTAACTGGTTAAGACATTATTTGAAGATCTCTCAGGAGAAATGACAAATTTATTTAATTTAGTTAGGTGACTATAATCTTACCTCTACTCAAACTTTAACAGATGAAGCTAGGAAGAAGTTGCTAAGAGTTGAGCCGGCAATCTCCTTAGCCCAAGTAGCACGGGTCCAGCCCAAATTGCCTCTATTGGGACAAATTAACCCTACTGCATATAGTCCCACTGGAGTAATCTTTCAAAATAAAAATTCTTTTACCGTTATTGAATGGGTCTACCTAGGACATCAATCCTCTAAAAATGCAGTTACATATGTAGAACTAATAGCCCAATTATTATTTTAAATTAGAAAAAGCTGTAAACAGCTTAGAGGGGAAGAGCCCCAGTGTCTCTACCTCCCCTTCACTGGGAAGCAATTAGAAATGTTGTTTCACAGGGGAGAGTGATTGATATAGAGGCAGAGTGGCCTCGAACAGACAGTCAAGCTACAGGGGGCAGGCTGGAGTGGAGGGGAGGCAGATGCTGGGGGAGATCAACCGAAAGACTTGTATGCATGCATATGAGCATAACCAATGAATGAAAGACTCTGGGGTGGGGAGGGAGGCAGGTGGGGACATGTGCGGGGGGCTAGGGGAGGCTGGGGGGAGGATGTTGGGGGGGGGAGGAAAACATATGTACTACTATTAAATATAAGTTATATTGTAAATAAAATTTTAAAAAAATGAAAAAAAAATAAAGAGAGAGCAATAACCTTGATTTTCAGAGTTCAGGGAAAAAAAAAGAAATGTTGTTTCAGACTGATATGAATTGGCAAATTGCGTTAAGTGGATATTCGGGGGATCTTAGCTGTCACCTATTAAAAGATAAATTACTACAATTTTTTTATAATATCTCCATCTTTATACCAAAAAATACTAGACAGCAACCTATTCCTGAAGTTTGAACTGTTTTTACTGATGGATCATCTAATGGGAAAGCTTCATATCATAAAATAAATTCAGACCGAGTCATATTGACCAGTCATACTTCTGTACAAAGAATTGAACTTGAAGCTATTAACTGCATTGCAGGACTTCCAAGAGCCTCTTAATATTGTCTCTGATTCCTCTTACACTGCAAACTTAGTGAATAGAGTTGAAACTGCCCCGTTGTAATGGCTTAATGACCAAAGTTTATTTTTATTATTTAAACAAGTTCAGCAGATTGTACAACAGAGACAGTATCCTTTTTATATCACTCACATCAGGGCTCTTAGTGTCCTGCCTGGTCCTTTAACAAAAGGAAATGCACGTGCTGATCAATTGGTTGCTTTATTAAAACTCATCAGCTTTTACATCAACTTATCAAAATGTTGTCTAAACAATTTTCTATCACTCGACAACAGGCAAAACAGATTATTAAGGAATGGCCCACTTGTATGTTACATCTACCTCAAGGGCCTAACACAGCAGTCAACCCTAGAGGTTTGTTAAGAGACCATATCTGGCAAATGGATGTAACCCATTATACTCCCTTTGGACGTATTAGTGCATGACATGTCTCTGTAGACACCTTTTCAAAAGTCCTATGGGCTACTGCGTCTACAGGAGAAACGGCAAAACAGGTTATTAATCATTGCCTAGCTGATTTTGCCATCATGGGAGTTCCAAAAATTATTAAAACTGATAATGTGCCTGCTTATACAAGCTGTCAATTCCAGGAATTTTGTAAAAAGTGGAAAATTCAGCATATTACAGGGATACCTTATAATTCCCAAGGACAGGCCATTATTGAACGACAGTATCAAAGGTTAAAATCCCAACTTGAAAAACAGAAAGGAGGGATTATGGAATAATCACCTGTGGGTAGGCTGCACCAAGCCTTAATTACTTTAAATTTTTTCACTTGTGGTGAAAATGGTAAATCACCTATGGAGACCCATTGTCACCAGAATATAACAAAAGAAAATGGTTTAGTTACATGGAAGGATCCCGAATCCAGTTTATGGAAGGGACCTGATCCATTATTAACCTCTGGTAGAGGGTATGCTTGCATATTTCCAGAAAAGTTTTCCAAACCCATGTGGATCCCTGCTAGAAATATTAAACTGCATAAGGGATCCAAAAGGGAAACTAGCCAGAATTATGAGGACCTTGCACCTGGAGCCACAAAATGCAGCTGCAGACAATCAGCTACCTCAGACACAGAGAGCAGCAACTCCAAGCAATCCACTGAAGATGAAGAGCAGCAGGAGGATGAGCTGGACAACAAACAGCCCAGAGACTACCAAGAGCATGGTAAAGAAGATGGTACAGATGCTTGAGGACATCTTTCTGGCCATAATAGCATTAATCAACTGTAAGGTAATATTACTTGGGGCAAGAAAGTCTAATTACATAGGTGTCACCACTCAGCTTCTCTTTTTTATGACACAAATTCAAACCACTACACCTTTGTGTGCAAAATTAAAGAAAGGCTTCTGCCTTGCATGGACACCAAAGGAGGGTAGGCAAAAGCTATAACACATCTACTATCACCACTTGTTCCTAGGAGAGGTGCAGAAACATGTACTTAGACTTTGTCTATACAAAAAGAAATTGACAGCCAGTTTGGAAATTTAATTATCATGGCTTAAAGCAAGAATATCCTTACATGATATTATTCTACAATGTCATTATAATTTTTGATATTTCACAACAGCATATTGTACAATTATTTCAAACTTACTTATAAACTAAATCTTTGAATGATTGGCAGCAATTTAAAAAGGACATGAAAGGATTTAATCCCTTCCACTGTTTGGAGGGCCTTTTTGGATAGGTACTCACAGCTGTTGCCTGAGTTTTCTGTACATGCTGAGGTTTAAGTCTTATGGTGGCTGGTACCATTGGTCTGTCTCTGGCCCAATGATGTGAACTGGGCCCTCCCTGGAGAAAAAACCTGGGTTCCCCAAGATATGTGATCAAGTGTAGGGGGCCCGCAAGCAGGCAAGGGGATCCCAAGGCATGCACTGGGCGTGGAGGCCACGGGAGCATAGGCTACCAAGGAGACAGAAATGAACCTCACATCACCCTGCTTGGCCCCTGAGGATGGCTGGTTAGCCAGAGATGGGTAAGATTTCTCATGGGAGGGACAACCTAAGATAGGCACAGTTGCAGAGGGGCCATCAGGAGAGAACATGGGGGCCAACAGAGGTGGGGTATAGAACCTCACCCCCTTGAACACTCGCCCCTTCTGAGAGAGGTCTCCTGCCCCATGGCTGCTTCACTTCCCACGCCCAGCCCATATCAGGACCAAGGTAACAGACAAAGACTTGGACCAGCCCAGATCCAGGACTAAGGCAACAAACAGAAACTTGGCTAACAGCAGCTACCCCTTATCTAGCACCAGGGATGCTCAGGGCCTACTCAAGAATGCAAACATTTTTTTCCATTAATATTTACAGGGTAAACTAAGATTATTGTTAGAGTATTAAATTAGCAGTAAAGTTTTTCAGATTAATTTAATTTGGCTAAAGGAAATAGGTGAAAATTCTAGGAAATTTAATTGTACTGGATAAAAAGCGGTTCTTAAAGTATTAACTAAAATTTCTATTGGTAGTTCATCTCATGGTAAGTTTTCTTAACATGCAATGAACCTATTATGCTAAAATTTATAAATTTAAAGTTATCAAAACTGCATTATAATGTTTCCAAAAGCCTCCATTAATTCACAAAAAGGGGGATAGTGGATCAATATCATGTAAGAAAAAATTATTCCTATAAGTACATTAAAATTTTTTTACTTTAAAAAATTATTTTTAATCCTAACAGTAAGACACCCATGAAAAACACACATGATGTCAAAGTAACCCAAAGGAAAATCGTTTGGAAAAAAATAAATGGGATCCCAAGTCAAAAGATTCCTTTATTAAGTTTTGGTCGAGACTATGCTTGTGTATTTTCAGAAAACAACTTCAGAACCATGTGGATTCCTGAAACAGAGAGGAATTGACATGCCTGCTCTGACAATGAAGACAAGAGATAAACAGTCCAGAGATGAAAGACGCTGACAACGCCTTGCCATGCTGGCAGTCAGCAGCTGTACATCACTGCAGGTTGCCCAGGACCAAACCACAGAGGCTCGGACCTGCATTGACACCATTTGTCCACCATCCAGATACCATTGTGGACATGTACACATAAGGAGCTGTTGAACGTCGATATTGGGACTTAATTGTTGAACAGCAATATTGGGACTTACAACTGTTGAACATCGATATTGGGACTTAAAACTGTTGGACATTGAAGCTAGGACTCTGGTCTACAGATGCCATAATTTTTAAGAGTGGAAAGATAGGGGGGAGATGCAGGAAACCAGTCATTACCTCACCAATAGAGATGTAAATAGAACAAACAAGAAATCTGGTCAAACCTTAATGGAACTGTTTACTCACTGCTTAGGTGTGACATTGGTAGCTAAAGCAGATGCCTTCTTTAGTCTTATGTTAAGTATGAACTATTCACATATTGTTTAGATGACACATTGGTAATTGAAGAAGCTTCCACACTTTTAGTCTTATGTTAATTCTTGCTGGTTGATTTCATTGTTGGAATTTCCTGACCTAAAGGACATGGGTGTATGCTTTAGCCCTGATAAAAGGGAATAGCAAAGCCAGAGCTGGAGGCATCCTGCCCATTGGCCCCTGAGGATGGCTGGTTAGCCAGAGTCGGGTAAGATTCCTCATGGGAGGGACAACCTAAGATAGGCACAGTTGCAGAGGGGCCATCAGGAGAGAACATGGGGGCCCTAGAGGTGGACTCCCACCTGGCCCCATTATTCCACAAAATGGATGCTTTTCCAGTCTCTCTTCATTTGTGAGCGGCCTTCTCCAGACACTGAACCCTGACATGGGAACCCTGGACACACAGGACGTGAAAAGGATTACAACAATTTTGTTCATTAGATTCCACAAATAACAGAGATCAAGTGATATTTATTTTTCTCAGGTTGTCTTATTTCACTTAGCATAGTATTTTTTCAGGTCCATCCATGCTGTGCCAAAGAGTAAGAGATCCCTATTTTTTACAGTTGCATAATATTCCACAGTGTAACTGTCCCACAGCTTTTTTGTCCATTCATCTACTGGGCTGTTTCCAAATTTTAGTTATTATAAATACACTACTATGCATATATTCTTTCTGATTGATATTTTAGAGTTGTTAGGATATATTTACAAAAGTGGGATCGCTGAATCAAATGGAAGTTCCATTTTTAGGTTTTTTTTTTTTTTAGGAAACTCCATACTGTTTTCCATGACTGTACCAACCTACATTCCCACCAGCAGTGAACTAGTATTCCTCTTTCTCCACATCCTCACCAGCACTTGTTGATATTTTTGATGATAGCCATTCAGACAGGTGTGCAGTGATATCTCATTGTGGTTTTAATTTGCATTTCTCTGATGATTAGTGACTTTGAGCATTTTTTAATGTGTCTCTTGGCCATTTTTATGTCCTCTTTGGAGAAATGTGTATTCAGGTTTTCTGCCCATTTTCTTTTAATTGGAAGACAAACATCCAAATAAAAACTGAGCAGAAGATCTGAATAAACAATAAAGATTAAAAAATTTGTCAAAAAATGGTAACTATGGGAGATGATTGATCCATTAACTGGCTTGATTGTGGTAATCATTTCTAATATAAAATGTATATGCATAGGAAATCATCATGCTATACAACTTAAATATATAAAATTTTTATTTGTCAATTGTATCTTGATAAAGCTGAAAAAGCCTAATATTTAATTATCATGTCAGAACTGTAATAAGTCTGCATTTCATTACATTATTCATCTAGCAATACAATCATAAAGTTAATTTAATTTGAAAAACCAGCAACTATGGTCTTCTCCCTCCCAGAAATGTATTGCTTATATAACCATGAATAAAGAACAGAGAGCCACCTTGTTGAAGTTTTTGCTCTCACACTGCAGTCTTACAGAATGTGAATCAGTCATGGGTTTCATCAGCAAAATCACAAATTTGTTCATGTCATTTTCCTTTGAAAATAATTAAACATTGAGTATCAAATCCATACATGTCAAAAACTTGCTATACCTCTATTGTTGCATATATGCTTGTGTCATTGAGTACAATGTACTTATGATAATGAGCTTCTTGGGGATATGGCTCCTATTTTGTCATTCTTTTATATTAAATTTGACCTAACACAAAACAACCTCTCCAAAAACATGTGTTGAATTAAATTGCTTCCCTAATTGGTTTCTCTACTCCCAGGCCATCCTCCTCTCCAAAATTCTGCCAGTTCTTTTACAAAAATACATCAATGATGATGAATTTTATTGTTCCAAAACCTTTAATGGCTGTTCATAATATATTTCACAAGACAATGTCCACACACTCTGTCTGGGCATACAAGGACCTTCAAATCCTGTGCTGAGCCTATATTCTCAATCCCACACCCAGCTTCTCCTCTTCAGATACCCTCTTCTCAAGCCTTACTAGTTGTTCCTAGAAAACCTTGGATTTTCATTACTCTGTGCCCTTGCAAATTCTGATTCCTCTGTCTAAATGTTCTTCCATTTTCATATCTCTGGCAAAGTCATATTTATTATTAAATATAACTATTTTGTAGCTTTACCCGACCCCTCACAGAATGAATGTCTCCCCATTTTTTTCTATTTTAATATGTTTATTTAGTCTGAAAATGGACTGAGTTAACTCAGAGAAGTGAGGAAAAGACAGAAGGAGGAAGTGTCCTGCCAATGGACTGACTTACCCAAGCAGCAACTGCAGCATTACGTGTAAAGCATTATTGTTTAAGCAGCAGTGGGACGATGAAGCTAAATGATCTTTTAGTCATGAGATGCTAAATTGCATCTTTCACACTGCATTTACTTGTGCTCATTTGTGCGTGAAGGGGGCAAGTTGCAAAGAGAAAGAGAGAAACAGAGCTCAGAGAGATGAGCCTGGACGCAGTGCAGCAAGAGCAGATGGGCAGATCCATATTTCTTCTCTTTTACAGTTTCTAGCCCTGCATCTAGCGCTGTATCAAGTGGGTGGGAGAAGAGGAAATGGGAGAGCGTGTACTCTCTCTGAGCGTGCCCAGGGTCAACTGCCAGACAGATCACCTTCCACTCCCAAAAGGCCAGTTTCTATTCGCCATGACTCATGCCTTTTGTGCTCGCCTGGGAGCTCTCGGCCCAGCAGCTCCACAGGTGGTATCAGCTCTGTGAGAAGGTTCCCGCCAGGGTAGGCAGTGGAGCGCTGCACAATGCGCCTTCCCACCTCCCAGCTGCTGCCCCAGTAATTCCTACCCAGCGCCACCAGGCCTGCTAGGTCGATCTTCGAGCTAAAGATGCAACGGGGCTGAAAGATGGCTCTGTCCGTGGGGCTTCGGTGCTGCAGCCGGGTACTTTCCTGGATGCCAGTGCTCGTCATCATCCTCGTCGTGCTCTGGTCTTACTACGCCTACGTCTTTGAGCTCTGCCTGGGTAAGTGAAGCTGGGCACCTAAGGTAGGGAAATTTTGCTTTAGCATCACCGTCTGACCTATCCACTGCGGTTTTTTTCTTTAGTTCCTTGGGGAGCTCTTCACCTCCAATCTCTGTCTTCTCACAATATTCCATGTGCTCCTTTCTCCCAGGGGGTCCCACCTTGTCTCCATGGCTTCCTACATAGGGTTTCTTACATTATTTCCCGGCCTTACCCACAAGAAATTCCATGCTCTTCCCACAAGGGCTCCCTTTTCTCCCAAAGGACAAACATTTGTGTCTTGTGTTCTCATTTTGCAGACTCCTGCCCTACTAAAGTGAGAAAGCAACATGTCCAATATCCTTAAACTGTTCACTTATATTACAAGCGAGCCCACATTTTTCAAACCCTCTAACTAGGAATCTCAAAATATTTCCTGTATTTTCTTTCTAGGATCTCCTTTTTCTAACGCGGGGATTCATACTTTTCCCATGTTCTCTCACACTAGATGAAGTGCTTTACATCGTCTCTCACTTGAGACCCCCCCCCCCCCAGTATACCTTGTTCTATCACACTGAAGTTACCCCTTTTCACAAACTGGCAAGATATCCATTCTCTTCCCCAGTGGGCTTCAACATTTTTCATCCTCTCCAATGGAGTTTGAGTCCTACAATATATCCTGCTTTGTCCCTTCACACTAGAGCCTTTATCACACTGGGGTTCCCTCAGTTTCTTGCATTTCTGCTTTGAGGAGCATTCACTATTTCCCTTAGAGACTCCACTTGTTTTCTGACATCCCATACTAGGCCCCCTGCTTTTTATAACACTAAGGTCCTGCCTTGTCCATTTCTTCTCACACTAGAGCCGTGATGTTGAACCTATGACACGCATGTCAGCACTGACACGCGTAGCCATTTTCGATTACACTCGGCTGCATGCGGTCACATACAAAGTATGGGGCCACATGCCAAGAAGGACGTTTCATCCTCGGCTACTGCACAGCCAGGTGCAGTAGCCGAGGATGAAACATTGCAGGTAAGTTAAATAATTAGTTTTTGGTTTATTAAATACACTTATATATTACAATTATACATTTCTGTTATTTAAACTATCGCGAAATTATGTTTTCTTTTTCTCGAAGTGACACACCACCTGAGTTATGCTTGTTTTTTTGGTGAATTTTGACACACCAAGCTCAAAACGTTGCCCATCACTGCACTAGATTGTCCACTTTACTCTCCCACAACGGTTCCAACAATAGCTCTCATATCCCTTCCAAGGGTCACAATTTTTCTAATGATGATTTTCCTTTTACCTTAAAAAAAAAAAACAACAAAACTCTACTCCCCTCCTCCTGCAGTTTCCTTCCACTGTTAGCTACACATTTTGCCATCCTCTTTCTCAGAGGTTTCTTACTATTTTCTCTTATTTCCCACTAGGATTGCACTTGTACCCAGTCTTCTCAAACAAGAAAAATAGTGTCTGTTCCCAAGGGAGTTTCTAATATTTCCCACCCCTTTGAATGGGAGCCTAATTTCTGGCCTCACCTTCATTAGACCATTCATTTTATAAATTTGAGGTCTCCTCTTGTACTCTGTCTTTGCACACTAAGGAGTATTCCATCTACACTTTATCTATAAAATGGTTCACACAGTATATTCTATTCTTATAAACTCAGAATATTTCTAGACTTAAACCCCAAGCCCCTATTCTGTGTTTTCCCCAGTTGGATAACCCCTAATCCCCTATTTTTTTTATCACTAGTGTCCTTATTAATTCACAGTGGACTTTTCATATATCATGTCTCCTCACAACAGAACCTCTGCTTTTTCACAGTGAGATCTCCCCTTGCCCATATTCTCTTCTCTGAGATTCTACTAATAGTTATTGTCACTTCAATTCAATAATGTTCCCTACTCATTCAGTATGAACTCCCAGTATATTTCCAGTCCCCTCACATTAGGACTCTTATTTGTTCTGTTGGACATTATCTCCCATGTCCTTCCAAGACTGTTTATTTCTTCATACCAGATTATTATCACCTTAAATATTATAGTTAGGGTCCTGATTTTTCTAACCCCAGTACTGAGTTCACTAGGGAGGCAGAAGATACCCCTCTTTTCCAATATAGAATTTTCTTCTAGTCAATTATGTGCATTAGAGTTTGAATCTTTATTTTTCTTAGATTTATTGTGGAAAATGCATTATGAGTTATTAAGATTAAATTCAATTAGTTGCCTTCATATATACAGATTTTAGCTTTGTTTTTCTTTTTACCTAAATTTGGTATGAAGGTGCGTTAAATGGGCTGTGGAATGACTGACTGGAAGTTTTTCTCTTCGTAGACCTCACCCTTACTTTTGTGAAGGGTTAATAGAAGGGTTAAAAGTTCACCTCCATCATTATGGTAGGGATTTTATTGTAAATACTATTAAACATATTTTAGAGCTTTTCAATGCTGACCTACATGAACTTTGCCAAGCAACATTTTAAAAATTAATGATTATGGATAATACATACATAGTGCTTAATCTCTGCCAGACTATGTTCTAAATAGTGTAGATATATTAATTCTCTATCAACTCATTTAATCCTCATAATAACCATACAAAGCAAGTACCATTACTGTCCATGGTGCATATCGCAAACTGAGGCACAGATGAGCAAAATGAGGTAAAGACCAACTTAGAGTCAGTGCAGGTAATCAACTTTCCACAGGTTTTAATTAAGCCATACAATATTAAAAGCTGAAAGGAAATGTAGATGTTTTGTTTGTTTGTTTGTTTCTTTGTTTTATTTAATACTAGTGGCCTAGTGCATGAAATTCATGCACAGAGGGGGGTTGTCCCTCAGCCCGGCCTGCACCTTCTCCAATTGGGGACTCCACAGGGATTGGGCCTAAACCAGCAGTAGGACATCCCTCTTGCAATCCAGGACTGCTGGCTCCTAACCGATCACCTGTCTGCCTGCCTGATTTCCCCTAACCACTCTGCATACTGGCCTGCTTGCCCCCAACTACCTCCCTCCACCAGCCTGCTTGCCCCTAACTACCCTGGTGCTGGCATGCTCACCCTCAGATGCCACCCTGCTGGCCTGCTTACCTCCAACTGTATCCCCCCACTGGCCTGATCACCCCCAACAGCCCTTCCACCGGCTTGATCACCCACAACTGCTGTCCCATCCTGGCCTGATCACCCACAATTGCCCTCCCCTCTTGGCCCCTAACTGCCTCTATCTCAGCCCCGTTTGTCAAGAAGAATGCCCAGAAGGTTTCCTGGAAGGTCTCCCAGTCGAATTAACATATTACCCTTTCATTAGTATAGATAGAGGCCTGGTGCATGGGTGGGGGCCAGCTGGTTTGCCCTGAAGGGTGTCCCAGATCAGGGTGGGGGTTCCATTGGGGGATGGGACAGCCTGGGTGATGGGCCTGTAGTGGTTGCAGGCTGACCACACCCCCATTAGTGCCAGCCTGGGCGAGGGGCTGGGGGAGTATGCAGGTCAGCCATGCCCCCATGGGATAGGGCTCCCTGGAGGTCAGTGGCCAGCCTGGGTGAGGGACTGAGGGTCATTTTTAGGCCTGCCACACACCCTTCATGGTGGGGGTCCCCACTGGGGTGCCTGGCTAGCCTAGGTGAAGGCTGATGGCTGTTTGCAGGCTGGCCACACCCCTCAATGGAGACCCTCACCCCATGTGGGCATGGCCAGTCTGGGTAAAGGGCTAAGGGCCATTTGCAGGCCCCTCCATTGGTGGCCGGCTTGGCCAACCCAAGCCTCCAGCACGCTCAGGCTGGCTTTGTGGCCACCGCCTACAGGCCCCTTCTTCAGCGGCCAGCCAGACCAGGGGCAACACAAGCATCCCGCTCACGCCGGCTTGCTCTGTAGCCACCACCCACAGGCCCCTTCTTTGGTGGCTGGCCCAGGCTGGCGAGGAGCTTGGTTTCCTCCTTCTCTGGGGACGACCCAAACCTCCCACCTGCTTAGGCTGGCTCCGTAGCTGCTGCCATCTTTGTCCCACTAATTTGCATATTCCCTCCTGATTGGCTGTGAGCATCATGGAGTGACATTCAAGTATCATATTTCTCTCTTATTAATATAGATATTTGCAGAGCACTTGTTACATGTCAGACTATTTTTAAATGACTCTATACACCTTTCTCTATCCCGCTCTTCTTCCCTCTTGCTTTCATTTAATACTCATACTAAATTTATGAGGCACATAATATCATTACCATATTAAAGACAACTGAGACACAGACAGATCAAGAAGCTTGCCAAAGATTATAGAGCTAGTAAATAGTCAAAGCTTGGATAGCAACCCATGCAGTAGGCTCCACAGTCCATGTTTTAATCACCACAGTATCCTAACTTTTTGCCTCTTTTCAACTAACACAGAGGTAAAAACTTATAACCTACTGGCCAAATATAGCCTGCAGATGTTTGTTATTTGGCCTGAACAATGTGTTCTTAACATTTTGCACCAGTTGCTATTATTTTAAAAACAAACAGCAAAGTTAGCCTTGCCATCCAATTCTGGCTCCATCAGTGTACCCTGTCTTGTTCATTTTACAATCTTTAACAAATTAGAGACCTGGCTTTCAGAAAGGTTACACAAAATTTTCCAAAAATCACATGTTTATTAAATTAATGGAAAATTGGATGTCAAGTCTGCCTGATATCAAAGCAATACAACCAAATTAACAGATTTAAGTTTCAATAAGAGTTTAAAAAGTAATATTAAGGAATTAATTTTATTCCAGAAATAGTACCTGATGGTCTTTTTCTCTAATGTCAGGTTAGAGCTGAAGCCAAAAATGGTATATTTATTTTAACAGTTATTTCTGGTAATTTTTATTTAGTGCAACACTTTGCTAATTTGCCTTCTTGGATCTTGGACATGTTTTTGTATTCCTATAATTAATATTCCTTTTTATTGATTAAGTTATTACATGTGCACATATCTTTCCATTGCCCCCCGCCCCATGCTACTCCCATACATGCCCTCACCTACCAGTGCCTTGAGTCCATTGGCTATGCTTATATGCATGCATACAAGTCTTTTGGTTGATCTCTGATCTCTGCCCCCCGCAATCTTCCCACTGTAATTTGACAGTCTGTTTGATGCTTTACTGCCTCTGTATCTATCCTTTGTTCATCAGGTTATAATGTTCTGTATTATACATAAACTAGAGGCCTGGTGCATAAAATTTGTGCACAGAAGTGTGTGTCACCCAGCCCAGCCTGCACCCTCTCCAATCTGGGACCCTTCAAGGGATGTCCAACTGCCTATTTAGGCCTGATCCAGGTAGAATCAGGCCTAAATGGGCAGTCGGACATCTTTTTCACAATGCAGGACTGCTGGCTCCCAAATGCCCGCCTGCCTGCCTTCCTGATTGCCCCTAACCACTTCTACCTGCCAGCCTGATCACCCTCTAACGACTCTCCTGCTAGCCTGATTGATTCCCAACTGTTCTCCTGCCAGCCTGTTTGCCCCTAACTGCCCTCACCTGCAGGCCTGGTCCCTCCCAACTGCTCTCCCTGTAGGCCTGGGTCCCCCCCCCGCCAACTGCCCTTTCCTCCAAGCCCAGCCTCCACCAAATTCCCTCCTCTGCCAACCTGGTCACCCATAACTGCCCTCCCATGAAGGCTTGATTGCCCCCAACTGCCCTCTCATGCAGGCCTGGACCCTCACAACTGCCCTCCTCTACTGTGCATCTTGTGGTGGCCATCTTGTGTCCACACAGGGCCAGCCATCTTTTGTGTTCGGGTGATGGTCAATTTGCACATTATTCTCTTATTAGATAGCATAGAGGCCTGGTGCACGGGTGGGGACCAGCTGGTTTGCCCTGAAGGGTGTCCCAGATCAGAGTGGGGGTTCCTTTGGGGCATGGGGTGGCCTGGGTGAGGGGCCTATGTTGGTTTGCAGGCTGGCCACGACCCCAAGCAACCCAAGCAGAGGCCCAGTATCTCGGATTTATTTAATTCTATAATTGAAACTTTGTAGCCTTGAGCAGAGCCAAGCCTCCTGCTTGCTTTGCGGCTACAACCATTTTTGTTGGGATTTATGTATCTTCTATAATTGAAAGTTTATAGCTTTAAACAGAGGCCAAGGCAGGCCAGGGCTGGGGAAACTTAGCTTCCTCCATTGCTGGTGGCAACTCAAGCCTCCTGCTCTCTCCAGCTCCATGGATGCCCCCATTTTTGTTGGGATTTATTTATCTTCTATAATTGAAAGTTTGTAGCCTTAAGCAGAGGCCAAGGCAGCCCAAGGCAGGCTGAAGCTTTGCTTCCTCCATTGTGAGGGAAACCTAAGCCTCCTTCTCTCTCTATGGCCACAGCCAACTTGGTTGGGTTAATTTGCATACTCAATCCTGTTTGGCTGGTGAGAGTGGCTTGAGGGTGTAGGAGAGAAATGGTCAATTTGCATATTACTCTATAATTAAATAGAATGAGTAGGATCATGTGATATTTTTCTTTCATTAACTAGCTTATTTCACTTAGCATATTGCTCTCCAGTTACATCCATGCTGCTGCAAATGATAAGAATTCTTTTTTTTTCCAGCAGTGTAGTATTCCATTGTGTAGATGTACCATCGTTTTCTGATCCAGATAGCTACTGATGGGTACCTAGGCTGTTTCCAAAGCTTAGCTATTGTAAATTGTGCTGCTATGAATATACGGGTACATATGTCCATTCTGATTAGTGTTTCTAGTTTCTTGGGTTATATTCCTGTAAGTGAGATCACTGGGTCAAATGGGAGTTCCATTTTTAGTTTTTTGAGGAAACTCCATACTGTTCTCCATAGAGGTTGCACCAGTCTGCATTCCCACCAGCAGTGCACTAGGGGGCCTTTTTCTCCACATTCTTGCTAGCACTTGTTGTTTGTTGATTTGTTGATGAATGCCATTCTGACAGGTGTGAAATGATACCACATTGTTGTTTTGATTTGCATCTCTTAGATCATTTGTGACTCTGAGCATGTTTTCATATGTCTCTTGGCCTTCCTTCCGTCTTCTTTAGAAAAGTATCTATTTAGGTCTGTTGCCCATTTTTTTTATTGGGTTGTTTACCTTCCTTTTATTTATTAAGTTGTATAAGTTGCCTATAAATGTTGGAGATTAAACATTTATCAGTGATAACATTTACTAATATGCTCTCCCATGTAATAGGCTTTCTTGTTGTTTTGTTGATGGTTTCTTTTGCTGTGCAAATGCTTTTTATTTTGATGTAATCCCATTTGTTTATTTTCTCTTTAGTTTCCATTGCCCTAGGAGTGGTATCGGTGAAGAAATTGCTTGGACATATGTCTGAGATTTCTCTGCCTGTGGATTCGTCTAGTATTTATATGGTTTCCAATCTTATGTTTAAGTCTTTGATCCATTTTGAGTTTATTTTTGTGTATGGTGTAAGTTGGTGGTCTAGTTTCATTTTGTTCTCATGTATCTGTCCAATTTTCCCAGTACCATTTATTGAAGAGACTGTCTTGACTACATTGTATGTTCATGCCTCCTTTGTCAAATATTAATTTAGTATAGTGGTTTGGGTAAATATCTGGGTTCTCTATTCTATTCCATTGGTCTGTAAGCTTGTTCTTGTGCCAATAACAGGCTGTTGTGAGAACAATAGTTTTGTAATATAGCTTGAAATTTGGTACTGAGATTCCACCTACGCTTTCTTCTTTCTCAGGATAGCTGTGGCTATTCTGGGTCTTTTTTATATTCCAGATGAATTTTTGGAGAGTTCTTTCTAGGTCTGTGAGATATGCCTTTGGTATTTTAACTGGGAGTGCATTGAATCTATAGATTGCTTTGGGTAGTATGGACAATTTAATGTTGTTGATTCTACCAATCCATGAACTTGGTATGCTCTTTCATTTATTTATGCATTCCTCGATATCTTTATTCAATGTTCTGTAGTTTTCTGAGTAGAGGTCTTTTACCTCCTTAGTTGAGTTTATTCCTAGGTATCTTAAATTTTTTTGGTGCAATGGTAAATGGGATGGTCTTCTTAGTCTCTCTTTCTGTAAGTTCACTGTTGGTGTATAGAAATACCATAGATTTATTTGTATTAGTTTTCTATCCTGCTACACTGCCAAATTCATTTATTAAGTCTAATAATTTTTTGATGGAGTCTTTCGGGTTTTCTATGTACAGTATCATGTCACCGGTGAATAATGACAATTTTGCTTCTTCTCTAATTTAGATGCCCTTTATTTTTTTTGTCTGATTGCTTTAGCTAGCACTTCCAGTACTGTGTTGAGCAGGAGTGGTGAAAGCTGGCAGCCCTGTCTTGTTCCTGTTTTTAGGAGAAATAGTTTTAGTTTTTGCCCTTTGAGTATGATGTTGGTTGTGGGTTTGTCATATGTGGCATTCATTATGTTGAGTTAAGATTCCTCTATTCCCACATTGCTAAGAGTTTTTATTAAAAAAAATTGGTGTTGGATTTTGTCAAATGCTTTTGCTGCATCAATTGATAGAACTATGTGGTGTTTATGTCTCCATTTGTTTATGTGATGTATCATGTTTATTGATTTGCAGATATTGCACCATCTTTGCATCCCTGAGATAAATCTTACTTGGTTGTATTGTATGATCTTTCTGATATACTGCTGGATACGATTTGTTAGACTTCATTGAGGATTTTAGCATCTATGTTCATGAGAAATATTGGCCTGTAATTCCCTTTCATTATGTTGTCTTTTTTTGGTTTTGGTATTAGGATGATGGAATGGGCTTGTCAGAGTTCATTACTCTTGAATTTTTTGGAGTAGTCTGAGGATAATAGGTTTTAATTCTTCCTTAAATGTTTGGTAAAACTTCCCCGTGATGCCTTCAGGCTCCAGGCTTTTGTTTGATGCAATCTTTTCAATGACTGCTTCAATTTCATCCATAGTTATTGGCTTATTGAGATTTTTAGGTTCTTACGATTGAGTTTTGGAAGGTTGTATTTTTCTAGGAATATGTCCATTTCCTCTAGGTTGTACAGTTTGTTGTAATAGAGTTGTTCATAATATTTTTAAACAATCCTTTGTATTTTGGTGTGATCTGTTGTTATTTCTTCTCTTTCGTTTCTTATTTCTTTTTTCTGAGTCCTGTCTCTTTGCTCCTTGGTGAGCCTGGCTAGAGGTTCATCAATCTTCTTTGTCCTTTCAAAGAAGAAGCTTTTGGTTTTGTTGATACTTTGTATTGTGTTTTTTTTTTTAGTCTCTATTTCTTTATCTTTGTTCTGATCTTCTTTGTTTCCTTCCTTCTGCTTACTCTGGTCTTTTCTTGTTGCTCTCTTTCTAACCCTTTGAGTTGAAGGGTTAGGTAATTTATTACCATTGTTACTTGTTTTTTGCAGTAGGCTTGTAGAGTTATGAACTTGCCCCTTAAGACTGCTTTCACTGTGTCCCATAGATTTCTGATTATTGTGTTTTCATTGTCATTTGTTGCCATGATGTTTTTTATTTCCTCTTTGGTCTCTTTGGTAACCCAGTAATCCTTTAATAACATGCTATTTAGTCTCCATGTGTTTGAATTTTTTGCATTGTTTTTATTGTAGTTGATTTCCAATTTTATGCCATTATGATCTAAGAAGATGCTTTATATGTTTTCTGTCTTCTTGAATTTGAAGAGACATTGCCTGTGTTCTAGTATTTTGTTTATCCTTGAAAATGTTCTATGTGCACTGGAGAAGAATGTATATTCTATAGCTTTGGGGTGAAGTGTTCTGAAGATGTCCATTAGGTCCACCTGATCTAGTGTGTCATTTAGGATTGCTGTTTCTCTCCTGATTTTTTGTTTAGTTGATTTATCTGGTGGTGACAGTGGGGTATTAAAGTCCCCTATTATGACTTTATTGCTATCAATCTTTCCCTTTAAGTCTTCCATAATGTTTTTATGTTTTTTGGTGCTCCTGTATTGGGTGCATATATGTTTACCAGAGTTATACCTTCTTGTTTAATTGCTCCCTTTACTATTATGTAGTGGCCTTCCTTATCTCTTGTTATGGCCTTTACTATGAGGTCTATTTTGTCATATATAAAATAGACAACAGCTTTTATCTCATTTCCATTTGCTCCAAAATCATTTTTTCCCCATCCCTTCACTCTCAGTCTGTGTGAATCTCTTGTTCTGAGGTTGGTCCCTTGCAGACAGCAAATATATGGTTCACGTTTTCTTATCCATTCAGCTACTCTATGTCTTTTGATGAGTGCATATTGATAAGTACATGTTTGTTGTCATATTTTTCCTTAATGTTTGTGTTTCTTCTTGCCTTTCTATTTCTTCTTTTTACAGCAGTCCCTTCCGCATTTCTTGCTTTGCTAGCTTGATAATGTATACTCTCTTAGTCCCTCTCTTGTCTGTGAAGCTCCTGGTTCCACCTTCAATTTTGAGTGATAGCCTTGCTGGGTATAGTATTCTTGGGTTCAGTCCCTTGCTTTTCATCACTTTGAAAATTTAATTCCATTCACTTCTGGCCTGGAGTGTTTCTGTTGAAAAATCCATTGATATTCTAATAGGAGAACCCTTGTACGTAACTTTCTGTTTCTCTCTGGCAGCGTATAAAATTCTCACTTTGTCATTGGTGTTTGCCAATTTAATTATGATGTGTCTTGGTGTTGATCTTTTAGGGCTCAACTTGTTTGGGACTCTATGTACTTCTTGGCCTGGCATAGTTTTTTTTTTTTTTCTTGCCAATATTAGGGAAGTTTTCTGTCATTACTTTTTCAAACAGGTTTTCTATCCCTTGCTCTTCTTCTTCTCCTTCTGGTATCCCTATTATGCAAATGGTGTTTCATTTTGTGTTATTCCAGTGGTCAGCAAACAGTGGTGTGCCCTGGATGCCTGTTGTTCCTGGTAATTAAGCCCCTATCTCAGTTGTTTGCCCCTCTGTTGACTAATGAGTTTGCCAAGCAATGGGATAGGGGCTTAATCACAAAGAACAATAAGACCCTGTAATTATTGGAATCGAGAGTCTACATCAGTGGTCGGCAAACTCATTAGTCAGCAGGACAGCAAACCGCAGCTCAGGAGCTGCATGCAGCTTGTGAGCTGAAGTTTGCCTACAACTGTGTCATCTACCCCAAAACTCCCTTAGGCTTTCCTCTTGCTTTTTAAGTTTTCCTTCCAGTTGCTGCTGTTTTTGTGTGTTTTTCCTACCTTGTCTTCTAATTCGCTGATGCGTTCCTCAGCCTCTTCTAGTCTACTGTTTAAACCTTCCATTGTGTTCTTTATTGCAGCTATGTCGTTCTTCATCTCCTCTTGATTCCTTTTCATTTTGGTGACATGCTCATTCAGGTCCTTCTAATTCTCATTGAGTTGTGTGTATTTCTCATTCAGCCTTTTGAGCATCCTTTGAACCGTCCATTACTCTGAATTCTTTCTCTGGTTTGTTGCTTGCCTCAATTTCATTTAACTCCCTTTCTGGTAATTCCTCCTTTTCTTTCCTTAGGGGATTGCTTTTCTGTCTTCCCATGTTTTCCAGTAAGTGCTTTAATTGTAGATTCAATTGTTTTGCTACCCAGGTTCTTTTGTGGATGTTGCTAATTATGTAATCTCTCAGGTCTCCTGGGCTTGGTAATCTAGTGCAGCTCCATCTTTGGGCAACTTGGGTTCTTTTTATGTAGGCCTGCTAGCTTGAGAGCCACAACTGCAGTGTCTAGAACTCAGCAGCCATGCAGAGGGGTGTCCCAAATCTTTGCTGTCTTGCACCCTGATTGAACTCATGCATTCCCAGTGAGGACTCATAGTGGCACCCAGGAACAATCTGTTGGGGTGATGGGGCTCAAGGGGCCTGTACTCTGGAAAGGCATGACTGTGGTGTCCAAATTCTATAGTTGTGGGGAAGGCAGACTCAACTTTTGCTGCTGCACCTGTGGTCAATAGGTGATTGCTCCCAGTGGTGGTTCACAGGGCACCCATGGTACCTTTGCCGGTGAGGCACACTGAAGCACTCTGATGAGCCCTGACAGTGTAGCCACATTATTGACTACAGTCAATATCTGTGTGCAGGTATCCAGGATGAGTGAATGAGTCTGTCAACTCAGGACGAGTGCTCGGGATCAGTGCTTCCTTGTTTTTTCAAGATCACACCCAGGGAGACCACACAGTGGCTCCCTTGAGTGCCCTGTGGATAGACGGGCTCAGAGTTTCTGCCTGTTGAAAATGAACATCTGTGGAGGTGGATTTGCTGGCAGATACAGAGCTCTGAGGCACTCTGAGGTTCTCTGGCACTGAGAACAGCTGAGGTGAGCAGCTGAGGTGGCTGTGGGCAGTTATTCAGGAAGAGGGAATTCAGAATTTCTACTGCAGGGCAGCATGCCATTTTTTGTGCAGAATCACCCAGCAGAGTCTCACAGCTGTTCCCAGAGCATGCTGTGGATAGATGATCTCAGGGGGCCTGCCTGTTGGAACTGTGCATCTGTGGAGACACTTTTGCTGGCGCAAAGCTCTGATACACTCTGAGGGGCCCTGGCACTGAAGTTTCCAGGGTGTCCGTGGGAAGTTATTCAAGATGAGGGAGTTCAGAATTTCGACTGCTTTGAGGCGTGCCCTTTTTGTACAAAATCACATGCATGCGGGTTCCAAGTGGCTCCCAGGCCCATCAAGGATATTGGCCTATAGTTTTCTTTCATTTTGGTGTCTTCATTTGATTTTGGGATTAGATTAATGCTGGCTTCATAGAAAGAGCTTGTCTTCGACTTGATTTTTTTTGAATAGTCTGAGGAGGATAGGTTTTAGTTCTTTGAATGCTTGGTAGAACTCCCCTGTAAAGCCATCCATACCAGGGCTTTTGTTTGTTGGAAGATTTTTTTTTTTATTGCTGTTTCAATTTCTTCAGTAATTATCGGTATATTCAGTTTTTTTAATTCTTCTTTGTTGAGTTTTGGGAGCTTGTATTTTTCTGGGAATATGTCCATTTCATGTAGCTTGTCCATTTTATTGTCATAGAGATGTTGATAGTATTTTTTCATAATCGTTTGTATTTCTCTTTGATCGGTTGTTATTTCAACTCTTTTATTTCTGATTTTGTTTATTTGGGTCCTCTCTTTTTGCTTCTTGGTGAGCCTGGATAGAGGTTCATCAATCTTCTTTATCCTTTCAAAGAACCAGCTCTTGGTTTTGTTGATCTTATGTATTTTTTTCTTGGCTCTATTTCATTTACCTTCACTCTGATATTTATTATCGCCTTCCTTCTGGTCATTCTGGGCTTTTCTTGTTTCTCTCTTTCTAACTCTCTTAGTTGTAGGGTTATGTAATTTATTACCATTCCTCCTCCTCCTCCTCCTCCTCCTCCTCCTCCTCCTCCTCCTCCTCCTCCTTCTCCTCCTCCTCCTCCTCCTCCTCCTCCTCCTCCTCCTCCTCCTCCTCCTCCTCCTCCTCCTCCTTCTTCTTCTTCTTCTTCTTCTTCTTCTTCTTCTTCTTCTTCTTCTTCTTCTTCTTCTTCTTCTTCTTCTTCTTCTTGCTGTAGGCTTGTAGAGTTATGCACTTCCCTCTCAAGACTGCTTTCATTGTGTCTATAGATTATAGATCATTGTGTTTTCATTGTTCTTTTTGGCCATGGTGCTTTTTTGTTTATTCTTTGATCTCTCTGGTAACTCAGTTGTTGCTAGTTGGGCTCCAGGTATTTAATTTTTAAAATCATTTTTATTGTAGTTGATTTCTAGTTTTATGCCATTGTGATCTGAGAAGATACTTGATTTGTTTCTATGTTCTTGAATTTGAAGAGACTTTGCATGTGATCCAATATATGATCAGTCTTTGAAAATTACCATTGCACACTTGAGCTGAATGTATATTCTGTGGCTTTAGCATGAAATGTTTTGAAGATTCCAAATAATTTCATCTGATCTAGTGATTCATTTAGGATTGGTGTTTCTTTGCTGATTTTTTGTTTAGAGGATTTGTCCATTGGTGATAGTGGGTTATTAAGTACCCCTACTGTGACTTTATTGGTGTAAATCTATCTCTCGATATATTCTGTAAGTTTTTAAATGTATTTTGGTCCTCCTATGTTGTGTGTGTATATGTTCCCAATATTATTTCTTCTTCTTGGATTTGTCTCTTTAATATTATGAAGTGCCCTTCCTTATCTCTTCTTATGTCCTTCACTTTGGAATCTAATTTGTTGTATGTAAGTATGGTTACCCCAGGCTTTTTTTTTCATTTCCATTTGCCTTTTTTATGAAGAAATGTACATATCTTCATATTGCCTCCTCCTCATCCCACTCTCAGACATGCCCTCACCTCCTATTGTCTTGTGTCCATTGGTTATGCTCATATGCATGCAAACAAGTCCTTCAGTTGATCTCTTATCTCTCCCACCTCTCACTAACCGTCTGCTGTAATTTGACAGTCTGTTTGATGCTTTACTGTCTCTGAATCTATCATTTTGTTCAGCAGTTTATAATGTTCTTTATCATCCACAAATGAGTGAGATCATGTGGTATTTTTCTTTCACCGACTGGCTTATTTCAATTAGCATAATGCTCTCCAGTTCCATCCAGGTTGCTGCAAATGGTAAGATTTCCTTATTTTTATGGCAGCATAGTATTGCATTGTTTTCTGATCCAGTCATTGGCTGATGGGCAACTATGCTGTTTCCAAATCTTAGCTATTTTAAATGGTGCTGCTATGAACATAGAGGTGCATATATCCATTCTGATTGGTGTTTCTAGTTTCTTAGGTTATGTTCTTAGGAGTGGAATTACTGGGTCAGAAGAGAGATCTATACTTTTTTGAGAAACTCCTTACTGTTCTCCACAGTGGCTGGATCAGTCTGCATTCCCACCAGCAGTGGAAGGGGCCTCCTTTTTCTCCCCATCCTGGCCAGCACTCGTCATTTGTTGATTTGTTGATGATTGCCATTCTGACAGGTGTGAGATGGCACTTCGTTGTCATTTTGATTTGCATTTCTCAGATAATTAGTGACTTTGAGCATGTTTTCATGTGTCTCTTGGCTTTCTGTCTTCTTATAAAGAGAATTTATTTAGGTCCATTGCCCATTTTTTTTGTTGGACCATTTATCTTTCTTTTATTCAGTTGTATAAGTTGCCTGTAAATGTCGGAGATTAAACGTTTATCAGTGATAACATTTGCAAATATGCTCTCCCATACAGTGGAATTTCTTGTTGTTTTGTTGTTGGTTTTGTTTTCTGTGCAAAAGCTTTGTATTTTGATGTAGTCCCATTTGTTTATTTTCTCTTTAGCTTCCATTGCCCTAGGAGCAGTATCAGTGAAGAAGATCATTCGGCATATGTCTAAGATTTCTCAGCCTGTTGATTCCTCTAGTATTTTTATGGTTTTCCATCTTATGTTTAAGTCCTGTATACATTTTGAGTTTATTTTTGTGTATTATGTAAGGTAGTTTCTAGTTTCATTTTTGTTACATGTATCTGTCCAATCTTCCCGACACCATTTATTGAAGAGACTGTCTTGACTCCATTGTATGTTCATGCTTTAATTGAATATTAATTGAGCATAGTGGTTTGGGTCAATATTTGGATTCTCTATTCTTTTCCATAGGTCTATATGTCTGTTCCTGTGCCAGTATCAGCCTGTTTTGAGAACAGTGGCTTTGTAATACAGCTTGAAATCTGGTATTGATATCCCACTTACTTTATTTTTCTTTCTCAGCATTGCTGTGGTTATTTGGGGTCTTTTTCTATTCCAGATGAATTTTGGACCAGTTCTTTCTAGGTCTGTGAGATATGCCGTGGGTATTTGATCGCAGAGTATGTTGAATCTGTAGATTGCTTTGGGTAGTATGGATATTTTAATGATGTTGATTCTCCCAATCCATGAACATAGCATATTCTTCCATCTGTAGTCCTCTATCTCTTTTTTTCAATGCCCTGTAGTTTTCTGAGTATAGGTCCCTTACTTCCTTAGTTAAGTTTATTCCTACGTATCATACTTCTTTTTGGTGCGATGGTAAATGTGATTGCTTTTTAGTCTCTCTTTCAGTAAGTTCACTATTGGTGTATAGAAATGCCATAGATTTCTTGGCTTTAATTTTGTATGCTGCTACATTGCCGAACTCATTTATTAAGTCTATTGGTTTTTTGAGGGGGTCTTCCAGGATTTTTTATACAATATCATATCATCTACAAAAGGGACAGATTTACTTCTTTTCTATTTGTTTGCCTTTCATTTCTTCTTCTTATCTAATTGCAATGGCTAGTACAGTGATGGGAAACTTTTTGAGCTTGGTGTGTCAAAATTCGCCAGAAAAAACGAGCATAACTCGGGTGATGTGTCACATTGAGAAAAAAAAAACTATAATTCTCTGTATTCGACCACATGTGGCCGCATGTCAGTGAAAATGGTTATGCGTGTCAGTGCTGACACAGGTGTCATAGGTTCGCCATCATGAGGCTAGTACTTCCAGCACTATGTCGAACAGGAGTGGTGAGAGTGGGCATCCCTGTCTTGTTCTTGTTCGTGGAGGAAATGGTTTTATTTTTGCCCAGTGAGTATGATGTTGGCTGTGGGTCTGTCATATATGGCTTTTATTATGTTGAGGTATAATCCTATTCCCACCTTGTTAAGAGGTTCTTTTCATCAAGAAAGGGTGTTGTATTTTGTAAAATGCTTTTTCTGCATCAATTGATATGACTATGAGGTTTTTATTTCTTGTTTTATTTATGTGATGTATCACATTTATTGATTTGCCAATATTGTACCATCCTTGCATCCGTGGGATACATCCTACTTGGTCATGGTGTATGATCTTTCTGATGTACTGCCGGATCTGATTTGCTAGAATTTTGTTGAGGATTTTAGCATCTATGTTCAAGAGGGTTATTGCCATGTAAATCTCTTTCATTGTGTTGTCTTTAACTGGTTTTGGAATTAGAGTGATTTTGGCTTTATAGAAGGAGCTTGGAAGTGTTTCTTACTCTTGAATTTTTTGGAATAATCTGAAGATGATAAGTTTTAATTCTTCCTTGAATGTTTGGTAAAACTCCCCTGTGAAGCCATCTGGCCCATGGCTTTTTTTTAAACTGGAAGCTTTTTGATGACTGCTCCAATTTCTTCCATAGTTATTATCCTATTGAGATGTTTAGACTCCTCCCGATTTAATTTTGGAAGGTTACATTTTTCTTGGAATATGTCCATTTCCTGCAGATTGTCCAGTTGGTTGGAGTTGAGTTGTTCATAGTATTGTTTAACAATCCTTTGTATTTCAGTGGGGTCTGTTGTTATTTCCCCTCTTTCATTTCTGATTTTGTTTGTTTCTGTCACCTCTCTTTCCTTCTTGGTGAGCCTGGCTAGAGGGTCATCAATCTTGTTTATCCTTTTAAAGAATCAGCTCTTGATTTTGTTGACCTTTTGTATTGTTTCTTTGGTCTCTATGTCATTTTTGTTCACTCTGATCAAGACATAGGTAACAGACAGAGACTTGGCCAAGCTCAGATCGGGACCCAGATAACAAAGAGAGACTTGGCTTACAGCAGCTGCTCTATATCTAAATCTAGCCTAGCACCAAGAATGCTCAGGGCCTACTCAAGATTGCAAATAATCCTTTCCACTAATATTTACAAGGTAAACTAAGATTGTTGGTAGAGTATTAAATTTGACAGTGAAATAATAATTAAGTTTTCAGATTAATTTAAATTGGCTAATTAAAATAAATGAATATTAAAGAAAATTTGATTGCACTGGACAAAAAGCTGATCCTAAAGTATTAACTAAAATTTCTATTGCTGAGGAACACCAAGATGGTGGCATAAGCAAACACCTATTGTTCTGCCCCGCACAACGATTTAAGAACTACAACATAACAGCAGAACAGACAATGACCCAGAATCGCCAGAAAGCTGGCTGAATATAAACTCCACTAATAGGAGCAAAGGTGGGACACAGACTCAGGACCGGCGGGAGCGCAGCCTTTCAGACGGAAATAGGTTAGGAGCCGCCCTGGTCACGTGCGCGGGCTGGGGCTGGAGCAGGGACCGGCCGGATTTAAGTGGGGCGCGGCAGAGGCTCCTAGTCCCAAGGGTCATGCAAACCCGCGACTTGCCCCCTGGAAACTTGTCTCCTGGTTCCGGAAACCATCTATTTTACAGCCCTGGGCTGGACTTTTGGTATGCAGGCACATTTGGGGAAAGGCAGAGTTGTCTGGAAAGGGGAAGAGACTAGCAGCTTTCTCTTGGAGGTGTCTGCAGCCATCCCCATCCAACAGAGACCCGCGCGCGTGAGCGATGCATAGGACCCAGCTGCCGCTGCCGCTGCCGCGGCCGCGCAGCCCAGAGACTCCACCCATCCAACCTGAACACAGTCTCCCTTCACAGCCAATTGGCCTGGAGGTCAAACCCTCCTAGGGCTAACAACAAAAAGCTGGGTTTAAATTCAAAAACACTGAATACAACCCATAAAGGATTGCACTAAGAGTACCCACCTCAGGTAACCGGGGAGACTGAGCCACTATCCCTTTGAGGATATCTACCACATAAAGCAGCCACCATGCAGAGACATGGAAAGAAATCAGGTGTGAAAGAAATGGAGGAGAAAAGACGACAAGACATAGAGTTCAAAACCACGGTTTTAAGGCTTTTCAAGAGGCTCCTACAAAAGGCCGATCAACTTAATGAGAATTACCAGGAAATAAACAAGACCAACCAGCAAATGAATGAGAATTACAAGGAGATGAATGATACTTACAAGGAAATGAATGAGACCCTCAGGGAAATTAACAAGACCTCTGAGGATACGAACCAGACCCTCACAGATAAAAAAAAAAGGACCAACTAGAAATCAAGCATACACAGACTGAAATAAAAAATATTACACAAAGTCCTAAAAGCAGTCCAGAGGGCCACAAGAACCAAGTCAAAGATTTGAAATACAAAGAACCAAAATCCACTCAGCTGGAAAAGCAAGAAACAAAAAGAATTCAGATAATTGAAGATAGCATAAGGGGCCTCTGGGACAACCTCAAGCAAGCCAACATCCGAAATATTGGGGTGCCAGAAAAAGAGAGAGAGCAAGTTAATGAAAACCTACTTGAAGAGATAGTGACTGAAAACTTTCCCCACCTGGGGAAAGAAACTGACTTAAAAGCCCAAGAAGTACACAGAACCCCAAAATATAGGAATCTAAAGAGGACCACACCAAGACATATCATAATTAAAATGCCAAGAGCAAAAGATAAAGAGAGAATATTAAAAGCAGCAAGAGAAAAACAGTTGGTTACCTACAGGGGAGCACCCATACGATTGTCAGTGGATTTCTCAACAGAAACGATGCAGGCCAGACGCGAGTGGCAAGAAATATTCAAAGTGATGAACAGCAAGAATCTACAACCAAGATTACTCTATCCAGCAAAGCTATCATTCAGAATTGAGGATCAGATAAAGTGCTTCGCAGATAAGAAAAAGCTAAAGGAGTTCATCACCACCAAACCAGTATTATATGAAATGCTGAAAGATATTCTTTAAGAAGAGGAAGAAGAAAAAGGTAAAAATATAAATTATGAACAACAAATACATATCTATCAACAAATGAACATAAAAATCAAGTGAACTGGTAGGCTGATGGACAAGATAACCTGGTGACTATAACAGAAACATGGACATAGAGAGGGAATGGACTGACAATTCTTGGGGAGAAAAGTGTTTTTGGAAGTACAGCAAGAGATTGGACAAAAATCTTGCAACAATGGGAGAGGACATTGAGGAGGGGGAGGTGAGGGCAGAGGGTGGGATAGGTACAGGGTGGAGGGAAGATATAGGGGGATAAAAAAGGGGAAACAATGTAATTAATAAACTGAACAATAAAAAAAATCACAAAAAAATAAAATTTCTATTGCTATTTCATCTCATGGTAAAATTGCTTAATATACAATGAACATAAAGCAGTCATATTTTTGTGCAAAAAAATAAAATTTAAAGTTATCAAGTCTGCATTATAAAATTTACAAAAGCCTCCATTAATTAAAACAAGGGGGGATAGTAGGGTAATATCATGTAAGGGGAAATATCCTGTAAGTAAATTACATCTAGATGTTCTATTTTACAAAGAAACAAATACAAGGAAGCAGCCAAAATATGGAGACAAATAAACCTGTCACAAATGAAAGAAATGGAAGCAAGCAAACTTTTGGATAGAGTTCAAAACCATGTTTATAAGGTTGCTCAAGAATCTTCAAGAAACTTTGAAGAGTCTAAGTGAGAAAGTTAAAGATATGAAAAAGGACTACTTAAAAAATTGAATTTACACTAACTGAAATAAACAATAATTTTCATAAATTCAGCAGTAGAGTAGAGGAGTCTCAGAATCAAATCAACGATCCAAAATATGAGGAAGCAAAATCTCCCAATTAGAAGCACAAAAAGAAACAAGAATCCAAAAATATGAAGATAGTGTAAAGAGACTCTGGGACAACTTCAAGTGTGCCAATATTCACATAATGGGGTAACAGAAGGAGATTAGAGAGAGCAAGATATTGAAAACCTAATTGAAGAAATAATGACAGAAATCTTCCCCTATCTAGTGAAAGAAATATACTTAAAGTACAAGAAGTTCAGAGAGTCCAAAAATAAGAGGCACCCAAAGAAGCCTATACCAAGACACATTGTTTAAAGCTAAAGATTAAAGACAAAGAGAGAATCTTTAAAAGAACAAGAGAGAAACTGTTGGTTGCCTTCAATGGAATGCCCATATAGGAAGAAAAGGTGGCTGCCAATGGGAAGGCAGACTGCAAGATAGAGTGTGAGTGAGAGAACAAAGGGAAAGTGTGTGGTTTCACAGGGAGTGTTTATTGGTGAGTTGAGGGACAGCTATACTCCAGGAGACTGTGGGGGACTGCTGGAAGGGTTACCCAGACTGTGCAGCCCCCACTGTTGCTGGTTTTCCTCATGGAGTGACCTCATCTGATGTGGAGACCACGCCATCTTGAAGGGGAAAGTGGATGTTATCAGAAGCTTGAAAATCCCAGGAATCTACAACTATGGGACCCAGTGAACAGCTGCAAACCTGAGAATAGCAGTCCCCAAGTGGCGCAAGCATGTGGACTTAGGGGAGCTCTGCACCCCCTCATGGAAAGGTCAGATTTTGCTTGGGTTAAGGAGAAGGTACTATATAAACAGACTCCTGGAGAAGAGAGATCATGGGGAGAGAAAGAAACAGCACCCATATGAAAGAAAAGCAGACATCACCAGAAAAGGAAGTAAAATAAATGGAGGCAAGTAACCTGTCAAAGAAAGAACTCAGAGAAATTGTCATAAGGTGGATGAAAAGAATGGAAGACAAATTCAACAATTCGTAAGAACCAAGAAGAAATGAAGAAAAACAAAAAAGAAATGAAGAATGACATCGTTCCCATAAAAAACTCAATAGAAACCATCAATAGTAGATTAGAAGAAGCAGAGGACCACATCAGTGAACTAGAATATAAAGTAGGAAAAAATACCCAAGTAGAGCAGCTTCTAGAAAAAAATTAAAAAGCAGGAAGAAAACACAAAGGAATTTTGGGACAACACGAAATGAAACAACATCCACATAATGGAAGAGCCAGAAGAAGAGGAAACTGAGCAATGAATAGAAAACTTGTTTGAAGAAATAATGACAGAAAACTTCCTTGATATAGGGAAGGAAAAACTCACACAAATCCAAGAAGCTCACAGAGTCCCAAGCAAAATATACCCCAAAAGACCAAGTGCAAAGGACATTATAATTGAATTGGAAAACACCAATGACAAAGTAAGAATCTTAAAAGCAGCCAGAGAGAGACAGTTACTTACAAAGGATCCCTTATCAGATTAGTGAGTGATTTCTCAACATAAACTTATCAGGCCAGAAGGGAATGGAATAAAATATACAAAGTCAAGCAAAGGATGGGTCTGAATGTAAGAATACTGTAACCATCAGGAGCTTCACAGAAAAAAAAAGGTCTAAGGGAGTTTATTACCACCAAGCCAGCAATGCAAGAAATACTAAAGGGTCTGCTGTAAAAAGAAGAAATAGGAAGCAAAAAAGGAACACAAGGGTAAAGAATAAGAATGGCAACAAACAAGTATGTATCAATAATAACTATATATATAGTTTAAAGTATTACAAATAGTAGTACATATGTTTCCTTTTTTGTCCCCATTGACCTACTCCCAGCATCCCCTACCCCCAGCAATTGCCCTCACCTGTGCTCCCCCCGAGTGTCTTGTATCCACTGCTTATGATTACATGCATGCATAATTGTCCTTTGATTGATATCCTACAGCCCCCGACCCCCACCCTCACCCGCCTTCCCACCGTAGTCTGACAGTCTGTTCTATGCTTCTTTGCCTCTGTATAGATTTTCCGCCCATTTCTTTTCTTTAAAAAAATCTTGCATCTGCATCCTAGAAATAAAATTATAAGAACAAAAAAAATGTTTCAGTCTCAGTTTCAATGTCCAATAGTTCTGAGTCCCAGTTTCAATGTCAAATAGTTCCTTGTGTGTACATGTCAGCAATGATATCTGGATAGTGGAGAAGTGGAGGCAATGCAGGTTCCACCCTCTCTGGTTTGATCCTGGGCAACCTGCAGCGACACACAGCTGCTGAATGCTAGCATGGCAAGGGGTCATCAGCATCTTCCATCTTTGGACTCTTTTCTTGGTTGGAACAGCTCTATCAGTTCCTCTTTGTTGCAAGAATCCATATGATCTTGGAGTTGTGTTCTGAAAATACACAAACATATTCTCGACCAAAAGTTAATAAAGGAATCTTTTCTGTAAATTAGACTTGGGATTCTTTTTATTTTTGCCCAAATGATTTTCCTTTGGCTTATTTTGACACCATGTGTGTTTTTCATGGGTGTCCTGATGTTAGAGTTACAAATGGAAAATAATTTTCTGAAGTAAGAATTTTCTAGATGTAATTTACTTACAGGATGTTTTTCCTTACATGATATTATGCCACTTCCCCCCCTTTTTTTTGATTAATGTAGGCTTTTGTAAATTTTATATTGCACTCTTGGTAATTTTAAATTTTAATTTTTGCATAAAAATATGACTGCTTTAGGTTCTTTGCATGTTAGGCAATTTTACAACGAGATGAACTACTAATAGAAATTTTAATTAGTATTTTAAGAACAGCTTTTTCTCTAGTATACTTGAATTATATTGAGTGTTCATTTATTTCAATTGGCCAATTTAAACTAATCTGAAAACTTGATTACTATTTTACTGTCAAATGTAATACTTAAACAATAATCTTAGTTTACCCTGTAAATATTAGTGGAAATGATTATTTGCATTCTTGTGCAGGCCCTGAGAATTCCTGGTCTTAGACTGCATTTAGATACAGCTGTTGCTGGCAGTGTCTCTGCTGTTAGCCTGGGCCCTGATCTGAGCTGGTCATGGGAGGTGAAGCAGCAATGGGGACAGGAGACCTACCTCAGAAAGGGTGAGAGTTCAGGCCCCTGCACAGTTAGGTGGGTGAGGGTCTGTGCCCCACGTCTGTTGATCTTGAAGTTCTCTCCTGAAGAACCCTCGTTGACTATGCCTGTCTTAGGTTGTTCCTTCCCTGAGGAATCTTAACCATCTCTGGCTAACCAGCAGTCCTCCAGGGCCAAGTAGGGCGATGTGAGGTTCAGTTCTATCTCCTTGGTAGTCTATGCCCCTGTGGCCTCCATGCATAGCACCTAGTTTGGGATTCCCTCTCCTGCTGGTGGGATCCTGGTGTTGATCACATATCTTGGGGCACTCTGTTTTTTTCTCCAGGGACGGCCCATCACACACCATTGGGCGAGAGAGAGATCCATGTTGCCAGCCACCCAGAGGATTCAACCTCAGCTTGAACTGAAAGCTCAGGCAACAGCTATGTGTGCTTGGATTGTGAGAAGAGGGTCCCTCTTGGCAAAAAGGGCAAGAGGGGCCAATATAGAATGCTCGAGTGCCTTCCCAGTGCCTTAATTCCTCCTGAAAGGGATTAATTCCTTTCGTGTCCTTTTTTAAGTTGTTGCCAAACATTCAAAGAATTAGTTTGTGAGTTTCTTTGGGATAATTGTACAATGTTCTCTTGTAAAAGATCAAAAATTATGATGACGTTGTAGAATAATATCATGTAAGGATATTCTTTTCTCTGGTCCATGTCAATTCAATTTAAAATTAGCTTCCAATTTTTTATAACTTTATATAAACTTTGTCAGAGAGATAAAAGCACAAATGACTTACCTTAGTTCAAGAGTTGAAATATATTGAATTTCCCCCTTACTCCCGCTACCCCCCACTTACCCTGAGATTTGACATTTTGATGGACGTATCTCTGTCTCTGGAACCATTCTTGTTCATTATATTCCACAAATGAGTGAGAACATGGGATATATATATCTTTCTCTGCCTGGCTAATTTCACTTAGTGTAATACACTCCAGCTCCATCCATGTTGTTGCAAATGGTAGGAGCTACTACTTTTTTACCACTGCTTAGTATTCCATTGTGTAGATGTACCACAATTGTAATCTATTCATCTGCTGATGGGCACTTAAGCTGTTTCCAAATCTTAGCTATGATAAATTATGCTGCTGTGAACATAGGGATGCATATATCTTTACTGGTTTGTGTTTCTAGTTTCTTGGGATATATTTCTAGAAGTGGGACCACTGGATAAAGTGGGAATTCCATTTTTAGTTTTTTGAGAAAACTCCATACTGTTCTCCACAGTGGCTGCACCAATCTGCATTCCCACTAGCAATGTACGAGGGTTCCTTTTTCTGCACATCCTCACCAATACTTATCATTTGTTGTTTTGTTGATGAAAGCCATTCTGATAGGTGTGCGATGGTACTGCATTGTTGTTTTGATTTGCATCTCTTGGATAATTAGTGACTTTGAGCAGTTTTTCATATGTATCTGTGCCTTTCTTTTATCTTCTTTCTAAAAGATTCTATTTAGGTCCCTTCCCCATTTTTTTGGATCATTTGTCTTCCTTTTATTGAGTTGTATAAGTTGCCTGTAGATGCTTGAGATTAAAACTTTTTCAATGATAACATTTGCAAGTATGTTCTCCCATAGGGTGGTTTTTCTTTTTTTGTTATTGTTGTTCATGGTTTCTTTGGCTGTGCAAAAACTTTTTATTTTGATATAGTACCATTTATTTATTTTCTCTTTAGTTTCCATTGCCCTAAGAGCAGTATCAGTGAAGTGCTTTCCGCATATGTCTGAGGTTTCTCTGCCTTCAGATTTCTCTTATTTTTGTGGTTTCCCATCTTATGTTTAAGTCCTGTATCCATTTTGAGTTTATTTTTGTGTATGGTATAAGTTGGTGGTCTAGTTTCATTTTTTTTTCATGTATCTGTCCAATTTTCCAAACACCATTTATTGAAGAGACTGTCATGACTCCATTGTATGTTCATGCCTCCTTTTTCAAATATTAATTGAGCATAGTGGTTGGGTGGATATCTGGATTCTCTATTCTGTTCTATTGGTCTATATGTCTGTTCTTGTGCCAGTACCAGGCTGTTTTGAGAACAATGCCTTTGTAATACAGCTTGAAATCTGGTATTAATATCCTACCTACTTTATGCTTCTTTCTCAGGATTGCTGTGGCTATTTGGGGTCTTTTTTTATTCCAAATAAATTTTTGAAAAGTCCGTTCTAAGTATGTGAAATAAGCCATTGGAATTTTTACGCAGAGTGCATTAAATTTATAGATTGCTTTGGTTAGTATAGGCATTTTCATGATGTTGATTCCACCAATCCATGAACATGGTATATTCTTCCACCTGTTTATGTCTTTTGCTATCTATTTTTTTCAGTGTCCTGTAGTTTTCTTCAAATAGGTCTTTTACCTTCTTAGTTAAATTTATTCCTAGGTATCTTAATTATTGTGGTGCAAAGGTAAATGGGATTGCTTTTTTAGTCTCTCTTTCTGTAAGTTCATTTTTGGTAAATAGAAATGCCATGGATTTCTTGGCATTAATTTTGTATCCTGCTACATTGCTGAACTCATTTATTAAGACCATTCGTATTTTTATGGAGTCTTTAAAGTTTTTTACATACAGTATCATGTCATCTGCAAATAAGGACACTTTTACTTCTTCTTTTCCAATACTGATGCCTTTTTTTCTTGTTTGATCGCGATGGCTAGTACTTCCAGCACTATATTGAGCAGGAGTGGTGACAGTGGGCATCCCTGACTTGTTCCTGTTCTTAGGGGAAATGGCTTTGGTTTTTGTCCATTGAGTATGATGTTGGCTATAGGTTTCTCATATATGGCTTTTATTATTTTGAGGAAAGAATGTTCTATTCCCACCTTGCTGAGAGTTTTTTCAATAAATCTTGTTGGATTTTGTCAAATGCTTTTTCTGCATCAATTGATATGACTGGTTTTTATCTCCCAGTTGGTTTATCTGATGTATCACCTTTATTGATTTCCGAATATTGTACCATCCTTGCATCCCTAGGATAAATCCTACTTGGTGATGGTGTATGATTTTTCTGATGTACTGCTGGATTCGACTTGCTAGAATTTTGTTGAGGATTTTGGCATCTATGTTCATGAGGGATATTGGCCTGTGATTCTCTTTCATTGTGTTGTCTTTATCTGGTCTTGATATTAGGGTGATGTTGGTTTCATAGAAGGAGCTTTGAAGTGTTCCTTCTTCTTGAATTTTTTGGAATAGTCTGAGGAGGATAGGTTTTAGTTCTTCCTTGAATGTTTGGTAAAACTCCCCTTTAAAGCCATCTGGCCCCAGGGTTTTGTTTCCTGGAAGCTTTTTGATGATTTCTTCAATTTCTTCCATAGTTATTGTCCTATTGAGATGTTTGGATTCTTCCTAATTGAGTTGTGGAAGGTTACATTTTTCTAGGAATATGTCCATTTCCTCCAGGTTGTCCAGTTTGTTGGAGTAGAGTTGTTCATAGTATTTTTGAACAATCCTTTGTATTTCTGTGGGGTTTGTTGTTATTTCACCTCTTTCATTTCTGATTTGGTTTATTTGCATCTTCTCTCTTTGCTTCCTGGTGAGCCTTGCTAGAGGTTCATCAATCTTGCTTATTCATTCGAAGATCTAGCTCTTGGTTTTGTTGACCTTTTGTATTTTTTTGTCTCTATGTCATTCATTTCTGCTCTGATCTTTATTATTTCCTTCCTTCTGCTCACTGTAGGCTTTTCTTGTTGCTCTCTTTCTAATTCTTTGAGTTTTTGGGTTAGATGATTTATTGCCAATTTTTCTTGTGTTTTTTTTGTTTTTTTTTTGTTTGTTTGTTTGTTTTTGAGGTATGCCTGTAGAGTTTTAAAATTCCCTCTCAGGACTGTTTTCATTGTGTCCCATATGATTTGTAATGTTGTGTTTTTACTGTCATTGGTCTCCAGGATGTTTTAAATTTCTTCTTTGATCTCATTTATAACCCAACCATTTTTCAGAAGCATGCTATTCAGCTTCCAAGTGTGTGAATTTTTTGGAATGTTTTTATTGTAATTTATTTCTAATATTATAACTTTGTGGTCTGAGAAAATGCTTGATATGATTTCAATCTTTTTGAATTTAGAGGGACTTTATTTGTGACCCAATATGTGGTCTGTTTTTGAAAATGTCCCATGTGCACTTGAGAATAATGTATATTCCATGGCTTTGGGGTGAAGTGTTCTGAAGATGTCCATTAGGTCCACCTGATCTAGTGTGTCATTTAGAATTGATGTTTCTTTGCTGATTTTTTGTCTACAGCATTTATCCAGTGATTTCAGTGGTGTATTAAAGTCCCCTACTATGATTGTATTGTTGTCTATCACTCCCTTGATATTTTCCAGGAGATTTTTATGTATTTGGGCATACCTACATTGGGTGCATATATGTTTACTAGCATTATATCTTCTTGTTGAATTGTTCCCTTTTGTATTATGTAGTGGCATTGCTTGTCTCTTATTATGGCCTTTATTTTGAGGTCTATTTTATCAGATATAAGTAGCACAACCATAGCTTTTTTTTCTCATTTCCATTTGCCTGAAAAATATTTTCCATCCCTTCACTCTCAGTCTGTGTGAATCCTTTGCTCTGAGCTGGGTCTCTTGTAGACAGCAAATATATGGGTCATGTTTTCTTATCCATTCATCTATCCTATGTCTTTTGATTTGTGCATTTAATCCATTTACATTTAATGTTATTATTGACAGCTACATCTTTTTGTCATATTTTTCCTTAGTGTGTATGCTTCTTCTTGCTTTTCTTTATCTTGTTTTTACAGCAGTCCCTTTAGCAATTCTTTCGTTGCTGGTTTGGTAGTGATAAACTTCCTTAGTCCTTTTTTTGTCTGTGAAGCTCCTGATTCCACCTTCAATTTTGAATGATAGCCTTGCTGGGTATAGTATTCTTGGATTCAGTCCCTTGTTTGCATCACTTTGTATATTTCATTCCATTGCCTTCTGGTTTGGTGTGTTTCTGTTGAGAAGTCATTTGATAATATAATAGGGGATCCCTTGTAAGTAACTTCCTGTCTCTCTCTGGCAGTCTTTAAATTCTTACTTTGTCATCTGTGTTCACCAATTTAAAATGATGTTACTTGATGTCAGTCTTTTGGAGTTCAACTTGTTTGGGACTCTATGTACCTCTTGTACTTGCATACTTTTTTTCTTGCCAATATCAGGGAAGTTTTCTGTCATTATTTCTTTGAATAGTTTTTCTATTCTGTGTTTCTCTTCCTCTCCTTCTGGTATGCCAATTAAGTGAATGTTGTTTTGTTTTGTGTTGTCTGAAAGCTTCCTTAGGCTCTCCACTTGTTTTTTAAGCCTTCCTTCCAGTTGCTGCTGTGTTTGTGTGTTTTTTCCTACCTTGTCTTCTAATTCACTGATTGGATCCTCAGCCTCTTCTAGTCTACAGTTTATGCCTTCCATTGCATTCATTATTGCAGTTATGTCGTTCTTTGTCTCCTCTTGGTTTCTTTTCATGTTGGAGTCAATCTCATTCAGCTCCTTGTAGCTCTCATTGAGTTGTAGTTATCATTGAGTTGTGTATATTTTGCATCCATCCATTTAAATATCCTTATAACAGTTACTCTGAATTCTATCTCTGACAAGCTGCCAGCCTCTCTCTCATCTAACTCCCTTTCTGGTGTTTCCTCTTTTTCTTTCATTTGGAGGTTGTTTTTTTTGTCTCCCCATGTTTTCCTGTAATTTTTAAAATATCCAATTGCTTTGCTACCCAGGTTCTTTTGGGGATGGTGCTACTGGCATAATCTCTCAGTTCTCCTGGGCTTGTTTATTTAGTGTACTTCTCTACTTGAGCTATTTGGGCTCTCTTGATGTGGGCCTAGGAGCTTGAGAGGCACAACTGTGGTGTCTAGAATTCAACCGGCGTGGAGGATGGGGCGTGTCCCAATTTTTGATGTCTTATACCCTTAATTGAAATTGCGCATGCCCAGCAGGAACTCTCAGTGGCACCAAGGAACAGCCTGTTGTGGGAATGTGGACAGTTATCCAGAAAGAGGAAGTTCAGAATTTTATATTTCAGGGCCATGCACCCATTTTCTGTGCATAATTTCACCCTCAGGTGCTCTCACTGGCTCCCAAGGGCTGCCTAAGATGTGGGGTGCCCTAGCTGCCTGTGGGGCAGATATGTGGGAATCTTGAGTGGAGTGCGCAGGAATGGTTGTATGCGAAAACAGGGTGGGAGTACGTGGGGTTGGCCAAGTTTGTGTCTGGGTTGGGGTGCATGGGGCTATTTGCGGCCAAGTGTGAGACCGGGTTGAGGATCACTGGACTGGTTGCAGCAAGGTGCAAGTCCAGGGTGGGGCACTCAGGGCCTGTTACAGTCAAGCACTAGACTGGGACGGATGCAGGGCTGGTTACCTCCAGGCACAAGACAGGGTAGGGGCACAGGGCCAGTTATAGTCAAGTGTGAGGTCTGCGGCAGGGTGCTCAGGGCAGGTTGCAGCCAAGTGCATGGCCGGGGTGGGGCCTTCAGGGGCAGTAGCAGTGGAGCAAGAGACCGGACAGGTGCAAGGGGCTGGTTTCTTGCCCACCGGGAGTTCTGCCCTTGGGGAGTGGGCAGCTGAACTCACCACTGCCATGTGGTTCATCCCTGGAGGTGGAGGTCCTAGGATCCACGGATCTGCACTGGAGTAGTGGGACTTTGGCTGGAGTGGTCATTGGGTCGCAGTGCAGTTCCAAGGTCTTCTAGTTGGTGGTGTTGATGAGTTTCCCAAAGAAGGGTCTCTCTCCCCTTCAAGATGGTGTCGGCTCCGTGCTATCTCAATAATAACTTTAAATGTAAATTGATTAAATGCCCCAATCAAAAGACAGGGTAACTGATTGCATGAGAAAACATGACCCATGTATCTGCTGTCTACAGGGAACCCATTACAGGAAAAAAGACATGCAGAGACTGAGGGTAAAGGGATGGAAAATGATTTTTCAGGCAAATGAAAATGAAAACAAATATTGGGGTAGCAATACTTATATCTGACAAATTAGATCTCAAAGTAAAGGACATAAAAAGAGATAAGGAAAGCCACATCATATTACTAAAGGGAACAATCCAACAAGAAGAAATAAGTCTGGTGAACATAAATGTACTCAATAGAGGAGCACCCAAAGAAATTAAAAAACTCCTGGAGGATATCAATGTAGAGATTGACAGCAATAAAATCACAGTAGGGGACTTTAATATCCGACTATCACCATTGGACAAATCCTCTAAACAAAAAATCAACAAAGAAACATCAATACTAAATGACTCACTAGACCAGATGGAAGTAATTGACATCTTCAGAACATTTCACCCTAAATCCACAGAATATACATTTTTATCAAAGGTACATGGGTCATTTTTGAAGAAAGACCATATATTGGGTCGCAGACAAAGGCTCTTTAAATTCAAGAAGATAGAAATCATATCAAGCATCTTCTAAGATCACAGTGGCATAAAACTACAAATCAACTACAATAAAAATAAAAAAAACAAACACATGAAGACTAAATAGCATACTACTAAACAATGACTGGGTTACCAGAGACATCAAAGAAGAAATAAAAAACATTGTGGCAACAAATGACAATGAAAACACAAACATCAAAAATCTATGGGACACAGCGAAAACACACTAAAGAGGCAAGTTCATAGCTCTACAAACCTAGTGCAAAAACAAAACAAAACAAAAAAACAAGAAACAATGGTTATAAACTACCAAACCCTTCCATTCAAAGAGTTAAAATGAGAGCAACAAGAAAAGCCCAGTGTAAGTAGAAGGAAGGAAATAATAAAGATCAGAGCAGAGATAAACAACATAGAGACAAAAAATAAATAAAACAACAAAAACACTGTACATAAGATCAACAAAACCAAGAGCAGATTCTTTGAAAGGATAAACAAGATTGATGAACCTCTAGCCAGGCTCACCAAGAAACAAAGAGAGAAAAACCAAATAAACAAAATCAGAAATGAAAGAGTTGAAATAACAACAGATCCCACAGAAATACAAAGGATTGTTAAAAAATACTATGCACAACTCTATTCCAATAAACTGGACAATCTGGGGGAAATAGATATAATCTTAGAAAAATACAACCTTCCAAAACTTAATCTGAAAGAATCTAAACATCTCAATAGACCAATAAGTATGGAAGAAATTGGAGGAGTAATTATAAAGCTTCCAGCAAACAAAACCTGGGGCCTGAAGGCTTCACAGGGGAGTTTTACCAAACATTCATGGAAGAAATAAACCTATTGTCCTCAGAATAGTCCAAAAAATTCAAGAGGAAGGAACACTTCCAAGCTCATTCTGTGAAGCCAGCATCACCCTAATACCAAAACCAGATAAAGACAATACAATGAAAGAAAATTACAAGCCAATATCCCTCATAAACATAGATGCTAAAATCCTCAACAAAATTCTAGCAAATCAGACCCAGCAATACACCAGAAAGATCATACACCATGACCAAGTTTTATTTATCCCAGGGATGCAAGGATGTGACAATATCCAGAAATCAAAAAAGGTGACACATCACATAAACAAATTGAGAGATAAAAATCACATAGTCATATCAATTGATGCAGAAAAGCATGTGACAAAATTCAACACACTTTCTTGGTAAAAACTCTCATCAATGTGGGAATAGAAGGATCATACTTCAACATAATAAAAGCCATATATGATAAACCCATAACACACATCATAGTCAATGGTCAAAAACTAAAACCATTTCCCTTAAGAAGAGGAACAAGACAGGGATGTCTACTCTCACCACTCCTGTTTGACACAGTGCTGGAAGAATTAGCCATTGTGATTAGACAAGAAGAAGAAATAAAAGGCATCCGAATTTGAAAACAAGAAGTAAAACTCTCCTTATTCACAGATGCCATGATATTGTATATAAAAAAAACCCTAAAGACTCCATCAAATAACTATTAGTGTTAATAAATGAATTTGGCAATGTAGCAGGATCCAAAATTAATGCCAAAAAATCTATGGCATTTCTATACCCCACAGAAAGAGAGACTTAAAAAGCAATCTCATTTACCATTGCACCAAAAAAAATTAAGATACCTAGGAATAAACTTAACTAACGAGGTAAGAGATCTGTACTCGGAAAACTACAGGACACTGACAAAAGAGATAGAGGAAGATATAGATGGAAGAACACCCCGTGTTCATGGATTGGTAGAATCAACAACATTAAAATGTCCATACTACCCAAAGCAATCTATAGATTCAATGCACTCCCCATTAAAATACCAATGACATATTTCACAGATCTAGAAAGAACTCTGCAAAAATTCATATGGAATAAAAAAAGGACCCCGAATAGCTGCAGTCATCCTGTGAAAGAAGAACAAAGTAGGTGGCATCTCAAACCAAATTTCAAGCTGTATTACAAAGCCACTGTTCTCAAAACAGCATGGCAAAAGGACAGACATATAGACCAATGGAATAGAATAGGGAACCGAGATATGGACCCAAACCACTATGCTCAATTAATATTTGACAAAGGTGGTACGAACCTACAATGGAGTCAAGACAGTCTCTTCAATAAATGGCATTGGGAGAATTGGATAGATACATGCAAAAATATGAAATTTGACCACCAACTTACACTATACACAAAAATAAACTCAAAATGGATAAAAGATTTATACTTAAGACAGAACACCATAAAAATACTAGAGGAATCCACAGGCAGGGAAATGTCAGACATATTCCAAAGCAATTTCTTCAGTGATACCACTCCTAGGGCAATGGAAACTAAAGAGAAAAAAAAATGGGACTACATCAAAATAGAAAGCTTTTACACAGAGGAAGAAACCATCAACAAAACAACAAGGAAGCCCACTATATGGTAGAGCATATTTGCAAATGTTATCACTGATAAAAGTTTAATTTCCAACATTTACAGGGAACACATCCATCTTAATGAAAGGAAGATAAATGATCCAATACAAAATTGGCAACAGACCTAAATAGATATTTTTGAAAGAAGAGAGAGTGAAGGCCAAGAGACATATGAAAACATGCACAAAGTCAACTAATTATCCAAGAGTTCTAAATCAAAATGACAATGCAGCACCATCTCATACCTGTCAGAATGTATATGATCAACATATTAACAAATGACAAGTGCTGGCGAGGATGTGGAGAAAAAGGAACCCTCTTGCTCTCTTGGTGGGAATGAAGACTGGTGAAGCCACTGTGGAGAACAGTATGGAGTTTCCTAAAAAAAAAATTAAAAATGAAACTCCCATTTGACACTGTAATCCCACTTCTAGGAATATATCCCAAGAAACTAGAAACACCAGTCAGCAAGGATATATGCATCCCTATGTTCATAGCAGCACAGTTCATCATAGGTAAGATGTGGGAACAGCCTAAATGCCCATCAGCAGATGAGTGGTTTATAAATGATGGTACATCTATACAATGGAATACTTCAGTGCTATAAAAAGAAGCGATTCTTACCATTTGAAGCAGCATGGATGGACCTACAGAGCATTATGTTAAGTGAAATATTCCAGGCAATGAAAGGAAAATACCACATGATCTCACTCATTTATGGAGAATAAAGAACATTATAACCTGATGAACAAAAAGATAGATACAGAGGCAGTAAAGCATCAAACAGACTTTGAAATTACAGCAGGAAGACGCGAGTGTTGGGGAGAGAGGGAAAGAGGTCAACCGAAGATTTGTATGCATGCCTATAAGCACAACCAATGGACACAAGACACTGGGGGGAGGGTAGGATGAGGGAATTTGACAAGGGCTAGGGGTGGCTAGGGAAGGTCAATGGTGAAAAAAAGGAGATATATGTACTACTATATCTAATACTTTAAACAGTAAAAATACTTAAAAAGAAAGAAAAAATGGAGTGTCATAGGACTATCAGCTGATTTCTCAACAGAAACTTTGCAGGACAGAAGGGAGTGTCAAGAAATATTCAAAGTGATGATTAACAAGGATCTATAACTAAGCATATTCATCGATCAGACTGTCAAACCTCAAAGAGAAGGTAGGAGAGGGTGGGGGTTAGGGATAAAGGTCAACCAAAGGACTTGTATGCATGCATATAAATATAACCAATGGTCACAGATACCAGGGAGGTGAGGGCATGAGTTAGGAGTGGGGGAGGGGAGGAAAGGTCGGGATTAGGACACATATGTAATACCTTAATAAATGAAGAAAACATCATTGTATTGAAATAAAACTACCTGTGAATCAATAAATAAAAAGGGTTAATAATGTCAATGAAAAGTCAAGTGAAAATAAAGTTTGAATCACAAAGAAAGAATAGTCTACCCAGAAAAGCTCTCATTTAGAATTGAAAGTCAGCTAAAGAGCCTCACAGACAAGAGAATGCTAAAAGAGGTCATCACCACCAAACTTGTATTACATGAAATATTGAAGGGTATTCATGAAGAAGAAGAAGGCAGAAGAAGTAGCAGCAGCAGCAGCCGCAACCGGAGGACCAGGAGAAGGAGGAGGAGAAGGAAGAGGAAAAGGAAGAGGAAGAAGGATAACAATATGAACAAAAATGGCAACAAATACATATCTTTCAGGAATTGAATCTAAAAATCAAAATAAGCAGACAAGAAATCTAATGAACAAAATAAATTGGTGAATAAAATAGAGTCAGAGGTATGGAAGAATGGAACAGACTAATAAAACTCAGAGGGAAGAAGGGGCAGGGAAGAGATTAAGTTGCCTGTAAGGGGCATCTGTAACAATCTCAACAATAAAGATTTAAAAAAAGAGAAAAATTGCAATCTATTTTTGGATATTTACTTTGAATCCTGCTACCTTGCAAAAACCATTTATCAACTCTAGTAGTTTCTTGGTGGTGTTTTTATGATTTTCTATGTAAAACGTCATCTGTGAATAATGATAGTTTTACTTCCTCCGTTCCAATTTCAGTGGGTTTTATCCCTTCTTCTTTTCTGATTACTGTAGCTAGGACTTCCAATACTATGTTAAATAAGAGAGGTGAAAGTGTACATCCTTGTCTTGTTCCTGTTCTTAAGGGATACACTTTTAGTTTTTGCCCATTAAACATTATGTTGGCTGTAGTGGTCTTTATTATGTTGATGTATGCTCCCTCTGTTTCCACTTCAGTGAAATTTTTGTAAAAAAAGGTGCTGGGCCCTAACTGGTTTGGCTCAGTGGATAGAGCATCCCAGGTATAATTCCAGTCAAGGGCACATGTTAGGGTTGCTGGATCGGTCCCCAATGTGGGGCGTACTGGAAGCAGCTGATCAATGATTCTCTCTCATCATTGATGTCCCTATCTCTCTCCTTCTCCCTTCTTCTCTGAAATCAATAAAACTTTAAAAAGAGAGGGTGATGGATTTTTGGAAGGCTTTTTTTTGCATCTATTCATATGATCATGTGATTTTAATCCTTCAGTTTGTTTATGTGATGGATCACATGCATTGATTTGTGAATATTTAACCAGCCTTGCATTCCCGAAATAAATCCCACTTGATCATGGTGTGTGTTCTTTTAAATATATTGCTGGATCTGATTTGCTAATATTTTGTTGAAGAATTTAAAATCTCTCTTCATCAGAGATATTGGCTTGTAATTTTTTTCTTTGTAGTTTCTTTATCTGCCTTTGGAGTTAGGATAATGCTGACTTCATAAAAAGAGCTTGAAAGTGTTTCTTCCTCTTGAAATTTTTGCAATAGTTTGAGGTGTTAGTTTTTCCTTCAGTATTTGGTAAAATTCATGTGTAAATCCCTCCAGTCCAAGACTTTTGTTTGTCAGAAGCTTTTAATTACTACTTCAATCTAATCTGCTATTATTGGCCTACTTAGGTTTTCTGATTCTTCCTGATTGAGTTTTGAATAATTGTACACTGAGTGGACAGATTTATTGTGATCTATGAACACATCATAATCTGGAGACTCAGTGTATATAATATATAATAAATAGGCAATCTGCAAATTGTCCCCTCGACCAGGAGTTCAACCAGCAGACAGGTCGGCCAACCACCCATGTCCCCTCCCTGGCCAGGCTGGCCAGACCCCACCCATGCATGAATTCATAAAAACCTGGCCACTCCGTGTGTATTTCTAGGAATTTGTCCATTTCACCCAAGTTTTCCAGTTTGTTGGCATAATGTTGTTCATAGTATTTGCTTACAATCCTTTGTATTTCTGTGATTCCCATATTATATCACCTCTTTAATTTCTGATTTTATTTATTTGAGTCATTTCTATTGTTTCTTGATGAGTCTGAATAAGGGCGCATCAATCATGTTTATCTTTTCAAAGAATGAGCTTTTGGAATTATTGATCTTTTGTAGTTTTTGTTTTAGTGTCTATGTACTTTATTTCCACTCCGATCTTTATTATTTCCTTTATTCTGCTTGTACTGGGCTTTCCTTGCTATCCTCTTTCTCAATTAGTTATAGGGATAAGTAGTGTATTAGTCCTTTTTCTTGTTTCTTTAGGTAGACCTTTAGTGCTATGAACTTCCCTTTCTTGACTGCTTTTACTGTGTCTTATAGGTTTTGGGTGGTTTGTGTTCATTTTCATTTGTTTCCTGGAAGTTTTTAATTTCTAGCTTGATGTCATTGTAACCCATTTATTAGTTAGTAACATGCTATTTAGCTTCCATGTATTTGTGTGTGTGTGTGTGTGTGTGTGTGTGTGTGTGTGTGTTTTGTAGTTTATTTCTAACTTCATGCCATTGTTTTCCAAGAAAATCTTTGGTATTATATCAGTCTACCGGAATTTGTATAGTATTTTTTATGGCCCAAAATGTTGCCCATGTGCACTTGAGAAGATTGTATATTCTGTTTGGGGCAAAATGTTCTGTAAATATCTATTAGATCCATCTGATATAGTGTGTCTTTATGGCCTCTGTTTCCTTGGCAAGTTTTTGTCTGGAAGATCTATTCATTGATATCAGTCAGTGTTAAATTCCCCCAATATGATTGTATTGCTTTTACTTTCTGCCTTAAAGTCCATCAAGAGCTTTTTTTAAAATGTACTTGGATACTCCTATATTGGTTTCATATATGTTTTCATGGGTTATATTTTCTTGTGAAATGATTCCTTAATGCAGTGGTTCTCATCCTTTCTAATGCTGCAACCCTTTAATACAGTTCCTCATGTTGTGGTGACCCACAACCATAAATTATTTTCATTGCTACTTCATAACTAATTTTGTTACTGTTATGAATCGTGATGTATCCCAATGATCTTAGGCGATCCTTCCAGCCGTTCTCAACCTGTGGGTCATAACCCACAGGTTGAGAACCACTGCTGTAGAGCTTAAGACCATCAGAAAACACAGATATTTACATTACGATTCATAACAATAGCAAAATTGCAGTTATGAAGTAGCAACGAAAATAATTTTATGGCTGGGGGTCACCACAACATGAGGAACTGTATTAAAGGGTCGAGGCATTAGAAAGGTTGAGAACCACTGCCTTAATGTTATGAATTGACCTTCTTAGCCTCTTATTATGGCCTTTCTTTTGAAGTCTATTTAATCTCATATTAGTATAGCTACTCCACCTTTCTTCTCTTTCTATTTTCACTCTGTGTATATATTTTGTTCTGAGATGGGTCTCTTGTAGACAGCATATATATGGGTTATGTTTTTTGTTTTGTTTTTTTCCACTCAGTCACCCTATGTCTTTTGACTGAAGCATTTAATACACTTACATTTGAAGTTATTATTGGTTGGTATTATTAACATTTTTATTTTCTTTATGCCTGTGATCCTCTTTCTCTCTTCTTTTTTTCTTCTTAAAGCAGTCCCTTTTAACATTTCTTGCATTGCTGTTTTGGTAGTAATGTAATCCTTTACCCTTTTTTGTCTGGGAAACTTTTTATTTCACCTTGTATTTTAAATGATAGCTTTGCTGGATACAGTAGTCTTGGATTTAGGCCCTTGCTTTTAATTACTTCAAGTACTTCATGTCACTTCCTTCTGGCTTGGAGTGTTTCTCTTGTGAAGTCAGTTGACATTCTAATGGGAACTTCTTTGTATGTAATTTTCTGTCTCTTTCTTGCTGCTTTTATGATTCTTTGTCTTTAACATTTGCCATTTTCATTATGATATGTGTAGGTGTGGGTTTCTTTGCATTCATCTTGTTTGGGACTCTCTGTGCCTCCTGAACTCGTGTGACATTTTCCTTCACCAGGTTGCAGAAGCTTTCTGACTTTATTTTTTAAAATAGGTTCTCTATTCCTTGCTCTCTCCCAATTCTGGTATTCCTGTAATATGGATATTGTTATGTTTCATGTTGTCCCAGACCTCCCTTAAGTTATCTTCCTCCTTTTTAATTCTTTTTTCCATGTGCTGCTCTAATTATTTCTACTTTATCTTACAAATTGCTAATTCGGTCTTCTGCTTCATCCAATCTACTTTTAATGCCTTTCAATGTGTTCTTCATGACAGATATATCATTCCTCATGTCTGTCTGGCTCTTGTTCATGTCCTCTATTTCCCTTTTGATGCTGTTGTAATTTGCACTAAGTTTCTTAAGTAATTTTATAAACATTGCTCTGAACTCTATATCTGATAGGTTTCTAGCCTCCATTTCATTTAGTTCTTTTTCTGGAGATTCCTTCTTTTCTTTCATTTGGCAGTTGTTTCTTTGCCTCCTAATTTTAGCTGTCTCTTTGTATTTTCTTCTATGTATTAGATAGAACTGCTATGACTCCCAGTCTTTGTACAATGGCCTTATGTAGAAAGCATCTTGAGGGGTCCCATAATGTAGTCTCTTTGTTAACCATAGCTGGATGCTCTAGGAAGGCTCCTTGTGTGCATTGTTTGGTCTTTCCTGTTGTAATTGTGACTTGATTGTTGATGTCCCCTCAATGGGAGGTATCTCCCCTCTGACTTGATGCCAGTAAAGTTCAACTCCACTGTTGTCATGCCAGCTATCCAGTGGCCAGGGACTCCTTATCCAAGAAGCTGGTTATGCCTTGAGTGTCACATATTGATTGTCTCTGTACTCCCTTCCTCCATGGGGCTGGTCCCATAGGTGTAACTTGTGGGCACTTGGGATCCTTCTGGCTTTTGCCTCACTGAGCAGTCCAGGATGGTGTCTGTGGTGGGGACCCAAACTGCTGATTTTGACCAATTAGATCAGGCAAAGGCTCAAAGCCTCCAGAGAACTGCCTTTGCCTGTAGACTGATTGGGTTCAGTCTGCAGTACCCCACAAGCAATCACCAACAGGTTAGGTGAGAGGTTTTTCAACAGGGTGGGACATTTGCTTCTGCCTATAGGCTAATTTTTATTCTCAGTCTCTTAATCAACCTCAGAAACTCCACAAGATGGGGCAATGGAATTTCCAATAGGGTGGGTCAACTGTCTTCCCCCCAGGCAAAATCAGCAGTATAGTAAAGGTTTGCTTGTGAAAGATGACCTCCACAGTGTGAAGGAATGACTCAGCACACTAAACTTGGATTCTGTCTTCTGAGCTCTAACCCCAGAATTCTCAATCCTGGATTATGTTTATACAGCTCCAGTCCACTCTGTCCTTCCTGTGCCAGACCCCCAAATGAGTGGCTGCTCTGAAAGTGGTGTGTGTTGGCTCGTTAAGGGATTGCCTGAATTTCCAGATGTCTTTCCCTGGTGGACAGCAACTCTGCTGTTTCTCACTGCCCAATGTTATGTGAGTACCTCTATCAGTTCTGGTGCTTTCTGCTGGGAGGCTCAGCTGGGGATTAGACCCCAGAGTTCTCAGTGGCAACCCCTTATAGCTCAGATATCTCTTTGGAACTTCAGCTGTTTTCTTTGTTTGTTTATTTTTGTTGGAGCCAAATCAGCCCTTTCACTCCTCCACTCTTCCAACCAGTCTCTATGTGGTCTCCACTTTCTGTATGTGGTTATCAGAGTTCTCTCCAGCTAGTCTTCAGTTGATTATTCAGGTGTTTTTTTGTTTGTTTGTTTGCTTTTGTATTTTAGTTGTAATTCCAGTTTGGTCCTGGCAGCATGTCTGTGATCTTTCACTTACTCCATCACCATTTCTTCCTAAGCCAAATTGATTCTTTTTTTTAAATATATTTTATTGATTTTATACAGAGCGGAAGGGAGAGGGAAAGTCAGAAATATCGATGAGAGAGAGACATCGATCAGCCGCCTCTTGCAAGCCCCCTACTGGGGATGTGCCCGCAGCCAAGGCACATGCCCTTGCCGGAATCGAACCCGGGACCCTTCAATCCAAAGTCCGACGCTCTATCCACTGAGCCAAACCTGTCTCGGCAGCCAAATTGATTCTTATTCTTTGTTTCAACCTCTCTTTTCAAGTTAGTGTAGCTCTCATTAAGTCCCTTAATAATCTCATTGATTTCCTTATAGTTATCATTAAGTTGCTTATAGTTCTCACTAAATTGTTTGAATACCCTATTGGCAGTACTCTGAATTCTTTATCTGACAAACATCTTGTCTCCATTTTAATTAGTGTGAGACCAATTGGGAGTCAAAAAGGAGGATTACAGGTTTTATTATGGGAAAGAAACATGCCAGACTGTCTCCCAATGGGAGAACAACAACTCGTGCAGAGGTGAAATCACCATTTGAAGGGAGGAATGGGCAGGAATAGGGGCTTAGTGTACTCAGCATGCACTGATTGGTGGCTTAATGTATGGTCATATAGGAATAAGGGTTTAGGGTACTTGGCAGGTGTTGATTGGTGGTTCAATGTATAGTCCATATAAGGTGCCTGGTTAGGTACTCAGTTATTTACAGGCTGCAAGTTAATTCATACTCCACCCACCAATTGGGAGAAGGGAGGATCTATCATTCCAGGTTTTTTTAATAATAAAAAAAATTGAGAGTCTGGGCAGGTTTAGGGGGTGAAGGTCCAGCTTCCATAGCTACTTCTTGCTGAGAAGGGACATCGTCAGGGGCATCTACCCAGGGTCTCAAAGATTCTAGTGACATAGGTGTCTCTAGATTCTGAATTCAAGGCCAGATAGATCTCTCCCACCTTCTGGTTGGCGAACACCTGCATTCTGTTCTGCAAAAAAAAAAAAAAAAAAAAAAAAAAAAAAAAAAAAAAAACTAGAGAAACAATGCATATGAGGAAAAAAAGCAAAATGAAAAGAATAAATACCAGTGAGCCTAATAGTGGGAAGAACCATGGGGTAAGTGAGCCAAAGATGGCATACCCAGGGGGGCCAGACTACAGACTGATTTCCAAGTGACATTCCCTTCCGCATATTGGGCAGGGCCCAGACGGGGGTCTCAGGTTTGAGCAGGACTTGGCTCAGTGTCTCTCCTTACTGCATTTAAAGCATGGGCCCAGAGGAGGCTTAGCCCCTAACTTACCTGCAGTTGGAGGACTGACACTTTGTTTGGGATTAATGAGAGTGGTAGCGAGGAGCTGGAAGGCCTCCTTCTGGGTCTCAGCCTTGGCCTGATCTTGCTTTTGATTTTGGATTTGGGCCTGCTCATCTCTATTTTTAAAGACCTTAAAGGTAAGCTTAATGAGGTCTTTTTGAGGGCTTTGTGGACCTGTATCTATTTTTTGAAGTTTGCAGCATATGTAGGGGGAGTAAAGGTGGTCAAGTCAGTGGGGAAAAAATCTCATGATGCCTCTTAGTCTGTGAGGCTGAATATAGAGAATGGTAGGTACATGGACTCAGACTATGCCCTCAATTCCTGCTGCCTTCCTCAGAGATAGAATGGACGTGGGAATAGAAGAAGCTATTGAGGAAGGCAGTCTTTGGGTGGCCTGAGAATGAGTGTTAGATGGAAAGGCTGTTTTAGACCTCAGGTTCCCAGGATTTGGGCTCTCACGTACTGGGGAGAAGGTGGCTTCTGGTTAAGAGAGTCTGAAGAGAAAGGGCTGAGGTGTTTTTCAATTTGAGAAAGATCAGAGAGTGAGAAGGGAATGGCTACCCCGGATAATACCCTCCCCCCCCCACCCCCCGAAACCGCACGCAAAGGGAACTGGCCAGCCACCTGTGGATTTGCTTGCTGGTGATCACAGATGAGTGGAGATTCTCAGTGGAGGGCCCACAGGGGAAGGTGGTTGGTTAGAGTTCTCAGAGGTTATAGCTTGGGTTGCGGATTCTGCAGCAGGGTTGTAAGGGAGGGCAGGAGTGGGAGAGGTGGAGATGAATGATCGGCTGGGTCGAAAGAGTGAGAAGACAGAGAAAGGAATTGAGGACTGGTTTGAGGGACGAAGAGGACTTTGCAAGGAGGATCTGATGATTGGAACATGAGGAATAAAGGGAGGGACGGGACTGGAGGGAAAAGAAAGCCTGTTTGTAGGGATCTCTGGGGTCTTCCTGTCTGATAGCAGAAATTATCTAGGTCTTGAAAGATATTGGAATTGAAAGTGCCATTTTAAGGCCACTGAAAGCCATTGTCGAGTTCATATTGTGGCCAGATAGAGCTTCTTTGGTTTGATGTAGCCAGAAAGACCAAGGGTTGAGAGATTGGCGAGGAGACACCCTAAGGATGTGTTTTGAGGAGGGTTGGATTGAAGGGTCCCTGTGGCTGGAGGGAAGGGCTATCTTAAGTTTGGGAAGGAACAAGGAGCATCCTCCTGTTTCTTCAACCAACCTGTAGAGAGAGGGGGTCAAGAGAAGGTTCCAAGATCATCACCCCGAGACACCTTTCCCATGGAGAAGAAGAGAATTCCCTGCCAAGCATGCCTGTGCTTTTGTAGAATGAGTAGCCAAGCAGATGGGAAACTCTGAGACGCTAATGCCCCTCTAGGCCACAGGGAGAGAGGGAAAAAAGTAGGGGGTTGGGAAAGTCCCTGAAGCCTACTGGTGGGAGGGAAGCGACGAGATCCCCATGAGTCCTGGTCCGACAGGGTTTGAGAAAGGGTCCAGGATGGGCCAATAAACTCAGAACCATACCACTGAGCAGAGCCAGAGAGGCCTGGGTCTAGGTCCAAGGATTGTCCATGCTCCTGTTCACCTCTCCTGGGTTTCAGCACCAGAATGAGAAATCATTCAGGAGCCGAAAACCTGGATGACAGGCTTTATTCGGGGAAAGAGACCTACCAGGCTATATCACAGGGGAGAACAGCAACTCCTGAGGGCAGAAATGGGAAGGAATAAGGGCTTAGTGTACTCTGCATGTGTTGATTTGTGGCTTAATGTATGGACATAAAGGAACAAAGGCTTAGGGTACTTGGCAGGTGTTGATTGGTGGTTCAATGTATAGTCCATATAAGGTGCCTTGTTAGGTACTCAGATATTTCCAGGCCACAGGTTATTTCATACTCTGCCCACCAGTTGGGGAAAAGGAGGATCGATCATTTAGTTCTTTTTCTGATGATTCCTTCTTTTTTTCCATTGTTTTTTTCTTTGCCTCCCCATTTTTGTTGTCCCTTTGTATTTATTTCTATGTGTTAAATTAAGCTGTTATGTCTCCCAGAATTTGTGGGGCGGTATTATGTAGTAGGTGTTTTGTGGAACCCTGTGATGCAGTCTCTTATATCTCCCAATTTGGGTACTGTATGAAAGTCTCATGCTTGAGTTATTTGGTTGTCCTGTTGTAGTTGGTTCTTGAATGTTATTGTCCCATTCATGATGGAATCTACTCTTAGCCTGGCCGACTATCTGGCTCACCCTGAACCATGTCATGAGAGCTGTTGTGGAGGTTCTGACAAAACAGAACAAATGCAACACAACAAAACACAAAACAAAAGAAACAAAGCTAAAACATACATAAGAACTCAGAACAACAGCAAAAGCAACTACCAGAGAGGAGAGAATTAGGAAAGAGAAAAGAGGGCAAGAATGATAGAAGAAAGAATAAATATGAGGAGAAAATAACCAGAAAAACCCAAACAAACAAAACAACCATATACAAAAAAAAAAAAAAAGAAAAAAAGAAAAAAGAAAAAAAATAATAAGGGGGTAGAGATAAAGGAATATGTAGGTGTAGGTGCAGAGCTGAAATAAAGAAAGTGCAAATAAAGAATTAGCATAGACAGAGAACTGTGACCACAGCTTCAGACCAACAGACAATAAAAATCCAGACTTCCCAGCCACAGATTTCTGAGTCATAGAGCCTATTCCCCTCTCCACAGGATCATGGATAGTGCCATAGTAACTGATAGACGTGTCCTTCACTCAGGCTGCAGTGCCACTATGTGAATTTGAGCTTGGGAGCACACGCAGGGACCAGAGCACTCCTATGGGAATTTGAGTTTGTGAGCTTGTGCATGGACAGTAGCACTGCTTTCGGAATTTGAGCCTGAGTATGCACAGAAACTGGAATCTGCTCCCCACAACGCAATCGGTGACCAAACTCGAAGCTCCCACAGGGTGGCAGTGCCCCCTGACTTCAATTCTGAGCAAGCGCACATCGAAGTCTGTTTTCCACAGTGCACACAGAAGTCTGTTTTCCACAATGCAGGCATGCCACAGTGCTACTGTGTAACCCAGTCCCCGTGGTGTCCAGGACTCAGGTTCTCCCAGCAAGAGGCAGCACTGAGCACCACTGACTTGACTCTGTTTCTTATTGTGTGTGCCCGGGATCCCTGACTCACAGCACATTCATACTAAGAGCCAGTGACTCCAATTCTTGGTGCATGCATGCATGAGGACCCTGATTCTCAGCAAAAAGACACACAAGGCAAGAGAGACTCTGATACTTGATTTTTGGTTCAGATACAAGGAAACTCTGACTCCTGGCATGTGCTAGAGGACTCATTTTCAGCACAGACCAACAGTGTAGTGCAGGCAGGGTCCATGATTCTAGGTGCCCACATCAGACCACACTGAACATTGGTAACACTGACCCTGTGCGAGCCTGGTTTCCACCAACCCACGGCAACCACATGTCCTAGTGTCAGAGCACTATAGTGACACTTGGGTGGTGTGAAGCAACCACGGCACATGGCCCAGGTCCATATAACTCAAAGTTAGAAGCTTCTGGGGATAGACAGAATAAGAAGGTGACACAATCCTCAGAGGAAAGAAAATGAGGAGTCGCCAAGAAAGGAACTTATGAAATTGAAGCATGCAACATGACCGAAAAAGAATTTAGAGTAATGGTCATGGAATTCATGCATCGGATGGATGAGAAAATCAACAACATATGAAAGAATCAGGAAGAAATTAAAAGTGATATGGTTACAATAAAAAACACCATGGAAAGTTTCAACAGTAGAATAGAAGAAGCATAGGACTGGATTAGTGAGTTAGAAGATTGGGTACAGAAACAAGCCCAATCTGAAGAGCAACTGCAGAAAAAAATTTAAAAGCAGGAGGAAAGCTTAAGGGAGTTTGGGACAACATGAAATGAAGTAATATATGTATAATAGGGATGCCAGAAGAACAAGAAGAGATGCAAGGATTAGAAAATCTATTTGAAGAAATAATGACAAAAAACTTCCCGGATATGGGAGGAAAGAAATTTACACAAGTACAGAGAGTCCCAAGCAGGATCAACCCCAAAAGATCCACACCAACACATCATTATTAAAATGGCAAATATTATTGACAATGAGAAAATTTTAAAGGCAGCAAGAGAGAGATAGAGGGTTATCTACAACAGATCCCCCATCAGATTATCAAATGATTTCTCAGCAGAAACACATCAAGCTACAAGGAAATGGAAGGAGGTATACAAAGTGTTGCAAAGCAAAGGACTGAATCCAAGAATACTCTATCCAGCAAGACTATCAATCAAAATTGAAGGGGAAATCAGGAGCTTTAAAGACAAAAAAAAAAAAAAGCTAAGGGAGTTTATCACCACCAAACCAACAATGCAAGAAATGCTAAAGGGAATACTGTAAAAAGGAGAGATAAAAAGATAAGAAGGAACGTAGAAATAAAAATAGATATGACTACAAACAAGTACCTTTCAGTAACAACTTTAAATGTAAACGGACTAAATGTTTAGATCAAAACACATTGAGTGGCTGAAGGGATAAAAAATCATGACCCATATATATGCTGTCTACAAGAGACCCACCACAGAACAAGGTAATCACATAGATTGAAAATGAATGGATGGAAAAATATATTTCAGGCAAATGGAAATGAAAACAAAAACCTGGGGTAGCAATACTTACATCTGACAAAATAGACCTTAAAGTGAAGGACATAACAAGTGATAAGGATGGCCACTTCATAATACTAAAGGAATCAATACAAAACAGGATATAACCCTGATAAACATATATGCACCCAACCCAGGTGCACCCAAATATGTAACGAAACTCCTGAAAGATATCAAGGGGATCGACAACAATACAATCATAGTAGGATACTTTAATTCATCACTGACAACACTGGATAAATCCTCCAGAAAACATCAGCAAAGACACAGAAATCCTAAATGACTCACTAGATCAGATGTATTTAGCTGACATCTTCAGAACATTGCATCCCAAAGCCATGGAATATATGTTTTTCTCAAGTGCACATGGGACATTTTCAAAAAAAGACCACATATTGGGTCATAAGCAAATTATTCCAAAATTCAAGAAGATTGAAATCATTTTCTCAGACCACAATGCCATAAAATTAGTTATAAACTACAATAAAAATAATCCCAAAATGTCAAACACTTGGAAACTGAATAGCATGCTATTAAATAATGAGTGGGTTACCAATGAGATCAAAGAAGAAATTAAAGACGTCCTGGAAACTAATGACAACAGAAACACAACAATGCAAAATCTATGGAACACAATGAAAGCAGTCCTGAGAGGGAAGTTCAAAGCTATACAGGCCTACCTCAAAAAACAAACAAACAGAAAACAAACAAACAAGAAAAAGTGGTAGTAAATAATCTACTCTACAACTCAAAGAATTAGAAAGAGAACAACAAGAAAAGCCCAGAGTAAGAAGAAGGAAAGAGATAATAAATATCAGAATGAAAATGAATGACATGAGACAAAAACAACAACAACAACAACAACAACAAAAAAAAACCAAAAGATCAATGAAATCAAGAGGTGTTTCTTTGAAAGGGTAAAGAAGATTGATGAACATCTAGCCAGACCCACCAAGAAGCAAAGAGAGAGGACCCTAATTAATAAAATCAGAAAGGAAAGAGGTGAAATAACAACAGACCCCACAGATATACAAAGGATCATTAAAAATATGATGAACAACCCTACTCCAACAAACTAGAAAACCTGGAGGAAATGGACTTATGCCTAGAAAAATACAACATTCCAAAACTCAATCAGGAAGATTCTAAAAATCTCAATAGGGTTTGAATTTCATCCATTTCAACTATGGATGAAATTGAAGAAGTCATCAAAATGCTCCCAACAAACAAAAGTCTGGGGCCAGATGGCTTCACAGGGGAGTCATACCAAACATTCAAGGAAGAACTAAAACCTATCCTACTCAGACTATTCCAAAAAATTCAAGAGGAAGGAACACTTCCAAGCTCATTCTATGATGCCAGCATCACCCTAATACCAAAACCAGATAAAGACAACACAATGAGAGATAATTAAAGGCCAATTTCCCTCCTGAACATAGATGCCAAATTTCTCAACAAATTGTAGCAAATCAGATCCAGCAATATAACAAAAATATCAGACATCATGACCAAGTAGGATTTATCCCGGGATGTAAGGATGGTACAATATTCGCAAATCAATAAATGTGATACATCACATAAACAAATTGAGAGATAAAAATCACATAATCATTTCAATTGATGCAGAAAAAGCGTTTGACAAAATCCAGCACCCCTTTGATAAAAACACTCAACACGGTGGGAAAAAGAAGGGTCATACCTCGTAATAATAAAAGCCATATATGACAAACTCACAGTCAACATCAGACTCAATGGACAAAAACTAAAACCCTTTCCCTGAAGAACAAGAACAAGACAAGGATGCCCACTCTTACCACTCCTGTTCAACATAGTACTGGAAGTGCTAGTCATTGTGATCAGAAAAGAAGAAGAAATAAAAAGCATCCAAATTGAAAAAGGAGAAGGAAAACTGTACTTATTCACAAATGACATAATATTTTACATAGAAAACCATAAAACTCCATAAAAAATTATTAGCCTTAATAAATGAATTTGGCAATGTAGCAGAGTACACAATTAAAGCCAATAAATCTATGGCATTTCTTTACACCAATAGTGAATTTACAGAAAGAGAGACTAAAAAATCAATCCCATTTACCATCGCATGAAAAAAAATTATGATACCTAGGAATAAACTTAACTAAGGAGGTAAAACACTTATATGCGAAAAACTATAGGACACTTCTAGGAATATATCCCAAGAAATTAGAAATACCAATCAGAAAGGATATATGCATATCTATGTTCATACCAGCACAATTTATCAGAGCTAATATTTCCAAACATCCTTAGTGCCCATCAGCAGATGAATGGATTAAGAAATTGTAGTACATCTACACAATGGAATACTACGCTGCAGTAAAAAAGGAGTTCTTACCATTTGCAACAACATAGATGGAGCTGGAAAACATTATGCTAAGTGAAATTAGCCAGTCAGAGAAAGATAAATACCATATGATCTCACTCATTTGTTGAATTTAATGAACAACTTAAACTGATGAACAGGGACCGATCCAGAGACAGAAACATCAATCAAACTGCCAAACCTCAGAGGGAAATAGGGGAGGTTGGAGGAAAGTAAGAGAGATCAGCCAAAGGACTTGTATGCATGAATATAAGCTTAACCAATGGACATGGGGGTGAGGGCATGAGTGGGGGGGGGGGTTGGGTGGGTTAATGAAAGGATGAGGAGACATATGTAATACTTTAATCCATAAAGAAATTTAAAAAAACACAACAAATAATTAGGATAATAGGGGAAGAAAAAACACTTTAAAATAAAGGAGGAAGAAAAGGGAAACAATGAATGGGAAAATAGAGGAGAAAGCGGATACACCCAAAATAAGAAAAGGAAAAAAGATGAGATAGCAGGGAAAAGGAAAATAAAAAAAGAGAAGAAAAATAAGGGGCAAAAATGAAGAGAGGAAAAAAACTTCTGGTGCGATATATAGATGATAACCCTATTAGACATTGTCCTCTTTTGGCTTTCAGAGACCTGCTTAAAGTTCCACATGATGCACAGTTTGTGTCTGTCTCCACAGGACTTAACTGCACGCAGGAGGGGGCAATCTGCCCTCTCAGGCAGGTTTGTTAGCATGGGGCCCAGGGCTAGATCAGCAAACTTTCCCTGTCCTCCAGGCTCTGTCTCTGTTTGCTTTTGCCAATTAGCCAGCTGTCATTCTTAATCAGTCCAAAGTCTGTTTCTGAAAGGGCTTTAGATGGGGAAGTTGCTGTTCAGATTTTAAGGAATGTGGTTGGTGTGTTTCCCTGTTCCAGATCTACTCCTCTGCGAGTGGCCCAAAATATTACTCAGCCCTTGGCTGGGCGGAGATCCTTGTATGCAATCCAGTAGAATTGGCTAGAAATCTGGAATTTCTATCAACTCTCCCATTTGGGAAAAATACCAGGCTAGTTCCCAGGACAGTGGTGCAGAAGGGTCCTCCCTCCCTCTATCCAGCCACTAAGTATCCTGAGACCATTCAATCCTGCAGACCTGCCCTCTGCTTTCATTTTCTCTGAAAAGGTAAAAATGCATGTTGTAACATTCAGGGGTCCTAAGGGTGGGTTGGGCTGTGTCACCTAAGGGTGGATTTTTTTTTTACCTGCCTTGTATCTTCTGGGAGCATCTAGCTTCTCTCAAGAAAAATGGCCATTTCAGTTTGGGCATGTACCAGTAACCAAATCCTCCTGACTGCTGCTCTTTCACCTCTCCCTGCAATATTTATCACCCCAGCCTCTGCTTAGTCACCTCGAGTCTAAGTTTCCCTGCCCCAAAGCCTCAGGTGAGTAACTGCAAATGAAAACTTCAGATTTAAAAAAAAGAAGACGAAAAAAAAAAAAAAAAGGAAACTGGTTTTATCTCCAAACAACTCTGATCTATGGGCTCCAGGCACCGCTGTGGCCAACAGCCCTGCTGCCTCTCAAGGATGAATTTTACATGTGCTGTGGGTCTTGGCCCTGGTGCTTGAGGCTGTGGATACCAGCCTCAGTTCTGAGCCTCTTTCTTCTGAGGAAACTGACCCTCCTGTAGCCCAGCCTTCCTCCACTGTGCCTGCAGACCTGCCTCCTACTGGGAGCTGTGTTATCTCCTCTTATGATTTCGCCCTTCCTACCCATCTCTGTGTGTTTTCTGTCCTTTCTTGATGTGTCTCCTCCTCAGCTGTACTTCAGTTGGTAATTCCAAATGAATGTTCTCCAATTTAGTTGTATTTCCAATCTGGCCCTGGGAGGAGGTGAACAACAGGTCTATTTGGCCACCATTTTCCTCTCATGTTATATCATTCTCTCTGTTAGCTTTGACTTTATTTTGCTCTTGTTTTACTTTCTAAGGCATAAAGTAACATCATTGATTTGGTATTTTTATTCTTAAATAATTATGGAATTTACAGATGTAAATTTCTGTCTGAGTTCTGCTTTCAGTGTATCCTGTAGGATTTAGTATATTGTGTTTTGGTTTTAATTCATCTCTGAGTATTTTCCTTTTTAATATGTATTTTTAATGATTTCATACAGGAAGGGAAAGAAGGAGAGAGGTAGAAATATCAATGATCAGAGAGAATCATTCATTGGCTGCCTCCTGCATACCCCACACTGGGGATGGAACACACAACCCAGGCATGTACCTTGATCAGGAATCAAACTGTGACCTCCTGGTTCATAGGTCGATGCTCAACCATTGAGCCATGCCATCTGGGCAATCTCTAAGTATTTTCTAATTTCATTTTTAATTTATTCTTCAATCCACCGATTGTTTGAGAGTGTGTTGGTTAATTTTTCCATAATCCTGACTTTTTTCATTGTTACTCATTTCTAGTTTAATTTCATTGTCAGAGAAAATACTTTGTATTATTTCAGTCTTTTAAATTTATTGAGATTTATTTTGTGGTCTCACATATAGCCTACAATGTTCCATATTTATTTGAAAAATAAGTATTCTGTTTTGGGGTCCAGTGTTCTACATATGTCTGTTAGGTCTAAATTGTTGAAAATGTTGTCCAAGTCCTCTATTTTCTAAATGATCTTCTGCCTAGTAGTTATATCCATTGTTAAGAGTGGGTATTGAAGTTTCCAGCTAATATTTTAATACTATTTTCATCTTTCTTCAATTCTATCAAAGTCTGCTTTCTATAATTTAGGACTCTGTTGTTAGGCATATATATGTTTGTAATTGTTGTGTCATCATGGTGAATTAGCCTCTTTAACCATTTACTAGTGTCCTGGTGCATGGATTCATGCATATTAAAAGAAAAGTAATTAGTAGAAATATTTTAAGATCACTATTCACGTCTTGCTAATGAAAAGAAAATAGGATCCTACTAAGTCTCCTACCTACTCCAGGACTTCTGTGAGGATCAAATGAGATGAAGCATGAGATAATGCTTCAAAAATATTTGGTCAGACTGTAAAATGTTTGCACCTGGCTATAAAGCAAGTCAGCTTACGGGGCTGAAGAAAATCCAAGGAGGTTAGTTGCTAGATAGAGGAAACTGGGAGTTGCTACATGAAGTCTTTTACCGTGACCACAGCCACCATTTCTGGGCTGGACTGGACTGTGGGCCATATTTTGCACCATGGGGTCTTGGCAGCATTGGTTGCAATTTGGTGGGGTGTCACTCTGGGGTGGTGGCGGGGCCTGTGTCCCACTTGGGGAAAGCCTAGTGTTGGTTTGGGTGCCTGGTCCACGGTGCCATTTGTTTTTAAATAGCCAGTGCACATCATGGCTAGCTCCTGCATTGAGTGTCTGCCCTCTGGTGGTCAGTGCACATCATAACTACCAGTGGAATGGACACTTAGTCTTTTATATATACACTTAGTGGCCAGATTATTATGATCTCTGAAAGCATAATAAACTGGCCACTCAGAATATATGTGTGTGTGTGTGTGTGTGTGTGTGTGTGTGTGTGTGTGTGTATGTGTGTATTTATATATTAGAGGCCTGGTGCATGGATTCATGCATGGGTGGGGTCTGGCCAGCCTGGCCAGGGGGAGGGGACATGGGTGGTTGGCTGGCCTGCCTGCTGGTCGAACTTCTGGTTGAGAGGACAATTTGCATATTAGCCTTTTATTATATAGGATATACACTGAGTGGCCAGATTATTATGCATTCAGAGATCATAATAATCTGGTCACTCAGTGTATAGATGATACCCTCCATTATCTCATATCAATTTTAACATAAATTCTATTATATCTTATCATAGCCATCCTACCTCTCTCTTGGATAGGATTTACCTGGATATCTTTGAACACCTGTCTTCCAAAGCTGCTAAACCATTTTGCATTCTTACTAGCGATGAATGAGACTTTCTATTACTCCACATACTTGTCAGCATTTGGTATTTTAAGTATTTTAGAGTTTTACCATTCTAATATGTGTGTAGTGATAGCTCATTAATTTATTGAAATGTTATTTGATTAATTATTGGTAGTATATCTATTTTGCTTTCCTTTCTTTTTAAAAATATTTTTATTGATTTTAAAGAGAGAGAGAGAGCTAGAAACATCAATGATGAGAGAGAATCATCGATTGACTGCCTCCTGCATGCCCCAATGGGAATCAAACCCACAACCCAGGAATATGCCCTGACTGAGAATTGAACTGTGACCTCCTGGTTCATAGGTCCATGCTCAACCACTGAGCCACAGTATCTGGGAACTTTCCTTCCATATATATATATATATATATTTGCTTTATAATGTTTATCCAGTGTATTACAATTAACATGTTAATTTTATAGTAATAAAATTTGAATTAATATCACCTTCATTTAATAATATACAAAGTCCTGCTTCTTCATAGTTCCATTCCCCACTTTAAGTTGTTATTTTCATGAATTGCATATTTAAACATTGTGTACCTATTAGCATAGATTTATCATTATTGTTTTATAATCATATAGTAAATAAGAGTGGAAAACCAAATATGCAATACTATTGGCTTTTTATTTACCTATGTAAACAAAAATCATATTCTTTCCCCTGCTGGTGGAGGCAGATTGTTTCTGTTGCCTGTTGCGAGTTGTTTGCTTGTTCTGTAATTTTTATGTATTAAAGATTATTTTTATTTGTGGCCTCAAAATCTCTGTTCCTTAAACTTTTGTTCAGTTAGTCATTTGATGAGTCATATAAGAAATAGAAAGGTAGAAAAAAAAAATACTCTCCCAGACTTTGCAGATTAGCGTTGGGTTGGGAGCACTACTTCAACTTCTTTCAGTCTATTTAAGACTGTCTTGGTGTTTATTCCATCTTTGCAGTGCCTGAAAGCCAGTTAGAGATGAAAACTTAAGGTTTTCTCATCCCTTTTATGACCACGCATCCCACCCTTCTAGTGGATATGCCCCTCTAAATTTTAAGTTACACATGGTATCTTTTAAACATTTATTTCCTTACTAACCTTCTACTCAATGCCTTCCTTTTCAAGTTTTTTATTTTGTAAATGTTCTGTTTCAAATGTTGTTCTGTGCTTCATGGGTGCTGCTGCAGTCAACAGTGTGCTTATAAATGCTTTCAGAAAAAGCTACTCCACCTTTGGGAATGCTCTGACAGACAAAATGCAGGAAAGTCTTTGAGGGAGCTACCAAGGATTCAAGACTCACAACCACAATTGGATAAATGTATGCTATATTGCTCCCTCACATTGGCTACTTGCACTAGGCTATTCACACATACTCTCCAGATCTTCGGTGTGGAGGATAGTTGGAAGGAAATTTAAAACATTATGTCATTCTCTTACCAAAAAGCAACAGCTCCTTTCTTCATCAAGGTTTCCCTCCTGATTATTGTACATTTTTTACTAGACTCCACAGTTCATCAAAAGTTGATTATAACAGTTTTGCAACTTCAAACATGGATTTTGGGAAAGGACAAAAACTTGGAATTCCATACTCTGCTATTTTTTCAGAGACTAACAATATATATTTTTAGACTAAAAACAGAATGGCCAATATATTCACACTAAAAGATTTATTTTGTAAGAGTTTTGAATGGCTATAATAGTTTCTGAAGTTTTCTTAGACTATTACTTCAATAACACAAAGGGCAATATTAGAAAAATTAAGGAAAGGCAAAATTACCAAGTGCCACAATGTTTTTTAATAAAGATCCTCTTTTTAAATAAGAAATATATAACTTCTAACAGAGAATTTTGCAAGAAAAGTTTCCCTTGAACTTATTGACTACTTATAGATTTCAGAAGTGAAAAAGACTTTAAAAGTCAAGTGCCCTGCCTGACTAATGTCTAAATATCTTCTACAACATTTCCAGATGTTTGGAATGGGAAACCCACTCCATTCCAATGCTGCCAGTCTGGTTTGTCAATATGGACATCATGATCATCACCATCATCATTTCTTTTCTTTTTAAATTTATTTTGTTTTTTAATATTTATTGATAAGTATTAAATATGTCACCTTGTCCCACCATTGACATCTTATAGCCTGCCCTTGATCCCCCCTCAGCCATTCACCATTCTATTGTCAGTGTCCATGGGTTGTGCATATATGCATACAAGTTTTTTTATTGATCTCTTCACATATCACCCATTACCAATTTGTTTTACTAAGTCTATTAGTTTTTTATGGAGTCTTTCAGGTTTTTTATGTACAGTATCATGTCATCTGCAAATAAGAACAGCTTTACTTCTTTTCCAATTTGGATGCCTTTATTTCTTCCTCTTGTCTATTTGCAATGGCTAATACTTAAAATACTATGTCAAAAAGGAGTGGGGAGAGCGTGCATCCCTCTCTTGTTCCTCTTACTAAGTAAAATAGTTTTAGGTTTTGCCCATTGAGTGTGATGTTTGCTATGGGTTTATTATAAATAGCTTTTATTATGTTGAGGTATGATCCTACTATTCCTACCTTGTTGAGAGCTTTTATCAAGAAAGGATGTTGGATTTTGTCAAATGCTTTTTCTGCATCAATTGATATGACTATGTGATTTTTATCTCTCAATTTGTTTATGTGATGTATCAATTTATTGATTTGCGAATATTGTACCATCCTTGCATTTTTGGGATAAATCCTACTTGGTCGTGGTATATGATCTTTCTGATGTACTGCTGGATCCGATTTGCTAGAATTTTATTTAGGATTTTGGCATTTATATTCATCAGGGATATTGTTCTCTAAATATCGTTCATTGTGTTGTCTTTATCTGGCTTTGCTATTAGGGTGATCCTGGCTTCATAGAAGGAGCTTAGAAGTGTTCCTCCCTCTTGAATTTTTTGGAATAGTCTCAGGAGAATACATTTAATTCTTCCTTGAATGTTTGGTAAAACTCCCCTGTTAAGCCTTCTGGCCTCCGGCTTTTGTTTCCTGGGAGCTTTTTTTATGACTGCTTCAATTTCTTCCATGGTTATTGGCCTATTGAGCCATTTAGCTTCTTCCTGATTGAGTTTTGTAAGGTTATATTTTTCTAGGAATTATGCATTTTTCCAGGTTGTCCAGTTTTTTGGAGTAGAGTTGTTCACAGTATTTTTTAATAATCCTTTGTATTTTGCTGGGGTCTGTTGTTATTTCACATCTTTCATTTCTGATTTTGTTAGTTAGGGTCCTCTCTCTTTGCTTCTTGGTGGGTCTGGCTAGAGGTTTATCAATCTTGTTTATCCTTTCACAAAACCAGCTCTTGGTTTTGTTGATCTTTTGTATTGTTTCTTTGCTCTGTATGTCATTTATCTCCACTCTGATCTTTATTATTTTCTTCCTTCGGCTTACACTGGGCTTTTCTTGTTGCTCTCTTTCTAACTCTTTGAGTTGTAGAGTTAGATAATTTATTAACATTGTGTCATGTTTTTTGCAGTAGACTTGTAGAGCAATGAACTTCTCTCTCAAGACTGCTTTCACTGTGTCCCATAGTTTTTGGATTGTTGTGTTTTAATTATCATTTGTTTCCATGATGTTTTTTATTTCTTCCTTGGTCTCACTGGTAACCCAGTCATTGTTTAATAGCATGCTGTTTAGTCACCATGTGTTTGATTTCTTTGGATGGTTTTTTTGTAGTTGATTTCCAGCTTTACGCCACTGTGGTCTGAGAATATGCTTGATATGATTTATAGCTCCTTGAATTTGGAGAGACTTTGCCCAATATATAGTCTATCTTTGAAAATGACCCATGTGCACTTGAGAAGAATATATATTCTGTGGCTTTGTGGTGAAATGATCTGAAGATGTCAATTAATTCCATCTTTTTTCTAGTGAGTCATTTAAGATTGATGTTTTTCGTTTATTTTTGTCTAGAGTATTTCTCCAATGGTGATAGTGTGGTATTAAAGTCTCCTACTATGATTGTATTGCTTTCATTGTCTTCCTTGATATCCTTCCAGAGAGTTTTATATATTTGGGTGGTCCTGTTTTAGGTGCATATATGTTTAGCAGAGTTATTTCTTCTCGTTTGATTGCTCCATTTAGTATTATGAAGTGGCCTTTCTTATCTCTTGTTATGTCCTTCACTTTGAGATCTAATTTTTCAGATATTAGTATTGCTATCCCAGCTTTTTCTATTTCCATTCACCTGAAAACCTTTTTTTCTATCCCTTCACCTTCAGTCTGTCATTTTTCATTTCTTCTTGGCTCTTCATTTTCTCTTGGTTCGTACTCATATTGTCGAATTTGTCTTCCATTGTTTTCAGCCACCTTATGAGCATTTCTTTGAATTCTTTCTCTGACAATTTGCTTGCCTTCATTTTCTTTACTTCCTTTTCTAGTGATGCTTGCTTTTTTTCATATGTAGGCTGTTTCTTTGTCTCTCCATGGTCTCTTTTCTCTGGGTGTCTGGTTATGTATTTCTCTCTCTCCATTCCATGGTGGACTGCAGAGCTCTTCTAAATCCGTGTGTTTATGCTAATTGGGGACCTGTGCTCTGGGGTTCTCAGCTTTTCAGTTGGTTCTATAGCTGTAGATTTTCAGGCTTTTCCCCTTCAAGATGGCTGGGTCTGCATCCATGTCGGTGTCTCGATGAAAGAACCCGGCAGCATTGGGGGATGCTTGGTCAGGGAGGCCCATCCAATAGTCCCCCTCCTTCTCAGTTAGTATAACTTTCCCCCAACTCACCAACAAGCGCTGCCCATGTGAACCTCAGCGATTCTTTCTGTCTTCTCTGGGACAAGACTTGGGACACTTCCATCTATTCCCCCGCCATTTTGTTCCTCAAGAAATTATTAATACAATACATGGAAAAAGCCCTTGAGGCTGCAATCTATTTCCTATTTTATTGCTAACTTGATCTTGAGGCAATCATTTCATACAATTCTAATCCATTATTACCATCTTTATAATGACACAGATACATCAGATAGTTGCTAAATTCCCTTTCAGTTTTGATATTCTATGATATCTTAGGTTAAACATAATAATTTGCACTTCTTTATAATGACACAGATACATCAGATAGTTGCTAAATTCCCTTTCAGTTTTGATATTCTATGATATCTTAGGTTAAACATAATAATTTGCACTAATAAAGGAGAAAGATGGAAATTGTCCATATCTCCATGACACTCACCAGCCAATACGGAGTGAGTGTGCAAATTAACATAACAAAGTTGGAGGATAATTTGCATTTGCAGGTGCCAAGTGGCCTGCATCCTGAGAACATCCTTGGGACCCAGGCATTCCTAGCCTGTAGGCTCATGCATAGGCCTTGAGTTGCCAGGATCACAGAATGCCCCCAGACACTTCTGGTCTATGGGCACAGGCGCTGAGCACCTAGGGGTGTAGCGGGAACACCCCCCAAGTTGCCATGGTGGCACAGCAGATGTTTCCACCCCACAGCTGCTTGCACATACACTGGAACAAAGTGGTGGACCAGGTTCATGCCCCCATCCCAGTGCACACAATGCAGGGTTGTCGGCCTTGGGGCATGCCCCCCCCCCAGGCTGTGGGACATGCCCCTAGCTCAGTGGACATAACTCAGGGGATCCTCTGAGCATAAGAAAACACGTTTTCTTTTAAAAAATATTTTATTAATTTTTTTACAGAGAAGAAGGGTGAGGATAGTCAGAAACATCCATGAGAGAGAAGCACACTCCCCACTAGGGATGTGTCCCCAACCAAGGTACATGCCCTTAACAGGAATCAAACCTGGGACGCTTCAGTTTACAGGCCGACTATCTACTGAGCCAAACTAGTTCAAGCATAAACACCTTTCACCTTTTCTGACTGCTCTTTGCTTAAGCTCCATGTATGCTGCCACTTGCAGTGTTCTTTGTAACTTGGGTAATAAGAATCCAAGAAGGTGATCTAGGGTTTTTCCATCACACTCCTGGAGGAAAAAATGAAGATCAGCAGCTGAAGGGGCTAAGAAAGGTCACATCCTGCCCTAGCCAGTTTGGCTAAGTGGATAGAGCCTTGGCCTGCCGACCGCAGGGTCTTAGTTCGATTCTGATCAAGGTCATGTACCTAGGTTACAGGCTCTTCCATGGCTGGGGCCCAAAAGACAACAAATCAAAGTGTCCTTCTCACATTGATGTTTCTCTTTGTCTCTCCCTCTCTTTTCCACACTCTCTAAAAATCAATGGAAAATATTATCAGTTGGGGAAAGAAAAAGAAAGAAACAAAGAAAGAAAGACAGAAAGAGAGAGAGAGAGAGAGAGAGAGAGAGAGAGAGAGAGAGAGAGAGAGAGAGAGGAAGGAAGGAAGGAAGGAAGGAAGGAAGGAAGGAAGGAAGGAAGGAAGGAAGGAAGGAAGGAAAGAAGGTCATGTCCTATGAAAGAGAAAATGCCTAAAGTTACCATTTTTTCATGGTGAAGGGACTGGAGTCCATATTGATGAAAACACCTTGGCAGCTGCAGTGGCTGGCAGTGGCTGCAGCCTCAGAGTAATGGGGCTGGCACCTTCCCCTGAACATCCTGGTCACATCCCGCAGAGGGAGGCGAGACTCTATGGGGAGGGGGCCTAAGCAATCAGTAGGACATCCCCTGAGGACTCGCAATCTGTGAGGGGGCAGGCTGGGCTGAGGGACACCCCCCCCCAAGTGCACAAATGTTGTGCACCAGACCTCTAGTAATTAATATTCATTAAGCACTTACCTTGTGGCAGATATAATATTGAACAGCATTATATATATATATATATATATATATATATATATATATATATATATATATTATTCTTTAAAGTATTACATATAGTAGTACATATATTTCCTTTTTTCCCCATTAATCTCCCCCCAGCCTCCCCTACCCCCCAGCACGTGCCCTCACCTGCCCTCCCTCATTGTCTTGTATCCATTGATTATACTTATATGCATGCATACAAGTCTTTCCTTTGATCTCCCACAGCCCCCGCCCCCCACCCTCCCCTGCCTTCCCACTGTAGTTTGACAGTCTGTTCAATGCTTCTTTGCCTCTGTATTTATCTCCCCCCCATTTATTTTCTTTAAAAAATCTTGCATCTGCATACTAGCAATAAACATATTAAGAACAAAAAATGTTTGAGTCTCATTTTTCGCAATGGGTTTGCCGCCAGAAAACAGGTGTCGTGAAAACCATTAACTCAAACCCAAGATGGGAAAAGACTCACATCAACATCGTCGTCAGTGGACACATAGATTCTGGCAAGTCTACCACTACTGGCCATCTGATCTACAAATGTGGTGGGATTGACAAAAGAACCATCGAGGAATTTGAAAAGGAGGCTGCTGAGATGGGGAAGGGCACCTTCAAGTATGCCTGCCTGGGTCTTGGATAAACTGAAAGCCGAACAGGAACAAGGTATCACCATTGATAGCTCTCTGTGGAAATTTGAGACCAGCAAGTATTATGTGACTATCATTGATGCCCCAGGGCACAGAGACTTCATCAAAAACATGATTACAGGCACATCTCAGGCTGACTGTGCTGTCCTGATTGTTACTGCTGGTGTTGGTGAATTTGAAGCAGGCATTTCCAAGAATGGACAGACCTGTGACCATTCCCTTCTGGCCTACATACTGGGTGTGAAATAGCTGATTGTTGGTGTTAACAAAATGGATTCCACTGAGCCACCCTACAGCCAGAAAATATATGAGGAAATTGTTAAAGAAGTCAGCACCTACATTAAGAAAATTGGCTACAACCCTGACACAGTAGCATTTGTGCCAATTTCTGGTTGGAATGGTGACAACATGCTGGAGCCCAGTGCCAATATGCCTTGGTTCAAGGGATGGAAGGTCACCCATAAAGATGGTAATGCCAGTGGAACCACACTGCTTGAAGCTCTGGATTGCATCCTGCCACCAACTCGTCCAGCTGACAAGCCCCTGTGTCTGCCCCTCCGGGATGTCTACAAAATTGGTGGTATTGGTACTGTCCCCGTGGGCAGAGAAGAGACTGGTGTTCTGAAGCCCGGCATGGTGGTCACCTTTGCTCTGGTCAATGTTACAACTGAGGTAAAGTCTGTTGAAATGCACCATGAAGCTTTGAGTGAAGCTCTTTCTGGGGACAATGTGGGCTTCAATGTCAAGAACGTGTCTGTCAAAGATGTTCGCCGTGGCGATGTGGCTGGTGCCAGCAGAAATAATTCACCAATGGAAGCAGCTGGCTTCACAGCTCAGGTGATTATCCTGAACCACCCAGGCCAGATCAGTGCTGGATATGCACCTGTGCTGGATTGTCACACAGCTCACATTGCTTGCAAATTTGCTGAGCTGAAGGAGAAGATTGATCATCGTTCTGGGGAAAAAACTGGAAGATGGCCCCAAATTTTTGAAATATGATGATGCTGCCATTGTTGATATGATTCCTGGCAAGCCCATGTGTGTTGAGAGCTTTTCTGACTACCCTCCTCTGGGCCGTTTCACTGATTGTGACATGAGACAGACAGTTGCTGTGGGTGTCATCAAAGCAGTGGACAAGAAGGCAGCTGGAGCTGGCAAAGTCACCAAGTCTGCCCAGAAAGCTTAGAAAGCTAAATGAATATTCCCAAAACCTGCCACCCCAGTCTTAATCAGTGGTGGAAGAATGATCTCAGAACTGTTTGTCTCAATTGGCCATTTAAGTTTAATAGTAAAAGACTGGTTAATGATCACAATGTATCGTAAAACCTTCAGAAGGAAAGGAGAATGTTTTGTGGACCATTTGGTTCTTTTGTGTGAGTGGCAGTTTTTAAGTTATTAGTTTTTAAAATCAGTACTTTTTAAATGGAAACAACATGACCAAAAATCTGTCACAGAATTTTCAGACCCACTAAAATAACGGAGTTTAATGAGGAAAAAAAAAAAAGTTTGAGTCTCAGTTTCAGTCTAACAGTTCTGAGTCCCAGTTTCAATATCAAATAGTTCCTTATATGTACATGTCAGCAGTGGTGTCTGGATATTGGACAAATGGTGGCAATGCATGTCCCACCCTCTCTGGTTTGGTCCTGGGCAGCCTGCAGTGACGCACAGCTGCTGACTGCTAGCATGGCAAGGTGTCGTCAGCATCTTCCATCTCTGGACTGTCTTTGCGGTTGGAGCAGTTCCTCTTTGTTACAGGAATCCATATGGTCTTGGAGTTGTTTTATGAAAATATACAAACATATTCTCTACCGAAAGTTAATAAAGGAATATTTTCTGCGAATTAGACTTGAAATTCTTTTTATTTTTGCCCAAATTATTTTCCTTTGGCTTATTTTGACACCTTGTGTGCTTTTCATGGGTGTCCTGCTCTTAGAGTTACAACTGGAAAATAATTTTCTGAATTAAGAATTTTCTAAATATAATTTACTTACAGGATATTTTCCCTTACATGATATTACACCAGTATCCCCCCTTTTTTAATTAATGGGGGCTTTTGAAACTTTTATATTGCAGTCTTGGTAACTTTAAATTTTAATTTTTGCACAAAAATATGACTGCTTTAGGTTCTTTGCAGGTTAGGCAACTTTACAAAGCGATTAACTACTAATAGAAATTTTAGTTAATATTTTAGGAACGGCTTTTTGTCCAGTACACTTAAATTTTCTTGAGTATTCACTTATTTCAATTAGCCAATTTAAATTAATCTGAAAACTTGATTACTATTTTACTGTCAGATTTAATACTCAAATAATAATCCTAGTTTACTCTGTAAATATTTGTGGCAAGGATTATGTGCATTCTTGAGTAGGCCCTGAGCATTCCTAGTGCTAGATTGGATTTAGATATAGGGCTACTGTTGCTGGCCAAGTCTCTGTCTGTAACCTGAGTTTCCATCTGAGCTGTGCGTGGGTGGTGAAGCAGCCATGGGGGCAGGAGACCTCCCTCAGAAGGGGTGAGAGTTCAGGCCCCTGCAAAGTTAGGAGAGTGAGGGTCTGTGCCCCACCTCTGTTGACCTTTAAATACTCTCCTAATGGCCCCTCTGTGGCTGTGCCTGTCTTAGGTTGTTCCTTCCCTGAGGAATCTTACCCGTCTCTGGCTAACCAGCCATCCTCCAGGGTCAAGCAGGGTGATGTGAGCTGAACAGCATTTTCATGTGTTAACTCATTTAATTCTCAGGTAACCTTGTGAGGTAGGTACTGTTAGAGAAGTTAAGGATTTTGCACAGGGCCACAAAATAGTGTGACTAAGGTTCTCAACCAGATAGTTCTACTTCCAAGCTGACATAAAACCTCCATATGATGTTACCTTTAAATAGACAAGAAATGCTTGGTATTTGAAGATATTCTACAGTGAATACTTTTTTAAAAATATATTTTATTGATTTTTTACAGAGCGGAAGGGAGAGGGATAGAAAGTCAGAAACATCGATGAGAGAGAAACATCGATCAGCTGCCTCCTGCACGCCCTCCACTGGGGATGTGCCCGCAGCCAAGGTACATGCCCCCAACCACAATCGAACCTGGGACCCTTCAGTCCACAGTCCGATGCTTTATCCACTGAGCCAAACCGGTCTCGGCGTGAATACTTTTTGAAAATGAATAATCATTTCCTAAATTATAAGTTTTTAAGTTCTTAATTTTGGGGCATTTCCATTTGATATTTTATTTTAAACAAGTATATACCTATACTTGTTGAATGAGTAGAAATTTTTAAATATGCAAAGTTTAAGACAAAGGAAGATAGCAAAGAATGAAATATAATTCACATCTTGCTTTATCTCAGCAGCCTTATGATTTCCTAAAGTACCATTGACAGTCTATCTTAAAAATAATGCCATGAGAAATGGATTAGAAAAAATATGTTTTTAAAATATTAATAATTTTGATCTTTTTCTCTCTTTTCACAGTCACTGTTTTGAGCCCAATAGAAAAAGGTAAGAGTGTGCTATGAATTGTATTGGTTCGCTCTGTGTTCTTTTTTTCTATCTAAAAGTGAATTAATTACATGAAAGTTTATACTTTAAGCAACTTTCTAGGAATACTCTGAGGTAAGTGAATGTTAAGGACGATGGTTTTCAGGAAGCTTACCAAGAAGTAGAGGAGAATATATTGTTAGTGGTCTTTGGGCTATAGGACAAAAATTGAAAGTTACCAAGAATTATGATGGCGAAAAGTACAGATAACTAATCAGGTGGCCATAGTGACAATAGGCTCTCTCTTAGTTCATCACTGTTTTCTTAGGTATATTGTCTTTTTGTTCAAATCATCTCACTCTTCAAGGCATGGAGTAAGTGCTCCACAGAGGGCTTCTAAGTCTTTCACCATCACAGTACCTATGTATTTACTATAGTCCTCTCAATTTTCCACTCCCATCTTATCTTTTTTTCCCTTTCTTTTTGTTTAAAGTATTACATATGTCACCCTTTCCCCCAAATGACACCCCGTAGCCACTCCCACACCCATGGGCAAGTCCCCACTGACCCAGTGTCTGTGGCCTTTGGTTATGCTAATATGCATGCATACAAGTCCTTTGGTTGATCTCTAACCGCCCCCTCCACTGCCTTCACTCTGATGTTGGATGATCTGTTCAGTGCTACCTTGTCTCTGGCGCTATTTTTGTTTATTGGTTTATGTTGATCAATATATTCCACATATGAGTGACATCGTATGATACTTACCTTTCTCTGACAGGCTTATTTCATTTAGCACGATGGTCTCCAGGTCCATCCATGCTATTGCAAATGGAAAGAGTTTTTTCTCTTTCAAAGTGGTGTAGTATTTCATTTTGTACATGTACCACAGCTTTTTAATCCACTCATCAGTTTATGGGCACTTAGGCTGTTCCCAAATCTTAGCTATTGTAAATTATACTACTATGAGCAAAGGGCTGCATATATTCTTTCTGACTGATGTTTCAGATTTCTTGGGATATATTCCTTGAAATGAGATCACTGAGTCAAATGGAAGTTTCATTTTTAATTTTTTGAGAAAACTCCATTCCTACCAGCAGTGTACCAGGATTCACTTTTCTCCACAATCTTGCCAACATCTGTCATTTTTTTTTCACTTGCTGATGATAGCCATTCTGACAGGTGTGAAATGGTACTTCATTGTTGTATTTGATTTGTATCTCTCAGATGATTAGTGACTTTGAACATGTTTTCATATGTCTCTTAGCATTCTTTATGTCCAGTTTGGAGAAGTGTGTATTTAGGTCCTTTGTTCATTTTTTAATTGGATTGTTTATCTTCCTTTTGTTAAGTTGTTTGAGTTCCCAATAAATTTTAGAGGTTAACCCCTTATTGTATGTATCATTAGCAAATATATTTTCCCATGCACTGGACTCTCTTATTATTTATTTGATGTTTTCCTTTGCTATGCAGAAGCACTTTATTTTTATGCAGTCCCATTTGTTTGTTTTCTTTTTGGTTTACATGTCCTAGGAGATGTATCAAAAATATTGTTTTGAGAGATGTCTGAGATTTTGCTGCCTATGGAGTTTTCTAAGATTTCCATAGTTTCCCATGTAAAATTTAAGTCTTTTATCCATTTTTTAAAAGGTTTTATCTTTATTGTTTAGTTTATTAATTACATTGTTCCCTTTTTTCCCCCTATAGTTCCACTCCACCTGGTACCCAGCCCACCCTCCGCCCTCATCCCCCTCCATTGTCCTCTCCCATAGTTGCATGATTTTTGTCCAGTCTCTTGCTGCACTTCCCACACCCCCTTTCTCCCCAAGAGTTGTCAGTCCATTCCCTCTCTATGTCCCTGATCCTGTTACATTCACCAGTTTATCCTGTTCATCAACTTATTAATTCACTTGATTTTTAGATTCATTTGTTGATAGATGTGTATTTGTTGTTCATAATTTACACTTTTATCTTTTTCTTCTTCCTCTTCTTAAAGAATATCTTTCAGCATTTCATATAATATTGGTTTGGTGGTGATGAACTCCTTTAGCTTTTTCTTATCTGCAAAGCACTTTATCTGACCTTCAATTCTGCATGATAGCTTTGCTGAATAGAGTAATCTTGCTTGTAGATTCTTGCTATTCATCACTTCGAATATTTCTTGCCATTCCGGTCTGGCCTGCATAGTTTCTGTTGAGAACTCCACTGACAATCATATGGGTGCTCCCTTATAGGTAACCATCTGTTTTTCTCTTGCTGCTTTTAATATTCTCTCTTTGTCTTTTGCTCTTGGCATTTTAATTATGATGTGCCTTGGTGTGGTCCTCTTAGGGTTCCTATATATTGGGGTTCAGTGCGCTTCTTGGACTCCTAAGTCTATTTCTTTCACCAGGTGTGGGAAGTTTTCGGTCACTATTTCTTCAAATAGGTTTTCATTGTCTTGCTCTCTCTCTTTTTCTGGCATCCCTATAATTTGGATGTTGGTATGCTTGAGGTTGTCCCAGAGGCCCCTTATACTATCTTCAATTTTTTGGATTCTTTTGGTTTCTTGCTTTTTCAGCTGAGTGGATTTCACCTCTTTGTATTTCAAATCTTTAACTTGGTTCTTGGGGTGCTCCAGAGCACTTTTAGGTCTTTGTATCATATTTTTTAAAAAATATATTTTATTGATTTTTTACAGAGCAGAAGGAAGAGAGAGGGATAGAAAGTCAGAAACATCGATGAGAGAGAAACATCGATCAGCCGCCTCTTGCACGCCCCCCACTGGGGATGTGCCCGCAGCCAAGGTACATGCCCTCGACCGGAATCGAACCCGGCACCCTTCAGTCCGCAGTCCGACACTCTATCCACTGAGCCAAACCGGTCTCGGCAATGTATCATATTTTTTATTTCAGTCAGTGTATGCTTAATTTCTGGTTGGTCCTTTTTCATATCCTTGAGAGTCTCCTTCATATCCTTGAGGGTCTCGTTCATTTCCTTGTAGGACTCATTCATTTCCACGTTGGTCTTCATCATTTCCACGTTGGTCTTGATCATTTCCTTGCAGGTCTCGTTCATATCCTTCAGGGTCTCGTTCATTTCCTTTTCAGTCTTGGTTATTTCCTTATAGGTCTCGACTTTTTGTAGGAGCCTCTTGAGAAGCCCTATAACCATGGTTTTGAATTCCATGTCCAGTCTTTTTTCCCCCTCCATTTCTTTCACATCTGATTTCTTTCCATGTCTCTGCATGGTGGCTGCTTCCCTGAGTTGGTCAATTAGCTTTGTGTGGTAGATGTCCTACCACAGTTAGCCTCCCAAGTTGCCTGAGGTGGATATGGGTTGCACAGTCTTGCTGAAGTTAAGCTCAGGTTAATCGTTGTTAGCACTTGGAGGGGTTGACCTCCAGGCCAATTGTCTGTGAAGTTCAGCTGTGCTCAGGTTGGATGGACTGAGTCTCCAGGCCAAGCAGACAGCATTAGCTCCACCCTATGAGGCCTCAGGAACTCTATGCTGGGGTCAATGGCCGCCAGCACCTCTGAGAGAGAGCCGCTGCCAAGCTCCACTGGCTGCCGGGGTATTCAGACTCTCCCCAAATGAGTCTGCACACCCAACGTCTCACCCAGGGTCGTAAAACAAAGCAGTCTGATGGTTTCCCAAATGAGAGAGCAAGTCTCGAGCACTCTCTACGTGGTCACGCAGCTGCGCTGTTCCCAAGCTCACTCGCAAGATCACCTTCTCCACAAGCCAGCAGACCCCTGCAGCACCCGAGCTTCGGTGTGCCCTCCCACTGTCCAGTTTTTACTCCGTATGATAATGGGTTCCCTGGACTTCGCCCAGAGCTGGAGAATCAGTCCAGTGGGATGTCTTTGTCTCCCCTTTCGAGAAAACTAGCGGGTTTTCAGCCGCCCGCCCTATCCGCTGGCGCGCCCCCGCGCTCCAAACCACTTTCCTCGTGTATCATCAACACTGTCCTCAGCCGCTCTTCCGAGTCACAGTGTCTTATCTTCACTTTTCTTTGTGGAATTTTCACTCTGCCAGCTTTCTGGTGATTCTGGAAGATGTTTGTTCTTTCGTTAAGTTGTAGTTTTAAAATTGCTGTGTATGACGGCAAGATAGGTGTTTTACCTATGCTGCCATCTTGGTTCTCCAAGTCTTTTATCCATTTTGACTTTATTTTTATGTATAGAGTTAGTTGGTGATTTAGTTTCATTTTTTTTACATATATCTGACCAAATTTCCCAGCACTGTTTATTGAAGAGACTGCCTTGACTCCATTGTTTGCTCTGGCCTCTTTTGTGAAATTTGGATTGAGCATAAAGGCTTGGGTCGATTTCTGGTTTCTGTGTTCTGTTCCATTGGTGTATATGTCTGTTCTTGTGCCATTACCAGGCTGTTTTGAGAACAGTGGCTTTGTAATATAGCTTGTTATTTGGTATTGTGATCCCTCCAACTTTGTTCTTCTTTCTCAATATTGCTGCAGCTATTTTGGGTATTTTTCTTTTTTCCATATAATTTTTTAGAGAATTTGTTCTACATCTGTGAAATATATTCTTGGTATTTTTTTCTCTTTGTTTGTTTGTTTTTCAAATTTTATTTTATTGTATTAAGTATTACAAATAGTAGTACATATGTCTCCTTTTTCCCCATTGACCTCCTCCTGGTCTCCCTGCCACCCTGCACAAGCCCTGACCCACCACCACTCCCCCCGCAGATACACACTGTGTCTTGCCTCCATTGCTTATGCTTATATATATGCATACAAGTCCTTCAGTTGATATCTAACCACCCTCCACAACCTGTGCCTGCCTTCCCGCTATAGTTTGTCTGCTCAATGCTTCTTTGCCTCTATAACTACTTTTGTTCATCAGTTTATAAATGTTCTTTATATTCCAGAAATGAGTGAGATCATGTAGTATTTGTTTTTAACTGCCTGGCTTATTTCACTTAGCATAATGCTCTCCAGTTCCTTCCATGCTGATGCAAATGGTAAGAATATCTTCTTTTTTGCAGCTGCATACTATCCCATTGTGTAGATGTACCACAGTTTATTCATCTGATGATGGGTATTTAGGCTGTTTCCAAATTATAAATTGTGCTGCTGTGAACAAAGGGGTGTATGCATCCTTTCTGATTGGTGATTTTGTTTTCTTGGGATATATTCCTAAATGTGGGATTACTGGGTCAAATGTCAATTCCATTTTTAATTTTTTGAGGAAAAGCCATACTGTTTTCCACAGAGGCTACACCATTGTGCATTCCCACCAGCAGTGAAGGAGGATTCCTTTTTCTCTGTATTCTCTCCAGCACTTGTTTATTGATTTATTGTTGATAGCCATTCTGGCAGGTGTGAGATGGTATATCATTGTTGTTTTGACTTGCATCTCTCAGACACTTTTGAAAAGTGTCTATTTAGGTGTTTTGCCCATTTTTTTGTATTGGATTGTTTATCTTCCTTTGGTTAAGTTATATGAGTTCCCTATAAACTTTGGAGATTAAACCCTTATCAGAGATAATATTGGAAAATATATTCTCATGCAGTAGGCTTTCCTGTTGTTTTGTTTGTTGTTTCATTTCTGTACAGAAGCTTTTTATTTTGATGTAGTCCCATTTGTTTATTTTCTCTGTAGTTTCCATTGCCCTAGGAGCTGTATTGATAAAGATATTGCTACTACAAATATCTGGTATTTTGGTGTATATGGCTTCTTCAAAGAATTTTTTGTTTTCACATCTTATGTTTAAGTTCTTTATCCATTTTGAGTTTATTCTTATGTATGGTGTAAGTTGGTGGTATAGTTTCAATTTTTTGCAAATATTTGTCCAATTTTCCCAGCACCATTTATTGAAGAGACTGTCTTGCCTCAGTTGTATGCTCTTGCCTCCTTTGTCAAATATTAATTGAGCATAATGGCTTGTGTCAATTTCTGGGTTCTCTGTTCTGTTCCATTGGTCTATATGTCTGTTCTTTTGCAAGTACCATGCTGTTTTGAGAACAGTGGCTTTGTAGTATAGCTTGATATCTGATATTGTGATTCCTCCAACACTGTTCTTTCACAAGATTGCTGCAGCTATTTGGGGTCTCTTTTTATTCCTGATGAAATTTTGGAGAGTTTGTTCTAGGTATTGGAAGTATGCCATTGGTATTTTATAAGGATTGCATTGAATCAATACATTGCTTTGGGTATTATGGACATTTTCATGATATTAATTATACCAATCCATGAACACAGAATATTCTTCCACTTGTCTATGACTTCAGTTTCTTTTTTCAATGTCATGTAGTTTTCTGAGTACAGGTCTTTTACATCATTGGTTAATTTTACTCATAAATGTCTTATTTTTTGTTGTTGCTGTGGTAAATGGGATTATTTCTTGTTTCCTTTCCTGAGAGTCCATTATTGATGTATAAAAAGACCATAAAGTTATGTGTTTAATTTTGTGTCTTTCTTCATTGCTGCATTCATTTATTAAATCTAGTAGTTTTTTTATGGAGTCTTTAGGTTTTTCTATGTACAATATCATGTCATCTGTAAATAATGACAGTTTTATATCCTCCTTTCCAATTTGGATGCCTTTTATTTCTTCTTCTCTGAACTCTATGGCTAGCACTTCCGTTATTATGGCAAACAGGAGTGGTGTAAGTGGGCATTCCTATCTTGTTTCTGTTCTTAGGGGATATGGTTTTACTATTTGCCCATTATGTATGATGTTGGCTGTAGTTTTGTCACATAAGCCTTTTATTATTTTGACATATAATCTCTCTATTCTGACTTTGCAGAGAGTTTTTTTTATCGAAAAAGTGTGTTATATTTTGTCAAATACGTTGTCTGCATCAATTGATATGATCATGTAGTTTTTGTCTTTCATTTTGCTTATGTGATGTATCACATTTATTGATTTGTGGATATTGTACCATCCTTGAATCCTTGGAATAAATCCCACTTGGTTATGGTGTATGATCTTTCTAATGTAATGCCAATTCTAATTTCCTAGAATTTTGTTGAGGATTTTAGCATCTATGTTCATCAGGTATATTGGCCTGGAATTCTCTTTCTTTATGGTGTCATTATCTGATTTTTGGATTAGAGTAATGCTAGCTTCATAGAAAGAGCTTGAATGTATGCCTTCATCTTGAATTTTTTGAAGCGGTCACAGGAGGGTCAGTTTTAGTTATTTTCTGAATGTTTTTGTTTGTTTTGTTTTGTTTTGTTTTGTCTGCCCGTCCGTTTCTCTGGCACTGAGAACAAACCTGGCTTCCATCTGTGCAGCAGTTGCAGATGGGCCCTGAGGGAGCAGCGGTCATGGTCACCGGCTGCAGCTCTCAGAGTCCAGCAAGACCTCCAGAAACTAGTCCTAGGTCTGAGGCAGAGGTGCTTTGTGACTTTATTTGTTTGTTTGTTTTCAATTTCTTTATTGATTATGGTATTACATATGTGTCCTTATTCCTCCATTCCCCCCACCTCCCATTCATACCCCCACCCCCCTTTTACCTGTGTCCATTGATTAGGCTTATATGCATGCATATAAGTCCTTCAGTTGATCTCTCCCCCGACCCCCACCATCCTCTACCTTCCCTGAGGCTTGATGTTCTGATTGATATTTCTCTGTCTCTGGATCTATTTTTGTTCATCAGTTTATATTTTTCATTATATTCCACAAATGAGTGAGATCATGTGATATTTATCTTTCTCTGCCTGGCTTATTTCACTTAGCATAATGCTCTCCATCTCCATCCATGTATTTGCAAATGGTAAGAACTTCTTTTTTTACCACAGCGTAGTATTCCATTATGTACATGTACCACAGTTGGGTTTTTTTTGTTGTTGTTGTTTTTTGTAAAACACCTTTGTAAAGCCATCTGGCCCAGGGCTCTTATTTGTGGAAGTGTTTTGTTTGCTGCTTCAATTTCATCAGTATTTATTGGCCCATTCAGGTATTCTGATACTTCCTTATTGAGTTTTGGAAGGTTGTATTATTTTTTAGGAATATGCCCATTTCATCTAGATGGTCCAGTTTGTTGGAATAGTGTTATTCATAGTATTTTTTACAAACCTTTGTATTTCTGTGGGATTGGTTGGTACTTCACCTCTTTCATTTCTGATAGTGTTTATTTGAGTCCTCTCTCTTTGCTTCTTAGTGATCCTGATTAGAGTTTCATATCTCTCTCTCTCTCTCTCTCTCTCTCTCTCTCTCTCTCTCTCTCTCTCTCTCTCTCTCTCTCTCTTCCTCTCTCTCTCTCTTCACTTATTTCTGTTCTGATCTTTATTATTTCCTTCCTTCTAATTACTCTGAGATTTCATACTGCTCTCTAATTTTTATACTATATGGTTAGATAAATTATTAACTGTTTTTCTTGATTTATGAGGCATTCTCACAGTGCTATAAACTTTCTTCTCAGGATTGCTTTCATTGTGTCCCATAGATTTTGGATTGTTGTGTTTTTATTCTAATTTTTCCCAAACATTTTTATATCTTCTTTGATCTCTTTTGTAACCTAGTCATTATTTAATGTCATGCTATTTAGTTTCCAAGTGTTAGATTGTTTTTTTATTGTTCATATTGTAATTTATTCTAATGTTGTATCATTGTGATCTGATAAAATGCTTGCTTTGATTTCACTCTTCTTGAAATTGTAGAGACTTAAGCCCTGTCCTAATATGTAGTCTATCTGTATGTTGCTTAGCTTTGGGGTGAAATAGTCTGACAATGTTAATTAATTCCATCTGATCTTGTGAGTTATTTAGCATTGATGTTTCTTTGCTGATGTTTTGTCTAGAAGATTCATCCAGTGATGTCAATGGATATTAAAGTCCTCTGCTATGATTATATTGCTGTCAATCTCTCCCTTGATATCTTCCAGAAGATTTTTATGTATTTGGTTGCCTTTGTATTTTGTGCATCTATGTTTATCTGAGTTATATTCTCTTGTTGTATCGAGCCCTTTATTATTAACGTGGCCTTCCTTATCTCTGTTTATGATCTTCAATTTGAGGTCTATTTTGTCAGATATAAGTATTGCTACCCAAGATTTTTTTTTTTTCATTTCAATTTATCTGTGTGAGTCCCTGGTTCTGAGGTGGGTATCTTGTAGACAGCATATCTATGGGTCATGTTTTCTTATCCATTCAGCCACCCAATGTCTTTTATTTTTCCATTTAATTCATTTACATTTAAGGCTATAATTGATAGGTAATTATTTGTTGCCATGTTTATCCTTTTTGTCTATGTTTCTTCTTCTCTCCCTATACCTGTTTCTTACATTAATCCCTTAAGGATTTATTGCCTTGCTACTTTGGTGGTAATAAACTCCTTAACCTATTTTTTTTTTGTCTGTGAGGGTCCCGAGTTCACCTTCAATTTTGATTGATAGTTTTGCTGGATAGAGTATTATTGGGTTCTGTACCTTGCTTTTCATTACTTTGTATATTTCATTTCATTTCTTTCTGGCATGATGTGTTTCTGTTGAGAAATCATTTGATAGTGTAATGGGAGATCCCTTGTATGTAACCTTCTGTCTTTCTATTACAGTTCTTAAGGTTCTTTCTTTGTTAGTAACAGTAGTCATTGTAATTACGATGTGTCTTGGAATGGGTCTTTTTGTGTTCATTTTGTTTGGGACTCTTTGTGCTTGTCTGACATTTTTCTTTTTCCATGTCAGTGCTCTTTTCTGTCATTATTTCTTCAAATATGTTTTATATTCCTTGCTCAGGTTCAACACCTTCTGTCATTAAGCAGATGTTGCTTTGTTTCATGTTGTCCCTAAGCTGTCTTAAACTCTCCTGCTTTTTAATTTTTTTCCAATTGCTATTTGGATTGTTTTTTTTTCTATCTTATCTTTTAGCTTGCTGATGTGGTCCTCAGCTTCTTCTAGTCCAGGAGTCACCAACTGGTGGTCCGCAGACCACTGGTGGTCCATGATATCCAAAATGTTGGTGACCGTATTTCTAGTCTATTGTTAAAACCTTTCATTGTATTTTTAGTGCAGTCATATCATTTTTCATTTCCCCTTGATTCTTACACAATTAGTGAATTTCTGATCCACAGGTTTGAGCATCTTTATAACCATTACTTTGAATTCTTTTTCTGACATATTGCTTGCCTCAATTTTATTTAGTTCCCTTTCTGGCCATTCCTTCTTATCTTTCTTTTGGGGATTGTTTCTTTGCATCTCCATTTTTGCTGTCCCTTTGTATTTGTTTCTACATAATGTGAGTTATTGATACTTTCTGGTTCTGGGTGGCCTGTTTGAAGTCTGAGAAATTGAAACCCCTAGTAGTCCAATGGGTCTAAGACTCCTTGGCCCAGATGCTGATTTTGTCTTGGTCTCATGCCTTTAACATTTTTGCTCTGAGTTGTATTCCCTTCCTCCATGGAACTGGTCCTTCTGTTGTACCATGTAGGTGCCTGGGTCCATGGGCCAGGTTCCCAAATCCTCTGTTGTGTGATTCCCTGTGAGGTCCCAGAGCCCTCTGGCATGAAATTCTCTGTGCATCTCTGGCATCTGGGACAGTGTCATGGCCTAGAGCCCCATGGCTTGCCTCATCAACCTTGTCCTGGGGGCTGTGCCAGGCACCTGTCTGGGTCCCAGGCCAGCACTATGAGCACTGGTTTTGGCCTGGGTGGATACAGGGTTTGGCATCTCCAGCTCACAAGATTGGCAAGGTTTTTTGGGCTGGGGTGTTCAATACCAGGAGTCCCCTGCTCTTACAGTCTACTAGTATGTGGCCTCTGAGGCTGGGGAGAGCACCAGGCCTAGAGTCCCCTGGTTGCACAGTCTACATGATCCCTGGGGCTGGATGGGCCACTGGGTCTGGTGTCCCCTGCTCTCATGAGTTCTGCATTGGAAGTCCCTGGCCAGCACTGTCCACACGGTCTTTGGGGATGGGTGGGTACATGGTTGGTCATTCCTGACTCACACCATTAGCGATGTCTTTGGGTCTTGGTGGGGCACCAGGCATGGGTACCCAGCTGGGCATACAGCAGGTGATCAGTCAGTCCCAAGGGCTAGTCAGGGAGGGGTATAGGGTCCCTCTACCTTGGACTCACCACTTACTCGGGGTCCCAAGGCATGGGAGTGTAGGCAGGGAGTTGTAGTGTGGGAGGTTTCTCTGGCCTGTGGTCATTGTTGGTATCAGGCACTACTCACTGCTGGGGCCCGCTGTGGTCCCTCATAAGTTATGGCTGGTTAGTGGCTGACTTCTCGGGTTTGAGGAGGTGTCCAAGGGCAGTGTGGGTGCTGGTGTGTCCTCCTAGCCTCCACTGCTCCCCTGGCCTCCACTGATCCCCTCTATAAGATCTATAAGATGGCATGGGTTCTGCAACCCAGCTGCACTGGCCTAGGAGTGCCTATAGCAGTGGCTGGGACTCCCCAACTAGGAGATCCCAATCTGCCAGTCCCTTGAACTTTCACAAGATCTAACTGTCACTCACTCACCCCCACACACACCACACACATCCACATAGTCCCCTCTCACTCCTTTACCCACACTCACTCCCTTGCTGATGCCCTGCTGACCATCATGTTCTTAAAAAAAAAAAACTATACCATTTTTTTTTCTGCTCAATGTTTCTTCTACTGGATTGAAGAGTGTCCCTCCAACTGCAAATGTGTCCACCTGAAAGCTGTGAATGTGACTTTATTTGGAAATAGAGTCTTTGTAGATGTATTAAATTTAAGATGAAATACTGGATTATAAGGAAAATGAAAATGTGGATACATAGATACCTACAGATGGAAAATTGCCATATGAAAATGGAGGCAGAGTTTATAGTTACATTGCCACAAACCATGGAACAACAAGATTTCCAGAAACCACCAGAAGCTAGGAAAAGGCAAGAAAGAATCCTCCCCTGGAACTCATGGAGAGCATGACCTTGACTATATTTTAATTTCTGACTTCTATCCTCCAGAACTGTAAGATAATAAATTTGTGTTTTTAAATAGCTATACTGTATACAAGCCTAATATGCTAATTGTCCCTCAGACTGTTCAACAGCTTGACCAGTCACTATGACATTAACTGACCAACAGGGGGCAGATGCTCTGACTGATAGATTAGCTTGCTGCTGGGGTCTGGCTGATCCGGACTGGCTAGACAGGCCAGACACACTGGAGCTCTCCTGCAGTCCCTCCCTGGCCCTGATCATGCACCAGTGGGGTCCCTCAGCTTGCCCCTGTGCCCTCTCACAATCCGGGATCTCTCAGAGGATGTCAGAGAGCTAGTTTCGACCCAATCCCCACAGGCCAGGCCGACGGACCTCACTGGTGAACAAATCCATGTACCAGGCCCCTCTATTGTGTGTGTGTGTGTGTGTGTGTGTGTGTGTGTGTGTGTGTGTTTGTGTGTGTGTTTCAGAGGGGAAGGGAGAGGGAGAGAGAGATACAAACATTAATGATGAGAGAGAATCATTGATCAGATGCCTTCTGCACACCCCAAACTGGGGATCAAGCCCGCAACCTGGGCATGTGTCCTGACCAGGAATTGAACTATTACCTCCTGGTTCATAGGTCAACACTCAACCACTGAGCCACATCTTTGGGGCAAATTTGTGTTTTTTTGAAGCCATTCAGATTATGATAATTTGTTATGACAGTCCTAGGAAACTAATACAGCACCTGATAAATTTTAATTTCTAATGTACTGGTAAGAGCATTGCAGTAGTAGCAAATAAACACAGACTTTACTGTCAAATGTACCTGGAATCAAATCTTGATTTTGCTACTTAGTATACGTATGACCCTGGGGAACTTAACCTCACAAAGTTTCAGTTTCTTTCTCTGTAAAATGAGGATAACAATACTTACCTTTCATGTTTGAAGCACTAAATAAAATGATGTATGTAAGTCTTTTCTATAGTGCCTTGCATATATGGTAAAAATAAATAGTAGTAGATACTATTATTGTTATGTTAGCAGCATTGGAAAATATCTAAAAGCTCTTTGTTTTAAGAAGCATAACATATTTCAGGACCATAATTCTTATTACTACTGTTATAAATATATTGTCAAAATCCATGGCCTCATATTTTATAAGAAGAATAGCTGAGACCCAAAAGAAGTAAAATATGTTGATCTAGTCATAATTCTGATTCTAGTCCACAGAAAGGACTAAAGCCCAGATCACCTGGACTTCAGTCCAGAATATTACATATTATGTCATCCTTGATTATACATGATTCAGAACTATTCTTAAGATATGAGTGTATATCTTCTTTCATAGATCATACTAGAAAACATAATAATAATGCATTTATTTTGCTTTTGTAAGTGTGTTTTGCACAAATTATCTCATTCAGCATCATACCATCTCTATTTTGAAGATCTTTACTGAAAAATCTTTCTTCCTCTACCCCTGAAATGAGGATCTGGAATGACCTGGAGTTTAGAAACTGAGTAGGGTCCAAGGATAAATGACACAAAGGAATGAATTTAGGAATAAGATTAGACAAAATCTATTAGATAATCCACATATAATCAAGAGTAATGCATTGATTACATTAATAAAAATAATTTAAAATAAATGTTCAACTTATTCTCTGAGAATTCATTTTAATTTTGAATGGTTTGCATACTCAAATTTCTGGTTTCTCTCTTAAAGTTAGAAATAGTTGTAATTATTTAACTTTCTAAAAATAGATACAATTCCTAAATAATAGAACTCCTATGGGCTGAAGTGTGTCCCCAACAAAATTTGTATTAAATACTAACCCTGATACATCAGAGTGTGACCGTATTTGCAGGTACAGACTTTAAAGTGGTAATTAGGTTAAAATGAGACCATATGGGTGGATCTTAATGTGACTGGTGACCTTTTAAGAAAAAGAGAGAAGGACATAGATATACCCCAAAAGAAGACCAGATAAACAGACCATCTACAACCAGGAAGAAAGGCCTCAGAAGAAATCAACTATGCAGACTCCTTGATTTTGGACTCCTAGCCTTCAAAGTTTTTGAAATTAAGAGATTATTACATATGTCCCTCTTTTTTCCCACTATAACTCCCCTCCACCTGGTTTCCACCCCACCCTAGGCCCTCACCACCCTATTATTTGTGTCGATAGGTAATGCATACATGCATATAAGATCTTTGTCTAATCTCTTCATACACACATCCACATTCTCTTCCCTCTGAGCATCATCAGTGTGTTCCATTTCCATGCCCCTGATTCTATTCCATTCACCAATTTATTCTGTCAGCAGATTTTTTATTCATTTCATTTTTAGATTCACTTGTTGATAAACATGTGCTTGTTGTCACTTTGTTGTTCATATTTTTTTATCTTTACCTTTTTTCTTCTTCTTCCTGTTCTTAGAGAATACCCTCCAACATTTCATATAATAGTGGTTTGGTGGTTATGAACTCCTTTAGCTTTTTCTTGTCTGTGAAGCTCTTTATCTGACCTACAATTCTAAATAATAGCTTTACTGGGCAGAGTAATCTTGGTTGTAGGTTCTTGCTATTCATAACTCTAAATATTTCTTGCCACTCCCTGCTGGCCCGCATAGTTTCTGTTGATAAATCAGCTCACAGTCACATGGGCACTCCTTGTAGGTAACTATTTTTCTCTTGCTGCTTTTAAGATTCTCTCTTTATTTTTTGCCCTTGGCATTTTAATTATGATGTGTCTTTGTGTGGTCCTCTTTGGATTCCTGTTTTTTGTGGTTCTGTAAGCTTCCCGGACTTATAATTCTATTTCTTTCATCAGGTAGGGGAATTTTTTGTAATTTCTTCTAATAGGTTTTCAATATCTTGCTCTCTCTCTTCCTCTGGCACCCCCATAATTTGGATGTTGGTATGCTTAAAGTTGTCCCAGGGGTTCCTTACACTATCTGTATATTTTTTGGATTCTTTTTTCTTTTTCAGTTGGGTGTTTTTGCTTCTTGGTTTTGGAAATCTTTGAGTTGATTCTTGGGATCCTTTGGTCTGCTATTGAATCTCTGTATGTTATTCTTTATTTCAGTCAGTGTGTACTTGATTTCTGACTGGTCCTTTTATTTTTATTTTTGCATTCTCCGTAAGATCCTTGAAAGTCTCATTAAATTCCTCAGGAGTCTCTAGAAGATTCTTGAGAAACCTTATAACCATGGTTTTGATATTTATATCCAGTAGTTAACTTTCTTCCATTTCTTTCATTTGTGACATGTTTCTTTGTCTCTGCATTTTGGCTGCTTCCCTGTGTTTGTTTCTATGTATTGTGTAGCTGCTAAGTCTCCTTGAGTTGATAGAGTGGCCTTGTGTTGCAGGTGCCCTATAGGATCCATGGCTCAGCCATCCCAATCACTTGAGGTGTACACTTTGGGCACACAGTTTTGTTGTAGTTGAGCCTTGATTGCTGTTGGCTTCACTGGGAGGAATTTTCCTTTAGGCCAATTGGCTGTGGGGACCAGCTGCAACTACAGTGGGAGGTCTGTTGTGCAGGAGACACCCTTATGGGCAGGGCTTGCTTCATTAGGGCTCTGGGGCTCACTGAGTCTGCCCCTTGAGTGTGTTGCTTATAGATGTGAAGAGTTATAATCTGGTATGGTCTCAAACTGACCACTGATACACTGGCACTTGGGTCTCCAGGAGTTGCAAAGTCAGCCCCTGCCTTTGACCATCCAGCAGGGGCTACAGAGAGATATGCAGATTCCTCCTCTTTGTAAGAGGTTTGGAAGTGTCCAGACTAAGCCCAGCTATGAAGCAAGGCAGGGTGGTGCTGGTGCTATTTTTTGTGTCTTTTATTAATAGGTTTGGTGTCCCTGACCCAGCTGCAGCTTGTTTAACAGGTTTTTAGTCTGAGAAAGGATAGACCATTTACATGCAAAAGCCACTAAGCAAAACTTGGGTGGAGTTGTAAATTGGGTAGGGGGAGGTCTCAGGGAATCACTAAGGCAGAGCAAACAGAAATGGCTGCCAGTCATCCCTCCACTGGGGAAGTTTCAGCACAGGAACAATGACTGCTGTGAGCACCTCCATTTGGAAGAAAGCTGCCCCCATGTTCATGCCCCAATGCCAGAGAGTCTGGTTTCTCCTCATATGTTTCTGGGCCCCCCAGAGCCTGGCCCAGCCCTGGAGCTCAAAGGAAGTGGGAGTTTGTAAATTCAGTTTGTGGCTCCAGCCTTTTAAGAGGAGCAGCTGGGTTTCCAAAATCCTGTGTGTCACTCAGCCCCAATTTGCACAGGTTTTTACAGTCTTTAGTTCTTACAGCCCACAGAGGCTTTTTCCTCAGCTCTGGAACCCTGGGTTGGGGATCTGGTATAGCATGGGGTTCCCTTGCTCCTCCAGGTGGCCTCCATAGAGACAATCTCCATCCTGATTAAAAAAAGCTGCACACCAGGGTGCTGGACCAGCCCCGTTCTGTGCCTCCACACCTCCTACCAGTTTCAATGTGCTTTCTTCTTTACCTGTCTAGTTGAAGTGCTTCCACTCAGCCAGATTTCCTGTGGTTCTGAATAATAGTTGTTCTGTGTTTTAGTTGTAATTTTGATGTGATTGTGAGATGCAGCAAGTACAGGCGTTTACCTATGCCACCATCTTTGTTCCTCCTTCAAATGTTTTAGAAAGTAAATTTCTGTTTTTGAAGCCACTCAGCCTCTGGTACTTTGGTATGACAGCCCTAGCAAGCTAATATAAAAACTAATTTAGTTTTCCACTGGAAAATCCACAGCATGTAAATATTAGGTTGATTATACTGTTTAATTTGTTGGTGATATATTACACACTAAGAGGTGGGAGGGTACTGGGGAAAAAAGTTTGGGCCACACTATGATCATTTATACTCACCTCCAGACTGTTATAGGAAATTCTCAATTAGGGTTGAGCTGTTATCTCAGTGCTCTCTTAATAATATGCTATTTTACAATTATTATTGTAAAATTATTTTATAAAGGGGGTCTTAGGGAACCAACAAAAGCTTTTTCAGGGGCTAACTCACATCTAAAATAATATTATATTAATCATAATATTAATATGTCCTTATTATACATGTTCTTGTATAATTATAGTAATCATTAATATAATAATTAATAATATTACTATTATAAAATAATGCTTATTGAAAATTCAAACAATACAAAATACCCTATCTAATAAAAGAGCAATATGCAAATTAACCTTCACTCTGCTACACCCACAACGCACTCCCAGCAGCCAATCAGAAGCAAATATGCAAATTAACCCAACCAAGATGGCTGTGGCCACAGAGCAACCAGGAGGCTTGGCTCCGCTCAAGGCTACAAAGTTTCCATTATAGAAGATAGATAAATTCCATATACCAGGGCATGTACTTGGGTTGTTGGGGGGTGTGGCTGGCTTGCAAACCACCACAGGCCCTCACCCAGTTTGCCCCATGCCCCAAGGGAACTTCCACCCAGATCTGGGTCACCCTTCTGGGCAAGCCACCTGGCCCCTACCCTTGCAGCAGGCGTCTGTCCTATCTAAAAAAGAGTAATATGCAAATTGACCATCACTCCAACACACAAGATGGCTGTCCCCATGTGGTCAAAGATGGCCACCACAAGATGGCCAACAGGGGAGGGCAGTTGGGAGGGACCAGGTCTGCAAGAGAAGGAAGTTGTGGGTGATCAGGCCAGCAGGGGAGGTCAGTTAGGGGTCACCAGGTCAACAGAGGAGGGAATTTAGGGGTGATAGGGCCTGCAGGCAAGGGCAGTTTGGGGGGACCCAGGCCAGCAGGGGAGGTCAGTTAGGGGTAACCAAGCCTGCAGGTGAGGGCAGTTAGGGGCAAACAGGCTGGCAGGGGAGCAATTAGGCATCAATCAGGCTGTCAGGAGAGTAGTCAGTGGGTGATCAAGCTGGCAGTCAGAAGTGGTTAGGGACAATCAGTAAGGCAGGCAGGCGAGCATTTGGGAGCTAGTGGTCCAGGATTGTGAGAGGAAGATCTGCTGATGTAGGCCCTATATCAGGGATCATACCTAAATGGGCAGTCAGATATCCCTCAAGGGTCCCAGATTGGAGAGGGTGCAGGCTGGCCTGAGGGACACACACCCCCATGCAAGAATTTCATACACCGGGCCTCTAGATAATAATAAAAGTTTAATATGGTAATTATCCCCAACAGCTGAATGAACTTCCAGACAAAGCTGGGGTTTCTGGGGCTGAGGCAGGGCCAGCTGCTGTGGCAGGGGTTGAGGCTGAGGCAGCCAGGGCTCCAAGTGAGATCTTCTGGCCTTGGTGAGCCCAAGGCCCCACTCTGCTCCAGCTGTCAACCCTGTGTGAGGTTCCTGGGTACCACAGTGCAGCCCCCACCTCTGCAGACCCTGCCATCCTGGCACCATCCCATTCCCGAGCTTGGAGTCTTCATACATGCCCCAGGACCATGCACCCATCGGATGCGAGCCAGCAGCTCTGGGGGAGGGCAGCTCTCCTGACGTCCAGGTGGAGAGTCGAGGAGAACTCCGCGCTGGCAATAAGAGTAGTTCCTGTTTATCAACTGTTCACACTGTGCCAGGCTCTGTGCTAAACCCTTTGCATGCATTCACCCTCACATCAGCCCTGTGAAGTCGCCATGATTCTTATCCTTATTTTGCAGAGGCAGCATTTGAGATTCAGAAAGGTCAAGCAACCTGCAGTCAGAAAGTGGTGAAGTCAAAAGTGAATGAGAATTTTCTTGACACCCTACCTGTTACTAAAAATAAACCTGTGACACCCACTGAGGCCTTGCCAATCTCAATAAATTGCTCCCCAGTAGAAATAAAACAGTGGTAAAGAAGAAGGGGAGAGTGTGGATGAGAAGTGTGAAGGAAGTACTGGTGGGGCACAGTATTTACAGCAGACTTTAGATAGTGGGGCAGTTGCCTGTGGTCATATTAGTGCCCCAGAGACCACTGAGGATCATGTTGGGGAAGGTTACCATCCAGAAACTCTCATAACTCATTGTTTATGGCAGAGATTTTAAATTATTGTAGCTGTTAAATATTACACAGCTGACTGGAGATGCCCTCAAGTAATTAAAAATAAAGTTGTTGAAATAAAAACCTATGCTTTCATCCCTGTTATCAAAGAATTTTCACTGAGTTGAATAAGAACCTTCTCCAAGCTAGTTCATGCACATGTGCGTACGAGTCTGAATGTAGCTCCACTTCATCCACCCCAGTGAACTGCATCACTATACACTGATTTGCTTCCACCAGAAACCTCAAGATCATCTTTGACTACACTTTCACTTGACTTTAGGTAAATATAAATGTTTTCACTTATTATTTTGGAAAATTTTAAAATATAGATGAAAGAGAAAGAACAGTGTAATGAACCCTGCTCATATACCCATTACTCAGTTTCAACAATTACCAACTCCTGGCCAAGAGTTTATTATTACTTGGCAAATATCTATGATATACGAATTATGTACCAAGTTCCAAACTAGGCCCTAAAGATCCAAAGATGTGTCAGATTTGACTGCAACCCAACCTGGAGGATATAATATCTGGCCTTGGTCCTTGATGAATGAATAAGAGTTATCTAGAAAAAGAAAGTTATCCTTATTCATTCATTCTCTTTCCACAAATAATTATTGTGTGAGGCACTGTCCTTGTTGCCAGGAACACATAATGAAACAACATTGCATTTCTGCCTTCTTTTTTCCCCTACAATTTCTTTATTGATTAAGGTATTACATATGTGTCCTTATCCCTCTATTAACCCCTCCAAACCTCCCCCCATTCATGCCCTCACTCCCCTGATGTTCATGTCCATTGTTTAGGCTTATATTCATGCATCCAAGTCCATTATTTGATCTCTTCTTCCCCGCTTCCTCTTGTACCTTGCCCCTGAGGACCAGCATTCTGGTCAATGCTTCTCTGCCTCTAGATCTGTCCCTGTTCATCAGTTTATGTTTTCATTATATTCCACAAATGAGTGAGATCACGTGGTATTTGTCTTTCTCTGACTGGCTCATTTCACTTAGCATAATGCTTTCCACTTTCATCCATGCTGTTGCAAATGGTAAGAACTGCTTCTTTTTTACTGCAGTGTAGAATTCCATTGTGTAGATATACCAGATTTTAATCCAATCATCTGCTGATGGGCACTTAGGCTGTTTCCAAATCTTAGCTATGGTGAATTGTGCTACAATAAACATAGGGGTGCATAAATCCTTTCTGATTCAAGCTTCTAGTTTCTTGGGATATATTCCTAAAAGTGGGATCACTTGGTCAAATGGGAGTTCCATGTTTAGTTTTTTGAGGAAACGCCATACTATTCTCCGCAGTGGCTGCACCAGTCTGCATTCCTACCAGCAGTGCAAAAGAGTTACTTTTTCTCTACATCCTCGCCAATACTTGTCGTTCGTTGATTTGTTGATTGATTGCCATTCTGACAGGAGTGAGATGATACCCCGTTGTTTTGATTTGCATCTCTCAGGTAATTAGTGACTTTGAGCATGTTTTCATATGTCTCTTAGCCTTCCTTCCTTCCTCCTTCAAAAAGTGTCTATTTAGGTCTGTTGCCCATTTTTGATTGGATTGTCTTCTTTTTTTAAGTTCCCTGTAAATGTTGGAGATTAAACCCTTGTCTGTGGTGACATTGGCAAATATGTTCTCCCATGCAGTGGGATTTCTTGTTGTTTTGTTGATGGTTTCTTTTGCTGTACAAAAGCTTTTTATTTTGATGGAGTCCCATTTGTTTATTTTCTCTTGGGTTTCCATTGCTCTAGGAGCCCTATCATTGAACAAGTTCCTGCAGCATATGTCTGAGATTTTTTCTTCCTGTGAATTCCTCTGCTATTTTTATGGTTTCACTTCTTATGTTTAAGTCTTTGATCCATTTTGAGTTTATTTTTGTGTTTGGTATAAGTTGGTGGTCTAGTTTCATTTTTTACATGTATCTGTCCTATTTTCCCAGCACCATTTGTTGAAGAGATTATCTTGACTCCATTTTATGTTCATGCCTCCTTTGTCAAATATTAATTGGGCATAGTGGTTTGGGTCGAATTCTGGGTTTTCTATTCTATTCCATTGATCTATGTGTCTATTTTTATGCCAGTACCAGGCTGTTATAAGAAGAGTGGCTTTGTAATACAGCTTGAAATCTGATATTGAGATCCCATCTACTTTGTTCTTCTTTCTCAGGATTGCTGCAGCTATTTGGGGTCTTTTTTTGTTCCAGATGAATTTTTTGGGAAATTCATTGTAGGTCAGTGAAATATGCCATTGGTATTTTAATGGGGATTGCATTGAATCTGTAGATTGCTTTGGGTAGTATGGATATTTTGATGATGTTGATTCTACCAATCCATGAACACGGTATGTTCTTCCATCTATTTATGTCTTCCTCTATCTCTTTTTTCAGTGTCCTGCAGTTTGTGGCATACAGGTCTTTTACCTCCTTAGTTAAGTTTATTCGTAAGTATCTTAATTTTTTTGTGTGTGATGGCAAATGGGATTGCTTTATTATTTTCTCTTTTTATAAGTTCACTATTTGTGTACAGGAATGCCATAGATTTCTTGGTATTAATTTTATATCCTGCTACATTGCCGAATTCATTTATTAAGTCTAACAATTTTTTGATGGAGTCTTTAGGGTTTTCTATGGACAATATCATGTCATCTACAAATAAGGACAGTTTTACTTCTTCTTTTCCAATTTGAATGCATTTTATTTCTTTTTCTTGTCTGATTGAAATGGCTAGTACTTCCAGTACTATGTTGAACAGGAGTGGTGAGAGTGGGCATCCCTGTCTTGTTCCTGTTCTTAGGAGAAATGGTTTCAGTTTTTGTCCATTGAGTATGATGTTGGCTGAGGGTTTTTCATCTATAACTTTTATTATGTTGAGGTATGATCCTTCCATTCCCACCTTGTTGAGTGTTTTGATCAAGAAAGGGTGTTGGATTTTGTCAAATGCTTTTTCTGCATCAATTGATATGATTATGTGATTTTTATCTCTCTATTTGTTTATGTAATGTATCACATGTATTGATTTGTGGATATTAAACCATCCTTGCATCCCTGGGATAAATTCTACTTGGTCATGGTGTATGACATTTCTGATGTACTGCTGGATTGCTAGAATTTTGTTGATGATTTTGTCGTCTATGTTCATGAGAGATATTGGCCTATAATTCTCTTCCATTTTATTGTCTTTATCTGGTTTTGGTATTAGGGTGATTCTGGCTTCATAGAATGAACTAGGGAGTGTTCCTTCATCTTGAATTTTCTGGAATAGTCTGAGGAGGATAATTTTTAGGTCTTCCTTGAATGTTTGGAAAAACTCCCCAGTGAAGCCGTCTGGTCCCAGGCTTTTGTTTGCTGGGAGCTTTTTGATGACTGCTGCAATTTCTTCCATATTTATTGGCCTATTGAGATTCTTACAGTCTTCCCTATGGAATTTTGTAATTTTGTATTTTTCTAAGAATATGTCCATTTCTTCAAGGTTGTCTTGTTTGTTTGAGTAGAGTTGTTCATTGTATATTTTAACAATCCTTTGCATTTCTGTCTGGTCTGTTGTTATTTCGCCTCTCTCATTTCTGAGTTTGTTTATTTGATTCCTCTCTCTTTGCTTCTTGGTGAGCCTGGCTAGAGGTTCATCGCTCTTGTTTATCCTTTCAAATAACCAGCTCTTGGTGTCATTCATCTTTTGTATTTTTTTGTTTCTATGTCATTTATTTCTGCTCTGATCTTCATTTGTCCTTCATGCTGCTCACTCTGGGCTTTTCTTATTGCTCTCTTTCTAATTCTTTGATTTGTAGAGTTAGTTTACTTACTACCGTTTTTTTCCTGATTTTTGAGGTACGCTTGTAGAGCTATAAATTTCCCTCTTAAGACTGCTTTCATTGTGTCCAATAGATTTTGGATTGTTGTGTTTTTGTTGTCATTAGTTTCTAGGATGCTTTTAATTTCTTCTTTGATCTCATTGATACCCCAATCATTGTTTAATAGCATGCTATTCAACTTCCAAGTGTTTGAGATATTTTGATTGTTTTTATTGTAATTTATTTCTATTTTATGACATTGCGGTCTGAGAAGATATTTGGTAAGATTTCAATCTTCTTGAATTTTGGGAGACTTTGCTTGTGACCCAATATGTGGTCTATTTTTGAATACATCCCATGTACACTTGAGAAGAACGTATATTCCATGCCTTTTGGGTGAAATGTTCTGAAGATGTCAGTTAAGTCCATCTGTTCTAGTGAATCATTTAGGATTTCTGTGTCTTTGCTGATATTTTTGTCTAGAGGATTTATCCAGTGATGTCAGTGGTGTATTAAAGTCCCCTATGATGATTGCATTGTTGTCGATCTCTCCCTTGATATCTTCTAAGAGTTTTGTTTTGCTTTGGGTGAATATATGTTTATCAGGGTTATATCCTCTTGTTGTATCCATCCCTTCAGTATTATAAAGTGGCCTTCCTTATCTCTTGTTATGACATTTACTTTAAGGTCTATTTTGTCAGATATAAGTATTGCTACCCCAGCTTTCTTTTCATTTCCATTTGCCTGAGAGATATTTGTCCGTCCCTTCACTTTCAATCTGTGTGAGTCTCTTGTTCTGAGGTGGATCTCTTGTAGACATCATATATATAGTTTGGGTGTGTTTTTTTTTATCTATTCAGCCACACTGTGTCTTTTGATTGGGGCATTGAGTCTGTTTACATTTAAAGTTATTACTGAAAGGTATTTGTTTGTAATCATATCTATTTTTGTGTCTGCGTTTCTTCTTACCTGTTTATTTCTTCTTTTTACAGCATTCCCTTTAGCATTTCTTGCATTACTGGTTTGGTGGTGATAAACTCCCTTGGCCTCTTTTTGTCTGTGAAGCTCCTGATTTCCCCTTCAATTTTGATTGATAGTCTTGCTGGATAGAGTATTCTTGGATTCAGTCCTTTGCTTTGCAACACTTTATATACCTCCTTCCAATCCATTCTAGCCTGATGTGTTTCTGTTGAGAAATCATATGATAATCTGATGATGGTTCCTTTGTAGGTAACTCTCTGTCTGTCTTGCTGCCTTTAAGATTCTCTCTTTGTCATTGGTATTTGCCATTGAAACTATGATGTGTCTTGGTGCGGGTCTTTTGGGGTTGATCCTGCTTGGGACTCTCTGTACTTGTGTAACTTTTTTCTTCCTCATATCTGGGAAGTTTTCAGTCATTATTTCTTCAAATAGATTTTCTAATCCTTGGTGCTCTTCTTGTCCTTCGGGCAGCCCTATTATATGTATATTACTTCATTTCATGTTGTCCTAAAGCTCCCTCATGCTTTCCTTCTGTTTTTTAATTTTTTTCTCCAATTGCTCTTCAGTTTGAACTTGTTTCTGTACCTGATCCTCTACCTCACTAATTTGGTCCTTTGCTTCTTCTAGTCTACTGTTGAAACCTCCCCTGGTGTTTTTTATTGTAGCTATATCATTTTTCATTTCTTCCTGGTGCTTACTATCAGTTTAGATCCTGTTCTCTGCTAACAGTTCCCACAGACCTACAGCTTTTTCATTTTCCACCTGATCCTAAGTTCTAGCAGCATGCTTTCAGTCAAACACTTCTCAGTTTCCTACCCTGACTTCTGGTAGTAGGTTCATGTAACCACTGTGGAGGTTAGATGCAAGGTGGGTGCACTGGGTACATTGGTGGGGTCAGAAATGCTTGGTTATTGCAGAAGGTCTGGGTGCACTAAGTTGTAGCAGTTGTGGGCCCTGTTGGGTGGGACAGGGTGCATCAGATATGTTGTAGTGGGTCATGGTAGTGGGTTGAGGCAGCCTGAGGTGCTGAGTTGTTGGCTGGGCCAAGTGCACCATGCTGCTGCAGAGAGGCTGGAGTCCCCGTGTAACAGTCATTCCCTGCAGAGTCCTCCCAAGTAGGACCCTCTACCCAATATCTTTTTATTGGAACATTTAAGCCATTTACATTTAAAATGATTATTGATGGATACTTATTTAATGAGATTTTATTCTTTTTTGTTGTTGTTAATTCTCACATGAGGATATTTTCCCATTGATTTTTCGAGAGTAGAAGAGAGAGGGAAAGACAGAGAGAAATATAGATGTGAGAGAAACATATCAATTGGTTGCCACTTGCATGAGCCCTGACCAGGGCCCATCCAGGGAGGAGCTTGCAACCAAAGTACATGCCCTTGACTGGAATTGAACCCATAACCCCTGGATCTGCAAGCCAATGCTCTATCCACTGAATCAGCTAAGGAGACATTTTAGTCTTTATAACTGTTAAGGAAAAGCTGTTAACATTTTTTTGTAATGCTGGTTTGGTGATAATGGACTTCTTTAGCTATTTCTAGTCTATAAAGCTTTTATTTCTCATTCAATTTTAAATTATAGCATTGCTGGAAATCTAATGAACAAAATAAACTGATGAACAAAATAGATCCAGAGATATAGACAGATAAATCTCAGAAGGAAGGGGTTGAGGTAGGAAGAGAGTAACCAAAGAACTTATATACATATATGTATAACCCATGGACACAGACAATAGTGTGGTGAAGGCCTGATGGGGGGTGAGTGAGGTGGAGTGAGGTAACTGGGGAATGATGAAGATATCTGTAATATTTTCAACAATAAGGATAAACTTTAAAATAGTTTTTAAAAATTTGTCTCATTAGTAGGCTCTTGCTTTTCCTCACGTTGAATATTTCATGCCTAAACCCTTCTGGCCTAAAATGTTTCTGTTGAGAAATCAGTTGGAAGTCTAATGGAAACTCACTTATAGGTAACTAACTCTTTTTCTCTTGCTGCTTTTAAGATTACCTATTTGTTTTATTATTTCCCATTTTACTTATGATGTGTCGTAGTGTGGGCCTCTTTGGCCTCATCTTGTTGATTCTTCCTGTACTTCCTGGACTTGTGTATCTTTTTCCTTCACAGGGTTATGAAGTTTTTTGTCATTATTTCTTTAAATATGTTCTAATTCTCTTATTATCTCTCTTCTCCTGCTGGTGTGCCTATGATGTGAATATTGCTATGCTTCATGTTGTCCCAGTGATTATTTAAACTATCCTCTTTTTAAAATATTTTTTTTCTTTTTAGTGTTTGGGTGTTTTATACTACCTCTCTTTCAATTTGGTGATTTGATTCTCTGCATCATCCAACCTACTGTTTATTTCTTCCAGTGTATTCTACATTTCACATATTATATTCTTTGTTTCTAACTGGTTATCTTTTTATGTTTTCTATGTCCTTTACATGCTGTTGTAGTTCTCACTAAGTTTTTTGCAGTTCATACTAAGTTATTTCACATCCTTATAACCATTTTGAACATTGTATCTGGTAAATTGCCTGCCTTCATTTCATTTAGTCCTTTTATTTTTTAGATTTCTCTTGTACTCTAATTTCAGGCATGTTTCTTTGTCTTCTCATTTTGAATGCATGTCTATGTTTATTTCTATGTATTAGGTAGATCTGCTATGTCTCCCAATAATAGGAGGGTCTCTAATACAGATCAATACAAGATGTTGTGTGTGGTTTGTTCTGGGAAAACCTGTTTGGAGCTATGAATCAACTTACCACTTGAGTCTGACTTTACTGGTCCTTGGTGTGCATGAAAAGGATCAAGCTATGCAACAAGGCTAACTTCCACCAGCACTGAGTCCAGGGTCAGGTCAGAAAAAGGCCCTAGGCACTCTGAGATTAGCCTACACCTGACTCATCTGCCAGCTGCCTCTTAGGTTCAGTCACTGAAACTGCCTCTGGTGATATTTGAGTTGTAGGAAGAAGGTTCTGTCAGTGAGTCACCAAGTAGCTACAAGTGGTGTTCATCAGAGTGATACAGGCTAAATCTTGGTGACATTGTTAGGTGTGAGGCCCCTTAGCAAATATTCTAGCTGCTACCCATCAGTTGCCTGCAGACCTTTGTGATGGGGCATGGTCTCAGGAAATCATCAGGGCTTTCCAGCTGATTTTATCAATCCCAAAGAGATCAATATTTGGCTGTGTGGAAGAAGGACTCTGCACCCTTTGGATCTGCAAAGACAAAATGGCCCCCTTTTAGAAAGAAACAATTCAGTCTGTTTGAGAGCCTACCAGCAGCTGTATCTCATCAGGTCTGGGCTACCAGGAGTTGGGAAGGTGGAGCTAGGAGATCTCTTATGAGAGAGGGAGAACCTGTCAGGCTTATGAGAAAGAGGAAGGAATGACCCAAACTGCAGAACCACAAAACCCAGTCACTGACACTAGCTAAGTCTACTCAGACTTCTATACCACTTCCCAGGCAGTTGACTCCTTAGCAGGGTTTGAGTACCACAGGATGAGGTGACAGAGTTTAGAAGGTGAAATATTTCATTCTCTCAGGCTGATCCCATAATGAGGAGAATTCTCCACTCAAGAAAGAAGGCATCTGCAGTGTGGAAGAGTACTCAGGACAAAGATCCTGGCAGCTTTCCTTGAACTCTTTCCCCAGGGCCAAAAGCCTAACAAATCTCTAGACCCCTTTGCCAGGGTGAATGGCTGCAAATGAGATTTCACATGTTTTCCCTCTAAGGTGGCCCCTGTGCTTCTAGTAGTGACTTGTTTCTCTGTGACTGACAGAATACTCCACTGATTTTTATAGCTAGAAGTTATGTGAGCTCTAGTGCTCTGGACTTGGGAGTCTGGTATGGGGTTTAGACCCTTCATTCCTGATTGGGAACCTTTGCAGCTGAGATATCCTTCCAGGATCATAGCTGCTGCTGGTGGGAGTTATGCTAGCTCTTTTCTCACCTCCACTTTTCCTACAAGTTTCAATGTGGCTCCTTCTGTAAATCCTCCATTATAAGACGTGTGTTCAGCTAGTCTTCATTTGATTATTCAGGTTTATTGTTTTATATTTTAGTTGTAATTCCAGTTTGGTACTATGGTGGGTGAATGTAACATCTACCTACTCTGCTGTCATCTTGGGTCCCCATACAACTTTTAAAAATGAGAATGAAGAAGTTCCCTCACCCTAAGTTATATTAAATGAATGATATCCAACTTATAGTAAATAAAAATGAATGAAGGTGAAAAACTATGTGTAAAATACTCCTATTGTGTAAAAAAAAAAGCACACTCTTTGGGTTCTCTCTCTCTCTTTCTCTCTCTCTCTCTCTCTCTCTCTCTCTCTCTCTCTCTCTCTCTCAAATTATATATATAATTTGAAATGATACAGAATAAACTCATGGCAGTGTAACATTTCTTGCTTTCAGGGAGGGAAACTGTGTTGCTGAAGGACAGAGATAGAAGGGAGACTTTCACTGTACAATTTACACCTTCAAATTTTGAACCTTGTATTTTTATTATTTTTTAAAAGAAATATAGTGGAAAAAATTTGACATATTAAAAACTCCATACATATTTATATAAACATATAAAAATAAGACTTGTCATGATACACATCAAACACCAAACCAAACAGGTATTATATCTTAGAAAGGGAATGTAGAAAGTTAGACTTCTGTGTGTGGTGGATATTTACTTTATGTTTCTTAAATTTCAAATTGAGGTTTCCTAATTACACAAATCAACCACATAAAAAAGTCCTATACTATAGGGCTAAGACACTGGACCAAGATAGTACAGCTTTATTTTTTTAATTCAGCCATAATGTATGAGATTTTCAGCCCTATTAACATGTTTGTAACATAATATCCTTGAGTCTTTATGATAGATTGAGGTAAAAGACCTTGTGTTCACCACTAAAAGGCAAAATCCAATATATAGAAAATGAATCATTAGAATTCTACACTTTAAGCATATAATTTTATTAATTAATGTCACCCCAGTCAATTAAAAACATTATTAAAGGAAGTAATCAGCCATGGCTGGTATGGCTCAGTTGGAGCATCATCTGGTACATCAGAAGGTGACAGGATCATTTCCCTGTCAGGTCACATACTCAGGTTGTGGGTTCGTTCCCTTGGTAAGGGTGTGTGTGGGAGACAACTGATGGATTTTCCTCTCTCACATTGATGTCTCCCTGTCTCTCTTAATTCCTCTCCCTCTAAAATCAATTTTTAAATGTTTGTAAAAAGGAAGTAATAAGCCTTACTATGCAAGAACTCAAAATTAAACAGTACTTTAGTCTTACAATGAAATCTGTGAAGAATACTGAAACTTCCCATATAGGAGGCAAAGAATATCCAAAGAAAAGCAGTGGTGCACCACTTTTACAGTTGTCTTAAAGATACAACTAACATTTCAATAGTGTGCATTCTTTGAAGCTACTAAAAATACCTTGTGATCTAGAGCCAGTAATACACTTTTAAAAATCTGGTTACATTATATAGTAGTTATATGAATTGACATAATCAACTAACCTTATAGTTAATCAACTATTCCCATTTTATCAGCAACCTCAGAAATTTATTGAAAAATTAAATAAGATATTATGAAAGCACATTGTAAACTCTATAGTGGTGTGAAAATACTATTATTATCATTTTTTATCACCCACAGTGGCAGACTTAATAACAACTGGCTACTGTACCTTCCCCCATATTGTCCTAAAGGACATTTTCTCTTTATTCTCAGAGTGACATGGCAACTTTTCAAACATGAAACTTCTAAAAAGTCGCTGGTTCAAAATTTGGCAATATAATTTTCTCTCACTGCATGGGAAAATAATTTAAATTTTATAGTAATACTAAAAAAGTTGGTGATAGGAAAACAAAATGGAAATTTAATTTTGAGCATTATGTTTTTTTGAACTTTTACAAATTGGAAAATGATAGTGTGAACACATTTTCTTTTTTTTTTAATTTCAGTTATCTACCTCATATTCTACCATGCCATCTTTGTGTTCTTTACCTGGACCTACTGGAAGTCTATTTTTACACTCCCTCAACAGCCTAATCAGAAGGTAAGAAAACTTATCCTACCTAATAAAAGAGTAACATGCAAATGTGACCATACTTTGGCTCCTATTTGGCTATGCTACCAGCCAATTGGACCAGGGAGTGGAGCAGGGGGTGGGGCAGGGGGGCAGGGCAGGGGGCAGGGCAGGGGGTGAGGCGGGGGGCAGGGCAGGGCCATGGCCAGCACACAGGTGGCAAGGCTGGCAGGGGTATGGCCCCAGTGAGTGAAAGCAACCACCACCCTATAAGGATGGCCCACAAGGTACTTAAGGGCTGGCCCTCCTTAAGCTTATGGTGCCTGAATCACATGCAAATGAATGCCCGGGGTCCCTGCATGCCCCCCAGCCCAGGACCCACGATGAGAGTGGGGGACTGCTTCCAGTCTCTGGGGTGTTCGGAGACCCCAGTGGCCACCACGGGGTGGAGAAAATTCACCATGCTCTTGGTTCATACAAGGTATCATGGGCGCCAGGAATTCTGGGAAATGTAGTTATCTTGATAGACCCACTGTAGGAGTGAGTTTGAAGTACTGGGGGGCGGGGCATGGAAGCGGCAGGGTGTGGCAGGCCAGGCCGGGGCGGGGGCTTTAGGCCTTGGGCTGGCGGGGGGCTTGGCGGGTGGGGAACGTGCGGGGTGCAAACCTGCTGGGAGGCTGGCACCCAATAGCCCCTGGATCAGAGACACAAACCCACAGGGGGCCGATAGCCAGCACAAACCCACCCAGGTGCTGGAGCTGCAAAAGCCGAATCAGAGACATAAACCTGCATGGAGGCTAGCACCCAGCAGCCCCCAGATTGGAGATACAAACCAGCAGGGAGGCTGGCACCCAACAGCTGCAAGCCCTGCCATGGGGGCGCTGGGGCTGTGAGGGGCTGGATCTGAGACACAAATCAGCAGGGAGGCCAGCACTCAGCAGCCCCAAGCCCAGCCACCGCAGACCTGGGGCTGGGAGGTGGGAAGGGGGTGGACTGGAGATACAAACCCCCAGGCCTGGCAGCCAGCAGCCCTAAGGCCCAATGCGTAGGTGCTGGGGCTGCTGGAGGGGGGGGGGGGCACAGCGGGCAGGGGCAGCTGAGACACAAACCCACAAGAAACCTGTGGAAAGGGAAATAAACTATTATAACTTTATCTCCCTTTCCTCAAGATGAGAAAACTGTCCCTGGATTATTTAGTGATGGGCCCACACCTTTCTACATACACAGGGTATGTTATGACCACTCCCAGAATGCCGTCTCCAGGGAATAACCTACTGTGGCAAATCATCTGAGAGAGGAAACAAGCTTTTGTTGGGTTTATTCTGAAGGTCAGAGAACATGCCACCCCCCAATATATGCTTTATTGTTATATTGATGATCTTGAGCTGCAGATGCTTGAAAAACTGCAAGTGCATGCAGAGGATTTCACTGAAGTCTCCTGATCTGTCTAAATATTGGACCCCCCTAAAGGAGCTTAAATGTCCTTAATGGGAGTCCCCTTAATGGGAGTGTTATGGACCAACCGAGAGTGACAACCACCAAGGAGCCAGATCAAAATTTTAAGAAGCCTTTTAATAATGAACTCAAACCGGGCCCACGTCTCCACTGTCACAGCAGTGAGCAACGAGAGCCCCAAACCTCGGTAGCAAGCACTTTTTATCTCCAACGCAGGGAGATTTGGCAATTTGTGATTGGCTGGTTTCACACAAAGAAAGGTAGCTTAAGGTCAGTTACAGTACAGGGAAGCAGGAAATTTCAAATCTTCTTAGGCTGGTGGGCCCTGTTGACCCTGTATCTGGCTGTTCGGCGTTCTGGCAGCAGGATGTCCTCAGGCAAGGGAGGGTAGAGTAAATGTCATAAACAGCTAAAGGGGGTTTCAGAGGTGGTGTCTGGTCTGAGCATGACGAACCACGTCCTTCTCTTCTATCCTCCTCCCCCCTCTGAGTCTGGCTATCACAGGGAGAAGGGTCATCAGGCAGAGAAGACTGACTCCTGTCACAGGACATAACACCCGAACTTTGTTACAAACTATTTCTCTTTTTTTTTTCCTTTTTTAAAAAAAATATATTTTATTGATTTTTTTTGCAGTATAACTTATAATTAATAGTAGTACATGTTTTCCTTTCCCCCTCCCCCTTAACCTCCCCCTAGCCTCCCCTACCCCACAGCACATATCCCCACCCTCCCCATCCCTGCCCTAGTGTCTTTCATTCATTGGTTATGCGCGTATGCATGCATACAAGTCCTTCAGTTGATCTCCCCCAGCATCCACCTCCCATCCACCCAAGCCTTCCCCCTGTAGCTTGACAGCCTGTTCAAGGCCACCCTGCCTCTTTATCAATCACTTTCCCCTGTTTCTTTTCTTCAAAAATATATTGCCTCTGCATACTAGAAATAAATGTATAAGAACAAAAAATGTTTCAGTCTCACTTTCAATGTCCAACTGTTCTGAGTCCCAGGTTCAGTGTCAAATAATTCTTTATGTGTACATGTCAGCAATGGTATCCAGATGGTGGACACATAGTGGCAATGCAAGATCCATCCTCTCTGGTTTGGTCCTGGGCTGCCTGCAGACATGCACAGCTGCCGACTGCTAGCATGGCAAGGTGTCATCAGTGTCCCCCATCTCTGGACCATCCTCCTGACTGGAACAGATCCGTCAGTACCTCACAGTCGCAGGAACTCACATGGTCTTGGAGTTGTTCTCTGAAAACACGCAAACACATTCTTGACCAAAAGTTAACAAAAGGATCCTCTCTGCAAAATAGACTTGGGATTCTTTTTAAATTTTGCCTAAATGATTTTCCTTTGGCTTATTTTGACACGATGTGTGTTTTTTCATGGGTGTCTTGCAGTTGGTTTTACAAATGGAATTTACTTTACTGGAGTAAGAATTTTTTAGATGTATTTTACTTACTCGATATTTTTTCCCTTACATGATATAAGCCCACTGCCCCCTCCCCTTTTTTGATTAATGTGGGCTTTTGGAAATTTTATATTGCAGTCTTGGTAATTTTAAATTTTAATTTTTGCACACAAATATGACTGCTTTAGGTTCTTTGGATGTTAGGCAATTTTACAGTGAGATGAACTACTAATAGATTCTTTAGTTAATGTTTTAGGGAAAGCTTTTGGTCCAGTACACTAAAATTTTCTTGAGTATTCACTTATTTCACTTGGCCAATTTAAATTAATCTGAAAACTTGATTACTATTTTCCTGTCAATTTTAATACTCAAGCAGAAATCTTAGTTTACCCTGTAAATACTAGTGGAAAGGAGTATTTGCATTTTTGAGTAGGTCCTGAGCATTCCTGGTAATAGACTGAATTTAGATATAGAGCAGCTATTGCTGGCCGAGTCTCTGTCTGCACCTGGGGTCACGATCTGAGCCTTGCATGGGAGGGGAAGCAGCCGTGGGGGCCAGAGACCTCCCTCAGAAGGGGTGAGAGTTCAGGCCCCTGCAAGGTATGTGGGTGGGTGTCTGTGCCCCATCTCTGTTGACCTTTTAGTTCTCTCCTGTTGGCCCCTCTGCCACTGTACCTGTCTTAGGTTGTTCCTTCCCTAAGGAATCTTACCCGTCTCTGGCTAACCAGCCATCCTCCAGGGCCAAACAGGGGTGATGTGAGGTTCAGTTCTGTCTCCTTTGTAGTCTCTGCCCCTGTGACCTCCATGTCCAGCAACTGCCTTTGGGTCCCCTCGCCTGCTGGCGGGGTCCCGGTACTGATCATAATATCTTGGGAGACCCAAGTTTCTTCTCCAGAGATTTCCCAGCTCACACCATTGGGTGAGAGACAGATCCATGGTGCCAGCTGCCCAGAGGCTTCAGCCACAGCTGGAACTGAAAGCTCAGGCAACAGCGGTGTGTATTTGGATAGTAAGAAGAGGGTCCCTCTTGGCAAAAAGGACAAGAGGGGCCAATATAGAATGCTCGGGTGCCTTTCCAGTGCCTTAATTTTTTCTGAATGGGTTTAATTCCTTTCCTATCGTTTTTTAAATTGCTGCCCAACATTCAAAGTATTAGTTTGTAAGTTTATTTGAGATAATTGTATAATATGCTGTTGTCAAATATCAAAAATTATAATGACATTATAGAATAATATTATGAAAGTGTATTATGGGTGTCACGGGAGGTTAAGGAGGGCCTAGCTTAAGGACTGGTGTCCATAGGAGATGACAAGCTCTAGGCCATGTAAATTCAATCTCAAACTAGCTGCCAATTTTTATAACTTTATATAAACTTTGTCAGGGATGTAAAAACACAAATTACTTACCTTAGTTCAAGAGGTCAAATATATTGACTTTCCCCCTTACTCCCACCAACCTGGCACTTATCATGAGGTTTGACATTCTGATGGGCTTTTTCTCAGTCTGTGGATCCATTCTTGTTCATCAGTCTATGTCATTCATTATATTCCTCAAATGACTGAGATCATGGGATATTTGTCTTTATCTGCCTGGCTAATTTCACTTAGCATAATGCTCTCCAAATCCATCCATGTTATTACAAATGGTAGGAGCTCCTTTTTTTTTTTTTTTACCTCAGCATAGTATTCCATTGTGTAAATGTACCATGGTTTTTAAATCTCCTCTTCTGCTGATGGGCACTTAGGCTGTTTCCAAATCTTAGCTATGGTAAATTGTGCTGCTTTATGAAAATAGGGGTGCGTATATACTTTCTAATTCGCGTTTCTAGTTTCTTGGGGTATATTCCTGGAAGTGGGATCACTGGGTCGAATGGGAGCTCCATTTTTAGTTTTCTGAGGAAACTCCATACTATTCTCCACAGTGGCTGCACTAGTCTACAATCCCACCAGCAGTGCACGAGCGTTCCTTTTTCTCCACATCCTTACCAGCACTTGTCGTTTGTTGATTTGCTGATGTAAGCCATTCTGACAGGGGTGAAATGGTACACCATAGTCGTTTTGATTTGTATCTCTCACATAATTAGTGATTTTGAGCAAGTTTTCATATATCGTTGAGCCTTCCTTTTGTCTTCTTTTGAAAAGATTCTATTTAGGTCTTTTGCCCATTTTTTTTTTATTGATTCATTTGTCCTCCTTTTATTGAGTTGTGTGAGTTGCCTGTAGATGCTTGAGATTAAAACTTTATCACTAATAACATTTGCAAATATTTTCTCCCATACAGTGGGTTTCCTTGTTGTTTTCTTGATGGTTTTTAGCTGTGCAAAAGCTTTTTATTTTGATGTAGTCCCATTTGTTTATTTTCTATTTAGCTTCCATTGCCCTAGGAGCAGTATCATCAAAGAAGTTCTTTTGGCATATGTCTGAGATTTTTCTTCCTGTGGATTTCACTAATATTTTTCTGGTTTCCAGTCTTATGTTTAAGTCCTGTCTCCATTTTGAGTTTATTTTAGTGCATAGTGTAAGTTGGTCGTCTAGTTTCACTTTTTTTGCATGTATGTGTCCAATTTTCCCAACAGCATTTATTGAAGAGACTGTCTTGACTCCATTTTATGTTAATGCCTCCTTTGTCAAATATTAACTGAGCATAGTGGTTTGGGTTGATATCAGGATTCTTTATTCTATTTCATTGATCTATGTCTGTTCTTGTGCCAGTACCAGGCTGTTTTGAGAACAGTAGCTTTGTAATATAGCTTGAAATCTGGTATTGAAATCCCACCAACTTTGTGCTTCTTTCTCAGGATTGCTGTGGCTATTCGGGCCTTTTTTTATTCCAGATGAATTTTTGGAGAGTTCTTTCTAGGTCTGTGAAATATGCCATTGGTATTTTACTGGGGAGTGCATTAAATTTACAGATTGCTTTAGGTAGTATGGACATTTTAATGATGTTGATTCTCCCAATCCATGAACATGGTATGTTCTTCCACCTGTTTACATCTTCCTCTATCTCTTTTATTAGTGTCCAGTAGTTTTCCGTGAATATTTCTTTTACCTCCTTAATTAAGTTTATTCCTAGGTATCTTAATTTTTTTGGTGTGTTGGTAAATGGTCTTGCTTTTTAAATCTCGTTTTCTGCAAGTTCACTATTAGTGTATAGAAATGCCATAGATTTCTTGTCGTTAATTTTGTAGCCTGCTGCATTTCTGAGCTCATTTATTAAGTTTATATGTTTTTTATGGAGTCTTCCAGACTTTTAGGTACAATATCATGTCATCTGAAAATAAGAATAGCTTTATTTTCCAATTTGGATGCTTTTATTAGTTCCTCTTGTCTAATTGCAATGGGTAATACTTCCAGTACTATGTGGAACAGGTGTGGTGAGAGTGGACATCCCTCTCTTGTCCCTGTTCTTAGGGGAAATGGTTGCAGTGTTAGCCCATTGAGTATTAGGTTTGCTGTGGGGTTATCAAATATGACTTTTATTATGTTGAGTTATTATCCTTCTATTCCTACCTTGTTGAGAGTTTTTATCAAGAAAGGGTGTTGGATTTTGTCAAATGCTTTTTCGGCATCAATTGATATGACTGTGTGATTTTTATCTCTCAATTTGTTTCTGTGATTTATCACATTTATTCATTTGCAGATATCGTATCATCCTCGCATTCCTGCGATAAATCCTACTTGGTCATGGTATATGATCTTTCTGATGTACTACTGGATCCGTTTTGCTAGAATTTTATTGAGGATTTTGGCATCTATATTCATGAGGGATATTGGCCAGCAATTCTCTTTCATTGTGTCATCTTTATCTGGTTTTTGTATTACGGTGATGCTAGCTTTATAAAAGTAGTTTGGAAGTGTTCCATCCTCTTGAATGTTATGGAATAGTCTGAGGATAGGTTTTACTTCTACCTTCAATGTTTGGTAAAACTCCCCTGTGAAGCCGTTTAGTCCTGGGCTTTTGTTTGCTGGAAGCTTTTTGATGACTGCTTCAATTTCTTCCAGAGTGATTGGTCTATTGAGCTTTTTTATTCTTCCTGATTGAGTTTTGGGAGGTTATATTTTTCTAGGAATATATCCATTTCCTCCAGGTTGTCCAGTTTGTTGGAGTAGAGTTGTTCATAGTATTTTTTGACAATCCTTTGTATTTGATTGGGTCTGTTGATATTTCACCTCTTTTATCTCTGATTTTATTTATTAGGGTCCTCTCTCTTTCCTTCTTGTTGAGGCTGTCTAGAGGTTCATCAATCTTGTTTATCCTTTCAAAGAACCAGCTCTTGGTTTTGTTGATTTTGGTATTGTTTCTTTAGTCTCTATGTCGTTTATTTCTGCTCTGATCTTTACTATTTCCTTCCTGTTGCTTACACTGGGCTTTTCTTCTTGCTCTCTTTCCAACTCTTTGAGTTGTTGGGTTAGATAATTTATTGCTCCTGTTTCTTGTTTTTTTACAGTAGGATTGTAGAGCTATGAACTTCCCTCTCAAAACTGATTTTACTGTGTCCAGTAGATTTTGGATTGTTTTGCTATCGTTGTCATTTGTTTCCATGATGCTTTCTATCTCTTCCTTGATCTCTCTAGTAACCCAGTCATTGTTTAATATCATGTTGTTTAGTCTCCATGTCTTTGATTTCTTTGGATTGTTTTTATTGTAGTTGATTTCCAGCTTTATGCCACTGTGATATGAGAATATGCTTGATATGTTTTCTATCTTCTTGAATTTGGAGAGACTTTGCCTATGACCCAATACATGGTCTATCTTTGAGAATGACCCATGGGCACTTGAAAGGAATGTATATTCTGTGGCTTTGGGGTGAAATGATCTGAAGATGTCAATTAATTCCATATGTTCTAGTGAATCATTGAGGATTATTGTTTCTTTACTGATTTTTTGTTTAGAGGATTTGTCCATTGGTGATAGTGGGGTATTAAAGTCTCCTACTATGATTGTATTTCTGTCTCTCTCCCCCTTGATATCCTCTAGGAGTTTTTTATGTGTTTGGGTGCTCCTATATTGGGTGCGTATATGTATACCAGAGTTATTTCTTCTTGTTGGATTGCTCCCTTTAGTATTATGAAATGGTCTTCTTTATGTCTTGCTATGTCCTTCTCTTTGAGATCTAATTTGTTGGATATAAGTATTGGTATCCCAGCTTTTTTTTCATTTCAATTCGCCTGAACAACCTGTTTCCATCCTTTTACCCTCAGTCTGTGTGCATCTTTTTTTCAGAGGTGGGTTTCTTGTGGACAGCTGATACCTGAGTCGCGTTTTCTTATAGAGTCTATTACCCTATGTCTTTTGATCGATGCATTTAATCCATTTACATGTTGCCATTTTTGTTCTTTACCCCTGTGTTCCTTCTTCACTTCCTATTTCTTTTTACAGCAGACCCTTTAGCATTTCTTGCATTGCTGGTTTGGTGGTAATTAATTCCCTTAGTTTTTTTTTTTTTTTTTGTCTGTGAAGCTCCTGATTTGACCTTCAACTTTGATTGATAGCCTTGCTGGTTACAGTATTCTAGGATTCAGCCCCTTTCTTTGCATGACTTTGTATATTTCATTTCATTGCCTTCTTGCCTGATACGTTTCTGTTGAGAAACCACTTGTTAGTCTGATAGGGGTTCCTTTGTAGGTGTCTTTCTGTCTCTCTCTGGTGGCTTTTAATATTCTTACTTTGTCATTGGTGTTTGCCAATTTATTTATAATGTGGCTTGGCGTAGGTCTTTTGAGTTTCATTTTGCTTGGGTCTCTGTGAGCTTCTTAAATTTATGTGGGTTTTTTCTTTCCTATATCAGGGAAGTTTTCTGTCATTATTTCCTCCAACAGGTTTCTATTTATTGCTCAGTTTCCAGTCCTTCTGGAAGTCCAATTATACGGATGTTGATTTGTTTCATGTTGTCCCAAAGTTCCCTTAGGCTCTCCTGCTTTTTAATTTTTTTTCTAGAAGCTGTTCTACTTGGTTATTTTTTCCTACCTTGTCTTCTAGCTCACTGGTGCAGCCTCTGCTTCTTCTAGTCTACTCTTAATACTTTCTATTGAGTTCTTTACTTCAGCAATGTCACTTTTCATTTCTTCTTGGCTCTTCTTCATTTCTTCCTGGGTCTTCCTCATTTCCTCTTGGTTCTTCCTCATTTTCTCTTGGTTCTTACTCATATTGTCATTTTGTCTTCCATTCTTTTCAGCCACCTTATGACCATTTCTTGGAATTCTTTCTCTGAGAGGTTGCTAGCTTCCATTTCGTTTACCTCCTTTTCTGGTGAGGCTTGTTTTTATTTCATATGTGGGCTGTTTCTTTTTCTCCCCATGATCTCTCTTCTTTATGTGTTTGGTTATGTAGTTCTCACTCTCCTGTGTTGATTTAAAGGCACAAAATACAACACCACCAGGTGCAATGCACCAGGCACTGAACAGGAATGTAGTCACAGTATTGGTAACTCCAAATATAGGTGATCACCAGAGAATGGCAAATTCAGTGATAGGTGATAAAGAAGAAAGAAACCGCCCCTCCCCAAATACACACTGAGACACTCACACACCCACACACACACAAAAAGAAAGACTGCCCCTACACAGACCCCCAAAAAGAAAGACAGGAATGCCAAAATGATATTGAGAAAAGAAGAAGAAGTAAAAAAAAGAAAAGTGGAATAAACTATAAATTTGGGTGAATACTCCTATAGAACATCTCCTAATCTGAACAAAAACCAGCAACAGGTACCTGGAGATTGATACAAACTACATACAACTAATATCAAGGGAGGTGAGGAAACACAGAAGCAAAAAATCTATTTAAAAAAAAACAATGCAAATCAGGACAACAAAACAAAAAACAGCACCAAAAAAACCCCCCACAAAACAAACCAAAATAAAAGAATAAGCAAAGCAATCTCACAAACCTGCATAAAAAATTGATATAATCAACATTCAAGTAAACAACAACTGGACAGAGAGAAAAACAATTTAAGATAGTGAAGTCAGAGAGGCAAAAGGTATGTATGGACTTGGAGTAGGTAGTTGGAGATTAGATATATCAGTGGGGTGAAATTTTAACTGGGGGTAAAAAGAAAGAATTAAGGTAAGTCTAAAGTGGGAAAAGTGTAAGGGGAACAAGGCACTAAATAGAGAAAGGTTAGCAAGAGCATGGTGGCATAAAGGTGAAATTGAGGTAGAGTAAAAGATACTAAAGTGTAGATGAAAATAAACCGTAGTACACTAATCCTAAAATAGAATAAGGAGAAAATAAAATCAATTCATTGTGTTACACAAGAGTCAATTTGTGATTCAGCCCCTGGGTGGCACTGTTTCTACATTGACCTCTGGGTCTATTGGTCCTCTCTAGCCTGAACTAAAATCTCGCTATCCCTGTGGTATTTAATATTGATTTGTGGTGTTGGGCTGCTCCAGAGCTGCTTCTCTGATGGTAACTGCTGGGCCCTCCCAGAATATTTTGGGCTTCCCTCCTCTGTCAGGTCCAAATGGGTTGCCCTCTAGGAATTCCCTCTGCCACCAGCTCTGAGGACCCTCTTCCACGTTTACCAGCTCCAACAGACACAGATTTTATTTCAGGAGCAGATCTCCCTGCTCTGAGTTCCAAGGCTCAGATCTCCTGGCTTTGCCAGCTCCCTTGGACTCCCGCCCAAAGTTTTCCCAGGGGAAATCTGACCTTTCCATGCCAGAGTGCAGAGCTCCTTAGACTTTGTGAGTCCGTGCCAACTGGGCACCGGTATTCTGGGGGTCTCAGCCGTCCAGTGGGTACTGCAGCTGTTTATTTTCAGGCCATTCCCCTTCAAGATGGAGTAGTCCACTTCTGATCCGGTGGCTCCACGAGAGAACCCAGAAGCACTGCGGCCACTAGGTCAGCAGTGGCCAGTCCGGTAGTCCCCTACCTTCTCCCAGAGCACAGCTGTCCTCTTACTCGCCAACAAACACTCCCTGCGGTACCCTCAGCTGCTCCCTCCTTCTGCCCTGGGACCAGATTCAGATCGCATCCCTCTGTTCTGCTGCCATTTTCTCCTTCCTCCTTTTTTTTCTTTATTTTCATAATCCATTTTTGATTAGTGGTAGTATTACAGATATCTTTTTTTAAAATATATTTTATTGACTTTTTAAGGAGAGGATGGGAGAGAGATAGAAATTCAGAAACATCGATGAGAGAGAAACATCGATCAGCTGCCTCTTGCACACCCCCTACTGGGGATGTGCCCACAGCCAAGGCACATGCCCTTGACTGGAATTGAACCTGGGACCTTTCAGTCGCAGGCCAATGCTCTATCCACTGAGCCAAACCAGTTTTGGCAACAGATATCTCTTATTTCCTCCTCTTTTACCCCTCTCCCAAACCCCTCCCTCCCAGGTCTCCATTTTCCTATTGCCCATGTCCATGGGTTATGCATACCAGTATATGAGTTCTTTGGTTCATCTGTTCTTGTCTCCCTAACGCCACATCAAGGTATGTCAGGCTATTTCATGTTTCCCTGATTTGGATCTTATTTTTTTGTTCAGTTCATTTTGTTAGATTCCACAAATAAGTGAGATCATGTCATATTTATCTTTATCAGGTTGGCTTATTTCACTTAGCATAATATTCTCCCGATCTATTCATGCTGTCACAAAGGGTAAGAGATCCCTCTTTTTTACACTATTCTATAGTGTAAATGTCACGCAGCTTTTTTATCCATTCATATACTGATGGGCACTTGGGCTGTTTCAAAACTTAGCCATTGTAAACAACGCTACTATAAACATAGGGGTGCATATATTCTTTCTTGTTGGTATTTTATTTTTTTAGGACATATTCCCATAAGTGGGATCCTTGGATCAACTGGAACTTCCTTTTTTTCCCCAAGAAACTGCATACTGTTTTCCTTAATCACTGCACCAATCTGCATCCCCACCAGAAGTGAACTAGGGTTCCCTTTTCTCCACATCCTTACCAACACTTGTTGTTTGTTGCTTTTTTTATGCTAGCCACTCTGATCAGTGTGAGGTGATATCTCATTGTAGTTGTAATTTGTATTTCTCTGATGATTAGTGACTTTGAGCATTTTTTTCATGTGTCTCTTGGCCATTTCTATGTCCTCATTGGAAAAATGTTTATTCAGGTCTTTTGTTCATTTTTAAAATTGGATTGCTTGCCTTCTTTGTGTTGATTTGAATGAATACTTTATATATTTTGGACCTTAACCCATTATAAGATGTATCATTATTCTCTTTTTTTCCTACATATCTCTAATTTCAAACTTATCTTAGATTTTATTCCATTTTCGTCTATTCTTATTTTTATTATTAATTTTTATTATTTTATTTTCCCTTTTTCTTACCTTTTCCACTTTACTTTTCCTATTTATATATCAATATATCCATTATTGCTATGTTTTAAATTCATTATTATTATTTCATTTATTTTGTTTTCTTTTCTTTTTTCCTCTTATATTTTGTCTTTTACCTTTCTCCTTACTTCCATATAGCCATTTTTTGTCTTTTTCTCCCCCGCCTTTTTTTATATCCCCTCTAGGACTTTCATCACATGTTTTTAGTATTCTTTTTATTTGTTCTTTGTTTTACTTTCTCTTCTTTTTCTTTCTTAGACTTTTCATGCTGTTGCATTGAGTAGCTTGATTTTCGTGCTATTTTTGGTTTAGTCCTGTGTGTCTTATTCTCTTCTGTCAGCACCTGTATGACAACTGGCATGATGATTTTGGGGTTGAACCTCACTGGCAACTAGTTGGAGGAAAGATCCCTCTGACAAATAAGACAACAATAATCAAGTATCAATTACAACAGGAGAGCCCAAATAATGTACAGTAGGAGAATTCCTAGAGAATCCAACCCAGGTGAACAAAACGTCTGCACCACTGGAGCCCTCAAGACAAGTTCTACATAATGCTATCCCACAAAGCCTGGGAGGCATAACAGTTCTAATACATAGAAGCAAATATAGAGAGATGGGTAAAATGGGGAGATAAAGAAACAACCCCAAATGAAAGAAAAGAAGGAATATCCAGAAAAATAACTAAATTAAAACAAGTATATGCAAATTTAAAAAGATTGTTATAATACCAAGCATTTTCACAGATCACAATGGCATGAAATTTCAAAATTGACGAAAGAAAGAAAGAAAGAAAGAAAGAAAGAAAGAAAGAAAGAAAGAAAGAAAGAAAGACCTCAAAAACACTGAAATACTTGGAGGCTAAATAGCATGTTTCCAATGAGATCAAGCAAGAAATTAAAAACTTCCTGGAAACAAATGAAAATGAGCAAACAACAATCCAAAATATTTTCCTCTCAGCAGTCTGAGAGGAAAATTATTACCATTACTAGCCTATCTCAAAAAAAGAAAGAAGAAAGAAAGGAAGGAAGGAAGGAAGGAAGGAAGGAAGGAAGGAAGGAAGGAAGGAAGGAAGGAAGAAAGAAAGAAAGAAAGAAAGAAAGAAAGAAAGAAAGAAAGAAAGAAAGAAAGAAAGAAAGAAAGAAGAAAGAAAAAGAAAGAACGGAAGGAAGGAAAGAAAAGAAAAATCTCAAATAAAATATCTAACTCTTTAGCTAAATTAATTAGAAATAGAACAGCAAGAAAAGCCCAGAATAAATAGAAGGAAGGAAATAATAAATATCAGAGTGAAAATAAAGGACATAGAGGCTAAAAAAGAGAGTACAAAAGATCAATAAATGCAAGAATTGGTTCTTTGGAAAGATAACCAAAATGTATGAACCCATAGCCAGTCTAATCAAGGAACAAAGAGGACCCAAATAAATAAAATCAGAAATGAAAGAGCTGATATAACAATGGACACCATAGAAATACAAAGGGTTGTAAGCAAATATTATGAATAACTCTGTGTCAACAAATTGGAGAACCTGGGTGAAATGGAAAAATTCCCAGAAATATACAATCTTCCAAAACACAATTATGAAGAATCAGAAAACCTGATTGGGCCAATAACAACTGAAAAAACTGAAGCAGTAATTTAAAAACTCACAGCAAACAAAGTCTTGGACCGGATGGATTTACAGGAGAATTATACCAAAAATTAACAGAAGAAATAATGCATATTCTCCTAAAACTATTCCAAAAATTCAAGGAAAAAGGAACATTTCCAAGGTCCTTTTATGAAGCCGGCATTATCCTAATTATAAAACTAGATAAAGACACTACAAAGAAAGAACACTACTGGCCAATATCCCTCATAAACAGTTGCTAATATCCTCAACAAAATGTTAATAAATCAGATCCAGAAATATATTGAAAACATCATACATACTGATTAAGTTGGATTTATTTTGAGGATGCAATGCTGGTACAATACCCACAAATCAATAAATGTGATACATCACATAAACAAACTGAAAGTTAAAAATCAAATGAACATATCAATAGATGCAGAAAAACATTAAATAAATCCAGCACCCATTTTTTGATAAAAATTAACAAAAGTAGAAACAGAAGGATCACACCTCAACATAATAAAGGCCACATATAACAAACCTACAACCATTATGATACTTATTGAGCAAAAATTAAAAGTGTTTCCCTTAAGACCACAAATAAGACAGGATGTCTTCTTTTATCCCTCTTATTCAACATAGTCCTAGCCATAGCTATCAGACAAGAAGAAGAAAGAAAATACATTTAAATTGGAAAGCAAGAAGTAAAATTATCATTATTTGCAGATGATATGATATTGTACATAGAAAACCCTGAAGACTCCACTAGGAAACTGCTAGACTTAATAGATGGACGAAATTTTTGTACACCAATAATGAACACTCAGAAAAAGAAACTAAAATAAGAAATCTCATTTTCCCTTGCAATAACAACAAAACTATGATACCTAGGAATAAATTTAACCAAGTAAGTAAAAGATTTGTTCTTGAAAAATTATAGGACACTGGAAAAAGACATAGAGGAGGATACAAACCAATGGAAGCATGTGCCATATTCATTGATTCAAATAATTAGCAATATTAAAATGTCTATACTATCCAAATAAATCAACAGATTCAACACAATTCCTATTAAAATACCAGTGACATACTTTACAGAGCTATAACAAATATTCCAAAAATATATATGGAACTATAAAAGACCCCAGATAACTGCAGCAATCTTGAGAAAGAAAAACAAGTTGGAGGGGTCATTATAACAGGTATCAAACTATACTACAAAGCCATTATAGCCAAAACAGGCTGACATTAGCACAAAAACAAGCTTATAGACCAAGGAATCCAAACACATACCCTAGAAAATCAACCACACCATTACAGTCAATTAATATTTCACAAAGGAGGCAAGAACATACATTTGAGTAACAACAGGCTCTTCAACAAATCGTGTTGGAAAAACTGGACAGACACAAGTAAAAATATGAAACTAGAAAATAAACTCAAAATGGATAAAAGACATGAAACTACAAAACTGTAAGAAGAAAACATAGGCAGAGATCCATGATGGCTACCAACAGAATGGCAGGCTGCAAGATAGCGTGAGAGTGAGAACAAAAGGAGAGTGAAAGGGCATGCCGGGAGTGTCAGTATTCCTGAGTGAGGGACAGCTATAATCTAAGGGACTGTTGGGGACTGGCAGACTGACTCCCCCTGACCGAGCAACCTCTACTGCTGAAATCTCTCTCAAAGTGGCTTGCTCTGCCACAGAGGCCACAGCATCTTGAATGGGAGATGGCTGTGATTGGAAGACTGACTCTGATTGGAACCCCAACCTTACCTTCAACCAGGGAGATCTCTGATACCTACTGGGACCTTATAAGCTCAATGTCCAGGGACCAATTACCACAGCTGTGAATCCATGGATGCTGGAATTCCAACCTCCCTGACCCAGGCATCTGGGAGGTCTGCTCAGGGGGAAACAAAGTGGTGAGAATTTGTAGATGGGCTTTGTGCCTTCTCACAGAGCAGAAGGAACAACTGAATCAAAGAACACTCACCTGGAAGTGGTGAATTAAACACACCTGGCAATCCGCAGATTGAAAGGTCAGATATTACCTAGAGAAAGGAGAGAGAGAGCTACATAACCAGAAATCATGAGAGGATCAATAGGGGGCAAAGAGACAGCCCGTATAAAAAAGAAAAGAAAGAATCACTAGAAAGGGATGTAAATGAAATGGAGGCAAGCAATATGACTGAGAAAGAATTCAGGGCAATGGACATAAGGTCACGGAAAGGGATGAAAGACAAATTCAACAATATGTGTAAGAACCAAAGGAAATTAAGAAGAATTAAGAAGAAATAAAAAATCACCTGACTGCAATAAAGAACTCAATAGAAAGCATCAAGAGTAGACTAGAAGAAGCAGAGGAATGCATCAGTGAAAAAAAAGACAAGGTAGGAAAAAAACACCCAAGCAAAGCAGCATCTAGAAAAGAAAAAAAAACTTAAAAAACAGGAAGAGAGCCTAAGGGAACTTTGGGACAATAGGAAATGAAACAACATCTGCATAATAGTGGTACTAGAAGGAGAAGAAACTGAGTAAGGAATACAAGACCTGTTTGAAGAAATAATGACATAAAACTTCCCTGATATCGGGGAGAAAAAAATGCACACAAATCCAAGAAGCTCACAGAGTTCCAAACAAGATGAACCCCAAAAGATCAACACTAAGACACATTGTAATTAAGTTTTCACACACCAAAGACAAAGTAAGAATCTTAAATCCTGCCAGAGAGAGACAGAAAGTTACCTACAAGAGATCTCCCATCAGACTATTGACTAATATCTCAACAGAATACATCAAGCCAAAGGGAATTGAATTAAATATACAAAGTCATGCAAAGGAAGGGTCTGAATCCAAGAATACTGTACCCAACAAGGCTATCAATAAAAATTGAGGATGAAATCAGGAGCTTCACAGTCAAAAAATAGGCTAAGGGAGTTTATTACCACCAAATCAGCAATGAAAGAAATGCTAAAGGGTCTGCTTTAAAAAGGAGAAATAAGAAGGGAACAAGGAACACAGGAATAAAGAATAAAGAATGCAACAAACAAGTACCTATGAAAAATATCTTTAAATGTAAGTGGATGATTAAATGCCCCAATCAAAAGACATAGGTTAGCTAAGTGGAAAAGAAAACATGACTTGATGTTTTAATTATAGATCCAATTGCTATGCCACCCAGGTTCTTTTGGGAATGGTGCTACTGTTATAATCTCTCAGATCTCCTGGGTTTGTTAATCTATTGTAGCTCCCTATTTTGAACTATTTGGGTTTTATTGATGTAGGCCTGGGAGCTTGAAAGGCACAATGGTGGTGTCTAGAAGTCAGTAGCCATGGAGAGGAGTGTCCATATTTTTGCTGTTTTGCACCCTTAATTGAGATCACATGTGCCCAGCAGGGATTCACAGTGGCACCAAGGAACCGTCTGTCGGGTTGATGTGGCTCAGGTGGCCTGCACTCTGGAAAGGCATGACTGTGGTGCCCAGAGTTCCGTAGTTGTGGGGTGGGCACACTCAGCTTTTGCTGCTGTACCTGTGGTTGATAGGCACTTACTCCCAGTGGCAGCTCACAGGAACCTCCATGGTAAATTTGCCAGCGAGGCACACTGAAGCACTCTGAATGGCCCTGGCAGTGCAGCCTCATAATTGAGGTGCTGCTGCTGAGCAGTGCACCTTTGGAGGTGGAGGTTCCACAGTCTGCAGGTCTGCAACTGGGGCGGCAGGATTTTGACTGGATTGGCTGCTGCGTTGGGGGGCATCTCCAAGGCCTGTCTGTGTGCTGGTGTTGATGAGTCCTACAGATGATGCAAGTGCAAAAATTTCCAACATCACATCACAATACAGAAGTCTCCGAGCCTCATCAAGGAGCACTCACTCCTCCTGAGAAAAGGCAATGGCCACATCCTCAAAGTTTACATCCATTCTGAACACTGCAACCTGGGCAGTCGGACCTGAGAATCAGAGATCCCAAGGATGGAGGGTTAAATGGGGTCAGGCTGTGGGAACACAACAGTACCCTGATGCCTGTGAATCTGTGAACAAACATCTACAAATGTAAAATGACCTCAATGGAGATCTAAATGTAAATATATTAAATGTCCCAATCAAAAAATAGGGTAACAGATTGGATAAAAAGAAAACATGACCCATATATCTGCTGTCAACAAGGAACACACCTCAAAAAAATGAGCACACAGACTGAAAGTGAAAGGATGGAAAAAGCTTTATCAGGTGAATGGAAATGATAATAAAAAGCTGGAGAAGCAATAGTTATATCTGACAAATTAGATCTCAAAATGAAGAACATTACAAGAGATAAGGAAGGTGACTTCATAATACTAAAGGGAGCAATACAACAAGAAGAAATAACTCTGGTAAACATATATGCACCCAATACAGCAGCACCCAATACAGCAGCACCCAAATACATAAAAAATAAACTCTTGGAGGATATCAAGAAAGAGATTGAAAGCAATACAATCATAGTAGACGTTAATATCCCACTATTAGCATGGGACAAAACCTCTAAACAAAAAATCAGCAAGGACACATCAATCCTAAACGAGTCACTAGAACAGAGAGAAATAATTGACATTTTCAGAACATTTCACCTCAAAGCCACAGAATATATATTTTTCTCAAGTGTTCATGGGTCATTTTCAAAGATAGACCATATATTGGGTCACAAGCAAAGTCTCTTCAAATACAAGAAGAAAGAAATCATATCAAGCAACTTCTAAGATCACAGTGGCATAAAACTGGAAATCAACTAGAATAAAAACAATCCAAAGAAATCAAACACATGGAGACTAAACAGCATCCTATTAAACAATGACTGGCTTATCAGAGAGATCAAGGAAGAAATAAAAAATATCATGACAATGAAAACACAACAATCTAAAATCTATGGGACACAGCGAAAGCAGTCTTGTGAGAGAAGTTCACAGCTCTACATCCTACTACAAAAAAATGGTAATAAATTACCCAACACTATAACTCAAAGAGTTCAAAAGAGAGCAACAAGAAAAGCCCAGTGTAAGGAGATGGAAGAAAATAATAAAGATCATAGTGGAGAAAGACATAGAGATCTAAAAAACAATACAAAAGTTCAACAATACAAAAAGCTGGTTCTTTGAAAGGATAAATGATATTGATGAATCTCTAGCCAGGTGTACCAAGAAGAAAAGAGTGAGGACCCAATAAGCAAAATCAGAAATACAAGAGGAGAAATAACAAAAGATTCCCCATAAATACAAAGGATTGTTAAAAAAAATATTACGAACAACTCTATTCCAACAAACTGGACAACATGGAGGAAATGGACATATTCTTAAAAAATACTACATTCCAAAATTCAACAAGGAAGAATCTAAACATCTCAATAGGCCAATAACTATGGAATAAATTTTAGCAGTCATCAAAAAACTTCCAGCAATAAAAGAACGGGGCCAGACAGCTTCACCAAGGTGTTATACTAAACTTCAAGGCAGAAATAAAACCTATCCTCCTCTGACTATTCCAAAAAATTTAAGGGGAAAGAACACTTCCAAGCTCCTTCTATAAAGCTATGATCACCCTAATACCAAAACCAGATAAAGAAGACACAATGAAAGAGAATTACAAGCCAATATGCCTCATGAACATAGATGCCGAAATTCTCAACAATATTCTAGCAAATCATATCCAGCAGGACATCTGAAAGAAAATACACCTTGTCCAAGTAGAATTTTCCCCAGGAATTTAAGGATGGTACAATATCTACAAATCAATAAACTTGATACATCACATAAACAAATTGAGAGATAAAAATCACATAGTGATATAAATTGATGCGGAAAAAGCCGTGGACAAAATCCAACATCCTTTCTTGATAAAAACACTCAGAAAGGTGGAAATAGAAGGCTCAGACCTCAATATAATAAAAGCTATATATGATAAAGCCACAGCCAACATAATATTCAATGGGTAAAAAAAAAAGTGATTTCACTTAAGAACAAGAACAAGACAGGGATGCCCATTCTCACCATTCCTGTTTGACATAGTATTGGATGTATTAGCCATTGCAATTAGACAAGAAGAAAAAAACAAAAGGTATGCAAATAGAAAAAGAAGAAGTAAAGTTGTCCTTATTTGCAGATGACATGATATTGTACATAAAAATATCTGAAAGTCTCCATAAAAAACTATTCAACTTAATAAATACGTTTGGCAATGTTGCAGAATACAAAAGTAATACCAAGAAAACTATGGCATTTCTATGCACCAAGAGTGAACTTACAGAAAGAGAGAATAAAAAAAGTAATTTCATTTACCATCTCACCAAAAAGATTATGATACCTAGGAATAAACTTAACTAAGGGAGTAAAAGACCTATATGCAGAAAACTATACGACACGGAAAAAAGAGAAGATGACATAAATAGATGGAAGACTATACCATGTTTATGGATTGGTAGAATCAACATCATTAAAATGTCTATACTACCCAAAACAATCTATAGTTTTAATGCACTTTCTATTAAAATACCAATGGAATATTTCACAGACTTAGAAAGAACTCTCAAAAATTCATCTGGAATAAAAAAAGACCCCAAATAGTTGCAGCAATCCTGAGAAAAAAGAATAAAGCAGGTGAAATATCAATACCAGATTTCAAGCTGTATTACAAAGCCATATTCTCAAAACAGCCTAGTCCTGGCACAAGAACATACATATAGACCAATGACATAGAATAGAGAACCCAGATATTGACCCAAATCACTTTGTTCAATTAATATTTGACAAAGGTGGCATGAATATACAATGGAGTCAAGACAGTCTCTGCAACAAATGGTATTGGGAAAATTGGACAGATACATGCAAAAAATGAAACTAGCCAACAAACTTAAACCATACACAAAAATAATCTCAAAATGGATAAAGGACTTAAATATAAGACAGGAAACCATAAAAATACTCAAGGAATCCACAGGCAGCGAAATCTCAGAAATATGCTGAAGGAACTTCTTCACCAATACTGCTCCTAGGCAATGGAAAATAAAGAGAAAATAAACAAATGGGACTACATCAAAATTAAAAGCTTTTGTAATGCAAAAGAATCTATCAACAATACAATAAGAAAACCAACCTGTATGGGAGAACATATTTACAAATGTTATTACTGATAAAGGTTTAGTCTCCAACATGTAGACAACTTATACAACTTAATAAAAGGAAGATAAAAGATCCAATAAAAAAGTGGGCAATAGACTTAAATAGAATCTTTTTGAAAGAAAACAGGAGGAAGGCCAAGGGACATATGAAAACATCCTCAAAGTAATGAATTATCTGAGATAGTCAAGCCAAAACTACAATGCGGTACCATCTCACACGTGTCAAAATGGCAATCATCAACAAATCAACAAACAACAAGTTCTGGCAAGGATGCCAACAAAAAATAACCTTCTTGCACTGCTGGTGGGAATGCAAACTGGTGCAGTCACTGTGGAGAACAGTTTAGAGTTTCTTCACAAAACTAAAAGTGGAACTCCCATTTGACCCAGTGTTCCCACTTCTAGGAACATATCCCAAGAAACTAGAAACACCTATCAGAAAGGATATGTTCATAGCAGCACAATTCACCATAGCTAAGATTTGGAAACAACACAAATGCCCATCACTGGATGAGTGGATTAGAAAAATATGGTAAATCTACACAATGGAATCCTACTCTGCTATAAAAAGGAAGGAATTCTTACCATTTGCAGCAGCAGGAATGGACCTGGAGAGCATCATGTTAAGTGAAATAAGCCAGGCAATGAAATAAAACTACCACATGATCTTACTCATTTATGGAAAATAAAGAACATTATAACCTGATAAACAAAAGGATAGATACAGAGGCAGCAAAGCACTGAACACACTGTCAAATTACAGTGGGAAAGCAAGGGAGTGTTGGGAATAGGGGAAATAGATTAACCAAAGGACTTGTATACATGCACATAAGCACAACAAATCAACACAAGACACTGAGGGTGTGGATGAGGACATGCAACTGGGGATGGGGAAGGCTGGGGGAAGGTCAAAGGGGAAAAGACATCCATGTACTACTACATGTAATACTTTAAATAATAAAAATATTTTTTAAAAAACATTACCCATGTACCTGCTGTATACCGGAGATCCACCCAGAAAAAAAGGACTTACAGAGACTGATCATAAAAGGATGGATAAAGGTTTTCCAGGAGAATGGAAATGAAAAAAAAATGTGGGGTAGCAAGACTTATATCTGCGAAATTAGACCTCAAAGTGAAGGCCATAACACTTCATAATACTAAAGGGACCAATTTAACAAGAAGATATAACTCTGGTAAACATATATGCATCCTATACAGGAGCACCCAAATATATATTTTAAAAAAACTTCTTGAGGACATCAAGGGAGAGATTGACAGCTGTATTGTCATAGTAGGGGACTTTAATATCCTACTAAGGACACTGGATAAATCCTCTAAAAATCAGCAAAGAAACATCAATCCTTAATGAGTCACTAGAACAGATGGAATTAATTGACATCTTCAGAACATTCCATCCCAAAGCCACAGAATATACATTCTTCTCAAGTACACTTGGTTCATTTTCAAAAATAGACCGTATATTGGGGCACAGCCAAAATCTCTTCAAATTTGAAAAGATAGAAAACATATCAAGCATCTTCTCAGATCACAGTGGTATAAAACCAGAAATCAGCTACAATAAAAATAATAAAAATTCAAACACTTGGATGCTAAACAGCATGCTATTAAACAATGATTGGGTTACAAAAGAAATTGAAATAGAAATAAAAAGCATCATTGCAACAAATGACAATGAACACACAACAATCCAAATCTATGTGACATAGCAAAACAGTCTAGCTCTGCAGGCCTATCTCTAAAAACAAGAAAAGATGATAATAAATTATCTAACCCTACAACTCAGAGTTACAAAGAGAGCAACAAGAAAAGCCCAGCATAAGCAGAAGGAAACAAATAATAAAGATTAGAGTAAAGATAAGTTACATAGAGACAAAAACAAAAGAACACAAAACAAAACAAAAACCACAATACAAAAGACCAACAAAACCAAGAGCTCTTCTTTGAAATGATAAACAAGATTGATGTACTTCTATCCAGGCTCACTAAGAAGCAAAGAAAGATGACCCAAACAAAATTAGAAATGAAAGAGACAAAATAACAACCGATCCCACAGAAATACAAATGATTATGAAAAAATACTAGGAACAACTCTATGCCAGCAAAATGGACAACCTAGATGAAATGGACACATTCTTAGACAAAAACAAGCTCCTAAAACTGAACCAAGAAGAATGAAAAACTCTGAATAGGCCAATAACTATTGAAGAAATTGAAAAAATTACAAAAAAATCTTCTAGCAAACAAAATCCTTGGTGTGGACGGCTTTACAAGTGAATTCTACCAAGCATTCAAAGAGGAACTAAAACGTATCTTCCTTAGACTATTTGAAAACTTCAACAGGAAGGCACACTTCCAAGCTCTTTCTATGAAACTAGCATTACCCTAATCTCAAAAACAGATAAAGACACCCCCAAAAAAAGAGAACTACAGGCCAATATCCTTGATGAACATAGATGCTAGAATCCTCAACAAAATTTTAGCAATAGGATTCATCATTACATTAGAAAGATCGTGCAACATGACCATGTGGGATTTATTCCAGCGATGCAAGGATGGTACAATATCCGCAAATCAATAAATGTGATACATCACATAAACAAACTGAGAGGCAAAAATCACACAATCATATCATTTGATGCAGAAAAATCATTTGACAAAATACAACACGCTTTACGGATTGAAAATTCTCAGCAAAGTGGGAAGAGAAGGAGTTAAAAATGGAACTCCCATTTGACCCAGTAATCCCACTTCTAGGACTATATCCCAAGAAACCTGAAACACCAATCAGAAACACCTCAACATAATAAAAGCCATATATGACAAACCTACAACCAACATCATACTCAATGGCCAATAGATAAACTCATTTCCCCTAAGAAAGGAACAAGACAAGGATGCTCACTTTCACCACTCCTGTTTGATATAGTACTGGAAGTGATAGCCATAATGATCAGATAAGAAGAAGATATAAAAAGTATCCAAATTGAAAAAGAAGTGGTAAAACTGTCCTTATTTGCAGATGACATGATATTATACATAGAAACCCCCCCCCCAAAAGACTCCATTCAAGAACTACTGGACCTAATAAATGAATTTGAGAATGTAGCAAGATACAAAATTAATACCTACATATCTATGACCATTTTATACACCAATAATGAACTCACAGAAAGAGAAATTTAAAAAATCTCATTTACCATTACATAAAAAAATAAAGATACCTAGGAATCAGCATAACCAAGGACATAAAAGACCTGTACTCAGAAAACTACAGGATATTGCAAAAAGAGATAAAGGAAGACATAAAGAAATGGAACAATATACCATGTTCATGGATTGGAAGAATCAACATCATTAAAATATCCACACTACCCAAAGCAATCTTCAGATTCAGTGCAATATCTATTAAAATACTAATGGCGTATTTCAAAGATTTAGAACAAACTCTCCAAAAATTCATCTGTAATAAAAAAAGACCCTGAATAGCCACAGCATTCCTGAGAAAGAACAATGTTGAGGGGATCATAATACCATATATCAAGCTATATTACTAAGACACTCTTCTCAAAACTGCATGGTACTGTCACACGAGCAGACATATAGACCATTGGATCAAAACAGTAAACCTAGAAATTGACCCAATCCATTATGCTCAGTTAATATTTGACAAAAGAGGCAAGAACATACAGTAGAGTCAAGAAAGTCTATTCAATAAATGGTGCTGGGAAATTTGGTCAGATAAATGCCAAAAATTAAACTAGATCACCAACTTACACCATACACAAAAACAAACTCAAAATAGCTAAAGGACTTAAATGTAAGACTGGAAACTTTAAAAATCCTACAAGACTAACTAAGCAGCAAAATAGCAGACATACGTTGTAACAATATCTTTACAGAAACAGTTCCTAGGGCAATGGAAACTAAGGGAAAATATAAAAATGGGACTACATCAAAATAAAAAGCTTCTGCACGGCAAAAGAAACCATCAAGAAAACAACAAAACAGCCCTCTGCATGGGAGAACATATTTTCCAATGGTATTTCTGATAAGGGTTTAATCTCCAAAATTTACAATGAATTCATACAATTTAAGAAAATGATTCAATCAAAAAATAGGCAAAATATCTAAATAGACACTGTTCAAAAGATGACATACAGAAAGCACAGAGAAATGAAAACATGCTAAAGTCACTAATCATCTAAGAGATGCTTATCAAAACAACCATGAGATACCATCTCACACCTGTCAGAATGGCTTATCATTATCAAATCAACAAACGACATGTGATGGAGAAGATGTGGAGAAAAAGGAACCCTCCATCACTGCTGGTAAGTATGCAGACTGGTGGAAAACAGTGTGGAGTTTCCTCAAAAATTTAAAAATAGAACTCCCATTTGGCCCAGTAATCCCACTTCTAGGACTATATCACAAGAAACCAGAAACAACGATCAGAAAGGATATTTGCACCCCTATGTTCATGGCAGCACAATTTACAATAACTAAGATTTGGAATCAGCCTAGTTGCCCATCAGCAGATGAGTGGATTAAAAAACTGTGGTCCATCTAAACAATGGAATACTATGCCATTGTAGAAAATAAGAAACTTTTACGATTTGCAACAGCAAGGATGGAACTGAAGAACACTGAGCTAAGTGAAATAAGCCAGTCAGATAAAGATAAATATCACATGATCTCACTTTTATGTGGGATATAATCATCAACATAATTTGATGAACAAGAATATATCCAGAGACAAATGGTAGGGGAGGGGTGCGGTTAGAGAGCAACCAAAGTACTTGTACTCATGTATGTTAGCATATCCAATGGATACAGGCACTGAGACGGTAAGGGTTTGCCTGGGGTGGGAATGGCTGCGGGGGGGGGGGGTTAATTGGGTAAAAAGAAGACAAATGTAAAATTTTAGACAATAAATAATAAATAAAGAAGAAGAAAAGGTAGACAATAAAATCTCAGACATCTCATGTAGCAAAATTTTTGCCAACACATTTCTTTAAGGCAAAGGAAACTAAGGAGAGAATAATCAAATGGGACTGTATCAAAATAAAAATCTTCTGCACAGCAAAAGAAACCAGCATCAAAATGCAATCCACTGTATGGAACAACATAGTTGCCAATAATGCATTTGATAAATGATTAATATCCAAAATATATAAAATACTCATACAACTCAACAGAAGGAAGACAAATAATTCAACTGAAAATGTGCAGAAGACCTGAATATATATTTTTACAATGAGGACATACAGATGGCCAAGAGACATAAGAGAAAATGCTCAAAGTCACTAATCATCAGAGAAATGTTATTAAAATTAAAATCAAAATGAGATATCACCTCACACCTGTCAGAATGGCTGTCATAAAAAATCAAGAAGAAACAAGTGCTGGCAAGGATGTGTAGAAAATGGAATACTAATTTACTGCTGGTAGAAATGCAGATTGGTGCCACCAATATGAGAAACAGTATATAGTTTCTTTAAAAAAAATTAAAACTAGAATTTCTGTTTGACCCCGCATTCCCACTTCAGGGAATATATCCTTAAAAACCCCTAACACCAATCAGAAAGAATACATGCCCCCACTATGTTCATAACAGCATTATTTACAATAGCTAAGATTTGAAAACAGCCCAAGTGCCCATTAGTAGATGAATAGATAAAAAGCTGTAGGACATTTACACTATAGAATACTATGCAACTGTAAAAAATAGGGCTCTCTTACCCTTTGGGATAGCATGGATGGATCTGGAGAATATTATGCTAAGTGAAACAAGCCAATCTGAGAAATTCAAATATCATATAATGTCGCTTATTTTTGAAATCTAATGAAAAATATGAAATTACCAACAAAATAAAACCTGTATCATGGAAGCATGGAACAGACTGCTATACCTCGATGTGAGGTTAGGGGGATGAGAAGAGATGAACCTATATATTCATAGCACATGCACATGGAATTTAGGGTAGGAAAGACCTGGGAGGGTGAGTAGGGGATTGGAGGAGGAGTTCAAAACAGGGGAGGGGGCGAATGGCAGACATATGTAATACTATAACTTTTATATATATATATAATTTATATATAAATAACAAAAATAAATAAGGAGAATTATAACTAAAAATTATCTGCATAACAATGGAAAAATCAACACAGTGATAATTCAATCTATGGAATGGGAGGGGACATTTGCAGACCCTTTACATGAGAAAGGCTAATTTTCCAAAACATAATGAAGTCATACAACTTAACAGCAAAACAACAACAGACCAAACAAAAATCCCCTTCCATACAAAAACAAATTACCGCACTTAAAAATGGCCAAAGAACCTGAATAGACATTTTTTGAAAGGAAACATACAAATAACCAACAGGTATATGAAAAGGTATAAACCTCAAAAAATTTAAAATTATCAGAGAAATGCAAATTAAACTCCAATGAGATTTTCACCTCCCAACTGTAAGAATGGTTATTATAAAAAAGTTAAAACATAAAGGTGTTAGTTAGTGAGGATACAGAAAGGGAATTTAAAAAAATATTTATTGTTGAAAATACTACTTATGTGGAAAGCAAATTCTTGTGCATTCTTGGTGGGCCTTTATATTGGTGCTGCTACTATAGAAAGAAGAGTGAAATTTCCTCAAAAATTAAAAATAGAATTGTCATGTCACCCACTTCTTGATATATATCTACAGAAAATGAAATGTGTACCTTAATGAAATATCTGCACTATTATGTTCATTGCACAACTAATGATAGTCATAAAGATATACAAACAACCTATAAATACCTATATTATAAAATGAATAATATATTAATTCAATATTCCTTACACCTTAAAGAATTATAGAGTCAGATGAGGAATTGGCATGAGGTTTGCTGTTTGCTACCTGACGTCTTCCTCTGTGTTTCTAAATGCAGACTAGGTAACTGTGTGAGGTCACGGTGGCACTTTGGAGAAAGGGGTGTGCAATGTGAGAGTAGCAAGCTTGATCAACTATTGCACAGAGAGAGCTGAAATGGAGAGACCAGGACAAAAAAGTCAAAGGCAGCACCAATGGATCACCAAGCTCCTGTACAGAAAAGTGGTCAATTAAAGAATACTACAGGTGGATGATTTAAAATGGTGGCAGAGTAAGTGGATGTTGCACAGGCATGTTCCCAAGAACAAATGAAATTACAACTAAAATACAGGAAAAATAATTCTTGAATAAACAATGGAAAATTTGCAGGAAAGAACCATGGCACCCTAAAAATGAAAGTGGAGACTGCATAGAGACTGGTAGGAGAGCAGAAGTGTGAAAGGGTTAGCCCACTGCCCACAGATAGCAACTAAAGTCCCAGAGAGATATCTCAGTTGTGGGAGGCTTCCACTGAGAATGCTGGTATTTAATGCTGGTATTTAAAGCTAAGCCTCCCAGCAGAGAGCACATAACATCTGTCTGTGAAAAGCAACCAGTAGTTGTTTGCCAGGGAGAGACAGCTGAAAATTCAAGCACCCTCTTAAAGGGCCAAACTACAAAATTCCCTTTGGAGCCACTCCCCTTGTGCTCTGGAAGAGGGAGGGTGAAGTGGACTGTAGCTATGAGAGCAGGAGCCAGGACTGGGGCCTTAGGAGATAGAGTTCAGAAGGCAGACACCTCAAGTTTCCTGAGCTGAGTCATTGTCTCATGCAGCTGAGGACATCTTTCCCATATATACATTTGCCTTGCCTGTGGGGGAGGGGAAGAGAGATGACATACCTTATTGAAAAACACCTTGCCCTAAGGCCACTTAAGATATTCAAAATAAAAATTAGCTTCTAGGCAGAAGCAATTGTCCCAACCTATTGTAAAACAAAACTCTTGCCACACCTAATACTGCCTGGGAGTCAATTTAAGTCAGAACCCATTCAGTCTGTAAGATGAGGTGGTCTCTGGAGGCTTTGGGTCTTTGCCTGATCTAATTAGTCAGAAACAGCCTTAAACACTGTCCTGCACTTGAAATTGAGAGGTGTAGAGGATCTACCTAATACTTAGACACAAACCCCTACAGAAAGCCAAAATGAGGAGACAAAGAAGAAAAAAACCCCAAAATGAAAGAACTAGAGAATTCTCCAGAAGAAGAGATAAATGAAACATAGCTAAGAAATTTATCTGAAACAGAGTTCAGAGTAATGATGGTAAAGATGCTCAACAGCATCAGAAAAAATAAAAAATATATAGTAACTATGAAAAAAGAACAGTCTGCAATAAAGAATGACATAACACAAAGAACACATGCAAAGGAATACAGATTAGGGGAAGCTGTGATAGAATCAGTGAATCAGAACAGAGTTGAAAATATCACTCAATCAGAGAACCAAAAAAAAAAAAAAAACAATTAAGAAACAGGAGGACAGCCCTAGCCGGCTTACCTCAGTGGATAGAGCATTGGCCTGCATACTGAAGGGTTGAAGGTTTGATCGAGGGCATATGCCGGGTTGTAGGCTTAATCCCCAGTAGGAGGCATGCAGGAGACAGACAATCAATGATTCTCTCTCATCATTGATGTTTCTATCTCTCTCTCCCTTTCCCTTTCTCTCTGAAATCAATAAAAATATATTTTAAAAAAACACACAGGAGGAAAGTTTAAGGGAGATGTGGGACAATGTGAAAGGTAACAATATTAGAATAGCAAGTGTTCCAGAAGAGGCAAAAAGGGAGAAAGGAATAGAGAAATTGTTTGAAGAAATGATGGCAGAAAATATCCCTCTTTTTAAAGGAAAAAGCCACACAAGTTAAGAAAACCCAGAGAACCCCCCCCCCAAAAAAAAACCCCAAACAGGCCAATACCAATACACATTATAATTAAAATTCCAAAAATTAAAAATAAAGAGAGAATCTTAAAGGCAGAAAGAAAAAAAAAGGTTACCAACAAAGGAGCTCTCATAAATCTGACACCTGATTTCTCATCAGAAATTCTACAGGCCAAAAGAGAATGGCATGAAATACTCAAGGTAATGGAAACAATAATCTGAGACCAAAATTACTATATGCAGCAAGGCTATCATTCAAAATAGACAGTAAATAAAGAGCTTCCAAGACAAAAAAAAAACGTTAAAGAAACACATCAGCACCAACCCACCATTATAAGAAATGCTAAATGGGCTGCTCTAATAAGAAGAAACAGAGAGAAACCTAGCCATACAGAATAAAAATGCCAATAAGTAAGTACCTATCAATAATAATCCTAAATGTAAATGGATTAAATGCTCCAATCAAAAGGCGTAGGGTAGCTGAATGGATACAAAAACATGACCCAATTACATATTGTCTATAATAGACCCACCTCAAAACAAAAGACACACCTCGGATCAGAGTGAAGGGATGTAAAAAATTTTTCCATGAAAATGGAAAAGAAAATAAAACTGGTGTAGCAATACTCACATCCCACAAAATAGACTTTAAAATGAAGGCCATCACAAGAGACAACAAATAATACTAGGCCAGCAGTATCCCAATAAAGTATTTAACCCTACAACTTAAATAACTAGAAAGAGAACAACAAAAATAGCCTATAGGAGGTAATAGGAAGGAAATAATAAAGATTAGATTTTAGAGCAGAAATAAATAACATAGTATAAAAATACAAAAATCAATAAAACCAAGAGCTGGTTATTTGAAAGGATAAACAAAATTGATAAACCATTAGCCAGACTCATCAAGAAACAAAGAAAGAGTACATAAATAAATAAAATCAGAAATGAAAGGGGAGAAGTAACCACTGACTCCACAGAAATACAAAGGATTGTAAGTAAATACTATAAAAAACTATATGGCAACAAGCTGGACAATGTGGATGACATAGAGAAATTCCTAGAAAAATATAATCTCTCAAAACTGAATCAGGAGTAATCAGAAAACCTGAATAAGACAATAACAACTGATGAAATAGAAGCAGTTATCAAAAAACTCCCAGTAAATAAAAGCCCAGGTCCAAATAGCTTCACAGGAAAGTCTTACCAAGCATACAAAGAAGAGCTAACACCAATACTCTCAAACTATTTCAGAAAATGCAAGAGGAAGGAATACTTCCAAATTCTTTTTATGAGGCCAGCAGTATCCTAATTCCAAAACCAGATAGAGACTACAAAGAAAAATAATTATAGGCAAATGGATGCCGGATAAGCATGGATGCTAAAATCCTCAACAAAATATTAGCACATTGCATCTAGCAATATATTAAAACATCATACACAATGATCAAGTGGGACTTATTCCAAGGATGAAAGACTGGCATAATATTTGCAAATAAGTAAACATCATACATCACATAAACAAATTGAAAGACACAAATCATGTGATCATATTAATAGACACAATGAAAGCATATAACAAAATCTAACATTTTTTTTGTAAAAACTCTCAGGAAAGTGGGAACAGAGAGAGCATATGTCAATATAATAAAGGCCATATATGACAAACCTACAGCCAACATCATATTCAATGGGCAAAAACTAAAACCATTTCCCCTAAGAACATGAAGAAGACAGGCATGCCCACTTTCACCACTCTTATTTGACACAGTACTGGAAGTCTCAGCCATGAGAATCAGACAACAAGAAGAAATAAAAGGCGTCCAAATTAGAATGAATTAAAACTGTCATTATTCACAAATGACATGATATTGTACAAAGAAAACCCTAAAGACTCCATCAAAAAACTACTAGATTTAATAAATGAATTCAGCAATGTAGCAGGATACCAAATTAACACCCAGAAATCTATGCCTTTTTATACACCAATAATAAACTCACAGAAATATAAGCTAGAACAACAATCCCATTTACCATTGCAATAAAAAATTAAGATACTTAGGAATAAAGACCTGCTCTTGGAAAAATAAAAGCTGTTGAAAAAAGAGATAGAGGAAGACATAAACAAATTGAAGAACAAACCATGTTCATGGTTTAACATCATTAAAATGTCCATACTACCCAATGCAATCTATAGATTCAATGCAATCTCCATTAAGATACCAATGGCATATTTCACAGACCTAGAACAAACTCTCCACAAATTCATATGGAATTAAAAAAGACCCCGAATAGCTTCAGCAATCATGAGAAAGAAAAACAAAGTTAGAGGGATCACAATACCAGATATCGAGCTATATTTCCAGCCACAGCCTCAAAACTTCCTAATACTGACACAAGAACAGACATATAGACTAATTGAACAGAACAGAGACCCTAGAAACAAACCTAAGCCATTATGCTCAATTAATATTTGACAAAGTAAGCAAGAGCATACAATAGAATCAAGACAGTCTCTTCAATAAATGGTGTTGGGAAAATTGGAGAGATACATGCAAAAAAATAAAACTAGACCACCAACTCACACCATACACAAAAATAAACTCAAAATGGATAAATGACTTAAATATAAGACAGGAAACCATAAAAATTTTAGAAGTATCCATAGGCTGCAAAATAGCAGACATTTATCGTAGCAATTTACTGTATTTGACAATACAGCTCCTAGGGCAATGGAAAATAAGGAGAAAATAAACAAATGGGACTACATCAAAATAAAAAGCTTCCACACAGGAAAAGAAACCATCAAGAAAACATGAAAGCCCACTGCATGGGAGAATATATTTGTTAATATTATTTCCAATGAGGATTTAATCTCCAAAATTTACAAGGAAGTCATACAACTTAACAAAATAAAGATAAACAATCTGATCAGGAAATGTCCAAAAGACCTAAATAGACACTTTTCAAAAGAGGACTTACAGAAAACCAAGAGACATATTAAAACAGGCTCAACGCCACTAATCATCTGAAAATTGCAAATCAAAACAACAATGAGATACCATCTCACACCTGTCAGAATGGCTTTCATCAACAAATCAACAAATGACAAATGCTGGCAAGGATATAGAAAAAAATGAACCCCCTGCACTGCTGGTGGGAACACAGACTGGTGTAGCCAGTGTAGAAAACAGTATGGAGTTTCCTCAAAAAATTAAAAGTGGAACTCCCATTTGACCCAGTAATCTCACTTCTAGGAATGTATTCCAAGAAATCAGAAACACCAATCAGAAAGGACATATGCACCCTTATATCCATTCCAGCACAATTTACAATAGCTAAGTTTTAGCAACAACTTAAGTGCTCATCAGCAGATTAGAGGATTAAAAAGTTGTGCTACACCTCACAATAGAATACTATGCTCATGTAAAAAAGAAGGAACTCTTACCATTTGCAATGGCATTAATGGACCTGGAGAGCATTATGCTAAGTGAAATAAGCCAGTTGGAAAATGATAAATACCACACGATCTCAGTCATTTGTGGAATATAATGAACAACATAAACTGATAAACAAAAATAGAGCCAGAGAAAAAATATTTTAGATTATAATGGAACTAATCTTGTTTGGATATTTTTATATTTCCTACAACTTTTGTGATATTATACTATGTTAGTGCAGTTTTGGTAATATTATAATACTATAGGCCCAGTGCATGAAATTTGTGCACATGGCGGGAGGGGTGGTCCCTCAGCCCGGATTGCAAGAAGTTGCAGGCCAGGCCAAGGGACCCCCATCAGTGCACGATCGGCACTGGGGAGGGATGTGAGAGTTTGACCAGCCAGGGAGGGACCATAGAAGGTCTCCAGGGTGTGTCCAGCCTGTCTTGCTCAGTCCCAATCAACCAGACCCTAGCAGCAAGCTAACCTTTCATTCGGGGTGTCTACCCCCTGCAGGTCAGTGCATGTCATAGCAAGTGGCTTAGGGGTCTTAGCATATCAATAGCATATTATGCTTTGATTGGTTGAATGGCCAACTGGACAACCAGATACTTAGCATATTAGGCTTTTATTATATAAGATTTAAAATCCTCCTTCTTTAAATATTAATGTGTATTGTATGTAAATGGCTAATTATTTTGTATCTACAATCTGGTAAAAGATTTATTTTGTATATTGTAAAAATAAATAAACAAACAAACAAACAAATAAATAAATAAAATGCTCTACGAAAAGAATTCTACAGGCATAACTTAAGATTTCATGTACTATGTTAGTATTATTTTGACCATTTTGGTAAAAATTTAAGAATCTTCTAGAAAATTATATTATCTGTAGACTTTCTTTTAGTGGTCTACATAAAAATATGCATCTATATAAAAAAGAATTATAATAATGAAGGTCTATCTAATTCCAAAGTTAGCAGAATGAATAATGATGATTCAAGGAGAGATAAGGTAATAGGGAATAGAAAACAATAGAGGTAATCAATAAAACTAAAGGTGGGATTTTGAAAAGATCAACAACATTATCAAATCTTTAGGTCAACTGAACAAACAAAAATGAAAGAGAAAGACAGAAGATACCTATTACTAATATTAGAAATTAGAGTGGGTCATTACTACACAGTTTGCACTGAGAGAAAGAATTATAAGAAAATAGTATGAAGAATTGTGTGTCAACAAATAAGGCAATCTAGATGATATGCACAAATTTCTAGAAACACACAAACTACTACAACTAAATTAAGAAGAAATAAAATACCTATAATAAGTAAAGGGATAATATTAATAAAATATTATAAAAAAAGGCCACGGGTAGATGGCTTCACAATAAATTTAAAACAAACATTTAAAGAAAAATTAAGACAAATTTTTCACAAATATTTCCAAAAAACAGAAGAGGGAGAAACACTACTTCTAGTAAGCAAGAAAATAAAAGGCATCCAAATTCAACTGGAAGAAATAAAATAATATCTGTTTACAGATAACATGATCCTGTATGTAAAAAGCCTTAAAGATTCTACCAAAATATTAGAACCAATAAATGAAATAAAATAGCAAGATGCAAAATTAATACATCAACACATAACAATCTGATGCATTTCTATATACTAACAATGAAAAATCAGAAAAATTGAAAAATCAATTACATTTAAAACAATATGAAAAAGAATAACATATTTAGGAATTAACAAATGATGTCAAAACCATGCATATTGAAAACTAAGAGGATTTTACTGAAAGCAATTAGAGGGAGTGAGCTCAGAGGAGTGGTGGTGTGAGAGATTCCCTTGAAGATTCAACAATTTGAACAGCTATAATTTACCAAAGGATCCCTGCTCAGTGCACAAACATGCCTGACAGATCTGCACATTGAAATATCTGAAGGTAGCTAAGTGGGACCAAACCAGGGAGAAAGAAGGAAGAAGAGCTCAGAGCAGCCATAGATGCAGCCTTGTAGCCCAGAGCTCACTGTAGGGCTCAGCCTGAAGAGGGAAGGAATCAGGTTGCAAATGGCACTGTTATTGGAGGATTAAACTCCCTTGTTGCTCAGGGGAGTGAGGTTCTTGAAATATCTTCAGAAACTGAAATTTCCAAGATTTGCATGGGGGATGCGATGTGGAAGAAAGTTTCATTGATGTGGAGTTACATTTCTTGGGTTTCAAAAGTCTCCTTCCCCTTAAGACAATCCTGGAAAAGCTACAGCTTTGGTTTCAGCAGAGCCAAGACTACTGTCCAGTTTCCATCCCATCTTGCAGGCGGGTTTACTTTATTATCCAAGTTAATTAATGTCTATTAGTCATGTGTGTAGTCCAACATGGATATGTACCAATGATCACAGGGAAGTGCATCCCCCTGACACAGGAGAGTCAGGAACCTGCCATGGGAGAGGAAGAAAAGAACGATAGCTAACTTTGTTTGGAAATTTAAATATTTAGGTTTCATGCCCTTGCAGTGTTCATGCCCTTTCTGTCCACTGACTTGCTTTCAGGTATGATTGATGGGAGCCAAGTAGGCACCTTCCCATGTCACTCAGACCTTTGCTGGGCATGTGACTAAACTGCCTTTGTCTAGTCTCTTCCCGCACTGATGTGAGGGAACAGACTTAGACATTGTTAAATGCAACTTTTTGCAAAGTTATATAAATGGCACACCTATATCTAATCTTCCTTCTTCCCCTTTGCTGTTAAATAATAGCCAGATTATTACAGTGGCATCACTACCTGCAGCCAAGAGGAGCAAAGATATTCAGTGAGCATTTGTGCAAGAGTGGGCAATAAGAGCTATGCCTGAGCCTTGTGACCAGGGCATGAGTGAAGCACAGAGGTGTGTCCCTGGTTGTCTAGTAATTGGAATTCCAGGAAGAAAAACAAAGTCACAGTGCTTGGTAGCCTTCCCTTCACATCCCAGAGCATGCCTTTCCTCACACTTCTGTCAGGTTTCAAAGGACATTATCTGCAAACCCAAGAATTAAGACAAAAAAAAACACATTTTCCCTGTGTGAAAGATGCCCTCTGCAACTAATCACAGGATTGGGTGGAGGTGCAGAGGGATGGTGGGAGGGTCCACTAGTCACCATTGCTGGGAAGGCAAAGCAACAAAGAAGGGGACCATATACCCCAACTCACCCACCCCCACATATTGAGGCTGCACTGCTGGCAACTTATGGCTGCAGGTAATAGCACTTGGATTTAATGTATTTATAGCACCCATTTAATGTATTTATAGCACCTATTTATAGTGCCCATTGCACTCCCATGTGGAGTTGGTCTACTGGGACCAAAGGGGCGGCTCCCTCCTTCCCAGAGAACATAGGCCATTTTACACTACTCTGCAGAGATCTGAAAAGGCAGATACATGCAAGAGAGCTAAAAAATCTTCAGCACAACATAATGGAAAACAATAAATAGACTTCTTGTTATCAATGTACTAGAGGAATGCCACTCATACATAGATGTCTAGATAGAGAAGAAATCCATCAGATACCATTAACAACCAAAGTGATGAGGCAACTCAGAGAGAAAATAAAGAATATCTAGAAAATAAACTTAAAGACATGGAAATACGTGACAGAATTCAAGATAGCCATTCTGAAAAAAAAAATCAACAAGATGTAAAACACACACCCACATACACACAAATAGGCAGTTTAATGAACTCAGAAACCAAATCAATCAACAAAATGAGTACTTTACCAAAGAGACTGAAACTTAAAAAAAAAACAAATAGAAATTCTGCAGATGAACACCTCAATCAAAGATTTCAAGAATGAAATAGTGATCATAGAAAGTAGAGCACACTATATAGAAGAAATAATTAGTGATATTTATGATAGAAATCTAGGAAAGAGAGACTTGGACACAAAAAATTAAAGAACTCTGTGAAAACTACCTGACTCCAGCAGAAAGAGCAATATAATTATAATGGATACACCAGAAGAAGGAGCTGATGAGAACTTCCCAAACCTATGGAAAGAGCCAGATCCTCAAATCCAAGAAGCAAAAAGAACACTTAATTATCTGAATCCAAAAATGGTCTTCTCCAAAGCACACTGTAGTAGAACTGTCAAACAATGAAAAAGAATGAAATCCATTAGACACAAATATATGGAAAGACATCCCATATTGATGTATTAATAGAGTTAATATTGTTAAGAATGTCATTACTACCCAAAGTAGTATACAGAGTCAATGCAGTCTCTATAAAAATTCCAATTATATCTTTTGCATACACAGAAAAATTCCATGCAAAAATTAATATTGAATTTCAAGGAACTCCAAATAGCCAAAATAATCTTAAAAAAGACAAAGTTGGAGGTCTCAGACTTTCACATTTCTAAATATACTACAAAGCAAGAGTAATCAAAGCAATTATATAGACACAAATACTATTAGAATAGAATAAAGAAATCAGATGATATTTTGACAACAGTGCCAAGACCATTAAATGGAGGGGGGGAAGGATATTTTCAACAAGTGGTATTGGGAAAACTAAATATATACATGCAAAATAATGAAGTTGGTCCCTTCCCTTACACCATATACAAAAATAAACACAAATGGATTAAAGACCTAAACTTAAAAAAATAAGACTATAAATCCATTAGAAGGAAACATAGGAAATAAGTTTTGTATGTTGGATTTAGCAAGAATATTTTAGATATGATACCAAAACAGAAGTAAAAACAGATAATTGGACTACAAAATTTAACATTTATTTACTTCAAAACACAAACAACAGAATGAAAAGGCAACCTATAGGATAGGATAAAATATACTTAAATTATATATCTGACAAGTTAATGTACAGATTATAAAAGAAGTCTTGCAACTCTACAACAATAAAGTACTAACATTATTTTAGGTTGGGCAAAGGACTTGAATAGACTTTTATGAAAAAAAAGATATTCACATGATCAGCAAACACCTAAAATGCTCAACATCATTAATTATTATGGAATTAAATATAAAAGCCATAATGAAATGCTATTTCATATTCATTAGGATAGCTACAATTATCTTAAAGTAAAAAAAATAGCAAGAATTGGTAAGGATGTGGAAAAATGGGAACCCTATGTAATGGTGGGCACACATAATGGTGCAACTACTATTGAAAACATCATGGTAGTTTCTCAGATAATTAAAAATAGAGCTACCATATGATTCAGAAATTTCATTTTTAAGTATATACATCCCAAAATTGAAGCAGAATCTCAGAGATATTTGTACATATTTGTTTATACAGAAGTGTTCAGCATTGTTAATAGATTGTTCACAATATCCAAAGATGGAAACAAACTTAAAATCATCAGCAGATGAATGGATTAATAAAATGTAATATACATACAATGGAATATTATTCAAGCTTAAAAAAAAAGGATTTCTGACACATGCTACAACTTTGAGAAATGTTGAAGAATTTATGCTAAGGAAAATTAGCCAGCCATAAAAATACAAATAGTATATGATTCCACTTTTATGATGTACCTAGAGTAGTCAAAAATCACAGAGACAGAAAGTAAAATGGGGTTGTTAGGATGTGGTGGAAAGGAAGGATAGGGAATTGTGGAATTAGATTATGAAATTTCAGTTTGGAAACATGAAAAAAGGACTGAAGATGGATGGCGGGTGTAAAACAATGTGAACGTATTCATACCATTGAGCTGTAGTCTTAAAAAAGTTTAAATAGTTGAATTGTATGTTGTGTATCTTTTACTACAAGAAAAATAAATAATAGAAAAAAATAAGACCTAAATCTCTTACAAGAAAACCTAGGGAAAAAAATCTTCATGAGCTTGGATTTGACAATGAATGCTTAGATAGGACACCAAAAGCACAACAAACAAAAGATAAATTAGACTTTATCAAAAAATTTTTTTAAATGTGCCTCAAACAATACATCAAGAAAGTGAGTAAACCCCTGAATGAATGGGGGAAATATTTGCAAATCATATATCTGATAAATGGTACCTGGAATACATAGAATTCTTAAAACTTGGCAACAGAAATACAAAAAATAACTAATTGAAAAACAAATGAATTGAATAAACATTTCTTCAAAGAATATATAAAAATTGCCAATAGCATATAAAAAGATTAATCAACAGAGAAATGTAAATCAAGACCACAATGAGATAGTACTTCGCACCCACAAGAATGGGAAAGAAAGGAAAGAGGAAAGGAATAGAGGAAGAGGGAGAGAGAATGACAGATATATATATATATATATATATATATATATATATATATATATATATATATAGAGAGAGAGAGAGAGAGAGAGAGAGAGAGAGAGAGAGAGAAAGAAAGAAAGAAAGAAAGAAAGAAAGAAAGAAAGAAAGAAAGAAAGAAAGAAAGAAGTGTGGATGTGTAGAACTCTGAACCCTTATAAGTTGCTACTGGGGATGTAAAATGAGACAACTGGTGTAGTAAATATTTTTGTGGTTCTGCATAAAGTTAATCACATAACTATGTGACCCAACATTTCTACTGCTAGGTATATTCTCAGAAGAACTGAAAACAGCCCTGGCCAGTGTGGCTCAGTTGGTTGGAACATCACCCCACACACCAAAATGTGGGGTGGGTTCCATTCCAAGTCAGGGAACATACCCAGGTATGATCCCTGGTTCAGATGCATGTAGGGTGTTTCTCTCTCACGCCCCCTCCTCTCTCTCTCTCTCTCTCTCTCTCTCTCTCTCTCTCTCTCTCTCTCTCTTCCTTCCTCTCTAAAAATCAATAAAAAAATAAAAATAAAATGGAGATGATGCCCTACTATCTTCTCTTAAAAATTGAAAATACAAATATTCAAACAAATGGTTATGTACAAATATTCATAATGCAGTATTCACTATAATCAAAAGTTAATAATCAAATAAACCAACAATGCAATGTCCATACAATGGAATGTTATTTAGCCATAAAAGAATGTATTACTGCCAAAACCAGTTTGGCTCAGTGGATAGAGTGTCGGCCTGCGGACTGAACAGTCCCAGGTTTGATTCAGGTCAAGGACATGTACTTTGGTTGCGGGCAAATCCCCAGTAAGGGGTGTGCAGGAGGCAGCTGATCAATGTTTCTCTCTCATCAATGTCTGACTTTCTATCCCTCTCCCTTCCTCTCTGTAAAAAAGTCAATAAAATATATATTTTTAAAAGAATGTGTTACTGATAAATACTACAACATGTATAGATCTTGAGAATTTTATGCTAGTTGAAAGACATCAGACAACAAAAACCACATGTTTGATACCACTTTTATGACATATCCAGAAAGTAAAGTCCAATGACAGAAAGTAAATTAGTGGTTGCTAGGGTCAGGGATGTGGGTAATAAGGAATGACTAATTAATATATATGGGTTTTCTTTGGTAGGGGTAATGAAAATATCCCGAAACTAGATAGTGATGATGATTGCACAGTAATGTGAAAGCACTAAATGCCACTATAAATGAGTACTTTAAAATAAAATTTTATATTGTGTGAATTTTAGCTCAATAAAAACAATTGTTCAACTCATACTATTTATGAAGCTTCTGGGCCAGTAGAAATGATGAGTGGTTGGGATTGTATAGGCCTAAGCTGGGTGAGATGACAACATGATTTAGATAAGTACTGTAAATGTCTATATTTAAGACGATATCTTCATCATTTAAAAAAGTGGAATGGTTTTCTGTTTTTATTGAATTCATTGGGGTGTCAATTGTTAATAAAATCATCAGGTTTCAAGTATACAACTCTATAACACATTATTTGCATACTGCTTTATGCACTCACCACCCAAAGAAAAGTCTCTTTCTACCACTATTTATCCACCCTATGCCCTATTTTAGCTCCTCCTTCCCCTTTCCCTCCACCATACTATTGTCTGTTATGTCTTTATCACTTCACATTTTCACCAAGCCACCCAAATCCCCTGACTCTGACATCATTAGTCTGTTTTCTGTATCTATGAGTCTGTTTTTGTTTTCTTTGTTTATTTTGTTCCTTAGAATCCACATATAGGTGAAATAATATTGAATTAGTCTTTCTCTAACTGGATTATTTCACTTAATACTCTCAAGTTTCACCCATGCTATCACAAAAGATAAGAATACCTCTTTATGTACAGTCAAGTAATATTTCTAAATTTAACATTGTTTAAATGTACCACAGCTTTTTTATCCACTAATCTACTGGTGAGCACTTGGATTGTTTCAGAATTTAGTGTGTTATAAATAATGCTGCAATGAACATAGGAATAGATATATTAATTACAATTAGTGTTTCAAGTTTCTTCAGATATATTTCCAGTAGTGAAATAAAAGAGTGATAAGGGAGTTCCATTTTTAAATTTTTGAAATTTCTTTATTGATTAAGATATTATGTATTGTCCTCACCCCCCCCCCAATAATCCCTCAACCCTACCCCACTCATGCCCTCACCCCCCTGGTGTCCATATCCATTGGTTAGGTTTATATGCATGAACACAAGTCCTTTGGTTGATCTCTCCCTCTTACCCCTCGACTCCCCTACCTTCCCTCTGAGGTTTGACAGTCTGATCAATGCTTCTCTGTATCTGGATCTGTCCCTGTTCATCCCTTTTTTTTTTACAGCCAGAAATGATACAAAGTTTAGTCATGCCAAAGTGAAACATGTTCTAGTGCCAGCTTTAACTGAAATCATAATTTTAAAAGGACAGATACAGTAAATAACAGAAAACGGGCTTAAAATTTACTCCAAGTTTACCACATATAAGTAGTTTACCTTAACAGTATATAATTCCATTTAATCAAAAATTATAAACTAATTTCTGTGTAGCTATTACAATTATTTCAATCTACGAAAATTGTGTTAAGTGGACATTTTCAAAATTACTGCCGCAAATTTAGATTCATTTTATGGTTGGAAAATGCATCTGGCCATCTGAGTTGGGCAAGCAGTTCTCTTGTTCTGTGAGCCAGCCACATTTATGCTGTTCTCAGCCCAGTCTGTTCCAGACTTTACCAAAATTACATATAAATATGAAGGAAACCGCGTTTTGATGTTCTGATCTGACCTCCCCAGCTCAAAGGACTAAAGATAACTAGATGATTTCCAGGACTAAGGTAAAACCAGAAGTTTAAATTGGTAGCTGTTTTTGGAACAAATGCATCAGGCCATGGCCTTTAAGGTCAGAGATTAGGTCAACAGATATTTTCCTTCCTATATTTTCTTCCTGTCCTAAAAAATTTTGTGAGAAAAAAAAATCTATTAAGATTTTCTTCTGACCTTAAATACAAATACTATTCCACAAAATAAATAACTTAGCCACAGGTACATTACATGCTGCCGCCTTAAAGTCATTACTAATTAACCTGTATTATTTATATATATATATATATATATATATATATATATATATATATATATATATATATATTGGTGACAGATGAGAACAGTAAAATACAGAATTGAAGCAAAAATAATAAATTTCAGTGTACTGTATATAATTATTTGAATTACTAATATTGGTTAGTAATTTCATCTAAGAATCTGTTTCAAGCATAAATACATCTTATTTAGTGATATTTCTAAACACATTTTTGAGATTCTGTCCCCCTTACAAATGCAACTCATACTTCTAGTTACATTCTTGAGAGTTGCTTTTTGTGACAGACACAACTTAGGTGAATATCTTGAAACTTTATTAAAGTGTAATGGTAAACAAAAGAAGCTGAAAACAAACACAGAAGTAAATATATACAGGTTATATTAAAACTAAGTGTTTTAACTCTCAGAAAGAATATACCTCTCAGAGGAATCACAAAACTTATCTCCTTGAAGCTGTATAAACTCTACATGCAAAAAATATCTCCAGTTTCCCCATTAGAATCAAAATTGCAAATTTTAATTTCTTGAATATTTTTAGAGTATACAGAAAACTTATTTTAAATCCAAAATATACTTTCTTGAGTATCTTTGGTTTTAAGATAGTAGTTTAGAGAAATAGAATTTAAGTCCAAAAATTTTCTTCTCTTTTAAATTCTGAAGAATTAATCCAAGTCATATAGCAAAGAATTCTGAAAACTGAATGCACAGAGTCACATGATCTTTAATAATCTGCACACTACCATCCTGCATATTGGTTTCTTTTATGTTGTCAAAACCAGGTATATTCTGAACTGCTAATTCTTCCTCTTTAGTCATCACTGGCTCTTTTAAACTGTCTCCCCCCTCACCTGAGTGAGCAGCACCTCCCCCCCTCACACACTCAGGTTCTGGGTTTAACCCGGGTTGCTGAGACTTCCCAAGTAATGTCTGGGACACGTCAAGAGGCTCTTGTTGCAAGTGTCCAGCTGAACCACAACTGTCTATTTCTCCCACTTTAACTGCTACAGAGGAATCAGAAACAGTTGTTGAAGTTGTAGGATGTTCTGTATTTTTTTTTAGTTGGATGACTTCCTTCATTGACTTTTTCTTCCTTTTCATGAAGCTGTTCAGAGTTACATTCTTGCAACTTTGTGTGAATTTGAATCTTACTATCAGTAACCTGAAGAACTTCAATTAACGGTGAAGTTAGGGGTATTGTCTGTTGGAATGGTGAGCTCAGGACCTCTTCAAGAAATTCATTGACATTTTCTTCATTGACAAATAACCTTTCCTCCAAAGAATGGTTGTTTAGACCATAATACCACTCTCGCCAATGTCCATAGCACTCGGAAGATTTGGCCAGTTCTATTACTGCATTGCTCGAAGAGATGCTAACCACTGGTTCTTTGATACTCAATTTATTTTCTGGAGCAAACTGCAAAAAGAAGGAATAACAGACCAAGTCTTGGGTGGAGAAGCACAATTTGTACCGGAGGGGGCTCACATCCCCTTGAAGACTTTGCGGTTGGATCCGAGGGACTTGAATTAGCAGAGTCAGGGATTCCTCATCCTGCCTACACTGCAAAGGAGGACACGGAGGTCCCGCGCCGTCTGCCCCGGGACCATCCATGGCTGGGTCAGGCTCCCTGCCCGGGTCTTCCCAGGCCACGCGGGTCCCAGCGCCGAGCTCTCCACGCACACTGCTTCCGGCACAAGGGCCCCTGTCTGGGCCCCCGGGCGCGCTCGCTGCTCCCGGGCGGCGGTTTCTCCTCGATGCCGGTAGCAGCCACCGCTCGCCCGCCGAAGTCTTCTCCCTTTATGTTCATTATATTCCAGAAATGAGTGAGATCATGTGGTATTTATCTTTCTCTGATTTTCTATCGCAAATGGTAAGAATCCCTTCTGTTTTACCAAAGCATAGTATTCCATTGTGTAGATGTACCACAGTTTTTTAATCCACTCATCTGCTAATGGGCACTTAGGCTATTTCTAAGTCTTAGCTATTGTGAGTTGTGCTGCTACGAACATAGGGATGCATATAACCTTTCTGATTAGAGTTTCTAGTTTCTTGGGATATATTCCTAGAAGAGTATAAGTGGGTCAAATGGGAGTTCCATTTTTAGTGTGTTTATTTTTTTAATAAACTCAATACTTTTCTCCACAGTGGCTGCACCAGTCTGAATTCCCACCAGCAGTGCACAAGGGTTCCATTTTCTCCACATTTCACCAGCACTTGTCGTTTGTTGATGATAGCCATTTTGACAGGTGTGAGATGGTACCACATTGCCCTTTTGATTTGCATCTCTTAGATAACTAGTGACTTTGAGTATGTTTTCATAGGTCTCTGGGCCTTCCTTCTGTCTTCTTTCAAAAAGTTTCCATTTAGGTCCTGTGCCCATTTTTCTGATTGGATTGTTTATCTTCCTTTTGTTGAATTGTATGAGTTCACTGTAAACATTGGAGATTAAACCTTCACCGATGATAACATTGACAAATACGTTCTCCCATACAGTGGGCTTTCTTGATGTTTTGCTGATGGTTTCTTTTGCGATGCAAAACCTTTTTATTTTGATGTAGTCCCATTTGTTTATTTTCTCTCTAGTTTCCATTGCCCTAGGAGCAGTATTGGTGAAAAAATTGCTTTGGCATTTGTCAGAGAATTCTCTGCCTAAGGATTCCTCTAATATTTTTAACATTTCCTGTCTTATGTTTAAATCCTGTATCCATTTTGAGTTTATTTTTGTGTATGGTATAAGTTGGTGGTCTAGTTTCATTTTTTTTGCATGTATCTGTCCAACTTTCCCAACACCATTTATTGAAGAGACTGTCTTGACTCCATTTTATATTTATGCCTCCTTTGTCTAATATTAATTGGGCATAGTGGTTTGGGTTGATTTCTGGATTCTCTATTCTATTCCATTGGTGTATATGTCTATTCTTGTGCCAGTACAGGCTGTTTTAAGAACAGTGGCTTTGTAATACATCTTGAAATCTGGTATTGAGATCCCACCTACTTTGTTTGTCTTTCTCGGGACTGCTTCAGCTATTCGGGGTCTTTTTTTTTTTTTATTCCAGATGAATTTTTGGAAAGTTCGTTCTAGGTCTGTGAAATATGCTGTTGGTATTTTAATGGGGTTTGCATTGAGTCTATAGATTGCATTGGGTACTATGGACATTTTGATGATGTTGATTCTACCAATCCATGAACACAGTAAGTTCTTCCATCTGTTTATGTCTTCTTCTATCTGTTTTTTCAGTGTACTCTAGGTTTTTCACATATAGGTTTTTTACCTCCCTAGTTAAGTTTATTCCTAGGTATCTTAATGTTTTTAGTGTGATAAAAATGGCATTGATTTTTTAGTCTCTCTTTCTGTAAGTTCACTATTGGTATAAATAATTGCCATAGATTGAGGAAGAGAATGATGGCATAAAGGCAAAATTGAGATAGAGTAAAATGATGCTAAAGAAAAGATGAAAATACAATGTGGAACACTAATCCCAAAGTAAAATAAAGAGAAAATAAAATGACACATTTTTTTTTAAAGGCAAAATAGTAGTAGTAACAATACTGATTGAAAATAAAAATGTAATAATTAAAAAGGTAAAATCAAGTGAGTAAAAAAGAAAAAAAATAGTTTCTTAAGTAAAAGATTGAAAAAAAATGTGCTATGGTGAAGGTCATTAACTTCCTCTATTGTTCTGTTTGGCATGCCTGTTTCCGAGTCAGGACAGTATTGCAGGTACCTGTGTTCCACTGCTCCTAGTGTTATAAACCAGTCCTAATTTTCAAGCAGGCAGTGTGTCTTAATTTCTCGAATTCGTTTATTTGTGTTTACACAAGAGTCCATTTGTGATTCAACCCCTGGGTGCCAGTGTTTCTGGGTTGACCTCCAGGTCTATTGGTCCTCTCTAGCCAGTGCTTAGATCCTGTTTTCCCTGAGGCATTCAATACCTGTCTGTGGGTATGGGTTGCCCCAGAGATGGTTCTCTGATGTTTATTCACTACTCTGATTTCCAGGTTCCAGAAAAACAACTTTCCCTTGCTGTCTCTTAGAGTGTCCCAAATTGGGAATCCTATATATTGGGCTTATTAATCAGAAGCAAGGATTTAAAGAGAAAAAAAAGAGCTAGACTAAGTTTGCAAACTCCGGGGCTGCGCGCAAGGCTGTGCAGTCTCTTTTCCCCTTATGTCTAAGAAACTGCCACACTTTTAAAATTTTTATGCTGTCCTTTTGCCTCAGATCAAAACGGGTTGCTTTTTAGAGTTCCCTTCTGTTAGCAGCTTTGTGGACCCCCTTCCACATTCAGGGATCATGCCAGCCTCAACCACCACGGATTTTTCCAGGTGCAGACTTCCCCAAGTCTCCAGCTCCCACATGCACATTTCTCTCTCCTGCCTGCACCACAGACCTCACCTTCTCCCAGGCAAAATCTGACCTTTCCATGGTGGAATGCAGAATTCCTCTGAATCCACATGCTTGCACCATTTGGGAGCTGGTGTTCTCGGGTTCGCAGCTGTTCTGTGGGTGCCCTAGTTGTAGATTTGCTGGGCTTTTCAGGATCCCGATGACATCCACTTTTCCTTTAAGATCCATGGTCTCCCTGTGCCAGCCAGTTGCTCTGGGAGGGAACCCAGCAGCAGTGGGGCTGCCTGGTCAGAGTAGTCCCATCCGATAGTCCCCCACAGTCTCCTGGAATATAGCTGTCCCTCAACTTACCAACAAACCCTGTGAAACCCCACAATCTCCTTTTGTTTTCTCACTCACACACTACCTTGCAGTTTGCCTTTCCATTGGAAGCCATCTTCCTTCTCAATCCCCATTTTTAATTTTTTTAAGGAAAATCTATCCTGTTGATTAGTGAAGTTGAGATGGCTAACTATATGTCCTATTTGGAGAAGTGTCTATTCAAGACCTTTGCCCATTTTTAAATTGGATTGTTTGTTTTGTTTGTGTTGAATTGTAAGTACTTTATAAATTTTGGTTATTATGTGTCATTGGTGAATATATTCTCACATGTAGTGGATTTTCTTTATATTTTGTTGATGTATTCCTTTGCTGTGCAATAGCTTTGTAGTTTGATGTAGTCTCACTTGTTTATTTTTATTTTGTTTATCTTTCTCAGGAGATATATTGGCATAAATATAGCTATTAGAACTGTCTGAGATTTTATTGCCTGTTTTCTTCTGGGATTTTTATGGCTTTGTGACTTACATTTAAGTCTTTTATCCATTTTTAATTTATTCTTGTGTATGGTGACCTTTGGTGGTCTAGTTTCATTTTTTTTGCATGTACCTGTCTGATTTTCCCAATACCATTTTTTGAAGAGATTGTCTTTAGTTCATTGTATGCTCATGACTCCTTTTTCAAATATTAATTAACAATAAAGTCATGGGTTTATTTCTGTACTGTCTATTCTGTTCCGTTGATCTATATGTCTGTTCTTATACAAGTAACGGGCAGTTTTTAATTAAATTATAAGGGTGACACTGGTTAACAAAATTACAGGTTTCAAGTACACAATTCTGTAATACATTATCTGTACAGTGTATTGTGAGTTCAACACCCCATAGTCACATTTTCATTCACCCCCATTAGCTGTTTTGCTTATGATGGCTTTGTAGAATATTTTGAGATCAGGTACTTCCAACTCTGTTTTTCTTTCTCAAGATTGTATGTTTTTAGAAAGTTATTTATTTCACTCAGGTTGTCCAATTTGTTAGCATGTAGTTGTTTATAATATCCCCTCTCCCCCGTGGATGCATTATTTTATTTTATTTATTTACTAGAGGCCCAGTGCATGAAATGAAATTCATGCACAGTTGGGGGGGGGTCCTCTCAGCCCAGCTTGCACCTTCTCCTATCCTGGATCCCTCTCACAATCCTAGACCACTGGCTCCTAATCGTTCACTTGCCTGACTGCCTGATTGCCCCCAACTGCTCCACCTGCCGGCCTGGTCACCCCTAAATGTCCCCCACTGCCAGCCAGGTTGCCTCCAACTGCCCCCTCCCTGCTGGTCTGGTCACCCCTAACTTCCCCCTTGCCAGCTTGGTCACCCCAAACCACCCCCCCCACCAGCCTAGTCACCCCTCACTGCCCTCATGCTAGCCTAATCACCCCCAATTGCCACCCCTCCACTGGCCTGTTTGCCCCAACTGCACCCCCTGCCAGCCTGGTCACCCCACACAGCCTGCTGTTCAGTCATTTGGTCATCCCTCACTAACCTCCCTGCCATCCTAGTTGTCCCATGCAGCCTGTTGATTCAGTCATTTGGTCATCCCTTGGGCAAGCTCTGGGCGGCTGGGCAGCTGCCATCTGAGGCTTGCCTGCGCCTTGGGGCAGCCCTGGGCAGCTGGGGGCCTGAGGGAACTGAGGGACTCTAGAGGCCTGCACACTGAGCTGCTGGACCTGCCTGGGGGCAGGCCTGGCCATGCCATGCACCTGCCATCCCAGCAGGGCTGAAGGGTCTGGGTGCTGCCATCTTGTGGCTGTGGGCATGATCATCCTTGAGGGCATGGTAGTGCATTAGCATATTCCCTCCTTATTGGCTGTGCTCACTACCATCTTTGTGATGGAGTGATGGTCAATTGGCATATTCCCTCTTTATTAGATAGGATCCCTTTTCTCCTTCTCCTTCTCCTTCTCCTTCTCCTTCTCCTTCTCTTTCTCCTTCTCCTTCTCCTTCTCCTTCTCCTTCTCCTTCTCCTTCTCCTTCTCCTTCTCCTTCTCCTTCTCCTTCTCCTTCTCCTTCTCCTTCTTCTTCTTCTATAGATGCATTATTTTATTTTATTTCTTTTTTATTGTTTAAAGTATTGCATGTGTCTCTTATCCCCCATCAACACCTCCCAAGCCACTCCCAGCTCCCCCTCCCCACAGGAGAAACCTCCACCACCCCAGTGTCCATGTCCATTGGTTATACTAATACTAGAGGCCTGGTGCAGGAAATTAGTGCATGGGGGGGGGGATGTCCCTTAGCCCAGTCTGCACCTTCTACAATCTGGGACCCCTCAAGGGATGTCTGACTGCCCATATAGGCCCAATTCTACCGAGATCAGGCCTAAAGAGGCAATTGGACATCCTTCTCACAATCCAGGACTGCTAGCTCCAAACTGCTTGCCTGCCTGCCTCCCTCATTGCCCCTAACCACTTCTGCCTGCCAGCCTAATCACCTGCTAACCACTACCTTGCCAGCCTAATTGATGTCTAACTGCTCCCCTGCCAGCCTGTTTGCCCCCAACTTCCCTCTTCTTCCAGCCTGGTCACCCCTAACTGCCCTCCCTTTCAGGCTTGATGGCCCCCAGCTGCCCTCCCTTGCAGGCCTGGTTCCTCCCAATTGCCCTCCCCTGCTGGCCTGATAGCCCACACCTGCTCTCCCTTGCAGGGGCTGTAACCTCCCAACAGCCCTCCCCTGCTGGCCATCTTGTGGTGGCAATTTTGTGTCCACATGGAGGCAGCCCTCTTGTGTGTTGGAGTGATGGTCAATCTGAAAATTACTCTTTTATTAGATAGGATAGAGGCCTGGTGCATGGGTGGGGGCCAGCTGGTTTGCCCTGAAGGTTGTCCCAGGTCAGGGTGGGGGTTCCCTTGGGGCAAGGCGCAGCCTAGGCCAGAGGCCTGTGGTGGTTTGCAGGCTGGCCATGCCCCCCAGTGACCCAAATGGACGCCCTGGGATCTGGAATTAATTTATGTCTACAATTGAAACTTTGTAGCCTGGAACTGAGCCAAGCCTTCTGCTTGTTCCCATGGTGGCAGCCATTTCTGTTTGAAACTTTGTAGCCTAGAGTGGAGGCCTAGGCTGGCAAAGTGGCTGCTGCCATTTCTGTATCTTTTATAATTGAAGCTTTGTAGCATTGATTGGTGGCCTAGGCCTGCAACAGCAGGCAGAAAGCTTGGCTTCCTCTATTGCTGGGGAAACACAAGCCTCCCTCCTGCTCTCAGTGGTGGCAGACATCTTTGTCGGGGTTTATTTGCATAATCTGCTCCTGATTGGCTGGTGGGCATGGCTGTGGACGTGGCTTGTGGGTATAGTGAAGGTATGGTCAAATTTGCATATTACTCTTTTATTAGATAGGATACATGCATGCAAGTCCTTTAGTTGATCTCTTACACCACCACCCCCTCACCCTACCCTGCCTTTCCTCTGAGGTTTCATGGTCTGATAGATGTTTCTCTGTATCTGGATCTATTTTTGTTCATTACTTTATGTTGTTCATTATATTCCACAAATGAGTGATATTTGTCTTCCTCTGACTGGCCTATTTTGCTTAGCATAATGCTTTCCGGGTCCATCCATGCAGTTGCAAATGGTAAAAGTTCCTTCTTTTTATAGCAGTGTAGTATTCCATTGTGTAGATGTACCACAGTTTTTTTTAATCTTTATTGTTCAGTTTATTAATTACATTGTTTCCCCTTTTTATCCCCCTATAGCTTCCCTCCACCCTGTACCTACCCTACCCTCTACCCTACCCTCCCCCTCCCCACTGTCCTCTCCCATTGTTGCTAGATTTTTGTCCAGTCTCTTGCTGCACTTCACACAACCATTTTCTCCCCAAGAATTGTCAGTCCATTCCCTCTCTATGTCCATGTCTCTGTTATATTCACCAGTCTATCCTGTTCAACAGCCTATCAGTTCACTTGATTTTTATGTTCATTTGTTGATAGATGTGTATTTGTTGTTCATAATTTTCATCTTTACCTTTTTCTTCGTCCTCTTCTTAAAGAAGATCTTTCAGCATTTCATACAATATTGGTTTGGCAGTGATAAACTCCTTTAGCTTTTTCTTATCTGCAAAGCACTTCATCTGACCTTCAATTCTGAATGATATCTTTGCTGGATAGAGTAATCTTGGTTGTAGATTCTTGCTACTCATCACTTTGAATATTTCTTGCCACTCCCGTCTGGCCTGCATCGTTTCTGTTGAGAAATCCGCTGACAGTCGTATGGGTGCTCCCTTATAGGTAACTGTTTCTCTCTTGCTTTTAATATTCTCTCTTTGTCTTTTGCTCTTGGCATTTTAATTATGATGTGCCTTGGTGTGGTCCTCTTAGGGTTCCTATATATTGGGGTTCGGTGCACTTCTTGGACTCCTAAGTCAATTTCTTTCACCAGGTGTGGGAAGTTTTCAGTCACTATTTCTTCAAATAGGTTTTCATTGTCTTGGCCTCTCGCTTTTTCTGGCACCCCTATAATTCGGATGTTGGTATGCTTGAGGTTGTCCCAGAGGCCCCTTACACTATCTTCAATTTTTTGGATTCTTTCTTGCTTTTTCAGCTGAGTGGATTTTACCTCTTTGTATTTCAAATCTTTAACTTGGTTCTTGGGGTGCTCCAGGGCACTTTCAGGTCTTTGTTTAACATTTTTTGTTTCAGTCAGTGTATGCTTAATTTCTGGTTGGTCCTTTTTCATATCCTTGAGAGTCTGCTTTATATCCTTGAGGGTTTCTTTCATTTCCTTGTAGGACTCATTCATTTCCACGTTGATCTTGATCATTTCCACGTTGGTCTTGATCATTTCTTTGCAGCTCTCCTTTATATCCTGGAGGGTATTGTTCATTTTCTTGTAGGACTCATTCATTTCCTTTGTGGTCTTGCTTATTTCCTTATAGGCCTCGATCTTTTGTTGGAGCCTCTTAAAAAACCCTATAACCATGGTTCTGAATTCCATGTCCAGTCGTTTTTTTTCCTCCATTTCTTTCACATCTGATTTTTTTTCCATGTCTCTGCATGGTGGCTGCTTCCCTGAGTTGGTCAATTAGCTTTGTGTGGTAGACTTCCTACTAGGGATAGTGGCTCAGCCTCCCCGATTACCTGAGGTGGATATGGGCTGCACAGTCTTGCTGAAGTTAAGCTCAGTTAATCGTTGTTAGCTCTTGGAGGGTTGACCTCCAGGCCAATTATCTGTGAAGCTCAGCTGTGCTCAGGTTGGGTGGGCGGAGTCTCCGGGCCAAGCAGACAGCGTTAGCTCCGCCCTATGCGGCCCCAGGGACTCTGTGCCGGGGGCAATGGCTGCCAGCACCTCTGAGAGAGAGCCGCTTCGGAGCTCCACCGGCTGCCGGTTGCCGGGGAATTCAGACTTTCCCAAAATGAGTCTGCATGCACAATGTCTCACCCAGGATCGTAAAACAAAGCAGTCTGACGGTTTTCCGAATGAGAGGCAAGTTGCGCTGTGCTCTCTGCGCTGTCACGCAGCCGAGCTGTTCGCGCAAGCTGCCTTCTCCACAAGCCGGGAGACCCGGCAGCACCCGAGCTTCGGCGTGCCCTCCCACTGTCCAGTTTTCACCCCGTGTGATAGTGGGTTCTCTGGACTTCGCCCAGAGCTGGAGAATCAGTCCAATGGGACGCCTTTGTCTCCCCGTTCGAGAAAACTGGCCGGTTTTCAGCCGCCCACCCTCTCCGCGGCGCGCACTCCAAACCTCTCTCCGTGCGAATCTTTCAACGCTGTTTGCCACAGCTCCTCCGAGTCACAGTGTCTTATCTTCACTTTTATTTGTGGAATTTTCACTCGGCGAGCTTTCTGGTGATTCTGGAAGGTGTTTGTTCCTTCGTTAAGTTGTAGTATTAAAATTGCTGATTATGACGGCAAGATAGGTGTTTTGCCTTTGCCGCCATCTTAGTTCTCCCACAGTTTTTTAATCCATTCATTTGATAATGGGCACTTAGGCTGTTTCCTAATCTTAGCTATTGTAAATTGTGTTGCTTTGAACATAGGGGTGCATATATCCTTTCTGATTGGTGTTTCTGATTATAGTCCTTTGAATTTCTGTGATGTCAGTTGTTATTTCTGTTCTTTCATTTCTTATTTTATTTATTTGAATTCTCTTTCTTTTTTTCTTTATGAGTATGGTTAAAGGTTTGTCAATATTTATCTTTTCAAAGAACTATTTCTTGATTTCACTGACCTATTGTAATTTTTTAGTCTTTTTGTCATTTTCACTATGGCCTTTATTATTTTCTTTTCACTACTTACTCTAGGCTTTGTTTTTCTTTTTCTACTTCTCCCAAGTGTAAGGTTATATTTTATTTGAGATTTTTCTTGCTTCTTGAGGGAGGGCTGTAATGCTATGAACTTTTCTCTCGCAACTGCGTTTGCTGTGTCCCACAGACTTTGGGTTGTTTTGTGTTCATTTTCATTTTATTTTTTTTTGTTTTAATTGCTAACCAAGTCATTGTTTAATGCCATGCTATTTAGCCTTCATCTGTTAGAATGTTTTTGAGTTTTTACTTTAATTGACTTCTAGTTTCATATTATTGTGGTCAGAGAATATCTCAATATTCTTGAATTTGATAAGTCTTATTTTGTTTCCTAATATATGGTCTGTCTTTGAGAATATTTACTCTGTAATTGAGAAGAATATACATTCTGTTGCTATAGAATGAAATATTTTATAAATATTAATTATGTCCTTCTTATCCAGGATATAAAATTTAATAAGCCTTGCTTATTTTTGTCTGGAAGAACTATCTATTGATGTCAGTGGGATGTTAAAATCCTTTACTATAAGTATATTGCTGTTAACCTCTCCTTTAATGTCCCTGATGATTTTCTTTATATATCTATATTCTCCTATTTTGGGTGCATATATGCTTACAAGGGTTATATCCTCTTGTATTAGTAAGATCCATCACTGTAGTATTTTATAGTGAACTCTGTCTCCTGTTATGGCCTTTGTTCTATAAAGTCTATTTTGTCTGATATAAGTATTGCTATATCAGTTTTTTTTAATTTCCATTTATATGAATTTTTTTCATTTCTTTATTTTCAGTCTATGTGTATCTTTTGTTCTGAAATGGATTGCTTGTATAAAGCATGTATATGGGTTATGTTTTTCATCCATTCAGCTACCATAAGTCTTTTGATTACATAATTTAATCAGTTTACATTAAAAGTAATTATTAATGGGTAGTTACTTATTTATATTTCATTCATTATAAATATGTTTATATATATATATATATATATATATATATATATATATATATATATATATTAGTTTCTTTCTTCTTATTAAATAAGGCCTGTTAACATTTCATGCAATTCTGGTTTCCTTCAATTTTAAATGATAGCCTTTTTTATAGAGAAATCCTGCTTGTAGGTCCTTGCTTTTCATCACTTTGAACATTTCCTGCCAATTCTTTTTGGCCTGATGTATTTCTGTTGAGAAATAAGTTGATAGTCTTATGGGAACTCACTTGTAGGTAACTAACTTTCTCTTGCTACTGGTAAGATGCTCTCTTTATCTTAAACTTTTGCTATTTTAATTATAACATGTCTTGGTGTACATCTCTTTAGGTTCATCTTGATTACTACTCTCTTTAGTTTTTGAACTTAGGTGTCTTTTTTCTTCACCATGATAGGAAAATTATTGGCTATTATTTCTTCAAACAGATTCTCTATCCCTTGCTCACTCTCTTCCTTTTCTGGTATACATAGCCTACAGATGTTGCTATGTTTGATGTTGTCTCAGAGGTCCCGAAAACTATCCTCTTTCTAAAAAATTATCTTTATTTGATGCTGTCCTTGGGTGCTTACTGTTATCTTCTCGACTAAATTGTTTATTCAATTGTTTGCTTTATCTATCCTGCTGTTGATTACTTCTAGTTTATTCTTCATTTCCGATGTTGTATTCTTTATTTCTGACTGATTCATTTTTTTGGTTCCTATGGCGTTTTAATACTTACTATCTCTTTAAGTGCCTACTGAAATCATCCATTATTCCCCTAAGTTCCTTGAGCATCTTTGTAACTACTGTTTTAAACCCTGCATTTAGTGTTTTTGTAGTTTTCATTTAATTTAATTATATTCATTACTCTGAACTTTATATCTCATAAATTGTTTAACTCGATTACATTTAGCTCTTTTTCTGGAGAATTTTCTTGTTCTTTCTTTTATTATTTTTCTTTGTTTCCCCACATTTTTCCCCTTTTTTCTTTCTTTATTAAGATAATACATATGGAGAGGAGAACTAAGATGGCGGCAAAGGTAGAACACCTATCTTGCCGTCATGATCAGCAATTTTAATACTACAACTTAACGAAAGAACAAACACCTTCCAGAATCACCAGAAAGCTCGCCGAGTGAAAGCTCCACAAATAAAAGTGAAGATAAGACACTGTGACTCGGAGGAGCGGCGGCGAACAGCGTTAAAAGATTCGCACGGAGAGAGGTTTGGAGTGCGCGCCGCGGAGAGGGCGGGCGGCTGAAAATTGGCCAGTTTTCTCGAACGGGGAGACAAAGACGTCCCACTGGACTGATTCTCCAGCTCTGGGTGAAGTCCAGAGAACCCACTATCACACAGGGTGAAAACTGGACAGTGGGAGGGCACGCCAAAGCTTGGGTGCTGCTCCGTCTCCGGGCTTGTGGAGAAGGCAGCTTGCGCGAACAGCTCGGCTGCGTGACAGCGCAGAGAGCGCACCGCGACTTGTCTCTCATTCAGAAAACCCTCAGACTGCTTTGTTTTATGACCCTGGGTGAGACATTGTGCATGCAGACTCATTTTGGGAAAGTCTGAATTCCCCGGCAACCGGTGGAACTCCGCAGAGACTCTCTCTCAGAGGTGCTGGCGGCCATTGCCCCTGGCACAGAGTCCCTGGGGCCACATAGGGCGGACCTAACGCTGTCTGCTTGGCCCGGAGACTCCGCCCACCCAACCTGAGCACAGCTGAGCTTCACAGACAATTGGCCTGGAGGTCAACCCTCCAAGTGCTAACAACGATTAACTGAGCTTAACTTCAGCAAGACTGTGCAGCCCATATCCACCTCAGGTAACCGGGGAGGCTGAGCCACTATCCCTAGTAGGAAGTCTACCACACAAAGCTAATTGACCAACTCAGGGAAGCAGCCACCATTCAGCAACATGGAAAGAAATCAGATGTGAAAGAAATGGAGGAAAAAAAACGACTGGACATGGAATTCAGAACCACGGTTATAGGGTTTTTTAAGAGGTTCCAACAAAAGGTCGAGGCCTATAAGGAAATAAGCAAGACCACAAAGGAAATGAATGAGTCCTACAAGAAAATGAACAACACCCTCAAGGATATAAATGAGAGCTGCAAAGAAATGATGAAGACCAATGTGGAAATGATCAAGACCAACGTGGAAATGAATGAGTCCTACAAGGAAAGGAAAGAAACCCTCAAGGATATAAAGCAGACTCTCAAGGATATGAAAAAGGACCAACCAGAAATTAAGCATACACTGACTGAAACAAAAAATATTATACAAAAACCTAAAGGTGCCCTGGAGCACCCCAAGAACCAAGTTAAAGATTTGAAATACAAAGAGGTAAAATCCACTCAGTTGAAAAAGCAAGAAATCAAAAGAATCCAAAAAATTGAAGATAGTGTAAGGGGCCTCTGGGACAACCTCAAGCATACCAACATCCGAATTATAGGAGTGCCAGAAAAAGTGAGAGGCCAAGACAATGAAAACCTATTTGAAGAAATAGTGACTGAAAACTTCCCACACCTGGTGAAAGAAATTGACTTAGGAGTCCAAGAAGTGCACCGAACCCCAATATATAGGAACCCTAAGAGGACCACACCAAGGCACATCATAATTAAAATGCCAAGAGCAAAAGATAAAGACAGAATATTAAAAGCAGCAAGAGAGAAACAGTTGGTTACCTATAAGGGAGCACCCATATGACTGTCAGCGGATTTCTCAACAGAAATGATGCAGGCCAGACGGGAGTGGCAAGAAATATTCAAAGTGATGAACAGCAAGAATCTACAACCAAAATTACTCTATCCAGCAAAGATATCATTCAGAATTGAAGGTCAGATGAAGTGCTTCGCAGATAAGAAAAAGCTAAAGGAGTTCATCACCACCAAACCAACATTATATGAAATGCTGAAAGATATTCTTTAAGAAGAGGAAGAAGAAAAAGGTAAAGATGAAAATTATGAACAACAAATACACATCTATCAACAAATGAACATAAAAATCAAGTGAATTGATAGGCTGTTGAACAGGATAGACTGGTGAATATAACAGAGACATGGACATAGAGAGGGAATGGACTGACAATTCTTGGGGAGAAAATGGTTGTGTGAAGTGCAGCAAGAGACTGGACAAAAATCTAGCAACAATGGGAGAGGACAGTGGGGAGGTGGAGGGGAGGGTAGAGGGTGGGATAGGTACAGGGTGGAGGGGAGCTATAGGGGGATAAAAAGGGGAAACAATGTAATTAATAAACTGAACAATAAAGATAAAAAAAGAAGAAAAATTGAAAAAAAAAGATATTACATATGGAGAACTAAGATGGCGGCAAAGGTAAAACACCTATCTTGCCGTCATAATCAGCAATTTTAATACTACAACTTAACGAAAGAACAAACACCTTCCAGAATCACCAGAACACTCGCCGAGTGAAAATTCCACAAGTAAAAGTGAAGATAAGACACTCTGACTCGGAGGTGCGGCGGCGAACAGCGTTGAAAGATTCGCGCAGAGAGAGAGGTTTGGAGTGCGCGCCGCGGAGAGGGCGGGTGGCTGAAAACCGGCCAGTTTTCTCGAACGGGGAGACAAAGGCATCCCACTGACTGATTCTCCAGTCTGGGCGAAGTCCAGGGCACCCACTATCATACGGGGTGAAAACTGGACAGTGGGAGGGCACGCCGAAGCTCGGGTGCTGCCGGGTCTGCTGGCTTGTGCGCTTGGCTGCGTGACGGCACAGGGAGCTCTCTGCGACTTGTCTCTCATTCCGAAAACTGTCAGTCTGCTTTGTTTTACGACCCTGGGTGAGACATTACGCATGCAAAGTCATTTGGGGACAGTCTGAATTCCCCGGTGGCCGGTGGAGCTCCACAGCGGCTCTCTCTCAGAGGTGCTGGCAGCCATTGCCCCCGGCACAGAGCCCCTGGGGCTGCATAGGGCGGAGCTAACGCTGTCTGCTTGGCCCGGAGACTCCGCCCATCCAACCTGAGCACAGCTGAGCTTCACAGACAATTGGCCTGGAAGTCAAACCCTCCTAGGGCTAACAACAAAAAGCTGGGTTTAAATTCAAAAACACTGAATACAACCCATAAAGGAATGCAGTAACAGTACCCACCTCAGGTAACTGGGGAGACTGAGCCACTGTCCCTTTGAGGATAGCCACCACTTAAAGCAGCCACCATGCAGAGACATGGAAAGAAATCAGATGTGAAAGAAATGGAGGAGAAAAGACGACAAGACATAGAGTTCAAAATCACGGTTATAAGGCTTTTCAAGAGGCTCCTACAAAAGGCCGATCAACTTAATGAGAATTACCAGGAAATAAACAAGACCAACCAGCAAATGAATGAGAATTACAAGGAGATGAATGATACTTACAAGGAAATGAATGAGACCCTCAGGGAAATGAACAAGACCTCTGAGGATACGAACCAGACCCTCACGGATAAAAAAAAGGACCAACTAGAAATCAAGCATACACAGACTGAAATAAAAAATATTACACAAAGTCCTAAAAGCAGTCCAGAGGGCCACAAGAACCAAGTCAAAGATTTGAAATACAAAGAACCAAAATCCACTCAGCTGGAAAAGCAAAAAGAATTCAGATAATTGAAGATAGCATAAGGGACATCTGGGACAACCTCAAGCAAGCCAACATCCGAATTATTGGGGTGCCAGAAAAGGAGAGAGAGCAAGTTAATGAAAACCTACTTGAAGAGATAGTGACTGAAAACTTTCCCCACCTGGTGAAAGAAACTGACTTAAAAGCCCAAGAAGTACACAGAACCCCAAAATATAGGAATCTAAAGAGGACCACACCAAGACATATCATAATTAAAATGCCAAGAGCAAAAGACAAAGACAGAATATTAAAAGCAGCAATAGAAAAACGGTTGGTTACCTACAGGGGAGCACCCATACGATTGTCAGCGGATTTCTCAACAGAAACGATGCAGGCCAGACGCGAGTGGCAAGAAATATTCAAAATAAGGAAGAGCAAGAATCTACAACCAAGATTACTCTATCCAGCAAAGCTATCATTCAGAATTGAGGATCAGATAAAGTGCTTTGCAGATAAGAAAAAGCTAAAGGAGTTCATCACCACCAAACCAGTATTATATGAAATGCTGAAAGATATTCTTTAAGAAGAGGAAGAAGAAAAAGGTAAAAATATAAATTATGAACAACAAATACATATCTATCAACAAATGAACATAAAAATCAAGTGAACTGATAGGCTGATGAACAAGATAAACTGGTGACTATAACAGAAACATGGACATAGAGAGGGAATGGACTGACAATTCTTGGGGAGAAAAGGGTTGTGGGAAGTACAGCAAGAGATTGGACAAAAATCTAGCAACAATGGGAGAGGACATTGGGGAGGGGGAGGTGATGGCGGAGGGTGGGATAGGTACAGGGTGGAGGGAAGATATAGGGGGATAAAAAAGGGGAAACAATGTAATTAATAAACTGAACAATAAAAAAATTAAAAAAAAAGATATTACATATGTGTGCTTACCACCACATAGCTACTTACGCCCCCCCCCTCATGCCCTCACTCTGCCTGGTGTCTGCGTCCATTGGTTAGGCTAATACACATGCATACAAGTTTTTTGGTTGATCTCTCCTGCTTACTCTCGCACTCCCCTACTTTCCATCTGAGGTTTTATGGTCTGATTGATGTTTCTATGTCTCTGGATCTGTTTTTGTTCATCAGTTTATGTTGTTCATTATATTCCACCAGTGAGTCAGATCATGTGACATATCTCTTACTTTGACTAGCTTATTGTGCTTAGCATAATGCTATCCAGTTCCATCCATGCTGCTGCAAATGGTAAGCATTCCTTCCTTTTTACCACTGCGTAGTATTCCATTGTGCAGATGTACCATGGTTTTTAATCTAGTCATCTGCTGATGAGCACTTAGGCTGTTTCCCAATCTTAGCTATTATAAATTGTGCTGCAATGAACATAGGGGTACATACATCCTTTCAGATTGGTGTTTCTAGTTTCTTGGGATATACTCCTAGAAGTTGAACACTGGGTTAAATGGGAGTTCCATTTTTAGTTGTTTTTTTTTAGAAAACTCCATACTGTTCTCCACAATGGCTGCAGCAGTCTTCAGTCCCACCAGCAGTACACAAGGGTTCCTTTTTCTCCACATCCTTACCAGCACTTGTCATTTATTGATTTGTTGATGATAACCATGCTGACCTATGAAGCCACAGCCCGCATGGTCTCAGGTTCAAAGACTTGGAGAAAGGGCTGACACACAAATTAATACAGAAGATAAGTAATATAAATTTGGAAATTATGGGGGAAGCCAGTTGTGATCTTGATACAAGGAACCAAGTTCCACTGAGTCTCCATTCCCATCTGCTTTTATTTACTGGAATGCACAATTGCCTTTTAAGAATGCAAACAGAGATATCAGAGGTGATGCTTGGTAAACAGTAAGATTATCGGGTTGTAGGATTTTGCTTTATGCTATTGTGTCAGCAGTAAGTAATAAAATGCAGATATTCATGTCTGTGAATATCAAAAAGCCCCATTCAGCCTTCTGACCAGACTTCTCACATTTATATTAATTACTGCTGATCTTGGTTTCCAGCATTTCCCCCTTCATTAATTTCTTAATAGATGTTGATATGCTGCTTGCAGAGCTCTGATTCTTTTAAGATTTTTATTCTGCATCTGAAGACTAAATTTAAAAATATAAGAACAAGAATGAGACAGGCAGCAGTGGTTATGCTAAAAGTTCTTCAAATTGCTCCCAGGCATCTAATGAATTAGTTTGTAATTTTGCCTGGGATGATTGTACAATATGTTGCTGTTATTCCAAACTATCAAGGGTGATGTTATTTTTACTTTAAGCACCAAGAAGGTGATTTTTCATTGAAGTTATCATTTTAAACTATATAATTTTACTGGTGCAAGTGCAGCAGCTGATTGACATTGATTATTACTATACACAAACCCATAGGGGCTTCAATCCACAAAAGAAAAAAAAAACTTTTCTTAACTTTGCTGGTGGTTGGTGCCATTCATAAGACTTAATGGCTTAGTGGGGGGAGGTCTTAATAAAGTTACATTCTCTTTGCCTCTCCCATGATCAAGCAGTGATAGTATTTGTATTTAGGTTTTTGCTTCCCCCCTTTTTGGTGTTGATGCTAGCCAGAAAAACCTCTCTTTAATTCTATACACAATGGAGCAGTAGTTTGATTCTGTGTTATATGAAAAAGGGAAGCTGGGTGGGACACCCATGTAATTATACCTTGCCAATATACTTACTATGCTAGCCCATGTAAGGGATTTTATTCAGGGAAGACTTCCCCATTAGTCCTTGGTGATATTAGCGCACAGCTGGTGATTGCCAGCGTGACAAGAAAGACGTTTTCTGATGTTCTTGGGGTTTTAGCCTCTTCACAAATTCATTCAGCTGTGTGGACTGTCTTCTTTATCACTCCTCAAGTCATCTCTGGGCTGTTCATCATCTGCCATGTTCTTCTTTCACTCCTTATCTTCAGTGTGTGGCCTGGGGATGCTGCTATCTGTGACTGGGGCACCTGATTGTTTGCAGATGCAAGGTGTGGCTCCAGGTGCAAGGTACTCATTAATCTGGCTAGTTCTTCTCTCAGGTCCATGATGCAGTTTAATATTTCTCACAGGAATCCACACAGGCTTGGAGAAATTTTCTGGAAATATATAAGCATACCCTTGACCAAATGTTAGCAATGGGTCGGGTCCCTTCCATAAACCAGACTCGGGATCTTTCCAATTAACTAGACCATTTTTCTTTGTTTTATTCTGACATCAGTGTAACTCAATAGGTGTCTTGCCAGCAGCATTACAATTGAAACATTTAAAGTAATTAAAGCTTGGTGCAGACTACCCACAGGTGATTTCTCCATCATAATCCCCCTTTTTGTTTTTCATGTTGGGATTTTAGTCGCTGGTATTGGTGGTCAATAATGGCCTGTCCCCGGGAATTATGTGGTATTTCTGTAATGTGATGAATTTTCCACTTTTTACAAAATTGCTGGAAATGACTGCTTGTGTAAGCAGGCCCATTATCAGTTTTAATAATTTTTTTAATTCCCATGATGATAAAAGCAGCTAGGCAATGAATAATAACCTGTTTTGCTATTTTACCTGTAAAGGCGGTAGCCCACCTTTTCAAAAGGTGTCAACAGAGACATGCAATGCCCTAATGTGTACAAAGGAAGTATAATGTGTTACATTCACTTGCAAGATATGGTCCCTTAGCAAACCTCTAAGATTAATTCCTGTGCTAGGCCCTTGAGATAAGAGGTATGCAAGTGGGACATTCTCCGATAACCTGTTTTGCCTGCTGTTGAGTGATTGAGAATTGTCTAGATAGCATTTTGGCAGGCTGATGAGATTCTGTGGCCTGTTTTAATAAAGCAACCAATTAGTCAGCATATGCATTTCCTTTCATTAATGGCCAGGTAATACACTGTGACCCTTATGTGAGTAAGGATATTGTCTCTGTTGTACAATCTGCTGAACTTACTTAAAGCGTAAAAATAAACTTTGGTCACTGAGCCATTTTAAATGAGCAGTTTCAATTCTATTTACTAAACCTGCAATGTAATAAGAGTCAGAGATAATATTAAGAGGCTCTTAAATATTCTGTAATGCAGCCTTAATAGCTTCTAATTCAATGTTTTGTACAGAAGTATGACTAGTTTGGATGACTTGGTCTAATGATAAGCAGCTTTGCCATTAGACGATCCATCAATAAAAACAGTTAATATTGGAGGAATAGGTCCCTACCTAGTATTTTTGGTATAATAATAAGGGTATAATATAGAAATTGTAATAATTTGTCTTTTAGTAGGTGACAACTAAGTTCCCCTAAATATCCACTCAGTCCAATTCTCCAAATTAAATCAGTCTAAAATAACATTTCTAATTGCTTCCCAGTGAAGGGAAGGTAAATACATTGGGATTCTTCTCCTCTATGCTGTCTGAAGAACTTTTCAAGTTGAAATATCAACTGAGCCATAGTTCTATATATGTAACTGCAGTTTTAGATGATTGATATCCTAGGTGGACCCATTCAATAATAGCAAGAGAGTTTTTATTTGGGAAGATGATTCCAGTGGGACTATTTGCAGTAGGATTAATCTGTCACAATAAAGGCAATTCAAGCAGTACTCATGTCTCTTGGGCTAAGAAGATTGCCTGTTCAATTCTTTGTAACTCCTTTGTAGCTTCATCTATCAATACTTGGAGTGAGGTAACATTAGAATCACCTCTAAGTGTATTAAATAAATTTGTCATTTCTCCTGTAGAGATTTTTAGATAATGTCTTAACCAATTAATGTCCCCTAATAATTTTATAGTAATTTAAGGTTTTAAGGCAATATTTTTGTATTTCCACCTTTTGAGGCCTAATACATTGGTTTCCAATTATGGTTCCTAGATATTTGAAAGGAATTTATTTCTATAGTTTTTCTTGAGCAATTTTTAAACCCCATTTAGGAAGTTCCTTTTCTAATTGAGCAAACATTGCTAAAGTCTGTTCTTCCCATGGACTCACTAGGAGCAAGTCATCCATGTAATGGACAATATAACACTGGGACTATTTGTCCCTTAAAGGCTGAATAGTTTGGAGCCACATATTTTTAACATATGGTAGGGCTATTGGCCATCCATTAAGGCAAAACTTTCCATTGATATCTTTTCATAGGCTCTATACTATTAATACATGGCACTGAAAAGGCAAATCTTTGTTTATCTTGTGGTGCCAAAGGAATGGTGAAGAAACAATCCTTAAAATCTACTACTATAAGAGACTAATCTAGAGGGATTTGTGAAGACACTGGGAGTCCAGGCTGTAAAGGTCCCATGGTATGCATAGTAGTGTTAACAGCTCTAAGATCATGTAACAATCACCATTTTCCTATTACCTTCTTAGGGATTGTAAATATAGGAATATTCCAATGACTACTGGAAGGTTCTATATGACCAGACTTTACTTGTTCCTTTATTAATTCATGAATATGACTTAATTTATCCTTGGTTAATGGCCACTGATTGACCCATATAAGTCTATCATCATTCCATTGTATAGGCTCAGCATGGGGGTGAGGAGATTGAGCAGTGACCACTCCTAAAAAGGCTGATATTCTAAGCCTTGTTTTCCTATGTGTCCTTTGATCTGAATGGGTTCTTTAATCTCCTGATTATCTCTTCTTAAACCTTGACCAGCTTCATATCCCATCTGAGTTAACTATTGTCCCTTGATAGTAATAATACAAGTTTGTAAACCTTCTAAAACATCCCAGCCCCATAAGTTGACTGCAATTCCAGAGACTACATAGGGCTGAAACCATCCTGTTTGTCCTTCCTCGTTTTGCCACTTTAACACTGCAGCACTTCGTTGTGTGGTATCAGGGACTCAAACTCCCATAATAGAGCCCAGAGCTTCTACCATGGACCAACTTGGAGGCGAGAATTCTTGACTAATAACATTAACATCTGCTCCAGGGTCTACTAAACCTTTAAACAGTTTTCCTTCTATTCTTAGATTGATCATAGGATGGGTCTTGGTAATTTCCTGTAACCAATATATATCTTTGCTTCCAAATCCTTCTGTTTCTCTCTTCCTACTTATAACTTCACCTTGCTGATTATATGGTAAAAGCAGAAGCTGAGCGATTCTTAGTCCAGGAGTAATTTGCATAATCTGTTTGGATTCTAATATTACCTTGATTTCTCCCTCATAGTCTGAATCTATGACTCCAGGAAAAATAGCAAGTCCTTTTAGAGTATTTTCACTTCTCCCTAAGACTAAACCTGACATTCCTGGTGGTACAGGTCCCCAAATTCCTGTAGGAACAACTTCTCAGGGATCAGGGTGATTGTTATTATACTATTGAGATCTAAACCTGCACTTCCTGGAGTGAGTTGAAGGAGGGAATCTACTTTGAGTCTGACAGGGTGGAAATTCCCCTTATTTAACAATGGCGCTGTGGGTAGGAGGTTCCTCTGGCCCTTTGCCTGTGGCTAAACATTTCCTATGTCTTGATTTAATGGCTGAACATTTCTATGAAATTTAGATATACATTGCTCAAAAGTTATGGGAATATTCTGTCTGAGATTTGAATAAGCACATTTTGGACATTTCTCTCTAAATTCTCCCTCACATAGTAAATAATATCCTCCATCAAGAGTTGCATGGGCTAGAGAATAGCAATCATAAGGAGCTAGGAATGCATCAGAAATGTTTATCTTAATTTCTTCAGTAAATGGAGCTTTAGGGCTATTTTTTTCTTACACTATCACACAAGTCCTTTATCATTTTAAAGTCAAATCTTTCCTGCTGTTTTATATTTGATTTGGGAATTATGGGTTAGCTACCTGTATAATAGGAAAAACAAGTCTGCCCTCCATTGTCATGTCCTTTAATCCCTCTTGGATAGCTCTTTGAAGAGATGATTCAATTAGTGGAGATTTAAATGTTTCAGAATCAGGACATAAAGGCCACTCCTTTATCTTTCTGCTCCTCTTTAGGAGCAGAGGGTGCAAAGGGAGGAGGTCTTTCTTCTCTGGGTGGCTCTAAAAAATGCAATACTGTTTTCCACAGGGATAAACAATTTTGAGGCAAACTTTTCCCTTGCTGTTGAGCATCTTTCAAATTTTGACCAATTCTTTCCCAACATTCAACATCCAATGTACCCTCATCAGAAAACCATTGATTATATACTATAATAATCTGTAGAAACTGTAAAAGAAGATCTTCTGACACTGAAATTCCCTGATCCTTGAGCTTACAAGCCAAAAATGTACAAGAAATTCTCTTTTTCTTCGCCAAATTCTGCCCCATTATAATCTGGCAGAAACAAAAGAAATTACTCAAGCACTTACGGATCCACAGGAGTCCACAGCTGACACAAGTTTTGGATGCAGTTACTCTTCCACCACCAATCCAGTGATTTTTTCCCACTCCAGTGAATTCTTTTTCTCCAAGTCTCAGTTGAAGGGCACCAAATGTGAAGCAATGCCCAGAGTGGCCTCAGATTCAAGTCTTAGAGAAAGGGTTCACACACAAATTAAAACATAGGACAAAGGGGGAGGAACCAAGATGGCAGCATAGGTAAACACCTATCCTGCTGCTCCACACAACAATTTCAAAACTACAACTAAACAACAGAATGGACACCATCCAGAATCAACAGAGAGCTGCCTGAGTGGAAATTCCACAAATAAAAGTAAAGTTAGGACACTGTGACTCAGAGGAGCTGCAGAGGGCAGAGTTGCAGATATTTGCGGAGTCAGAGGTTCAGAGTTGTGGGCAAGCAGAAAGAGCAAGCAGCTGCAAACCAAACTGGTTTTCTTGAACAGGGAGGGAGACAAAAGTGTCCTACTGCACTGATTCCCCAGTTCCGGGTGAGATCCAGAGAACCCACACTCATAAGGAGTGAAACTAGATAGTAAGGAGGAAGCATACTGAAACTCAGGCACTGCAGAGGTCCAAGAGCTTACGGAGAGGGCATGTAAACTTGGGAACTACAGAGGCTCGAGAATGCTCAGAGAGGTCTCTTGACTTTGCTCTCTTGTTTGGGAGAAAAAAAAGAAAAGAAAGAAGGGAAACAACTGGTCTGCATTGTTTTACAACCTTGAGTGAGACTTTAGGTGTGCAGACTCATTTGGGGAGAGGCTGAATTGTCCGGCAGCAGGTAGAGCTCGGTAGCAGCTTTCTCTCAGAGGTGTGTGCAGCCATAACTGCCAGGCACAGAGACCCAGGTGCCGCATAGGACGCAGCTGACGGGAAATCAAGGCTGCCTGCTCACCCCAGAGATTCCGCCCATCCAACCTGAGCACAATGGCTCTCACAGCACAAACACAGCTGATCCTCACAGCCAATTGGCCTGGAGGTCAATCCTTCCTAGTGCTAACACCAATAATCTAGCCTTAACTACAACAAAACAGTGCTGCCCATAAAGGGCTGCACCAAGAGTATCCACCTCAGGTAACTGGGGAGGCTGAGTCACTGTCCGCTAGAGGACATCTACCACACAAAGCAAATCAACCAACTCAGGGAAGCAGCCATAATGCAGAGACATGGAAAGAAATCGCATTTGAAAGAAATGGAGGGGAAAAAAACACAACTGGATATAGAGTTCAAAACCACAGTTATAAGGTTTTTCAAGAGGCTCCTAGAAAAGGCCGATGAACTTAATGAGACCTTTGAGGATATGAATGAGACCCTCGAGGATATGAACAAGACCATCGAGGATATGAAAAAGACCAACTAGAAATTAAGCATACACTGATTGAAATAAAAAATATATAAAGACCTAGAAGCAATCTAGAGGAGTGTGAGAATCAAGTCAGAGATTTGAAATACAAAAAAGCAAAATCCACTCAGCCGGAAAAGCAAGAAGCAAAAATAATCCAAAAAAAATTTGAAGATAGTGTAAGGGGCCTCTGGGACAACCTCAAGCATACCAACATCCAAATTATATGGGTTCCAGAAAAAGAGAGAGAGCAAGATAATGAAAACCTATTTGAAGAAATAGTGACCAAAAACTTTCACCCCACCTGGTGAAAGAAATCGACTTAAAAGTCCAAGAAGCACACATAACCCCAAAATATAGGAATCCAAAAAGGACCACACCAAGACACATCATAATTAAAACGCCAAGAACAAAACACAAAGAGATAATATTAAAAGCAGCAAGAGAATAAAAGTTAGTTACCTACAAGGGAGCACCCATATGATTGTCAGCAGATTTCTCAACAGAAACTATGCAGGCCAGATGGGAGTGGCAAGAAATATTCAAAGTGATGAATAACAAGAATCTACAACCAAGATTACTCTATCCAGCAAAGCTATCATTCAGAATTGAAGGTCAGATAAATTGCTTTGCAGATAAGAAAAAGTTAAAGGAGTTCATCACCACCAAACCAGTATTATATGAAATGCTGAAAGGTATTGTTTAAAAAGAGGAAGAAGAAAAAGATAAAAGTGTAAATTAGGAACAACAAATACACATCTATCAACATATGAATCTAAAAATCAAGTCAATTAATAAGCTGATGAACAGGATAAACTGCTGAATATAACAGAATCATGGGCACCGGGAATGGGCTGACAATTCTTGGAGAGAAAAGGGGTGTGGGAGGTGCAGCAAGAGACTGGACAAAAATCATACACCTATGGAAGAGGACAATGGGGGGAGGTAAGGGCAGAGGGTGAGATGGGTACCGGGTGGAGGGGAGTTATAGGGGGAATAAAGGGGAAACATTGTAATTAATATACTGAACAATAAAGATTAAAATATTAGAAAAACATAGGACAAGAAATGTAAATTTGGGAATTATGGGGGAAACCAGTTGTGATCTTGGTACAAGGAACCAAGTTCCACTGAGTCTCCTTCCCATCTGCTTTTATTTACTCTAATACACAATTGCCTTTTAGGAATGCAGACAGACATATCAAAGGTGATGTTTGATAAACAGTAAGATTATCAGATTGGGGGATTTTCCTTTAGGCCGTTGAGTCAGCAGTAGGTAACAAAATTCAGGTATTCATCCCTGTGAATATCAGAAAGCCCCAATTTAGCCTTCTGACCAGACTTCTCGCATTTTTATTAATTACTGTTGATCTTGGTTTCCATCACTGACAGATGTGAGATGCTACCACATTGTCATTTTGATTTTTAACTATTGGATAATTAGTGACTTTAAGCATGTTTTCATATATCTCTTGGCCTTCCACATGTCCTATTTCAAAAATATTTATTTAAATCTGTTAGCCATTTTTAGTTGCATTGTTTACCTTTTTGTTAAGTTGTATGAGTTCCTTGTAAATATTGAAGATTGCTAGTAAACCCTTATCAGAGATAACATTGGCAAATATATTCTCCCGTGCAGTGGGCTTTCTTGTTATTTTGTTGATGGGTTTTTTTTTCCTGTGTAGAAGCTATTTACTTTGATATAGTCCTATTTGTTTATTTTCTCTTAAGTGTCCATTGTCCTAGGAGCTGCATCAGTGAAAATATTTCTTTGGCATATGTCTGAAATATTTTTAAAATTTTACTTTATTGTTAAATAGCTGTACATATGTCTCTTTTATTTTACCCATTGACTTTCCGCCAGCCTCCTCTACCCCTGGCACATGCCCTCACCCCACCCTCCATTGCCTTGTGTCCATTGGTTATGCTTATATACATGCATACAAGTTCTTCAGTTGATCTCTTACATCCCCCCCCAACATTCCCCAGCTTTTTTGCTCTAATTTGACAGTCTGTTTGATGCTTCTCTTCCTCTGTATCTATCTTTTTATTCATCAGGTTATAATGTTCTTTATTATCCATAAATGAGTAAGATCATGTGGTATTTTTCTTTCACTGCCTGAGTTATTTCACTTAACATAATGTTCTCCGGTTCTATCCATCCTGCTGCAAATGGTAAGAATTCCTTCTTTTTTATAGCAGTGTAGTATTCCATTGTGTAGATGTACCATAGTATTCTAATCCACTCATCTACTGATGGGCACTTAAGTTGTTTCCAACATTTAGCTATTATAAATTGTGCTGCTATGACCACGGGGGTGCATATATCCTTTCTGATTGGTGTTTCTGTTTTCTTGGGATATATTCCTATAAGTGGTATTACTGGGTCAAATGGCTGTTCCATTTTTAAATTTTTGAGCAAATACCACACTGTTTTCCATAATGGCTATACCAGTCTGCATTCCTATAAATAGTGAAGGAGGCTTCCTTTTTCTTGCCATCCTCTCCAGGACTTGTCATTTGTTGATTTGTTGATGATAGCCATTCTGACAGGTGTGAGATGATACCTCATTGTTGTTTTGATTTGCATCTCTCAGATGATTAGTGACTTTGAGCATGTTTTCATGTGTCTCTTGGATTTCTGAATGTCCTCTTTCAAAAAGTGTCTGTTTAGGTCCTTTGCCCATTTTTTTAATTGGGTTATCTTCCTTTTGTTAAGTTGTATGAGATCCCTGTAAATGTTGGGGAATAAACCCTTATTGGAGATAACATTGGCAAATAAGTTCTCCTATGCCAGTAGTGAGCAAACCACAGCTCGCGAGCCACATGTGGCTCTTTGGTCCCTTGAGTGTGGCTCTTCCACAAAATACCATGGCTTGAGGGAGTCTATTTTGAAGAAGTGGTGTTAGAAGAAGTTTAAGTTTAAAAAATTTGGCTCTCAAAAGAAATTTCAACCTTTGTATTATTGACATTTGGCTCTTTTGACTGAGTTTGCTGACCACTGTCCTATGCAGTAGGTTTTCTTGTTATTTTGTTGATGGTTTCTCTTGCTGTGCAGAAGCTTTTTATTTTGTTGTAGTCCCATTTGTTTTGGTTTTTTTTTTTCTTCTTCTTAGTCTCTCTTGTCCTAAGATCTGTGTCTGTAAAGTTATTGCTATGACATATGTCTGAAATTTTACTGCCTATGGAGTCTTGTAGAATTTTTATGGTTTCCCATCTTACATTCAAGACCTTTAGCCATTTTGAGTTTGTTTGTGTATGGTGTAAGTTAGTTATCTAGTTTCTTTCTTCCTTTCTTTCTTCCTTTCTTCCTTCCTTCCTTCCTTCCTTTCTTCCTTCCTTCCTTCCTTCCTTCCTTCCTTCCTTCCTTCCTTCCTTCCTTCTTCCTTCCTTCCTTCCATTATTTCATTCATTCTTTCTTTCTTATTACTTTCTTCTTTCTTCTTTCTTTTTCTTTCTTTTTTTGCAGGTATCTGACAAAATTTCCCAGCACCATTTATTAAAGTGGTTCTTTTGGCTCCAATGTATGCTCCTTCTTCTGTTGTCAAATATTAATTGAGTATAATGGCTTGGGTCCTCTATTCTGTTCCATTGGTCTATATGTCTGTTCTTCTGCCAGTACCAGACAGCTTTGAGAACTATGGCTTGGTAGTATAGTTTGATGTCTGGTATTGTGATCCCTCCAACTTTGTTCTTTCTCAGGATTGTTGGAGCTATTTTGGGGTCTTTTTAAAATTCCAGATGAATTTTTGGAAAGTTTGTTCTAGATCTTTGAAATATGCCATTGGTGTTTTAATAGGTATTGCATTGAATGTTTGGATGGCTTTAGGTAGTATGGACATTTTAATGATGTTGATTCTACCAATCCATGAACATGGTACATTCGTCTATTTTTTTTATGTCTTCTTCTGTCTCTTTTTTCAATGTCATGCAGTTTTCTGTGTACAGATCTTTTAAGTCTTTGGTTAAGTTTATTCCTAGGTATCTTAATTTTGGGGTACAATGGTAAATGGGTTTGTTTTTTCATTTCTCTTTCTGTGAGTTAATTATTGGTATATAAAAAGACCATAGATTTCTGGGTGTTAATTTTTTATCCTGCTACACTGCCAAACCCATTTTTTAGGTCTAGTAGTTTTTTGATGGAGTATTTGAAGTTTTCTATGGATAGTATCATGTCATCTGCAAATAAAGAGAGTTTTACTTCTTATTTTCCAATTTGGATGCCTTTTATTTCTTCTTCTTGTCTGATTGCTAATGCTAGTGCTTCTGATACTATGTCAAACACAAGTGGTGAAATTTGGGATCCTTGTCATGTTGTTAGCATAAATGGCTTTAGTTTTTGCCCAGTGAGTGTGATGTTGGCTGTAGGTTTGTCATATAGGGCACTTATTATGTTGAGGTATGATCCATCTATTCCTACTTTGCTGAGAGTTTTTACCAAGAAAGGATGTTGGATTTTGTCAAATGCATTTTCTGCATCAATTGATAAGATTATGTGATTCTTAACTCTCAATTGTTGATGTGATGTATCACATTTATTGATTTGCAGATATGGTACCGTCCTTGCATGCCCAGAATAAATACCACTCGGTCTTGGTTTATGACCTTTCTAATGTATTGCTTAATCCAATTTTCTAGAGTTTTGTTGAGGATTTTCTTATCTCTATTCATCAAGGATATTGGCCTATAGTCCTCTTTTTTTGTGATGTCATTATCAGGTTTGGAGATTAGGGTAATAGTGGATTCATAGAAAGTGCTTAGAAGTATTTCTTCCTGTTGAATTTTTTGAAATAATCTGAGGAGGACAGGTTTTAGTTCTTCTTTGAATGTTTGGTAGAACTCCCCTGCAAAGGCATCTGGGTCAGGGATTTTTTTTTGAAAGGTGTGTTTTTTTTATCACTATCTCAGTTTCTTTCGTAGTTATCAGCCTATTCAGGTTTTTTTTTATTCTTCTTGGTTGACTTTTGGGAGCTTGTATTTTTCTTGAAATATATTTATTTTGTCTATGCTGTCCATTTTGTTGGAATAGAGTTATTCATAGTAATTTTTCATAATTGTTTCTATTTGTGTGGGATTGGTTGTTATTTCACCTTTTTCATTTCTGATTTTGTTTATGGAACCTCTCTCTTTGCTTCTTGGTGAGCCTGGCTAGAGTTTCATCAATATTATTTGTCTTTTCAGAGAACCAGCTCTTGGTTTTGTTGATCTTTTGTATTTTTTTATCTCTATATCATTTATTTCTGCTGTGATCTTTATTAGTTCCTTCCTTCTGCTTATGCTGGGCTTTCCTTGTTTTTTTCTCTAACTCTTTGAGTTTTAGAGTTGGATAGTTTATTACCATTGTTTCTTGTTATTTTGAGGTAGGCTTGTAGATCTATGAACTTCCCTTTCAAGACTGCTATCACTGTGTCCCATAGAGTTTGGATCGTTGTGTTTTCGTTGTCGTTTGTTGCCATGATGCCTTTTATTTATTCTTTGATCTCTCTGGTAAGCCAGTCGTTGTTTAATATCATACTATTTAGCCTCCAGGTGTTTAATTCTTTTATTGTTTTTATTGTAGTTAATAAGTTTTCTGTCATTTCTTCAAACATATTTTCTATTCTTTGCTCACTTTCCTCTCCTTCTGGCACCCTTATAATGTGGATATTGTTTCATTTTATATTGTCCCAAAGTTTCCTTAGGCTCCCCTCCTGTGTTTTTTAAGTTTTTTTCCTAGATGCTGCTCTGCTTGGGTATTTTTTTCTACCTTGTCTTTTAGCTCACTGATGTGGTCCTCTGCTTCTTCGAGTCTGCTGTTGATGCTTTCTATTGAGTTCTTTATGGCAGTGATGTCATTTTTCATTTCTTCTTTGTTCTTCTTCATTTCCTCTTGATTCTTATACATATTGTTGAATTTGTCTTCCATTCATTTAACAACTTTATGACCATTTCTCTGAATTCTTTCTCTGATATATTGCTTGCCTCCATTTCTTTTACTTTCTTTTATGGTGATACTTCCTTTTCTTTCATATGTGGTCTGTTTCTTTGTCTCTCTATGATCTCTCTTCTCTGGGTGTCTGGTTAAGTAGCTCTCTCTCTCCAGCATTGATTTAAAGGCACAAAATACAACACAACAAGGCACAAAGTACAAAGGACTGAACACAAATGTATTCATATTCCCAAATAAAGTTGACCACTAGAGAAAGGAGGATTGGGGATTAAGAAAAAAAACGAGTGCAAAAATGATATTGAGAAAAGGGAAACTATTAAGATAGAAAAGAAAGAAAATAAGAAGAATGGGGGGAAAGCTGTTCATATGGGGAGAAAACTCCAAAAGTATAACCACTAATCCCCAAAAATACAAACAACAAACACCCAGAGATGAATGCAAACTACAAATAACAATTAATAACAAATGAGGAAAGGAAAAAGAGAAGCAAAAAACAAACAAAACAAGACAAAAACAAAAACAAGAAAAGAGCAACAATCTCACAAGCAAGAAAAAAAACCAACCTAATGAACAATCAAGCAAACAATAACAATAGGACAGAGAGAAAGCAAGGCAAAATAAAACAAAAAACATAGAACAACAACAAAAAAACACACACACAAAGAAATAATACCAAAAAAACACACAAAAAAATTAAGGGAAGTGAGAAAAAAACTTATATAGTGAAGAAAGAGAAGAGAGAGGTATGTACAAAGTTGGAGCAGGGAATCAGAAATTAGATATATAAGTAGGATGAAGTGTTAACAGAGGGTAAAAAGAAGGAATATGGAAAAATCTAAAGCAGGAATAGTGTAAGAGAAACAAGACAACAAAAGGGGAAAAGTGAGAAAGAGAGTGTTGGCGTAAAGGTAAAGTTGAGCTAGAGTGAAATGATGCTAAAGGAAGAATGAAAGTAGAATTTAAAACACTAATCCCAAAATAAAATAAAATAAGTAGAAAATAAAATGACACTTTAAAATGTAAATTGTAGTAGTAATAATACTGATTGATAATAAAAATATAATAATTAAAAAGGTAAAATCAATTGAAGAAAAAAGAAAAAATTAGTTTCTTAAGTAAAAGATGAAAAAATTAAAATGTGCAGTAGTGAAGGTCATTCACTTCCTCTACTGTTCTGTTTGGTATGCCTGTTTCCTGTCAGTTAGTTAGGACAGTATTGAAGTTCTCTGCTTTTCAATGCTCCTCTGTGTTGTAAGCCACAGTCCTGATTTTCAAGCAGACAATATTTCTTTGTTTCTTAGAATGCCTTTACTTGTGTTTACCCAGCAGTTAATTTGTGACTCAATTCCTGGGTGGCATTGTTTCTGAATTGACCTCTTGGGGCTATAAGTTCTCTTTTACCAGTATTTCGATTTTGTTTTCTCTGTCGCACTTAATACTGTTTTTGGGGGAATGGACTTCCCTAGAGTTGGTTCTCTTATCATTACTCCCAGCTCTGATCCCTAGGTTCCACAAATACTTTTCCTTACAGTCTCTGAGAGTGTCCCCTGTTCGGTGATACTATATACTGGACTTAGTAATCAAAAGAAAAGATTTAAAAAGAAAAAAAATAGCCAGAGTAAACACACAAACTCACCACTTTTACCCTCTGGCACTGCAGTCAACCCTTTGAATGTCTCTGTGCACGACTTTTGTCCCCTGGCACTAAGCATCTGGCACACTGATAAAGCTTCAACCTGCCTTTTTGTGACTAGCATAGCTTTGGAATGATTTTTAGAGTTCCATTCTGCCAGCAGCCATGTGGATCTTCTTCCACATTCATGGATCACGCTGGCCCCCAAAGCCCCGGATTTTGTGTCGTACAGACTTCCCCCAAACCTCTAGTCCTAGTATGTGCCAGGAGTCATAGTTCCCCTGTGCCTGCACCAAGAATTGAGTATCAGAGTCCCTGTTGCTTCATGTGGCCTCACACTGAGAATCAGGGTCCCTGTGTTCACATGCATCAAGAATTGGAGTCACTGACTCCTCGTGTGAATGCACTGGGAGTCAGGGATCCCAGGTGCGTGTGATATAAAAAAAAATAGAGTCAAGTCACTGGTGCTCAGTGCTGCCTCCTGCCCTGGGAATCAGGGTCCTGGTCAGCTTGGGGGACTGGGTTGCACAGTAGCACTGTGTCATCAGGAGGTCCACTCTTGCACTGTGGAAAACAGCCTTCTGTGTGTGTGCCCAGAATCTAAGTCAGGTGGCACTGCTGCCCTGCGTGGGCTTTGGGTTTGGTCTCCTGACTGCATTGTGTGGAACAGATTTCCGGTGTCCATGTGCTCCCAGACTCAAATTCCTATAGCAGTGCTGTGGCCCATGCAAGGGGCAGGTCTATCAGTTCTTATGGCACTGCTGCAAGCCTGCTAGGAGGGGGATTGGCTCTGTGACTCACAGAAATCTGTGGCAGGGATGTCCAGATTCTTGTTGTCTGTGGGTCTGCATCTGTGTTCACAGGTCTCTGTCCCCAGTGACTGCAGGGTCCTGGTTTTTATCTGAGACCAGACTGGGTGGTGCTTAGGCCAGGATCCTTGTCGCAAGAAGCTCTGTTGCTCAAGATGGCATGGTCTCTGTACCCATGGTGGCTTCCCCAGAGTGTCTGTGGTTTGAGTGGGGCTCCACCATCTAAGACTGTCCAGTTGGCAGCCCTTTGTAAGACCTGCAGAATCTAAGTGTCCCTAGCTCATACACACACACACACCACACACATCCACACACTCTTCTATCACTCTCCCATTCTCTCACACTCTCTCCCTCCCTACCTTCCTGCCAGTCACCATCTTCCTTCCTCTGAGAATATGCTAATTGACTGCCCCACCCTCAAGGATGGTGGCACCCACAGACACAAGATTGTGGCACCCAGTCCCATCAGCCCCCCAGCTGCACAGGGCCAGCCTCAGATAGCGGCTGCCCAGCTGCCCATTGCCGCCTGTGGCTCAGGTAACCAGGGCCGAATGAGGCTTGTGTTGCTGGCAGTGGCAGCAGCAGAGGTGTGATGGGAACATAGACTTCCCCTGATTGCTGGGTTGCCTCTAACCACCAAGGGCTTCTGGACTGTGAGAAGGTGCAGGCCAGGCTGAGGGACCCCGCCTCCAGAGCATGAATTTCAATGCACCAGACCTTTAGTTTCTAAATATTAATTTTGTAACCTTCTACTTGGCCAAATTTATTTATTATATCCAGTTGCCTTTTGGTTATTCTTTAGGATTTTTAGGAACAATATCATGTCATCACCAAATGACTCTTTTACTTCCTTCTTTACAATTTGGATTCCTTTATTTGATTTTCTTCTCTGTTTGCTGTGGATAGAACTTTCATTAGTATTGTGAACAGGAGTGGTGAAATCAAACATTCCTGTATTGTTCATGATCTCTAGGGAAACACTTTTTCTTATGCCTGTTCAGTATGATGTTTGCTGTGGGCTTGTCATATACGACTTTTATTATGTTGAGGTATGTTTCCAGTTTTTTGAGAGTTTTTATCATAAATGCGTGCTAGATTTTATAAAATACTTTTTCTGCATCTATTGATATAATAATTTGGTTTTTATTTTTTATTTTGTGTGGCATATCACATTTATCAATTTGCAGATGTACCAACCTTGTATCCCTGGAATAAAACACACTTGATCATGGTGTATGGTCTTTTAATGTATTGCTGGATCTCGTTTACTAATATTTCGTTGAGGGATTTTGCATCTATGTTCATCAAGAATATTGGGATATAATTTTCTTTCTTTGTAGTGTCTTTATCTGATTTTTGAATTAAGATAATGATAACTTAGTCAAATGAGCTTTGGAGTTTTCCTACCTTTTGAATGTATTGGAATAGAATGAGAAATATAGGTGCTAATTCTTATAATATTTGATAAAATTCACATGTCAAGCCATCCAGTTCAGGACTTTTATTTCTTGAGAGTATTGATCAGTGTTTCAATTTCAATGGTCTTAATCTACCTACTCAGATTCTCTGATTTTTTCTGATCCAGTTTTTGAAGTTTGTATGATTATGAGAATTTACACATTTCATCCAGATTGTTTAATTTTAATTATTTTTAAATATATTTTACTGATTTTTTTACAAAGAGTAAGGGAGAAGGATAGAAAGTCAGAAACATTAATGAGAGAGAAACATCAATCAGCTGCCTCTTGCACACTCCCTACCGGGATTGTGCCCACAGCCAAGGTACATGTCCTTGACCGGAATCGAACCTGGACCTTCCTGTTCGCAGGCTGATGCTATATCCACTGAGCCAAACTGTTTTTTGCAATTTCTAATTTTTTTACAATCATTTGAATTTCCTTGGTCTCAGTTGTTACTTCTATTTTCTTTTTTTTAAATTTTATTTACATGAGTTCTCACTTTTTTCCTTGATGAATCTTAACGTTTTGTCAATCTTTTTGTATCTTTTCAAAGAACCAGCTCTTACTTTCATCTATCTTTATATTATTATTTTAGACTCTCTTTAATTTACTCCGTGATCTTTATAGGGCTTTGTTTGTTTCTTTCCAGTTCCGCAAAGAGTAAAATATTTTTTTTATTTGGGTGTTTTCTTATTTCCTGATGCAGGCCTATAATGTTATGAATTTCCCCTTTAGGACTATCTTTGCTGTGTCCCATAGGTTTTGGTTTGTTTTAGTCTATTTATAGTTTTTTCAAGACAAACTGTTTCTTCTTTGATCTCATTGTTAACCCATTTATTGTTTAGTAACATGTTACTTAACCTCCATGTCTTTGTTTTTCAATTTGTTTTTGTATATATGGTTGATTTCTAGTTTCGTAACATTATGGTCAGAGAAGACGATTGATATATTTGAATATTCTTAAATTTATTGAAACGTGTTTTCTGTTCTAATATGTAGTCTATTTTAGAAAATGTTCTATGTTCATTTGAAAAAAATATACATTACTATCTTATTATATACTAGAGACCCATTGCAGGGAGATTCCTGCTAGAATATAGCTTCCTGGGGCCTTAGCAAAGCTCCCTTCCTTCTCTGCTGCCTCGCTCCCTTCTCCACTATCTTGCTCTCTCCCACCTCTGCTGCCTTGCTCACTCCATCTCAGCTGCCTTGCTCCCTCCCTTCTCCTCTGCCCTGCTTTCTAACTTCTCTGCAGCCTTGCTCCCTTCTGCAGTGCTTAGCTTCCTTCTATGCTGTGTTCTGCATGTGGATGTGCAAATTAACTGTCATCTTGGTTGGGTTAATTTTCATACTCACTCTGATTGGATGGTGGGTGTCTTGGTGGGCATGGCTTGATTGGAGGTGTGGTCAATTTGCATATTACTCTTATTAGATAGGATAACTATATCCCTCAGCATATTTTCTTCTTCTCATAGAAGACCCTTTAACATTTCTTGTAGTACTAGTTTGATAGTAAAGTACTCCTTGATCTTATTTTTGTTTGGGAAGTTCTTTATTTCTCCTAAAATTTCTAATGATAGCCTTGCTGTATAAAGTAGTATTGGTTGTAGATCCTTGCTTTTCATCACTTTGAATGTTTCATGCCAATACCATCTGGCCTGAAATATTTCTGTTGAGAAATCATGGATCTCTTTTGTAGGTAACTGTCTTTCTTTTTCTGCTTTTAAGATTCTTTCTTTGTCTTCAACCTTTGTCATTTAAATTATAATGTGTGTTGGTGTGATCAGTGGAGGTGGGATATCTCTTTCCTCACTGACTGCTGTGGATGGGTTCCTTATGATATCGAAAGAAAATAATTTTCTGAGACTCACACAGGAGTATGAGTGATTTTTATTTGCATGGAATTATATCCCTAGGTTTCCAAAATCCCATTTCAATTAATCTAGTCCTGGAAAAAGTGCAACTGGGGATTCAGTAGAGCTAAAAGCAAAGCCAGTGTCCAGAGTTTCCATTCCATGTTGGAATTGGGTCTGGTTTAGCATTAGGCTAGTTGCAGTCCATTGTGTGGGGTGCACATGGCTGAAGGCCATCTTAGTGAAATCAGGGGCATGAGAGACTCTTGAGGCAGGAACCAAGAGGGCCAGCAGACAAGAGCAAGCAAGAGGGCAAACTTCTTTTTTTAGGAGTTTAAATATTACAAATCTTCTCATTACCTGATGAAGGAAGAAAACACACAATAGCCATGCCTATTCTGTCCAATCATCTTTTTATAGGTGTGACTGACAGAAAAGTACATTCCCTGTATGACCAGACTTTTGATGGGCAACTTTTTGAGCTTGATGTGTCAAAAAACCAAGCATAACTCAGGTGGTGTGTCATTTTGAGAAAAAAAACACCATAATTTCGTGATATTTATAGTTTAAATAACAAAAATGTATAATTGTAATATATAACTGTATTTAATAAACCAAAAACTAATTATTTAACTTACCTGCTTAGTGACTTCTTTGTTCAACTGTCATTGGGTTTCTTTTGTTGTCTTGATATTAATTAACTTGTGTGGGGTGCCGTAAACTAAAATAAGTGAGGGGGAGGGGGAATTCTTTAACTAATCTGCCTATTAATGACATTTTTGATGCTGAATTGCATTGGATAAACCTTCAATTGAAGGTTGGTATTTTATACAACTGTATGCTCTTGCCTCTTTTGCCAAGCAAGCACTACTAATTTCATCTATCTGTTTGTTTTTGTTGATTTTGATATTATTTAATGCTGAGAATAAGGTCTCTCAAAAGTATGTAGAGGTAAAAATTGTAAGTAAAGCCATTGCTATATTTTTCAGGTTGCTCAAAGTGTCGGTAATCGGTTTCAGGCACTCCAAATTTCCTTTTCATAGTGACACTCCTCTTGATTCTCCAAGCAGCACCTTTCCAGATTCTCAAGCTTTGACCTCAAGTAGACAAACACCTGAGCCCAGATGCTGTCTTGAAATTCTGCAAGTTGCATCTCCAAATCATCAATTTGCATCCATTGGAAACCATTTAATTCCAAACTACTGTGAACTACTACATCAGGATACTTAATTATTTTTATGGTCTGTTCTAGGCTTCTAAATTGATTAAATCTATCACTAAACTTGTCAGGTAATGATTTTAAAACATGCTGGTACTTTATATGCAAGGATTCCATTTCATTTTGTACAGCTGCACTGGCCTTCTCAAAATACTTTGTTACTTGAAGAAAATACTTGTAAGTTTTAGTTTCTATATCTCGCTTGAAAATTTTAAGTTTACTTTCAAAAGCATTTATGTATGCAAACATAACGTCAATACCTTTGCCAAAACCTTGTAACTTTAAGTTCAGTTCATTAATATGAACAGAGAGATCTGTAAAAAATATCAGGGTATTGACCCACTTATCATCACTGAGCTGAGAAAACTTTCCTAGATTCTTATCCTCAAGAAATACCCTAATTTCTTCAAAGCACTCCACAAAGCGCTCAAGAACTTTGCCTTGGCTCAGCCATCTTACATTATTGTGCATCAGCAGTCCACTGTAGATGGAATCAACCTCCAGTAAAAGTGCAGAAAATTCTCGCTTGTGAAGGGGGCGAATAGCTATTAAATTAACTATTTTTGTAACAACTGACATTAAGTCATTTAAGTCGGTGAATCCTGCCTTGCCACATAAAATCTCCTGTTGTGCCTTTTCATAATACAATGAAAAGGCACAATTGGATGTCCAATAGCTTCCGTAAACCATTTGACAAATCCGACTTTTTTCCCCACCATGTTTTGTGCTCCATCTGTCGTCACTGACACAACTTTAGAGATATCAATGCTTAGGTCATGGAATGTTTGCAAAACAACCTTACATATTTCGCTTTCTGATGTACTTATTGGCACTGACATTAACTTTATCAACTCTTCTCTCATTGTGAGACCATCAGAATATGAACCAATAATGGCCAACTGAGCATGTGATGTGATATCAGTAGTTTCATCAAGAGAGATATAAAATATTTACAATTACTTATGTCTCTCATTAGTTGATGTTGTACATTTGTGTTGTCTCATTATTCGGTCTTTTATGATATTTCTACGAAATGGTAACTCAGATATTCTCTTAATAATTACATCTTTATTCTGCATATCATGAAATAGAACTGGTGCACATATTAGGAGAGCTTCTTTAATAAATTCTCCCTCACTGTGTGCTTTTCCATGCTGAGCTATGGAGTGAGCAATGCTCAAACTTGCAGATGTTAAATTTGTAGAGCCTATTATAAATTTAAGCATGCAATTAGAATGGCTCTTATAAAAGTGTAGCTGCCTGGAAATATATTCCTTCCTTTCATCCTCACTTTTTTTCAAGAGCTAGAAATGATTAGTTTCAAAATGTCTATTTATATTTCACATTCTGCTTACTACCATTTCAGTACATAGAACACAAACTGATCTGTCATTTTTTTTCTATAATGCCATACATCTCGGTCCATGTCTCTTGAACGGGTTGGCTACTGCTACTACCACTTCCTTTATTTAACTTGGTTTTTTTTATTTTGGGGGTTCTCCATCAGGGGGTTCAGTGATGGAAGATAGAATTATAGATAGGCTGTTAGCCCTACAGGCAATTAGAGGTGAACTAGCCTAACTGAACACAAGATGGCACATGTAACTGTCTTTTAGGAAAGGGCAGGGTTAATAAGCAGAAATAGGGGTTAATAAGGATGCACAACAGTAACAGTGGTGAAATGGAGTCTGCACTATGCTGCAAAATGGCGTTCCTTATACAAATTAAGATGGCTGCCGCTGTTTCTAATGGTGGGAAATGGTACCCATAGCACAGGCCCTGGCCTCTCCCAGCCTTCCCCTCACTTATCTCAGTAATGATGGTCAATTAGAAATCCACAACAACCCAGAACAGTAGATTGGATTATGGTTGCTGTGGTTATGTGGTTGCTGGTAATGGGGATCACAGCACCTCCAGAGATGCAACCCCCAGGGCATTCCACTGCTCCCTGCTCTGTCAGCCAGAAGTGAGGTCAAAGATCCCCTATTGGTCTAACTGGAAGTCCCATAACTAGAAGCTCTGTGCCAGAGTTCTGTTGTTTTGGCCTATACACTTCCAGCACAGAGTGTCTACACTACAGCAAATGTTTCATCCTCGGCTACTGCACCTCACCCAGCAGTAGCTGAGGATGAAATGTCCTTCTCAGCATGCAGTCCCATACTTTTCTGTATGATACCACATGTGGCTGCGTGTCATCGAAAATGGCTATGCCTGTCAGTGCTGACACACGTGTCATAGGTTCGCCATCATGGTACTTGGATCTGTATTTGTACAGACTGCTACGACATATGTCTGATATCTTTCTTCCTATGGATTCTTCTAAGATTTTCATTGTTAATTTTCTTACATTTAAGTCCATTATTCATTTTGAGTTTATTTTTGTGTATGGTGTAAGTTGGTGGACTAGTTTCACTTTTTTGCCTTTATCTGACCAATTTTCCCAATATCATTTATTAAAGATACTTGCTTGACTCCACTGTATGCTCTTGCCTCCTTTGCCAAATATAAATAGAACATAATAGCTTGGGTCAACTTCAGGGTTCTCTCTTTTGTTTCACTTGTCTAGTAGTGTATGTCTGTTCTTGTGCCAGTAGCAGGCAGTTTTGCTAACAGTGGTTTTGCAATATAGCTTGATATCTGGTATTGTGATTCCTCCAATTATGTTCTTCTGTCTCAGGATTGCTGTGGATATTTGGGGTCTTTTTTATTACATGTGAATTTTTTAATATTTTTTCTAGATCTGTGAAATGTGCCATTGGTATTTTAATGAGGATTGTGTTGAGTCTATAGATTGCTTTGGGTAGCATGAGTAGTTTAATGATGTTGATTTTACCAATCAATGAACACAGTATATTCTTCCATTTGTTTATGTCTTCTACGGGTCTTTTACCTCATTAGTTAAGTCTGTTCCTAAGTATCTTAATTTTTTGTTGCAATTGTAAATGGGATTGTTATTATAGTTTTTCTTTCTGTGAGTTCATTACAGTGTATAAAGAAAGGCACATATTTTTTTGGGTGTTAATTTTGTATTGTGCTACATTGCTGAATTCATTTGTTAAGTCTAGTAGTTTTTGATAGAGTATTTAGGATTTTCTTATACAATATTATGTCCTCTGCAAATAATGACAGTTTTACTTCTTCGTTTTCAAATTGGATGCTTTTTTATTTTTCTTCTTGTTTGATTGCTATGGCTAGCACTTGCAGTACTATGTTGAATAAGAATGATGAAAAGGGGGCATTCCTGTCTTCTTCCTGTTCTTAGGGGAAATGATTTTAGTTTTTGCCCATTGAGTATGATATTGGCTGTAGGTTTGTCAGAAAAGGCTTTTATTATGTTGAGGTATTATCTCTCTATTCCCACTTTGGTGACAGTTTTTATCCTAAAGGGAGTTGGATTTTGTCAAATGCTTTTTATGTATCAATTGATAATTATGTGATTTTTATCTATTAATTTGTTTATGTGATATATCACGTTTATTGATTTGCTGATATTTTATCAGCCTTGCATCACTGGAATAAACCCCACTTAGGCATAGTGTGTGATCTTTCTAATGTAATGCTAGATCTGATTTGCTAGAATTATGTTGAGGATTTTATCATCTATGTTCATCAGGGATATTGGCCTGGAATTCTCTTTCTTTGTAGTGTCTTTATTTGGTTTTGGAATTAGGGTAATGCTGGCTTCATAGAAATCTCTTTGATGTGTGCCTTCTTGGATGTGTGTTTTATTTTTATTTTTTTATTTGGAACAGTCTGAGGAGAGTAGGTTTTAGTTCTTCTTTGAATGTTTGGTAAAACTCCCCTATGAAGCCATTTGGACCAGGGATTTTGTTTGCTGGAAATTTGATTACTGCTTCAGTTTTCTCCATAGTTATTAGTCTTTTCAGATTTTTTTATTCTTCCCAATTAAGTTTTGGAAGGTCATATATTTCTAGGAATATGTACATTTCCTCTAGTCAGTGGTCGGGAAACTCATTAGTCAACAGAGCCAAATATCAACAGTACAATGACTGAAATTTCTTTTGGAGCCAAATTTTTCAAACTTCTTCCAACGCCACTTCAAAATAGATTAGTCCAGGACATGGTATTTTGTGGAAGAGCCACACTCAAGGGGCCAAAGAGCTGCATGTGGCTCACGAACCGCAGTTTGCTGACCACTGCTCTAGGTTAGTCAATTTGTTGGAATAGAGTTGTTCATAGTATTTTTTAACAATTCTTTGTATTTCTATGATATCCATTGTTATTTTGCCTCTTTCATTTCTGATTTTATTTATTTGGGTCCTCTCTCTTTGCCTCTGTGTGAGCCTGGCTAATGATTCATCAATCTTGTTTATCCTTTCAAAGAACCAGCTCTTGGTTTTATTGATCTTCTCTGATGTATGTCTTTTATTTCCGCTCTGCTCTTTGTTATTTCCTTCCTTCTGCTTACTCTGAGATATTCTTTTTGCTCTCTATCTAATACTTTTACTTGTATAATTATAAAATTTTTGTTACTAGTTTTTCTTGATTTTTTGAGGTAGGCCTGTAATGCTGTGAACTTCCCTCCAAAGACAGTTTTCATTGTGTCCCATTGATTTTGGGTTGTTGTGTTTTTATTGTCATTTGTTTTGAGGATGCTTATTTCTTCTTTGATCTCTTTGTTAACCCAATAATTGTTTAATAACATACTATTTAGCCTCCAAGTGTTTAATTTTTAATTTTTTTATTTTAGTTGATTTCTAATTTTACCAGCACAGCAATTTGTCAGACACTTATTTCAAAGTAATGGTTATAAGGATGCTCAAGAAACATGGTGAGAACTACAAAGAACTTAAATGGGAACTACTACAGCATGAAATAATACATGGAAACCATAAAAAAGAACCAGTCAGAAATGAAGAATGTAATTTCTAAAATGAGGATATTACTAAAAGAAAGTGGAAAAAATGGTGGCCAAATACACAGAAGTGTTGCATACCTCCTCCTGGGGCCAGGCCAGAAAAGCAACTGAACTGGAGAACATCCAGCATTGTGGTCTGAAAATATGCTTGATGTGATTTTTATTTTCTTAAATTTGAATAGACTTTGCCTGTGTCCCAATATGTGGTCTATATTTGAAAATGTCCTGTTTTCACTTGAGAAAAATGTATATTTCCTGGCTTTGGGGTGAAATGTTCTTAAGATGTCAATTAAATCCATCTGATCTAGCGAGTAACTTAGGATTGCTGTTTCCTTGCTGATTTTTTTGTTTAAAGAATTTATCTGGTTGTGTCAGTGTGGTATTAACATCCCTACTATTATTGCATTACTGTCAATCCCTCATCTGATATCTTTCAGAAGTTTTTTTAATGTATTTGGGTGTGCCTACATTGGGTGCATATATATTTACCAGAATTATATCCTCTTTTTTATTGATTCCATTAATATTATGAAGTGGGCTTCATAATCTCTTATTATGGCCTTCACTTTGAGGCCCATGTTGTCAGAAAGAAGTATTGCTATCCCAGCTTTTCTTTTTTCATTTCTATTTGCCTAAAAAATATTTTTTTCATTCCTTAACTTTCAGTCTGTGTGAGTCCCTTATTCTGAGGTGGGTCTCTTGTAGACAACATATATATGTGTCATGTTTTCTTATCCATCCAGGCACTTGATGTATTTTTATTGGAGCATTTAATCCATTTGTTTAAGTTTATTATTGATAGGTATATGTTTGTTGGCATTTTTATTTTTTATGCCTGTGTTACTTCTCATCTTTTTATTTCTTCTTTTTACAGCATTCCCTTTAGCATTTCTTGCATTGCTGGCTTGGTAGTGATAAACTCCTAGTTTTTTTTTGTTTGTTTGTTTTTTGTTTTTTGTTGTTGTTTGTCTGAAAAGCTCCTGCTTTCCATTTCAATTTTAAGTGATAACCTTGTTAGAGTATTCTTGGATTCATACCCTTGCTTTGCATCACTTTGTATACTTCATTTCATTCCTTTCTGGCCTGATGTGTTTCTGTTGAGAAATCATTTGATAATCTAATGGTAGATTCCTTGTAGGTAACTCAGTTTCTCTCTCATAGCCTATAAAATTATCCCTTTATTGTTAACATTTGCCATTGTAATTAAGACTAGTCTTGGTGAGGGTCTTTTGAGGTTCATCTTGTTTGGGACTCTGTGCTTGTGTAACTTTTTTTCTTCCCCAAATAAATGAAGTTTTCTGTCATTGTCTCTTCACATAACTTTTCTAACTCTTATTCCTCTTTTTGTCCATCTGGCACCCATATTATACATATGTTACTTCCTTTCATGTTGTCCCAAAAATCCCTTTGGTTCTTCTCCTGCTTTCTAATTTTGTTTATCCAATTGCTGTTCAGATTGTGTGTATTTTCCTGTCCCGACTTTTAACCTGCTAATTTGGTCCTCCACTTTGTCTAGTCTACTATCAAAACCTTCTATTGTGTTTTTTATTGTAGCTGTATCATTATTCATTTTCTCTTGATTCTTACATAAGTTGATTTTCTCATCCAGCCTGTTTAGGAAATCTATTACCCTTATGCTGAATTCTTTTTCTGACATATTGCATACCTCCTTTTCATTTAGTTCATTTTCTGAAGAGTCTTCATTTTCTTTCCTTTTGGGTTTGTTTCTTTGTCTCCCCATTTTTGCTCTCACCAAATGGTCCAGTTGCCTAGTCATTTGGCAACTGTGGCTGATGCAAGTCTTGGCAGTATGGTTGCACACTCTGAGTCTGAGTCTCACCAGAGCATCAAGATGCCGATTTGCCTGAAGGGTCCAGTTGACAAGTCACATTCAGGGCCTGTGACTGAAGCAGCAGGCTTGGTGGCAGGGTCACTCACTCTGAGCCTCACTTGAGGGCAGCCTGTGCACCAAGTCATGCAAAAGTTCCAGTGGCTGAAGCAGCCAGCTTGGTAGGAGAATTGTGAACCCATGGTCTTACCACTGGACCCAGGTGCTCAGGTGCACAAAGGGTCCAGTTGCTGAGTCATGCACTAAGCCTGTGCTGAAGAAACAAGTTGGTGGGAGAGGAGTACACTCCAGGGCTCATAGGATCCTACAGTTGCAGAGGCTGGAGTTCTGGTGTCTGTGGGTCCACAAATCAGGTAGCAGGTCTTTGGCCAGAGTGGCTATAGGGTCCAGGATTGTGTTTCAGGCTAGTCTGGGTGGTGGTGAGGCTGGGCTCCTAGTCATAGCAGTTCTCCTCTTCAAGGTAGTGTGGTTTCTGTGCCAGAGCTATCTGCCTCTGGAGTGCTTACAGCAGTAGCAGGGACTCCTCATCTAGTAGATCCTGGTCTGCCAGCCCCCTAGATTCCTGCAAGATATAACTGCATACACACACACACACACACACCCCACATGTCCACACATTCCCTTTCACTCCATCACTCACCCACACACTCTACTCACTGCTGTCCTGATGGCCACCATCTTGACTCCAGTCCTCACTTTCTTGAGGCTCAGATGAGGTGTGAATTGGGTTGCTCCAGTTAGCACTTCCCCCAAGTCAATCAGGAGTGGGTTACTATGTGTCACATAGTCTGCACTCTCCTGTGGCCTGGAATGAGGCATGCATTGGGTTACTCCAGGGGTGGAAGACTGCCCTAGAAACATGGGCTAGTCAGGTCTCTCCTGTGGCCCTGAGTGAAGCACAAGCTGAACTGCTCTGGGTCTCCCCTCCAAGGCCTGGGGTGGAGTGCGGGAAGGTTGCTCTGAGTCACACAGTCTGTGCTCTCCTGTTGCCCAGAGTGAGGTACAAGCTGGGTTGCTCAGGACCACCCCTCCCAGAGCCCTGGGTGAAATGGATTTCTCTGGGTCACATTCATGCTCTCCTCTGACCCAGAGCGAGGCATGTGCTGTATTGTTCCAGATTGCCCCAGCAAGGCTGTCCCAGGGGCCTGGGTGGAGCAGGTGCTAGTTGCTCTGGGTCACACAGTCTGTGCTCTCCTGTGGCCTGGAGTGAGGAGCACACTGGTTTCCTCTAGGTTCCCCTCACAGTAGGTTCCAGGGTTCATGGTGGAGTGGGTGCTGAGTGGTTCTGGGTCAAACTAGTCAGCACATTTCTGGGGCCTGGGGTGGGGGTGGAGCACCGGGTTTCCACTGTCTTGCACTCACTTCAGGATCCTAGAGTCAGATCTTGGGACACTGGGTCTCATCAGGCTGCTGAGGAGACCTTGTGCAGGCGATAACTCTGGTGAGTGCTCACTGCAAATGTCTGGGAGCCTGCCAGGAGGTACTGTGCCATTCACTGCTGGGACACAGTGGTAGTTTCATGTGGGTTATGACTGGCAAGTGGTATTCTCTAGGCGTCCTCTGCCATTATTTATAGAAAATTGTCTCTTCAGCTGTGTCTAATTTGTTAATTCATGGTGGATGTTCTCTGATTTAGTTGCTTTTCTGGCCTGTCCCCAGGAGGAGGTGTGCAACACTTCTGCCTATTTAGCTGCCATTTTCTCCCACTTTTTAAGTATTTTTCTCATTTCTGAAATTACATTCTTCATTTCTGACTGGTTATATTTTATGGTTTCTATGTCCTATTTCATGCTATTGTAGTTTCCATTAAGTTCCTTGTAGTTCTGACCATGTTCCTTGAGCATCCTTGTAACTATTACTTGAAATCAATGTCTGATAAATTGATCTGCTGCATTCTATTTAGCTCTTTTTCCCCCCTGGAGATTTATCCTCTTCTTTCATCTAGAAAATGTATCTTTTTCTCCTCATTTTGGCAGCTAGTTTTTTGTTATTTCTATGTATTAGGTAAATCTGCTCTGTCTCCCAGGCCTACTTGGTTGGCCTTACGTAGTTTGTGTCTTGTGGGATCCAGTGGAGCAGTCTCCTTGATCACCTGAGCTGGATGCTGCAGTAACATCCCTTATGTAGTTTATGTGAGCCCTCCTGTTGTAGAGTCTTGATTGCTATTGGCCCGTTTATGCATAAGTCTGAAACTTAGGCTCACTGACTGTGAGGATCAACCTTGACCACTGTGTACCTACTGCAGTGTAGGTGCTGATCACATGAAGTGGAACTCCCCTCATCTGGATTTGGAACCTACCAACATCTTCCTTTGAATATGCTGTGTGTGAAAGTTATTGGATCCTGCTCTGTTGTCTAAAGGTATCTACTTGGTTTGTTGGCTCTGGAGACTTTTGAGAGAGACTGTGTTGCAGATCCATATCAGATGCTGCCTGTCACTGGCCCTAGCCTTCCTCTTTGGAGCAGTTTCTATATGGTTTCTTCTGTAAATCCTTGGTTATAAGACTTCTGTTTACTGAGTCTTTGGTTGGTAATTCAGGCTGTTTTTTTATATTTAAGTTGTAATTTCAGTTGGATCTGGGGAGAAGGTGAGTATAACTTCTACCTACTCTCCTGCTGTCCTGAATATCATAAAAGAGAATTTTAATAACTTGTTACCATATAGAACCTTTTTTACTTTTAAAAATATTTTATTGATTTCAAAGAGGAAAGGAGAGGGAAAGAGAAATAGAAACATCAATGATGAGGGACAATCATTCATCAGCTGTCTTTCACACACCCCTACTGAGGATCCAGCCGACAACCTGGCCATGTGCCCTGACTGGGAATTGAATCAATACTTCCTGGTTCATAGGTTGATGACCAACTATTGAGCAACACCAGCTGGGCCAACAAAACTTTTTTGCCATTAAAAATAATTTATTTTTTCTTCATTATAAAGTAATACATGATTTTTTATGAAATTCAGAAAAATCAAAAAAGACAATCACAATGATATGCTGGTTAGAATGTAAATTGTTAAATAACTGGGAGATAGTTTGGTAATATGTATCAAAGGCCTTATAATTTTGTATATTTTGTGGCCTGGTATGCCAATTTTTGAAATTTATTATAAAGAAATCATTATAAATAGTTTTCTTCAGCCAGAGAAAACCTTATTTTTTCAATCTTAGTAACATTTATTTTTGTTTGTGTAAATAGTTATTATTACCTATATTTCACTGTTGGGTAAATTTAGAATGACAGAGTCTGATTTTCCAAAGTAATTTTTTAAACTATCAAGTTGCAGATATGAGGTTTAAACCCAGAAAATATGAACACAGATCCTTCTCTTTTTTACAGTTTTACCTACACTTTGGCCCAGACAGAAGAAAGCTTTAAGGTCTGTGTTACTTTGTAAAATTGTTGGAATATCTTTTGCAAGATTAGCAAGGTATGGTGCAAACATGGCAAGAAGCTTCATACCAGAGTACAAATTATTGAAATAGTGATAATATCCAAATTTCTACTTATTTTCAAAATTAGAATATCCAGATAATGCCACAAGCAGTCTCATCCAGATCCTACAAAAGTGTCACCTATGAAAAATACTCAAAACTTAATAAGTACAGTTATTCATAGTTATTAGGATCCTGTCATTAAGACATCACACATCTGAATGCAATATCATATTGTAGTATAAAGGGCACAAGTCTTGGAGTAAGGTGAACTGGGTTTGAGCTTAGTTTTGCTTCTTCCTGGCTGAGTGACTGTATCAATGTTCAAGTTACTTAATATAAGTTTTATTTTACTTATCAAACAAAACTACCTATCATGCAGAGATATAAAGATTGAGGTAAAGGCTAGATAGCTAATTGAGACAATTATCCAGAGAACATTATAAGCCAACTAGGCAACTGAGCTTCAGTGTAGGTAACAAATTTCTTCAAAATAATTATTTTATTTTTTTAATTTTTGTGAACCTTGGGAAATAAATACTTGCTTCTCACTTCTGCTTCCAGTTTTATTTATCTTATACAGACAAGGAACGCTATGAAAATGAAGAGAGACCTGAGGTCCAAAAGCAGATGCTCATTGATATTGCCAAGAAGCTACCAGTTTACACAAGGACTGGAAGTGGAGGTCAGTTCATCCAAAGTCAACCAGAGAGGCAGATCAACAAGTGTCTCAGAAAGTCTATGTCATATACATTATATCCTTAGGCTAGCCCCCTTCTTTCTCTTCTCTTTTGAAAAACACTATGGAGTCTTTCTCAACATTTTATTATAAAAAGTTTCAAACTTCTATCTAAGATGGAAGAATTATACAATAAACATTTATTTGTATGCCCACCACTACAGTCCACTACTAACATTGAACTATATTGATTTATCACATATCTGTTCACAAACTCATTCCTCTATCCATAATTCATAAAGCTTAATTATTTTGGTGCATTTAAATGTAAGTAGAAGATATCAGTGCACATCCAATTAAATATTTTATCATTCTTTTGAGGCTGAAATATACATATTAAAACAAGCACAAATCATAAATGTACCATTTAGTGTTTCCAAAAATGTACACACTCGTGTAACCAAAATCTCTATAAATATTACCACACCCCAGAATGTTCTTTCATGCTCCTTCCCAGTAAATCTCACTAAGTACAGCCACTATTCTGATTTTTTCCTCCATATATTAGTTTTATCTGCTCTAAAATTTTATATAAATAAATCTATACAGCATTTACTGTTCTGTCTGCCTTACGGTATTTAGCATAATGCTTCTGAGATTTACATTGCTATATATGTTATTCTCTTTATTGCCAAGTAATATTTCATTGTGTGAATATATCATAGTTTATTTATCCATTTACACATTAATGCACATTTGGGTTATTTCTGCTGCTTAGATATTATGAGTTAATCTGCTAAGAACGTTCTTATACAAGTATTTATAGAGATGTGCCTTCATTTTTCTTGGGTAAATATCTACTGTGGTGTTTTACTGTTAGTTTTTATATGCATGACTAGAATGATATTAGCTGAACTAATTGCTTTCTAAAATTTGAAAACTAAGGTACTTTTCACTAAAATATTCTATTTCAACACTTTAGGAAGTGTACTTTAGTTATGTTCATTTGTCATTTACTTATTCAATAAATACTTATTAATATCCTATATGACAAATAGGGAAATTTCAATATGGTCTGTCTATTAGATGACATTAAGGACTTGTTAATTTTTAGAGCATTAATGTCATATGGTGATTATGATTTTTAAGCAAAGTCTTAGGGCATATTAATATATTCTGAAAAGAAGACAGACACAAATTATACAGTTTCAGATAGTAGAAAACATAATGATGTGATAAAGCAGTAATTACAAAGAAGAGGCATATTGGACCTACTAGGTTCAGGATTATATTTTGTCTGATCTTTGTGTCTGTTAAAACTTTGCATTTGTTACTAATTTTTAACAATAAGAATATTACCAAATGAAAATCCAGATTTCTGTCTTCTCTTGAAAACACAAACAATATGCATTTCTACATGCATAAATTAGCTGAAGCTGAATAGTAAATCTCTCTTTAAATAGGGCATGGATTATCAGTTTCTCCCAAGGTCTTCAACTAGCTGCTTCACTCATTACTCCCTATTTCGTGAACCCTTGAAGTATTTTTTGCAGCCCCTGTGATAGAGAGTAATAGCAGGGTTCTCTAAATAAATGTCATTGACCTGAGACTTGAAAATAAACAGGAACTGAAAATACAAAACACCCTGGGACAAGAACTAACTTCCATTAATAGGAGAAAAGACAGATATCCAGCATGACTGGAGTATTGTTGTACGCGAGTGGCACAAGTTAAGATTGAAGAGGTAGGCTAAGGCCAGATGATGCAGGCCATGGTAAGGAGTTTGGATATTTTTCTAAGGGTGTTGAAAATCCATTGAAGACTTTAAGTGTAAAGTGATATGATCTGATTTTCATTTTAACAGATCACCTGGCTCTTTTGTAGAAAATATACTGTGGGTGGAGGAGGGTCAATAATGAAAGCAGAATGAGTGAATAGGCAGTAGTTATTGTAGTCATCCATGTGAGTGAAGATGGTGGCTTACACTGGGCAGTGACATTAATGATATCTTTAAAAAATCAGGCTAGAGAAAGAAATAAAAGGCATCCAAATTGGAAATGAAGAGGTAAAAGTGTCACTTTGACAGATGACACGATTCTTTATATATAAAACCCTCAAGATTTCACCAAAAATATTAAAAACAATAAATAAATATAGTAAAGTAGCAGGATACAGAACTCAATATACAAAAATCCCCTGCATTCCTATATACTAGCAATGTCATTTCAGAAAAAGAAATGAAAAAAATCATTTTGCAATTACAAAATAAGTAAGCAAATAAGTAAATATCTAGGAATAAACTTAACAAAGGAATTGAAGGATCTATCTATTGAAAAATGTTAAAAGAGCTAGGAAAAGACACAATGAAATGGAAAGACTTACTGTGTTCATGGATTAGAAAAATCAATATAGTCAAATGTCCATATTAGCCAAAGCAATGTACAGAATTTATACAATCCCATTAAAATTTCAATGACATTTTAAGAATAAATAGAACAAAATTCATCAGATGTATATGGAACTACAAAAGAAAGTAAAGATAAAAAGCAATTATCAGAAAAAAGTACAAGCTGAAGGTATCACACTACCCGCCATAAAATTATACTACAGAACGAACATATTTAAAAAAACACATGGTGTTGGCAGTAAAAACAGATACACATACCAAAGGAACAGAATTGAGATCCCAGAAATAAAACCACATGTATATGGACAAATATATTTTTGACAAATGAACCAAAAACCTACAATGAAGAAAGGGGAGCCCCTTCAATAAATGGTGCTAGGGAAAATGAAAAGTCACATGCAAAAGAATAAAACTGGAGTAGAGTTTGTCCTATGTACAAAAATTAATTCAAAATGGATTGAAGACCTAAGGATAAGATCAGAAACAATACATTGCATAGACCTAAACATACATATTAAACTTATTAGTCTTGGTGTTAGAAAATATTTTATGAATTTGACCCCAAAGGCAAGGGAAGTAAAAGCAAAAATAAGTGAATGTGACTATATCAAATTAAAAGCTTCTGGAGAGCAAAGAAAATTGCCAGTGAAACAAAAAAGCAACAATCAAGTGGGAGAAGATATCTGCAAACAATAGCTCTGACAAGGCTTTAATATCCAAATTATATAAAGTACTCATACAACTCAACACCAAACATACAATCCTATTAAAAATGAATAAACTTAAAGGAGCTAAAAGACTTGTACTAGGAAAACTGAAGGACGTTGAAAAAAGAAATAAATGAAGATACAAAGAGTGTATACCATGTTCATAGATTGGAAGAATTAACTTCCTTAAAATGTCTACATTACCCAAAGAAATCTACTGATTCAAAGCAATCCCTATTAAAATACCAATGGCATACTTCACAGAGTTAGAACAAATACTCCAAAAATATATATGGAACCATAAAAGACTTGAATAACTGCATCAATCTTGAGAAAAAAGAACAACTAAAGAGACAAAATGGCAGTGGAATAGATGGACATGCCCCAAGCTTTGCCCCAGACCAAATAGGATGAGCAACTAAAATGAGTAACATCCAACCCAAATTGGCAAAGGAGACTAAGCTGGTGAGACAATTTGCAGCTGGGAAGGGCAAAGGACCCCTAGAGAAAGGTAAAATCAAGCATCTGGGCAAGAGAGTCTGCCAGACCTACACAGTACTGAGCCACATCCCTGGGTATAGGCACAGTGTCTGACTGAAAAGAATGTCCACAGGACTGCTGGAGGCACAAGATTCTAGATCTGGTCCACAGACATGAAAGGCTGAGCCCAGAGGGGGCTGGCTGAAGGGTTGACCAGACTGTGCAGTGCCAGCAGTAGAGGACCTCCTATGGGTGCAGTCATTTCCCTCTCTGTAGCCTGTGCTTTTCTTCACTGAGCCTAGCTCATAGGACCTTTCAGATACAGATGCTTACTCATGGCTGAGGTGTGGGAGAAGGTGCGGACTTGTGGAAGCTGGGGATAGGAGGGGGATCCAGAAGAAGTGGCAGTGAGTCTGGTGCTGAGTCATACCTGAGCCTTTGACCTGGGAAGCTATTTTGTCCTAAAAGAGATAGCCCCTCCCTCCAGTCTCCTGGCAACCAATACAGCCACACCCAGATTCCACCCTGCATAGTACAAAGGATTAAAAAAAATCTGAATAGTCCCTGAGAGTACACAGTGTCTGACCTAAAGGGAAGCCTTCAGTACAAGCAACAGGAAATTGAGAAATTGCAAACAGTTACAGAAGACTGGGATCTAAAGCCAACCAAAGGAATGACACTTCACTTTTACATTTATATATATTTTTTTCTTCTTTTTTTTTTTTTCTTTTCCTATTTTTGTTTGTGGCTCTATTTTCTATTTCTTTTAGCATTATTTTCATCACTCCATTCTATTTTATTTTTATTTGTTATTTTTATACCATTTTAAATCAATTTTATAAATTTATTATTATTATTATTATTATTATTATTATTATTTTATTCTCATTCTCTTTCTTCTTATCCACCCATCCCCTTTCTACTTCCTCTATACTGAAATGGGGTCCTCCCCATATTCATCCAATTCTTAACCTTATTTTCTGTATTTAAGCTCAACCTCTACAGATTCTGCCCCAACCTTCTTTGCTGGGTGTTTGGTGTTTGTATTTTTTGGTTTATCTATTGGTTCTGTGGTGTTTTCATATATATATACTAGAGGCCCAGCACACAAAATTCGTGCAAGGGGAGGGGATGTGTCCCTCAGCCCAGCCTGCACACTCTCCTATTTGTGACCCCTCGAGGAATCAGGCAGTCGGTCATCCCTCTCACAATTCAGGACTGCTGGCTCCCAACTGCTCTCCTCCCAGCCTTCCTGCTTTCCCCTAACTGCTTCTGCCTGTCAGCCTGATCATCCCCTAACCACTCCCCTGCCAGCCTGATTGATGCCTAACTGCTCCTCTGATAACCTGAATGTCTCTAACTGCCCTCACCTGAAGGCCTGGTCACCCCTAAATACCCTCCCCTGCAGGCCTGGTCCCCCACAACTGCTCTCCCCCTAAAGGCCTGAGACCTCCCCAACTGCCCTTCCCTGTAGACCTGGTCACCCTCAACTTTCCTCCACTGCCAGCCTTGTCACCCCAAACTGCCCTCCCCTGCAGGCTTGATGGCCCCCAACTGCCCTCACTTGCAGGCCTGGTCCCTCCCAACTGCCCTCCCATGCTGGCCTGATTCCTCCCAACTTCCCTCCCCTGTTGCCCATCTTGTAGTGGCCATCTTGTGTCCACAGGGGGGCAGCCAACTTTAACCACTTGGTAGCAGCCATCTTGTGTGTTGGAGTGATGGTCAATTGGTATATTATTTTTTTTTATTAAATAGGATAGAAGCCCGGTGCATGGGTGGGGGCCTGCAGGTTTGTCTTGAAGGGTGTCCTGTATCAGGGTGGAGGTTCCCTTGGGGAATGGGGTAAGCCCTGGGTGAGGGACTTGTGGTGGTTTTCAGGACAGCCACACCCCCCGGCAACCCAATCAGAGGCCTTGGGATCTGAGATTTATTTATCTTCTATAATTGAAACTTTATAGCCTTCAACAGAGGCCAGGGAAGGCCAGAACTTGGCTTCCTCAATCACTTGGGGAAACCCAAGCCTTTATATTCTATAATTGAAACTTTGTAGCCTTCAGCGGAGACCTGGGCCAACCATGGCAGGCGGAAAGCTTGGCTTCCACCATTGCCAGGGCACCTCAAGCCTCCTGCTCTCTCTAGCTTCGTGTCTGCTTCTCTTTTTGTTGGGTTTTATTTATCTTCTATAATTGAAACTGTAGCCTTCAGCAGAGGAAGGCTTGGACTGACCAGGGTGTGCAGGAAGCTTGGCTTCCTCCATTGCCAGGGAAACCCAAGCCTCCTGCTCATTCCATGGCCACAGCCATTTTGGTTAAGTTAATTTGCATACTCGCTCCTGATTGGCTGGTGGGCTTGGCTTGTTGTTGTAGCAGAGGTACATTCAATTTGCATATCATTCTTTTATTAGATAGGCTATTATCTCCTCTTTCTTTTCTCTTGTATCATTTTTTCTCTCTTTGATATCATTTGTGCTCTCTTTTCTCTCCTGTAATTCTCTTCTCAGGTGGTCACTTATATTGGGGTTATCAGTATCATGGGTACATTCATGCTTTGTTCCCTTTGTGTCATGCCTTGTCAAGGTGAATTTATCCTGTCTGGGCAATGTGTTAGAGAGAGAACCACATAAACAGACACCTGGAGAAGAAAGTCCATCCACAAATGGGCCAATAACACCCAAGACCCAATTACAGAGGCAGGAAGAAGGTGGCAGTGAGGGAGAGCATAAGTGAGTGAGGGAGAAAAAGAGGAGTGTGTAGTGGTGTGGTGTGGTGTGTGTGTGTGTGTGTGTGTGTGTGTGTGTGTGTGTGTGTGTATGGGTGAGGCACAGTTATACCCCACAGGACCTTTGAGGGCAGGTTAACCAGGCTTGCCTAATTAGACATCCTCTGCTACTGTTACAAACAATACCAGGATGCTGGATTGTCATCAAAGGTCTAGACTTTTTGAAGGGAGAGCTGCTATAACTGGGAGCCCAGCCTCATCTCCACCCAGGGTGTCCTCAGATAACACCTGGGACTCAATAGCAACTCCTTACAGGGACCTATTATCTCAGCTGTGGTCCCATGGACACCAAGTCTCCAGCCACCCAGGGTGCAGGCTGCTGTGAGTTCTAAAGCGCACTCCCCTCTGACCAGCCCAACAGTTTAGCCCAAAGCACTGTGAATATGTGAGCAGCATAGATGTGGGCAGCTCGCTCCTGTCCAAGGAGCAGCAGCCTGGCAAGCAGCCCACCCCAGGCCTAAAAGCAGCAGCTTCACATGGCCTGCCCGAGTCAAAGAAACAGCATCTGTGTGAGTGGCCTGTCCTTGGTTTGAGTAGCATCAACCACGTGAGCAGCCCATCCCCCATCCGAGGAGCTGCAGCAGTGTGACCAGACATCCCTCAGCTGAGGAGCAGCAGCTGTGAGAGTCCCACACCCATATAGGAGCAGCAGATCTGCAAGCAACCTGCCCCTGTGAAAGGAGCAACAGCCTCACCAGCACCCTGCCCAATCTGAGGAGCAGCAATGATGAGCATCCAGCCCCCATCCAAAGAGCAGCAGCCATGTGAGCAGTCCACCCCCATTTGGAGACAGGTGAGCAGCTCACCCTCATCAAAGGAGCAGCAACCTTGTGCAGCCTGTCTCCATCAGAGGAGCAGTAGCGTCATGATCAGCCCACCCCAATCCAAAGAATAGCAGCTGTGCGAGAAGTCTCCCCCCACCAGCCTGAGGAGCCACCCTTGCTGTGAACAGCACCCACCAGAGGAGCCGCTGCCAACTGAGGACCAGCCACCACTGTGACTGCCCAAGGAACAAATGCAGCCCAAGAAGCTACTGCCACACAAGGAGCAGCCCCTGCACAACTCGACATCTAGATCAGTGAGATCAGAAATGGGTAGACAAGAAAATCCCCAAAGGAAAGAAAAGGAGGAATCACCAGAAAAGCAGTTCAGTGAAACAGAAGCATGCAATACGACAAAAAAAGAATTCAGAATAACAGACATACAGTTCATAATCCAAATGGATGAAAAAATCAACAACTCATGTAAGAATCAAGAAGAAATAAAGAGTGATACAGCAGGAATAAAAAACACTATGGAAACTTTCAACAGTAGACTAAGAGAAGCAGAGGACCGAATTAGCAAATTAGAAGACAGGGAAACAAAACACACAAAAACTGAACTGCAATAGGAGAAAAAAATTAAAATACAGGAGAAGAGCCTAAGGGAGCTATGGGACAACAGGAAATGAAGCAACATATCAATAATAGGGTTTCCAGAACAACAGGAATATGAATGAGATTTAGAAAACCTACCTGAAGAAATAATGTCAGAAAACTTCCCTGATGTGGGGAAGAAAAAGTCACACAAGCACAGAGAGTGCCAAACAAGATGAACATGAAAAAAAAAAACACACCAAAACACAACATAATTACAATGGCAAAAGTTCAGGACAAAGAGAGAATATTAAAGACTGCAAGAGAAAGGTAGGGAGTTATGTATGAGTGATCTCCCATTAGATTATCAAATGATTTCTCAACGGAAACACATCAGGACAGAAAAGAATGGAAGGAAATTTATAGGGTGATGCAAACCAAGGGACTGATTACAAAAACACTCAATCTGGCAACACTATCATCCAAAATTTAAGGGGAAATCAGGAGATTTACAGACAAAAAAAAAAAGAAGAAGGCTAAGGGAGCTTATCACTACTAAGAAAGCAATACAAGAAATGCTAAAGGGAAGAAATAAAACAGAAGAAATAAAAAAAAACATAAGAAGGAATACAGGCACACAAAAAATGGCTACAAACAAGTACCTTTCATTAATAACTTTAATCATAAACAGAATAAAAGCTCCAATCAAAAGATACTGAGGGGCTAAATTGATTTAAAACAAACAAACAAACAAACAAACAAACAAACAAACATGACCCATATATATCCTTTCTACAAGAGACCCAACTCAGAACAAGGGACTCACACAGACTGAAAGTGAAGGAATGAAAAAATATATTTCAGGCAAATGGAAATGAAAAAAAGCTGGGGTAGCAATACTTATACCTGACAAAATAGACCTCAAAGTGAAGGCCATAATAAACATAAGGAATGCCACTTCAAAATACTAAAGGGATTGATACAACAAGAGGATATCATCCTGATAAATATATATGCATCCAATGCAGAGCAACCAAATAAATAAATAAATAAACTTCTGGAAGACATAAAGGGAGAAATCAACAACAATACAATCATAGTAGAGGACTTTAATACACCACTGACATCAGTGGATAAATCCTCTAGACAAAAAAAAAAATGAAAGAAAGAAAGAAGAAAGAAAGAAAGAAAGAGAAAGAAATAGCAATCCTAAATGACTCACTAGATCAGATGAAGTTAATTGACATCTTCAAAACATTTTACCCCCAAACCAGGGAATATACATTCTTCTCAAGTGCACAGGGACATTTTAAAAAATAGATCACAGATTGGGTCACAAGCAAAGTATCCCCAAATTCAAGAAGATCTTCTCAGACAAAAATGGCATAATATTAGAAATAAACTACAATAAAAAAAATCCAGGAGACACCAAGATGGCGGCATAAGCAAACACCTATTGTTCTGCCCCGCGCAACGATTTAAGAAGTACAACATAACAGCAGAACAGACAAGCACCCAGAATCGCCAGAAAGCTGGCTGAATGTAAACTCCACTAACAGCAGCAGAGGAGGGACACAGACTCAGGACCAGCGGGAGCGCAGATTGAAACAGGTTAGGAGCCGCCCTGGTCAAGCGCTCGGGCTGGGGCTGGAGCAGGGACTGGCCAGATTTCTCCGAGGGGGCCCAGATTTCCCAAGCCGGGTGAGGTCCGAGATCCGGGGTACGAGAAGTCTCCCTGCACAGATTCCCCAGAACCGGCGAGGTCCGAGGTCCGGGGGACGCACCCTGGAAGCGGGGCGCGGCAGAAGCTCCTAGCCCCAAGGGACAGCAAACCCGCGACTTGCCCCCTGGAAACTTGTCTCCTGGTTCCAGAAACCATCTATTTTACAGCCCTGGGCTAGACTTTTGGTGTGCAGGCACATTTGGGGAAAGGCAGGGTTGGCTGGCAAGGGGAAGAGACTAGCGGCTTTCTCTTGGAAGAGTCTGCAGCCATCCCCACCCAGCACAGACCCGAGCCCTCGAGCTTTGCATAGGACCCAGCCGCTGCGCCGCCGCGCCGCCGAGGCGTAGCCCAGAGACTCCGCCCATCCAACCTGAGCACAGCTGAGCTTCACAGCCAATTGGCCTGGAGGTCAAACCCTCCTAGGGCTAACAACAAAAAGCGGGGTTTAAATTCAAAAACACTGAATACAACCCATAAAGGATTGCAGTAACAGTACCCACCTCAAGTAACTGGGGAGACTGAGCCACTGTCCCTTTGAGAATATCCACCACATAAAGCAGCCACCATGCAGAGACATGGAAAGAAATCAGGTGTGAAAGAAACGGAGGAGAAAAGACGACAAGACATAGAGTTCAAAACCACGGTTATAAGGCTTTTCAAGAGGCTCCTACAAAAGGCCGATCAACTTAATGAGAATTACCAGGAAATAATCAAGACCAACCAGCAAATGAATGAGAATTACAAGGAGATGAATGAGACCCTCAGGGAAATGAACAAGACCTCTGAGGACACGAACCAGACCCTCACAGATAAAAAAAAAAGGACCAACTAGAAATCAAGCATATACAGACTGAAATAAAAAATATTACACAAAGTCCTAAAAGCAGTCCAGAGGGCCACAAGAACCAAGTCAAAGATTTGAAATACCAAGAAGCAAAATCCACTCAGCTGGAAAAGCAAGAAACAAAAAGAATTCAGATAATTGAAGATAGTGTAAGGGGCCTCTGGGACAACCTCAAGCAAGCCAACATCCGAATTATTGGGGTGCCAGAAAAAGAGAGAGAGCAAGTTAATGAAAACCTACTTGAAGAAATAGTGACTGAAAACTTTCCCCACCTGGTGAAAGAAACTGACTTAAAAGCCCAAGAAGTACACAGAACCCCAAAATATAGGAATCTAAAGAGGACCACACCAAGACATATCATAATTAAAATGCCAAGAGCAAAAGATAAAGAGAGAATATTAAAAGCAGCAAGAGAAAAACAGTTGGTTACCTACAGGGGAGCACCCATACGATTGTCAGCAGATTTCTCAACAGAAACGATGCAGGCCAGACGCGAGTGGCAAGAAATATTCAAAATAATGAAGAGCAAGAATCTACAACCAAGATTACTCTATCCAGCAAAGCTATCATTCAGAATTGAGGATCAGATAAAGTGCTTCGCAGATAAGAAAAAGCTAAAGGAGTTCATCACCACCAAACCAGTATTATATGAAATGCTGAAAGATATTCTTTAAGATGAGGAAGAAGAAAAAGGTAAAAATATAAATTATGAACAACAAATACACATCTATCAACAAATGAACATAAAAATCAAGTGAACTGATAGGCTGATGAACAAGATAAACTGGTGAATATAACAGAAACATGGACATAGAGAGGGAATGGACTGACAATTCTTGGGGAGAAAAGGGTTGTTGGAAGTACAGCAAGAGATTGGACAAAAATCTTGCAACAATGGGAGAGGACATTGGGGAGGGGGAGGTGAGGGTGGGATAGGTACAGGGTGGAGGGAAGATATAGGGGGATAAAAAAGGGGAAACAATGTAATTAATAAACTGAACAATAAAAAAAAAGAAAAAAAAGAAAAAGAAAAGTAAAAAAAAAATAAATAAAAAATAAAAAAAAAAAATCCAAAATATTCAAACACTTGGAAGCTGAATAGCGTGCTATTAAGCAATGATTGGGTAACCAAAGAGATCAAGGTATAAATTAAAAGCATCCTGGAAACTAATGAAAATAAAAACACAAAAATCCAAAACCAGGGGGAAAAGGAAAACATATGTACTACTATTAAATCTAAGTTATAATGCAAAAAAGATAAAAAAATATATATTAAAAATCCAAAATCTATGGGATACAATAAAAATAGTCCTGAGAGAAAAGTGTACAGCTCTACAGGACTACCTCAAAAAAAAAAAAAGTAAAAAATGGTAAGAAATTATCTAACTCTACAACTCAAGAGATTACAAAGAGAGCAACAAGAAAAGCGCACAGTGAGCAGAAGAAAGGAGATAATTAAGATAACAGCAGAAATAAGTGACATAGAAATCAAACAAAACAAAACAAACACTCACACACAAAATACAAAAGCTCAATGAAACCAAGAGCTGGTTCTTTGAAGAATAAATAATATTGATGAACCTCTAGCCAGGCTCACCAAGAAGTACACAGACAAGATCCAAATTAAAAAAATCAGAAATGAAAGATGAGAAATAACAACAGACCCCACCAAAATGCAAAGTATTGTTAAAAAAAATACTATGAACAACCTTTATCTAACAAACTAAGCAACCTGGAAAAAATGGACATATTCCTAGAAAAATAAAAATTCAAAATTCAATTCAAAATTCAATCAGGGGAGAACTAAGATGGCGGCAAAGGTAAAACACCTATCTTGCCGTCATAATCAGCAATTTTAATACTACAACTTAACGAAAGAACAAACACCTTCCAGAATCACCAGAAAGCTCGCCGAGTGAAAATTCCACAAATAAAAGTGAAGATAAGACACCGTGACTCGGAGGAGTGGCGGCAGACAGCGTTGAAAGATTCGCACGGAGAGAGGTTTGGAGCGCGCGCCAGCGAATAGGGCGGGTGGCTGAAAACCGGCCAGTTTTCTCGAATGGGGAGACAAAGACATCCCACTGGACTGATTCTCCAGCTCTGGGGAATCCACTATCATACGGGGTGAAAACTGGACAGTGGGAGGTCACGCCAAAGCTCGGGTGCTGCAGGGTCTCCCGGCTTGTGGAGAAGGCAGCTTGGGTGAGAACAGCTCGGCTGCATGACCACGCGCAGAGAGCGATCTGCGACTTGCTTTCTCATTTGGAAAACCATCAGTCTGCTTTGTTTTACGACCCTGAGTGAGACATTGGGTGTGCAGAGTCATTTGGGGAGAATCTGAATTCCCCAGCAGCCAGTGGAACTTGGCAGCGGCTCTCTTTCAGAGGTGCTGGCAGCCATTGCCCCTGGCACAGAGTCCCTGGGGACGCATAAGGCAGAGCTAACGATGTCTGCTTGGCCCGGAGACTCCGCCCATCCAACCTGAGCACAGCTGAGCTTCACAGACAATTGGCCTGGAGGTCAACCCCTCCAAATGCTAACAACGATTAACTGAGCTTAACTTCAACAAGACTGTGCAGCCCATATACACCTCAGGTAACTGGGGAGGCTGAGCCACTGTCCCTAGTAGGAAGTCTACCACACAAAGCTAATTGACCAACTCAGGGAAGCAGCCACCATGCAGAGACATGGAAAGAAATCAGATGTGAAAGAAATAGAAGAAAAAAAAACGACTGGACATGGAATTCAAAACCACGGTTATAGGGTTTTTCAAGAGGCTCCAACAAAAGGTCGAGGCCTATAAGGAAATAAGGGAGACCGACAAGGAAAATCAATGAGTCCTACAAGGAAATGAACGAGACCTGCAAGGAAATGATCAAGACCAACGTGGAAATGAAGGAGACTCTCAAGGATATAAAGGAGTCTCTCAAGGATATGAAAAAGGACCAACCAGAAATTAAGCATACACTGACTGAAATAAAAAATATTATACAAAGACCTAAAAGTGCTCTGGAGCACCCCAAGAACCAAGTTCAACATTTGAAATACAAAGAGGGAAAATCCCCTCAGCTGAAAAAGCAAGAAACCAAAAGAATCCAAAAAATTGAAGATAGTGTAAGGGGCCTCTGGGACAACCTCAAGCATACCAACATCTGAATTATAGGGGTGCCAGAAAAAGAGAGAGACCAAGACAATGAAAACCTATTTGAAGAAATAGTGACCGAAAACTTCCCACACCTGGTGAAAGAAATTGACTTAGGAGTCCAAGAAGCACACCGAACCCCAATATATAGAAACCCTAAGAGGACCACACCAAGGCACATCATAATTAAAATGCCAAGAGCAAAAGACAAAGAGAGAATAATAAAAGCAGCAAGAGAGAAACAGTTGGTTACCTATAAGGGAGCACCCATACAATTGTCAGCGGATTTCTCAACAGAAACGATGCAGGCCAGACGGGAGTGGCAAGAAATATTCAAAGTGATGAACAGCAAGAATCTACAACCAAGATTACTCTATCCAGCAAAGCTATCATGCAGAATTGAAGGTCAGATGAAGTGCTTCACAGATAAGAAAAAGCTAAAGGAGTTCATCGCCACCAAACCAATATTATATGAAATGCTGAAAGATATTCTTTAAGAAGAGGAAGAAGAAAAAGATAAAAGTGTAAATTAGGAACAACAAATACACATCTATCAACAAATGAAACTAAAAATCAAGTGAATTAATAAGCTGATGAACAGGATAAACTGGTCAATGTAACAGAATCACGGACATAGAGAGGGAATGGACTGACAACTCTTGGGGAGAAAGGGGGTGTGGGAAGTGCAGCAAAAGACTGGACAAAAATCATGCAACTATGGAAGAGGACAGTGGAGGAGCGGGGTGAGGGCGGAGGGTGGGATGGGTACCAAGTGGAGGGGAACTATGGGGGGGGGAAGTGAACAATGTAATTAATATACTGAACAATAAAGATAAAAAATAAAATTAAAATTAAAAAAAGAAAATATAAAACACTGCCACTTGAGACAACATGGATGAAGGTTGAGAATATTGTACTAAGTGAAATAAGTGAAATAAGTCAGTCAAATAAAGCTAAGTACCATATGATTTCACTCATATGTGGGATATAACTGAAATTCAGAGACATAGACAACAGTATGCTCATTACCAGAGGGAAGGAGGTTGGGGGAGTAAAGAGGGCCAAATACCTGGTGATAGATTATATGACTTTGGGGTTGGGCACACATGCAATATATAGATCATGTATCATAGAAATGTACACTTGCAACCTATATAATCTCATTAACCTATATCCCCCCAAAATTTCATTAAAAATAAAGTTTAAAAATATGCTGAGTCAAACAAGCAAGTACCCTTCTTTCTTGCCTCAATTGCATCAAACTTTGATCACTACCTATCATTGGAAATGAACACATACTGTGCTGAATTAGAAGTATATTGTATTGAGTCAGTTGTGTCTGTTTAGTGTACACTTTTGATGAAATTATGATATTAGCTCAAATTATTCATAATTTTAATTGTTACACTTAATGTCATTAAACACAGAGAAAATGAGCTGTAAAAGATAATGCTTTTTTGAAAAGATATATACAACCCTATGTCTATTGCAGCATTATTTACCACTAGGGAACTGTGGGCTACCAGGCTGCAGTGGGCACAGGGACAGGTCTTGGCCCATCCTCTAAGCCCTCTCACAGCACCATTCACTGTGGCCCCCAATCCCTTGTCAGCTGGCAGCCCCACTCCCGCTGCCACAGCTCCCACCCGCTGATGGCATGAAGCCATTAGGGCTGGCACCAGCAGTGGGTGGGAATAGTGCCTACTACTCCGATCACCTCTCAGGAGCAAGGAGAGGTGGAGAAGCCCTCAGAGGCAATCTGGACCAGTAGCCACCACTTGCACCCACTGATGGCACCAAGAGATTGGCACCGGAGCCTGGCACTGGCAGTGGGTGTGAGCAGCAGCTATGGCACTGACTGTGGATGTGAGCAGGGCCGGCGCTGGCAGTGGTGTGAGCTTCCTGTGCCCGCAGTGGGTGCAAGCATGGCCATCACCGGCAGCAGATGCAAGAAGTGGCTGCCAGCCCTGAACATCCCTCAGGAGTAAGGGGAGGTGGAGAAGTCCTGAGGGGTGATTGTGGCCTGCAGCCACTACTTGCACCTGCTGATGGTGCCACGCAATCAGGGCAGGTACCAGGTGCTGGAAACAGGTGCAAGTCATGGCTCCAGCACCAACAGTGGGTGCAAGTGGGGCCAGGAATGGCAGCAGGTGCAAGCACCGGGCAGGACCTGAACACACGGAAGCAAAGAATTTTCAGTAACCACCAGAGGCTTGCCCCGATGACAGCAACCAGCACTCTGCCTTGGTCTAGAGCCCCCTTTCACCTGCTCCCGTTCCTGCCACAGCCAATGCCCATGATGTTTTGAGCTCTGCTGCCTGCTGCCAATGCCCGCCATGTTCTGCATGTGCCCCCTGGTGGCCAGCGAATGTCATAGCAACCAGCTGTTCTGCCATTCTATTTGCATATTAGGGTTTTATATATAACTAGAGACTCGGTACATGAAAATCCATGCGCTGGAGGAGGGGGTCCTTCAGCCTGGCCTGCCCCCTCTCACAATCCAGGAGCCCTCAAGGGTGGGAGGTGACCCAGTGATGGGGGGGGGGTGCCTGATCAAACTTCTGCTGCTGCCACTGCTGGAAGGACAAGTCTCCTCCCAGTCCTGGTTACCTGAGCCTCAGGCTGGCCTTGGGAGGCTGGGCAGTCACTATTTGAGGCTTGCCTGCACCTCGGGCATTGGCTGGGCAGCTGCCATCTGAGGCTTCCCTGTGCCTAAGGCCAGCCCTGGGTGGCAAAGAGGCTGAGGGGACTGGGAGACTCCAGAGGCAGGCGTGCCCACCTGGGGACAGGCCCAGCCATGCCACATGCCTGCTGCCCTGGTGGGGCTGAGGGGACTGGGTGCCACCATCTTATGGCTGTGGGCACCACCATCTTTGAGGGAATGGCAGTCAATTAGCAATTCCCTCCTTATTGGCTGTGGGTGCTGCTTCTTTGTGATGGTGTAGGTGTCAATTAGCTACCCCTCTTTATTATATAGGATAGATAGCCAAGATATGGAAGCAACCTACATGTCCACCAATAGATGAATGGATGAAGAATATATGGTATATTTATATAATGGAATATAACTCAGCCGTAAAAAATGAAATCTTACCATTTGTAACAACATGGATAGATATGAAGGATATCATTCTAAGTGAAATAAATCAAAGAAAGACAAATACCATATGATTTCACTTGTATGTGGAATCTAAATAAGGTAAACAAACAAAACAGAAACAAACATAAATACAGAGTACATTTTGATGTTTGTCAGAAGGGTAGTTTGGGGTGATGGGAGAAGAAGAATGGTAAGGCATTAAGATGTGCAAATTGGTGCCAGGCAGGTGTGTTGACCTGTGAACCAGGAGGTCATTATTTGATTCCCAGTCAGGGCATATGCCTGAGTTGTGGCCTGGATCCTCAGTGGGGGGCATGCAGGAGGCAGCCAATCAATGATTCCCTGTCATTGTTGTTTCTATCTCTTTCCCTCTCCCTTCCTCTCTGAAATAAAAAAACATATATATTTTTAAAAATTGAAAAAGACATGTAAACTCATTGTTACAAAATAGTCATGGGGTTATAAAGTACACCACAGGGGACATAGTCAATTATCCTATATAATAAAAGGCTAATATGCAAGTAGACCAAATGGCAGAACAACTGGTAGCTGTGACATGCACTGACCATCAGGAAGAACTCAATGCAGGAGCTGCCCCCTGGTGATCAATGTGCCCTCAAAGGGGGAGCACAGCTCGGCCAGAAGTCAAGCTTGCCTCTCCTTCCTCTGTGGAAGCACTAAGACCCCTCAGGGGATGTCCACATGAATGCTTAGTCTGCTCCAGACTGTGAGAGGATGCAGGCTGGGCTGAGATTCCCCTTTCTCTTCCCCCTCCCCGCAGTGCCTGAATGACATGCACTGGGCCTACAGTATTGTAATAACAATGTATAGTTTCAGCTAGGTACTAGAATTATCAAGGTAATCCCTTTGTAAGGTATATAAATATCTGACCACTATGTTGTACACCTGAAACTAATATAATGTGGTATGTTAACTGTAATTGAAAACAGAAAGTTTAAAAAATGCCTTTTATCTAAGGAAAATAAGAAAGGAAGGAGGTGGGGAGAAATAATTTTTATATGGGACTTACAGTGTGAAGAGATCACTAAACTATGGGGTCAGAAAACGTATTCTGGTCACAGCCCTGCCACTCACACACCTTGTATAATTCACTTGGTTTGACTCAAGTATTTACTCCCTTTATCTATGAAATGGTCACTTGAACTATTTTTCTACAATGTCTCTTCTATTTTCCAAACAGTTATTCTAAAAACCACTTTATTTTCTATGCTTTAGGAATTTTATCTACCTCATAGAATAAAATGTCTGGGGAAAAAAAAACAGAAGATAAAAAATGAATCCTAGTTTTCAGATTTTAGAGTTAAAATAAACAGAAGCTAAATAATTTTTCCAAGATCACTCAAGCAGTTGACAATATAGTTTGTTTTATAACACATCTTATGATTAGATATTGTGTCTAATCCTATGATATGAAAATTATCCCCCTTACGTTCATTCTCAAAAAGGTACTTGTACTTTCAAGATTGATACAATAGGGTACACTTTCTCTCTCTCTTAAGTGTTCCTGAGCCCTTACCCACCCACTACTTTTGCCAGGGCACTTCCTTTCTTTCTCTCTCATTTCATACTGGCACCATTCCCCCTCTTCTTCCCTGAAGTCACTTACCTTTGTGCACACTCTCTCTCCTAAGCTCCAAGGGACCTTCTTTTGCTTCTATTGCTTGTTTCCTGAGCCCATGCAGCCCAGCTGGCTCAGTTTTCTGTGACTTTCTAAATGGACTTTTGCTTGTATTTGAAAATAAAGATTGATACAACAGGAAAAAAAGATACATAACACAATTCTATTATGCAATTTGCCTTTTGCTTGACTACCTGTATGTGTGTGTGTGTGTGTGTGTGTGTGTGTGTGTGTGTGTGTGTGTGTATTATCTGAAAACTAGGATATATATATATCAAGCCATTATTCAGATAAGCTGTAAAGATAGATGGTATCACATTGAGCTCTAATCAGTGCTAACCATCTTATTTTTCCTATAGCTGTAAGATTCTGTGACCAGTGCCATTTGATCAAGCCAGATCGCTGCCACCACTGCTCTGTCTGTGCTATGTAAGTGACAGCTATATTTTCCCTGGACTAAGCTTTGCAATAGTTTGTTGCCAAGACAACAATACGACTGATCTTAACATGTAACCATTCCTAGATAAGAGCATTTCCTTTCTATTATAATGAGCACATGCCAAATATACTCATAGGGATGGTAATTCAAACTATTCTAAAGATAGGAAAGGAAAATAAAGTCTCATTTAAAAAATAAATATTTTAGCCCTACCCGGTTTGGCTCAGTGAATAGAGCATTGGCTTGTAAACAAAAGGGTCCCAGGTTCAATTCTGGTAAAGGGCACATATCGCATCTGCAGGCTCAACCTGAGAGGCAACCAATTGGTGTGTCCCTCTCACATTGATGTTTCTCTCTGTCTCTCCACCTCCTTTCCTCTCTCTCTAAAAATCAATGGGAAAATATCCTCAGGTGAGGATTAATAAAAAATAAAAATAAACATTTTATTTTAGAATTGTGTTAGATTAATAGAACTATCCTATATAATAAAAGGCTAATATGCAAATCGACCAAACAGTAAAACAGCCAGTCACTATGATGCACACTTACCACCAGGGGCAGACGCTCAGTGCAGGAGCTGCTCCATGGTGGTCAGAAGCCAGGCAGGGCTGAGGACCCCTTGGGGCCTGGCAGGCGGACATCCCCAAAGAGTCCCAGACTGTGAGAGGGTGCAGGCTAGGATGAAGGGACCCTCCTTCCCCCCCAATGCACAAATGTCATGCACCTGGACTCTAGTTGTAAAGATAATTCTAATAAGTCTCACACAGTTTCCCTATTATTAACAGCTTAACACTAGAGGCCCAATGCACAAAATCTGTGCATGGGTGGGGATCCCCTCAGCCCAGCTTGCATCCTCTCCAATCTGGGACCCCTTGGGGGATGTCCAACTGCTGATTTAGGTCCTATCCCGGCAGTCAGATATTCCTCTCACAATCCTGCACTGCTGGCTCCTAATTACTCACCTGCCTGCCTGGTCACCCCTAACTACTCCCCCCACCCCCGCTAACCTGATTATTCCTAACTGCCCCCCCTGCTGGCCTGATCACCCCCAACTGACCCCCCCCCCATCATCCTAGTTGCCCCTTATTGCCCCCCTGGTGGTCTGGTCACCTCCAACTTCTCCCCTGTTGGCATAGTCACCCTTCACTGCTCTCCCTGCCAGGCTAATTGCCCCCAACTGTCCCCCCTGCCATCCTGGTCACCCCCAACTTCCTCCGGCTGTGGACCTGGTCACCCCTCATGGCCCTCCCACTGGCCTGGTCACCCCACACAGCCTGCTGTTCAGTTGTATTGTTGTCCCTCACTAATCCCCCTACCATTCTGGTCGTAGGCTGCCATCTTGTTAGGGCATGAGTGATAATTTGCATATTACCTCTTTATTATAAAAGATGATAAATTTGTTACAATTAATGAACAAATATTTATACACCATTTTGGACTTAAATTCATACTCTATTCAGATTTCCCCTAACATTCTTTTTCTCTTCCAAGATCCCATTCAGGACACCACATTACATTTATTTGCCATACCTTCTAAGGCTCCTCTTAGATGTGATACTTTCTCAGAATTTACTCTTTTATGTAAACTTAACAGCTTTTAGGATTGTCAGGTATTATGTAGATATATTTCAGCTGAAATTTTTCTCTAGGTTAGACTTGGGTAATGTGCTTTGGGGAGGAAAACCATAGAGGTAAAGTACCATGCTCATTATATCATACTTAGGGTACATAATATAAACATTACATCCTTGTAATGTTAATTTTGATCATCTGGGTCAGGTAGTGTTTGTCAGATTTCTCAACTATCAGGTTACTCTTGCCCAGCCAGTGTGGTTCAGTGGTTGAATATGACCTCTATATTAGGATGTCATGATTTTTTTCTGGTCAGGGCACATACCTGAGTTGCATGGTCAATCCCCAGTAGGAGAATGTAGGAGGAAGCTGATCAATGATTCTCTATCATCACTGATGCTTCATTCTCTTTACATTTTGTTTTTTAACTCAGTACTGCATTATTTTGTTTCTCTAATTGTTCCAGCTTTGGAAAACCACACTTTTATGTTAATTGTGTATAATCTTCACATCTTTCTTCTTGGGTGCTTGTTCCACTTGTATTTATCTTACCCTTGATTCAAACACAGATGTAGCCATATAGTTTCTTCTGTAGTTTTAATTAACTGTATATTGAACAAAATGAAGGGCAATATCTTAGACCTTTCTCTGTATCAATATCCTAGATATCCCAACCCCTTTTATAGATTGGACTTTTAGACATGTATCTTGTTGCCAACATAATCCTATAAATTGTTGTGATTGGTTAATACAAAGAATAACTGAGAACACAATCTTAGAGTAGCTATAGGCATGAATGTACTGGTACCATGTAAAAATACTGATGAAATATTTACTTAAACTATGAGGTATTGCTTCATTTCCATAGCCCTACTTCTCACACCATATTTTGCTCCCTTTTTAGGTGTGTTTTAAAAATGGATCATCACTGCCCTTGGTAAGTCCCTTTTATTTTATTCTTTCCTCCAAAAAGACTCAAAGTTGCTTAATATGCCTACTTTAGTAAGCATAGCTGTAACATGCTTGTTTCTGCTATTCACTGGGATTTTTATTTGTGTTAGGAACAAGGGGTTTAACATTTTAAAGTGAGAATAAATATACCATAAAAGGTATGATGGTAAATTCTTGGAGTTACAAAGCTAATGGTCTCTTGTCAATTAGCTTTAACAATTAGTCACAGTAATAAAATAGAGCACAAATAGTTCTTCCTTTTGACATTACACAATCAGGTGTCTTTTCCTGTCTTGATGTTAGAAATACTGTAGATTGTTAGCATCAGTAATTCTCCAAATTTTCTGTCTGATATAGAGAACTAGTCTGAAATCATCTAACTACAAAGAAAACATTCCACACTGTACTAAATGTAGCTGCTGAGATTTTAATAGGTTTTCAGCATTCAAGATCTAGGTTTGATTGGGTGAGTCAGGAAGTAGTTCAGAACAATTAGATTGCGAATGAAAGGAAGAACAAATGAGATGTTAAATTGTTTTTTTCCAGTTTGTTCCTATTATGGGAGTTTTATTTCTGTTGAATTTCTACACAACACATAATGAAACAGTAGGAGCAACATACTTCCATTGCTTAAGTCACTTATGTATCAGTTTGCTCTCAATAAATGCGTCTTGATTTCAAATTAGTTTTTCTTTCTTTTTTAGGGTTAATAATTGCATTGGATTTTCCAACTATAAATTCTTCCTTCAGTTCTTAGGTTATTCTATTCTCTACTGCCTGTACATTGCTACAACAGCCTTCAGCTATTTCATCAAATACTGGAGAGTAAGTTAAAAAAAATCCTGAATTCAACAAGGGGGGGGTGGAGCATGAATGGGAGGTGGGGAGTAATGGGGGAATAAGGACATATATGTAATACCTTAATTAATAAATAAAGAAAAAATCCTGAATTCCTTGCCCTCCCAAATCACACAAACGCACACATATTCCAAGCTATGACATTCTTTACCTTATTTTTTGTACATTTTGAAATAACTGATATGGAAATAACCACAAAGGAAGGCACCAAAAGCAAGTTTCCCATGCTGAATATTCTGAGATCCAGTAGCTGTTATTTAAAGATTACTATTTAAAAAGTTCCTGTCATATATGAGAATCTTTTTAAGGCTTTCAAGAACCTAACTTCTTGATTCTTACTGGTTCTTACAATGTACTTCTTTAGTCAAGCTTTAAAAGTCACAAATGTTGAAACTATATACTTGACAAATGTTGAAACAATTCTACATCCTTAGTTTCCTAAGAAAAGGGTAACAAAGTACTCCTTCGTTGTTAGAAAATACTTTCTAATTCCTTGTTTAAAAGAGAGTTGCAAAATTCCTACAGGGAAAGCAGGATACATTAACTTATCTTCATATATTGCCAAAATGAAATGAGGAGTCTTATTTGAACTTTGTATAACAAACCCTGGGATTCTAATATTGGCTCTGTTACCTGATTCAAGAGCTCATTAACAAAATCAAATGAAACAGTTGTTAGAAGTACTCTGCCTTTCAAAATATGGTTCCAATAATTATAATGAAATCTAAAGAAATCTTACTTTCAACTTTCTTCTGCTTGAAGATATCCATCATAACCTGTCTATTTCCAAAATAATTGAATGAGGTTTTCAGTTTACATATGTGTACCAGTTCTGGCAACAATATAACAAAATATTTTGTTTTATTTCATTCCAATGGACTTCAGAAGACATTACCTCCATACAACTCTAGTATAATTACTAAGATATCATAACATTCCATGAAGAGGATTGTTCAACCTGAACCTGAATAGCAAAAGACAGATGTAGGCAGAGCTGCTAGTTATTATTTTAGGAATTGCACAAAAGCTTGTACAACAGAAATATTTTACCTCAAGTAGAGAGGTAAAGCAGCAGGGAAATAAATCCTGTGACCAGAATATGGATTATAATAAACCAGTGGGGAGGAGAGAGAAAGGCACAGCAGTGAGACTCTAGGTAGCTGAGATTTAAATTATTAGTGATTCATCCCTATTAGTGTAGAAAATTATAGTGATACTAGAGGCTCAGTGCATGAAAATTCATGCCAAGCCTGCACCCTCTCACAATCCAGGACCCCTTGGGTAGAGTCCCCAGACCTGGCCTGAGATCAGGGCCTATCATGGCTTTTTTTTCCAGGCTGCAGGCAGCTGCCCATCCCACACCGCTGCCCTTGCTTGCCATCTGTGCAGCACTGCCCCCCCACCCCCCGCCACTGGTGGCCTCCCTCTGCAGGCAACTGGGGTGCAATGGTTTGGCTGGCCTGGGCCTCCCTTTTTCTTTGTTGGGGGGTGGGACCAGCCCTGTGAGGGGCTGTCTGCCTATCTGATCGCCCCTAACCACTGACTTACCTTCCTGATCAACCCTAATCACTGGTCTGCCTACCTGATACTGCCTAACCCCTCTGCTTGCCTGATTGCCCCTTACCGCTTGCTTGGGGGTAGGCCAGCACTGACTTCTGGTTGGTCAGCCTTCGGTCATTATTGGTCGTTACAACCCAGGGTTTTGATATATTAGGATGTGCTTTCCATTCTTCCTTCCACTTGCTTAATCAATTCAGATATTTAATAATATTAAGAGTCAGAAATAATATAATGGATATAGAAATCTTCAACTCAGAGATACAAAAATATAAACTGAAATGAAGTTTTCTCAACAATTTTGTATTTTCCCCAGATATAAAATGCTTTACCATCTTGGTGTTTCTTCACTGGTCCCTTTCTACAACACAGGATCTCTTATCTATTGCTCAGGTTTCTATGATACATTTGGCATTTTATTCACACATTGTGCTACTACCCTGAAAGTAAAGAAAATAACTGCGTCCAATTCATTAGGCAAAATATCAGCCTTGGTCTTCACTACTGACTTTCTTGGACCTTATTACAGTAGGCTACTGCTTAAGAACCACTCTTTATTCTCATAACTGAGTAAACAATGTTACATTTTACACATTTTGCCTTTGGCTTTCCTAGTCAGCCAATAATCAAATACAAAAATGTCAGCCAGGTATTATATGCTTTTTTTGAACTCTTGAAAGGTAATAGTTGGACATGAATCAATCACCAGAAATATGTTAGTATTCACAAGCAACATCAGGGATGAATATAAGACTTGTCCTTTCCTATGCCCTCATTTCTTCTCCACAATATACCAGCTTATGCTTGACATATGAGAGAGAAGCTATTAAACTTATTTTGTCTTGCCCTCATAATGAAAAGAACATTCAGAGAAATGCTTCTTTTCAGTTTCTCCAGCCAGAGAGCACTTTGATGTGGGCTAGAGATGGCTTTCTCATGTAAATTTAGTCTCCCTTAAAATTTAATGTAAACACTGCCATTTATTATGTTTTCTTTATTTTATTTTTTCCATTACCCTCTCTTCTGCTGCCATCCACCGCGCTTCCCCTCACAATCACCATACCACCCTGAACACTTATCTGACATTTATTTTAAAAGCTATGTATCAAGAAAGCTAGCTGTGCTCCTAAGAACAGCAACATCTATTTGTATGGTACTTTACTATTTTCAAAGCACTTTTATATCTATTATCTTATTTTATCCTCACCTTGTGAAGTAGACAAAGAAGGAATAATTAGTCTCATTTAAAGATGATAAAACTGGCCAAAACCCCAATTTGGCCCAGTAGATAGAGCATGGGCCTGCAGACCAAAAGGTCCCAGGTTTGATTCCGGTCAGGGGCATGTACCTTGGTTTCAGGCACATCCCCAGTAGGGGGTGTGTAGCGGACGGCTGATTGATATTCTGACTTTCTATCCCTCTCCCTTCCTCTCTGTAACAAATCAATAAAACAATGAAAAAATAAAGTAAAATAAAGATGATAAAACTGAGGCTCATAGTAGATAGGTGACATGCTTGAGATCACCCAGCTTATAAGTTTCAAAGTCAGGATTTGAATCTGACTCAAAGCCCATTGATCTTAAACATGATATCATGTCTTACTGTCCATTATAATCCTGCTGTGAAAAAGCTCTAGCACATTTAGAATGAAGAATTCAGAATACCACTACATTATGTCTCTCCCATTAATATTAACTTATAGAGTAGCTACTTTGATAGGAAAAATTAGTAAATCACATAATTCTGGGCCATGAATTTCCTCATAGAGCCTATGAATTATTTTAGAACCATGAAAATACATATTATTCCACTAGTATTCCCCTGAAATGTTTCTGGTGGTTATTGCTTTGAGTAATTTAGTTTGGTTATCTTCTGAGAAGTTAATTTTGAACATAGGGCCATCATCTTCTTCTAACAAAAAAGTTAAATATTAAGTACCTTATCAAGAGACAATACAGTAAATATGATTTGGCAGACACAAGAGAGTCCTGTAAGAGTAATTAGAGCAGAGAAAGATTTTCAGCTCTGCCACGCAAGGTGTGAACTGACTATATCAGCCCCTCTTTCACAGTTATTTATTTCCCACTTAAAAATAAATGGTAACAATTAAAATAAATGAGTTTTAAAAGATTTAAAAACACATATTCAAAAAGTTAGAGATATGAAATAAAAACTCAGCCAGGTAAAAACCCCTACAAACTGATATATTTGTTTCCTATAAATTCAAAACAAAAGACAAAATGTTATGAGCTATGCATGCTATAGAACTTTTGAAAATTCATTTGGGTCTAGGTCTGCATATTTGTAAAAAAAACTGGAGACACATGGAGAATAAGATGTCCCAGCCAACTATAAAAATATTTAGCTACTTGCTTTTAAATTACCCTGTCAAATCTGCATAATTTTACTGTATAAACAGTAATTTTACAGGATGTAATATATCAGTACATTGTATTTCAGGTTTTAAAAAGCACACACAACCATACAAAACTTGTAGTAGCTTTAAAATCAGTTCATGACTTAAGAGCAGAACATTTAAAAAATTTTACCTATGTGTTTTAACTTCCTACATATATCATCATGACATTTTTAAACACACATATGAGTTCAAGGAAATATGACAGATAAAATATTTCAGAGTAACCCACCTTCAGACAAGAGGATGAACCATATGATCTCAAAATTACCTCTAGTCAGTGATTCTAAATTATAAAACTAAAACATTGCATACCAATTAAGGAATAAGTATATGCTTTACACATTATCTTTTTCTAATTGGTACACTATATACTCTATTTTACAGTGACCTACATGTAAGCAAGAATCCATTCATTTTAGGCTTTGTAAGCAGAAAACATATCTATAAGAGGCATGGTAATCAAAAGAAAGAAAGCTTTTACGAATTTTACAAAATCTACTTTTTAATTATAGGTAGACATTTTAAACATATGAAAAATTACTAACCTTTATAGAAAAACTAGCCAAACCTTACAACTTTAATCTTTTGTTTGTTTATTTTTTTTTCCTAGGGGGAATTACCCAGTGTTCGCTCTAAGTTCCATGTCCTTTTTCTTCTATTTGTGGCCTGCATGTTTTTTGTCAGCCTTGCGATTCTCTTTGGTTACCATTGTTGGCTTGTCAGCAGAAACAAAACCACCTTAGGTAAGACATGATATTAAGACTACAAAAATTCATGTATATCATTAGTGTATATCACAGTAACCTGTGGGTTAACCCCAAAAAAGATAAAAACTTTCAGTGAAGCATTTTAGCTGCAGTGACATTCATTTGCTCCCTATTGAGATAAATGCAAACAAGTTTTACCAAACAGGAGAGCCATGGTGAATGAAGCTTACATGGGGAAGAGAACATTAGTGAATTAAACCTCACACAAAACCAAAAATTACCATTGTTCTTTATAGTTCATTTTGGGTAATAGCTCTCTAGATTTACAGCTTGAAATATTTATGTGTTCACATGAGGAAATGAAGGAAAGAATCAATACAGAAGGGAACACCAGAAGTTGGAGGTAAAGGTCAGTAAAGATAGAAGAGTATAGCTTAATAAGCACATACAAAAATGGAGTCCTCAGAAAGAATTCAAGCCAAAAAAAAAATCATTGAATATCTACAATCATCAAAGAGCTGTGTAGGTACGGTGAGTGTGAGATGAACATATTGAACAAGTGAGTTACTTGCTTTTAAATTACCCTGTCAAATCTACATAATTTTACTGTATAAACAGTAATTTTACAGGATGTAATATATCAGCACTAGAAAATAAATATATAATAAATTAACTTTTTTGTCTATTATACTATACTCTGGTCTGTTGTTTGAAGAACTATATTTCTGATGGATTCCAGTGCAACATTTTTTTATCTATGGTGAAAGAAATATTTACATTGTATACAAATCAACTCATGACAAGTGAAGAGAAAATGTCAAAATGTTGAATGTTTAGCTAAAATAGATTTGAAGAACGTATAGTACAAAATCCATTATACTTTTTCAACTCATTTGTTAATTACACTAACAGGTAAAAAGGCATTTGCATTCATTTTCCAAACCAAATATGTATGTAGTAATTAGTTGCTAGGGTAGTAGATTAGCACTTTTGGCTTAGACATGCTGCAAAGTAGAAAAGAACTAAAAGCTTCATGATAAAAGAGTCTGAAAACAAAGAACAAGTAAGAAATGACCAGATGCAGCCAGAGCCCACCAGAAAAAGTATTTGCTTAATGGAATAAATGTGTTTAAATATAATATGCACTAATATGGTTAAATTTCTCTTAGTCTTTAAGTCTGATTATAGCTCACCCATTCAAATTTTTTTTCTGGAATAAAATTCAGCTTCTTACATTGTGTGCTTCAGTGTGAACATCTTCATTTCTGAAATGTTTCAAAACTAAATCAATGTTATTACTATCTCTCCTATGTTATTGCTTTGGTTCCAGTTCTAAAGATGGAGACCATTTGGCTGTTGTTGCCAATAAAATTTAAATAAAGAGCTGTTAGATCTATTATTTTACTCCTTACAATGCAGCACTACAAAATATATATTATTCCCATGGCTGCTTAATTTTCTACCATCATGCATTTTTCTGCCTTTTTTTTAAAATAAAAGAGAGTACCAATTCTTTGTATTTAATAACAAATTTACTTTGTGTTAAGTGGTTAAAATAGTTTTTATTAAGTAAATAAGAATGAAAATCATATGCTACCACAGCAGAAAGGTATCATAGAAACAAGTTGCATTCACGGAGAACTGTAAAATCATGACTTTCCGGAAACTTTTTTCCCCTTTATTGTTTTCTTCTTTTATTCAACTCCTCTATATGTCCCAGAGGCCTTCTGTACTCCAGTGTTTATAAGTGGTCCAAAGAAAAATGGGTTCAACCTTGGTTTCATCAAGAATATCCAGCAAGTGTTTGGAGACAACAAGAAGTTCTGGTTAATACCTATTGGGTCCAGGTAGGTAATTATTACCACTGAAATAAGTTGATGTTGGACCATACCTTGAAGTAACAGATTCAATTTTTACTGTAAAATGTGGCAGGTTATCAGTTCAATGTAAAATTTTATTTCCTAAGTTTTTCATTTCTTACTTAGCAAAGACAAATCAGGAGGTAAGGGTATGATAAAATAGAAATTCTTATGCCATTTTGTTTTGTGACAGTGTAAACTGGTATAACTCTTTTATAAAAGAATTTGGTAATATGTGTGGCTTCAAGGCAAGAGCTTCAAGAGCAGCCACTATTGTTCCTTTGTTGAGCCGTTTCCCCACACTGCCTACAGTTGCAGTCAGATACCAAATCAGAATCTGCATTAACCTGGTGAATATACCTGGTTCAACCCTGGTGATTCCCTGGGACCCCACCCCATCCACCTCCAGCACCACCTGAGTCTCTTTCAGCATTTGTTTCTTATAAGCAATGGACTATGGCCCATGCTGAAGACTTTCTTTAAAACTCTAAAAGCTCCACATGCCCCAGGCAGGTGACTGCTGGCCTCTGTGTGACTGGTGCCTCTTGCTGAGTGGTCTAAAGCCTAGAACTGTTGTCAGCTGGCCTAGGTAGCATGGCATTTTTCATGTGACTCTGGGCACAGTATAGGCAAGTATCAATCATGCATCACTTTGTAGTTTCTAACACGTGGCCCTACGGGAACACAGTTAAAGGCTGAGCTGGGCTTGCACAGAGCCTCTCAAAAGAAGCCATAGAACAAACATACCCAGTGACCAGGTTCAGACCACAAAAGAATACCACCAAATTGGCTTCACAAACGGCATACCCAAAGGGTGGTCTCAGCAGTTACTGGAGCACCAATGAAGTAAACCCTGTTCCATGGGGTCAGCTCACATACAGCAGCTCATACACTGTGATCCTGGCCAAGCCTCAAAGCTAGTCAGCCTGAGGGTCAACCACACCTACTAATAGGCTAACATCAGTCAAAGCTCAACTATAATAAGAGGGCACACACAACCCACACAAAAGACACTCCAGGAGTTCCTGACTCGAGTGACCAAGGAGACTACACCACTGGCCTCCACAGAACTCATACTACAGATCACTCTTCCGAGACTGGTATATGTAGTCTCCTCATACATGGAAACACCCAGAGAAGGAGCCAAAATGAGGAGACACAGAAAATAGTTCTACATTCAAGAGCAGGAGAAATCTTCAGGAAAAGAACTAAATGAAATGGAGGCAAGCAATCTATAAGATACAGAGTTTAAAACATGGGTTATAAATATATTTAAGGAACTAAGGCTAATAATACATTACCTCAGTGAAAATATAAATATAGAGAAAGGAAATATATTTCATTATTTTTTTATTATTTAAAGTATTACAAATAGTAGTACATGTTTATTTTTCCCCCATTGACCTTCCCCAGCCTCCCCTACCCACCCCAACACATGCCCTACCTGCCCACCCTCCTCCCCCCAGTGTCTTGTATCCATTGGTTATGCTTATATGCATGCATACAAGTCCTTCCATTGATCTCTTACAGCCCCCACACCCCACCATCACCAGCCTTACCCCTGTAGTTTGACAGTCTGTTCAATGCTTCTTTGCCTCTATATCAATCTTTTCCCCTGTTTCTTTTCTTTAAAAAGATTTGCATTTGCATACTGAAAATAAATGTATAAGAACAAAAAATGTTTGAGTCTCAGTTTCAATGTCCAACTGTTCTGAGTCCCAGTTTCAATGTCAAATACTTCCTTATGTATACATGTCAGCAATGATAACTGGATGGTGGACATATGATGGCAATGCAGGTCGCACCCTCTCTGGTTTGATCCTGGGAAACCTACAGCAACACACAGCTGCTAACTCCTAGCATGGCAAGGTGTCATCAGAGTCTTCCATCTCTGGACTATCTTATTGGTTGGGACAGACCTGTCAGTTCCTCTTTGTTGCAGGAATGCATATGGTCTTAGAGTTGTTTTCCTGAGGACTGACATTCTGATGGACGTTCTGCTGTCTCTGGATCCATTCTTGTTCATCAGGCTATGCCATTCATTATATTCCACAAATGAGTGAGATGAATTGATATTCGTCTTTCTCTGCCTGGCTAATTTCACTTAGCATAATGCTCTCCAGCTCCATCCCTGTTGTTGCAAATGGTAGGAGCTCCTTCTTTTTTACAGCAGCGTAGTAATCCATTATGTAGCTATACCACACTTTTTTAATTCACTCATCTGCTGATGGGCACTTAGGCTGTTTCCAAATCTTAGCTATGGTAAATTATGCTGCTATGAACATAGGGGTGCATATATCCTTTCTAATTAGTGTTGCTATTTTCTTGGGATATATTCCTAGAAATGGGATCACTGGGTCAAATGGGAGCTCCATTTTTAGTTTTTTGAGGAAACTCCATACTGTTTCCACAATGACTGCACCAGTCTGCATTCCCACCAGCAGTGCACAAGGATTCCTTTTTGCCCACATCCTCTCCAGCACTTGTCCTTTGTTGATTTGTTGATGATAGCCATTCTGACAGGTGTGAGATGGTACCACATTGACATTTTGATTTGCATCTCTCGGATAATTAGTGACTTTGAGGAGGTTTTTATATGTCTCTGGGCCTTCCTTTTGTCTTCTTTCGAAAAGATTCTATTTTGGCCCATTGCCCATTTTCTTACTAGATCATTTGTCTTCCTTTTATTAAGTTGTATAAGTTGCCTGTAGATGTTTGAGATTAAACCTTTATCAGTGATAACATTTGCAAATATGTTCTCCCATATAGTGGGTTTTCTTGTTGTTTTGTTGATGGTTTCTTTTGCTGTGCAAAAGCTTTTTATTTTGATGTAGTCCCATTTGTTTATTTTTCTCTTTAGCTTCCATTGCCCTAGAAGCAGTATCAGTGAAGAAGGTCTTTGGCATATGTCTGAAATTTCTCTGCCTGTGGATTTCTCTAATATTTTTATGATTTCCCATCTTATGTTTAAGTCCTGTATCCATTTTGAGTTTATGATTGTGTATGGTGTTTGCATGTATCTGTCCAATTTTTCCAACACCATTTATTGAAAAGACTCTCTGGCCTCCATTTTATGTTCATGCCTCCTTTGTCAAATTTAATTGAGCATAGTGGTTTGGGTCGTTATCTGGATTCTCTATTCTATTCCATTGGTCTATATGTCTATTCTTGTGCCAGTAGCAGGCTGTTCTGAGAACAGTGGCTTTGTAATACAGCTTGAAATCTGATTTTGGTATCCCACCTACTATGTGCTTCTTTCTCAGGATTGCAGTGGCTATTAAGGCTCTTTTTTTATTCCAGATAAATTTTTGGAGAGTTCCTTCTAAGTCTGTGAAATATGCCATTGGTATTTTAATGGGGATTGCATTAAATTTATAGATGGCTTTGGGTAGCATGGACATTTTAATTATGTTGATTCTCCCAATCCATGACCATTGTTTGTTCTTCCACCTGTTTACATCTTCCTCTAACTCTTTTTTCAGTTCTTGTAGTTTTCTGTGTATAGGTCTTTTACTTCTTCAGTTAGGTTTATTCCTAGGTATCTTAATTTTTTTAAGTGTGATGGTAAATGGGATTGCTTTTTTTGTATCTCTTTCTGTAAGTTCATTATTGGTGTATAAAATGCCATAGATTTCTGGTATTGTGCTACGTTGTCTAACTCATTTATTAAGTCAGTTAGTTTTTTAATGTAGTCTTTCGGGTTTTTTATGTACAATATCATGTCATCTGCAAATAAGGATAGCTTTACTTCTTCTTTTCCAATTTGGATGCCTTTTATTTCTTCTTGTTGTCTAATTGCAATGGCTAATACTTCCAGTGCTATGTCAAACAGGATTGGTGAGAGTGGGCAACCCTGTCTTGTTCCTGTTCTTAGGGGAAATGGTTGTAGTTCTTGCCCATTGAGTATGACGTTTGCTGTGGGTTTATCATATAAAACTTTTATTATGTTGAGGTATGATCCTTCTATTCCCACCTTGTTGAGAGTTTTTATCAACAATGAGTGTTGGATTTTGTTAAATGCTTTTCCTGTATCCATTGATATGATTATGTGATTTTTATCTCTGAATTTTTTTTATGTGATGTAGCACATTTATTGATTTGCAGATATTGTACCATCCTTACATTCCTGGGATAAATTCTATTTGGTCATGGTGTATGATCATTCTGTTGTGCAGCTGGATCTGTTTCGCAAGAATTTTATTGAGGATTGTGGCATCTATATTTATGAGGGTTACTGGCCTGTGATTCTCTTTCATTGTGTTGTCTTTATCTGGTTTTGGTATTCGGGTGATGCTGGCTTAATAGAAGGAGTGTGGAAGTGTTCCATCCTCTTGAATTTTCTGGAATAGTCTAAAGAGGGTGGGTTTTAGTTCTTCCTTGAATGTTTGGTAAAATGCCCCTGTGAAGCCGTCTGGCCCCAGGTTTTGTTTATTAGAAGCTTTTTGATGAGCGCTTCAATTTCTTCCATAGTTATTGGTCTATTGAGCTGTTTAGATTCTTACTGATTGAGTTTTGGAAGATTATATTTTTCTAGGAATATATCCATTTCCTCCAGGTTGTCGAGTTTTTTGGAGTAGAGTTGTTCATAGTATTCTTTAACAATCCTTTGTATTTCGGTGTGGTCTGTTGTTATTTCACCTCTTTCATTTCTGATTTTATTTATTAGGGTCCTCTCTCTTTATTTCCTGGTGAGTCTGACTAGAGGTTCATCAATCTTGTTTATCCTTTCAAAGAACCATCTCTTGGTATTGTTGATCTTTTGTATTGTTTCTTTGGTCTGTATGTCATTTATATCTGCTCTAATCTTTACTATTTCCTTTCTTCTGCTTACACTGGACTTTTCTTATTGCTCTCTTTCTAACTCTTTGAGTAGTTGTCTTAGATAATTTATACCTCTTGTTTCTTGTTTTTTGCTGTAGGATTGTGGACCTATGAACTTCTCTCTCAAAAAGGTTTTCGCTGTGTTCCATAGATTTTGGATTGTTGTGTTATCATTGTCATTTGTTGCCATGATGTTTTCTATTTATTCCTTTGTCTCCTGGTAACCCAATCATTGTTTGATAGCATGCTGTTGAGTCTCCATGTGTTTGATTTCTTTGGATTGTTTTTATTGTAGTTGATTTCCAGTTTTATGCCACTGTGATATGAGAGTATGCTTGATATGATTTCTATCTTCTTGAATTTGGAGAGACTTTGCCTATGACCAAACATATGGTCTATCTTTGAAAATGACCCATGTGCATTGAAAGGAATGTATAGTCTGTGGCTTTTGGGTGAAATGTTCTAAAGATGTCAATTAATTCCATCTGGTCTAGTGAGTCATTTAGGATTAATGTTTATTTGCTGATTTTTTTGTTTAGAAGATTTGTCCGATGGAGATAATGGGATATTAAAGTCTCCAACTATGAATGTATTGCTGTCAATCTCTCCCTTGATATCCTCTAGGAGTTTTTTTTATGTATTTGGGTGCTCCTGTTTTAGGTGCATATATGTTTACCAGTGTTATTTCTTCTTGTTAGATTGCTCTCTTTAGTATTAAGTAGTGGACTTCCCTATCTCTTGTTATGTACATCACTTTGAGATCTAATTTGCCAGATATAAATATTGCTACCCCAGCTTTTTTGTCATTTCCATTTCCCTGAAGCACCTTTTTCCATCCTTTCATCCTTAGTCTGTGTGAGTCTTTTTATCAGAGGTGGGTTTCTTTTTTTTTCATATTTACTTCTTTATTAGTACTGTAAATATATATTGAATGCCTATGTAAAAGTACTCAATGATTTTTTTTAAATCTTTATCGTTCAGTTTATTAATTACATTGTTTCCCCTTTTTATCCCCCTATAGCTTCCCTCCACCCTGTACCTATCCCACCCTCCACCCTCACCTCCCCCTCCCCACTGTCCTCTCCCATTGTTGCTAGATTTTTGTCCAGTCTCTTGCTGCACTTCCCACAACCCTTTTCTCCCCAAGAATTGTCAGTCCATTCCCTCTCTATGTCCATGTCTCTGTTATATTCACCAGTCTATCCTGTTCAACAGCCTATCTATTCACTTGATTTTTATGTTCATTTGTTGATAGATGTGTATTTGTTGTTGCTAGTTTGCACTTTTACCTTTTTCTTCTTCCTCTTCTTAAAGAATATCTTTCAGCATTTCATATAATGTTGGTTTGGTGGTGGTGAACTCCTTTAGCTTTTTCTTATCTGCAAAGCACTTCATCTGACCTTCAATTCTGAATGATAGCTTTGCTGGATAGAGTAATCTTGGTTGTAGATACTTGCTGTTCATCACTTTGAATATTTCTTGCCACTCCTGTCTGGCCTGCATCGTTTCTGTTGAGAAATCCGCTGACAGTCGTATGGGTGCTCCCTTATAGGTAACCAACTCTTTCTCTCTTGCTGCTTTTAATATTCTCTCTTTGTCTTTTGCTCTTGGCATTTTAATTATGATGTGCCTTGGTGTGGTCCTCTTAGGGTTCCTATATATTGGGGTTCGGTGCACTTCTTGGACTCCTAAGTCAATTTCTTTCACCAGGTGTGGGAAGTTTTCAGTCACTATTTCTTCAAATAGGTTTTCATTGTCTTGGCCTCTCGCTTTTTCTGGCACCCCTATAATTCGGATGTTGGTATGCTTGAGGTTGTCCCAGAGGCCCCTTACACTATCTTCAATTTTTTGGATTCTTTTGGTTTCTTGCTTTTTCAGCTGAGTGGATTTTCCCTCTTTGTATTTCAAATCTTTAACTTGGTTCTTGGGGTGCTCCAGGGCACTTTCAGGTCTTTGTATAATATTTTTTGTTTCAGTCAGTGTATGCTTAATTTCTGGTTGGTCCTTTTTCATATCCTTGAGAGTCTGCTTTATATCCTTGAGGGTTTCTTTCATTTCCTTGTAGGACTCATTCATTTCCACGTTGGTCTTAAAAATTTCTTTGCAGCTCTCGTTTATATCCTGGAGGGTGTTGTTCATTTTCTTGTAGGACTCACTAATTTCCTTTGTGGTCTTGCTTATTTCCTTATAGGCCTCGATCTTTTGTTGGAACCTCTTAAAAAACCCTATAACCGTGGTTCTGAATTCCATGTCCAGTCGTTTTTTTTCCTCCATTTCTTTCACATCTGATTTCTTTCCATGTTGCTGCATGGTGGCTGCTTCCCTGAGTTGGTCAATTAGCTTTGTGTGGTAGACGTGCTACAAGGGACAGTGGCTCAGCCTCCCCGGTTATCTGAGGTGGATATGGGTTGCACAGTCTTGCTGAAGTTAAGCTCAGGTTAATCGTTGTTAGCACTTGGAGGGTTGACCTCCAAGCCAATTGTCTGTGAAGCTCAGCTGTGCTCAGGTTGGGTGGGCGGAGTCTCCGGGCCAAGCAGACAGCGTTAGCTCTGCCCCATGCGGCCCCAGGGACTCTGTGCCGGGGGCAATGGCCGCCAGCACCTCTGAGAGAGAGCGGCTGCCGGTTGCCGGGGAATTCAGACTTTCCCAAAATGAGTCTGCATGCGCAATGTCTCACCCAGGATCGTAAAACAAAGCAGTCTGATGGTTTTCCAAATGAGAGACAAGTCGCGGTGTGCTCTCTGCGCCGTCACACAGCCGAGCTGTTCGCGCGAGCTGCCTTCTCCACAAGCCGGGAGACCCAGCAGCACCCGAGCTTCGGCGTGCCCTCCCACTGTCCAGTTTTCACCCCGTGTGATAGTGGGTTCTCTGGACTTCGCCCAGAGCTGGAGAATCAGCCCAGTAGGACGCCTTTGTCTCCCCGTTCGAGAAAACTGGCCGGTTTTCAGCCGCCCGCCCTCTCCGCGGCGTGCGCTCCAAACCTCTCTCCGGGCGAATCTTTCAACGCCGTCCGCCGCTGCTCCTCTGGGTCACAGTGTCTTATCTTCACTTTTATTTGTGGAATTTTCACTCGGCGAGCTTTCTGGTGATTCTGGAAGGTGTTTGTTCTTTCGTTAAGTTGTAGTTAAAATTGCTGATTATGACGGCAAGATAGGTGTTTTGCCTTTGCCGCCATCTTAGTTCTCTCCAGAGGTGGGTTTCTTGTAGACAGTAGATATATGGGTCATGTTTTCTTATCCAGTCCGTTACCCTATGCCTTCTGCTTGGAACATTTAATCCATTTACATTTAAAGTTATTATTATATGTACTTATTTGTCACCCTTTTTGTTCTTTATCCCTGTGTTCCTTCTTGGCTTTCTATTTCCTTTTACAGCAGACCCTTTTGCATTTCTTGCATTGCTGGTTTTGTGGTAATGAACTCCCTTAGTTGTTTTTTTTTTCTGTGAAGCTCCTGATTTGCCCTTTGATTTTGATTGATAGCCTTGCTCAGTACAGTATTCTAGGATTCAGACCCTTCCTTTGCATGACTTTGTAAATTTCATTCCATTCTCTTCTGGCCTGAATGGTTTCTGTTGAGAAATCATTTTTCTAGTCTGAAGGCGGTTCCTTTGTAGGTGAGTTTCTGTCTCTCTCTTGCGGCTTTAAAGATTCTTACTTTGTCCTTGGTGTTTGCCAATTTAATTATAATGTGCCTTGGCATAGGACTTTTGGGGTATATTTTTCTGGGACTCTGTGAGCTTCTTGGATTTGTGTGGGTTTGTTCTTTCCTATATCAGGGAAGTTTTCTGTCATTATTTCTTCAAACAGGTTTTCAATTCTTTGCTCAATTTCCTATCCTTCTGTAAGCCCTATTATGTGGCTGTTGTTTTGTTTACTGTTGTCCCAAAGTTCCCTTAGGCTCTCCTCCTGCTTTTTAATTTTTTTCCCTAGAATCTGCTCTACTTGGTTATTTTCTCCTACCTTGTCTTCTAGCTCACTGATACTGTCCTCTGCTTCTTCTAATCTACTCTTGATGCTTTATATTTAGTTGTTTACCACAGCAATGTCATTTTTCATTTCTTTTTGGCTCTTCTTCATTTCCTCTTGGTTCTTACTCATATTGTCAAATTTGTCTTCCATTCTTTTCAGCCACCTTATGATCATTTCTCTGAATTCTTTCTCTGACAGGTTGCTTGCCTCCATTTTGTTTATTTCCTTTTCTACTGATGCCTGCTTTTCCTTCATATGCAGGCTCTTTCTTTGTCTTCCCATGATCTCTCTTCTTCAGGTGTCTGGTTATGTATTTCTCTCTCTCCTTTTCGTTGCTGAGTGCAGAGCTCCTCTGAATCCACGAGTTTGTGCTAATTGGGAAATGCTGTTCTTGAGCTCTCAGCCATTCTGTGCATGCCGCAGCTGTAGATTTTCAGTCCCTTCCCCTTCAAGATGGTGTGGTCTGCTTCTGAGCCAATGGCTCTGTGAGAGAACCCAGCAGCACTGGGGGCTTATCAGTCAGGGCAGGCCCAGCCAACAGTCCCCCACCTTCTCCCAGAGCACAGCTGTCCCCCAACTCACCAACAAACACTCCCCACTGGACCCTCAGCCACACCCTCTGTGTGCTCTGTGAAAAAGCTCGGGACACGTCCATCTATTCTGCCGCTGTTCTCTCCACCAGGAAATATATTTTAAAACCATAATAAACCATTAAAATTAAGTCAGGAATGGAAAATGCAATATCTGGAATAAATAATAAACCAGAGAAGCAAGATAGCAGTGTAAGTAAATGCTGGTACCACCACTTCCCACAACCACAGCAAATTTCAAATAAAGTGAAGAACAACCATCATTCAGAATTGCCTGAAATCTGGATGAATGGAAGTTCTACAACTAGTGAAGTAAAGAACAAAACACATCAAGTCTTGTAGGAGTGTCATAGACACTGAACAGGCTGATCTGACACCTACATGTGGTGATTTTTAAAATCAGGAGTGATATATTCAGTTCTGAGGCCTTCCATGAGAAGCAAGGGGTATAAGCCCCACACCAGACTCCCAACCCAGCATTCCAGAGATGGAAAGAGAAGTCCCCATAACTTCAAGTTATAAAAACCAGCGGGAATTTTGGCTGAGTGACAAGGAGGCATGCTGGAGTCCTAGGCAGCTCCTCTTACAGAGCCAATGCATGAACTTACAGGGTTCTACTCTGTCTTATCTCCAGCACTGAGTGGCAGCATTGGAAGAATCAGGGACATAATAAGGGGAACTGGATTGTCTGGCATTGAGCAAAAACTCAGGGACAACTTTCTTCAAGATGGGGGTACTCCCAAGGATAATTGTTTCTGTGCTGGGATTTCCCCCATCACAGAGCTGACTTGAAGCATATCTGAGTTTCCATAAGTATAGCTCACACATTTCCCTCCACATTGGTGATTCACTGAGACCCCACCCCATCCAACTTGCAGCCCCACCAAAGTGCCTTGCAGTGGCTTTTCCATAGGAAAGGCCTATCCTGGCTCAGGCCTGAAAATTTCCTGAAATCTCTCAAACAAGCAGCAGCTGGGATCAGCATGCCCCATACCTATCCATAAAAACTCCAAGACCTGGCACTAGCAACAGTGTACCTTGCTTCACGACTTAGCCTTACCTGAGCACTTCTAAGCCCAATACAAATAGCAGCTATCTGAAGATCACTCTGTAGCTCCTCCCACGTGGCACCAGCAAGTGTCTGACTTTGCACTTCCCAGGAGGCCACAGAGTTAGTGCACCTGGTGGACAGCTTCAGACCATACCAGATTATAACTCTACACATCCACAAGTGGCACACTCAAGAGGCAGGCTCAGTGAGCACCAAAGCCTCACTGAGGCAAGTCCTGCTCCATATTGGTGTCTCTTACACAGCAGTTCTTCCACTGTAAATACAGCTGATCCTCGCAGCTAATTGGCCTGGAGATCAACTATTCCCAGTGACACCAACACTAATGAAGGCTAAACTATAAGGCTGTACACATAACATATAAAGGGGCACACCTAGCATGCCCAGCTTAGGTGACTGAGGAAACCAAGCCATTGAGCCCTATAGGGCACCTACTACACAAGGCCATTCTACCTGTTCCAGGAGACTTAGCAGCTCTATCTAATGCTAGAAACAAACACAGGGGGGTAGCCAATATACAAAGATAAATAAATATGTCACAAATGAAAGACCAGAAAAAAATCTCCAGAAAAAGAAATAAATGAAATGGAAACAACTAATCTACTAGATACAGAGTTCAAAACAATGGTGATAAGGTTGCTCAAGGATCTTAATGAGAGCTTCAATGAGAGTTTCGAGGGACTTTGTGAGACTTTCAAGGATCTGAGTGAGAATTTCTAATGCATGAAAAAGGACCAGTCATAAATTAAGCACTGGCTGCAGGCTCCATGACCCACACAGTGGGTTGATGCAGAGCAGCCCACCACCCTGGCTGCAGACTCCAGAACCCCCTGCAGTGATTGGTAGAGTCATGTGCCACACCATGGGCTCTGGAACCCCATAGTGAGTCACAGAGATGCACACCACTCCAGCAGCATGTTTCAGGATAGCACAGTAAGTCACATGCCAGTGGGACCTTACAAGCAACTATTACTATGGGAGCTGGGACCCTGAGCACATCCACAACAGCTTGCATGACAAGTTTGGAGCTGAACCATATAGTCAGCCAATCTATGAGGAGACTCCATCCATGAATAGTACAATAACATTCAAGTCCCAACTACATTAGGAGGACCCAAATAACTCAAGTAGTGCGCTTTCCTAGAACACCCAGATCTGGAGATCTGAGACTGCACCACTGGGTCCCACAAAACACCTACTACATAGGATGACCCCCCAAAAAATCTGAGTGGCTTAGCAGTTTGATTTAAGACGTAGAAACAAATATAAAGGGAATGCAAAAATGGGGAGGGAAAAAACAATCCCCAAATGAAAGTAAAGGAGAAATCACCAGAAAAAGAACTAAATAAAATGGAGGCAAGAAATTTTTCAGAGAAATAATTCAGAGTAACATACAAAGGATGCTCAAAAATCTGGCTGAGAATTACAAGCAACACAATGAGAATTATAAGGAGCTGAATGAGAAATACACCATGAATAAGAATCAAGAGGAAGTAAAGGGCTAGGGCTAGGGCTAGGGTTAGGGTTAGGGTTATGGCTAAAGCTAGGGATAGGGTTAGGATTAGGGTGACGGTTAGGGCCAGCTCTAGGTCTAGGGCTAAGTTTAAAGTTGGGTTTGGGGTTATGGTTAGGGCTAGGGCCAGGTGTAGGACTCGGAGTAGGGTTATACAAAGGATGCTCAACAATGTATAAATCTTCTGGATAAAAAATCAACAAGGAAACAGCAATCCTAAATGGCACACTTGAAGATATGGAAGAAATTGACATCTTCAGAACATTTCATCTCAAAGTTATGGAATATACATTTTTATTCAGTGTACATGGGACACTTTCAAACATAGACTACATGTTTGGGCACAGACTAAGTCTCTACAAATTCAAGAAGATTGAAATCATATCAAGCAACTTCTCAGATCATCCTATCTAATAAAAGAGTAACATGCAAATGTGATTGTACCTTGGCTCCTGATTGGCTATGCTACCAGCCAATCAGGAGCAGGGGGGAGGGCCAAGTGGCACTAGCACCCGTCCCTGAGGGCAGAGACAAAGCTGCAGCAGCAGTGGCAGTGAGTGCCTGGCCCCCGGAGGCGGCTGCAGCGGCAGCGGCAGCGTGGCACTCCAGCCAGAGTAGAGAAGACTGAAGGCTGCGGCTGAAGTGAAGCCTGCAGCTGGCCAAAGCAAAAACGGAAGGCAACAGCCAGAGGGGAAGGCCTGGGTCCCAGGTTCCAGAGGAAAACTGGTCCTAGCAGCCAAGGGAAGGAAAGCCTATTGTATGAATCTTCATGCAATGGGCCTCTAGTAATGGTATAAAATCCTATCTAATAAAAGAATAATATGCAAATTGACCATACCTCTGCTACACACACAAGCCATTAAAAAATAAATGAAGAAGATATAAACAAGTGGAATAATATACTTTGTTCATGGATTGATAGAATCAATATCATTAAAATGTTCATACTATCCAAAGCAATCTATAGATTCAATGTAGTACTTTTTAAATTACCAACAGCATAATTCACAGATCTAGAACAAACTCTTCAAAAATTTATACGGCGTCAATAAAGATGCCAAATAGTCACAGCAATATTGAGAACGAAGAACAAAGCTGGAAAGATTACAATACCAGATATCAAGTTATACTATAAATCACTGTACTCAAAACAGCCTGGTACTAGCACAAAAACATGAATATATGCCAATGGAATATAACAGAGAACCCAGAAATCATCCCAAGCCATTATGCTCAATTAATATTTGACAAATGAGGCAAGAGCACACAATGGAGTCAAGATAGTCTCTTTAATAAATGGTGCTGGAAAAATTGGACAGGTACATGCAAAAAATTGAAAGTGTACTATCAACTTACACCAAACACAACAATAAACTCAAAATAGATAAAATACTTAAATATAAGATGTGATACCCTAAAAATCCTCGAGGAAATCATTGGAAGCAAAATACCAGGCATCTCTCACATCAGTATGTTTGGAAACTAAGGAGAAAATAAATAAATGGGACTACATACGAATAAAAGGCTTCTGCACACCAAAAGAAACCATCAGCAAAATAATAAAAGAACACACTGCATGGCGAACATATTTGGCAATGATATGTCAGATAATGGTTTAATCTCCAAATTTTATAGGAAACTCATATAACTTAACAAATGAAAGATAAACAAATCCAAGTAAAAAATGGGCAAAGTACCTAAATTCAAACTTCTCTAAAGTAGACATATAAGGCCAAGAGACATGAACAAATGCTCAGTCATTAATCATCCAAGAAATGAAAATTAAAAAGATAATGAGGTAGCACCTCACACCTGTCAGAATGGCTATCATCAACAAATCAACAAACAAGTGTTGGCGAGGATGTGGAGAAAAGGGAACCCTGAGTTCCCCACATTCCCTGGTGGTAATGCAGACTGGTACAGCCTCTGGGAAAACAGGATGAAGTTTCCTCAAAAAATTAAAAATGGAACTCCCATTTGACTCAGTGATCCCACTTCTAGTGATATATCCTAATAAATCTTAAACACCAATCAGAGAGATTATGTGCATCCCTATGTTTGTAACAGTACAATTTACAATAGCTAAGATTTGAAAACAGCCTACTTGCCCATCAGCAAATGAGCAGATTTAAAAAATGTGGTATATCTATAAAATGGAATACTACCTCCAGCTATAAAAAAAGAAAGAAGCCCTACCATTTGTACAAGCATGAATGGGCTTATAGAGCATTATGGTAAATGAAATAAGCCAGTCACAGAAAGCTAAGTATCACATGATCTTACTCATATGTAGAATCTAATGAACAACATAAACTGATGAACAAAAATACACCCAGAAACATAAAAGCGTTGAACAGACTGTCAAACCTGAGAAAGAAGGCAGGGGAGAGTTTGGGGATGGGGGAAGAGATCAACTAATGAACTCTTATGCATATATGCTACCCAGGGACACACACTTGGGTCTGAAGGCCTGGGCTGTGGGGTAGGGGTGGGAGAGGTCAATGGAGGAAAAATAGGACATATGTAATACTTTAAACAATAAAGATATTTTTCATTTTATTGTTAAATAATAAAGATTTTTTTAACAATAAAGATTTAAAAAAATAACTTCTAGTGCAAAAAAAAATCCAAAACAATAGAGATTTCAAAAAAAGAATAAACCAGAAGGGTCCTGGCTGGTTAGCTCAGTGATTAGAATGTAGGCCCGCCGACCAAAGGATCTTGGGTTTAATTCTGGTCAAAGGCACATACCTCAGTTGCAGATCAATCCCCAGCCTAAGTCAGGGCACGTGTGGGAGGCATCCAATAGATGTTTCCCTCTTACAGCGATGTTGCTTTGTATCTCTCTCCCTCCCTTCTATTCTCTTTAAAAGTCAATGGAAAAAAATATCCTTAGGTGAGGATTAACAACAACAAAGAAATCAATAAACCAGAATAAAGAGTAGTATATTAGAAGAAGCCGAAAATTAAATCAGTGATTTAGAAAACAAGGCAGTGAGAAATGCCCTGTTGGCACAGCAAAAAGAAAATAAATGGGGATAGTTTAAGTAAATTTCAGAGCAGTATCAAGAATACCAATATTGTCATCATAGGAGTACAAGAAAAAAAGAGTGAGAGCAAGGTATTGAAAATCTATTGGAAGAAATGAAGAGTGAAAATCTCTCTAATGTGGCAAAACAAAAGACATACATGCCCAAGAAGTGCAGAGATTCCCAAACAAAAGGAACCCAGAGAGGCCCACATCAAGATACACTATAAGTAAAATGACAAAGGTTAAAGACAGAGTGAATCTTAAAAGCACCAAGAAAAAGTTAGTTTTCTAAATGGAGCTTTCATAAAACTGTCAACTGATTTTTCAACAGAAACTTTGAAGGACAGAATGGTTTGGCCTAAAATATCCAAAATGATGAGAAGTAGTGCTCTACTTTTAAAAACAAGACTACTATACTCAGCAGGGCTATCATTTAGAATCAAAAGCAGATAGCTTCTCAGACAAGTAAAAGATAAAGAAGCTCATCACTACTTAACCGGTTTGCACCATTTGATGTTTGTGTGATGAAATGCTATTTGAAAAATTCTCTTAGATACCATGAAGAAGAAAAACGTGGAAAGAAATTTGAAATAAATACCAAATATATTGACATTCAATTGTAAATGATACCAAGAAATGAAATATTAACAACTTTTATTTTGAAGTAGTGCCTTCAATGCTATAAATTCATGTTTACAGCACACTCATTTACTGCCTTGAATTGTCTCCAAAAGCCTTTTTGTGATTGTTCATGACACCCATGCCTGGATGTGGACTTCAACTTCTCACCAACCCTCAATATAAATTTCATAAGTATGAAATTAAGTTAAATGAGGCATGTCCTGTAAGGGTTATAAGTATGAGACAGTGTGACATATTTTTTTCTTATAATGTGCTATTTTGTTTCCTAATAAATATTTGTCTTTTTGAAACCACCAAAAAGGAGGAAGAAAATATCATGAATATGAATAATAAAATGGCAATAACCATATATCTATTAATAATCACTTTATATGTAAATGAATCAAATGTTCTTCTTTAAAAACATAGGGTTGCTAACTGGATAAAAGGTTAAGACCCATACATATGCTTTCAACAACAGATCCACTGCACATTGAAAGACACACATTCTGAAAGTAACGGGATGGAAAAAGATATTTTATGCAAATGGAAATGAAAAAAATCTCTGGTAGCAATATTTATATATCCAACAAAATAGACTTTAAAACAAGAGACAAAGAAGAAAATTTCATAATTATAAAAAAGATCAATCCAGAGGAAAACCAAGATGGCAGCATAGGTAAACACCTAGACTTTTGCCTCACACAACAATTACGAGAATAGAACTGAAGGACAGAACGGACACTGTCCAGAACCACAGAAAGACTGGCTGACTGGAAGATCTGAAACTGGAGGGACAGAGAAGTGCACACAGATAATCAGAGCCTCTGCAAATCCCAAGTAAGGTGGAAACTCGAGCGGGAGAGAGAGGACAGGGTGTCTGAGCCTGGCAGGGGTGCTCTGGTGGAAAGGAGACAGGGGCTCCAGGCTGCGCTTAACCCAGTTTGGTTTGCACTCAAAACCCAGGGGAACCAAGCCCTTATGGGGAGAACCTGGATTGCGGGCTGAATCCGAGGGGAAGAGCCAGAGGCGGACCTCTGTAGGCGTATGCTTGAGTGCGTGCAGAGGGGACAAACGGGTCACTGGCTGCATCTGTTAGGAGAGGGGAGCTCCGGCCAGAGGCTGAACTCCGGGGATGCACACAGGAGCTCACTGTGAGGGTGCTCTATTGACTGTGTGGCTGGCATCTGGCAGAAGGAAAAAATGAGTTCTTATTGCACTGAACCCAGGTGTCAGGAAAAAATCTGAGATTCCGGATCCATTGGGGACTGGACGTTCTGGTGGCAAGCAGTGCAAGAGAGCATCTTTCTCACAGAGGTGCCTGCAGCAATTGCCTGCAGACACTAGGACCCAGTGACCTCGTGGGCCGGGCTGGGGCTGACAGGGAGCCAAGGCTGTTGGCTCCACCCTGAAACTCCGCCTCACCCAGAAACTCTGCCCCATCCAAACCAAGCACAGAGACTTTGGCAGGTTTGCAAGTCCAGATGCTGAAGGCTGTCTCCTAGAATAGACACAGCTGATCCTCATAGTCAATTGGCCTGGAGGTTAATTTCTCCCAGTGATACTAACAACAAACATGCCTTTGAAATTCTCACTCAGATCAAAATCAAAACCTACAAGAAAAAATGGTAATAAGTCATCTAACTTTACAACTTAAAGAATTAAAAAAAGATCAGCAAGAAAAGCCCAGAGTGAGTAGAAGAAAGGAGATAATAAATATCAGAGCAGAAATACACTGAATGGCCAGATTATTATGACCTCTGACTGCACAATAATCTGTCCAGTCAGTATGTATGTAAATATATTAGAGGCCTGGTGCATGAATTCGTGCATGGGTGGGGTCTGGACAGCCTGGCCAGGGGGAGGAGATGTGTGTGTGTGTGTGTGTGTGTGTGTGTGTGTGTGTGTGTGTGTGTGGAGAGAGAGAGAGAGAGAGAGAGAGAGAGAGAGAGAGAGAGAGAGAGAGAGAGAAAGAAAGAAAGAAAGAAAGAAAGAAAGAAAGAAAGAAAGAAAGAAAGAAAGAACACCAGAGGATAAACAGATAAACCAAAACATACAAGCACCAAATACCCAGTTGGAGGGTGGGGGTAGAATTTGTAGAGGCCAATTTTATATATAGAAAGTAAGGTTAAGGAATTGTATGAATATGGAGAGGACCTCAGTTCAGTATAGAGGAAGTATAAAGAGGATGAGTGGATAAGAAAAAAGAGAAAGAGAAGAAAAAAACAGCAAAATGGGAATAGAGGGAACATACTTCAACACAATAACAGCCATATATGACAAGCTCACAGCAAATGTGACATTTGATGGTACATACTAGAAGCACTTTCACTAAGATCAGGAACAAGATAAAGATGTCCACTTTCACTACTCATATTCAACCTGGTATTGGAAGCTGTAGCCACAGCAATCAGACAAGAAAATGAAATAACAAGTATCCAAGTTGGAAAGAAAGAAGTGAGACTGTCATTATTTGCCAATAACATGATACTATATAGAGAGAATCTTAAAGACCCCAACAAAACCAATTAGAACTAATAAATGAATTAAGTACAGTAGCAGGATACAAAATTAGTGTTCAGAAATCAGTTGTATTTTTACATAACAATAATAAACTATCAGAAAGGGAACTTAACAAAACAAATAAAATGCCTGGGGATAAATTAAACCAAGGAGGTAAAATACCTGTATTTGGAAAATTGTGGACATGAAGGAAATAAATTGAAGAAGACACAAATAAATGGAAGCATATACCATGATCATGGATTGGAAGAATTAACATCATTAAAATGTTCATATTATCCAAACCAATCTATAGATTCAATACAATGCCTATCAAAATACCAATGATATTTTTTTACAGAAATACAACAAATCATCCTAAAATTTATATGGGAATACAAAAGACCCTGAATAGCCACAGAAATCCTTAAAAAGAGGTTCAGAGTTGGGGTTATCATGCTACCTGATATGAAACTATATTACAAGGTGATAATATTCAAAACAGCATGGTACTGGCATAGAAGCACACACAGAGACCAATGGGACAAAATAAAAGCCCCCAAAGAAACCCCCACATATATGGTCAATTAACCTATAAATTAGGAGGCAAGAATATACAATGGGGTAAAAATAGTCTATGCAATAAATAGTATTGGGAAAATTGGACAGATATGTGAAGATGAAACTAGACTACCAAATTACACATACACTATAATAAATTAAAAATGAATAAAAGACAAATATAAGTCATAAGATCATAAAAATCCCAGAAGAAAAAATCATCAGTAAAATCTCTGACATTTATCTTAGCAATATTTTTTCTAGTATATCTTCTCAGACAAGGAAAACAGAGGAAATAATAAACTGGACTACATCAAACTAAAAAGTTTTTGCATAGCAAGGAAAACCATTAACAAAACAAAAGGTAACATACTGAATGGGAGAAGATATTCACTAATGAGACATCTGATAAGGTGTTAATATCCCAAATTTACAAATAACTCATACAACTCAACACCAAGCAAACAATCTAACTAAAAAGTGGGCAGAGAATTTTCAGTAAAACATATTTGTAAACAGGATAAAAGGCATATATAATATAAAATGAATAATGCAAATGTCACTCCTACGAATATGGAGTGCATTCAGATATAAAAATTTAAATGTCAAATTGTAACCTACTTTAGCCAGTTCAGTCTCCTCCAATGCACCCCATCTCTTAGTACCTAGAGAGTAACCTGGGAGGTGATCGTAGGTTGACATAGATATACATCAGGTGGATTCCACATGAAGAAAATTGCACACAGAATCTGTCATATTAGGAATGCCACACTCTGACTCTTTCCTCCATTTCCTAGTAACCTTTATACTGTACAAACCAAATAATGGGGCATTGAGACATTATTATATACTAGAGGCATGGTGCACAAAATTTGTGTGGGGGGGTCCCCTCAGCCCAGCCTGCACCCTCTTCAACCCAGGACCCCTCAGGGTATATCTGTCTGCTGATTTAGGCCCAATTCTGGGGATCAGGCCTAAACTGGCACTCAGACATCCCTCTCACAATCTAGGACCGCTGACTCCTAACTGCTTACTTGCCTGTCTGTCTGATCACCCCTTACTGCCCCCCTCTGCCAGCCTGGTCAGCCCTAACTGCCTCCCCTTTGCTGGCCTGGTTGCCCCTTACTGCCCCCCTGCCAGCCTGGTCACCCTCAACTGTCTCCCCTCCCCCCCCACACTGGTCTGGTTGCCCCACACAGCCTTCTGTACAGTCATTTGGTCATCCCTCACTAACCCCTTGCCTGCCTGGTCACCTCATGCAGCCTGCTGTTCAGTCATTTAGTTGTCCCTCACTAACCCCCATGCCAGTCTTGTCGCCCCATGCAGCCTGCTGTTCAGTCGTTACTGTGATGGCATCCCAAACAATTTGCATATTCCTCTATTATTAGTATAGATCACCAATTCACAGCAACATAATTCCACTGCATTCGATGACTCTGAATCTGCTAATTATCTTCAAAAATTTAGAAGCAATCAATAAAATAGTGGGATATAAATTAGGATCATCAACATTAAAAATTATGATGTGTTCTTTACACACATAAAATGTTTTTGTTTGTAAGCAACTCTTTAACATGTTCCTTACAATGCTCAGTCAACACTCATGCAGAAAAAGAAGATATGGATATTGAAAGCAAGTAAATGATGCTATTTTAAGATTCTGTTCCACTATGGTTCTAGCCAATAATCTAAATGGTTTAAATCTTGCTAATAACTCCCTTCTGATTTCTTTTTTATGTCTTTTATTTACAGTATAACTTATATTTAATAGTAGTACATATGTTTCCTTCCCCCCCCAATATCCTTACCCCAGCCTTCCTTAGCCCCCAGCACATGTCCCCACCTGCCCACCTCCCTGCCACAGTGTCTTTCATTCATTGGTTATGTTCATATGCATGCAAACAAGTCCTTCGGTTGATTTACCCCAACATCCGCCTCCCATCCACCCCAGCCTTCCCCTGTAGTTTGACAGCCGGTTCAAGGCCACCCTGCCTCTATATCAATCACTCCCACTGTTTTTTTTTTCTTCAAAAATATCTTGCCTCTGCATACTAGATACAAACGTATAAGAACAAAAAATGTTTGAGTGTCAGTTTCAATGTCCAAATGTTCTGAGTCCCAGTTTCAATGTCCAATAGTTCTTTATGTGTACATGTCAGCAATGGTATCCAGATGGTGGACACATCGTGGCAATGCAAGATCCATCCTCTCTGGTTTGGTCCTGGGCCGCCTGCAGCCATGCACAGCTGCCGACTGCTAGCATGGCAAGGTGTCCTCAGTGTCCCCAATTTCTGGACCATCCTCGTGACTGGACAAGACCTGTCAGTTCCTTACTGTCGCAGGAACCCACATGGTCTTGGAGTCGATCTTTGAAAATACACAAACACATTCTTGACCAAAAGTTAGCTAGGGGATCCTCTCTGCAAAATAGACAGGATTAGTTTTATTTTTGCCTAAATGATTTTCCTTTGGCTTATTTTGGCACCATGTGTGTTTTATCATTGGTGTCCTGCTGTTGGCTTTACAAATGGAAGTTACATTTCTGGAGTAAGAATTTTCTAGATGTATTTTACTTACAGGATATTTTTCCTTACACAATATTACCCCACTGTCCCCCCCCTTTTTTGATTAATGGGGGCTTTTGGAAATTTTATATTGCAGTCTTGGTAATATTAAATTTTAATTTTTGCACACATATTACTGCTTTAAGTTCTTTGGATGTTAAGCAATTTTACAATGAGATGAACTACTAATAGATATTTTAGTTAATGTTTTAGGAAAAGCTTTTTGTCCAGTACACTTAGATTTTCTTGAGTATTCACTTATTTCACTTGGCCAATTTAAATTGATCTGAAAAATTGATTACTATTTTACTGTCAATTTTAATACTCAAGCAGAAATCTTAGTTTACCCTGTAAATATTAGTGGAAAGGAGTATTTGCATTTTTGAGTAGGTCCTGAGCATTCCTGGTAATAGACTGAATTTAGATATAGAGCAGCTATTGCTAGCTGAGTCTCTGTCTGCCACCTGGGTCCCGATCTGAGCCATGCTTGGGAGTCGAAGCATCCATGGGGCAGGAGACCTCCATCAGGAGGGGTGAGATCTCATTCAAGCCCCTGCAAGGTTTGTGGGTGAGGGTCTGTGTTCCACATCTGTTGACCTTTTAGTTCTCTCCTGTTGGCCCCTCTGCAACTGTGCCTCTCTTAGGTTGTTCCTTCCCTGAGGAATCGTACCCGTCTCTGGCTAAACAGCCATCCTCCAGGGCCAAACAGGGGTGATGTGAGGTTCAGTTCTGTCTCCTCTGTAGTCTATGCCCCCATGGCCTCTACATCCAGCAACCGCCTTGGGGGTCACCTCGCCTGCTGGCAAGGTCCCAGTACTGATCACATACCTCGGAGGACACAGGTTTCTTCTCCAGAGAGGGCCCAGCTCACACCATTGGGTGATAGACAGATCTATGGTGCCAGCGACCCAGAGGCTTCAGCCACAACTTGAATTGAAAGCTCAGGCAACAGCTGTGAGTATTTGGATAGTAAGAAGAGGGTCCCTCTTAGCCAAAAGGGGAAGAAGGGCCAATATAGAATGATCGGATGCCTTCCAAGTGCCTTAATTCCTTTTGAAAGGGATTAATTCTTTCCTATCCTTTTTTCAAATTGCTGCCCAACATTCAAAGAATTAGTTTGTAAGTTTATTTGGGTAATTGTATAATAAGCTGTTGTCAAATATCAAAAATTATAATAAGATTGTAGAATAATATCATGTAAGGGTATTATGGTGTCACGGGAGGTTAAGGAGGGCCAGGCCTAAGGACTGGTATCCATAGGATATGACAAGGTCTAGGCTGTGTCAATTCAATCTCAAACTAGCTGCCAACTTTTTTATAACTTAATATAAACTTTGTCAGGGATGTATAAACACAAATTACTTACCTTAGCTCAAGAGTTCAAATATATTGACTTTCCCCCTTACTCCCTCCACCTGCCACTTACACTGAGGGTTGACATTCTGATGGACCTTTCTCAGTCTCTGGATCCATTCTTTTTTTTTTTATGAATGAGGCAATTTATTAACCCAGCATTTGTCCTAATGCTTCTTGTTGGCAGCTGCCACCTGCCCTGCGATTCTGTCCAGATCTCTCTGTCCCTGAGGTGTCAATTTGCGGCCCCCATCCTGATCCTTTTCCACCATTTTCAGCCCCTCAAGGGCTTGGAGTACTCTGCGGGCCACGCTCTTAGAGCCTCTGCTGAAGTGGCTGGGCATGACACCATTTCTCTGTCGTCCTCCATAGATCTTGGTCATGGAGCCAACCCCAGCGCCTCCCCGAAGGTACAGGTGCCGTGCTGTGGAAGCAGCTCGTGTGTAGAACCAATTCTCATCGTAGGGAGCAAGCTCTTTGTGCTTGGCCAGCTTGACAGTGTCCACCCATTCAGGGACTTTCAACTTCCCGGACTTTTTGAGGAAGGCTGCCAGAGCTCTGACGAACTCCTGCTGGTTCACGTCTTTTACAGTAACTCCGGGCATCGTGCTGCCTCCGCGCTGCCAGCCAGGGGAAAAACTCTGGATCCATTCTTGCTCATCAGTCTATGTCATACATTATATTCCTCAAATGAATGAGATCATGAGATATTTATCTTTCTCTGCCTGGCTAATTTCACTTAGCATAATGCTCTCCAAATCCATCCATGTTATTACAGATGGAAGGAGGTCCTTCTTTTTTACCGCAGCATAGTATTCCATTGTGTAAATGTACCATAGTTTTTTAATCCACTCACCTGTGGATGGGCACTTAGGCTGTTTCCAAATCTTAGCTATGGTAAATTGTGCTGCTATGAACATAGGGGTGCATATATCCTTTCTAATTTGCGTTTCTAGTTTCTTGGGGTATATTCCTAGAAGTGGAATCACTGGGTCGAATGGGAGCTGCATTTTTAGTTTTTTGAGGAAACTCCATACTGTTCTCCACAGTGGCTGCACTAGTGTACAATCCCACTAGCAGTGCATGAGAGTTCCTTTTTCTCTGCATCCTCGCCAGCATTTCTCGTTTGTTGATTTGTTGATGTAAGCCATTCTGACAGCCTTGAGATGGTAGCACATATTCATTTTGATTTTCATCTCTTGGATAATTAGTGACTTTGAGCAAGTTTTCATATGTCTCTGGGCTTTCCTTTTGTCTTCTTTCAAGAAGATTGTATTTAAGTCTGTTGCCCTTTTTAAAAATATATATATATATATTATTGATTTTTTACAGAGTGGAAGGGAGAGGGATAGAAAGTCAGAAATATCAATGAGAGAGAAACATCAATCAGCTGCCTCTTGCACGCCCCCTACTGGGGATGTGCTCGCAGCCAAGGTACATGCCCTTGACCGGAATCGAACCCAGGACCCTTCAGTCCGCAGTCCGACGCTCCATCCACTGAGCCAAACCGGTCTCGGCTGTTGCCCATTTTTTTATTGGATCATTTGGCCTCCTTTTATTTAGTTGTGTGAGTTGCCAGTAGATGCTTGAGATTAAACCTTTATCAATGATAACATTTGCAAATATGTTCTCCCATTAGTGGGTTTTCTTGTTGTTTTCTTGATGGTTTCTTTAGCTGTGCAAAAGCCTTTTATATTGATGTAGTCCCATTTGTTTATTTTCTCTTTAGCTTCCTTTGCCCTAGGAGCAGTATCATCAAAGAAGTCCTTTTGGCATATGTCTGAGATTTTTCTTCCTGTGGATTCCTCTAATATTTTTATGATTTCCCTTCTTACGTTTAAGTCCTATATCCATTTTGAGTTTATTTTTGTGTTTGGCGTAAGTTGGGAGTCTAGTTTCATTTTTTTGCATGTATCTGTCCAATTTTCTCAACACCATTTATTGAAGAGACTGTCTTGTTTTCATTTTACGCTCATGTCCACTTTGTCAAATATTAATTGAGCATAGTGGTTTGGGTTGGTATCAGTATTCTCTATTCTATTCTATTGATCTATATGTCCATTCTTGTGCCAGTACCAGGCCGTTTTGAGAACATTAGCTTTGTAATGCAGCTTGAAATCTCTTATTGAAATCCCACCAACTTTGTGCTTCTTTCTCAGGATTGTTGTGGCTATTCGCTGCCTTTGTTATTCCAGATGAATTTTTGGAGAGTTGTTTCTAGGTCTGGGAAATATGCCATTGATATTTTAATGGGGAATGCATTAAATTTAAAGATTGCTTTGGGTAGTATGGACATTTTAATGATGTTGATTCTCCCAATCCATTAACATGGTATGTTCTTCCTCTATCTCTTTTCTTAGTGTCCTGTAGTTTTCCGTGAATAGGTCTTTTACCTCCTTAGTTAAGTTTATTCCTAGGTATCTTAATTTTCTTGGTATGATGGTAAATGGGATTGCTTTTTTAGTCTCTCTTTCTGTAAGTTCACTATTAGTGTATAGAAATGCAACAGATTTCTTGGCAATAATTATGTAACCTGTTACATTGCCGAACTCATTTATTAAGTCTATTAGTTTTTTTTGGAGTCTTTCGGGTTTTTTGGACAATATCATGTCATCTGCAAATAAGGATAGCCTTGATTCTTCTTTTCCAATTTGAATGCCTTTTATTTCTTCTTCTTGTCTAATTGCAATGGCTAATACTTCCAGTACTATGTCGAACAGGAATGGTGAGAGTGGGCATCCCTGTCTTTTCCTGTTCTTAGGGGAAATGTTTGCACTTTTTGCCCATTGAGTATGATGTTTGCTGTGGCTTTATCATATATGGCATTTATTGTGTTGAGGTATGATCCTTCCATTCCTACCTTGTTGAGAGTTTTTATCAAGAAAGTTGTTGGATTTTGTCCAATATTTTTTCTGCATCAATTGATATGACTATGTGATTTTTATCTCTCAATTTGTTTATGTGATGTATAACATTTATTGATTTTTGGATATTGTACAATCCTTGCATTCCTGGGATGAATCCTACTTGGTCATGGTGAATGATCTTTCTGATGTACTGCTGGATCCGATTTGATAGAATTTTATTGAGGATTTTGGCATCTATATTCATGAGGGATATTGGCCTGTAATTCTCTTTCATTGTATTGTCTTTGTCTGGTTTTGGTATTAGGGTGATGCTAGCTTCATAGAAGGAGTTTGGAAGTGTTCCATCCTTTTGAATTTTCTGGAATTGTCTGAGGAGGATAGGTTTTAATTCCTCCAAGAATGTTTGGTAAAACTCCCCTGTGTAGCCGTCTGGCCCTGGGCTTTTGTTTGCTGGAAGCTTTTTGAAGACTGTTTCAACTTCCTCCATATTTAGTGGTTTTTTGAGCGGTTTAGATTCTTCCTGATTGAGTTTTGGGAAGTTATATTTTTCTAGAAATATATTCATTTCCTCCAGGTTGTCCAGTTTGTTGAAGTAGAGTTGTTCATAGTATTTTTTAACAATCCTTTGTATTTCAATGGGGTCTGTTGTTGTTTCACCTCTTTCATTTCTGATTTTATTTATTAGGGTCCTGTCTCTTTGTTTCTTGGTGAGAATGGCTAGAGGTTCATCAATCTTGTTTATCCTTTCAAAGAACCAGCTCTTGGGTTTTTTGATCTTCTGTATTGTTTCTTGGTCTCTATGTTGTTTATATCTGCTCTGATCTTTACTATTTCCTTCCTTCTACTTACACTGGTCTTTTCTTGTTGCTCTTTTTCTAACTCTTTGAGTTGTTGGGTTAGATAATTTATTGCTGCTGTTCCTTGTTTTTTGAAGGAGGATTGTAGAGCTATGAACTTCCTTCTCAAAACTTTTTTGGTGTGTCTTATAGATTTTGGATTGTTGTGCTATCGTTGTCATTTGTTTCCATGATGTTTTCTATTTGTTCCTAGATCTCTCTAGTGATGCTGTCATAGTTTAATAGCATACTGTTTAGTCCCCATGTGTTTGATTTCTTTGGATTGTTTTTATTGTAGTTGATTTCCAGCTTTATGCCACTGTGATCTGAGTATATGCTTGCTATGATTTCTATCTTCTTGAATTTGGAGAGACTTTGTTTATGACCCAACATATGGTCTATCTTTGAGAATGACCCATGGGCACTTGAAAAGAATGTATATTCTGTGGCTTTGTTGTGAAATAATCTGAAGATGTCAATTAATTCTATCTGGTCTAGTGAGTCATTGAGGATTGATTTTTTAAAATGATTTTTTGTTTAGAGGATTTGTCAAATGGTGATAGTGGTGTATTAAAGTCTCCTACTAAGATTGTATTGCTGTCTATCTCTTCCTTGATGTCATCCAGGAGCTTTTTTATGTATTTGGGTGCTACTGTATTGGGTGCATAAATGTTTACCAGAGTTATTTCTTCATGTTGGATTGCTTCCTTTAGTATTATGAAGTGGCCTTCTTTATCTCTTGTTATGTCCTTCACTTTGAGATCTAATTTGTCAGATATAAGTATGGCTACCCCAGAATTTTTTTCATTTCCATTCGCCTGAATAACTTTTTTCCAACCTTTTATCCTCAGTCTGTGTGTGTCTTTTTTTCGGAGGTGGGTTTTTTGTAGACATCAGATATATGGGTCGTGTTTTCTTATCCAGTCCATTACTCTATGTCTTTTGATTGGAGCATTTAAACCGTTTACATTTGAAGTTATTATTGATAGGTACTTATTTGTGGCCATTTTTGTTCTTTACCCCAGTGTTCTTTCTTCACTTCCTATTGCTTTTCACAGCAGACCCTTTAGCATTTCTTGCATTGCTGGTTTTCTGGTAATGTATTCCCTTAGACCTTTTTTGTCTGTGAAGCTCCTGATTTGATCTTCAATTTTGATTGAGAGCCTTGCTGGGTATAGTATTCTAGGATTCAGACCCTTCCTTTGCATGACTTTGTATATTTCATTTGATTCCCTTCTGGCCTGATAAGTTTCTGTTGAGAAATCACTTGCTAATCTTATGGGGGTTCCTTTGTGGGTGACTTTCTGTCTCTCTTTGGCAGCTTTTAAGATTCTCACTTTGTTGGTGATGTTTGCCAATTTAATTATAATGTGCCTTGGCGTAGGTCTTTTGGGGTTTAATTTGCTTGGAACCCTGTGAGCTTCTTTGATTTGTGTGGGTTTTTTCTTTCTTATATCAGGGAAGTTTTCTGTCATTATTTCTTCAAACAGGTTTTCTATTCCTTGCTCAGTTTCCTGTCCCTCTGGAAGCCCTATTATGCGGATGTTGTTTTGTTTCATGTTGTCCCCAAGTTCCCTTAGGCTCTCCTCCTGCTTTTTAATTTTTTTTTCTAGAAGCTGCTCTACTTGGGTATTTTTTCCTACTTTGTCTTCCAGCTCACTGATGTGGTCCTCTGCTTCTTCTAGTCTACTCCTGATACGTTCTATGGAGTTCTTTACATCAGCAATGTCACTTTTTTTTTCTTCTTGGGTCTTCTTCATTTCTTCTTGGGTCTTCTTCATTTCCTCTTGGTTCTTCTTCAATTCCTCTTGGTTCTTACGCATACTGACTTCTATTCTCTTCAGCCATCCTATGACCATTTCTCTGAACTCTCTCTCTGACAGGTTGCTTGCTTCCATTTTGTTTACCTCTTTTTCTGGTGAGGATTGTTTTTCTTTCATTGGCGGGCTGTTTCTTTGTCTCCCCATGGTCTTTCTTCTCTGTGTGTCTCGTTATGTAATTCTCACTCTCCTTTGTTGATTTGAAGGCTCAAACTACAACACAGCCAGGTGTAGCACACCAGGCACTGAAGAAGAAGAATGTATTCACCGTATTGGTAACTCCAAATTAAAGGTGATTGCCAGAGGAAGGTAAATTAGGTGATAGGTGGGAAAAAAGAGAGTAAGAAAACACACACACACACACACACACACACACAAAAGAAAGAGAAAAGAAAGAAAGAAAGAAAGAAAGAAAGAAAGAAAGAAAGAAAGAAAGAACATTGGGAAAAGGGGAAGGAGTAAAAAGAAAGGAAAAGGGAATAAACTATAAATATGGGTTGAAAAGTCCCAAAGGACTGCCACTAATCCAAGCAAAAGCCAGCAACAAGCACCTGGAGACTGATACAAACTACATACAACAACTAATATCAAGGGAGGTTAGGGAACACAGAAGCTTAAGTCTATAAAAAAAAAACAATGTAAACAACACCAAAACAAAATACAATGCCAACCCCCCCCCAAAAACAAATTAAAAGAAAAGAATAACCAAACCAATCTCACAAACATGCATAAAATATCGATATAGTCAACAGTCAGGTAAACAACATCAGCAGGACTGAGAGAAAAACAATTTAGGATAGTGAAGTTGGAGAAGCAATAGATGTGTATGGACTTGGAGCAGGTGGTTGGAGATTGAATATAAGAGTGGGGTGAAATTTTAACAGGGGGTAAAAAGAGAGAATAAAGAAAATCTAAAGCAGAAAAAGTTTAAGGGGAATAAAACACTAACTAGGGAAAGGTTAGCAAGAGAGTGCTGGCATAAGGGTGAAGTTGAGGTAGAGTGAAAAGATACTAAAGGGTAGATGAAAAAAGACTTTATAACACTAATCTCTAAGTAGAGTATAAATAGTAGTAGAAATAAAATTGATTCCTTAATTTGTGTTACACAAGAATCAATTTGTGATTCAGCCCCTGGGTGGCAGTGTTTCTGAATTGACCTCCGGGTCTATTGGTCCTCTCTAGCCTGAACTAAAATCCTGCTATGTCTATGGTATTCTCTACTGATTTGTGGAAATATGCTACCCAAGAGCTGCCTCTCTAAAGGTGAGCACCTGTTCTGATCCCCAGCCTCAGCCAAACAGCTCACCCCTGTGGTCTCCTAGGTTATCCCCCTCCAGGGGATCCCACGTTTCTGGTTCAGCACTGAGAAATTCGGATTTGGAGAGGACAAAAGCAAGCGCTCAAACTCACGTCCTCCTCGTATGTCTGCATGAAACCCCTTTCCCCCTTGGATTTGGCAGCCCGCTCCCTCCCAAAATTGTTAGGCTGGCCTTCTCCGTTAGGTCCAAATGGGTTGCTTTCTATGTATCCCCCTTGCCACCAGCTCCGAGAGCCCTCTTCCATGTTTGCCAGCTCCAACAGCTACGGACTTTTCCTCTTTTATTTTTTTCCCCAGGAGCAAATCTCCCTGCTTTGCCAGCTCCCCCAACCCCAGGGGAAATCTGACCTTTCCATGGCGGAGCACAGGGTTCCTCAGAATCCACTTCTGCGCCAACTAGGAACCGATGTTGGTGGGGGGGGGGGGTGGTCTCAGCCGCCCCTTGAATACCGCAGCTAAAATTTTCAGGCTCTTCACCTTCAAGATGGCACAATCTGCCTCTGAGCCAGTGGCTCCGAGAGATTACCCAGCTGCGCCTGAGCTGCTCTGTTAAGGGAGGCTAATCTAGCAGTCTCCCTCCTTCTCCCAAAGCCCAGCTGTCCCCCAACTCGCCAAAAAAACACTCCCCTCGCGACCTCAGCTGCTCCCTCCGTCTGCCCTGGTACACAAATGATTACTCGTCCTTCTGTTCCACCGCCATCTTTTCTCCTCCAACTCCCTTCTTATTTCTAATAGGGATTTTACCTTACAAAAATATCTGTTAGACACAAAAGCTCATTGCCTCCTTTTCCCCACCAGCCCTGGTGATGGACACTCCTTCCCTATGAGGTGCATGAATGAATCACAGAATCCACTGCTAGCAAATGAAGAACACTGGGGAGACAATGATTATGACAACCCAGGTAAGTAGACTCAAAAGAAAGGAATTCTTTTCTCTATATCCAGAAGACAAAGCACTAATAAAAACCACGTTAACTAATAAAGACCAAGTGAGAAAATTTTGTTCAAAAAGATTATATAGCATGACAACCTCCTAAGTGTCCTTTGGATAGAGGATAGTTGTGGCCAGATTTGTAAATCTGCCCTCTTAGGAATGCTTACTTTAGCTCTTCCCCCCAATTCCTAATAACCTTTCTGCTACACAAGCCAAATAGTGGGGCATTCAGACATTATTACCTATCACCAATTCATAGCAACTTATTAGCAAATATGAGAGGTATAGGCAGGATTAGATGGCATCTTGGGCATTTCTGATACCATGATTATACTCAATCAGATAAATCAGAAAATATAAAACTATGCTGTAAATTGTTATAAATAGTTTTGGCAGTTGGTCACCATTGTCCTTTTCTTCATTTAATTCAATTAGTGGGCAGCAGCTTACCTTTCTCCACCCTGACTCATTCACAGTGTTTAAATTTTCTCTGAAATTTCATTCTCACTCTCTTTTAAAATGGCTTAATTACATGAAAAAAAAAGATAGCATTGCAGGCAAGGCTACACATGCATGTAGTCTACTTTTCTAAGAGGCAGAGGAGCAAAGTAAAAGTAAAGAAACAGAACTTTGCCCTTCCACATTTCTCCCACCATATTATTGGGTCATTTTGAGATATTATTTTGTGAACAGCTGAAAGTAAAGTTCTCATGCCATGTACCCCCATTGCCACCTATTATTTGTTTATGTTACTAATAACAGGCTTCATAGATTAATTTTTAGTGGCCGATCCCAATCATGCAGTAACTGACAGAAACTTTTAGTAATAACTTGAGGCTTGTTAATGTGGCAAGCAGAGCTGGGAAACAAGCCTTCCTAAATGTTCACCTAGTTAGATTATCTAGGCCCAGATTCTGTACCTGGAAGTCCAATTTTAGAGTGAGTTATGTTAAGACTAAGGAAGGCAACACACTCGAAAATCCATATTTACAAAAGGAAAGAGTTCTTGCCCAGCCCAAAAAACTTGTAACACAAGAAACTTTCTTACTTTCTCTTGCTTGATCTTCATTGAAAAACTGACTGAATTTTTTACTTACCTTCCTTTGGCTATCCGTCTTTCCTTAAAATACTTTAACTGATAACAGTATTAGTAAAGGTAATAGCTTTTATTTTGGTACTAAAAAACCCAAACCAATAGAAATCAGAGTCTTATAGAGTCTTAACCTTATTTAAAATATATCCACAATAGAAAAACTATTCATATCTGAACCTGGTGTTGACAAGCAGAATACTTTAAGTATAGATGTAGCACTACATTATAAATAAGTTATTTTCTTGAGCCAGTTTTTAACTCCATACTTGATTAAAAATGTTCAATCATAAAAAGGTATACAATTTTATAATTTACAAAATACTTTCATATACTTTTTCATATATTGGTCTCTCACAACTTCCAGGTTCAGTAGGCATTATTAGTAATATCATTCTCATTTTATAATTTAGGAAACCAAGATTTGGAAATGTTAAACAACTTATCACATAACAAGAAAGATGCAAAACTTGGATTTAAAGTAAAGTATCCTGGTTCTAAATCCTGAATTCTTTCCAATAAAATGCTATGTCTGTCCTTTGTGAAACTGCTCTGGGCAGTTGAAGAGTCTAGGTGTTAGGCTTGCTGCAAAGGCCTGAAGCCAAATCCATGGCAAAACAGAAAAAGTCCACACTAGGATCTGGGTGGACATGGCAAAGTGGCCTTCCTAAAATGCAAATCCAATTGTATCATGCCCCTATTCAGAAACCCTTGGAAAGCTGCCCACTACCTAAAGAGTCAAGTCCTAACTAAGTAACTTGGTAGTCAGGGCTCCAGCCTTCCTTCCTGGCACAGTTGCTCAGCCTTGAAGTCATGGACTCTACACTGAAGCTATGAAAAGCTCCTCTTGTTCATTGCTGGTTTCCACACAGGTACCTCAGACTCCCCAAGTCCTAAACTAAATTGTCCACTGAGCCAGCTGCTCCCCCTCCACAGTGTCCTGCTCTCTCTCCACAGTATCCAGCTTCCTATCCAAAGTGCCCTGCCTCCTCACTCTCCTTTATACCTGGCATCTATTTCAGGACCAATTCCAGCCACTCTATTATTTCTCACATTTCTCACCATAGTCACCACAGAACAGAACAGGATAATCTCTTGCCTGACAATAACCATATTTACTCCCTATAGCCCCAGTGATATTTGAAAGCAGTCTCTGATGCAGTTCTGTCCCTCCTTGAAGCTGGCCATCCAGAGGACCCATTGATTCTCCAATATTTGCTTTGCTGAGCTCCTTGCCTTCTCTGAACCTGATTGTCAAAGTCCTATTCCCTGCTCATTGCTCCTATTATTATTATTTTCACCTTTCATGACCTCCTACCTCTCTGCCTATTCAAGTTACCTGCAAGGTTCTTGGAAAATGCTGCTTCCTCTAGGAAGTATTTCTGGATCTTCACTATTGAAAATGCCTGTCTCTCCGCTAAAGCTTTGCTGAGCTTGGGCCAGGTTTATTGAGATGAGTTTAAATCCCACCTTTGTGCTGTATTATTGATAAATCTTGGGCAGATTTAATTTGAGAGCACAGGCTCTAAAGTCAGCTACCCTGAGTAAGTAACCCCAGTTCTGATACTCCCTAGTTCCTAGAATAATGTCCATAACCTCTTAGAGCCTCAGTTTCTTCACCTATAAAATGAAGAGATAGTTATTGTCTCATAGGGCTCTTGTGAGGAGGAAATGATTAATCTGTATATAGTGCTAAGGGAAATGTCTGCCTCAGGGCAAGTGCTGTCATGGTATTATTATTGATATTGTCATTAATAATATAACTCTTTACTGGTCTGCCAGGCCCTCATGGGCAGGAACCAAGTCAGATCCCTTTGGTCTACAATCCCCCGCTCCCTGCCACCATCACCACCTCAGCTTCCTGAAAGAAGTAGCGAGGCAGAGAAACACACAAAATGAACTCCCCTCCTTGATGTTAGTGTGGCCTGGGAAACAGGCAAGCCTGCTGCAGCACCCAAGCTTCCCGCCTCTCCTCTCAGGCCACTAAACAACTGGATGTCCATGAGCATGGGGACAATGGGGACACATTGGAGGGAATCCAGAGGAGTAAAGTCCCCAAGCCATTGGGGAAGGGAAAGCCCATCAAAGGAGGGAGATGAAAGCAGTTCCATGTGTGTGGCTTGGCTGAAGGACAGAGCTGGATGTGATGAGAGACATGATAACTGGAAATAAGGATTCCAGCAGTGCAAACAAGCTGGAGAGGACTCCGTGGTGGGGCCGCTCTGCTGAGGCAAATGGGCTCTTGAAATGCAAGCTTGGAGTTTTATGGAGCCCCAGGCAGTCCCTCCATCCTACTGGCCTTGACAGAGGACCCTTTGAATTGGTTCTTAGGACTGACATTTCTGCTCCGCTGTACAATCCTAGTCCTGGAGGTTGGCCTTTGACCCATAGCTGGCTGAGTCTGAGAACTCTGGAGTGAGAGCAAGGGACACTGGGAGGAGAGAGGAGTTTACAGATGGAGGAGTGGCAGGATGCTGTCCCTACTAGACCTCCAGATCCCCCACTGCCTCCACAATGTTGGTTCCTGGCTTGCTCAGGACCCAGGTCTACTTCCTGAGGTTGGAGAATATGAGGTCCCTTAGAGTGAGGATCCTGGAGGACCAAAGCACCAGACCGCCCCACCCCAAATGAGGGTTCCCTGGGGACTCTGCTGGCCACTTTCCACCCTGACCCCTGAGGGATCTCAAACTGCACCTTTGAGGTGGTAGTGAGGGAGAAAGGGCGTGAGTCTTGGTCAGAGAGTTGAGTTCAAATCCCACCTCTGTGCTGTATTATTGATGAGTCCTGGGCAAGCCCCTACCTTTACTTTAGATTTAAAATCTGACTTTTTCTATGGAGAACACAATGTCCACCTTACAGGACTGTAAGCAGGAATTAATGGGATAATGATGTACAAGGGCCTGACCCATGGTAGGTGGGAACTGCTTTTTCTTTCATACACCATTTGGGGCATGAAACTGCAATGCTCAGGAGGGAGAAGCTCTCGGCCAACTGACTCCTGAGTTGACCCCAATAAGTCCCTTTGTTTTTTCTACTACCAATGTCATTCTATGACTATGGAGGTACTCAGGTCCTTGCCACCTAGGCAAGCTGGATTGACCTCACTGACTCTCCAGGCACAGGAGTGTTGCACAAAGGAGGTTTTCCCCAAACAAACCCTCAGGTCTTGGGTTATCCCTGTTCACAGCCATCTCTGACATCTCAGCTTTGTGTGGCCTTCCCTGCAGTGTGGAACAGGCCTCTCTGCCAGTTCTCTGATTGAGTTTTGACATTGCCTGTAAAACTCTTTCTTTAAGTTCCACATGTCAGGGTCATTCTTTGTCTTTTGGACTATCCTACATCTCTATCCTGTTCAAAGCCAAGAACCCACTCCTGGGCCTGCTCTGTCACCTGCTTCATTTAGGAAGTCTTTGGAGCAAGGGAAAGCCTGCAAAGGTTCACCCGTATGGTAAGGGCAAAGAAAAGAGCCTGGGATGAAAGCCAGAAAATCTCCGTTTTAATTTCAATTCCTTGGCTCATTCTTTATATGGTCTTCATGAGGCACTTCCTTTTGAACCTGTTTTTTTCATCTATAAAATGAAAGTCCTAATTCTTGCACTAATTAAGCTCAGTTCTATGGTACAAGAGGACAAACAGAACATGCAGAAACCCCAATCACAATTTTTGTCACTCAGCTGTTTCCATTTTGCTAAATGCCAAGATTGCCAGCTCCATATAGTTCATCACTTCACCTCAATTATTTATGAAAAAAATTACTCCATTGGTTCCGAATGCACATGTCCCCACCTGCCCCCTCCCTGCCCCAGTGTCTTTCATTCATTGGTTATGCTCATATGCATGCAAACAAGTCCTTCAGTTGATCTCCCCAAGCATCCGCCTCCCATCCACCCCAGTCTTCCCCTATAGCTTGACAGCCTGTTCAATACCTCCCTGCCTATATATCAATCACTCTCCCCTGTCTCTTTTCTTCAAAAATTTCTTGCCTCTGCATATTAGAAATAAATGTATAAGAACAAAAAATGTTTGAGTGTCAGTTTCAATGTCCAACTGTTCTGAGTCCCAGTTTCAATGTCCAATAGTTCTTTATGTGTACATGTCAGCAATCGTATCCAGATGGTGGACACATCGTGGCAATGCAAGTTCCATTGTCTCTGGTTTGGTCCTGGGCTGCCTGCAGACATGCACAGCTGCTAATTGCTAGCACGGCAAGGTGTCCTCAGTGACCCCATCTCTGGACCATCCTCATGACTGGGACAGACCCGTCAGTTCCTCACTGTCGCAGGAACCCACATGGTCTTGGAGTTGTTCTCTGAAAACACACATACACATTCTCGACGGGTAGTTAAAAAAGGGATCCTCTCTGCAAATTAGACTTGGGATTCTTTTTATTTTTGCCTAAATGATTTTCCTTTAGCTTATTTTGATACCATGTGTGTTTTTTCATGGGTGTCCTGCAGTTGGTTGTACAAATGGAATTTACTTTACTGGAGTAAGAATTTTCTAGATGTATTTTACTTACAGGATATTTTTCCTTACACGATATTACCCCGTTATCCGGCCCCTTTTTTGATTAATGGAGGATTTTGGAAATTTTATATTGCAGTTTTGATAATTTTAATTTTTGCACATAATATGACTGCTTTAGGTTCTTTGGATGTTAGGCAATTTTACAGTGGGATGAACTACTAATATATATTTTAGTTATTGTTTTAGGAACAACTATTTGTCCAGTACACTTAAATATTCTTTAGTGTTTACTTATTTCACTTGGCCAATTTAAATTAATCTGAAAACTTGATTACTATTTTACTGACAATTTTAATACTCAAGCAAAAATCTTAGTTTACCTTGTAAATATTAGTGGAAAGGATTATTTGCATTCTTGAGTAAGTCCTGAGCATTCCTGATACTAGACTGCATTTAGATATAGAACAGCTATTGCTGGCTGAGTCTCTGTCTGCAACCTGGGTCCCGATCTGAGCCATGCGTGGGAGTTGAAGCAGCCCTGGGGGCAGGAGACCTCCCTCAGAAGGAATGAGATTTCAGGCCCCTGCAAGGTTTGTGGGTGAGGGTCTGTGCCCCATCTCTGTTGACCTTTTAGTTCTCTCCTGTTAGCCCCTACGCAACTGTACCTGTCTTAGGGTGTTCCTGACCTGAGGAATCTTACCCGTCTCTGGCTAACCAGCCATCCTCCGGGGCCAAACAGGGTGATGTGAGGTTCAATTCTGTCTCCTTTGAAGTCTATGCCCCAGTGGCCTCCAGGTCCAGCACCTGCCTTGGAGTGCCCTCGCCTACTGGCGGGGTCCCGGTACTGATCACATATCTCGGGGGACTCAGGTTGCTTCTCCACAGTGCGCCCAGCTCACACCATTAGATGACAGACATATCTATGGTGCCAGCGACCCAGAGGCTTCAGCCACAACTTGAACTGAAAGCTCAGGAAACATCTGTGAGTATTTGGATAGGAAGAAGAGGGTCCCTCTTGGTATAAAGGGCAAGAAGGGCCATTATAGAATGCTCGGTTGCCTTCCCAGTGGCTTAATTCCTTCTGAAAGGGATTAAATCCTTTCCGATCCTATTTTAAATTGCTGCCAAACATTCAAAGAAATAGTTTGTAAGTTTATTTGGGTAATTCTATAATATGCTGTTGTCAAATATCAAAAATTATAATGAGATTGTAGAATAATATCATGTAAGGGTATTATGGTGTCATGGGAGGTTAAGGAGGGCTTAGCCTAAGGACTGGTGTCCATAAGAGATGACAAGCTCTAGGCCATGTCAATTCAATCTCAAACTAGCTGCCAATTTTTTTATAACTTTATATAAACTTTGTCAGGGATGTAAAAACACAAATTACTTACCAGAGTTCAAGAGTTCAAATATATTGACTTTCCCCCTTACTCCCACCACCTGCCCCTTATCCTGAGGTTTGAAATTCTAATGGACTTTTCTCAGTCTCTGGATACATTCTTGTTCATCAGTCTATGTCATTCATTATATTCCACAAATGAGTGAGATCATGTGATATTTGTCTTTCTCTGCCTGGGTAATTTCACTTAGCATAATGCTCTCCAAATCCATCCATGTTGTGGCAGATGGGAGGAGCTCCTTCTTTTTATGGCTGCTTAGTATTCCATTGTGTTGATGTACTATAGTTTTTCAATCCACTGACCTGTGGATGGGCACTTAGGCTGTTTCCAAATCTTAGCTATAGTAAATTATACTGCTATGTACATAGGGGTGCATATATCCTTTTTAATTCGAGTTTCTAGTTTCTTGGAGTATATTCATAGAAGTGGGATAACTGGGTCGAATGGGAGCTCCATTTTTAGTTTTTTGAGGAAACTCCATACTGTTCTCCACAGTGGCTGCACCAGCCTACAATCCCACTAGCAGTGCACGAGAGTTACTTTTACTCCGCATCCTCACCAGGACTTGTCGTTTGTTGATTTGTTGATGTAAGCCATTCTGACAGGTTTGAGATGGTACCGCATTGTCGCTTTGATTTGCATCTCTCAAATAAGTAATGATTTTGAGCAAGTTTTCAAATGTCTTTGGGACTTCCTTTTGTCTTCTCTCGAAAAGATTCTATTTAGGTCTTTTGCCCATTTTTTTTTATTGGATCATTTGTCCTCCTTTTAATGAGTTGTGTGAGTTGCCTGTAGATGCTTGAGATTGAACCTTTATCAATGATAACATTTGCAAATATGTTCTGCCATACAGTGGGTTTTCTTGTTGTTTTCTTGATGGTTTCTTTAGGTGTGCAAAAGCTTTTTATTTTGATGTAGTCCTATTTGTTTACTTTTCTCTTTAGCTTCCATTGCGATAGGAGCAGTATCATCGAAGACATTCTTTCAGCATATGTCTGAGATTTTTCTTCCAGTGGATTCCTCTAATATTTTTACTGTTTCCCATCTTATGTTCAAGTCCTGTACCCATTTTGAGTTTATTTTTGTGAATAGTGTAAGATGGTGGTCTAATTTCATTTTTTTGCATGTATCTGTCCAATTTTCCTAGCACCATTTATTAAAGAGTCTGTCTTGACTCTATTTTATGTTCATGCCTCCTTTGTCAAATATTAATTGAGCATAGTGGTTTGGGTTGATATCTGGGTTCTCTATTTTATTCCATTGGTCTATATGTCTGTTCTTGTGCCAGTACCAGGCTGTTTTGAGAACACTAGCTTTGTAATACAGCTAGAAATCTCTTATTGAAATCTCACTGAGTTTGTGCTTCTTTCTCAGGATTGCTGTGGCTATTCGGGGCCTTTTATTATTCCAGGTGAATTTTTGGACTTCATTAAATTTATAGATTGCTTAGGGTAGTATGGACATTTTAATGATGTTGATTCTCCCAGTCCATGAACATGGTATGTTCTTCCAGGTGTTGACATCTTCCTCTATCTCTTTTTTTTTCAGTGTTCTGTATTTTTCTGCGAATAGGTCTTTTACCTCCTTAGTTAAGTTTATTCCTAGGTATCTTAATTTTTCTGGTGTGATGGTAAATGGGATGGCTTTTTTAGTCTCTCTTTCTGTAAGTTCACTATTAGTGTATAGAAATGCCATACATTTCTTGGCGTTAATTTTGTAGCATGCTACATTGCTGAACTCATTTATTAAGTCTATTAGCTTTTTTATGGAGTCTTTCGGATTTTTTATGTACAATATTATGTCATCTGCAAACAAGGATAGCTTTATTTCTTCTTTTCCAATTTGGATGCCTTTTATTTCTTCTTGTCTAATTGCAATGGCTAATACTTCCAGTACTATGTAGAACAGGAGTGGTAAGAGTCGGCAACCCTGTCTTGTTCCTGTTCTTAGGCGAAATGGTTGTACATATTGACTATGAGTTTTGCTGTGGCTTTATCATATATGGCTTTATTATGTTGAGGTATGATCCTTCCATTCCTACCTTGTTGAGAGTTTTTATCAAGAAAGAGTGTTGGATTTTGTCAGATGCTTTCTCTGCATCAATTGATATGACTATGTGATTTTTATCTCTCAATGTGTTTATGTTATGTATCACGTTTATTGATTTGCGGATGTTGTACTATCCTGCCATTCCTGGGATAAATCCTACTTGGTCATGGTGTATGATCTTTCTGATGTACTGCTGGATCCGATTTGATAGAATTTTATTGAGGTTTTTGGCATCTATATTCATGAGGGATATTGGCCTGTAATTCTCTTCCATTGTGTCATCTTTATCTGGTTTGGGTATTAGGGTGATGCTAGCTTCATAGAAGGAGTTTGGAAGTGTTCCATCCTCTTGAATTTTCTGGAATAGTCTGAGGAGGATAGGTTTTAGTTCCTCCTTGAATGTTTGATAAAACTCTCCTGTGAAGCCGTCTAGCCCTGGGCTTTTGTTTTGCTGGAATCTTTTTGAAGACTGCTTCAATTTCCTCCACAGTTATTGGTCTAATTAGCTATTTAGATTATTCCAGATTGAGTTTTGGGAGGTTATATTTTTCTAGAAATATATTCATTTCCTCCAGATTGTCGTTTGTTGCAGTAGAGTTCTTCATAGTATTTTATATTAATGCTATGCATTTCATTGGGGTCTATTGTTATTTCACCTCTTTCATTTCTGATTTTATTTATTAGGGTGCTCTCTCTTTGCTTCTTGGTGATCCTGGCTAGAGGTTGATCAAACTTGTTTATTCTTTCAAAGAAGCAGCTCTTGGTTTTGTTGATCTTTTGTATTGTTTCTTTGATCTTTATGTCATTTATTTCTGCTCTAATCTTTACTATTTCCTTCCTTCTGCTTACACTGGGCTTTTCTTGTTGCTCTCTTTCTAACTCTTTGAGTTGTTGGGTTAGATAATTTATTGCCACTGTTTCTTGTTTTTTGCAGTAGGATTGTAGAGCTATGAACTTCCCTCTCAGAACTGCCTTCACTGTGTCCCATAAATTTTGGATTGTTGTGCTGTCATTGTCATTTGTTTCCACGATGTTTTCTATCTCTTCCTTTATCTCTCTAGTAACCCAGTCATTGTATAAAAGCATGTTTTTAATCTTCATGTGTTTGATTTCTTTGGATTGTTTTTATTGTAGCTGATTTCCAGCTTTATGCCACTGTGATCTGAGAATATGCTTGATATGTTTTCTATGCTCTTAATTTGGAGAGACTTTGCCTATGACCCAACACATGGTCGATCTTTGAGAATGACCCATGGGCACTTAAAATGAATGTATATTCTGTGGCTTTGGGGTGAAGTGATCTGAAGATGTCAATTAATTCCATCTGGACTGGTGAGACATTTAGGATTGATGGTTCTTTACTAATTTTTTGTTTAGAGGATTTGTCCAATGGTGATAGTGTGGTAATAAAGTCTCCTACTATGATTGTATTGCTGTCTATCTCTCCCTTGATGTCCTCTAGGAGTTTTTCTTTGTATTTGGGAGCTCCTATATTGAGTGCTTATATGTTTACCAGAGTTATTTCTTCTTGTTGGATTGCTCCCTTTAGTATTTTGAAGTGGCCTTCTTTATCTCTTCTTATGTCCTTCACTTTGAGATCTAATTTGCCAGATATAAGTATTGCTACCCCACCTTTTTTTCATTTTGATTAGCCTGAAGAACCTCTTTTCATCCTGTTATCCTCATTCTGTGTGCATCTTTTTTCTGAGGTGGGTTTCTTGTAGACATCAGATACATGGGTTGTGTTTTGTTATCCAGTCTATTACCCTATGTCTTTTGATTGGAGCATTTAACCCATTTACATTTAAATTTATTATTGATAGGTACTTATATGTTGCCATTTTTGTTCTTTACCCCTGTGTTCTTTCTTCGCTTCCTATTTCTTTTTACAGCAGATCCTTTAGCATTTCTTGCATTGCTTGTTTGGTGATAATGAATTCCCTTAGTTCTTTTTTGTCTGTGAATCTCCTGATTTGACCTTCAATTTTGATTGAGAGCTTTGCTGGGTATAGTATTCTAGGATTTAGACCCTTCTTTGGATGACTTTATCAATTTCATTCCATTGCCTTCTGGACTGATACGTTTCTGTTGAGAAATCACTTTTAAGTCTGATGGGGGTTTCTTTGTGGGTGATTTTTTTGTCTCTCTCTGGCAGCTTTTAAGATTCTTACTTTGTCATTGGTGTTCGCCAATTTAATTATAATATGCCTTGGCATAGGTCTTTTGGGGTTCATTTTGCTTGCACTCTGTGAGCTTCTTCGATTTGTGTGGGTGTTTTCTTTCCTATATCAGGGAAGTTTTCTGTCATTATTTTTTTATATTTTTTCTATTCCTTGCTCAGTTTCCTATCCTTCTGGAAGCCCAATTATACAGATGTTGTTTTGTGTCATGTTGTCTAAAAGTTCCCTTAGGCTCTCCTCCTGCTTTTTAATTTTTTTTCTAGAAGCTGTTCTACTTGCTTATTTTTTCCTATCTTGTCTTCTTGCTTACTGATGTAGCCCTTTGCTTCTTCTAGTCTTCTCTTAATACTTTCTATTGAGTTCTTTACTTCAGCAATGTCACTTTTCATTTCTTCTTGGCTCTTCTTCATTTCTTCCTGGGACTTCCTTATTTCCTCTTGGTTTTTCTTCAGTTCCTCTTGTTTCTTACTCATATTCTCAAATTTGCCTTCCATTCTTTTCAGTCACCTTATGACCATTTCTCTGAATTCTTTCTCTGAGCGGTTGCTAGCTTCATTTCTTTTACCTCCTTTTCTGGTGAAGCTTGTTTTTCCTTCATATGTGGGCTGTTTCTTTGTCTCCCCATGGTCTCTCTTCTCTGTATATCTGGTTATGTAGTTCTCACTCTCCTGCGTCGATTTACAGACACAAAATACAACACAACCAGGTGCAATGCACCAGGCTCTGAACAAGAATGTAGTCACAGTAATGGTAATTCCAAATAAAGGTGCTCGCCAGAGAAAGGCAAATTTGGGGATAAGTGAGAAAAAAGAAAGTGAACCCCCCACACACATGCACAGACACTGACCCACACACACACACACAAAAAGAAAGAGAACCCCCACACATACACTCACAAAAAGAACGACAGGAATGCCAAAATGATAATGGGAAAAGGGGAAGAAGTAAAAAAAAAAAGAAAAAAAGAAAAAAAGGGGGAGTAAACTATAAATGTGGGGTGAATACTCCAATAGGACAGCCACTAATCCGAACAACAACCAGGAACAAGTACCTGGAGATTGATACAAGCTACATACCATTACTAATATCAAGGGAGGTGAGGGAACCCAGAAGCAAAAATCTATCTAAAAAACAATGCAAAGGAGGACAACAAAACAAGAAACAACACAAAAAAAACCTACAAAGCAAACCAAAATAAAAGAATAAGCAAATCAATCTCACAAACCTGCATAAAAAATGGATATAATCAACAGTCAAGTAAACAACAACAACAGGACAGGGATAAAAACAATTTAGGATGGTGAAGTCAGGGAAGCTATAGGTATATATTGACTTGGAGTAGGTGGTTGGAGATTAGATATATAAGTGAGGTGAAATTTTAACAGGGGATAAAAAGAAAAAATTAAGGTAAATCTAAAGCGGGAAAAGTGTAAGGGAAACAAGGCACTAGATAGGGAAAGGTTAGCAAGAGAGTGGTGGTATAAAGGTGAAGTTGAGGTAGAGTAAAAGATACTAAAGGGTAGATGAAAATAGACTGTAGAACACTATTCCCAAAGTAGAATATAGAGAAAATAAAATCAATTCCTTGTGTGTTACACAAGAGTCAATTTGATTCGGCCCCTAGGTGGCAGTGTTTCTCGGTCTATTGTTCCTCTCTAGCCTGAACTAAAATCTTGCTGTTCCTATGGTATTCAATATGATTTGTGGGGGTGGGATGCTCCAGAGCTGCCTCTCTACTGGTGACTGCTGGTTCAGCAGCCAGGACCTTCCCAAAATCTTCTGGGTTTCCCTCCTCTGTCAGGTCCAAATTGGTTGCCTTCCAGGGATTCCCTCTGCCACCAGCTCTGAGGGCCCTCTCTCACATTTACCAGCTCCAACAGCCACATATTTTATTTCAGGCACAGATCTCCCGGCTTTGAGTTCCAAAGCGCAGATCTCCCAGTCCACCCGCTCCCTTGGTCTCGCACCCAAAGTAACCCCAAGGAAAATCTGACCTTTCTGTGCTGGAGCGCAGAGCTCCTTATACTCTGTGTGTCCGTGCCAACTGGGCGCCAGTGTTCTGGGGGTCTCAGCCATCCAGTGGGTACTGCAGCTGTATCTTTTCAGATCCTTCCCCTTCAAGATGGCATGGTCTGCCTCCGCACCGGTGGCTCAGCAAGAGAACCCAGCAGTACTGGGGCCGCTCAGGCAGAGGAGGCCAGTCCAGCAGTCCCTTATCTTCTTCCAGAGTACAGCTGTCCCCCTACTTGCCAACAAACACTCCCTGGGTGACCTTCAGCTGCTCTCTCCTTCTGCCCTGGGACCAGATTCAGATCACATCCCTCTGTTCTGCAGCCATTTTTCCCTCCTCCTGCTTCCCAATCTTTTTTGTTTGGATTTATTTTGTGTCTAGCCCAAATCCTTCCTGCTACAGTTCCAACTTGGGTCTACAGACCTTAGACACCTCCTAGCTTGCGTTCTCTTTCCTCTTCCACTCAACTCTTGCCCTTGACTCAGAGGGTGAGAGGAGGTTGAGGACAAAAGCTTCTCTTGTACCTGGCCGGAGTGAACAGACCATGGGGATAGCATCACTCTTTCAGAAGCCCTTCATCTGCTGACACACCATCAGCCTCACTTGTATCTCACTCTAGTCCATATCATTCTAGCTGGAATACTTGTGGTCTCTCACTGTGCATTAGAATTAGAGAGCCAGCCTTGACTTTAATCTCTCCTGGCAGCTCCATGGCACCAATAAGCCCCAAGCTTATGAGAGAAAAAATGAAACCCACTTTACCGTTTCAGGGACCAGCCCCAACCCAGTAGAGCTAAGGATGTCCTCCAACAGGTATCAATATTCCCCAGTTATCACCTCAAGGCATCTGGAGGTGGGGTGAAGTGGTGCTCCTTGGACATCCTCCTCCCTGAAGGCACAGCAGCCCCTCCCAGCTCCCCAGGCCCTGCCTCTCTCCTCTCTCAGCCAGGAGGGCTTCCCCAGCATTTGTGATGAGGGCAGCTCCCTCCTGAGTTTGAGGTTAAAGAGGATGTCTTCTCCAGGAATCTGTAGCCAAATTGCTGAGCTGTTCACAGTGACCTGGATATAATATTTGGAAACCTAATTTGTGAGAACAAGGGAAGTGGTGTGAGACATTTAAGATTGATGTTTCTTTACTAATTTTTTGTTTAGAGAATTTGTTCAATGGCGATAGTGGGGTACTAAAGTCCCCTACTATGATTGCATTGCTGTCTATCTCTCCCTTGATGTCCTCTATGAGTTTTTGTATGTTTTGGGGAACTTTCATATACTATTGGTTTGGTGGTGATGAACTCCTTTAGCTTTTTCTTTTCTGCAAAGCACTTTATCTGACCTTCAATTCTGAATGATAGCTTTGCTGGATAGAGTAATCTTGGTTGTATATTCTTGCTATTCATCACTTTGAATATTTCTTGCCATTCCTGTCTGCCCTGCATCGTTTCGGTTGAGAAATCCACTGACAATCGTATGGGTGCTCCCTTAGAGGTAACTAACTGTTTTTCTCTTGCTGCTTTTGATATTCTCTCTTTGTCTTTTGCTCTTGGCATTTTAATTATGATGTATCTTGGTGTGTTCCTCTTTGGACTCCTATAGTTTGGGATTCTGTGCGCTTCTTGGACTTTTAAGTCAATTTCTTTCACCAGGTGGGGGAAGCTTTTGGTCACTATTTCTTCAAATAGGTTTTCAGTATCCTGCTCTCTCTCTCTCTCTCTCTTTTTCTGGCACCCCTATAATTCGGATGTTGGTATGCTTGAGGTTGTCCCAGAGGCCCCTTACACTATCTTCAATTTTTTGGATTCTTTTGGATTGTTGCTTTTCTAGCTGAGTGAATTTTGTCTCTTTGTATTTCAAATCTTTGACTTGGTTCTTGCAGTCCTTGAAACTGCTTTTAGGTCTTTGTATAATATTTTTTTTTATTTCAGTCAGTGTATGCTTAATTTCTAGTTCGTCCTTTTTCATATCCTCAAGGGTCTCGTTCATTTCCTCATACGTCTTGTTCATTTCCTTGTAGGTCTCATTAAGTTCATTGGCGTTTTCTGGGAGCCTCTTGAAAAATATTATAACTGTAGTTTTGAACTCTATGTCCAGTCGTTTTTGTTTTTTTCCTCCATTTGTTTCACATCTGATTTATTTCCATGTCCCTGCATTGTGGCTGTTTGCCTGAGTTGGTCCATTAGCTTTGTGTGGTCGATGTCCTCTAAGGGAGAGTAGCTCAGCCTCCCCAGTTACCTGAGGTGGATACTCTTGGTGCAGCCCTTTATGAGTTGCACAGTCTTGTTGAAGTTAAGCCTAGATTATTGTTGTTAGCACTAGGAGGGTTTCACCTCCAGGCCAATTGGCTGTCAGGATCAGCTGTGCTCAGGTTGGATGGGCGGAGTCTCTGGGCTGAGCAGGAAGCCTTGATTTCCGTCAGCTCCACCCTATGCACCACCTGGGTTTCTGTGCTGGGTGGTAATGGCTGCATTCACATCTGAGAGAAAGCTGCCACCGAGCTCTACCCGCTGCCGGACAATTCATCCTCTCCCCAAATGAGTCTGCACACCCAAAGCCTCACCCAAGGTTGTAAAACAATGTAGTCTGATGGTTTCCCGAACAAGAGAGGAAGTCATGAATCCTCTCTGTATGTGCTTCTGCTGTTCCCAAGTTTACACGCCCTTTCCACAAGCTCGCAGACCTCTGCAGTGCCTGAATTTCAACATGCTTACTTACTTTCCAGTTTCACCCCGTATGAGTGTGGGTTCCCCGGACCTCACCTGGAACTGGGAAATCAGTGCATTGGGATGCCTTTGTCTCCCTCCCCATTCGAGAAAACCAGCCGGGTTTGCAGCCGCCCGCCCTATGTGCTCGCATGCACACAGCTCCAAACCTATGACTCCATGTGTATCTTCAACGCTGTCATCCGCCACTCCTCTGAGTCACAGTATCCTATCTTTACTTTTATTTGTGGAATTTTCACTCAGCCAGCTTTCTGGTGATTCTGGATGATGTTTGTTCTGTCGTTATGTTGTAGTTTTGAAATTGTTGTGTGGGGCACCAAGTTAGGTGTTTACCTATCCCGCCATCTTGGTTCCTTCCTCTGAGATACCACCTTATACCAGTTAGAGTGACCATTATTAACAAGACAAGCAACAACAAATGTTGGAGAGTTTGTGGAAAAAATAGAACTCTCATTCACTGCTGTTGGGAATGTAGACTGGTACAACCAGTATGGAAAGCAGTCTGGTGATTCCTCAAAAAATTAAAAAGAGAGCTACCATACAACCCAGCAATCACATTCCTGGGTATATACCAAAAAATTCAAAATCATTTCTAAAATATATGCACCCTTTTGTTCATTGAAGCATTATTCATGGTGGCCAAGATTTGGAAACAGCCAAAGTTACCTATAATAGAGGCCTGGGTAAAGAAGATCTTGTATATGTACACAATGGAGTACTACATGGCCATAAGAAAGGATGAAATAATGCCATTTACAACATGGATGGACCTTGAGAACATTATGCAAAGTAAAATAAGTCAAACAGAAAAAGCTAAGATCTACATGATTTAACTCATACTAATATCCTAATAAAATAGTAATATGCAAATTAACCATCACTCTGCTACAAACATGGTGGTGCCCATAGCCACAAGATGGCGGAACTCAGTCCCCTCAGCCCTGCCAGAGGCCCCCAGTCTCAGGGATGGTTGCCGCTGACAGCCTGCAGAGTAAGCATCCTGGCTGAGTGCTACCCAGAGGACCTCCTGACCCTTTGTAAAAAACAAAAACAAATTCACTCCCCACAGAGCAATCTCCTGCCAGCACCAGCAGCCTAGGCTGGGGTCTCAGCCTGCGTGGGGTGCTGCACCCCCGCAGTATGATCCCTTCTCAGTGCCGGCAGCCTGGGGTCTCAACCACTGAGTCACACCAGCCAGGCATATATGGAGGAATCTTAAATGTTTCTCTTTTTTAAAATATATTTTATTGATTTTTTTACAGAGAGGAAGGGAAAGGGATAGAGAGCTAGAAACATCTGTGAGAGAGAAACATTGATCATCTGCCTCCTGTACACTCCCCACTGGGTATGTACCCCCAAACAAGGTACATGCCCTTGACCAGAATCGAACCTGGGACCCTTGAGTCTGTAGGACACTGCTCCATCCACCTAGCCAAACCAGTTAGGGCTGTCTAACATGTTAAAGAAAAAACCCTATCTAATAAAGAGAAAATATGCAGGGGAGGACATTTGAGGGGGACCGGTTGTCAGGAGAGGGCAGTTGGGGATAATGGAGCTGGCAGGGGAGCAGTTAGGTATCGATCAGGATGGCAGGGGAGTGGTTAGGGAGTGATCAAGCTGGCAGGCAGAAGTGGTTAGGGCCAATCAGGCAGGCAAGCCTGGATTGTGAAAGGGATGTTTGCCTGCCTGTTTATGCCCAAGGTGTCCCAGATTGGAGAGGGTGCAGACTGGGCTGAGGGACACCCCCCCCCCCAGTGCACAAATTTCATGCACCAGGCCTCTAGTGTAGAATATAAAACTGAAACTTATGAACACAAACAGCAGTGTGGTGGTTGCCAGAGGGAGGTGGGTGAAGAAGGGGGTCTTAATATGAGGTGACAGGAGAAGATTTGACTTTGGGTAGTGGGCACATGGTACTATATACATATTTTATAAATTAGCAATCCACACATGTAACCTATATGTTCATGTTGACCAATGACACCACCAATAAAATTTAAAATATATTTTTTAAAAAACCTGAGAAGACATTTCTCCAAAGAGGAAATAAAAATAGTCATTAAAAAAATGCTCAGGCCCCACCCCAAGCTTCCTAAAAAAATATTTCCAAATGTTCCTTCTGCAGCCAGGGTCACACCTTGTCGGCCGGGAGGTCCCCATGCTGGACATGCTGGACATTTTCTACCATCCGAAGCCAGATAAGAGACGCTCCTAGGTGAACAATACAAAGTTGAGGATCTTGGAGGGCAAGGGGTGCTCTTTCACCCACTCCCCCACCCTTTAAATCCATCTCTCTTTTACTTTGATTGTCAGTCACCATCTTGAGGCCATTTTTATATTGATGCCTTCCTCTGCTGTTCAGGGGCAATTGGTCAGGGATGAGATTTTATTTCCATGTCCAAGGCAGAGTTCCAGGAGCCTGTTGGCGATATCAGGCTCATCCCTGAGTGTCTGTGCTTCATCTGTTCCCCGGAGAGTGTACCTGTAGGCTTATGGGGTATATGCCATGTAGTAAGTTCTGGCTGAGCTGTAGGCATCCTTGGGGCCAGGTACCAGCACTGCTTGGGTGGGGGGGGGTCCATTCACAGGAGCCACTGCCCATGGGCCCGCCCACCCACAAGAGCTGCTGGGGATCTGTGGGAAACTTGGGAGCCCAGATGCCAGCCAAGCCCGGGAAGGGCATGATGGATTCGGCTGCAGACATGCATGGGAGACCCGCTTGTTGCATTGGAATTTTCTCACTTTTTCTGGGACTCTCTCTGAAGGTCGGACCAGTCTGGCTTGGAAGTGGTAGTTGGGGGTGGTAGAAAGGAAGGAAGGAGAGGCTGATCATGGTCCTCGTTAAGGCACATTCTTAGTATTTCTGTTCTGCATCCAAAGAAACATGGCAATAGCTAAGGGGTGGAACATGGCCCTGATGCCCAAGGGGGAGTCCCAAGGGGCTGGCATTGGTATCAAAGTCATACCAGTCATGCATGAACATTCCTTGTTGCATTTGTTCACAGTATATTGTACCTGCAGGGTATAGGAGGCATTTTTTCCACACAACTCTGGGCCCAAGAATGGGGCTGCCTGAACTGAAGAGGTCAGGCCAGTACCAGCTGGTTCCCCTTCACCCACCAGAGCTGACTAGCACTCTGCAGGGACCCAGGAGTGGGTATTCAATGTCATGACACTGACCTTTCCTGGAGATGGAGCCAGGGCTCAGTGGTAGGTGGAAGTTCCAAAGGGTTTGCCCACAGACATACGAGGGTGTCGGTCATTGGGCTGGACTTCACCAGCATCCACTCTTTTTTTAAAAAAAAAAAATCTTTATTGATTAAGGTTATTACATCCTCATCCCTTCATTAACCCCCCAAACCCTCCCCCTACTCATGCCCTCACCCCCCTGGTGTTTGTGTCCATTGATTAGGCTTAGATGCATGCATATAAGTCCTTTTGTTGACCTCTCCCCCTTACCCCCACCGTCCCCTACCTTCCCTGAGGTTTGACATTCTGATCGATGTTTCTCTGTCTTCGGATCTGTTTTTGTTCATCAGTTTATGTTACACAGAAGTAAAAAAAAAAAAGGAGTTCTTACCATTTGCAACAACATGGATGGAGCTAAAGAGCATTATGCTACGTGAAATAAGCCAGGCAGAGAAAGATAAATATCACCTGATCTCACTCATTTATGGAATATAATGAACAAGACAAAGGTTTTATGTGCAGTTTTCAGGCCTTCCTGGAGTTACTTTTGTGCTAGCCAGTGTCAGAAGTTGTCCACATTTGGCTCTAGGCAACCTGTTCAAAGCTTCAAGCAATCTACAGTTTGTAGCTGCCTCCACTGGGCCTGGCTGTGCATGGGAGGGGCCCAGCTTAGTTCCAAGGCCCAGTATTTAGAAGCTTGGGGTCCTGTGATAGGTCAACTAATGTCCCAAGGAATCTGGGAATCTGCCTCCACCTGTCTCTGCCTCCTGGCAGTCAAACATAATTACTGAAAAGGCTGTTTCTAAAGAACTTTTGGCAGAATCAGGAGTATGGGACCTCTGAGTCTTCTATGAAGGATAGCTGCTATTCAGATTTCATGGAATATGATGTGTTACCTATCCATTTCACAGTACTTCCCTGACCTCAGCATGGCAGAGCACTTCATCAGCAGGCCTGTGATATCTGTTGGAAGCCATGAGTTTCCATCAGCTCTCCTATGAGTGGAAGATTCAAACCAGGTTCTCAGGAAAGTGGGGTGAATGGCCTCACCTCAAAGCCAGTCAGTGACACCCGCCGGGTCTGCCCAGATCCATAGACCTTGCCTCCATTACTGCCTGCTTAGTAGGGGTTGAGATGCAGAGTAAGGCCAGCAGGATACTAGAATGTGGGGAAACCTGTATCCCAGAGGTTTGGGTAATTAATTGCCTTTCCCTAAGCTGTTGTTGCGGTGAGGGGCTTGAGCTGCTCAGGAAAAGTGGCAGCTGTGTTCTCAGAGGGGTGATGTCCAAGCACTGGATTCTGGCAACCACTCTCCCATTTCTTCTCAATGTCTCCCACCCCATACTCTCCTCAGGCAACTCTTCCCCCACCAAAGTGAATGACAATCCTGTGCTCTGTCCCTTTTTTAAAAAGTGGCTTTGTGTACAGCAAGCTCTGTCCCTGGCAGACAGAACCTCCATGGCCTTTTACCACTGGATGCAGCTATTCTTGGCTATGATGCTCCAGGCTGGAAAACCCAGCCTGGCATCCAGGCTTCACTCCTCTCAGGGAAATCCTCTGCAGCTGAGATATCCCTCTGCAACCTTGGTTGGCCTGCCACCTGCAGGAGCAGGGTCAGCCCCTTCCTATGAATGTCAGGTGGCGTTTGCCCTTCTTTGTGTCTTCAATTGGTAATTCAGGGTGAATGTTCACCAATTTAGTTTTATTTCCAGTTTGGATTCTGGGAGGAGGTGTGAGAAAGATCCACCTACACCATTGCCTTCTTAAACTCCTCAAGTGTACATTTCTATGATAATGATCTATATACTACATTGTGTGTCTACAATTCAAAGTCAAATCATCTTCCATCAACATATACTAGAATTTGGCCCCATTTACCCTTTACTATCTTTCCAACCCCTTCTTTCTGGTAACCAACATATTGTTGTCTGTTTCTATCAATTTTGTTGATTTGCTTTTCTCATTTTTTCATTTGTTACTTTCAGCTTTATAGCCCACATATGATTGAAAAAATATGGTTCTTGATTTTTTTTCTGTCTGACTTATTATGCTTTGCATGATAAACTAAAGATCCATCTATTTTGGATCAAATGGCAATATTTAATCTTTTCTTATGGCTGAGTTGTATTCCATTGTACACATGGACCTCAGCTTCTTCATCCAATACCAGTGAAGGACATATCTGTTGTTTCCATGTCTTGACCACTATGAATAATGCTCCAATGAACATAGAGGTACACATATCTTTGCAAATAAATGTGTTCAGGTATTTTGGCACTCAGAATTGGAATTGCAGGTCATATAATAACTCTATTATTGATTTTTTGAAGAGCCTTCATAATGTTTTCCATGGTAGCTATACCGGTTTACATTTTCACCAGCAGTAAATGAGAGTTTATATTTATCTACAACCACTGCAGCAATTGTTAGGTTTTTTTCCTTTTTGATACCTGCCATGTAACAAGTGTGAGATGCTGTCTCATTGTAGTTTTTTAAAAATTCTTTATGGTTGAAAGTATTACATATATCTCTCCACCCCGCCCCCCCCCCAATTGTCCTCTCCCAGCCTGGCCCTACCCTCAGCCTCAACCTCCCCCACCTTATTGTCTGTGTCCATTGGTTATGCTTATATGCATAAAAGTTCTTTGGTTGATCTCTTACCCCCTAAATCCCTCCACTCACTCTCCCATGCCTTCCCTTTGAGGTTAGAGAGTCTGTTTGATGATTGTGTGTCTCTAGATCTATTTTTGTTCATAAGTTTATGTGTTCATTAAATTCCACAAATGAGTGAGATCATGTGATACTTATCTTTCTCTAACTGACTTATTTAATTTAGCATAATGTTTCCAGGTCCATTCATGCTGTTGTAAATGGTAAGAGTTCTTTCTCTTTTTTTACAATGGCATAGTATTCCATTGCGTAGATGTACACAACTTTTTACCCCTTTAATCTGCTGATGGGCACTTAGGCTGTTTCCAAATCTTAGCTATTGTAAATTGTGCTTATGAGCATAGGGGTGCATATAGTCTATATGATTGGTGTTTCTGATTTCTTGGGATATATTCCTAGAAATGGGATTGCTGGGTCAAATGGGAGTTCCATTTTTAATTTTTTGAGGAAACTTCATACTGTTTTCCACAGAGGCTGTACCAATCTGCATTCCCACCAACAGTGTATGAGGGTTCCCTTGTCTCTGCATCCTCACCAACACTTGTCATTTGCTGATTTGTTGATGATAGATATTCTGACTGGTGTGAGGTGGTACCACATTGTTGTTTTGATTTGCACTTCTCGGATGATTAGTGACTTTGAGCATCCTATATAATGAAAGGTTAATATGCAAATTGACCAGACTGCAGAATGACCGGTCACTATGATGCACACTGACCACCATGGGGCAGATACTTAACCCAGGAGCTGCCCCCTGGTGATAAGTGTGCTCCCACTGGGAGTGCCACCCAGCCAGAAGCTGGGCTCACAGCTGGCGAGCACAGAAACAGTCGTAGGAGCCTCTCCCTCCTCCACGGAAGAATGTCCAACTGTGGGGATATCTGATTGTGGGAAGTGAACCCAAGCCATCAGTCAGATCTCCCATGAGGGCTTCCAGACTGCGAGAGGGTGCAGGCAAGGCTGAGGCCACCGCCCCGCCCCCCTCCCAAGTGCATGAACGTCATTCACTGGGTCTCTATTTTTTTTTAATACGTCTCTTAGCCATCTGTACGTCTGCTATCAAAAAAGTGTCTATTTAGGTCCTTTGCCCATTTTTTTATTTGATTATTTACCTTCACTTTGTTAAATTGTATGAGTTCCTTATAAATCTTGGAGATTAAACCCTTATCAGATGTCACATTGGCAAATATGTTCTCCCATGCAGTGGGCTTTCTTGTTATTTTGTTGATGGTTTCTTTTGCTGTGCAGAAGCTTTTTATTTGATGTAATCCCATTTGTTTGTTTTCTCCTTAGTTTCCATCATCCCAGGAAATATGTCGGTAAACATTGCTTCAAGCTATATCTGATATTTTGCTGCCTATGGATTCTTCTAAGATTTTTACAGTTTCTCATCTTACATTTAAGTCTTTTATCCCTTCTGAGTTTATTTGTGTATGGTGTAAGTTGGTTTCATTTATTTTGCATGTATCTAATTTTCCTAACACCATTTATTGAAGAGACTGTCTTGACTCCAGTGTATGCTCTTGCCTCCTATGCCAAATATTAATTGTGCATAATGACTTAGGTCAGTCAATTTCTAGGTTCTCTATTCTGTTCCATTGGTCTGTTTATGTCTGTTCATGCACCAGTACCAGGCTGTTTTGAGAACAGTGGCTTTATAATATAACTTGATGTCTGGTGTTGTGATCCCTGCAACTTTGTTCTTTTTTCTCAGGATTGCTGCAGCTATTTGAGGTCTTTTTTCATTCCATATAAATTCTTGAAGAGTTTGTTCTAGGTCTGTGATATAAGCCATTGGTATTTTAATGGGTATTGCATTCAATCTATAGATTGCTTTGTGTAGTATGGCCATTTTAATAATGTTGATTTCTGATTTTTTTCTGGTTTAATTTTGGAAGATTGTAGTTTTCTATGAATGTCTCTATTTTATCCATATTGTCCAACTGATTGGAATATAGTTGCTCATATTATTTTTTTTTACAGTTCTTTGTATTTCTGTTGTATCGATATTACTTCACCTTTTTTGTTTCTGATTATGTTTATTTGAGTCCTCTCTCTTTGTTTTTTATGAGTATGGCTAGAATTTCATCTATCTTGTTTGTATTTTTGGAGAATCAACTCCGTATTTCATAAATCTTTTGTATTATTTTTTGCTCTCTATCTCATTTATTTTCTTGTCCTTACTCTCAGATTTTCTTTTTCTCTTTATAATTCTTTAAGTAGTAGGGTAAGATAATTTATTAAATATTTTTCTTGTGTTTTTGAGGTGGGCGTGTAGTGCTATTAACTTCCACATAGGACTGCTTTCACTGTGTCCCATGGATTTGGGGTTGTTGTATGTTTATTTTCATTTGTTTCCAGGATGTTTTTTATTTCTTTTTTATCTCTTTGGTAACCCATTCATTGTTTAATAACATGCTATTTAGCCTCCATGTGTTTGAATGTTTTTGAGTGTTTTTATTGTACTTGATTTATAATTTTATGCCATTTTGATCTGAGAAGATGCTTGATATTATTTCAGTCTTTTTAACATCGAAGAGACCTAGTTTGTGTCATAATATATAGTCTTTCTTTAAAAATGTGCCATATGCCATTGGGAAGAATATATATTCTGAAGTTTTGGGATGAAATGTTCTGAAAATGTCAATCAATGACATACATCTGGTCTTGTATGTCATTTATGATTGCTTTACTTTTTGTCTAGAATGTCTATTCAGTGAAGTCAGTGGAGTGTTAAAGTCTCCTACTATGATTGTATTGCTATCAATCACTCCCTTAAAATTCTCCAGAAGTTTGCTTTGTTTTTTAATGTGTTTGGATCCTCCTGTATTGGGTACATATATGTTTACCAGAGTTATATCCACTTGTACCAATCCCTTTAGTATCATTAAGTGGCCTTCATTATCTCTTTTTATGATCTTCACTTGGAGTCTCTTTTGAGATATATGAATATTTCTGCCCCAGGTTTTGTTTGTTTGTTTGTTTTCATTTCCATTTGCCAGGAAAAAAATTTTCCACCCCTTCACTTTCATTCCGTGTTAGTCCTTTGTTCTGAGGTGGGTCTCTTTTATTTTATTTTTTTTTATTTTTATTTTTTGCATGTATCTTTTATTTTTATTTTTTTATTTTTTTTATTTTTTTAAATCTTTATTGTTCAGTTTATTAATTACATTGTTTCCCCTTTTTATCCCCCTATAGCTTCCCTCCACCCTGTACCTATCCCACCCTCCACCCTCACCTCCCCCTCCCCACTGTCCTCTCCCATTGTTGCTAGATTTTTGTCCAGTCTCTTGCTGCACTTCCCACAACCCTTTTCTCCCCAAGAATTGTCAGTCCATTCCCTCTCTATGTCCATGTCTCTGTTATATTCACCAGTCTATCCTGTTCAACAGCCTATCAATTCACTTGATTTTTATGTTCATTTGTTGATAGATGTGCATTTGTTGTTGCTAGTTTGCACTTTTACCTTTTTCTTCTTCCTCTTCTTAAAGAATATCTTTCAGCATTTCATATAATGTTGGTTTGGTGGTGATGAACTCCTTTAGCTTTTTCTTATCTGCAAAGCACTTCATCTGACCTTCAATTCTGAATGATAGCTTTGCTGGATAGAGTAATCTTGGTTGTAGATTCTTGCTGTTCATCACTTTGAATATTTCTTGCCACTCCCGTCTGGCCTGCATCGTTTCTGTTGAGAAATCTGCTGACAGTCGTATGGGTGCTCCCTTATAGGTAACTGTTTCTCTCTTGCTTTTAATATTCTCTCTTTGTCTTTTGCTCTTGGCATTTTAATTATGATGTGCCTTGGTGTGGTCCTCTTAGGGTTCCTATATATTGGGGTTCGGTGCACTTCTTGGACTCCTAAGTCAATTTCTTTCACCAGGTGTGGGAAGTTTTCAGTCACTATTTCTTCAAATAGGTTTTCATTGTCTTGGCCTCTCGCTTTTTCTGGCACCCCTATAATTCGGATGTTGGTATGCTTGAGGTTGTCCCAGAGGCCCCTTACACTATCTTCAATTTTTTGGATTCTTTTGGTTTCTTGCTTTTTCAGCTGAGTGGATTTTCCCTCTTTGTATTTCAAATCTTTAACTTGGTTCTTGGGGTGCTCCAGGGCACTTTCAGGTCTTTGTATAATATTTTTTGTTTCAGTCAGTGTATGCTTAATTTCTGGTTGGTCCTTTTTCATATCCTTGAGAGTCTGCTTTATATCCTTGAGGGTTTCTTTCATTTCCTTGTAGGACTCATTCATTTCCACGCTGGTCTTGATCATTTCCACGTTGGTCTTGATCATTTCTTTTCAGCTCTCATTTATATCCTGGAGGGTGTTGTTCATTTTCTTGTAGGACTCACTCATTTCCTTTGTGGTCTTGCTTATTTCCTTATAGGCCTCGATCTTTTGTTGGAACCTCTTAAAAAACCCTATAACCGTGGTTCTGAATTCCATGTCCAGTCGTTTTTTTTCCTCCATTTCTTTCACATCTGATTTCTTTCCATGTTGCTGCATGGTGGCTGCTTCCCTGAGTTGGTCAATTAGCTTTGTGTGGTAGACGTGCTACAAGGGACAGTGGCTCAGCCTCCCCAGTTACCTGAGGTGAATATGGGCTGCACAGTCTTGCTGAAGTTAAGCTCAGTTAATCCTTGCTAGCACTTGGAGGGTTGACCTCCAGGCCAATTGTCTGTGAAGCTCAGCTATGCTCAGGTTGGGTGGGCGGAATCTCCGGGCCAAGCAGACAGCGTTAGCTCCGCCCTATGCGGCCCCCGGGACTCTGTGCCGGGGGCAATGGCCGCCAGCACCTCTGAGAGACAGCCGCTGTGGAGCTCCACCGGCTGCCGGTTGCCGCGGAATTCAGACTTTCCCAAAATGAGTCTGCATGTGCAATGGCTCACCCAGGATCATAAAACAAAGCAGTCTGACGGTTTTCCGAATGAGAGACAAGTCGCGGTGTGCTCTCTGCGCCGTCACACAGCCGAGCTGTTCGCGCGAGCTGCCTTTCCACAAGCTGGGAGACCTGGCATCCCCCGAGCTTCGGCGTGCCCTCCCACTGTCCAGTTTTCACTCCGTGTGATAGTGGGTTCTCTGGACTTCGCCCAGAGCTGGAGAATCAGCCCAGTAGGATGCCTTTGTCTCCCCGTTCGAGAAAACTGGCCGGTTTTCAGCCGCCCGCCCTCTCCGCGGCACGCACTCCAAACCTCTCTCCTTGCGAATCTTTCAACGCCGTCCCCCGCCGCTCCTCCGGGTCACAGTGTCGTATCTTCACTTTCATTTGTGGAATTTTCACTCGGCGAGCTTTCTGGTGATTCTGGAAGGTGTTTGTTCTTTCATTAAGTTGTAGTATTAAAATTGCTGATTATGACGGCAAGATAGGTGTTTTGCCTTTGCCGCCATCTTAGTTCTCCTGAGGTGGGTCTCTTTTAGACAGCATATATATGGGTTGTGTTTTCTTATCCATTCAGCTACCTTATGTCTTTTGATTGGAGCAATTTAGCCATTTATATTTGAAGTTATTATTGATAGGTACTTATTTATTGCCATTCTTAGTCTTTATGCCTGTATTCTCTTTCTTTTTATTCTTCTCACTACAGCCCCTTTAGCATTTCTTGCAGTGGTGCTTTGTGGTAATAAACTCTTTTAGCCTTTTTTTCCTACGAAGATCTTTATTTCCCCTTTGATTTTGAATTATACCCTTACTGGATAGAGTAGTCTTGGGTTCAGTTCCTTGGTTTTCATTACTTTGTATACTTCATGACATTGCCTTCTGGCCTGGAGTGTTCTTAATGAGAAGTCAGATGACAATCTAATGGAAGATTCTTTGTAGGTAACTTTCTGATTCTTTCTTATATCCTTTAAGATTCTTTCTCTTTAATATTTGTTATTTTAATTAATATGTGCCTATTTGTGGGTCTTTTAAGGTTCATCTTGATTGGGACTCTCTGTGTTTCCTGAGCTTTAATGAATATTTCCTTCACCAGGTTAGGGAAATTTTCTGCCATTATTTCAAACAGTTTCTCTATGCCTTTGTTAGATTCTCCATCTTCTAGTACACCTATAATGTGAATGTTGTTATATCTCATGTTGTCTTAAAGCTCCCTTAGACTCTCCCCCTGTTTTAATTTATTTTCCATTTACTGGTCTGAATGTTGTTGTTGTTGTTTGTATACCTTGTCTTCTAATTCACTGATTTGGTTCTCAGCTTCTTCTAGTCCAGTGATTGACAAACTGCAGCTCATGAGCCACATGAGACTCGTGTACCAAGGTTGGCTGCTTTGTTGATTAATGAGTTTGCAAACCACTGGGATAGGGGCTTAATCACAAGGAACAGCAACAGCCTCTAATTATTGGAATCAAGAGTCTAGGTCAGTGGCCAACAAACTCATTAGTCAACAGAGTGGCAAACCACAGCTCACGAGCCACATGTGGCTTGCGAGCCACAGTTTGACAACCACTGTTTTAGCCTACTGTTTAATTTTTCCAGGGCATTCTTTATTTCAACTATGTCATTTCCAATTGATTATTTTCTATTGCTTCAAGCTCTTTTTTCATGTTGGTGTCACTCTCATGAAGACCCTTATAATTCTCATTAAATTGCTTTTAGTTCTCACATAATTGTTTGAGTACTCTTCTTGCCATTACTGTGAATTCTTTATTTGGCAGCTTGTTTACCTCCATTTCATTAAGTTTCTTCTCTAACAATTCCTCCTTTTCTTTCATTTGGGACTGTTTCTTTGCCTCCCCATTTTTGTTGTCCTTTTGTTTTTGTTTCTATATATTAGATCAAACTGCTGTGCCTCCCCGATGTTGTGGGGTGGTCTTATGTAGTTGTTGTTTTGTGGGACCCAGTGGTTCAGTCTCTTAGATCTCCTGAGCTGGGTGCTCTCATAAAGCCCCTTACTCGAGCTATTTTGATTATCCTATTGTAGTTGGTCTTTGAATGTTATTGTCCCATTCGTGAATGGACTCTTTCAGGTTGGCTGAGTATGTGACTCACCCCCAATCATATCACATAAGCTGTTGTGGAGGTGCTGACCATACAGAACAAAATACAATGCTACAAGATATGAAGCAGAAGAAACAACAACAACAACAAAAATGTACATAAGACCCTTGCAGCACCAATAAAAGCAACCACCAGAGAGAATCAGGAAAGAGAAAAGAGAGCAAGAATTATAGAAAAAAAAGAGAAAGAAAAATATGAGAAAAAAAGCAAAACAAAACAAACAACACAACCAAAAAGGGGGGGGGGAGAGATAGAATATGTAGATGCAGATATGAAACAAAGGGAATAAAAATAAAGTATTAAGGGAATAGGGGAAGGAAAACTGTTTAAAATAAAGGAGGGAGAAAATAAATAAAAATAAAAGACAAGAAAAATACCTGAGAAGGAAAATAGAGGAGAAACCTGATAGAACTAAAATAAAGAAAAGAAAAAAAAAGATGTGAAAGCAGATAGAAAGAAAAGAGAAAAAATGGAGTAGTGAATAAAAGAAACAGGAAAACAATTGAATAGGAAAAGTCAAGAGGAATATTATATATATGAATGAAAACAACAGAGACTAGAATAATAACAAATCAATAAAGCAGATAAAGAAGATAAATTTTAAAATGGAAAAAGATGAAAGGAAAGAGAAACAAAGTAAAACAGAAGAAAAAAGGGAGGGGAAAAAAGGACAGAAAAAAAGCCATTTAAAAAAAAGTCACGTTGCATTCCTCTAAGCCAAGTTTAGTGTCTCATGTGAGCTGGTTTTGGATCCCACTCTTCTGTTCTATATGCTAATTCTAGGAGCTATATCAGTAGATATTGCTAGGACATATGTCTAATATTTTGCTACCTGTGGATTCCTCTAAGAGTTTTATGGTTTCCCATCTTACATTTAAGTCCTTTATCCATTTTGAGTTTATTTTATGTATGGTGTAAGTTGGTTGTCTAGTTTCATTTTTTGCATATATCTTGTCCAATTTTCCCAACACCATTTATTGAAAAGACTGTCTTGATTCCATTTTATGCTCTCTAAGCAGTGAATTTAACAGAGATATTGACAAAGACTCCAACAGTATAACAATGACTTTTTTTCATTTGCATGGGAGTAACTCTTTTATCAACACCACTGATTGAATAACAATATTAGCTAGCTCAAGAGAAGTTTTCATCCAGAAATACTTTAGGATAAATGGAAATACAACCTACTGATTAGGAAAATTTACCTGTAATATCTTATCAAAAAGGTGTGAAAGGTTTGTTTTTATATTGACTCAGTTAATCAACTTCAAGTGACCTGCAGTTGTCATGCTGGTGTTCTGCTACAGAGACTCCCAAGCTGAAGTATGTAATAATGTATACCATAATTTCAAGACAACATCTTCTAACACACTCTGCCATAAGGTGTTGTAGGGAACCTTGTCAAAGTACACCGATGTTTAAGGCCAATTGGTGTGTGGGGTCTCTGTCCAGAGTACACCAAATCTTCAAGGTCAATTTGTCATATACATGTATAAAAGCAAGGGCACAGAGATTATACTATATACACTGCACAGGCGTGACTATCTATAGCCCAAGTACTGATGTCACTATTTGACAAGAAACCTCTTTTGTCTAAGTTAGTATAAAGATGTGTTATTGACCAGCCAATGCAAGGCCACTTGATCCAGCTACTTTGTTTGCAATGGCTACTATGTTTGTGGCTGCTTGGTATGGCCCCTATGTTTGCTGAGGCTGCTTTTATATAGGGTGCAGCTGCTTGATCAGGCTACTATGTTTATAATGCACAAAATTCATGCACAGGGAAGGGAGGGTGTCTCTCAGCCCAGCCTGCACCCTCTCCAATCTGGGACCCCTTGAGGGTTGTCCAACTACCTGTTTAGGCCCAATCCTGGCAGTCAGACATCCCTCCCACAATCTAGAACTGCTGGCTCCTAACTTCTCACCTGTCTGCCTTCCTGATTGCCCCTAACAACTTCTGCCTGCCAGCCTGATCACCCCATAACCACTCCACTGCCAGCTTGATTAATAACTAACTGCTCCCCTGCCAGCATATTTGCCCCTAACTGCCCTCCCCTGAAGGCTTGATTGCCCCAAACTGCCCTCCCTTGGAGACCTGGAACCTCCCAACAGCCTTCTCCTGCTGGCCATCTTGTGGTGGCCATCTTGTGTCCACATGGGGACAGGATCTTTGACCTCATGGGGGCAGCCCTCTTGTGTGTTGGAGTGATGGTCAATTTGCAAATCACTCTTTTATTAGATGGGCTAGAGGCCTGGCACTTGGGTCCCTGGGGGCCAGCTGGTTTGCCCTGAAGGGTGTCCTGGATTAGGGTGGGGGTTCCCTTGGGGTGTGGGGCAGCCTGGGTGAGGGGCCTGTGGTGGTTTGCAGGCCAGCCATGATCCCCAGTGACCCAAGCAGAGGCCCTGGGATCTGGGATTAATTTATGTTCTATAATTGAAACTTTGTAGCCTAGAGTGGAGGCCTAGGTGCTAGGGCTGCAAAAGCTTGGTTTCCTCCATCGCCCACTCTCCCCAGCTCCGTGGCTGCCACCATTTCTGTTGGGATATATCTTCTATAATTGAAACTTTGTAGCATTGAGTGGAGGTCTAGGCTGGCAATGGCAGGTGGAAAGCTTGACTTCCTCCATTGCCAGGGAAACCCAAGCCTCCCTCCTGCTCTCAGTGGCCATATCCATGTTGGTTGGGATTTATTTGCTCCTGATTGGCTGGTGGGTGTGGCTTGTGGGCTTGTGATTTGATTGGAGGTATGGCCAATTTGCATATTACTCTTTTAATAGATAGGATAATTGAAACTTTGTGGCCTTGAGTGGAGACCTGGGCCCACCAGGGTGTGCAGAAGGCTTGGCTTCCTCCATTACTGGGTAATCCCAAGCCTCCTGCTCTCTCCTTGGCTGCAGCCATCTTGGTTGGGTTAATTTGCATACTCTCTCCTGATTGGATGATGGGCGTGGCTTGTGGGTGTAGCGGGGGTATGGTAAATTTGCATGTCACTCTTTTATTAGATAGAATAGCTACTGTGTTAGCCAGGCTGTTTTATATAACTCCTATTTGGAGGCTTCTATACTAGCTCCTATGTTTGCAGTTACTTTGTAAGCTACTTTGAGGAACTGTTTTGTCTGATAGCTCCTTGTTAGCAATGGTTACTTGGGCTGCAATAAAGACTCTTCTATACGCTTATAACTTCTCATGTCTTTTCATCTAATGTCCAGCATCCAAGGAGGTCCAGTTCCTGGCAGGGGAACAGAGACTCCACAATTGGCATAGCTGAGCAGAATCAAGATGGAACTTACTCCAACAATTGGCATAGTCAAGCAGGTTCAAGGAATCAGTACTCCAACAGGTGTTAATTTTCCCAAGCTGTAAGGAAAGCAAATAACCTGAGCTCTGGATGATATTCATGAAATTTCTTATGAATCTAGACTTAACCCTGACAGAGAGGGTTAGAACTTCCCAGAGAAACGTCATCCCAGGATTTACAGGGAACTTCCCAGATCCCCCTGTTATATAGAAAGAACCTAAACTCATAATCTGCTTTTAAATATTCACCAGCCAGGACCCATATTGGAGTCTTCAGAAAATATTGTCGACCACATCTATTTTTCAATTGTCTGACAGGAACTAAACTCAGTTTTGTTTTTTATACAAATACCAAGGTTAGCATGCATCAGTTGTAACTACAGGACTTCTATCCATTAAGCTTAGCTCCTTTATTTCCAAGTAATATAGGAAGAGCCAGTTTCTTTTTTCTTATCACCTTGCTCTTCCAGCAAGCTCTTCTCTTAAATCATCTTCCTGGTTTAAGAATAGAGCAGGTAGCTCCAGAACAGGATCAAGTTGCAAGGTACAAAATAATTATGCATAAACAATTCCAGTTACTCTATATCAGTGCACTAACTGTGACAAAACAACATTTTTAAAGAATTCAGCAGGAAAAAAGAGTTTTCTTTAACAACAAAATTGGTTTTTAGTTCCAGGTAATGAGACTAAAACAACTCTTTATTTTGATAATTTTAATAGAATATTAAATGTCCCCAAAGAAGTACTTTTATCCAGTAAAAAGTCTCTATAATACAAAAACAAAAATTTGCTTGCACTTGCTAATACAGGTTTTGGTGTTAATAATAATCAGGGCTTAGAAGAATTAATCTCATTCTTGTCAAATGTTAGACTCTTATCCATAAAAAATATTGACTTCAAACTCATTAGGGGTCTTAAATATACCCTAATTTTCTATTTCTTTCCTTGGGCAGATGTAAAATTTTTTGTTTGAGGCCATTAATAACTGCTCAAGGTAGAAGAGGTTTCTGGTTTATTTCTATTTTGTATTTTCTGCTGCCATGATAAATAATCCATCAGGAAAATATAAGAAATAAACTAGTATTTATTGAGAGCATATTTATTAAAGGTATGACATTGGACCCATAAAGGGAGTTATGCATTATTTTCTCTGAACTCAAGGATCTTACATTTATTTGGGAGATAAGACACATACATGAAAAGTGGCCTAACAAAACACAGTACAAGATATGTTATTGACCAAATAAATAGAACCATAATGTTTGTGCTATAAGAATTCAAAGGAGGAGAACCAAGATGGCGGCAAAGGTAAAACACCTATCTTGCCGTCATACTCAGCAATTTTAATACTACAACTTAACAAAAGAACAAACACCTTCCAGGATCACCAGAAAGCTGGCCGAGTGAAAATTCCACAAATAAAAGTGAAAATAAGACACTGTGACTTGGAGGAGCGGCGGCAGACAGCGTTGAAAGATTCGAGCGGAGAGAGGTTTGGAGTGCGCGCCAGCGAATAGGGCGGGCGGCTGAAAATTGGCCAGTTTTCTCGAACGGGGAGACAAAGACGTCCCACTGGACTGATTCTCCAGCTTTGGGCGAAGTCCAGGGAAACCACTATCATACGGGGTGAAAACTGGACAGTGGGAGGGCACGCCAAAGCTCAGGTGCTGCAGGGGTCTGCCGGCTTGTGGAGAAGGGAGCCTGCGCGAACAGCTCAGTTGCGAGACCACGCAGAGAGCGCTCTGCGACTTGCTCTCTCATTCGGAAAACCATCAGACTGCTTTGTTTTACTATTCTGGGGGAGACATTGGGCATGCAGACTCATTTGGGAAGAGTCTGAATTCCCCGGCAGCCAGTGGAGCTCGGCAGCAGCTCTCTCTCAGAGGTGCTGGCGGCCATTGCCACCAACACAGAGTCCCTGGGGCCACATAGGGCGGAGCTAACGCTGTCTGCTTGGCCCAGAGACTCTGCCCACCCAACCTGAGCACAGCTGAACTTCACAGACAATTGGCCTGAAGGTCAACCCTTCCAAGTGCTAACAATGATTAACTGAGCTTAACTTCAGCATGACTGTGCAACCCATATCCACCTCAGGTAACTGGGGAGGCTGAGCCACTGTCCCTAGTAGGAAGTCTACCACACAAAGCTAATTGACCAACTCAGGGAAGCAGCCACCATGCAGAGACATGGAAAAAAATCAGATGTGAAAGAAATGGAGGGAAAAAAACGACTGGACATGGAATTCAAAACCACTGTTATAGGGCTTCTCAAGAGGCTCCAACAAAAGGTCGAGGCCTATAAGGAAATAAACAAGACCGCAAAGGAAATGAATGAGTCCTACAAGGAAATGAACAAGACCCTCAAGGATACGAATGAGACCTGCAAGGAAATGATCAAAACCAACGTAGAAATGAATGAGTCCTACAAGGAAATGAAGGATACCCTCAAGGATATAAAGGAGACTCTCAAGGATATGAAAAAGGACCAACCAGAAATTCAGCATACACTGACTGAAATAAAAAATATTATACAAAGACCTAAAAGTGCTCTTGAGCACCCCAAGAACCAAGTTAAAGATTTGAAATACAAAGAGGTAAAATCCACTCCGCTGAAAAAGCAAGAAACCAAAAGAATTGAAAAAATTGAAGATAGTGTAAGGGGCCTCTCGGACAACCTCAAGCATACCAACATCCGAATTATAGGGGTGCCAGAAAAAGAGAGAGACCAAGACAATGAAAACCTATTTGAAGAAATAGTGACTGAAAACTTCCCACACCTGGTGAAAGAAATTGACTTAGGAGTCCAAGAAGCATACCGAACCCCAATATATAGTAACCCTAATAGGTCCACACCAAGGCACATCATAATTAAAATGCCAAGAGCAAAAGACAAAGAGAGAATATTAAAAGCAGCAAGAGAAAAACAGATGGTTACCTATAAGGGAGCACCCATACGATTGTCAGCGGATTTCTCAACAGAAACGATGCAGGCAAGACGGGAGTGGCAAGAAATATTCAAAGTGATGAACATCAAGAATCTACAACCAAGATTACTCTATCCAGCAAAGCTATCATGCAGAATTGAAGGTCAGATGAAGTGCTTCGCAGATAAGAAAAAGCTAAAGGACTTCATCACCACCAAACCAATATTATATGAAATGCTGAAAGATATTCTTTAAGAAGAGGAAGAAGAAAAAGATAAAAGTGTAAATTAGGAACAACAAATACACATCTATCAACATATGAATCTAAAAATCAAGTCAATTAATAAGCTGATGAACAGGATAAACTGGTGAATGTAACAGAATCACGGACATAGAGAGGGAATGGACTGACAACTCTTGGGGAGAAAGGGGGTGTGGGAAGTGCAGCAAGAGACTGGACAAAAATCCTGCAACTATGGGAGAGGACAGTGGAGGGGAGGTGAGGGCAGATGGTGGGATGGGTACCATGTGGAGGGGAACTATAGGATGAAAAAAACAGGGAACAATGTAATTAATAAACTGAACAATAAAGATTTTTTTTAAAAAGAAGAAAAAAAAGAAAAAAAATGAAGAAGGAAAAAGAAGAATTCAAAGGGAGTGTGATTTCTATGGGCTCAGCTAGTCAAGAAAGACTTTACAGAGGAAGCGGAATTGGGGCCTTAAATTTTACATAGGATTCAAATTAGTGACAAGAAATGAATTAGTGACAGATTGTACTATCACAGATTGTAATGCATAAAACTCCAAATTAAATACAAGGGATATGAAGAATGTAGTCTAGAGTTTAAATGGCAGAGGATGAATGGGAACTCTTTCTCCCCTTTATTTCAGTATTCTCCGCAAACTTTGCAAAATAGGCTTGCATTATGGAAGATTATTGCTAGATTAATTCAGCAGGTAAAATAGTGTCAGATCAGATAGGTCCTTACATATAAGAATAAGAACTCTATTTTATGCATGATAAGGAGGTATAATGGTTTTTGAGAAGGAGCATGCGATAAAGAAAATCTTATTTTAGGAAGATAATGAAGTGACACTCCTATCAAAGCACACTTCCATCCTATGATAGATAATGCTGTAATCCCTATGCCTTTTAGAGGATTGATAAGAGTCTGTCCCCTCATCATAACTCAGATTTTCCAAACACATACTGTGTATGAGAGCACTGGTTCTGAGATAAGAGACCTTTCACATCAAGAGCTTAGTTTTTTAAAAGCATTGCTGGGCTGTGCAATCACCTCCCAGTCAGATCCAATCACCATTGAATCTTGCTTGAAGAAAAAGTTACCTTATCAGTTAATATGTTGAGGCCTAACCAGACCTCTGTGATTATGCACGAAAAAAATTAAAATACTACCGCGAGAATTAGGCAAGTTTCTAAGTTAAATTAATGCTTTCTACCTGAAAGAGTATACGAGTGGCCAGATTATTATGACTTCTGAGCTCATAATAATCTGGGCACTCAGTGTATATCCTACATAATAAAAGGCTAATATGCAAATTGTCCCCTAAACCAGGAGTTTGACCAGCAGGCAGACCGGCCAACCCCCCATGTCCCCTCCCCCTGGCCAGGCTGGCCGGACCCCACCCATGAACGAATTCATTCACGAGGCCTCTAGTGAGTATATATGTATATATACATATACACACAAACACACACTGAGTGGCCAGATTATTATGCATTCAGAGATTATAATAATCTGGCCACTCAGTGTATTTCTTCAAGGACACCAAATGGCCCTTGTTTATTCCAATATATAGCAATAGGTAGATATCAAAGAGTCCTTAGTCTCAGTCAATTCTTTACCAGCTTTCTAGATAGGAATTCAAGATACCTAGGCCTATACTAATATCTCACCAACCTGATTATCCCATGAGTAATATACTTATGATTATACTAGGGGCCCAGTGCATGAAATTCATGCACTGGAAAGGGGTCCCTCAGCCCAGCCTGCCCCCTCTCACATACTGGGAGCACTCAGGGTATGTCCTACTATTGGCTTAGGCCCACTCCCGATTGGGAGCTGACCTAAGCCCCAGTCTGGCCTCCCTTTGCGGGAGGCAACTGGGCTGATCAGGGGAAGGTGCCAGCCCCGTTACCCCACTGCTGCAGCCACTGCCTGTCACCGCAGCCACCAAGGTATTTTCATCAACATGGAGTCCAGTGCCTTCCCTGTGAAAAACAACTTTCTTTAAGCATTTTCAAAATGTGATTTTCATAGGATATGACATTTCTTTATTTTTTTTAGTCCTCACCTGAGGATATGTTTCCATTTATTTTTTCCCCTTCCCTCTGATCCCAGGCTCAGTCCCTTCCCAAGCCTAAAGCCTCTGCCCCAGGCTGTAGGCTTGGGAAGGGGTTCCCCAACCCCTGTGATGGCCAGCTGAGAGTGACCTGGGTACCAAGGAGGTTCCTAGGACACAGGTATGCATGAAAATTAACTGCAATGTTTGTTGGGTTGATTTGCATACTAACTCTGATTGGTTGTGAGTATAGCAGAGGTATGGTCAATTTACATGTTTCTCTATTATTAGGTAAGAGTAGAAGCCCAGTGCACAAAATTCATGCATGGGTAAGGTCCCTAGGCCTGGCTGGCGATGAGGGCCAATCTGTGGGGCGACCAGTGGGGCAACTAGGGGTTCCCACTGGCACCCGTCTTGGATGGCCTGGTGCTGCCCTCTTGCTGACCCCACTCCACACACTCACACCACCACTAGTCACCTCTCTCCATGGTAGGCAGCCAGCAGGGCAATCAGAGGGCAGCACCAGCCTGCTCATCAGCCAGCCCTGCTCCCTGTCACTGCCCACTTGCTGGCTGACCCTGCCCCTTGCTGGCATTTGCTTTGGCTGACCTGGGACCTGCAGGCTGGGGGCAGCTCTTGCATTGAGCTTCTGCCCCCTGGTGGTCAGTGCATATCATAGCAATTGGTCTTTCCACTGGTCGTTCTGACATTTGGTCAATTTGCATATTAGGCTTTTATTATATAGGATATTTGGTATTATTAGGTCCTGGTTCTTTTCTACAAGGTTATTTTTTCCCATTCCTACATACATTGAGTGGCCATATTATCATGATCTCTTAACTCACAATAATCTGGCCACTCAGTGTGTGTGTGTGTGTGTGTGTGTGTGTGTGTGTGTGTGTGTGTGTGTATTAGAGGCCAGGTGCATGAATTTGTGCACGGGTGGGGGTCCAGCCAGCCTGGCAAGAGGGAGGGAAGATGGGAGATTGGCCAGCCTGACTGCAGGTCAAACTCCTGGTCAAGGGGACAATTTGCATATTAGCCTTTTATTATATAGGATATACACTGAATTGCCAGATTATTATGCGTTCAGAGATCATAATAATCTGGCCACTCAGTATATAGGAGGCAGTACCATTCTGGGGAGCATGTCTGGCTGGTTATAGAGAGGGAGAGACTAACATTTTTGAAATCTATTTGGGGAGGTAAAACACATACATGAAAAGTTGCCTGACAAAACACAATACAAGATATGGTGTTTGACTGAATGAATAGAACCATAAAGTTTGTGCTATATGAATTCAAAGGGTAGTGATTCCAGTAGGTTGGGCTGGTAAGAAAGGATTTACAGAGGAAGAAAAGTTTGTGTCTTAAAGATTATATAGGATGTGGGGTAGTGGAAAGGAATGAAGAAGGAGAAGGTACAAGAAAAATCATGAATAATGTGCAGGACCTCAAGCTAACTAATGAAAAAGTAACTGGTTCCAACATAAAGTTTGAATGGGAACTAAAATAGCAATTACTTGAGGTCAGAGAGCTTATCACATTTATTTCATTATTCTCTGCATCCTTAACAAAATAAGGTTGCATATAGATCATTTTTTATTCCAAGAGTACAACTAACTTCCAAGAGTACAACTAACATTTATTGAATGACTAGAGATTTACAGTTATTTGACAAACATGAGTTATTCTCTGTTCTTCACTGAAGAGCTGGTCCAGTATAGTTGCTTTAAGTTCAGACTTTAGATCAAGAATACACTAAATCTGGGATTCCAGACAAAACAAAATGATATACCCACTATGAAGCCTGGATTCCAAAAGACATTCTCAGAGCCACTTTTAATTTTTTTCTCTTCTTGGAAGAAAGCATCCTTATGTCTGGAATCTACCTGGTTAACTGTGGTGAGGGTAACATACCCTGGTTAACCTCTAACTTCTGCAATCCAAATCTCACACTTACTGGAGCACTCTTAATGGCACACTGACTTCATAAAGTAGGATGTACTAAGCAAAAACTGTAAGGGTCAAGAACTGTCAACTTTTGTTAAATCTCAAGGTGCCAAGTTCATTTGTATGCAAGGAGTATAAAGAAAATGACTGTCTGCACATTAAGCAAGCTGATTCAGAGTTCACTTTGCACACCCAAAAGGCTGGAGGTTGGAAACAAAAACATTTGTATGTACTATAAATGATGTTGGTTGTTAATTTCAAAGGCATTTATTTTCTAGATATTTCATTCCTTTTTAGAAACACCAACACCTAAAATACTATAATAACTATCTCAAGTATATCCAGTAAAATCACATCAAGACAGGGTAATTTTGTGAGTAATAAAATCCAAAACATCTCATTTAAATCCATATGATGTGAAACTGACATCACAGCTATTTAAGTCAAATACCAGCCAGTATTATAGATTAGACTAGAGGCCTAATGCATGACATTTGTGCAAGAGTAGGCCTTCCTTCTCCCGGCTACTGGCACCAGCTTTGCTCTGGCACCTGGGACCCGGGTTGGCTTCTCTCCACCCTGGCTTAGTCAGGTAGGATCTCCTATATAATTAGCATATTATCATTTTATTATCCTATCTAATAAAAGAGAAACATGCAAATTGACCAACCTCCACTACACCCACAAGCCACGCCCACCAGCCAATCAAGAGCTAATTAACCCAACCAAGATGGTGGTTAATTTGCATATTCAAAGAGCAAAGACTGAAGACAGTGAAGAAGGAAGCCAAGCGCTGGAGAAGGGATGGAAGCTGTGGAGAAGCAAGCAAATGGGGCAGTGGAAAAGGGAGGGAAGAAGGGGGCGAGGGAGAAGGGAGGGAAGCAGGCAGGGTAGGGGAGAAGGGCGGGAAGCATGCAGGACAGCAGAAAAGGCCGGAAAGCAGGCAGGGCTGTGGCGATCACTGAAGGAAGCCCTATTGCAGGAATCTTCCTGCAACAGGCCTCTAGTTATAGATAATCCTGGTAAAATAATCTTAGTTCATAGTACAGCAGGCTGACTACTCTTAGAATGTGAATGTCTGAGGTGGTTATAAATGCTTCAGTATAGCACACAAGTCTTTAGAGATTTGCAGATGTCTGGTGCTTCTAGGGTTTGAAAAAGAAGTAAATATTCCAGTGAATAAATACCTACCTATGTAAGAGAAAAGGCCATTTGATCATCTTCACTTTTCAACCTTACAGATTATCCAGGAGGTTCATCATCTCTTGCAGTGGAAACAGAAACATAGCAATTTTCACATTTCCTGCATCTCTAAGACAGGTCAGTATTCTTTTCTCTTTTCAATTTTTTGTTTGCAATTCTCCTAAGGATATTTTTTTCCATTGATTTTTAGGGAATGTGGAAGGGAAAAAGAGACGGGGAGAGAGAGATAGTAACACTGGCTTTAGAGAGACACATCAATCGGTTGCCTCCCACATGAACGCCAACCATGGCTGTGGCCAGAGATCAAACCTGCAACCCAGCTAGGTTCCCTTGACTGGGAATCAAACCCACGACCCTTCGGTGCCTGGGCCAATGCACCAGCCAGAGCAAGAAGTCAGTATTTGAGAGAGGTAGATACAGTACAACCAGGACTGCTAAGAGGCAATCTTGGGAGGTACTAGCAAATGAGTAAGATTTCACCCTGGTGAACAAGATATTAAATTCTCCACTCTTGTATTATTCACATAAGTAGAAGTTCTAGACATAATTTCCCTGTGTGATGTACTGGAAAAGATGCCCTTATCCTATCTAATAACTTCACTACACCCACAAGCCATACCCACAGCCATGCCCACCAGACAATCAGGAGCAGATTATGCAAATAAACCCCAACCAAGATGGCTGCCGCCACTGAGAGCAGGAGGAAGGCTTGGGTTTCCCCAGCAACAGATCAAGCCAAGCTTCCACCTGCCATTGCCGGCCTAGGCCTCCACTCAATGCTGCAAAGTTTCAAATATAAAAGATACAGAAATGGCAGCAGCCACTGAGCTGGAGAGAACAGAGGCTTGGGTTTCCCTGGCAACAGAGGAAGCCAAGCTTTCCACCTGCCATTGCCGGCCTAGGCCTCTACTCTAGGCTACAAAGTTTCAAGCAGAAATGACTGCTGCCACAGAGCAAGCAGAAGGCTTGGCTCTGCTCCAGACTACAGTTTCAATTATAGACATAAAATAATCCCAGATCCCAGGGCCTCCACTTGGGTCATTGGGGGGGCGTGGCCAGCTTGCAAACCTCCACAGGCCCCTCGCCTAGGCCACCCCTCACCCCAAGGAAACCCCCACCCTGATCTGGGACACTCTTCAGGGCAAACCAGCTGGCCCCCACCCATTCATCAGGCCTCTATCCTATCTAATAAAAGAGTAATTTGCAGATTGACCATCACTCCAACACACAAGAGGGTTGCCCCCATGTGGTCAAAGATACTGCCCCATGTGGACACAAGATGACCACCACAAGATGACTAGCAGGGGAGGACCGTTGGGAGGTTCCAGGCCCTCAAGGGAGGGCAGTTGGGGGTGATTAAGCCTACAAGGGAGGGAAGTTAGGGGTGACTAGGCCAGCAGAGGAGGGAACTTGGGGGGCAAACAGGCTGGTAAGGGATCAGTTAGACATCAATTAGACTGGCAGGGTAGTGGTTAGTGGGTAATAAGGCTGGCAGGCAGAAGTGATTAGGGGCAATCAGGGAGGCAGGCAGGTGAGAAGTTTGGAGTTAGCAGTCCTGGATTGTGAGAAGGATGTCCGACTGCCCGTTTAGGCCCGATCCTACCGGGATCGGGCCTAAACGGGCAGTCGGACATCCCTCAAGGGGTCCCAGATTGGAGAGGGTGCAGGCTGAGCTAAGGGACATCCCCTACCCCCTGTGCACAAATTTTGTGCACTGGGCCTCTAGTTTCCTATAAAACTCACACTATTCACTTGGGCTAAAAGACCACCCAATGTATCCAGAAACAGCCAAACATTCCGTTTAGGTTATGTGCTTTCAACCTATGTATTATAAATCTTGCCTTGCATTTCAGGCCACTAAGATTATATAGATTATGAACACATTCGTTTTGCTTAGCTCCATTATGTCAGTTAACAACCTACTCTTATCCACTCACAGGCTAAAAGTACTATCCCTACACTCCAGTTCTCCCAAAATGCTACTAATTTGTTCACAGTGGCAGGCAGTCTTACACACAGGATTCTCTTTGGTCTAGTGAAAAACTAAACAGCCATCTCTTTGCAACATTCATGGATAAATAACCTAGTGTAATTCAGCATTAAATGGAGAATTTTAGTGATAGAAATACCATGGAGTTCAAAGCTCTGCTCTGATAAGCCTTCCAATTTTATTCTCAAGGAAAAGTTATTCAGAAGCCTATTGATCTGTTTATGGACTCTTGGGTCTTCACTTTTTTCATTTATAAAACCCTGCTGTGTACCAATATGGATACTGTAAGAGACCTTGTATATGTCAGCCACTTTGCTATGTACTTGATGTGTGTTATTTCATTTAATCCTCATAGCAACTCTGTGAAGTGAATGTTATTATCCCATGTTACTTATTAGAAAACTGAAGTCCAGAGATATTAAGTTACCTGTCCAACTAGTACGTGGCTAAACTAAGATTTCAACCCAAATCTGTCTGATCATAGAGCACTATATTTAAAAACCTGACTTGGCTTATTTACTGTGTACCTTCACTTACAATCAAAGGTTAAAAATCAAGAAGAATAAAATGTTTTTTTCTCCAAATACCTGATGAGATATTTCATGTTTAAGTGAGACAACTTGTATGATAGTATTTGGATTTCAGTTATCCATGTTGTGAACCTCGCACATTTTCTTATTTTTGCATTTTACTATGGATAGTCTATGAAGCACTTTGACATGTTAACAGATGTTAAAAAGGAATAAAGTTCTCTAGTGAAATAAATTTAGGAAATTTAGGAAACTTATTTTCAGGACATCTTGAGTAAATGTTAAATCACAAAATATATTTTATATGATTTCTTTGATAAGCAAAATTGCTTCTTTTTTTTAGCCGATAGAACTTTTATTCACATTCCAAATAGACTTTCAATGTAAAATGCTGGTGTTATTATTTTTTTTAATTTAATAAATCTGAATTGTTCAGAATATTACAATGTTCCTCTTTTTTCCTCCCTAGAGCTCCCCTCCACTCGATATCCATCTCACCCTCTGCCCTTACCTCCCAACCACTGTCCTCATCCATAGGTTTACCATTTTTGTCCAGTCTCTTCCTGCACCTCCCACACCCCTTTCCCTCAAGATTTGTCAGTCCATTACCTTTCTATGACCCTTATTTTATTATATTCACCAGTTTATTCTGTTCATTAAATTTTAAATTCACTTGATTTTTATATTCACTTGTTTATAGATGTGTATTTGTTCATAATTTTTATCTTTACCTCTTTCTTCTTCTTCCTCTATCTTTCAGCATTTCATATAATACTAGTTTGGCAGTGAGGAACTCCTTTAGTTTTTTCTTATCTGCAAAGCACTTTATCTGACCTTCAATTCTGAATGATAGCTTTGCTGGGTAGAGTAATCTTGGTTGTAGGTTCTTGTTATTCATCACTTTGAATATTTCTTGCCATTCCCATCTGCCCTGCATAGTTTCTATTGAGAAATCAACTGACAATCATATGGGTGCTCCCTTGTAGGTAACTGACTGTTTTCCTCTTGCTACTTTTAATATTCTCTCTTTGTCTTTTGCTCTTGACATTTTAATTATGATGTGTCTTGGTGTGGTCCTCTTTGGATTTCTTTTGTTTGGGGTTCTGTGTGTTTCTAGGACTTTTAAGTCTATTTCTTTCACTAGAAGGGGGAGGTTTTCAGCCACTATTTCTTCAAATAGGTTTTGAGTATCTTGCTTTCTCTCTTTTTATAGCACCCCCATAATTTGGATGTTGCTATGCTTGAGGTTGTTCCAGAGGCTCCTTACAATATCTTCAATTTTTTGGATTCTTTTTGTTTCTTGCTTTTTGAGCTTAGTGGATTTTTGCTTCTTTGTATTTCAAATCTTTGGCTTGATTTTTGCATTCCTCTAGTCTAATATTTTTATTTCAGTCAGTGTATGCTTAATTTCTAGTTGGTCCTTTTTCATATATTCCACGGTCTCGCTCATATCCTCGAGGGTCTCATTAAATTTATCAGCCTTTTCTAGGATCCTCTTGAAAAACCTTATAACCGTGATTTTGAACTCTATATCCAGTCATTTGTTTCCTTCATTTCTTCTAAATGTGACTTGTTTCCTTGTCTCTGCATTTTGGCTGCTTCCCTGAGTTGGTGGATTAGCTTTGTGTGGCAGGTGTCCTCTAAGGGACAGTGGCTCAGCCTCTCCAGTTACCTGAGCTGGATACTCTTGGTGAACTCTTTTATAGCTTGCACAGTCTTGTAGTTAAGCCTAGATTGTTGTTGGTATCACTGGGAGGGGGTGACCTCCAGGACAATTGGCTGTGAGAATCAGCTGTCTATGCTGGGAGAGCCTCTGTGCTCAGCTTGGGATGGGGTGGAGTCTCCAGGCTGAGCAGTCAGCCTTGGTTTCCCGTCTGCCCTGCCCTAAGCAGTGCCTGGATCTCTGTGCCCCATGGCAATGGCTTCACGCACCTCTGAGAGAAAGCTGCTCCCAAGCTCTGCCCGCTGCCAGACAATTCAGTTTCTCCCCAAATGAGTCTGGACACCCAAAATCTCACCTGGAACTGGAAAACAATGCAGTCCTGTGTTTTGTTTTGTTTTTTCCTCCCGAATGAGAGAGCCAGCCATGCATCTTCTCTGTGAGCCTGAGCACCTCTGCAGCTCCCAAATCTCAGTTTGATTGCTCTTTAGAGTCCAGTTTCACTCTGTATGAGTCTGGGTTCCCCGAGACTCACCCAGACCTGGGGATCATTGCAGTGGGACGCCTCTGTCTCCCTCCCCGTTCAAGAAAACCATCCAAGTTTTCAGCCGCCTGCCTTTTCCACCCACGTGTGTCTCCGCACGTCTGTCTCCACGCATCTCTGCAACTCTGCCCTCCGCAGCTCATATGAGTCACAGTGTCCTTTTATCTTTCCTTCTATTTGTGGAATTTCCACTCAGCCAGCTTTCCTGTGGTTCTGAATGATGTCTGTTTTTTCTTTTAATTGTAGTTTTGAAATTGTTGTGCAAGGCAGCAGTATAGGTGTTTACCTATGCCACCATCTTGGTTCCTCCTCAGCAAAATTGCTTTTAGTCAATGCTTTTCCCAAGGCAATTTGTTAAAATAAATTACCTAATTAATTTTTGTGGGAACAACAGTCTTATTCTGATAATAGAAATGTATTTGGAAACATAGGATGAAGAGCAGGAGAATCATTTCAAAACTTAACAAAATATCAAAAAATTTTAATGTATGTGGATAATTACTATAGTGAAGTTTATAAAAGCTCCAAATAGAAAACAAACCAGAATTCCCATCAATAAAAGAATGGTTGAATAAATTATATATGTCCAAATTATTAGATATTTTATACATGTTTTCCTTTGTTTTATTATAAAAGTTTTAAAAATTAAAGTATGAAGGCTACCCAACTATTTACAATTTAGAATTAACAAATGCTAACATATTTTATCTTGACTCAAATTTTTATATAAAAATTATTGCTATAATTTTTACACAAAAGAACACTGATTCGACATGATATTTTCTTCAAAATGAAAAGAAGAACTTGGAGAAATTTGAAAATATAGAAAACAACAATGTAACATTTTTAATTTACAAAAATTTTGAAAACAGTAAATAAAGATAAACACAACAGTTAGAAAATGTACAAAGGTACAATTGACAAAATACTAGTAAAAGTTAACATTAAAAATGAACATAAACTTGTTCAACTTCACTAGAAAGAAATACAAATTAAAATATTCCAAAATTGCCCAGCCAGCATGGTTCAGTGGTTGAGCATCTACCTATGAACCAGGAGATCACAGTTCAATTCCCAGTCAGGGCATATGTGGGCTAGATCCCCAGTGCGGGGTATACAGGAGGCAGCCAATCAATATTCTCACTCATGATTGATGTTTTCTATCTCTCTCTCCCTCTCCCTTCCTCTCTGAAATCAGTAAAACATAAATTTTTTTAAAAATTAAAAATATACCAAAATATAAAATTTATCTACTGAAGCAGCCAATTTGTATAAATTAGTGTACCTAGTGTTGGCAAGGATATATGGAAAACATGTGTATTTTAAAATGTTTCATTGAATTTATTGGTTAATAAAATTATGTAGGTTTCAGATGTATAATTCTATGACACATCATTTATACAATGAGTGGCCAGATTATTATGCGTTCAGAGATCATAATAATCTGGCCACTTAGTGTATATTTTATTATTTGTTTACTACCCAAAGTCTAATCTCCTTAAGTCACCATTTATCCCTCATTTACCTTCTTCTACCTGCCCCAACACCCCTGTCCTCTAGTAACTACCATACTGATGTCTATCTCTATGAGGTGTTTTGTGTGTTTGGTTTCTTTTGCTTAATCCCTTCACCTATTTCACAGAGCTCCCCAAACCGCCCTGCCCCCAACTCTAAAAGCTCAGTCTGCTCCCTGTATTGAGTCTGTTTCTATTTTTTGTTTGTTTATTTTGTTCATTAGATTCCACATATTAATGAAATCATATAGTATTTGTCTTTCTCTGGCTTATTTCACTTAGCATAATACCCTCTAGGTCCATGCATGTTGTCACAAAAGATAAGATTACATTCTTTTTTATTGCTGAGTGGTATTCCCTTATGTAAATGTACTGCAGCTTTTTAATCCACTAATCTACTGGTAGGCATTTGGGCTGCTTCCAAATTTTGGCTATTGTAAATAACAGCACAAGTGTGCATATATTCTATGGATTCAGGGCTCTGTGTGTGGATAAGAATGGATACTCTGGCTGTAGCTGCATAACCCAGTGCCTGTCTGAAACTTGTACAAGATCCTCTGAGGGAGAATTTTTCTGAATGTCCCAAGTCTGAGCAGCATTGCAATCCCCCTATGGCACCAAGCTTAACTGTGCAGAGGCAGTGGGAGTTTGAAGTACAAGCCAAAAGAATCAACAGGTTTGTGGATCAGGCACTAGTTGTGAATGTGAGTATAGGAAGAATGGCCACTATTCCCAAGATACACAGCTCAATGACTTTGTGAGTCTCTGCCATGACATTCCCCAGAATGGCAGCATACCAAAGATACTATTGAATGCAACCGGAAGTCCTTTTGGCAGGACTCAAAATCAGCAGGTTAGTGCTGCCTGTAGTTGGAGACCCAGGCTAGTGCACTTTGCAGGCTGCTCCTATAAGAATAGGAGTACTCACCGAAACCGGTTTGGCTCAGTGGATCGAGCGTCAGCCTGCAGACTGAGGGGTCCCAGGTTCTATTCCAGTCAAGGGCATGTACCTTGGTTGCAGCACATCACCAGGGAGGTGTGCAAGCAGCAGCTGATCGATGTTTCTCTTTCATCGATGTTTCTGACTTTCTATCCCTCTTCCTTCTTCTCTGTAAAAAATCAATAAAAAAATATATTTTAATAATTAAAAAAAGAATAGGAATACTCAACCCTGGGAAAATGGTATATGGTGGCAGTGTAGGATAGGAACTCAACACAGGCACCTTTGTGGTTCACCCTCCAGATCTCTCCTGTGGCCACTCCACTCAGATCTTCTCTGTATGACTCCCATAGTTACTCAGTTGCGTTACCTCTACTATAGCCCTGGGTGAGTGTTCAAGAGCCACACCCTATGCATCAGTCCTTGAAAAGGGCACCTAGGTTTATAGCAGATTCCCTCTTATTCCAGGAAGTCAGAGTCCCCACTGATTTTCATTGCCAGATGATATTTGGATTCCTATTCCAAGCTCTGGCGCTCTGGGTTTGAAAAACTTGTATGGGGTTCATGCTGCACTTCTCGGGGCGGGGGGGGACTTTTAAAGCCTAGATATCCCTCCAGATCCTCAAATACCACACATGGGAGTGGGAGCTAGCCCTTTCCAGATCACCACTCTCTTACCAGTCTTCATGTGGCTTCTTCTATAAATACTTGGTTATAAGACTTCTATTCAGGTAAACTTTAGTTGGTTATTCAGGTTGATTGCCCTATAATTAACTTTAAAACCAGGCTGGCTCTGGGAGGAGATGAGTATAGTTCCCAATTACTGCACAACATCTTGCCAAAGGAGAACAGGTGCTCTTAGATACTACTCAGGTAAGGTTAAATTCACAGATCATTTTTTATGACAAATTTGCAACATAAAAACCTCAAAATTTCATTATAATTTTATCTGATAACTTCATTTTTGGTATGCATTTTAATTAAATAATCAGGTATTCATCATCAATTTATTATAATAGCAAAAAATAAAAACAAAATACCTAAAATTGGAGGAATGATAAAGTAAATAGCTGCATCATTGTGGTAAAATATTATATATTATTGAAAGTAAATTATTTAAAAAAATAATTAAGACCTTGAGAAGATGGTGGTGGCATGTAGGACGGAGGTGAGGGAGAGGTTGTGAGTGAGTGAGGGGGTAAAAGGAGAGTTTGTGGATGTGTGTGGTGTGTGTGAGAGTGAGGGATGGACAGTTAAATCCGGCAGGAATAGAAGGGGCTAGCAGACCAGGCTTTACTGGACAAGGAGCACCTACCATCAGTGTGGGCACTCCTTGGGCTGCAGAACTCGGGCATGGAGCCCACATCATCAAGGGGAGAGCAGCCACTTCTAGGAACTCATCAGCACCATCACCCAGACAACCACTGGACATTTCCCATGACCCTGCAGCCACTCCAGCCCAAATCCTGCTGCCCCACCCACAGACCTGCAGACCCTAGGACATCCACTTCCAAGGGTGTATGCTCTAGCAGCACTAAGTGTGACTTCCCCCTGTGTTGGAATCCTTTTCACATCCCATGTGGTTCAGGGCTCCAGTTCAGGGTTCGGGTTCTGGAGAAGGCCACACACAAATGAACAAAGACTCAGAAAAACATAAATTTGGAAAAATGAGGGGCCAGGCAGCAGCCCATCTCTAGTGGAAGGACTATATTTTGCCTGGGCCTTGCCATTCCTTTTATTTAGGTTCTGGGAATACACCCATTGCCCTTAGGCAGGAAATAAGCTGATTATCTTGTCAGGCAGGATTTACACGATTATCTGGTGGGAAAGTTGCCTTTGCCACCCTCATTTCAATTAGATAGGGAGTGGTAAGCTCTCACCTTTCAGAGCTTCAAGGTTGACTAAGCCTTTTGGATTCCTTGCCCACACCTTTCTATTGGTGAGGTAATGGCTGGTTCCCAGCATCTCCCCCTTTGTTCTCTACTCTTAAAAAATCTCACATCTGTAGGCTAGAGTCCCAGTTTCAATGTCCAACCGTTTTAAGTCCCAATATCGATGTTCAACAGTTGTAAGTCCTGATATCGATGTTCAGCAAGTCCTTACATATACATGTCCACAATGGTGTCCGGATGGTGGACAAATGGTGGTAATGCAGGTCTGACCCTCTCTGGTTTGGTCCTGGGCAACCTGCAGTGATGCACAGCTATTGGACTGCCAGCATGACAAGGCGTCGTCAGTGTCCTCCATCGCTGGACTATTTTTCCTCCTGTCTTCGTGGTTGGTGCAATGTGTCAATTCCTCTTTGTTGCAGGAATCCACATGGTTTCAAAGTTGTTTTCTAAAAATACACAAAAATATTCTTGAGCAAAAGTTAATAAATGAATCTTTTGACTTGGGATCCTATTTATTTTTCCTTCAAATGAAAATTACTTTAAAGTAAAAAAAAATTTTAATGTACTTATAGGAATAAGTTTCTTACATGATATTGCTCCACTATCCCCCTTTTTTGTGAATTAAATGGAGGCTTTTGGAAATTTTATAATGTAGTTTTGATAACTTTAAATTTTTAGTTTTTTGCACAATAGTTTCATCACGTTAAGCAATTTTACCATGAGATGAACTAACAATAAAAATTTTAGTTAATACTTTAGAAACAGCTTTTTATCCAGTACAATTAAATTTCCTAGAATATTTACTCATATCCTTTAGCCAAATTAAATTAATCTAATAACTTGACTGTCACTTTACTGTCAAATTTAATATTCTAACAAAAATCTTAGTTTATCCTGTAAACATTAATGGAAAGGATTGCTTTACATTCTTGAGTAGGCCCTGAGGATCCCTGATGCTAGATATAGGGTAGCAGCTATTAGCCAAGTTTCTGTTTGATGCCTTGGTCCTGATCTGGGCTGGTCCAAGTCTCTGTCTATTACCTGGATCCCGATCTGAGCTGGGCATGGGAAGTGAAGCATCCATGAGGCAGGAGGCCTCCCTCAGAAGGGGCGAGTGTTCAAGCCCCTGTAATGCTGGGGGGTGAGCTTCTATGGCCCAACTATTGGCCCCCATGTTATCTCCTGATGGCCCCTCTGCAACTGTGCCTGTCTTAGGTTGTTCCTCCCATGAGGAATCTTACCCATCTTTGACTAACCAGCCATCCTCCAGGGCCAATCATTCAAAGAATTAGTTTATAAGTATGTTTGAAATAATTGTACAATATGCTGTTGTAAAATATTAAAAATTATAATGACATTGTAGAATAATATCATGTAAGGATATTCTTTGCTTTAAGCTATGGCAATTCAATTTCAAACTGGAATTTTCTGCACCTCTCCTAGGAGCAAGTAGTGATAATAATTGTTTTGTGCTTTTGCCTACCCTCCTTTGGTGTCCATGCAAGCCAGAAGCCTTTCTTTAATTTTGCACACAAAAGAGTAGTGGTTTGAATTTGTATCAATCCAAAGGGGAAGCTGGGTGGCGACACCTATGTAATTATACTTTCTTGCCCCACCCCTGTTGCTTCTGGATGAACCAAGGTGTTTGGTATATAGGTATCAACCCACATAAGGGTTTTTACCCATGAAGGGTCAGGAACATAAGTCCAAAATGCTTTCCCATTTTTTGCCCCAATTAATATTCCCATACAGCTGATTACTGCTATTATGGCCAGAAAGATGTTCTTAGGAGTCTGTACCATCTTTTTACCATGCCCTGGGTGGTCTCTGGGCTGTTTGTTGTCCAGCTCGTCCTCCTGCTGCTCTTCATCTTCAGTGAATTGTTTGGAGTTGCTGCTCTCTGTGTCTGAAGTAGCTGATTGTCTGCAGCTGCATGGTGAGGCTCCAGGTGCAAGGTCCTCATAATTCTGCTTAGTTTCCCTTTTGGATCCCTGATACAGTTTAATATTTCTAGCAGGGATCCACACTGGTTTGGAAAAATTCTCTGGAAATATGCAAGCATACCCTTTACCAAAAGTTAATAATGGATCGGGTCCCTTCTATAAACCAGATTTGGGATCCTTCCATTTAAGTGGACCAATTTCTTTTGTTATATTCTGGTGCCAATGGGTCTCCATAGACATCTTCCCATTTTCTCAAAAGTGAAAAAATTAAAGAAATTAAGGCTTGGTGCAGTCTACCCACAAGTGATTTCTCCATAATCCCCTCTTTTTGTTTTTCAATTTGGGATTTTAACCTTTGATACTGTCATTCAATAATGGCTTGCCCTTGGGAATTATATGGTATCCCTGTAATATGCTGAAATTTCCACTTTTTGTAAAATTCCTGGAATTGACAGCTTGTATAAGCAAGCCCATTATCAGTTTTGATAATTTTTTGAACTCCCATGATGGCAAAAGCAGCTAGGCAATGATTAATAACCTGTTTTGCCGTTTCTCCTGTAGATGCAGTAGCCCATAGGACTTTTGAAAAGGTGTCTACAGAGACATGTCATGTACTAATGCGTCCAAAGGGAGTATAATGGGTTACATCCATTTGCCAGATATGGTCTCTTAACAAACCTCTAGGGTTGACTGCTGTGTTAGGCCCTTGAGGTAGATGTAACATACAAGTGGGACATTCCTTAATAATCTGTTTTGCCTGTTGTCGAGTGATTGAAAATTGCTTAGACAGCATTTTGTCAGGCTGATGTAAAAGCTGATGAGATTCTGAGGCTTCTATTAACAAAGCAACCAATTGATCAGCTTGTGCATTTCCTTTTGTTAAAGGACCAGGCAGGACACTATGAGCCCTGATGTGAGTGATATAAAAGGGATACTCTCTCTGTAATACAATCTGCTGAACTTGTTTAAATAATAAAAATAAACTTTGGTCAGTAAGCCATTTCAACCAGGCAGTTTCAATTCTATTCACCAAGTTTGCAGCATAAGAGGAATCAGAGACAATATTAAGAGGCTCTTGGAAGTCCTGCAATGCGGCCTTAATAGCTTCTAGTTCAATTATTTGTACAGAAGTATGACTAGTCGATATGACTCGGTCTGAATTTATTGTGTGATAGGCAGCTTTCCCATTAGATGACCCATCAGTAAAAACAGTTAAAGCTCCAGGAATATGTTCCTGTTTAGTAATTTTGTATAATGATGGAGGTATTATATAAAAATTGTAGTAATTTATCTTTTAATAGGTGACAGCTAAGATCCCCCGAATATCCACTTAACGCAATTTGCCAATTCATATCAGTCTGAAACAACATTTCTAATTGCTTCCCAGTGAAGGGGAGGTAAAGACACTGGGGCTCTTCCCCTCTAAGCTGTTTACAGCATTTTCTAATTTGAAATAATAATTGAGCTATTAGTTCTACATATGTTATTGCAGTTTTAGAGGATTGATGTCCTAGGTGGACCCATTCAATAATGGTAGGATAATTTTCATTTTGAAAGATGACTCCAGTGGCACTATATGCAGTAGCGTTAATTTGTCCCAATAAAGGCAATTCGGGTTGGACCCGCGCTACTTGGGCTGAGAAGAGTGCCTGCTCAACTCTTAGCAATTTCTTCCTAGCTTTATCTGTTAAAGTTCGGGGAGAGGAAAGACTGGAGTCACCTCTAAGTAAATTAAATAAATTTGTCAATTCTCCTGTAGAGATTTTCAGATGAGGTCTTAACCAGTTAATATACTCTAATAATTTCTGAAAGTCATTTAAAGTTTTAAGACAATGTTTTCTTATGTCCACCTTTTGAGGCCTAATGCATTGGTTCTCAATTATGGTTCCCAGATATTGAAAAGGCATTTCTTTCTGTATTTTTTCTGGAGCAATTCTTAAGCCCCATTTAGGGAGCTCCTTTTCTAATTGGGAAAACATAGCCAAAGTCTGTTCTTCCCGTGGGCTTGCTAAGAGCAAGTCATCCATATGATGAATAATATAACATTGGGAGTATTTGTCCCTTAAAGGCTGAACAGCTTGAGCCACATATTTTTGACACAAAGTAGGGCTATTGGCCATTCCTTGAGGTAAAACCTTCCATTGATATCTTTTCATGGGTTCTATATTATTAATAGATGGCACAGAAAATCCAAATCTTTGTTTATCTTGAGTGTTATGTCAATTATATAGGGAGCGGTAAGCTCTGACTTTTCAGAGCTTCAAGATTGACCAAGCCTTTTGGAGTCCTTGTCCACACCTTCTATTGGTGAAGTAATGGCTGGTTCCCGGCACCCCTCCACAGTGACTGAACTCCTGATGCCACAGTTGTGCTCTTCCAGCACCACAGTTGCACTTTCCAAGCATGCTGACCACCTGAGCCTACCACTCTATAGGCAGCTAGTGGGTGCTGCCACTGGGCACACTCTTATCCAAACAACGGCCCACCGCCATAGCAGTAGAAATTCTGAACTCCACCTTCCTGGATACCTTCCCAAAGTCACTTCAGTCATGCGGATTCAGCTCCAGGGCCCATCTGCCTGAGTGCACCACGACTGGGTGCACGCAAAGCCAACCAAGGGCACAAGGCCTCCAGCAGTAGAAATATTGACTTCCCCCACTCCCAGCTGCCTTCCCACAGGGACCTCAATCATGTGGTTTCAGCACAAGGGCCTCTTTGAGTGCACTGCCCTGGCTATTGGCTCAAGGTAACTCTGTGAGCCACCACTGGGGAGGCGAGAATTCAACCAAGGTTGCAACAGCAAAAACTGAGTTTCTCCACATCATAGCTGAAGATATCTGTACTCCACAGTCATGCTCTGCCAGCTTGCAGGCCCCCTGAGCCCAAGACTACAAAGACAGCTCTTAGGTGCCTCTGTGAGCCCCCACTAGGCACACTTTTATCCAAACAAGGGCACACTTCCCAACAATAGAAACTCTGAATTATCCCTTTCTGGATATCAGCCCACAGACACCTTGGCCACACAGCGTCAATGTGAGGACCACACTGAGTATGCCACCCTGCAAACAGCTCCCATGTGCTTCTGTGAGCTGCCAGTAGGTTCATTTATATCCAATCAAGGGCTCAAGGACCCACAGCAGAAACTTGGACTTCCCCCTCCTCAGCTGCCAACCTCCGGTCACTGCAGTCACACCGATCTAGTGCACAAGCCTCCTGAGCCCATTGCCCAGGCAGATGGCCCCCAAAGGCTTCTCTGAATCCCTGCAAGGCACAACCCCAGCCACTGGCATCCAGTCTCCAAGGTAGTGCTGCTCCAGCACAAGGGCCTCCTGAGCCCACTGCCCCAGAAGATAACTGCTGAGCACCTCTGTAAGCAGCCATTGGGAATGTGTATCCAACCAAGGGCACACATTGCCCGAAGCAAAAACTGGGACTTCTCCCTCCATGGGGCTTGTGGCACACCACAATCACTCCAATCAAGTGTGTGATCCCACAAGCACACCCTCCCAGCAGATGGCTACTGGGACCCTTGTTGTGCTACCATTGAGCATGTGCCTCTCCAACCAAGAATGCACAGCTCCCTCAGTAAAACTCAAAATATCCCTCTCCTGGCAACCTACCTCTGGACAGCTCGGTGCATTACTGAAGATTTTCTTCCCTGGACAAGGTCATGTTATTTAATACACAGAGATTCCCACATCCCCAGCTTCTGGATCCTGAATGCCCTAGTGTTTCAGAGACACCCACCCCCACTCCCACTATCAGGGGCTCTACCTCCCATAGGGAGTTGCAGAGGGATGCTAATGCAGCAAGAGTCACACCACACCAGAGAAAGCAACAGTACCTGAGCCTCAGGCACTGAGACACCTTTTTATCAGGCCATGAATTCAGGGAACTCACAGTGAGCACATACAAGTGAGAACTCAGACAAATTTTCTCACAAGAAGCAGAATCACAATGACATGCAAAACACAATGTACAATGAAGCCAGGGGTGAGTCACATTGCCAACCCAAAACAAGAATTCATCCATGAATAAGGAACACATTCAAGATCCAACTAAATCAAGAGACCCCCAAATAGCTCAAGTAAGGAGCTCTGCTAGATCACCAAGCCCAGAAGACTTGAGAGATCGCAACTCTAGCACCACCACCAAAAGAAACTGGTTAGCAAAGCAGTTGGATCTAAGAAAAAGAAATACTTAAAATGTTACAGCAAAAATGGGGAGACAAAAGACAATCCCCAAAGGAAAGAAAAGGAGGAATCACCAGAAAGGGAATTAAATGAAATAGAGGCAAGCAACATGTCAGAGAAAGACTTCTGAGTAAGGGTTATAAGGATGCCCAAATGGCTGGATGACAAATACACAGAACTCAATAAGAATTATAAGAAGCTGAATGAGAATGTCACCAACATGAAAAGGAATTGAGAGGAAATGAAGAATGACATAGCTGCAATAAAAAACATAATGGAAGGCTTAAACAGTAGACCACAAAAGGCTGAGGTCTGCATCAGCTAATTAGAAGACAAAGTAGGAAAAAACACACAAACACAGCAACAACTGGAAATAAAATGTAAAAAGATAAAAGAGAGCCTAAGGGAGCCTTGGGACAATGCAAATGAAACAACATTCACATAATAAGGGTGCCACAGGACAGGAAACTGAGCAAGGAATAGAAAACCTGTTTGAAGAAATAATGACAAATACTTTCCTTATATTGGCAAGAGAAAAAAAAAAACATGCCCCAAGAATTACATAGAATCCCAAACAAGATGAACCCAAAAAGACCTACACTAATAACATCACAATTAAATTGGCAAACATCAATGACAAAGTAAGAATCTTAAACGTTGCCAAAGAGAGACAGAAAGTTACCTACAAGGGATCTCCCATTAGAATATCAACTGATTTCTCAACAGAAATACACCAGGCCAGAAGAGAATGGAATGAAATATACAAAGTGATGATGTAAAGCAAGGGACTGAATACAAGATACTACACCCTATCATTCAAAATTAAAGCTGGATTCAGAAGTTTCACAGACAAAAAAAGGGATAAAAGGGTTTGTAACCACCAAGCCATCAATGCAAGAAATGATAAAGGGACTGCCATAAAAAGGGGGAAAAAACAGAAAGGCAAGAAGGAACACAAACATTAAGAATAAAAATGACAACAAACAAGTACTTGTAAATAATAACATTAAATGTAAATGTACTAAATGCTCCAATCAAAAGACATAGGGTAGTTGAATGGATAAGAAAACAAGATTCATATATTTGCTGTTTGCAATAGACACACTGCAGAACAAAGGATTCACACAGACTGAGAGTGAAGAAATGGAAAATTTTTTCAGACAAATGACAATGAGAAAAAAGTTAGAGTTGCAATACTTATATCTGTTTTTTAATACTTTAATCGTTATTGTTCAGTTTATTAATTATATTGTTCCCCTTATCCTCCCTATAGTTACCAACCACCTGATACCCATCCGCTCTCACCTCCCCCCCCCCCCGACAATGTCCTCTCCCATAGGTGCATGATTTTTGTCCAATCTCTTCCTACAGCTCTCACACACCCTTTCTCCCCAAGAATTGTCAGTCCATTCCCTCTCTGTGCCAATGATTCTATTATATTCACCAGTTTATCCAGTTCATTAAATTTTTAATTCACTTGATTTTTATTTGCATTTGTTGATAGATGTGTATTTGTTGTTCATAAATTTTATTTTTACCTTTTTCTTCTTCCTCTTCTTAAAAAATACATTTTAGCATTTCATATAATATTGGTTTGGTGGTGATGAATTCCTTTAACTTTTTCTTAGCTGAGAAGCACCTTACATGACCTTCAATTCTGAATGATAGCTTTACTAGATAGAGTAATCTTTGTTGTAGATTCTTGCTATTCATCACTTTGAATATTTCTGACCACTCCCATCTGGCCTGCTTCATTTCTGTTGAGAAATCCGCTGACAATCGTATGGGTGCTCCCTTATATGTAACTAAATGTTTTGCTCTTGCTGCTTTTAATATTCTCTTCTTCTCTTTTGCTCTTGGCATTTTAATTATGATGTGCCTTGGTGTGGTCCTCTTAAGGTTCTTATATTTTAAGGTTCTGTGAGCTTCTTGGACTCCTATCTCCATTTCTTTCACCAGGTATGGGAAGTTTCCAGTCACTATTTCTTCAAATAGGTTTTTATTGTCTTGTTCTCTCTCTTTTTCTGGCACCCCTGTAATTCAGATGTTGGTATGCTTGAGGTTGTCTCAGAGGCCCCTTACACTACCTTCAATTTCCTTTTTATTCTTTTGACTCTTTGTTTTTCCGGCTGAGTGGATTTTGCCTCTTTGTATTTGAAATCTTTAACTTGGTTCTGGCAGTCCTCTAGAGTACTTTTAGGTCTTTGTATATTTTTTATTTCAGTCAGTGTATGGTTAATTTATAGTTGGTCCTTTTTCATATCCATGTAGTTCTCCTTCATTTCCTTGTAGGTCTCATTCATTTCCTGTTAGGTCTTGTTCATTTACTTGTAGGTCTCTGCCTTTTCTAGGAGCCTCTTGAAAAATCTATAACCGTGGTTTTGAACTCTATGTCCAGTCAGGTTTTTTTCCTTCCATTTCTTTCACATCTGATTTCTTTCCATGTCTCTGCATGGTGGCTGCATTCCTGAGTTGGTTGATTAGCTTTGTGTGGTCGATGTCCTCTAAGGGACAGTGGCTCAGCCTCTCCAGTTACCTGAGGTGGATATGGGTTGACAGTCTTGTTGAAGTTAAGCCTAGATTATTGTTGCCAGCACTAGGAGGGTTTGATCTCCAGGCCAATTGGCTGTGAGGTTCTGCTGTGCTAAGGTTGAATGAGTGGAGTCTCCGGGCCGAGTAGGCAGCATCAGTTCTGCCCTATGTGGAACTTTGGTCTCTGTGCCGGGTGGCAATAGCTGCAAGCACCTCTGCGAGAGAGCTGCCGCTTAGCTCCACCCGCTGCCGGACAATTCAGCCTCTCCCCAAATGAGTCTGCACACCCAATTTCTCACCAAGGGTCGTAAAACAATACAGTCTTGTGGTTTCCCAAATGAGAGAGTAAGTCACAAGTCCTTTCTGCGTGTTCACACAGCTCTGCTGTTCCCAAGTTTATGCGTACTCTGCAGAAGCTCACCCTCTCCACAAGCTTGCTGACCCTTGCAGCACCCAAGTTTCAGCATGCCTTCCCACTGTCCAATTTTACCCCGTATGATTGTGGGTTCCCTGGACTTCGCCCGGAGCTGGGGAATCAGTGCAGTGGGACGCCTTTGTTTCCCCAATTCAAGAAAACTGGCCAGGTTTGCCACCGCCCGCCCTATCCACTCTCATGTGCACGGATCCAAACCTCCGAAACTGCGTGTATCTTCAACGCTGTCCTCAGCCACTCCTCTGAGTCACAGTGTCCTATCTTCACTTTTATTTGTGGAATTTTCACTCAGAAGACTTTCCAGTGATTCTGGATGATGTTTGTTCATTCGTAAAGTTGTAGTTTTGAAATTGCTGTGTATGGCAACAAGATAGCTGTTTAACTATGCCACCAGCTTGGTCTACTCTGCAATACTTATATCTGAGAAAATAGACCACAAAGTAAAGGCCATAACAAGAGATAACGAAGGCCACTTCACAATAATAAAGTGAGTAATTCAGGTAGAGAACCAAGATAGCGGCATAGATAAACATCTATCTTGCTGCCCCACACAACAATTCAAAAACTACAACTTAACGACAGAACAAACATCACCTAGAATCACCGGAAAGCTGGCTAAGTGAAAATTCCACAAATAAAAGTAAAGGTAGGACACTGTAATTCAGAAGAGCTGCAGAGAGCAGCGTTCAAGATATGAGCAGAATAAGAAGTTTGGAGCCATGCCTCCGAGTCAGCGGAGAGGGCGGGGGGGGGGGCTGCAAACCCAGCCTGATTTCACGAATGGGGGAGACAAAGGTGTCCCAATGCACTGAATCGCCAATTCCAGGCGAGGTAAGGGGAACCACACTCATATGGGGTGAAACTGCACAGTGGGAAGGCATGCTGAATCCAGGGCACACCAGAGGTCTGCGAGATTGTGAAGAGGGCGAGCTTGTGGAGAGTGCATTTAAACTTGGGAACAACAGTTTGCGTGTAAACTTGGAAACAGAAGTGCACGACTGCGCAGAGAGGACTCGTGACTTGCTCCCTCATTTGGGAGACCACTGGACTGCTTTGTTTTACAACCCTGGTCGAGACGTTGGATGTGCAGACTCATTTGGGGAGAGGCTGAGTTGTCTGGCAGTGGGTGGAGGTTGGCGGCAGCTTTCTCTCGGAGGTCCGTGCAGCCATTACCACCAGACACAGAGACCCAGGTGCCGCATAGAGTGGAGCTGACAGAAATCAAGGCTTCCTGCTCAGCCTGGAGACTCCAGCCATCAAAGCTGAGCACAGCTGATCCTCACAGCCAATTGGCCTGGAGGTCAAACCCTCCTAGTGCTAACAACAATAATCTAGGCTTAACTTCAACAAGACTGTGCAACACATAAAGGGCTGCACCAAAAGTATCCAGCTCAGGTAATTGTGGAGGCTGAGCCATTGTCCCTTAGAGGACATCTACCACACAAAGCTAATGGCCCAACTCAGGAAAGCAGCCACAATGCAGAGAGATGGTAAGAAATCAGGTGTGAAAGAAATGGAGGAAAAAGACAACTAGATATAGAGTTCAAAACCACAGCAATAAGGTTTTTCAAGAGGCTCCTAGAAAAGGCCGATGAAATTAACAAGACATAAAAGGAAATGAAGAAGACCTAAGAGGAAATGAATGAGACCTACGAGGATATGAAAAGGGACCAACTAGAAATTAAGCATACACTAACTGAAATAAAAAATACTACACAAAGACTTAAAAGCAGTCCAGAGAACCGCAAAAACCAAGTCAAAAATTTGAAATACAAAGAAACAAAATCCACTAAGCCGGAAAAGCATGAAGCCAAAAGAATCCAAAAAATTGAAGGTAGTATAAGGGACCTCTGGGACAACCTCAAGCATAACAACATCCGAATTATAGGGGTGCCAATAAAAGAGAGAGAGCAAGACAATGAAAACCTATTTGAAGAGATAGTGACTGAAATATTCCCACACCCGGTGAAAAAAATTGACTTAAAAGCCCAAGAAGGGCAGAGGACCCCAAAATATAGGAATCCAAAGAGGAACACACCAAGACACATCATACTTAAAATGCGAAGAGCAGACAAAAAATGGCGGTGGAACAGAAGGATGCGATCTGCATCTGGTTGCAGGTCAGAAGGAGGGAGCAGCTGAGGGTCGTGCAGGGCGTGTTTGTTGGTGAGTATGGGGACAGCTGTGCTCCGGGAGAAGATAGGGGTCTAATGGACTGGCCTCCCCTGCTTGAGCGGCCCCAGGACTGCTTGGTTCTCTAGCTGAGCCACCAGCAAGGAGGCAGACCACGCCATCTTGAAATATATAGCTGAAGTACCCACTGGATGGCTGAGACCCCCAGAACACCGGCACCCAGTTGACATGGATGCACAGAGTATGAGGAGCTCTGTGCTCCAACACAGAAAGGAGAGTGAGAACTACATAACCAGATATACAAAGAAGAGAGACCATGGGGAGACAAAGAAACAGCCCACATATGAAAGAAAAACAAGCCTTACCAGAAAAGGAGGTAAACGAAATCGAAGTTAAGAACCTGTCATAGAAACAATTCAGAGAAATGGTTATAAGGAGGCTGAAAATAATGGAAGACAAGTTTGACAATATGAGCAAGAACCAATAGGAATTGAACAAACACCAAGAGGAAATGAGGAAGACCCAGGAAGAAATGAAAAAGTGCCAAGAAGAAATGAAGACGAGCTAAGAAGAAATAAAGAACAGCCAAGAAGAAATGAAAAGTGACATTAGTGAAGTAAAGAACTCAATAGAAAGTATCAAGAGTAGACTATAAGAAGCAGAGGTCTGCATCAGTGAGCTATAAAACAAGATAAAAAAATAACTAAGCAAAGTATCTTCTAGAAAAAAAATTAAAAAGCAGGAGGAGAGCCTAAGGAAACTTTTAGACAACATGAAACAAAACAACATCCATATAATTGGCCTTCCAGAAGGACAGAATACTGAGCAAGGAATACAAAACCTCTTGGAAGAAATGACGACAGAAAACTTCCATGACATAGGAAAGAAAAAACCCACACAAACCCAAGAAGCTCACAGACTCCCAGGCAAAATGAACCCCAAAAGACCTATGCCAAGGCAAATTATAATTAAAATGGCAAACACAAATGACAAAGTCAGCATCTTAAAAGCTGCCAGAGAGAGATGGAAAGTCACCTACAAAGGAACCCCCATCAGACTAACAAGTGATCTCTCAACAGAAACCTATCAGGCCAGAAGGCAATGGAATGAAATTTACAAAGTCATGCAAAGGAAGGGTCTGAATCCTATAATACGATACCCAGCAAGGCTATCAATAAAAATTGAAGGTCAAATCAGGAGCTTCACAGACAAAAAAAGACTAAGGGAATTCATTACCACCAAACCAGCAATGCAAGAAATGCTAAAGGATCTGCTGTAAAAAGAAATAGGAAGCGTAGAAGGAACACAGGAGTAAAGAACAAAAATGGCAACATATAAGTACCTATCATTAATAACTTTAAATTTAAATGGATTAAAAGCTCCAATCAAAAGTCATAGGGTAATAGACTGGATAACAAAACACGACCCAGATATCTGCTGTCTACAAGAAACCCGCCTCAGAAAAATATGTGGACACAGACTGAGGATGCAAGGATGGGAAAAGGTTCTTCAGGCGAATGGAAATGCCAAAAAAACTGGGGTAGCAATATTATATCCGACAAATTAGATCTCAAAGTGAAGGACATAACAAGAGATAAAGAAGGCCACTTCATAATACTAAAGGGAGCAATCCAACAAGAAGAAATAACTCTGGTAAACATATACACACCCAATACAGGAGCAGCCAAATACATAAAAAAGAACTCCTAGAGGATATCAAGGGAGAGATAGTCAGCAATACAATCATAGTAGGAGACTTTAATACCCTACTATCACCATTAGACAAATCCTCTAAACAAAAAAATCAGTAAAGAAACATCAATCCTCAATAACTCACTAGACCAGATGGAATTAATTGACATCTTTAGATCATTTCACCCCAAAGCCACAAAATATACATTCTTTTCAAGTGCCCAAGGGTCATTCTCAAAGATAGACCATGTGTTGAGTCATAGGCAATGTCTCTCCAATTTCAAGAAGATATATATCATACAAAGCATATTCTCAGATCACAGTGGCATAAAGCTGGAAATCAACTACAATAACAACAATACAAAGAAATCAAACAAATGGAAACTGAACAGCATGCTTCAAAACAATGACTGGGTTACTGGAGAGATCAAGGAAGAAATAGAAAACATCATGGCAACAAATGACAACGATAGCAAAACAATCCAAAATTTATGGGACACAGTGAAAGCACTTCCGAGAGGGAAGTTCATAGCTGTACAATCCTACTGCAAAAAACAAAAAAAAGCGGCAATAAATTATCTAACCCAACAACCCAAAGAGCTAGAAAGAGAGCAACTACAAAAGCCCAGTGTAAGGAGAAGGAAAGAAATAGTAAAGATCAAAGCAGAAACAAATGATATAGAGACCAAAGAAACAATACAGAAGATCAACAAAAGCAAGAGCTGGTTCTTTGAAAGAATAAACAAGATTGAGGAACCTCTAGCCAGGCTCACCAAGAAGCAAAGAGAGAGGACCCTAATAAATAAAATCAGAAATGAAAGAGGTGAAATAACAGCAGACCCCATTGAAATACAAAGGATTGTTAAAAAAATACTATGAACAACTCTACTGCGACAAACTGGACAACCTGGAGGAAATGGATATATTCCTAGAAAAATATAACCTCCCCAAACTCATTCAGTAAGAATCTAAACATCTCAATAGACCAATAACTGTGGAAGAAATTGAAGCAGTCATCAAAAAGCTTCCAGCAAACAAAAGCCCAGGGCTAGACAGATTCACAGGGGAGTTTTTCCAATCATTCAAGGAAGAACTAAAGCCTATCCTTCTCAGACTATTCCAGAAAATTCAAGATGATGAAACACTTCCAAAATCCTTCTATGAAGCTAACATCACCCTAATACCAAAACCAGATAAAGACGACACAATGAAAGAGAATTACAGGCCAATATCCCTCATGAATATAGATGCCAAAATCCTCAATAAAGTTTTAGCAAATCAGAACCAGCAGTACATCAGAAAGATCATACACCATGACCATGTAGGATATATCACAGGAATGCAAGAATGGTACAATATCTGCAAATCAATAAATGTGATACACCACATGTACAAATTGAGAGATAAAAATCAAGTAGTCATATCAATTGATGCAGAAAAAGCATTCGACAAAATCCAATGCCCTTTCTTGGTAAAAACTCTCAACAAGGTAGGAATAGAAAGATCATACCTCAGCATAATAGAAGCCATATATGATAAATCCACAGCAAACATCATACTCAATGGGCAAAAACTACAACCATTTCCCCTAAGAACAGGAACAAGACAGGGTTGCCCACTCTCACCACTCCTGTTCAACAACTACTGGAAGTATTAGCCATTCCAATTAGACAAGAAGAAGAAATAAAAGGCATCCAAATTGGAAAAGAAGAAGTAACGCTATCCTTCTTTGCAGATGACATGATATTGTACATAAAAAACCCAAAAGACTCCATACAATATCTAATAGGCTTAATAAATGAGTTCAGCAATGTAGCAGGCTAAAAAATTAACGCCAAGAAACCTATGGCATTTTTATACACGAATAGTGAACTTACAGAAGGAGAGACTAAAAAGCAATCTCATGTACCATCACACCAACAAAATGAAGATACATAGGAATAAACTTAGCTAAGGAGGTAAAAGACCTATTCACGTAAAACTACAGGACACTAAAAAAGGAGATAGTGGAAGATGTAAACAGGTGGAAGAACATACCATGTTCATGGATTGGGAGAATCAACATCATTAAAATGTCCATACTACCCAAAGCAATCTATAAATTTAATGCACTCTCCATTAAAATACCAATGGCATATTTCACAGACCTAGAAAGAACTCTTCAAAAATTCATCTGGAATTAAAAAAGACCCCGAATAGCCACAGCAATCCTGACAAAGAAATACAAAGTTGGTGGGATTTCAATACCCGATTTCAAGCTGTATTACTAAGCTACTGTTCTCAAAACAGCCTGGGTCTCGCACAAGAACAGACATATAGACCAATGGAATAGATAAGAGAATCCAGATATCAATGCAAACCACTATACTCAATTAATATTTGACAAAGGAGGCATGAATGTAAAATGGAGTCAAGACAGTCTCTTCAATAAGTGGCGCTAGGAAAATTGGACAGATACATGCAAAAAAAAATGAAACTAGACCACCAACTTACACCATACACAAAAATAAAGTCAAAATGGATAGAGGACTTAAACATAAGATGGGAAACCATAAAAATACTAGAGGAGTCCACAGGAAGAAAAATCTCAGACATATGCCAAAAGAACTTCTTCAGTGATACTGCTCCTAGGGCAATGGAAGCTAAAGAGAAAGTAAAAAAAATAGGACTACATCAAAATAACAAGCTTTTGCACAGTAAAAGAAATCATCAAAAAAACAATAAGAAAACCTACTGTAGGAGAGAAAATATTTGCAAAAGTTATCAGTGATAAAGTTTTAATCTCAAGCATCTACAAGCAACCCAGACAACTTAATAAAAGGAGGACAAATGATCCAATAAAAAAAAATGGGCAACAGACCTAAATAGAATCTTTTCTAAAGAAGACAAAAGGAAGGCTCAGAAACATATGAAAACTTGCTCAAAGTCATTAATGATTTGAGAGATTCAAATCAAAACGACTATGCAGTACTATCTCACACTGGTCAGGATAGCTTACATCAACAAATCAACAAAAGATAATTGCTGGCGAGGATGTGGAGAAAAAGGAACTCTCCTGCACAGCTGGTGGGATTTTCGACTGGTGGAGCCCAGTATGGGGTTTCCTCAAAAAAGTAAAAATGGAGCTCCCATTTGACCCAGTGATCCCACTTCTAGGAATATATCCCAAGAAACTAGAAAGGCAAATTAGAAAGGATATATGCACCCCTATGTTCATAGCAGCACAACAGGGTGATGTGAGGTTCAGTTCTGTCTCCTTTGTAGTCTATGCCCCATGGCCTTCACATGCAGTACCTGCCTTGGGGTCCCCTCGCCTACTGGCGGGGTCCCAGTACTGATCATAATATCTTGGGGGACGCAGGTTTCATCTCCAGAGAAGGCCCAACTCACACCATTGGTCGAGAGACAGATCCATGGTGCCAGCGAACCAGAGGCTTCAGCCACAGCTTGAACTGAAAGCTCAGGCATCAGCTGTGTGTATTTAGATAGTAAGAAGAGGGTCCCTCTTGGCAAAAAGGGCAAGAGGGGCCAATATAGAATGCTCAGATGCATTCCCAGTGCCTTAATTCCTTCTGAAAGGGATTAATTCCTTTCCTATCCTATTTTAAATTGCTGCCCAACATTGAAAGAATTAGTTTGTAAGTTTGTTTGGGATAATTGTATAATATGCTGTGTCAAATATCAAAAATTATAATGACATTGTAGAATAATATCATGTAAGGGTATTATGGTGTCACAGGAGGTTAAGGAGGGCCTAGCCTAAGGACTGGTGTCCATAGGAGACGACAAAGTCTAGGACATGTCAATTCAATCTCAAACTAGCTGCCAATTTTTTTATAACTTTATATAAACTTTGTCAGGGATATAAAAATACAAATTACCTTAGTTCAAGAGATCAAATATATTGACTTTCCCTCTTACTCCCACCATCTGCCATTTACCCTGAGGTTTGACATTCTGATAGACTTTTCTCAGTCTCTGGATCCATTCTTGTTCATCAGTCTACGTTATTCATTATATTCCTCAAGTGAGTGAGATCATGTGATATTTGTCTTTATCTGCCTGGCAATTTCACTTAGCATAATGATCTCCAAATCCATCCGTGTTGTTACAAATGGTAGGAGCTCCTTCTTTTTTACCACAGCGTAGTATTCCATTGTGTAAGTGTACCACAGTGTTTTAATCCACTCTTCTGCTGTTGGGCACTTAGGCTGTTTCCAAATCTTAGCTATGGTAAATTGTGCTGCTTTGAACATAGGGGTACATATATCCTTTCTAATTCGCCTTTCTAGTTTCTTGGGGGTATATTCCTAGAAGTGGGATCACTGGGTCGAATGGGAGCTCCATTTTTAGTTTTTTGAGGAAACTCCATAATGTTCTCCACTGTGGCTGCACCAATCTGCTTTCCCTCCAGCAGTGCACGAGGGTTCCTTTTTCTCTACATCCTCACCAGCACTTGTCGTTTGTTGATTTCTTGATGAAAGCCATTCTGTCAGGTGTGTGATGGTACTGCATTTTCGTTCTGATTTGCATCTCTCAGATAATTAGTGACTTTGAGCATATATTAGTATGTCTCTCTGCCTTCCTTTTATCTTCTTTCTAAAAGGTTCTTTTTAGGTCCCTTCCCCATTTTTTTTTTTGGTGGATTATTTGTCTTCCTTTTATTAAGTAGTATAAGTTGCCTGTAGCTGCTTTAAATTAAACCTTTTTCAGTGATAAGATTTGGAGATATGTTCTCCCATACAGTGGGTTTTCTTGTTGTTTCCCTGATGGTTTCTTTTACTGTGCAAAAGAATTTTATTTTGATGTGGCCCCATTTGTTTATTTTCTTTTTAGCTTCCATTGCCCTAAAAGCAATATCAGTGAAGAAGTTCTTTCGGCATATGTCTGAGATATCTCTTCCTGTGGACTCCTCTAGTATTTTTATGGTTTCCTATCTTATCTTTAAATCCTGATCCATTTTGAGTTTATTTTTCTGTATGGTGTAATTTGGTGGTCTAGTTTCATTTTTTGCATGTAACTGTCCAATAATCCCAACACTATTTATTGAAAAGTCTGTCTTGACTCCATTTTATGTTCATGCCTCCTTTGTCAAATATTAATTGAGTATAGTGGTTTGCATTGATATCTGGATTCTCTATTCTATTCCATTGGTCTATATGTCTGTTCTTGTGCCAGTCCCAGGCTGTTTTGAGAACAGTAGCTTTGTAATACAGCTTTACGTCTAGTATTGAAATCCCACCAACTTTGTGCTTCTTTCTCAGAATTGATGTGTCTATTTGGGGTCTTTTTTATTTCAGAAAATTTTGGGGGTGTTATTTATAGGTCTGTGAAATATGCTGTTGGTATTTTAATGGGGAGTGCATTAAATTTATAGATTGCTTTGGGTAGTATGGACATTTTAATGATGTTGATTCTCCCAATCCATGAACAAGATATGCTGTACCACCTATTTATGTCTTCCTGTATCTCTTTTGTCAGTGTCCTATCATTTCCACAAATAGGTATTTTACTTCCTTAGTTAAGGTTTTCCCTAGGTATCTTAATTTTTTTGGTGTCAAGATAAATGGGATTGCCTTTTTAGTCTCTCTTTCTCTAAGTTCACTCTTGGTGTATAGAAATGCCATAGATTTTCTAGCATTAATTTTGTATCCTCCTACATTGCTGAACTTTATTATGTCTATTAGTTTTTTTATGGAGTCTTTTGGGGTTTTTATGTACAATATCATGTCATCTCCAAATATGTATAGCTTTACTTCTTCTTTCCAATTTGGATGCCTTTTATTTCTGCTTCTTCTCTACTTGCAATGGCTAATACTTCCATTACTATGTCCAACATGAGTATTCATAGTGGGCGTCCCTGTCTTGGTCCTGTTCTTAGGGAAAATCGTTGTTGTTTTTGCTGATTGAGTATGATGTTTGCTGTGGGTTTTTCATTTATAGTTTGTATTATGTTGAGGGATGATCCTTATATTCCCACCTTGTTGAGAGTTTTTACCAAGAAAGGGCATTGGATTTTGTCGAATGCTTTTTCTGCATCAATTGATATGACTATGTGATTTTCTCTCTCAATTTGTACATGTGGTGAATCACATTTATTGATTTGCAGATATCGTACCATACTTGCATTCCGGGGATAAATCCTACTTGGTCGTGGTGTATAATCTTTCTGATGTACTCCTGAATCCTATTTGCTAGAATTTTATTGAAGATTTTGGCATCTATATTCATGAGGGATATTGGCCTGTAATTCTCCTTCACTGTGTCATCTTTATCTGGTTTTGGTATTAGGGTGATGCTAGCTTTATAGAAGGAGTTTGTAAGTGTTCCATCCTCTTGAATTTTCTGAAATAGTCTGAGGATGATAGGTTTTAGTTCTTCCTTGAATGTTTGGTAAAACTCCCCTGTAAAGCCATCTGGCCCTGGGCTTTTGTTTGCTGGAAGCTTTTTGATGACTGCTTCAATTTCTTCAATATTTATTGGTCTATTGAGCTGTTTAGATTCTTCCTGATTGAGTTTTGGGAGGTTATATTTTTCTAGGAATATATCCATTTCTTCCAGGTTGTCCAGTTTGTCGCAGTAGAGTTGTTCATAGTATTTTTTAACAATCCTTTGTATTTCAATGGGGTCTGTTGTTATTTCACCTCTTTCATTTCTGATTTTATTCATTAAGGTCCTCTCTCTTTGCTTCTTGGTGAGCCTGGCTAGAGGTTCATCAATCTTGTTTATCCTTTCAAAGAACCAGCTCTTGGTTTTGTTGATCTTCTGTTGTTTCTTTGGTCTCTATATCGTTTATCTCTACTCTGATTTTTACTATTTCCTTCCTTCTGCTTATACAGGGCTTTTCTTGTTGCTCTCTTTCTAACTCTTTGAGTTGTTGGGTTTGACAATTTATTAACATTGTGTCTTGTTTTTTTTTGCAGTAGGATTGTGGAGCTATGAAATTCCCTCTCAGATGTGCTTTCGCTGTGTCCCATATATTTTGGATTGTTGTGCTATCGTTGTCATTTGTTTCCATGATGTTTTCCATCTCTTCCTTGATCTCTCCAGTAACCTAGTCATTGTTTAATACCATGCTTCTTAGTCTCCATGTGTTTGATTTCTTTGGATTGCTTTTATTCTAGTTGTTTTCCAGTTTTATGCCATTGTGATCTGAGAATATGCTTGATATAATTTCTATCTTCTTGAATTTTGAGAGACTTTGCCTATGAACCAACATATAATCTATCATTGAAATGACCCATGTCCACTTGAAAAGAATGTATATTCCATGGCTTTTGGGTTTAATGATCTGAAGATGTCAATTAATTCCATCTTGTCTAGTGAGTCATTGAGGATTGATGTTTCTTTGTTGAGTTCTTGTTTATAGGATTTGTCCAATGATGATAGTGGGGTATTAAAGTCTTCTACTATGATTGTATTGCTGTCTATCTCTCCCTTGATATCCACAAGGAGTTTTTTTTATCTATTTGGGTGCTCCTGTATTGAGTGTGAATATGTTTACCAGAGTTATTTCTTCTTGTTGGGTTGCTCTCTTTAGTGTTATGAAGGGGCTTTCTTTATCTCTTGTTATGTCCTTCACTTTCAGATTTAATTTTTTGGATATAAGTATTGCTCTCCCAACATTTTTTCCATTTCCATTCAACTGAAGAATCTTTTTCCATCCTTTCACCCTCAGTTTGTGTGCATCTTATTTTGGAGGTGGGTTTCTTGTAGAAAGCAGATATATTGGTCGTGGTTTTTATTCAGTCCATTACCCTATGTCTTTTTATTGAAGCATTTAATCTGTTTACATTTAAAGTTATTATTGATAGGTACTTATTATTCGCCATTTTTGTTCTTTACCACTGTGTTCCTTCTTTGCTTCCTATTTCTTTTTACAGGTGACCCTTTAGCATTTCTTGTATTGCTGCTTTGGTGTTAATGAATGTCATTAGTCACTTTTTTGTCTGTTAAGCTCCTGATTTGCCCTTTAATTTTGGTTGATAGCCTTGCTGTGTACAGTATTCTAGGATTCAGAACCTTCCTTTGCATGACTTTGTATATTTCATTCCATTCCCTTCTGGCCTGATCAGTTTCTGTTGAAAGATCACTTGCTAGTCTGATGAGGATTCCTTTGTAGGTGACTTTCTTTCTCTCTGTGGCAACTTTTAAGATTCTTACTTTTTCCTTGGTGTTTGCCATTTTAATTATAATGTGCCTTGGCATAGGTCTTTTGGGGTTCATATTGCTTGGGATTCTGTGAGCTTCTTAGATTTGTGTGGGTTTTTTTTTCCTATATCAGGGAAGTTTCCTATCATTATTTCTTCAAACAGGTTTTCTATTCCTTGCTCAGTTTCCTGTCCTTCTGGAAGCCCTATTATGCAGATATTATTTTGTTTCATGTTGTCCCAAAGTTCCCTTAGGCCCTCCTCATGCTTTTTAATTTTTTTTCTAGAAGCTACTCTATTTGGGTATTTTTTCCTACCTTGTCTTCTTGCTCACTGATGTGGTCCTCTGTTTCTTCTAGCCTACTCTTGATACTTTCTATTGAGTTCTTTATCTCAGTGATGTCACTTTTCATTTCTTCCTGGCTCTTCTACATTTCCTCTTGGTTTTTCTTTATTTCCTCTTGGCTTTTACTCATATTGTCAAAGTTGTCTTCCATTGTTTTCAGCCACCTCATGACCTTCACTCTGAATTCTTTTTCTGACAGGTTGCCTGTCTCCATTTCGTTTACCTCCTTTTTTGGTCAGGTTTTTTTTCTCTCATGTGTGGGATATTTCACTGGCTCCCCATCCTATCTCTACTCTGTGTGTCTGGTTATGTAGTTCTCTCTCTCCTGCGTTGATTTAAAGGCACAAAATACAACACAACCGGGTGCAATGCACCTGGCACTGAACAGGAATGTATTCACGATATAGGTAACTCTGAATAAAGGTAATTGCCAAAGGAAGGCAAATTAGGTGATAGGTGAGAAAGAAGAGAGAAAGAGAAAACACACACATACACAGACTCTCACACACCCACACACCCACACACACAAAAGAGAAAAATAATGTCAAAATGAATTAGTGAAAAGAGTAAAAAAAAGAAAGAAAGAAAAAAAGAAAAGAAAGTAAGAGAGAAAAGAAAGAGAATAAGAAAGAAAAGGGGAATAAACTATAAATATGGGGTGAACACTTCTATAGGACAGCCACTCATCCCAACAAAACCTAGCAACAAGTACCTGGAGATTGATACAAACTACATACAACAACTAATATCAAGCGAGGTGAGGCAACACAGAAGCAAAAGTCTATCAAAAAATAATGCAATGATAACAACAACAACAAAAAAGAAACACTAAAAAAAAAAACCACACAAAACAAACCAAAAGAAAAGAATAAGCAAACCAATGTCACAAACAAGCATAAAAAATCAATATAAGCAACAGTCAAGTAAACAACAACAGCAGGAGATAGAAAAAAACAATTTAGGATAGCAGAGTCAGAGGAGCGAGAGGTGTGTATGGACTTGGAGCAGGTAGTTGGAGATTAGATATGTAAGTAAGGTGAAATTTTAACAGGGGGTAAAAATAAAGAATAAGGAAAATCTAAAGCAGGAAAAGGGTAAGAGAAACAAGACACTAAATAGGGAAAGGTTAACAAGAGAGTGGTGGCATAAAGGTGGCGTTGAGGTAGAGTAAAAAGATACTAAAGGATAGATGAAAATAGTCTCTAGAACACTAATCCTAAAGTAGAATAAAGAGAAAATAAAATGACACTAAAAAGACAAAAAAAGGTGAAATAGTAGTAGTAATAAAATTGATTCCTTAATTTGTGTTACACAAGAGTCAATTTGTGATTCAGCCCCTGGGTGGCAGTTTTTCTGGATTGCCCTCTGGGTCTATTGGTCCTCCCTAGCCTGAACTAACATCTCACTACTCCTGTGGTATTCAATACTGATTTGTGGGAATGGGCTGCCCCAGAGCTGCTCTCTAATGGTGACTTCCTGCTCTGATCCCCAGGCTCCAGAGAAACAGCTCTCTCCTGCAGTCTCCCAGGGTGTCCCCCACCAGGCCATCTCACGTTCCTGGCTTAGCACTCAGAAGTTTTGATTAGGAGAGGAAGAAACACAAGTGCTCAAACTCAGGTTCCACACATATGTCTGCACAAACTCACTTTCCCCCTTGGGTTTAGCAGCCAGCACCCTCCCAAAATGTTTGGGCTGTCCTTCTCTGTCAGGTCCAAATGGTTTGCTTTCTAGGGATCCCCTCTGCCACCAGCTCTGAGGGTCCCCTTCCTCATTAACCAGCTCTAACTGCCACAAACTGTTTTCAGGCACAGATTTCCCTGCTCCTCCAGCTCCCTTGGTGAGCGCGCCCAGCCCAACCCCAGGCTAAATCTGACCTTTATGTGGCGGAGCACAGAGCTCCTCCGAATTTGCGTGTCTGTGCCAACTGGGAACCCTTGTTCTAAGGCTCTCAGTCGTCCAGTGGGTACTATACCTGTATATTTTCAGGTCAGGTCCTTCCCCTGCAAGATGGTGCCTTCTGCCTCCAAGCCAGTGGCTCCATAAGAGAACACAGCAGCACCAGGGGCCGCTCAGTCAGGGGAGGCCCATGGAGGCCAGTCCAGCAGTCCTCCACCTTCTCCTGGAGCACAGCTGTCCCCCAACTCACCAACAAACATTCCCCACACAACCCTCAGCCACTCCCTCGGATGCCCTGGGACAAGATTCAGGACATGTCTGTCTATTCCACGGCCATTTTCCTCTCTCCTCAACAGCATTTATTGAAGAGACTGTGTTGACTTCACTGTATATTTATGCCTTCTTTGTCAAATGTCAATTGAGCACAGTGGTTTGGGTCGATATCTCGGTTCTCTATTCTATTCCATTGGTCTATATGACGGTTTTTGTGCCTATACCAGGCTGTATTGAGAAGAGTGGCTTTGTAATACAGCTTGAAATCTGGTATTGAGATCCCCCCTACTTTCTTCTTCTTTCTCAGGATTGCTGTGGATAATCGGTGTCTTTGTTATTCCAGATGAATTTTTGGAGAGTTCTTTCTAGGTCTTTGAAATATGCCATTCTTATTTTATTAGAGAGTGAATTGAATCTATATAGTGCTTTGGGTAGTATGGACATTTTAATTATGTTTACTCTACCAATCCATCAACACGCTATGTTCTTCCATCTATTTATGTCTTCCTCTATATCTTTTTTCAATGTTTTGTAGTTTTCTGAGTAGAGGTCTTTCACATCCTTAGTAAAGTTTATTCCTAAGTGTCTTACATTTTTGGTGTGATGAAAAAATGGGATTGTTTTCTTAACCTCTCTTTCTGTAAATTCATTATTGCTGTATAGAAATTCCATAAATTTCTTGGCATTAAATTTGTATCCTGCTACATTGCCAAATTCATTTATTAAGTCTAATAGTTTTTTGATGGAGTATTTAGGGTTTTCTATACACAGTATCCTGTCATCTGAGAATAAGGACAGTTTTGTTTCTTCTTTTCCAATTTAGATGCCTTTTATTTCTTTTTCTTGTCTAATTGCAATGGCTAGTACTTCCAGTACTATGTTGAGCAGGAGTGGTGAAAGTGGGCATCCCTTCTTGTTCCTGTTTTTAGGGGAAATGGTTTTAGTTTTTGTCCATTGAGTATGATGTTGACAGTGGGCTTTTCATATATGGCTTTTATTATGTTGAGTTATGATCTATTTTCACATTGCTGAGAGTTTTTATCAAAAATAGGTGTTGGATTTTGTCAAATGCCTTTTCTGCATCTGACAGCCTTTAAGATTCTTACTTTGCCGTGGGTGTTTTTTCCAATTCAATTATGATGTGTCTTGGTGTCAGTCTTTTAGGGTTCATCTTGTTTGGGACTCTATGTGCTTCTTGGACTTGCATGTCTCTTTTTTTTTCTCTTGTGAATATCAGGGAAGTTTTCTGTCATTTATTTTTCAAACAGGTTTTCTATTCCTTGCTTCTCTTCCTCTCCTTCTGGGACCCCTGTTATGTGAATATTTTTTCGTTTTGTGTTGTCCCAAAGCTCCCTTAGGCTCTCCTCTTGATTTTTAAGTCTACTTTCCAGTTGCTGCTGTGTTTGTGTGGTTTTTTTTCTACCTTGTCTTCTAATTCACTGATACGGTCCTCACCCTCTTCTAGTATACTGTTTAAGCCTTCCATTGAATTTTTTATTGCAGCTATGTCATTCTTCATCTCCTCTTGATTCCTTTTCATGTTGGAGACATTCTCATTCGGGTCCTTCTAATTCTCATTGAGTTGCATGTATTTGTCATCCAGCCATTTACACATCCTTATAACCATTACTCTGAATTCTTTCACTGTTCAGCTGCTGGCCTCAATTTCATTCAACTCCCTTTCTGGTGATTCCTCTTTTTCTTTCCTTTGGGGTTGCTTTTTTCCTTCCCATGTCTTCCTGTAATGTTTTAATTTTATATCCAATTGCTTTGCTACCCAGGTCCTTTTGGGGATGGTACTACTGGTGTAATCTTGCAGTTCTCCTGAACTTGGTAATCTAGTGTAGCTCCTTACTTGAGCTATTTGGGTTCTCTTGATATAGGCCTGCCAACTTGAGAGGCACAACTGCGATGTCCAGAAGTCAGCAGCTGTGAAGAGGAGTGTCCCAATTGCTCTCTTGCACCCTTAGTTGAAATCACCTGTGTCCAGTGGGGACTCACAGTAGCACCCAGAAACAGTCCTTTTGGGTGATGGGATTCAGGGGGCTTGCACTCCGGAAAGGTGTGACTGTGGTGTCTAGAGTTCTGTAGTTGCGGGATAGGCAGACTCAGCTTTTTTTTTGTTTGTTTGTTTGTTTTTTTTTTGTTTTTGCTGTACCTGTGATTGATGGCTGCTCACTACTAGTGGTGGCTCACAGGCGCACCAGCAATATGTTTGCCTGTGAGTCACACTGAAGCTTTCTGAAGGGCCTCATAATTGAGATACCTGTGGGAAGGTCTCCAGGATGAGCGAATTCAGAATTTCTCCTTCCCGGGTTGGTGGGGAGGAGTGTTCCCCTGTTTGTCCAAGATCAAACCCAGGGGGAGCTAACAGTGGCTCCCACTAGTGCTCTGTGGATAGATGGTCTCAGGGTGTCTGCTTGTTGGAAATTCACATTTGTAGAGGTGCGTTTGCCAGAGATCTCTGATGCACTCTGAGGGGCCCTGGCACTGAGGTTGAGCAGTTGGGGTGAATGTGTGCACTTATTCAGGAAGAGGGAGTTCAGAATTTCTACTGCAGGGCAGCACATCCTTGTCTGTACAGAATCACACTCAGCATGGGCTTAAAACAGCACCCTAGAGGACCTTGTGGATATATGGGCTCAGGATGCCTGCCCTTTGGAAATATGTGTGTCTGTGGAGGTGAATTTTCCTGGCACAGAGTTCTGACACAGTTTGAGGGGCCCTGGCACTGAAGTTACCCTGCTGGGCTGTCTGTGCAGGTGTCCATGATGAGAGAATTCAGAATTTCTACTGCCAGGGGCAGTGTGTCTCTGTTTGTCCAAGACCACATTCATCCAGGACTCACAGCAACTTTCACAAGCATTCTGTGGGTAGATGGCCTCAGAGTGCCTGCCTGTTGGAAGTTATCGTGAAGACTGGCAGTATGTTTGCTTGCACAGAGCTCTGATGCACTCTGAGGGGCCCTGGCACTGACGTTGCACAGCTGGAGTGTTCATGGGCAGTTACTCAGGAAGAGAGAGTTCAGAATTTCTACAGAAGTCCAATGCGCTCTTGTTTGTACAAAATCACAGCCATGGTGGATCCCAGCTCAAGAACTGCCTACTAAGTGGAGTGCCCTGGCTGCCTGTGCACACTGGAAATGCGAGAATGTTTTGTCTGTAGTTATGCTGCTTGGAAGGGAGAGGTTGCACTTACTGCTGCGGAGCGGTGTACCTTTGGAGGTGGAATTTTCAAAGTCCATGGGTCTGTGGGTGGGGCAGCAGGATTTTAGCTGGAGTCCCTGCTGGGTTGCGGGGCAGTTTGGTGGTCTTGTATGAGTTCCTAATTAAGGCTATTCTCCCCTTCAAGATGGTGTGGGCTATGTGCTGGAGTCCCACAGTCTGGAGAGTGTCTGCAGTGGTGATCTCTCCTTGTCCAAGAGAGCCTGTGTGCCAACCCCTGCTGCTCCTGTGAGATTTAACTGTCTCTTACTCACTCACACACACATCACACATACGCACACTCCTTTCATAGCCTCACTCACTTCCTCTCCCTCTGTCCTGCCAGTCGTTATCTTCCTCCAATTTTTCCCAAATTAATTTAAATCTTGAAATTTTAGAGCTGGCAAGTCAAATATGTAGCAGTTATTTAATTAATAACACTTTATATTTTAAGAATAATTTTCAAAAATACAAGATATAATTCAATAGCTGTTTCTGGATAGTGAAACTGGATTGGTCTATTCAAATGTAAATTGCAACATTCTTCCTTAGAAGTTGCTGCTGGCGGGAAACTTTGGCCTACCTGCTTATTCCTCCGGGGTAAGAGTGACTAGCCTCTTCCTAATTAACAAAGGTTATAACCAGTTTTTATCTGAGCTACTTAGATTTTTTATAATTAACATATCATTTATCTATATTTCAACAATTTTTGAGATTCAAATTCAATTCTAATTATTTTAAGGCATTTTCTTTTGCAAAATTTTGTAACAGAGAAAATTTACTGATTTGCTTGATGGCCTTAAATTTAACTTTTGAATGTGGTTTATTAACATTTCTTTATTATGGAAATACCAATTTTGTTGGTAGAACCTAGCTTCTGTCTTTTCCCTGGATCAAATCTGCCATCTTTCTGAGGAAAAAAAACTGTCTTGTTTTTTTTGTTTTTTGGTTTTTTTTGTTGTTGTTGTTTGTTTGTTTTTGTACCATCACAAGAATAGATTTAAGCTTAGCTCGAGACTTTATTAAAATCGAAAATTGGACTGTGTGCACATTTTGTCTTAATCTAGCTTCTCTCTTTATGAGCACAGAAATCCAAAATACATTTCTAAATTTTGTAAAATTTTTCATGGTGAGAAGGAGACTTTAAAATAGCATACTGGGGGAGTGGGCATCCATGTTACAGAGTCGCCACATGTCTCCCTTCCATCACCTCCTGATTGCTTTGGGGGAGGAGCCAGTAACAGACCTGCCTGAGTATCTTTCATGCTTAATAGATAAAGGCAGATTTACAATTTTTTCCTATTTTGCTTTCCAAAGTAATTACTAGCACACAAGGTGACCTTCACTAAATTTTGCATTTCCCATCGAGTACTTCTATAATTTTTAAACAAAACTTTAAGTATTATTTTTGTGGGAGAGCTGATAGCTCTGCCCTCTCCATCCACCTTTGAATCTCTTTGCAGCAGGGTTTTATTTCTTATTACAGATTTTTTGTTCCAAATATGAATTAGTATTTTAATTTGAATAAGATACCACATTTATTTATTTATCTATTTATTTATTTATTTAATATATTTTTATTGATTTTTTTGCAGTATAACTTATAATTAAGAGTAGTACATGTTTTCCTTTTCCACTCCCCCTTATCTTCCCCCAGCCTCCCCTACCCCCCAGGACATGTCCCCACCCTCCGCCCTTCCCCCCCAGAGTCTTTCATTCATTGGTTATGTTCATATGCATGCATACAAGTCCTTTGGTTGACCTCCCCCAGCATCCACCTCCCATCCACCCAAACCTTCCCCCTGTAGCTTGACAGCCTGTTCAATGCCTCCCTGCCTCTATATCAATCACTCTCCCCTGTTTCTTTTCTTCAAAAATATCTTGCCTCTGCATACTAGAAATAAATGTATAAGAACAAAAAATGTTTCAGTCTCAGTTTCAATGTCCAACTGTTCTGAGTCCCAGTTTCAATGTCAAATAATTCTTTATGTGTATATGTCAGCAATGGTATCCAGATGGTGGACACATCGTGTCAATGCAAGATCCATCCTCTCTGGTTTGGTCCTGGGCTGCCTGCAGACATGAACAGCTGCCGACTGCTAGCATGGCAAGGTGTCGTCAGTGTCCCCCATCTCTGGACCATCCTCGTGACTGGAACAGATCCATCAGTTCCTCACAGTCGCAGGAACCCACATGGTGTTGGAGTTGTTCTCTGAAAACACACAAACACATTCTCGACCAAAAGTTAACACAGGGATCCTCTCTGCAAAATAGACTTGTGATTCTTTTTAATTTTTGCCTCAATGATTTTCCTTTGGCTTATTTTGACACCATGTTTGTTTTTTCATGGGTGTCCTGCAGTTGGTTTTACAAATGGAATTTACTTTACTGGAGTAAGAATTTTCAAGATGTATTTTACTTACTTGATATTTTTTTCCTTACATGATATGACCCCACTGCCCCCTCCCCTTTTTTGATTAATGGGGCTTTTGGAAATTTTATATTGTAGTCTTGGTAATTTTAAATTTTAATTTTTGCACACAAATATGACTGCTTTAGGTTCCTTGGATGTTAGGCAATTTTACAGTGAGATGAACTACTAATAAATTTTTTAGTTAATGTTTTAGGACAGGCTTTTTGTCCAGTACACTAAAATTTTCTTGAGTATTCACTTATTTCACTTGGCCAATTTAAAATAATCTGAAACCTTGATTACTATTTTTCTGTCAATTTTAATACTCAAGCAGAAATCTTAGTTTACCCTGTAAATACTAGTGGAAAGGAATATTTGCATTTTTTAGTAGGTCCTGAGCATTCCTGGCAATAGACTGAATTTAGATATAGAGCAACTATTGTTGGCCGAGACTCGATCTGCCACCTGGGTCCCGGTATGAGTTGTGCGTGGGAGACGAAGCATCCGTGGGGGTAGGAGACCTCCCTCAGGAGGGGTGAGAATTCAAGCCCCTGCAAGGTCAGTGGGTGAGGGTATGTGCCTCACCTCTGTTGATCTTTTACTTCTCTCCTGCTTGCCTCCTCTGCGACTGTGCCTGTCTTAGGTTGTTCCTTCCCTGAGGAATCTTACCCATCTCTGGCTAACCAGCTATCCTCCAGGGCCAAACAGGGTGATGTGAGGTTCAGTTCTCTCTCCTTTGTAGTCCATGCCCCCGTGGCCTCCACGTCCAACACCTGCCTTGGGGTCCCCTTGCCTGCTGGTGGGGACCCAGTGCTGATCACATATCATCGGGGGACCCAGGTTTCTTCTCCAGAGAGGGCTCAGCTCACACCATTGGTCGAGAGACAGATCCATGGTGCCAGCTGCCCAGAGGCTTCAGCCAAAGCTTGAACTGAAAACTCAGGCATCAGCTGTGTGTATTTGGAAAGTAAGAAGAAGGTCCTTCTTGGCAGAAAGGGCAAGAAAGGGCAATATAGAATATTCGGATGCCTTCCCAGTGCCTTAATACCTTCTGAAAGGGATTAATTCCTTTTCTATCCTTTTTTAAATTGCTGCCCAACATTCAAAGAATTAGTTTGTAAGTTTATTTGGGATAATTGTGTAATATGCTGTTGTCAAATATCAAATATTATAATGACATTATAGAATAATATCATGTAAGGGTATTATGGTGTCACAGGAGGATAAGGAGGGGCCTAGCCTAAGGACTGGTGTCCATAGGATATGACAAGCTCTAGGCCATGTCAATTCAATCTCAAACTAGCTGCCAATTTTTTTGTAACTTTATATAAACTTTGTTATGGATTTAAAAACACAGATTACTTACCTTAGTTCAAGAGTTCAAATATATTGACTTTCCCCCTTACTCCCACCACCTGCCACTTACCCTGAGGTTTGACATTCTGATGGGCTTTTTTTAGTCTCTGGATCCATTCTTGTTCATCAGTCTATGTCATTCATTGTATTCCTCAAATGAGTGAGATCATATGATATTTGTCTTTCTCTGCCTGGCTAATTTCACTTAGCATAATGCTCTCCAAATCCATCCAAGTTGTTACAAATTGTAAGAGCTCCTTGTTTTGTACCACAGAGTAGTATTCCATTGTGTAAATGTACCATGGTTTTTTTTCCATTAATCATTCTTTTTTTTCTTTATTGTTCAGTTTAATTACATTGTTCCCTTTTTTTCACCCTCTAGTTCCCCTCCACCTGGTGCCCATCCCACCCTCATCCCTCACCCCCCTACCCTGTCCTCTCCCATAGTTGCAGGATTTTTGTCCAGTCTCTTGCTGATCTTCCCACACCCCCTTTCTACCCAAGAGTTGTCAGTCCATTCCCTCTCTATGTCCGTGATTATGTTACATTCACCAGTTTATCCTGTTCATCAGCTTATTAATTCACTTGAATTTTAGATTCATTTGTTGATAGATGTGTATTTGTTGTTCCTAATTTACACTTTTATCTTTTTCTTCTTCCTCTTCTTAAAGAATAGCTTTCAGCATTTCATATAATATTGGTTTAGTGGTGATGAACTCCTTTAGCTTTTTCTTATCTGCGAAGCACTTTATCTGACCTTCAATTCTGCATGATAGCTTTGCTGGATAGAGTAATCTTGATTGTAGATTCTTGCTGTTCATCACTTTGAATATTTCTTGCCATTTCCATCTGGCCTTCATTGTTTCTGTTGAGAAATCCGCTGACAATCCTATGGGTGCTCCCTTATAGGTAATCATCTGTTTTTCTTTTGCTGCTTTTAATATTCTCTCTTTGTCTTTTGCTCTTGGCATTTTAATTATGATGTGCCTTGGTGTGGTCCTCTTAGGGTTCCTATATATTGGTGTTTGGTGCGCTTCTTGGACTCCTAAGTCAATTTCTTTCAACAGGTGTGGGAAATTTTCAGTCACTATTTCTTCAAATAGGTTTCCATTGTCTTGGTCTCTCTCTTTTTCTGGCACCCCTATAATTCGGATGTTGGTATGCTTGAGGTTGTCCCAGAGGCCCCTTACACTATCTTCAATTTTTGGGATTCTTTTTGTTTCTTGCTTTTTCAGATGAGTGGATTTTACCCCCTTATATTTCAAATCTTTAACTTGGTTCTTGGGGTGCTCCAGAGCAATTTTGGGTCTTTGTATAATACTTTTTATTTCAGCCAGTGTATGCTTAATTTCTGGCTGGACCTTTTTCAGATCCTTGAGAGTCTCCTTTATATCCTTGAGGGTCTCCTTCATTTCCTTGTAGGACTCATTCATTTCCACGTTGGTCTTGATCATTTCCACGTTGGTCTTGATCATTTTCTTGCAGGTCTCGTTCATATATTTGAGGGTCTCGTTCATTTCCTTGTAGGACTCATTCATTTCCTTTGCAGTCTTGCTTACTTCCTTATAGGCCTCGCCCTTTTGTTGGAGCCTCTTGAAAAGCCCTATAACCGTGGTTTTGAATTCCATGTCCAGTCGTTTTTTTTCCCTCCATTTCTTTCACATCTGATTTCTTTCCATGTCTCTGCATGGTGGCTGCTTCCCTGATTTGGTCAATTAGCTTTGTGTGGTAGATGTCCTACAAGGGACAGTGGCTCAGCCTTCCCAGTTACCTCAGGTGGATATGGGTTGCACAGTCATGCTGAAGTTAAGCTCAGTTAATCGTTGTTAGCACTTGGAGAGGTTGACCTCCAGGCCAATTGTCTGTGAAGTTCAGCTGTACACAGGTTGGATGGGCGGAGTCTCAGGGCCAAGCAGACAGCGTTAGCTCCACCCTATGCGGCCCCAGGAACTCTGTGCCGGGGGCAATCGCCGCCAGCACTTCTGAGAGAGAGCGGCTGCCAAGCTCCACCAGCTGCCGGGGAATTCAGACTCTCCCCAAATGAGTCTGCAAGCCCAATGTCTCACCCAGGGTTGTAAAACAAAGATTCTGAATGAGAGAGCGAGTCGTGGTCATGCAACTGAGCTGTTCACACAAGCTGCCTTCTCCACAAGCCAGGAGACCTCTGCAGCGCTCGAGCTTCAGCGTGCCCTCCCACTGTCCAGTTTTCACCCCATGTGATAGCAGGTTTCCTGGACTTCGCCCAGAGCTGGAGAATCAGTCCAGTGGGACGTCTTTGTCTCCCTATTCGAGAAAACTGGTCGGTTTTCAGCCGCCCACCCTCTCCGCTGGCGCTCGCTCCAAACCTCTCTCCACGTGAATCTTTCAACGCTCTCCGCCGCTGCTCCTCCAAGTCACAGTGTCTTATCTTCACTTTTATTTGTGTAATTTTCACTTGGCCAGCTTTCTCGTGATTCTGGACGGTGTTTGTTCTTTCATTAAATTGTAGTATTAAAATTGCTGAGTATGACAGCAAGATAGGTGTTTTACCCATGCCACCATCTTGGTTCCCACCATACCATCGTTTTTTAATCCACTCATCTGCTTATGGGCACTTAGGCTGTTTCCAAATCTTAGCTATGGTAAATTATGCTGCTATGAACATAGGGGTACATATATCCTTTCTAATTCGCCTTTCTAATTTCTTGGGGTATATTCCTAGAATTGGGATCACTGGGTCGAATGGGAGCTCCATTTTTAGTTTTTTGAGGAAACTCCATACTGTTCTCCACAGTGGCTGCACTACTCTACAATCCCACCAGCAGTGCATGAGAGTTCCTTTTTCTCCGCATCCTCGCCAGCACTTGTCGTTTGTTGATTTGTTGAAGTAAGCCATTGTGACAGGTGTGAGATGGTACCGAATAGTCATTTGGATTTGCATCTCTCGGATAATTAGTGACTTTGAGCAAGTTTTCATATGTCTCTGCGCCTTCCTTTTGTCTTCTTTCATGAAGATTCTATTTAGGTCTGTTGCCCATTTTTTTATTGGATCATTTGTTCTACTTTTATTGAGTCGCGCTTTTATTGAGTTGCCTGTAGATGCTTGAGATTAAAACTTTATCACTGATATCATTTGCAAATATGTTCTCCCGTACAGTGGATTTTCTTGTTGTTTTGTTGATGGTTTCTTTAGGTGTGCAAAAGCTTTTTATTTTGATGTAGTCGCATTTGTTTATTTTGTATTTAGCTTCCATTGCCCTAGGAGCAGTATCATCAAAGAAGTTCTTTTGGGATATGTCTGAGATTTTTCTTCCTGTGGATTCCTCTAATGTTTTTATGGTTTCCCGTCTTACGTTTAAGTCCTGTATCCATTTTGAGTTTATTTTTGTGTATGGTGTAAGTTGGTGCTCTAGTTTCATTTTTTTGCATGTATCTGGCCAATTTTCCCAACACCATTTATTGAACAGACTGTCTTGACTCAATCTTATGTTCATGCCTCCTTTGTCAAATATTAATTGAGCATAGTGGTTATGGTTGACATCTGGATTCTCTATGCTATTCCATTGATCTATATGTCTGTTCTTGTGCCAATACCAGGCTGTTTTGAGAACAGTAGCTTTGTAATACAGCTTGAAATCTGGTATGGAAATCCCACCGACTTTGTGCTTCTTTCTCAGGATTGCTGTGGCTATTCGGGGCCTTTTTTCGTTCCAGATGAATTTTTGGAGAGTTCTTTCTAGGTCTGTGAAATATGCCATTGGTATTTTAATGAGGAGTGCGTTAAATTTATATATTGCTTTGGGTAGTATGGACATTTTAATTATGTTGATTCTCCCAATCCATGAACATGGTATGTTCTTCCACCTGTTTACATCTTCCACTATCTCTTTTTTTAGTGTCCTATAGTTTTCCATGAAAAGGTCTATTACCTCCTTAGTTAAGTTTATTCCTAGGTATCTTAATTTTTTTCGGTGTGATGGTAAATGGGATTGCTTTTTTAGTCTCGTTTTCTGTAAGTTCACTATTAGTGTATAGAAATACCATAGATTTCTGGCGTTAATTTTGTAGCCTGCTACATTCCTGAACTCATTTATTAAGTCTACTAACTTTTTATGGAGCCTTTTTGCTTTTTATGTACAATATCATGTCATCTGCAAATAAGGATAGCTTTACTTCTTTTCCAATTTGGATGCCTTTTATTTCTTCTTGTTGTCTAATTGCAATGGCTAATACTTCCAGTACTGTGTTGAACAGGAGTGGTGAGAGTGGGCAACCCTGTCTTCTTCCTGTTCTTAGGCGAAATGGTTGTAGTTTTTGCCCATTGAGTATGATGTATGCTGTGGGATTATCATATATGGCTTTTATTATGTTGAGGTATGATCCTTCTATTCCTACCTTGTTGAGAGTTTTTATCAAGAAAGGACGTTGGATTTTGTCAAATGCTTTTTCTGCATCAATTGATACGACTATGTGATTTTTATCTCTCAATTTGTTTATGTGATGTATCACATTTATTGATTTTCGGATGTTGTACTATCCTGCCATTCCTGGAATAAATCCCACTTGGTCATGGTGTATGATCTTTCTGATGTACTGCTGGATCCGATTTGCTAGAATTTTATTGAGGATTTTGGCATCTATATTCATAAGGGATATTGGCCTGTAATTCTCTTTCATTGTGTCATCTTTATCTGGTTTTGGTGTTAGGGTGATGCTAGCTTTATAGAAGGAGTTTGGAAGTGTTCCATCCTCTTGAATTTTCTGGAATAGTCTGAGGAGTATAGGTTTTAGTTCTTCCTTGAATGTTTGGTAAAACTCCCCTGTGAAGCCGTCTGGCCCTGGGCTTTTGTTTGCTGAAAGCTTTTTGATGATTGCTTCAATTTCTTCCACAGTTATTGGTCTATTTAGTTGTTTAGATTCTTCCTGATTGAGTTTTGGGAGGTTATATTTTTCTAGAAATATACCCATTTCCTCCAGGTTGTCCAGTTTGTTGGAGTAGAGTTGTTCACAGTATTTTTTAACAATCCTTTGTATTTCAATGGGGTCTGTTGTTATTTCACCTCTTTCATTTCTGATTTTATTCATTAAGGTCCTCTCTCTTTGCTTCTTGGTGAGCATGGCTAGAGGTTCATCAATCTTGTTTATCCTTTCAAAGAACCAGCTCTTGGTTTTGTTGATCTTCTGTATTGTTTCTTTGGTCTCTATGTCAGTTATTTATGCTCTGATCTTTACTATTTCCTTCCTTCTGCTTACACTGGGCTTTTCTTGTTGCTTTCTTTCTAACTCCTTGAGTTTTGGGGTTAGATAATTTATTGCCACTGTTTCTAGTTTTTTTTTTTGTGGTAGGATTGTAGAGCTATAAAATTCCCTCTCAGAACTGCTTTCACTGTGTCCCATAGATTTGATTTTGGATTGTTGTGCTATCATATTCATTTTTTTCCATGATGTTTTCTATCTCTTCCGTGATCTCTCTAGTAACCCAGTCATAGTTTAATAGCATGCTGTTTAGTCTCCATGTGTTTTATTTCTTTGGATTGTTTCTATTGTAGTTGATTTCCAGCTTTATGCCACTGCGATCTGAGAATATGCTTGATATGATTTCTATCTTCTGGAATTTGGAGGGACTTTGCCTATCACCCAACACATGGTCTATCTTTGAGAATGACCCATGGGCACTAGAAAAGAATGTATATTCTGTGGCTTTGGCGTGAAATGATCTGAAGATGTCAATTAATTCCATCTGGTCTAATGAGTCATTGAGGATTGATGTTTCTTTACTGATTTTTTGTTTAGAGGATCTGTCCAATGGTGATAGTGGTGTATTAAAGTCTCCTACTATGATTGTATTGCTGTCTATCTCTCCCTTGATGTCCTCTAGGAGTTTTTGTATATATTTGGGTGCTCCTGAATTGGGTGCGTATATGTTTACCAGAGTTATTTCTTCTTGTTGAATTGCTCCCTTTAGTATTATGAAGTGGCCTTCTTTATCTCTTGTTATGTCTTTCACCTTGAGATCTAATTTGTCGGATATAAGTATGGCTACCCCAGATTTTTTTCATTTCCATTCTCCTGAATAACTTCTTTCCAACCTTTAATCCTCAGTCTGTGTGCGTCTTTTTTTCGGAGGTGGGTTTCTTGTAGACAGCAGATACATGGGTTGTGTTTTCTTATCCAGTCTATTACCCTATGTCTTTTGACTGGAGCATTTAAACCGTTTACATTTAAAGTTATTATTGATAGGTACTTATATGTTGCCATTTTTGTTCTTTACCCCTGTGTTCCTTCTTCGCGTCCTATTTCTTTTTACAGCAGATCCTTTAGCATTTCTTGCATTGCTGGTTTGGTGGTGACGAATTCCCTTAGTCCTTTTTTATCTGTGAAGCTCCTGATTTGACCTTCAATGTTGATTGAGAGCCTTGCTGGGTATAGTATTCTAGGATTCAGACCCTTCCTTTGCATGACTTTGTAAATTTCATTCCACTGCCTTCTGGGCTTATAGGTTTCTGTTGAGAGATCACTTGTTAGTCTGATGGGGGTTCCTTTGTAGGTGAGTTTCTGTCTCTGTATGGCAGCTTTTAAGATTCTGACTGTGTCATTGGTGTTTGCCAATTTAATTATAATGTGCCTTGGCGTAGGTCTTTTGGGGTTTATTTTGCTTGGGACTCTGTGAGCTTCTTGGATTTGTGTGGGTTTTTTCTCTCCTATACCAGGGAACTTTTCTGTCATTATTTCTTCCAACAGGTTTTCTATTCCTTGCTCAGTTTCCTGTCCTTCTGGAAGCCCAATTATACGGATGTTGTTTTATTTTATGTTGTCCCAAAGTTCCCTTCGGCTCTCCTCCTGCTTTTTAATTTTTTTTCTAGAAGCTGCTCTACATGGTTATTTTTTCCTACCTGGTCTTCTAGCTCACTGATGCGATCCTCTGCTTCTTCTAGTCTACTCTTAATACTTTCTATTGAGTTCTTTACTTCAGCAATGTCACTTTTCATTTCTTCTTGGCTCTTCTTCATTTCTTCTTGGTCTTCATCATTTCTTCCTGGGTCTTCCTCATTTTCTCTTGGTTCTTACTCATATTATCAAATTTGTCGTCCATTCTATTCAGCCACCTTATGACCATTTCTCTGAATTCCTTCTCTGACAGGTTGTTAACTTCCATTTCATTTACCTCCTTTTCTGGTGAGCCTTGCTTTTCTTTCATATGTGGGCCGTTTCTTTGTCTTCCCATGGTCTCTCTTCTCTGTGTATCTGGTTACGTAGTTCTTGCTCTCCTGTGTTGATTTAAAGGCCAAAACACAACACAACCAGGTGCAAACTACCAGGCACTGAACCGGAATTTAGTCACAGTAATGGTGATTCCAAATAAAGGTGACCGCCAGAGAAAGGCAAATTCGGTGATAGGTGAGAAAAAAGAAAGAGAACCTCCCCCAGACACACAGACACTCACACACCCACCCTCACACAAAAAGAAAGAGACCCCCCCACACACACACACACACTCACAAAAAGGAAAGACAGGAATGCCAAAATGATAATTGGAAAAGGCGAAGAAGAAGAAGAAGAAGAAGAAGAAGAAGAAGAAGAAGAAGAAGAAGAAGAAGAAGAAGAAGAAAAGGAATAAATTATAAATGAGGGGTGAAAACTCCTATAGGACAGCCCCTAATCTGAACCAAAACCCGCAACAAGTACCTGGAGATTGATACAAATTACATTCAACTACTAATATCAAGGGAGGTGAGGGAACACAGAAGCAAAAATCTATCTCAAAAACAATGCAAATGAGGACAACAAAACAACAAACAACACCAAAAATAAAAATACCCCCCCTACAAGACAAACCAAAATAAAAGAATAAGCAAATCAATCTCATAAACCTGCTTAAAAAATCAATATAATCAACAGTCAAGGAAACAACAACAACAGGACAGGGATAAAAACACTTTAAGATAGTGAAGTCAGAGAAGCTAGAGGTATATATGGACTTGGAGTAGGTGGTTGGAGATTAGATATATCAGTGGGGTGAAATTTCAACAGGGGTAAAAAGTAAGAATTAAGGTAAATCTAAAGCGGGAAAAGTGTGAGGGAAACAAGGCACTAAATAGGGAAAGGTTAGCAAGAGAGTGGTGGTATAAAGGTGAAGTTGAGGTAGATTAAAAGATACTAAAGAATAGATGAAAATAGACTGTATTCCCAAGGTCAAAGAGAAAATATAATCAATTCCCTGTGTCACACAAGAGTCAATTTGTGATTTGGCCCCTGGGTGGCAGTGTTTCTAGATTGACTTCTGGGTCTATTGGTCCTCTCTATCCTGAACTAAAATTTTGCTGTCCCTGTGGTATTCAATACTGCCTCTCTAATGGTGACTGCTGTTTTAGCAGACAGGACCCTCCCAAAATCTTCCAGGTCTCCCTCCTCTGTCAGGTCCAAATTGGTTGCGCTCAAGGGATTAACTCTGCCACCAGCTCCAAGGGCCCTCTCCCTCGTTTACCAGGTCCAACAGCCACAGATTTTATTTCAGGTGCAGATCTCCAGGTTTTGAGTTCCAAGGTGCAGATCTCCCAGTCTGCCAGCCCCCTCAGTTTGGCACCCAAAGTACCCCCAGGGAAATCTGACCTTTTCCGTGCCAGAGTTTAGAGTTCCCTGGACTCTGAGCACCTCAGGGCGACAACTGGGCGTCGGTGTTCCGGGAGTCTCAGCCGTCCAGCCGGTACTGCAGCTGTATATTTTCAGGTTCTTCCCCTTCAAGATGTCGTGGTCTGCCTCCACGCACAGTTGGCTCAGGGAGAGGACCCAGCAGTACTGGGGCTGCTCATGCTGGGGAGGACAGCCCAGCAGTTCCCTATCTTCTCCCGGAGCACAGCTGTCCCCCTACTCGCCAACAAACGCTCCCTGCGCAACTTTCAGCTGCTCCCTCCTTCTGCCCTGGGAGCAGATTCAGATTGTATCCCTCCATTCCGCCACCTTTTTTTCAATCCCCGATACCACATTTTTTTAAAAAGTACCATTTGATATTCCAATTTGTTCATAATTTGCCTTTTAACCAAAATTTTCCCCGTTATAATCTGACTCAAACACAAAGTATCACTCACACACTTGTGGATCCAAGGGCTTCTGAAGCTGACATGGGCCTTATGCACAGTTAATCTTATCGCCATCACTGGTGTTGTTTCCGCTCAGACAAATCCTTCTTTCCGAGATTGTCCCTCGTTTGAGCACCATTAATGTTGGTGCTCTTGTTCCAGCATTAAGAAGGGTTCAGTAACCTGGAGAAAGGCTGTGTGTAGATTAAGTAGGAGTCCAAAGATAAGAGACAATTTTGAAAGGCATTGGAGATCATAGGAGCTTTAGCTAAAGGAGCTAACTTCTAAGTTCTCCTTGTCTCAGGACCCCTTGCTTTTTATTAACACAATTTGTCCTAAGGCAAGTTGGAGAATAATACACTTCAAAGGGTTTCATACAGAAGCATTGTCCTATTGAAGAATAGCCTACAGCTGTTCAGGTGTTTAGCCAGTAGGAGGCAATAACATGTAGATTAAGATTCCCTGAGCTGTCTGGCAGCAAACAATCATCCTATTCAGGTTTGGGGGAAATGCCTTTCAGTCATCCCCACAGGTGACAACATAAGTGACTCAGCCCTTGTTGAGTCTCCAAGTTTCATCAACCTTTTGATGAAACTCTTGCAATTATGACATGCTGGAATTGGCTCCTGGCAATGATAGCCATTCTGACAGGTGTGAGATGGCACCTCATTGTTGTTTTGATTTGTATCTCTCAGATGATTAGTAACTTTGAGCATGTTTTCATATGTATCTTGGCGTTCTGTATGTCCTCTTTTGAAAAGTGTCTATTTAGGTCATTTGTCCATTTTTTTATTTAATTGTTTATCTTCTTTTTGATAAGTTGCAGCCCACAGCTTTTGTTTAATGGAATTTTTTTTCTTACTGCTTCAGTTTCCAACATAGATATCAGCCAATTCATGTTTTTCTATTCTTCCTGATTGAGTTTTGGAAGGTTGTATATTTCTTCAATTTGTTCATTTCACTCAGGTAGTCTAGTTTGCTAGAATATAGTCCCCAAATAGCTGCAGCAATTCTGAAAAAGAAGAACAAAGTTGGAGGGATTACAATACAAGATATCAATCCATAAAACAAGCTTACTGTTCTCAAAACTGCCTGGTACTGGCACAAGAACACACATATAGACGAATGGAACAGAACAGAGAACCCAGAAATCGACCCAAGTCATTATGCTCAGTTAATATTTAACAAAGGAGACAAGACCATACAATGGAGTCAAGATAGTCTCTTCAATAAATGGTGCTGGGAAAATTGGACAGGTAAATGCAAATCAATGCAACGAGACCACCAAATTACACCATACACAAAAATAAACTCAAAATAGATAAATGACTTAAACATAAGATGGGAAACCATAAAAATATTAGAAGAATCCACAGGTAGCAAAATATTAGACATATGTAATACAATATCTTTACTGATACAGATCCTGGGGCAAGGAAAACTAAGGAGAAAATAAAAAAATGGATCTGTATAAAAATAAAAACTGTACAGCAAAAGAAACCATCAACAAAATAACAAGAAACTTGGGAGAACATACGTTGCCAATGTTATATCCAATAAGGGTCCAGTCTTCAAAATTTATAGTGAACTCATACATCTTAACAAAAGGAAGATAAATAATATAATCAAAAAATAGGCAAAGGACCTAAATAGACACTTTTTGAAAGAGGACATACAGAAGGCCAAGAGACACATGAAAACAAGCTCAAAGTCACTAACCACCTGAGAGCTGCAAATCAAAACAATAATGAGATATCATCTCACACCTGTCAGAATGGCTATCATCAACAAATCAACAAACATAAGTGCCGGTGAGGATGTGGGAAAAAAGGAACCCTCTTCCAGTGCTGGTGGGATTGCATACTGGTGCAGCCATTATAGAAAACAGTATGGTGTTTACTCAAAAAATTAAAAATGGAACTCCCATTTGTCCCAGTAATCCCACTTCTAGGAATATATCCCAAGAAATCAGAAACACCAATCAGAAAGGATATATCTACCCCCATGTTCATAACAACATAATTTATAATAATTAAGATTTGGAAACGGTCTAAATGTCCATCAGAAGGTGAGTGTATTAAACACCTGTGGTACATCTATACAATGGATACTACACTATAGTAAGAAAGAAAGAATTCTTACCATTTGCAACAGCATTGATGGACTGGGGAGCATTATGATAAGTGAAATAAGCCAGGCAGAGAAAGATAAATATCACATGATCTCACTCATTTGTGGAATATAATGGACAACATAAACTGATGAACAAAAATAGATACAAAGACAGAGAAACATCAATCAGAATGTCAAACCTCAGGGAAGGTAGGGGATGGTGGAGGTAAGGGG